>CM034127.1:7500000-10000000 GCA_019914995.1 Acanthochlamys bracteata | reverse complement strand
AGAACGAAACAATAATCTAGGTGCATTAAACTATTGGAAAATACCTTGAGATCATAGGCTTCTTCTGGAAGCACTTGTTTCTCATTCATACAAACCAAGATTTCCTGAGATTTTCCATGATAGTGTCTGCAAGGTAACCCAGCTGGATAGGATTTCAGCTTGTGTAAAGTTCTCTTTTCTTTAGGGTTTCACAATTTAGAAGAAAAGTTGCAAACTAATATGTCCCTTAGGTATGTATGGATGCTTTTCCTTCTCATACCTGTGAGTTCAATTTTTCGATCTATTTCCTACTTTGAGGTCCTTTTACAAAAAGATTGCGTGGCCCAAAATTGGGATGAGGCGGAGTATTTGGCATTCTTGTGGTCTAGTGTAAGTTGTAAGCCTATTTGTTTTTAATCCAACCATATAAACTTAACAAAGGCCATAAGCATATAGAAATGCTAAGCACTTGGAAAAATCAAAATCAACATTGATTTAGTTGTATCCTTGCAGGTAATTCTTGAATTCAGATATTTTATGAAATAAATTCAGACGATAGTGTGTTGTTTAATATGGTGTCTCCTCTAGGTTTTGTTGACTTCAAGTCATCCTTGGTGTATTGTTTTTATGTGGAGAGCTTGCAAGTTCAGAATCAGTCGGATTTGTTCAGTATATATGTCTAGTCCTTCTATTTTCTTCTATACTAATATAGTGGAAATAGAAATTGAAGTCAAGATATGACACTGGATAAAAACATGCTGTCTGTTTGGTACTTTGACATGCCAATAATAATAGCATCTAGCTATACTTTTCCTGTCCTGTTGATCATTCATTGGCTAAATATGCTGTTTATGTAGTATCATTAATAACCATTAATAGAAATCAAATTTAGATTGTTTTATGATTTTTTTTAATGTTATATGCATTTAAACTCAAAGTGTTTTTAGTTTTGCATGCTTAGTTGCTGTATTTGACGTAGTTGCTTTTAGCTTCTGTAGATCAGGATCTCTACATAAAGATGTCCACTTTGGAAGCAACACGAGCTGAGCTTGCTCTTCTGGTGATGTATCTTAACAAGGCGAAGGCCAGAGATAAATTTTGTAGATCTATTCATTATGGATCAAAGTTTATAAGCAATGGAGAACCTGGGCCTGCACAGAATGTTGACAAATCTACTAGTTTAGCAACAAAAATTTTTCGTCTTCTCAAGGTTCATTTATCTTTTTATTTGGTTTCTGAAAAAGATTTCCATTGGCTAGATTATGTTGCCCCTGAAATTTCTATAAATATCTTCTCACTTGTCTGTGGTTATCTTTGGGGTTGCAGTTTGTTAATGATTTGAATTCTCTGATTAGCCCACCAGCAAAGGGAACTCCTCTTCCTTTAATTTTACTTGGAAAGGTATACAAGTACATAGTGATTTAAAATTTACATAAAGTCGATAATGTTAAATTCCGTGCATGTAATTTGTATAGTCCAAAAATGCATTGTTGTCATCCTTCTTGTTCCTGGATCAAATAGTGTGGGCTGGCAGAACAGGGATCTACAAGGTATAGATAGCACCTTATTAGGTATAGTCTTGCATAGGCTATATATTGTTTCATCTTGATCATTTTTCTCAATTGTTTTGGCTTTAACAGAACAAAGAACTTGCAGAACTAATTGGTAGGGTAGCTCTTTATTGTTTTCTTGGCTCTTCGACTTGTACTACATTGATTGAGGTATCTGCAAGTTCAATTGTTTCAGTATAATCAGTTGGATCAATCAAGCGTGGTCTTTATTTTTGGTATGTAACTCAAGTAGCTAGTGTCTCCAGCTAGGGGAGCTTGGTAGACTATCAGCACCAATGAAGAAGCTAGGGAAAGATCTGAAGCATGCCAATAATTCAAGGTGGGTTTCCATTAGTACATTCACCGTCTTCTCTAGTCTTTTCATTCATTTCCATTTTGCTATTGTGGCAGGATGAGCAAATACCGTGAACAGATTAAAAAATAAAATGAAAGGCTGCTCGCTTTAGTCAAAGCATCCCTGGACGTTGTGGTCGCAATCGGTCTGCTTCAGTTAGCACTGAAGACAGTCGCTCCACGTGTGATCCGATTGGTTCCTGGACGTATGCTACCAGGTATACATACTCTTGGTTTAGGCAACTCAGGACGGAATGCTATTTCGTTATGATCCGATTGGTTCCTGTTATATGCAGTTGCTTCCTGCCCCTGCAAAGGCAAAGTCTTCATGAGCTACGTGCCCCATCTGCAATTCGCTTTCGCCTGCTTACAAGGAAGGCATTCTCTGGACCCAATTTCATGCGTCAATTAATGTGTTTGGAATTATTTATAAAATGAAGCTTTTCTGAAATTGAAGGTATTTTTGTCTTTTTTGAAAAACGAGCTCTATCTTTTTTTTTATTTCTAAAAAAATAATAATAATATGTAATAAAAAGATCTCATTACGTAAAAAAATTTTACACTATTTAAATTTTTAAATTAATTTTTTAAATACTTATAAAATATGTATTGAAAAACGTAAAATGGAGAAAAGTTGAGAAACAGCGTTTGGAATGCAATCTCAAACACACTCTAAATGTTCAGCTTTCTCACACGGATTTTAGTTGCAAAAGAAAATCCTACACAGGTTTTATGGTAAAACATAAGATTGTATGATTTGAAATATGGTTTAATGTTGTTTGGTGATTAGAATTCAGTGAGATAGATTGTGTGCCTGTATCATACAAACATATCTAAGTTCTATAGAGCGTTTGGTAATGCTTTTGAAATGAAGTTTTCTGGAATAGAAAATATTTTTATTTTTATTTTAAAAACGAATTTTATTTTTTTAATTTTAAAAAATAATAAAAATATTTAATAAAAAAATATCACTATGTAAAATTTTTTATAAATTTTTAAAATTTTAAATAAATTTTTAGATATTTATAAAATGTATATTGAAAAATATAAAATTAAAAATTAAAAACTTAACTTTCGTGGTAAGCTAAGCCAAATGGTATGTTGCAAGCTTGCTAATTAATTTCAAATGAATAATAATATTTATTTGTTTATATAAATAAATTAATAATTTATGAGTAATGAATAAATAGTATAGTTATATATTTATTCAAACAAACGTCTTCAAATAAATACATTCACTTTTTAGACATTAATAAGCAAACTACATCGAGACATGCCAACGAATTTGTATCACTTTGTCTACTGTTGCATTACCACGAGCAGAAATTTTCAATTCTTCAGTCGTAAAAATGTTTGAAATGAGTGACACAGGGTTTTAAGTTTCTCCGAGATTAAACATGTCATTGGAATGCATGACTTCCATGAGTAGGACGTTCGATGGGAGCCAGAGGTAATCAAGTGTCTCGTGGATGGCAAAGAACGAGAGATATCGTAGAGATAGCCTTCAGTCTTTGTTATAGAAGCTCCTGGTTTCTTCTAAAAACGAATGTTGTTCTAAGTGAATCATGCTTGCACTTGCATTTCTATAACAATAACTAAAATAATGGTTATAAGTTGTTCTGGATTTGTTTATTCTGTATCGCTACTATAATATTTCTGGGAAGGAGTAGCACTGTCCACCTGCTAATTAATCATTTTAAAGTAAGCATACATGATGAATTTTCGAATGATGTGTGTTATGGAGGGATGAAGGAGCAAGGTAAGAAGAAAATAGTTCTCTCGTTCTTTTCGGTCATTTTCTTTTCTCCATTAAAAAGCTGGGATATCCATGAAATGAACAACCATATATGCAGAGGAGGAAGGATCAGAATATGTAACCCTTCTTCTTTTAAGATAACTAGGAGGAGATTTCCTTCTTTTCTATTTTGAAGACGTTATTTTCTGGGGATAATTAAGAGGACATTTTCTTCTTTTCTAGCATAAAAACGGGGATATACATGACAATAACAAGTTCGTAACATATCAAGAAAGCACAAGCTTGAAACTCTTCTCCAACAAAGACAACTATTAGTTCTTTAATGTTTTCCTTTAGTTTATTTAAGAATATAAAAAGTTATTTTTTCTTTTCGTGTAAAATATGTCTTAAAACCTAATATACTTTTTCCCTATCGAATTACTACTGCTGCTACTTAAACCACAAATTTGCATGAATCACATTATGTATCTTAAATCAAATAAATTATACATGTGTAATTCTAAATAAAACGTTAGTCATGCAAACAAAGGGAACAACTATACAAAAAAATGTAAACCGTGCTTCCAAATGATTTTATATGTGCTAATCACAACTTGCCACATCATTACAAAATTAAATGCTATACTTTCGTCACAAAAGATATAAGCATGTGAATTCAGACCATAACCTTATGTTTTCATTTCAATTTCAATAGGCTAGATTCTTTTGTCTTTCCAAATTTAATAGGTAAGTTGAATAGAAATACTTGAGAGAAATGCTATTTCTGTACTGGGATCCATTGGTAGTTGTCTTGTTCCTTTTATTGAAAGAAGTAGTATTGGCATTTGGTGGATGATTGCAGGCATGACATGCTACTCCATTGCTTCAGCTCCTCACTCACATGTGTTTGCCGTTGTTGAAAGCCCTAACAATTATTCAATTCAGATGTTACTTACCTTCTTTACCATTTTTTGAAGGCAAGTAAGACACATGTATGATGATTTATCATGAGCTGCTACCCTCTAAGTTATGCTTATACAATGGAGCTGTAATGGTTTTTACTAAACAGTACTATAGGATTTTCTTTGCAACCCGTGACATTTCATTCATGCTCAATGCTTCAATTACAGGATGTAGTGTTTTCCATTGCTGTTTTATCAATTCAATGGAAAAGATTCTTTGCATTGTAGTGAGTGAAAGATAAGATTCCAGGACCTCATCAGCTTCAGTGATGGAGTTGTATTATTGCCTGTCAGTGATAAGCTAAAAGGCCTATGGGGATGCTTCAGAAGTGGTTTGGAATCTTTGACATGATGTTATTGGTAGTGTGAATGGCTGCCTGACAATTTACTTGATTGCATTGCTTGATACTTTTCTCTTTTGTTTTCAGCATCAGAGTAAGTAATCTTTCTCACCCAAACTTGATGCAAGATTTTTCCTATTCATAGAGTCTGATTTCTACATTCAAATAACTACTACTCAATTAACAATACAGTAGCAAGTGAAGATCCATAACAAAATCATCAATCAAATGAAAAGAACAGCTCCAGGAACATAGACAGTTGGGGAAAAAAGCAATGGGCAATCTGCAAATACTCATCATTTTGGTCTCATAACCCCATTGTTTTTGCAACTCCAAATTATCATAAACTTCCAGAGTAATCAATCAATCCAAATTCCCCAATTTTGGATTTTGTCATATTCATTCAGATAGCCACTGCCAAGATAACCCCTCTATGTTGAATATTTTTAATTACCTCAGTCTACCCCTACGAACAATCAACCGTGTTCCTCTATATGTCAGCTGCTAATGAGAGCAGAGCAATATTTTCCTTGCTTAATTCTTCATACATAATTACCTGCATTAACTTTCTGCAATCGAATTCAACCATCATGAAGATCATAGATACTAGAATCAGCTGGGTAGCATCCAAGAACCCGAACGAACACAGAGAATGCAGCGATCTCTTCAACAGCATCCTTAATATTAGGGTCATCAACAGATCCCTCAAAGCCGTAAGCTTTCCCGGCCTGGCACGGATATCTAGGATCATCACAGGCCCTTCGCCATCGCCATCCACTGCCGGATTATTCACTTCTAGTTTGGTCAAGTTGACATTTCTAGACGAGAATGCCTTGAGAACCTTGAGAAGAACCATCATCGACCCACCGCGGTGCGGCACCACCATGCTGGTTTTCATCACTGACGAAGTTGAACTTGAGGTGGATGATTTATTTCCGTTAACTTTAATCTGCTTCCGATCACCGTTTACATGGACTTGCTGCAGCATACTGGAATCTGAAAATCTCGAAAGGATCAAAAAACGCGTGACATTCCAAGACTCATCCTGCAACCCATGTTCCAAAACATGTAAACCGTACAGAAGCGCGGCACGGGGGGAAGCAATCGCTGCCGTATCGCGAAGCGAGTGCGATATAAGCATCTCAACAGCACCAGCAGTGTCTTCAACTGCCTCGCCGGAGACACCCAACCGAGCAAGCGCACGGCCGCAGTGAGCCAAAGCCATTGGATGAGAAATCACTCTCTTAACCTCGCCGGGACTAACTCCCGGCATGGCAAGCAAGCAATAGTTAACAAACAAATTAATCTCCTGAACAATATTCAGATCGTGTCGGAGAAGTAGATCGTAGTTCCTAAGAGTAGTTCCTTCTATGGTGCTTTCCACAGGTAGAATGGCGCGGTCGGCACGGCCACGAACGACGGCTGAGACAGTGTCAGAGAAGGCTCGGCAAGGAATAGTTGTGCAGTCAGGGCAAGCAGTTTTTGCGGCGAACTCGCTGTAAGCTCCTGGTACTCCTTGGTAAGCTACACGAAGACCTGGAGAGCCTTCGGAACAAAGAGGACGGTTAGAAGTAGCAGCGAAGATGCCAAGATTAATTGGTTGCTGTGATTTTGCTTTGTTGAGATTGTTGTTGTTGATTTGTGGATATGTTGGTTGTGGGGATTGCTGAAGGGAGCTTGATGAGAGCCATTTGGAAATACGAACGAATGAAAATGAATGAAGACAGGGAAATTGTTTATGCAGAAGGAGCGATGGAGTGGGGGAAGAGAGAGGGTTGGTTTTTGGTTAGTTTTATAAGTGTGAAAATTAAGGAAAGGCAACTTACGAGTGAGACCACTTTCATACATTCAGGGTAAAGTAATTTGAAGAAGCTTTAATAATCAAACTTGGGCTCTAGAAAGAGTGAGAAGTTAGTTATTTACAAAGAAAAGTAGATCTTTATTGTACGTGCACCGGTGCACAAACGGTCAAAGCCTTTTTAGTACTCTTTTGTAAGGTTTCTTTATAAACTCCAATACTATCGACAAATAAATTATTTTATTTTTTACATGCACAAACAATCTTGATTAAGTTTTTCTTATTTTGCTTTCAATAAACAGTACTTCAAATTTTGTTATTGATGATTTATCTTTTATTAAGGGCCCACTTTTTTCAACACGTATACGCTTATTTTCGATAAATTATCGCACTTTTGTTGCCCTGCATTTCGCTCCAACAGTTTTCACTCTGGCTACCCCTGATAAACGATGTTTCCTCTTTCAAGCCAGTTGGGGAAATCATCTCCAAGTCAACATCAAACAAGCCCTGAGCTGAGCATGCTGTTTTCTCAGCTTAAAACAAAGATGTTAACATGCATTTTTTTTTCATTAGAGTAAATAAAGCAATCAGGTAATGCATTAGCAATAACGTCATGCTTACCTATTTAAGTCGGTCAATCATCAAAGAGTTGATCACACTTCATTTCAAGGCCTTTACTTTTCTAGTAATTCATTCGTTAAACATAATTAAATGAAAATGCACAGAATCTTCTACCTTTCGTTTGGTCTGGTCCAGGAACAACTCCAACCACTCCGGGCTAGAAAAGTATCCGAAACCACAACAAAAAGACCTTGGTGAGAATTGAAAGCAGCAAGAAGAATGAGAACCAATGAATGACAGAGAGATCAACATCACTCCGAATTAACTACATATATAAGTTTGGTTAAAGTGGATATTTTCAATACGCACGTGACGAGTTGGATTTCTCAATGAGAATTCTCCCAACATATGTTGGCCCTCATCTTTGACAGGCTATGAGAATATTGCCGTTTACAACAATCCTCTTGAAAGCCTTGAAGCAAAGCAACGCCAGTGACTTTAGGGGGACAGGGCATATCAAAATAGTCAACCAAATAATTTCATGATGACCGATGCTTTATCTTGTGAAAATGTGGCACCAAGTGATGTGAGAAAGCCTCCTCAAAAAGAGCAGTACGGATCATTTTCTCCGTAGGTTTGAGTGTTCCTAAGCTCCTTGGTTATGTGGGCAATATGACAGAAATTATTGTCCATTGGAGCAGCCTTATGATCCGATAACTTACCCAAGAGAAACTTCAGATGGTATAATATAAACGATTTGCCAAATAAGTTATCATCCTCAAGGTATTGTCTTGTGACTCCCTTTCCTCATGCCACTCACATGCCCTACTTTGTAGTTAAATGTCTCTGTATAAGTCTTCTAGATGAATCAGATCGCTTCCAAAAGATCAAGCTCATTCACTTGATAGCTCCACCAAAGCAAATCTAGCTTCCTGCCACGGATATATTTCATCAAATAAAAAATCAGAATACAACGAAAAGCTTAAAACAGGAGAAGCTATCGTTTGAAAATCTTGAACACATATTCTTTATTCTTTTTCTCAGAAGTCCGAAACTTCATTACATAAAATCTGCCTGCAACAGTAAATGTAATAATATTGCAAATTATATACTCCGCAGCACATTGGAACAAGTACATGTAGAAGTGCATAATTTGAGAAAATTCAAGTTTGCAGATTATGCTGATATGCAATAGGGAAAGTAGAATGCATTTCATGAAGTTAACATGGCTAACAAGAATTTTATTTAGTGAGTATACTGCTAAAAAGTTTCCAAAACAAAAGCAGAAAAGCAGAAAAACAACCACAGTTAAAACTGTTCAGGCTATCTAAATAACTCACTTCAAATTCCATTTATTGGGAGCAACAGTTCTTTTCACCATTGATTTTTCTCATGTTGCATAATAAGACAGTTTCAGTGTTTCAATGCACCAGTGATTTCTGTAATTTCACAAAGGAAAGAAAGAAAAAAAAAGAAAATGAATAAATTCCACAAACATCGGAGTAATTATAGGAACATTTTCCACACTAATTGTTGCTAGGGAAAGAAAATATTCTGCCCAGTACTTAGTATATACCATATATGAACCACAAGCCATACAAAATTAAGAGAAAACCAAAAAGCAGAGAGCCTTTTTTGTGATTCTTAATCAAATATGTCCCTTTGGTTTCTTTGTGTTTGTACCCGCATAGTCCCTACCGCATTTTCAATCTGAATGAGGAGATGTTGATTCCAAATCAGCTCTTTCAGTAACTGCCAAACAAAAAACTTTATGCGCCAGAATAGTTGATTTTAGGTATGTGCATTTCAAATAATCCTGCCTCTCACTGTAAGTATATTTTGTTGTATTTATACAAGAAGACTTTTGCCTAACAATAGAGCTGACAAAAGCAATGCCAGGAGAAGCAAACTGCCACAAACCACATATTCATGCGAAATATGCATGGGCTTTGGAGTTTTGATCTACATGCAAGATTGAAGAGGGGAACAATCTTAAAAACTCGGGGAACATGCTGGGAGGGGAAAAAGTCGTTCAGCAAGACATAACTACTGCATTGAAAGGATATGGATTTTAAAAGATTTAGGTAATTCAACTAACGTATGGTAGTCCACTTGCTTGACAAAAAGGAAAGTAAAACTCATTACATATAAAACATCAGCTTGAAGATATCATTAGCTAATTTGAAGGTTGAAGATATCATCCAAAAATATTATATAATTTGAAGGTTTAAGAAGGCTGCCAGTGATTGGAACTAAATAAGTCAATAATTTCTTGTATTAAGTCAACATTTTTTGAAATATTTCAAAGTAATTCATTTTGAAATTGGAAACTCAAAATGGCAAAAGACGAACCTGAAGTAACTCAAGTAAGTCATTTATTGGCATTCTGATATTCAAATCTCTTGTACTATAGTTCATATATTGACTTCTTACTTGGAGCTTATAGATGATCCCCTTGGTTTCTCTGTCATCCTATCTAGGAACGGAAGCTAAAGCAAAACTTTTCCCTGGGCCTTGCACTGACATTTGGGTACTACACTGTGAAGGAAGAGTAATTCGGAGACTATCTAATGATATCATCATTGGAACAAAGTGATATGTTTATAACTGTGCTAGATTTTAACTTGAGGCTAAGTTGCTTAAAATTTGAAGGGATAGACGGAGCAGACAAGAAAACTGTGGAATAGCAACATTAACAAAACATAAAAAAAGTATAGCTGTAGCATGTTTGAACAAGTGCCACGATAAATCAACAAGTGAGTCAGTGACAAACTATAACTAGAACAAAGTTAATGGGGATTGCATCCTAAAGATGGGATTCACCATGTCCAGTAATCTTCCTGTCTTGTAGGAAATGCAGGAATGGTGAATCTAGAGACCCTGATGTTTGCACCATATCCAAAAGCTGAATCTGTAAAGAATTGATGATATTAAAGATATTAAAATTCTTTCATAATACCGAGCCTTCAATATAGCTCTCATTTAACTCAGAACTATTCTGAACGGGTGCAATCAAATGCAATACAAAAGTTCTCATAGCGTTAGATCAAGGAATGCTTCTTCTCTTCCCCAAGTAGCACAAAGATACTACCTTAGATCTAACGCGTAAACGTACCTCTTTCTTGATCAGGATTATCGAAATATCAGTTGTTTGGGAATGGCTGTCCAACTCATTCCTGGAAATCCTGCTACCTTGGGCATTTCTGCTTCTCATCGGGTTCCATTAATTAAACATCCCTCTCAGGACTTCTGTCGAACGCCTTATGAGCAAATCCCTAAACCATTATTCGAGACCCGAGTTTGACAAAACCGAACCATCTCTGTTTCTTTGGTTCAATTCAGTCCACAGATTCCAACAACAGGCCACGCTATCTATCCCAAAACTAGACGGCTGCTCTGTAGTGTGCTCCAGAGTGTTTGACAAGGCGTTGAAAAGAAAGCAGGCATGGTGCTTGCATGCATGCTCTCGTCTTCCTTCTGTCCTTCACCTCCTTCGCTCTCGCTCTGCCGTCTCTCCCTCGCCAACCCCCCGCGACGCTTTTACTTTCAAATAAGTGAGTCTCTGAATTTCCTATCAATTGCTTTGCATTCGAAATGATTGAAGGAAAATGTTGGTTAGTGTTATAGGTCTTTGTTCAGTTGTTGGAAAATAACTTATTTTGATTACCTTCTTTTAAGATACAACTTGTTTCTGTTAATTGCTAGCGGTGAAATGTTAGTTTCTGAATATGGAAAAAACCAGAATCACTGGACTTGTCTTGTTGAGTTAGCCGAGATAATTCAACAAAAAAGGCTTCTACTTGAATTGGTTATAGTTACTGGAGTTATGCAATTCGGATTGACTTCTCATGACAGTGTCGGGATTAGGGGACGATCCCATTCGTGAATGGATACTCACAGAAGGAAAGGCTACCACAATTACAGGCATACGTGCTGTTGGTGGTGGTTGTATAAACAATGCAAGTCGTTATGATACTGACTCTGGTTCTTTCTTCGTTAAAACTAACAGGTACTTCTTGCTCAAGAGAGAATTTGTAGTATACCTTCTTTAGGAGACGCTTCGCGTTATTTGTTTTAACTGAGAAGCTTTAGAAGTACATATTTAGATCTATATAAACTAGAAGTCTTGCTTTCACATGGACAGGTTTTCTTTTATCATCCATTTATGTATCATTTTAAAGTACTGATTAGTTAACTAAAACAATTATGCACATAACCTACTAATAGGTTGCATCAAGTGGGTATTGTACCGAGTATCTTCAAGCGTCAAATAGCACCACCAATATAGCACTAAACTAGGAGAAGTCAGTTTCATGAGACACTTGAAAGTTGTGAATTTATTAAAGACCAGAGACCCGTTGCTTGCAAAACAAACATTCTCAGATGTGAAACTTGTCTTAAAACTAGTAAATGATAATGGACCCAAGATGGAAGCTCCTAGGTCCTGTGATTTAAGAAACTGGCTCACAAGACAATTTTCTATTTCTCGCCTCTTGCAAACTGTAATCTAGGAAGTAAGAAACTCAATTTTGGTTAGGTGTTTCACTTCACTAGAATATAAGTATATGTCACTTCTAATCAGGAGTATAGGTCCATCTATGTTCGAAGGAGAGGCCCTTGGTTTAGGTGCAATGTATGCGACAAATTCAATTCGTGTTCCAAGGCCATTTAAGGTAATTCCTTTTCTCTTTTTCTTTTCTTTTTTTTTTTTGGTTTTATGCCAGTTGAATGTTCTATGTAGTTCATTCAAAGTTGAGCTCCTGAGCAAGAAACTACCTAAACTTCATTTAGGTTGGAGCTTTACCAACAGGTGGTTCTTATATTATAATGGAGTTCATAGAGTTTGGGGCTTCTAGAGGAAACCAGGTGAGGTTAATGGATGAGTTCATACTTTGTGAATTGAGATCTCCCCTCATTGACTGACTTCCAATTGTCAGTCAGATCTAGGAAGAAAGCTTGCTGAAATGCATAAAGCTGGAAAATCTGAGAAGGGTTTTGGGTTTGATGTAGACAACACTATAGGAAGGTAATAGAAGTTAATGGCAGTGTACGGCTTTGCTCTTTGCACATACAATTCTAATAAGTTTTAAGTTTCTATCAGTACTCCACAAATAAACACCTGGTCATCAAGTTGGGTTGATTTTTATGCTGAACACAGACTGGGGTACCAGCTAAACCTAGCATCAAAGCGGTATGGGGACACCACCATATATGAAAAGGGTAAGTTATGGTTTTGAAAACAGAAAAAGTATGCTATCTACTTTGTGTTATTGTTTTTGTACAAAAATAAATGAGCATTCTCACATTAAAAGTTAATATTGACCTAATTCCTGTTTAGTATACGGAAACTTTTCGTTTCAGGATATGATACTAAGCATATGAAGAAAATGTTGTTAGGTGCCCGTTAAATTGAAGCAATTCATAAACCTAAAAACAATCAATAACCCGAGAATTATCTAAATGATTTTCTTGTGATTTTCAGTGTGTGAGGTAGGCAATATTTTGTTACATAGATATAAAAATATTGCTATTGAATTCTTCTAGGTTCTCCCAATACTTAGAATTATACTAAAAAGCATATGTAAATGTGACAATACAGGATGTCACGTTAGTAGTAGTTAAGTAATTGTCATCGTCAATATGATGTCCAAGGTAACAGTAATGGTATTTGGGGACATTACCTGGTGTTAATCGGTATGGCTTAGAGACTGAACTATCTATTTTATGAGCAACATGGTGTGTAGATTCCATGACTTTGACCATGCACTTTGTTGGTGTCATATAACATGACAAGGGCTCTCTTGCGATCACTTCAAGTTGCATTACTTTTTAATGTTGAAGTCTTTCAAATGTCACTTGATAGGTCAGAGGTTGATAAAAAAGATGAGCGAACTTTTTGAAGGCATTGCAATTGAGCCATGCTTGCTTCATGGGGATTTGTGGAGCGGGAATATCAGCTCAGATAAGAACGGTGATCCAGTTATACTGGATCCAGCATGCTATTGTAAGCCTCGTTAATCTGTCTAAGGCATTTGGAGTGGTTATGCAATATGTTTTACTGACATGCAGTAATTGTGTCTAAATTTATTTTATAGAAATTATGTAATTGTCGTCATCTAAAAGAAACTATCTAAATTTGGAAGTTCAAGCAATGAAGCAGCTTTTGTGGTATGTGAATCATTCGTTGAGTTAAATCTCCTTTTTGGTGAAAGTTTTTGAGATGTAATTGTTAATGTCATTTTTGACGATTGTATGTGAGATCAATGGTCAATTATCTTGTTTTTCACTGTTCATAGATATTGTTTGTAAGTTGACCCCTTTAGATATTGTTTTCTGCTTTGACAGTATTTCCTTCTTTGGTTATACCTGCATGGTTAGCTTAGAGCATATGTTTGGCTATTTGCCATAATATTGACCTGTTGGGTCGCAAGAACAGTTGCTCCAGTGGGAGCCGAACCTTCTCCTGTGGGAGTAGATGTTAAAGGTTAAAGCTTCAGCAGAAACTTGTTTCGCTTTTTGGAGGCTACTTGCTTCCACTGCTTTTCACGCTTCATTTTCTCCAAGAACTTGTTGAATTCCTGGTCAATGTGGACTTTCTTTAGGTGGATGTCTTGAAGCACTTCTCCAATAATATGATCACTTTGGTGCTGTGGCATGCAGTAGATGAGATTTCTGTTGATTACTTTTCGTAACTTTTTTTATTGCAGATGGGCACAATGAAGCAGAATTTGGGATGTCATGGTGTGCAGGATTTGGAGGAGCCTTCTATGATTCTTACTTCAAGGTAATATCAGTTTATCTTTGCAGTTCTGTAATACATGAAGCAAGAACCATGCAGTTCACATAATTTGAAAAGATCGCATGTACTATGGATGAAACTTTGCTTCAATAGACTTCAGAAAAGAGTAGTGTTCATACTTTTCCATGGTCACATCTGAAACTGAAAGCTCTTAGCATGTGTATCTATAATGCTTTACATTTGAGATGAGACACATTTAGCAGCTGCCATGATAGTTCATAATTTCTGCATTTCCTAGGAACATTTATCTCAAGGAAAAATACCATTTGGGAGAGTCAGTTCAAACAAATGAATGATATCTGAGCTGCGATATGCAACTGTGGCCTTCATGTCATCATAATGACATATATTCTACGTTTCTTTTGTACTTCTGTTAATCCTTATGTGCAGTACTGTCTCGGTTCATAATACAATTTCTTATGCAAATTGTTCTTTTTGTTAATTCTAAGATATGTTCTTTCAGGTCATGCCAAAGCAACAAGGATTCGAGAAAAGGAGGGATCTCTACATGCTCTACCACTACCTCAATCACTATAATCTTTTCGGTTATGGGTACAGGTCTTCTGCTATCACTATAATCGATGACTATCTGAAAATGCTCGGTGCTTGATTCTTTTGTTTTCCAACTACAATCAAATCTTGTTCAATTATTGTTTGCAAGCCAAATAGTCAAAAACCTTTTCTTGTAAATTATGTGCTATATAAAATGCTCGATGCAACTAAAGGAAGTATCTTAGTAAATGTACAGACGTAAAAGTACTTAAGAGAAGAATGGTAAAAATTGAGATAATTTTCCAACAACCGTTTAATGCTTTGTATAATAGCCAGATGAATTTGCTAAATCTACGCAATTGTGCGCTCTTCTTTTCTAAAATTTCGCTGTATACTTTTCACCATGTAATTTAGGCGTTATGTTAGGATTGAATCTGAAACCATAGTTTGGAATATTTGGGCGTTCGAAAGGGCTGTGGTTTTTTCATTCCGTAAGTTCTTTCCAAACTACGTTTAAACGATTGATCCAGTAAAACTGTAGTATTTGCAATAAATTTATCTAAGAACTTCATACATATACTAAAACAGGACCAAGTAAAACTTGAAGGACAGGATGCAAAAAGAACAATTTCTAAGTCAGCGAAAGAAACTTTTCATGAAAACAAAAGATTCGATAATGACTTTTTATCTTTTTTATTAACTAGAACGGCGTATTCCTAATATTTTACAGTATGATAACATATAGAAAAATCATAAAAATTTAAACATATTATAAAGGAGAAATCATTAGTAATAAGAAAGTAAGAGAAGGTAACCGACCAAATATCACCATGATAATCTTCTTTATGAATCTTGTTTATTGTTTTTTGCTTTCCCAAAATAGGACACTAGTCACACTACTCACCTAAACACTTAAGCAATCATGCAGTCATTAATTTGATCAGTAGATTTTATTTCTAATTAACTAGTATCTAATAGTGAGGTAAAGAATCTTGAATTGCAAGCATTCTTTAATTATTCAGTGGTAACATCAAATGGATAACATGCACAAGTAAGGGAAGACTACTTGGAATCAAAGAGTGAGACACTCTACCAACCATGAGAGCATCCTTCCTAGCTAATAATATTATGAGAATATTGACTGTGTTGGTGATTCATCATTGGGTCCCCTTCAATATTATGCATCTAAATTAAAATTAGTAGTTTGTCGCCGGACGGTGTGCCCCTCTTCCCATACCGCGAAGTTCCATTTCGATTGAAGTTGGTTGGTTGGTTGAGGGTTGTAGGCTAGGATTCAGCAAAATATCTGCATTAGACGGACTCACTTTTGGGTTATACATTTTACCTGAGAATATGTTTCAAATGCAACCAAACTTCACTTCCTCTGTTTAGATTTTGATTCGACTTATTTTAGGTATTTCAATTGCTATTTCAAACTCTACTTTTATTTTTATATGAACTTTATTTACAAAAATTTTTACTTTAAATTTTATTTCATGTGTTTAGTTACTATTTTGAACTCTACTTTAATCAAACTTCACTTCTCACCAAACTATAATGATTACTTTCTCACGATTAAAACACGCCATTAGAATTGTAGTATTGACAGAATCCCAAAGTTATTATCCGAATTCTTTCATTTTTGATAAAATTTGATATTTAACGGCTTTACTAAGCTGATCCTTAATGGAATAATGCTCTGTTATCTGAAGGGCATTCAAAGGTACTGTAATTTTGCTGTGGATCCTTTCTGTGTGCATGAATGTGTTGCGTTTACGCCAGCTTGGGGGTTGAGATATGTACCAGCTGGAACCTTTCTTTCTTCCTATTTCAGTGACCCTAAATGTCGGCAAAATTAAGCAGTCAACTTACCTGTGCCCTTAAAATTTTACCAAATTATCGTTCAAAGTTTGCTGACAAAGAATTAAAGGTGGATGCTTTACGGCGCGCGGCAAGCAACTCTCTCTATCTTTTCCTTTAACCAACCACTTCTAACTCTTCCCAACTTTTGATTTTCCCTTTGATATATTGTCCATCCCAAATCTACGAAACGAATAAAAATTAGTTCAACAACAGCACCAGCTCGATTTCCATGATAGCCGTCTCCATAAGATGATCGAAATTAATTAAGAGAAAAGTAATCAACCGATCGGTTCATCGGTTCCACCACTAACAGCAAAAGCGCTACTATTGCTACCCACATTTGTACACACATATTGAATGCGATCATGAACACCTGCAACTGTTCACGTAGACTTCAAAGATTTTGCAAATTAAACATATGTACATACCAGATGAAGTTGTTGAAATTAATTCCATATTAATTAGGTCATGATCATGGGAAAAAAAAAAGACTCGTCGAATGAAGAATGAATGTATGGTGCTAATCGTTGCTGGAAATTGAAGCAATGAGAGCTTCTAAACTACTACAGATCATGGACATGACATGCATCATGATCAGTAGCTAGTAGCTGGGTTGCGTCTGGGGGTTACAGTTTGTTTTGTTTTTTGCGCTTTGTAGAGAACGTGGAATTTCACTATCGAGAAGTTACTTCTGTTCTCACTTATGGGACCCGGATATCAATGAGCACTTCAAAGATATTCTTTCCGATGCAGTACAAACTTCATAAGAAAATGAAATGTTTGATTATCACACTACTACAAAATGATCCTTTGAACTGAAACTTTTAGTCAGTATTGATAGCAAAACAGTCGGTACTCTCAACCGATATAGACAACAAAAAAGTCGGTACTGGCAACAAAATAGTCGTTAAAATTAATTACCGACAGAAAGTACGTTAGTCGGCATACGGTGAGCGATATTGAATTAGTGAACAACTTATGACTAATAAAATACAATAACTTATTGACTAGATAAATTAGCCATCAAGTTACTGAGTAAAATAGTCAGTCAATAAATTAATATCAATATGATCATAAAATTCATTAGAATAGAAATCAATTCATATGAGAGAGAGTGTGTGACGATTTGGAATAAGCTGGCATTTTAGCTAGAGAATTGAATGGAAATGAGTACCTATTACTGTTGCCGAGCGAAGCATGCAGATTGGTGGCAGTTGTATGATCCAGTACGTACTACTAACTTCGCCGGAATTGATAACGGCAACTGTTATGATGTTAGAAGGGAAAAAGAATAAAGGACCAGTTCTAAAAGCTTTGATGATTCGTTCATTTTTCATTCATATTTATGGATATAAAATTATCTATCTGTTCTTTGACAGAGCTTTTAACTTGAATTTTTTGCTGCTATCTTTACTCAGGCTTGCTTCTTCTGCCAGCTAGTGATGTGACAGATTTTACAAGTTGAAGTTTTTCTGTGTGCATATGTACTGTTCTTTCTTATAAATGTTATCAGTGAAAAATCAAGGTACCTATGATAATAAATATTTAGCGACGTCATTCAACTGACAGATTGCCAATAGCAGTAACTAGCTAGCTTACCTGCAAGTGCTCCTTGATCATTGATCAATCATGTTGATTGTCGCTTCTATGTATTACTGCTATTGCTCATAATTGCCTTTGTCCATCCTCATCATTGCTCATCTACCTTTTTTCTTAATTATTTATTTGTCTTTTTATGTGTGAATTTCCGCCCCCAAATTCCAATTATTTGGGTAGCTGAAAAATTCTTCAGTGAACGTGGGAGATACTCTTTATAAGCTAAATTCCCCAACAAAATGGATAATAAGGTTTTTAGATTGTTTTAGAGTTTACCAATTTAATTATATAGGAGAACAGTTTAATATATTCTTTACTAATTAGGTTTATGAAAGCTCTTAAAACTTAGTGAACATATTGCGATTAGTGATTTCTTCAATTGATATTGTGAACATTTTTACTGGTTTATGAACATATGGTGATATTATACATATTGTGAATTGTAGACCCAAAAATTAACACACATATTCATGTATATTTGTAATGCTCTGTGAATATATCTGTGATGGATAATTTGACTAGTTTTGGGGGGGGGTTGTATGTGTGGTGGTTTAACGCTAAGAGAGAAAATGAATTCAAAAGAATAAATTCAAAACTATAGAGTAGTACTTAATAATGTGAGAAGACATGAATTATAGGATGCCACAAAATGCTATACATATATAAGGAAGAATATACATGCACGTTGCCACTTAGGCACATATTGAAGCATATTGGTCTATATAAAGTGTATAAATAGTTCAAAATTTAATTTCATCTGTTAGATATAAAAAATTATAAATTAAAAATATGCTAATAATTTTCAGATCAATTAGATCACGAAACGATTTTCATTTATCATCTTGATCAAGATGACAAAAAAAATCTTATATTTTATAATTTTTATCCATTTTTTCTTATTATTTTGATCAAAAGGACGAACATAGATCGATTTTTAATCCGATTGAGTTGAAATTTTATCGGTATACTCACAACTCATAGTTTTTCATACTCAAAGTTCGATATTAGATTTTGAGCTTTCTACACACCCTACATATGCCAATTTATACCAATATATGTCTAAGTTTGTAATGTGCGTATATTCTCTTCCTATATATATTGATCAGCTTAAATATACATACAGAAAAACAGCAATACCTAAGTTACCAAGATGCCATGTTCTATTGAACTCAAGAACACCTGAAGGACTACTATTGTAGACATATGTGGAGCAAATATGCATGATATGAACTTAGAAGTCTTCAGATTTTCATTTAGTGCTAGCTGGAGAAGTACTGAAATTCAGGTCTGCTAAGAATTAATTGTAAGATATATAACTCTAAACGCTAGGCGATAAAATGCCTGCAAATTTTGTCTGCCCAGAATGCCAGAATTTTTATGCAATAGTTCAAATCATCAATAAGCCGTGATCTTATTTTGTAAGGTAGAGATGAATACTCAACTTTCTAATTATTCTTTTGTGAACAAAAATCTTAAATTCTGTATACATCCAGCACTAGTCTTTTGTACGGAACCTGCGTGATGATAGAAGATATGTTATCATTTCCCAAAAGTTTGATCGCAGAACCATAAGTGCTAGGCAACGAATGTGGTTGCTCATGCTTTAATCCTGAAACTTCCGGAAACTAACTACTATTCCAGGATTTATAAGAAAACTGTTCATGGCGTGGAGGTGAACAATTGCAGACCTTTTATTGTAAGTAAGAGGGAAAAGTTTAGAAGTTTTTACAACGTTTGGTGCTTAAAAAGATGAACTTAATTGATATTCTTTCAGAAAGAGTATAAAGAATATATATGTTTTATGAGCTTTATTTAAATTTAGGAAAAATTTGCTTACTTTGGCCTCTCTCAAACTTTTCTATAATTCAAATGGTTTTTGCCGAAAGAGAATCATACATGGAACTATTATGACTTCGTTCGAAAGCCAGTTTATTCTTTTGCAGACAAAGGTTGAAATCATGTATAGATGCTCCAGCTTTTCTGCATGCTCTCAAAAAGGTATATATATTAGCATGAAATTATTTTTATGAAATGTTTGCTTTTATTACATGTATATTGAATTAATCATAGGAAACTAACAAAACTGCGTTGAGGAAAGATCTAAGAAAATATATACTTATCCTTCAGAAGAAATAGCAGTAACTCTCAGCCAAAATTTTTACTAACTTTAACTGTAAATAATAATGACAATTTTTAATTATTTTCTCTCATATAAAATAATAAATACAACTTATTGGAAAAATAGAGCAGAAAAGTTTGCATTCATATGGAATCTATAAAGAAAGGAACTTACGATAAGTTGAACTAAAAATTTCAGCCTATGATTTCTGTTAATATAAACTAACTCAGAGGTCTAAGCTCATCTGATAAACGAAATTATTCTACTATTCGTTCTTGAGATTTTCTACGCAGACAATGGAATATACAAACACTAAACATAATGATTATTACAATACTTGAATTTGCAGAGTTCTAAGCTGTTTATTTACAGAGGATCAAGAAGGTTTGTGTTACATATAACAAGCATAAAATAATCCCTTTACACTAATTGAAGAAGGCAGAGAAAATAAATGAGTGGCTTCCATGTTGCACTAGATATACATACATAATATTGTACGTATTGCTAGTTTCTATAACAAGAAGGTGGACTTCACGCTATAGCAAACAACTATATATTTCAGTGTTCTTACAATTCCCAAAATTTCCTATAGTTGACTTAAATTTCATATAACTGTTGAAAAAATAAAAAATGAAAACAACATATTTTGTAATATAATTAGTCTAGTCATTTGACAAATACCAAAGTCTTCTTTTCTTTTTTTTTTTTAATTTGAGAGAAACAGTCAGCAGTAGCACCGCATACAATATATATAATAACGTTATATACTTGGACACAAAAAACATGTCTACAAAAGAAACCTTTAATTTGAAGGGATTGATCTAATTGACGCCAAGAAATGATCATTTGCGATATATTGCTAACAAGCTATAACAATCATGATTAACGATATCCATAATAAATAATTTACTAATTAACCTTTTGATTCTAAACATATATTAAGTAATTAATTATAGCAGCTAATCTAATTAATTTTCCCTAACCTTCAAGGATATTCAGGGATAGCTCCAGAGGTTGTCACCATCGGAGGCCTCAGGCGAGTGGTCAGAGCCATTAGGGCTCAATCTCGGAGGGCTCACAAGCATTCCTTCCGCCATGTTAACCAGCAATCTTGGCATGTCGAACATTTCTTCTTCGTCGACAAACTTCCGTTCTTCCTGTTGGTTACTGGTTGCCGGAGGTTGTTGTGATTCCACTACTCTCGCAACTTCAGTTGTACTGCTTGGTGCCTTGTTTTCTATCGACGGAGGTGCAGAGATATGACCAGTTGGTTTTGGAAGTAGAGATGCGGCTGCGGCTGCTGCTGCAGCACGAATATCCGAGGGAGAAGTCGATGCGGGTAATGGACGGGAATCAATTGTTTCGGGGAAGTTTAGCACGGCTTGAGGGCCACGTAGGGCAAGAGCGGCAACGTCGTAAGCAACTGCAGCCATCTCAGGAGTAGGGTAAGTGCCAAGCCAGATTCTATTCGCCTTCCTCGGCTCTCGAATTTCCGAAGCCCATTTTCCGCTCCGACTCCTGATCCCACGGTATACAGGGTGCCGTCCTCCTGTCCATCTTGGCGAAGGTAACGACGACAACTCCCTCTGCCTCTCCGCTGCTAACGCAGGCATCTGTTCATTGCTGACTCTGGTACTACAACTAGCTGAACCTTCTTCTCCAGCATTACTACTAATACTCGGGATATCTTGCTCGGCAACGTTAGTAATATCCTTGTCATGATCTTCTTCAGACATTATGTATACGGCAATTATTCATCTAGCTAAGACATGTATCACTTGATCGAAATATAAAGATATCGAAGATTTGCGGGCAGATGGTTTGCTTGTTGCAGGAAGAGGAAGGGTTTAGAAGAGGAGGGCAGATGTGAATATAAAGGTGGAAGAGAAGCGTGGGGTTTGCGCGGGGAGAACGACCATGGCTCAATCAGCTGTCAGTCGGACAGATCGTTTTGCTCGCTCTCTCAAAATCTCTCTCTTTCTCTCTCTCTGTGTGCCAAGAACCACAAAAAAACATCACGCGCTTATTACGTTTTTCCCTTTCTTACTGGCAATCAGCTGTTCTAATTTGCTACCAATCCCTGATCACCAAGTTGGGGAAAGGAAAAGATAAAAAAAAGGGGTGACGTACCACTTCCTCCTGATTACATCATTTAATTTCATTATTCTTTTCAATTACATGTATAATCAGTATCAAAAGAAAGGGATAAAATTAAGGATATGTTGAATATTTATGTTAATGGGCCCTTAAAAATAGTCGGAGTTGGCGAATTAGTGATGAGATTGTTTTCGCTTTACACCTGTTTCGGTTTGGATTTGGATTGGATGTGGAGAGGCATTCATTCGTAGTTTCGCTTTTTTCATTTACGTGTAACTGCCACCGTGATGATCAGGACATGTACAGGAACTAAGGGTTTTTTTATGTACGCACCACTTTAGCTTACATACCCAAAGATAGGCCCAAACCCTGTCCAACATTAGGAGGGTAGTGTTAGGTTTAATCTCACATTGTCACCTTAGGTATTCTTTGGATCTGTATAAATTGTGTATAACTTTACACTTTGACAATTGATTTTAGAATAGAGACTTTAACATGATCTGTATAAATTCAAGTTCATGACCCGTTAAATGCAAACATATTTATACTTGATTCGATCATTAATTAGTTTAGTATTTGCACTCTTCGTCAATTAGTTTTGAGCTAAAAATCTAAACTTCTAATATACCATAATCTGTGTTCCATTAGACGCAAGCATGATTATACCATAACCTGACTGTTAGTTTAGTATTTATGCCATAATTTGTATTCACGCTTTGTGTAATTTGTAATGGTGGATGTTAGTTGATTTAGTCCCATATTTTTAGACTCGATATTTTTCTGAATATTTATAAGTTCTGACTCTTCACCAATTTGATTTTGAATTCAAACTTAGACTTCTAACATCTATAAAGGTATTTATTTAGTACCCACCAGCGTGTACGTTACACATACATGCACGTACAACAGTATAGTTGCACAAGGCTACATGCTATATATGCACATGTTTGTAGTTTTTGTTGTTATTATATTCTATTTATATAGGTACTAGTTATATATGCCACTTAATCTTTTTTGCTGAGCCATTGCAAGTATAACCACTCAACCGCAACCATTGAATTTATTGAAGAAAATTAAGTTACTATCTTGTTGCTGACTTAGGAATAACGCAATTTAAAACAACTTCATAAAAGAACAAATATTAAAGGGAGTAGGTCCAATTGAATCTTTACCATTACATCACTTGCAAAGAAAAATAGCAAATGTTTCCATTTTTGTTTAATTAACCTATAGCATATATGGATTGCAATATAATTAAAATTAATGGGTTCCATGCATGCATGTGCGACGTATTACACTAATGATAAGGCAAATTTCAGAACTTGTTACAACTGAGGTGATTAAAATTGCTAGTGAAAGTAAAAGAAAATTAAGCTTTTAGACATATGGTCGTTTCCTTGTAGTGATAATAATGCATACTAAACAAATACAAACTTTGACATAGGGTTTGTTCGAAGGTCGCAAGAAAAGATTAGTAAAAGATATTTGAAAATACTTTTTAATAATATTTTATTTTATTTTTTAATTTTATATTTTTAAATAATTTTTGATAATATTTTACAGATTTTTTTTAAAATTTGAAAATAATTTTTTAAATTTATTTTTATTATATTTTTTAAAAATCAAAAATATTTATTTTAAAAGAATTTTATTTATAAATATTTTCAAACATGCTCAGAACAATATACATCTGGCTGGCGCCTAGGCAGCGTTGTTTTATTTATTTATTTTATGTTTGTTTTTGTTTAATTAGTTATTTTTTTGAAGAAGAAAATGGCATTGCTATTAGGTAACCAGACAACTATCAAGTGTACTACTCTTTTCAATTTTTCTTTTCCCTTAAAATATAGAATAATGTGTACTATTATTCAAAGATTCTTTGGTTCTTATACTATTATTAGATTTCTTCTAATAATATTCCTACAAATCTTTCTACAATCCAATTAAGGGGCCCTTACCCAAATGGTAGTTATATGACTTGTTAAGCAAATAATCTATAAGGAGTTGGTTAGCAAAAAAAGTCGTAGAAGTTAATTAGCTTTTATAGCTTCTATTGGTTGAACTCTTTTAAAGTATAAGTCGGAGATTATATATAAATGGATATATTGGTAGACAGTTTTTGGAAAACAAACTTAAAAAAGTTTTGGAATTTTTCTAGTTATATATATATATATGCATGATAAGGTAACGTGTACTACTTTTTTCTACAGTAACCAGCATAATATATTCCAATGATTTGTTTCTTATTAGAAAAAAAGATCATATTCCAATGATTAGTTAGCTACGTTCGTTAAAAATGAGCGGAGAAACTTAGTGGTATATATGTCGAACCCTAAAGATATATTATGAAATAGCAAAGTGGTTAGGCATGCATGCATCCAACGTAGACCTATCCGGAATGCTCGTCTAACCAATAGTGATTATTTGGCGCTACCAAAATTGTTCTACTATCAAAAACATGCAAACCTAGCAAATGACTACTTAGCTTCCTGAAGGGCTACTCATTAATTTATGCCGTCAAATATTTATTTGGATAGTTTAGCATCAATGTTTTGAAACTGAAATACATAAACCTCTTTAGCTGTGACTTTTATGATTTAAGGTATGCTTCAAGCTATTTTCTTTCTTCATAATTTGAATTCAAACTCAATTTTTATATTTTATCTTAGTTAATACTTACTTAATTTATATTTTATTGAACTCACTTTTATACAATTCAGTTTTACTTGATGGTAGCATGCTAATGATTTTGTTCTTCAAAAACACTTCGCAGATATATATCGTAGCTAGTTAACGTGCTTTGTTGAAGCAACAAGAGTATTATAATGTTTTGTGTCGCCCAATTTTGTTGGGATTGGACCAAAAGGTGTTGGACCTGAATGGTAAAGGCCTAAATGAAATCAGGCCTTCCAGCCCAAATACAACCTATGGGTTTTGACAATTTGAACTAGAGGCTTGCCATTCTTTTGGTCGTTATGGCCATGAACGACAACAAATTAGTGTGCGTTCTTTTGGTTTTAAAAATAAATTTTTAGAAATAATATTGTTGAAAATAATGTGTCCTTTTTATTTTAAAAAATAGGTTGAAGTGACTTTTTATGTTCTTTTTATAATAAAAAAAATTAAAAGTGACTTTAGTAAAACAGAAGTAATTTCGATGTGTAAAAGAACGCACCCTAATATGTGTTAACACGTATAGCTGGATAAAACCTATTAGTTTAAAAAAATTACTCTTTCTCTTATATAATCTAATTGTACCTCAATTCCGAAGTATAGTAAATTTTCTTAAATATTAGTATTTGATTCATTTTATAATTAAAATATATATACTTTTTATACTTTATATCATTTAGAAAATCAACCGGCTTGCAATAATTTCATTTTTATATAGCATTATTTTTATTTATGAAAAGATTTTTTAATAATTGCGTATCACATTTGATTTGTAGCTGCCTTAAAACCTTTTAAGCTCGTCTTCAACAAGTAAAAGCACGGCATGGCATGGTTTGCAGGCCATACTGGTAACTCATGGCCGGTGCAAGGAATCAATAACTGTAACCACAACTGTCTCGACGCGCTATATACGCATGATTTTGGATTAGAACTACGAAACGCGTTACAGTTATTTTCAGTAGATGGGCCTACGATATGGGCTTCTCTGACCCTAGAATCTAGACATTGCAATTTAATATTTCTAATGTTTGATTGATCACTAAGCTATTATTGATGTGTTTATTTCTGGTCCTCTACTAGTGCGCTAGGTTTCATTTTCTTTCTTAATAATTGTTTATTTCTTCTTTTTGTTTGAAAGTATGAGCTGATGAATGAGTTAAAGATGGGTGTTTGAAGATAACGGTGGATTTTTTAAGAGAAAATCAAAAGGTACATAACGGTTACATAAAGAGGTACCCGTATAATAATGATTGCTCCATAATTTAACAGGAACTTCTTAACCGGTTTTATAATAATGAAATTCTTGAATTATTTGCCAAAAAAGCTGCTGTCTTTATGTGAACATATACAAGTCTCTAGAGATTCAGTTATAATCTTTGACTTGTTTTAATATAATACAACACGAGAGGAAGCTTCGTTTTCATTCACGAGCTTAAAAAGAGACCAACTGAGAAGATTCAATTCGGTTAAGTTCAGTGCATCTCACAGTTACCTCACTCTCAACTTAGCTGGTCGTTATCTGGCCTACAAATCAAAACGCGCTTGATAAGGTTATATGTATAATTTATTTTATTCTCTAACTGCATTATAAAACTGACAATCCATTTCAACTGTCGCAAAATAACAAGCAGCACGTAAACTAAAGACCCAAACATGCGTGACGCCCATGCGCCAGCTTAGTGTAGGCACATCACGTATCTGCTAAGCTATTTCCATTACTTCATTATTCATATTCATGTCACCGTATAAAAAACTGACTACTTATATTACATGATAATTTAGTGAAGTCCACGATAGCTAATAGATTTCTTAGAGTTAAGTCAAAGTTCGAGCTAAAACATTTGGTGTACTGCTTTTATTCGGTCAAATTTTTTTTTGGGAGTTTCATTGAGGCAAGGTGATCAGTAAGAGAAATTCACAAGTAATAACTTTAGAAGTTTAGCTGGCCTTAGTATATAGTGCATGTTTGGCACTGAACAGTGTTAGCCTTTAACTCAGTTCTTAGCACTATTCCACAGATATTGTTTGTTTTTGATAAAACGGCATGGCTATTACTAAAACTGTTATTTACAAACTTGCCGCTTGCCACCTTCATCATGTTACTTCACTGAGAACATCTGCAACTAGAATAAAGTGTAGAGATGAGAGCTGACCCCCTTGGCAAAGGCCTCTAGTGCCACTGATGATTGATGCAAAAGAGCGTGGTGATAGAGGCAATGTTCATGATCCATCATAGCTAGCCATCAATCGCCAAAACCTCTAGCTCGAAAAATCTCAAAAACTGATTCCGGTTTAACCATGTCGAAAGCTTTTTCGAAGCCTCTAAAACAAGCACTCCCTACTTCAGTGACTCAGTCTCTTTTTGCAGTAAAGATATTGCCTTCTTCGCCGCTATAATATCATCTAGTATCACCCTATGTAAGGATTCATGATCTACTAAGTTGTTGAAAAGCCTGAAATAATACAACTGCCTTGCCCATCTATTCCAGATCAACATAAGTAAGTACGGAATATTGCCTTAACATAAATACCCTTTATTTCAGTTAATAGAAAAGTAAAGAGGACTTAACTAAGCTAAAGTTATCAAAATTTCGATTTAAATTTTAAAATCCTATGATTTTATGATTTTACTTCAACAAAACGATTCCGATATCAAGTAAAATATTTTTTAAATAAAATCTCACCTGAATCTCGATTTAAATCTTAAAATCGGTAAGATCCCGATCTTTTTATAATTTTATATGATTTTATTTTTAAAAAAAATTTATAATTAACTAAATTTGAGAGAGCTTTTTTGTAAAATTTTATAAAATTTTCTATAAAATTTCAGAAGGTTTTCTGAAAAAATATAATTTTATAAAATTATTTACAAAATAAAGGTAGCTTTTTTAAGAATTTAAAAAAATTAATTTTTTTAATAAATATACTAATTTTTTTAAAACATTAAAATTTAAAAATTTAATTTTATGTTTTTACTCAAACGAAATGATTGTATTTAAAATTTTGATTTTGACTAAGGTAGTACAAAAATTTAGTCTTAAAAAATAAAAGGCCCAGAAATCCTCGCGCTAAAATACAAAAACTGATAGATCCCTCCTTTCGGAAACCGACCCAACTGCCGAGTTAACTGTTTCATTTCTAACCACTTTCCCAACTTCCGAGTTAACAGTCCTCTTCACAACCAGCTACTCACAGCATACTTAACTACTTGAGTAAACTTGACCCAGTCATCCCTGACCATCTCTAAACCAACCAGAACGTACCCGGCTCAAATACCAACCAAACCCAAACCGAACAATCCGTACAATGAATTAATTGAATCGCTTATCTTTTACGTAGACCTGAACCGACCCAACCGCCCATATCTTCTCGATCCAAATAAAATGAAAAACAAACCCAAGAAAACGAAAAACCGAAACTTAAAAGTAAAATAAATCGCGTCCCAGCTGGCTCTTTACTTCCAGCCTGGCACGCGTTCTTTTTTGTTTTTCTTGCCTATATAAACTTCTCGTCTCTCCACTTTCCCACCAACTTCCAAACTCAAACTAGCTCTTCACTCTCTTCTACTCAAACGACAGAATGGAGAACTCAACGAGATCGAGACCGGTATTATCGGACGGAGAAGGTTACGCAACGGTTTCTTCCATGCCTCCGAAGCGAAGAGCAGGGAGAACTAAGTTTCGCGAAACAAGGCACCCTGTGTACAAAGGTGTCCGGCAAAGAGGGAATGGAAGTAACAGATGGGTTTGTGAAGTAAGAGAGCCGAATAAGAAGTCAAGAATTTGGCTTGGAACATTTCCAACTGCGGAGATGGCTGCGAGAGCTCATGATGTTGCTGCCTTGGCGCTCCGCGGTCGGTCTGCGTGCCTTAACTTTGCTGATTCTGCGACGGTTTTAAATGTGCCTTGCTCTACCAGTCCGAGAGATATTCAGAGAGCTGCAGCACAAGCAGCTGAGGCTTTTCGACCTACGAAGCTCTCTGATGGTGATGATGTGATGCCTGATCAGCTGGATTCAACGGAAAGCGAAAAAGTTGGTAATAATGATTATCGAAGAAGGTTTGCGGTTGAGGAAGAAGATTTGATAGAGTTTGGAAATGGGTACTTTGACATGGCTGAAGGGTTGTTGATCGATCCCCCGCCACAACCAGCAGCACCGATTATGTTTGACAATGAAGAGGATAGCGATAGTACTGATGTGATGCTCTGGAGCTACTCCATTTAAATTTACATATATACAAACGTTTTGGAGGTAATTTATTTAGGAGTATTGATTGAATGATTGCAAAAGTAGTTGTTGAAGTTGCAAGCTTATGCAAATTAACGTGCTTGGAACCAGAGGGTAGCTGGGTCAATGCGCCATTCCCTCTCTAAAGAGGACGTTAGAGGTTGGAATTATTATAGGCAGTACTGGTTTATCTCGAGAAAACAGAGGAAGCTAGGCGTTTATTTCATGGGGAGATTAGCTATTGTAGTGCAGTTGAGCAAGATTAAACTTTAAGTTGAAAACTAATCCCAATAATTGATCGGGTTCTGCATTATAACTACTACCTAATGTATGGTGATATTTTGTGAGGAACTCAACATTACGAGAAGATAATTTATTATTGGAATCGATATGTTGCATAAATAACATACAGTCCGAACTATAGAAGAAAAGAGAACAACTCATGACTTCAAGAGAAGCACTGCCTTTTCCTGAAGGCCTACTAGTTTGGCCCAAATGCTTGGATGGACCATTTTTTCGCAGTTTGTGCTGCTTATGGATTGTAAGCTTTTTTTATTTTCCGTAGTTATTTGGGGCCGTGTATATAAGCACATCGCAGAAGTACTAAACCAACGAAATTTTCTTTTTCATTTTTTTCACTCAAAAACACAACAAAAGTTCCATTACAAAAGAGCGGGTACTACGGTAATTGCCAGTACCACTTTCTGTCAACCAAAACAAAAAAAGAAAAATAAGAGTAATACTAGAGGTAGTGTACTCTTTGTGAACTCCTTTTTTCAGTTTACAGTTGCAATTTTAGGTGAGATATACAGTCTTCAAGTAGGCCGGGTGTTAGAAAATTAACTATGAATTTGAAAAAAGAATGTTTAAATGAAGGTCCATGACGAGATATCCCATTTATATATTCAAAATAATACATAGAAATATGGTATTTTTCTTTTCTTTATCTTTTTCAGGATATAAATTATATCGTATCCTTTGACTACCTATTTTCTTAACTCATTAAAAGAAGAAATCGTTGTTCATCTTCAAATGTAGACTGATCGCGTGAAAGCTTATCTATTCCCACTTCCTTACATCAAGAAAACAGTTAACACAATTACACAAGAAGAATTTTAATGAAATACCAATGGTCTTCCCATAGTTGTACGAGTCAAAACGAGCTAATTTAGAGCTGTTTCCGGAGTTTAATTATTGGACAAAATAATTGCTAGACTAGGATCTTCTGCATATATTTCATACGGAACACACACATATATATATATATATATAACATAGGCTTATGGAAACGAAGTAGCAGTGAAGTTTGTGCTGCAAGAGTGAATTCTTCTTTCTATGGGCATCCTTCTGTTTCACATTTATTAAACATGGTTTTTGTCTGCTTTAACATTGATCTATATAGGATCAAGTGCTAAGCTAGCTATCAGCCATCTAATGAGTTTGATCATAATGATGAATAAGGTACAGCAAAACAACATTGTTTTCGTTTACAGAATAAGATTAGTACGAGACATTTTTGTCAGAAATCTTAATTGTTACGATTTCTTGCATAAACAAATAGAAAACAGTTACCAATTGGCAAAATCAAGTTGCCAGATGAGATGCCTTCAATTTAAGTGCTTGCCTGGAGGTTTTCGCAACAAAACTAATTTAATTAATGGCAGTCAATATTTGTCAGAATACCTTAAGTAGTAGAAAATTATACAGCAGGGGTTAAGTAGAATAACCTCATCATCACACGTGTTTGGCTCGCATGAGTTTTGTTTGCCCTGCATCTTCTTCGTATAGAACAGAAATTGAGATTTATTAATTAATTAGTGGTTGAATAAGTTGAACGAATCTTAACATGTAAATATTTTAATATATGTGCCTCTGAGCTAAGCAGGTTCCAAATCTCACAGCTAAAGCTAGATAGACGACAGCAATCCAAGCTATGACCAAGAGGATCGATGAAGGATAGAAGACCACTCGATGACATTGCATTAAGAATATGAACTACTAGATCGAGTGAGTGGAGGAAGGAGAGAAGAAGGTTCATCAGTTTTGCACTGGTAATCAATTTAGATATACAGAAGAGCATGGCATGTGCATTTAGATTTCTTCATCTTTCAGAAATATTTATTGAACTAGCTAGGACATGTGTACAGGACTACCGTACTGCAGTGTCTCCTTGCGCCCATATGCAATGCGTCCTTAATTTCTTTCTTCTGGATTTATATTTGTTGTTTTCCTCCTCCTTGTATTAATTTCTAACTACTTAGGTAAATTGTAGCGTACGTGAAAATATGTAGATGCCAAATATATAGTTGATCTATAATCTATTTATATTTTTAACGTATAAGTTCTTTAAATAATATATATAATATATTATTGTATGTGTTGAAGTTATAACTTTAAAATTGCTACCCTGAAACTATTTTATCTCGCAATAACGTGTTGGGAAATGGGAGGTGTTGCAGAGGTGGGACGCACGGGTTGAGTTGGTTCGAGTGGGGCGCCTGGCAATGAATGCCAACATCGGATCCCGATCACCAGCTTGAAAATCTTCATAGCTAATTAGCCAGCCTTCCTTCCTTCCACAAGTGCCCTTCTGGCTACCGTCCCCACATACCACTGGACCAAATACAAAACTATCCTTTTTACTTCCATGCAAAATCAATCATGCAACTTTTAGGCACCTTCACAAAATTAAACAAGCCTCCATCCATCGCCGTAGCTACCCACTACGGCAGCAACATCAAATATGATTTTTTTCCCTTTTGTTTCATCCGTGCTGAATTCATGATCTGTGCTTCATCCAAATGCCAATGCATGCTTTGTGAGTTCTATATAAGGACCATTTTGTTCCTCTACCACAGCCACAATGTTGAGTTTATCTTAGGACATGTTTCAATCACAAATAACTGTATTTTTTTTAATTTTTAAAAATTTTCATTATATGTGTTTTAATATTATTTTAAATTTCACTTTTAATTTCATATTAAACTCTACTTTTATCAAAATTAACTTTAAATCTATTTCACACTTCTGGCATGCTCGTCTACATATCTATATCCATAGACGCACTTAATCCAACTCTATTAACAGTTTATTTTTTATTTATTTATTCATTTTTTAGACGATACTCTATTTCTAATTCATAAACTTACTCATTTCTTTATCATTATCTTATTATTTATGTTAGAGATCTGCCTTTTCAATTCAAATTAAGGCCAAGAGTAGAGCTGCTCAAATCTTATAAAACTTCAAATAACATCTAAACCTCACACGAAGCGTTTACTTAATTTACAATATAAGTACTAAGCCAATGACAGGATTACATGATAAATGCATGCGCTTGAATCTAACAAGCCACAAATTAGGCTAAACAGGATCCATATCATGTTACATGTATATTTCTTCAATCCAAAACTCTAAGCTGACCCTAATATCATGCTAGAAGTACTAGCATCCAATCCAAAACCCTCAATCCGTGACTCAGATAAGGGTTCAAGCTAGCGAACCAGATAAGGGCTTAGATCCGCTTACTCGTCGCTTGTCTCAATCCTCTTGCTTGTTGATTATGCTGCTCGCTACATCAACTTCCTCTTCCCTGCTGCTACGCGCCCTCCTCTCCTCTAAACGAGTAGCCAATGTTATCAAATCCTTATTTTCGATAGAATCCTTCTGCATGAATAGAATCGCAAAATTAAGATTTTAAATTGAAATAATAAGTTTTTATATACCGTAAATTTTATATAAAAATTTTCTAATACCAATCAAATTTCTAATAAAAATTTTTAGCACTTCAAAATTTTACAAAAAATTTCCTTTAATTTTATAAAAAAATTTCTCCATATTTTATAAAAATCACTCAAAATTATAATTTTATAGTAAATCCTATCTTTATAGAAAATTTTCTATAAAATCGTATACTGAAATCACAATTTTAAAGATTTTACGTTTTAAATTGTGATTCCACTACAATTTACTCAAGTTGAAATTTTTTATACAACTGGATAATTGTGATTTAAAATAGTAAGATAGTAGAAATTTAAACTTTAAATTGAGATTTTGACCACAATGCGAGTAGCGATTTAGTTTATTTCTTATTTCTGCTTCTCCCGTTCTTCTTTGTATGATTCCATTTCTATATCCCCAAATAGGTGAACGCTAGAGGTCGAGAGATTTCTAGTGGTTGGTTTTCGCTCTTGAACAAGCTTTTGGGATGCTTGGTCAATATGAACGTACTGAAACTATTGTTAGAAGAGCTTAGTGAGAGACATTTGTAAATAATCGTATTCGTGCGGGCTCTGTTTCATAAGATTGCTATCTAGGATAATGAGGCATATATCTTTTACAAAATTAGCGAATATTAGAAACTTCAATAAGTGAAATTATTTAGATAATATAAATGCCCAAAACGAACGCCAACTATATAATGTGGGATTAAAATCTTCTTAACACCCATTTTAATTGAAGCGTGGAGTATTGCCACGCCATTACGTATATTAAATAGACTTTTAGCCGAACTTATGAGTTTAAATTTCGTATTAAAAGATCAAATCTCCAACCCAAATGTCTGGAGGTGTGGAGCTACATATTAAAATTTGGACAGTAACTTTAAATAGATAATGTCGGACTCAACCTACGAAGACCCACACGTATACGATACGTCAACATGAAAGGCAATTCTGATGTACAATTAAAAACAATCCAAACTATTAGCACAGCAATATAAAATTAAGTTCAAGTATTTGTTGACAAGAACAATAAAATCAGAACATAACATTATGAACGCCAAGTCTGAAGCAGAAAAAATAAAATAATTAAGAGTTATCAAAATAGTCACTCTGATACAATATTATAACATATATCTATTTCAAAATTTTTTAACATGCCAAAATCTTCATATTGATACTATAATCCGACTGCTGGCTTAACATCTACACCGCAATGTTGAATTTGTTCTTCAAAACGTAGTAAATGTTAGTAAGTTTAATTATCAAATTAGATTTTCTTTTAAATCTTTATAAATTTTGAGCAATTTTACTATTCACTTTAGGGTTTTGAGTTAAAGACTCAAATTTATAGTATAAGAGTGAAGCCTATTTAGCGCATTAATAACCCGTGAACAAATTGTAGTTATAGTATAATTCGACTGTTGGATCAGTTTTTAACACCGTAATCGGATACATGCTTCACGTGAGGGTTGTTGTTAACGTGTTAAAATTTAAGTAACTCTATTGTTCTCTTTTAAGGTTTTGAGTAGGAGACAGATCTTTACACAATTTCAATTGGGTGTTAATCAATAATTACAATAAAACCAACTCCCTACGTAGCTTCTCTTAAAAACAAAAAATCATTGATTCTATTACTTCATTAAATCCATCATCTCAATCCCTATACAAACCAGACGCATCCGTGTGTCTTCCCTCTCTCTCTCTCTCTCTTATCAAGCTTTAGCTAGAAGAGAAGACATAACAGAGCAATGAGTTTCATGTTCTCATACATATTCAATTACTAGCTCTTTTGTTTTTTTTTTCTTTCTTTCTTATTTAATCAGCGCAGGTTCTCCTATTGGAGGTTGTGGAGATCTCCACCACAATTATCAATCCAACAAGAAGCTGCTACTCTCTTTCCTTTCTCTTCTTCTCTTGTCTCCTTGTAAAACCCTTCACTCTATATAAGTCCTCCCGTCAAACTTTGAACCTCTTCATTGCTACACATAGAATTCTATTGTCCGCCTCTCTGACTGGCGGCAATGATGCAGAAGCCTTTGATGCTTAAGGACTTCCTTGAGCTGGACCCATGCGAATCGCCGGCCAGTTTCCGTTACGCTCCACGTTGTGCCCCCATGTATTGGGAACAGAATTGGAGTGACAGCAGCAACAGTAGTTTTAGTTCAGTGAGAAGCTGCAGCAGCAGCGGCAGCGATGCGAAGCTGATGAGAACTCGTTCGATGAAAGCTGTCGAAAAGCTCTCTGCTGTAATGACAGCTCTGAAATTCCTTTTCTCCTCTTCTAAGAAGCTTAAGAAAAGCTTCAGCAAAAAGAGTAGTAGTGGCAATGTGGAGGAAACGAAAGTTGAGCAGGTCGAGATTTTACGTGGACGGAGTGTTCGAGTGAAGGACATTCTGCAATTCGGATCGTTTGTTGAGCGGGCAATGGAATGTTGCCCGCCTTCACCTGTTATCAGCAGCATCACCACCAGCACAAGCAGCTTTTCTGATCATAGTCGCAGCTCCGAATATGTCAAGTCTTCCCCTGGAAGTAGCTCAGAATGCGGCGATGGTGTTGGCGATAAAACTAGGGAGAATTCTCAGGCAGTGACCCTCCTCCACCAACAAGAAGAAGCAAAGGTAATTCGCATTCATTAGTTATCATAATAATTACTATTCTTTTAAAATTGGAGGAAAATTTTGAGCAACCCCTTTTGTTTTGTCTAAAAATTCACCATTCATCTTCCAATATATCTGCTCCATGAAAATGCATCTACGTAAAAAGGGAAGAACATTAGCCAATAGTAGGTGAACTTTAATTAAATTAGAGGGACCATCCAAAAATAATGGAACTTCTGTTGTTTGATTTCACTCGATTAAATGTGTAAGTTGAAAGTAGCATATACATAATTTAATTATAGATATAAAGAGGCAGTGAAATTGTTATCCAACTAATCAATCGTCCAAAAAGGAAGGGAAGCAATTAGGTGGACTTCAATCATGCTAGAACTTCTCCATTCCCTTACTGTTTCTTTGTTATTTTCCCAAAAGTTCATATGATTATTTTTTGTTCCAAAAGGTTATGGGAATTCCAAGTTAGCTGTGTGATAGTGGAAGCACATGCATATTTAAGATGTAGGACCAATAGTTGACCGTATTACTTTGATGTGGACTTAAATCCTACTCAGAATTAGTAATATCGCTATACTTTTGTAAATACGTGTACATTAAGGCAATCACAAAAATTATAATATTACGGAAATTTTATAATTATACAGAGTGGCATGTCAATTAAAACAAAAAATGGTAGAACTTTATGTCAAAATGATTTCAATAAAACAGAACAAGTTGAGATGTGAGACCATTAGGACAAATTGAGACAACGTTGGAGCTCAAAGAGTTTCGTCTCTTAGCGGAGCTTTTGTCTGTTAGCGAGAAGGGCAATGTTGTTGGTAATGCACCATGCTGGTTGGTAGTTGGCATCATGAAGGGGGGGTTTATAGATTAGTAGGAGCACCTTTTGAGTTTGAGTTGGGCAATTAAAACTAACTCGTGTAATGCAGTTCGCATAAGTCGTGTTTACCTAACATTAAATTTAATTTTTAAAAATAAAAAAATTTTAATAAATAATAAAGTTTTATATTTATTTTAAATTAAAAAAATTTTAATTTTATTTTTTAAATTTAAAATTTTGAAATAAAAGTTTTGAGAAAAAATTAAAATTTTTTATTTATTTGTTTTGAAAGTAAGTTATAATATTTTTTTTTTAAAAAGTGAGTTTCTATTATAGATAAAGATGCAACAAAATTTCTCCAAACTACCATTTAATCAATCAAATGTAGACTTTACATACCAAGTTCTTTAAATAGCCCGCCACACTTGTCTTTAATTAAGGGCGTGTTTATCTTGATAAGAAATTAGATAAATTAAGTTTTTTAAAAGTCAATTAAAAAAATTAAATTAAAAATTAAAAATATTTAATAAAAAATAAATTATATATTAATATAATATTTATAATAAGTTTTAAATATAAATTTTTTAAAAAATTTTATTAATAAAAATTTTTTTAATTTTTGTATGTATTTTATATTAAAAGTGAGTTTAAAAAAAAAAATATTTGGAGTGTTGGTAAACACGCCCTAATTCTTTGCGAATATTATATTTGACGTGAGAAATTTTTTACTTAGCCAGATGCGTTTGCTAACAGTAGAGTTTCTGTGTGGAAATGGATTCAGGGATTAGAAAGTGTAGGATCACCATGCTCGCGATGCCAGTTGGAGGAGGAAAAGGAGCAGAGAAGTCCAGTATCTGTAATGGACTTCCCTTTCCAAGACGACGACCATGAAGAGGATGAAAGCAGCGAAGTCGCAGCACCTTGCTTCCAACAAAACCTGAGCAATGTTGAAAGTAAGTTTTCATCTTTACAACAACGAGAGCTAACATAAGTGAAGACTCGGACCTAACGTTCAGGACTTTCTAACGAAGTGTTACAGAGAAAATTACCGAACATTTGCTGCACTAGTTTATTAGTTCACACAAAATAAAAGAGTAGCTTGCATTTATTGAGTTGAATCATCGCCTTCCCTTGCCATAGAAAAGCTCAATAAACACATAAATCTCTCTTATACATTTAGGAACGATTACAATTGGTACCACTATCGTTACTACAATTAGTGATTCGAGAGCCCTGGCGTTGTCAATGAAGCTCCTAGTTAGAGATTACATGCAACCAGATTTGAAAAATAAATGAGAAATAAGATAGTGCGTTTTGACGACACCTCCACTTAACTGCTCCAATTCTTCTCCACTTGATGTCCACCTCCGACAAATATAAGAATCAAAGATACCTCCAAAAATTAAATTATCATCAGTGTCTAAAAGAGTCATCAATTCTTAAAATGCAAGCTCCACGATCGAGGCCTACCTATATTTTGTTGTTATTCTACTACCTTATTAGTATTTTAATGCTGACTATCTCAACAAATATATGCTTCACTTTGTGCAGGGACAACATGCCAGCTGCTGCAGAAGATCCAATGCTTTGAGAGTTTGGCAGAATTTGTTCCCCTATACCTTGAACCGACGTTTGCAGCAGTCAAGGACCATTCAGAGCTCAGTGACCATGAGGAATTGCTACCTAAAGAACAGGAACAAGAAGCATTGGCAGAAGAACAAGATGAGATTGAGAAATTGGATAGGAGAGCAAAGGAATTGTTGAATCAGTTAGGCTTCAACTCGATACTGGAGCCACATAACAAGATTCTTCTGTTAGATTTCTTCATTGATGGGCTATGGAACAGCACACAGTGCAGCAAGAACATGGATGACGAGCAACAACTTTTGATGGCCGCAACCAAGTGGATGAAGGACGAATACATGACGGTAGATGAAGGCTGCGAAAAGGTGTGTTTTAAGGAAAAGGATGGAAGCTGGATGTGCCTTGCAGATGAAAAGGAGGGACTTGACAAAGAAGTGGATGAAATATTGCTTGACTCGTTGCTGGATGAGCTCATCCTTGAGCTCACCATGTCTTGATTGATCTTAGTTCAATCCTTTGCTGTTGATGTACATCCAAGCGAGTGAGCCACAATAGTAGAAGAGCAATGTAAATGACCGTGGTGTAAAGAGATGTCTAGGATAGTCCCATTTTTTTTAACCTGGATCAAATAATAAAGTTGTATTAACATAATATTCTATGCAACCACACAGAAACACGAAAAAGATATCATACGTTACTAATGGCTTGATAATCTTAGATTAAGAAACAAGTACAAAATATAACTTGCTCAGGATATTCATTTATACCCTTCCATTTTCCAGAGCCCACTGAAACACAACCTTCTGATCTGGAGTCGGACGCGCGACCACGCTACGGATCCAGTCTCCATAATCAAACTACATGCCAAATCTCTTTAAACCGCTGCCATAACATCGTTTTCTTGGTCTTTTAACAGCTTGGTTCTTCTGATGGATTCCAAGCAGGCATATTTTTCCAAAATCTTGATTCAACAAGAAGGCAATTATCAAAATGTGTTTTGTACATCCAACAAAATTTCACAAGAAGCTAAGAATTGATACTAAACCACCTTAGGAAATTTGCTACTTCCACAGTATTGAAATTAGAAAGTACATGCCATATAGCACAACTTATTATTAATTGTGATAACTGAGGAAACAGTGTAAGGAGACGTTTAATTTAGCTCATCAAATACTTTTTATTAAAAAAAACACCTTGTATTTCTCAATAAAATTATACATGGTAAAATTTTTATATGTATAATATTTATTTTTTTAAATAAAAAAATCATAGTCGTTTCTAAGAAAAATTTTAAAATATTTTTTATTTTCAAAAAACTCTTTATGATAGTCACTCCCAAACGTCCTCTAAACCAACATTTTCAGGAATCAAGCTATCACGGCGAGTGACATATATATGTCCTGTGCACCTGCTTCCTACTACATATAAGGTAAGTTGACATAATCACAATTTTATGATAGATCATAAGAATATTGTCTTTCATATAACAAACAGAATGTTGCCTATATAAGGCAAGACATCCAATCTCAAACCATGTAGAACTGAAGCAAAGGCAGCCACAGAACTCAGAAACAACAAATTGAAACTTCTCTGAAGAATGCTTCCCCGTCCTCTTGCATCATCTACATCTAAATAAAATCTACTGATCAACTGCTACTTTACCCGCATTCCATAATATTAACAATCTGAAGGAGGACCAAAAGGGGCTCGTTCAAGAAATTCAGCCACCAAACTGACAGAGAAAATTTTGGCGATAAAGAATTTTGCCGTGTTACCTGGTCTATATTACAGAGGTTCCTTATTTTAACACAATGTATGAACTTTATGGTTCTTCAACTGTTATGTTTCCTTAGAAACAAGCACATCAGGATCGATCTTGGCACTGGCAAACAAGATCAAATGGGCTCTGAAGGACAAGCAGGAATCAATTGAGATTGTTGAGATGGTCTATCAAGGTGCAATAAAGGGACGGGGTTTGGTGATTGCTTCGAAGGACGATTACCCAAGTGTCGCTACTGAGATTTGTGGTATGTGGATCACCCGGAGTGAAGTTCAACAGAACAAGGATTCAAAGTCACTCCATTGGCCTACCATATTTTTTCTCATTATGTCTTAATGAGTAATGGTGTAACAATGTAAGAACATCTTGACAATCTGATCCTGGTACATATAATGCTCATGCCAGATCTCATTGTAGGTAATCACCATAAAGAAAATGTTTCCATCATTGCATTATTTTTATATAATTGTGGTAAAGATTGTAAAGGTAGACAAATGTGGTCCTTTGTAGCTTTGTTTCCTACTGGTTTGTGCATCAATCTTGCGGCAGAGAAGTATATGAACATTTATTCCAATCAACTTCTAGCTGAAATCCTTAAGAAGAATCTCCAAAAGAGTTCCTTTTTAATTTCAATTCCTTTAACATTACAATGAGAGGAAAATAATGGCTATAGCGAACTCAAATCAGTATCACTATCCAGTTCAAACAAATGCCAACTGATATCATGAAAAGCTCTGTAAAACCTATCCATACCTTCATAATCTTCCACTACTCCACCTTCAACAACCTCAATCTCCTTGACATATTTCCCACTCAACTTCACCAGCATTGGCGCCACTTTCTCCACCGCAATGCTCTTATTGCTGCATTTCTCCTCTGCCTTCTTTTGATACTCAGCAAAACTATTCCCGAGAATTACCACCGCCTTATTTAACTTCTCCGGCAACCTATTCGCTTCAATCACTGCTTCATACATCACTGCCTCGCAGTGCGGCATGAAGAAAAGCGTTGGAACTTTTACTTCTCTTCGACATTTCTCATCAATATCCAAGACAACAAAACCAAGCTCTTTAAGAACAGAGCACTCTATCGCCGAAACCACAGGGTCGAACACCTGTAGTGCACTAGCACCTAGCTCGTTTTTCAGCAACAGAGCTAGTGCTACTTGAAGCCTAGGCGACTCATAAGACTCAATCGAGCCAACGCCGTAAGCGACAATTTGGAACTCCGTGGATGATGATTCGGAGAAGAATTTCTCAGTGAGAGAAGGGTGGCGGCGGAGTTGGACAAGGAATTGGGAATAGAAATTGGAACTTTGGATGAATTTAACAATCGATTTCATTCTGGTAAGGAGTTTGTGTTGGCGATCGGGATCGACAGTGGAATCTGTCGGAGTCCATGGGGTTGGGAGAGTGTCTGAGATTGGTAAAGGTGGCGGCGATCGAGGGGTAGGGTGGCGACGATGGCGGCGGCGGGAGACGGTTGTCCAAACATTGAGGGTAGATTTTGATTCACTAATTGGGTAATCATCAGCTATGGTAGTAGATGAAGCCATGGATATTTCTGTTGGAAGTGAAATTTCTGCGAAGAGTGTAGATAAAAGGGTTATTGATTTATAAGAATGAGGGGATACAAAAAATAAATAATAAAAGGAGAGAAAGCAGCTCAATTATGGCTGAAATAAAAGATGTAATGAATGGAGTCGCCCGGATTGAAACGGAGATGTTCAGTGCGCTAGACTGACGGTAATTTTGTGTATTGTTTTCTTATGCTATGTGAAACTTTCTTATTTTATATTCTAATTTTTATTTGTATTTCATAATAAAATTTTCTAATACTTATAAAAATTTTAAAATATTGATAAATAACATAATAAAATCTTATTATTATATACTTTTCTTATATTTTTAGATAAAAAAATAAAATATATTTTGAATATATTTTTATTTAGAAATTCTTTTTCAAAAGTATTCCTAAATATTTCAATTATCTAACAACAGACTTTATATAGACAAATGATTTTATTAACTTATTAGTTAGTGTGTACAAACTACAAAGTACAAACGCTATGGTAAATAAGTGTTCCGGCCTCAGTTTTACGGAGCATTTGAAAATACTTATAAAATAAATTTTTTCTGAAATAAAAAATATTTTTTTTAAAAAATAAATTTTATTTTTTTATTTAAAAAAAATAAAAATATATAATAAAAAATTTTATTTTGTAAAATTTTTTTATATTTTTTAAATTTTTAAACAAAATTTTTTATATATTTATAAATATATATTAAAAAATATGAAATAAAAAAAAATTTTAAAAAATAACGTTTGAAATAGCGTTCCAAACGCTCTCTAACAATTAGATAGAGAGCTTTTTTCCAACACTTTTTTTTAATTTTTTATTTCACATTTTTTAATATATATTTTATAAATATATAAAAAATTTATTTAAAAATTTAGAAAGTGTAGAAAAATTTTACGAAGTGAGATTTTTTTATTGCATATTTTTATTATTTTTTTGAAAGTAAAAAAAATATAACTTGTTTTTCAAAAAGGACAAAAATATTTTTCATTTTAAAAAAGCTCCATTTCATAAACACTACCAAACACCCACTACCAATTCACTCGCGCAAATCAATCAGCTTACTACTACTTGCTTTACAGATGTTAACGGCTTCATCTACTATCTAATTGTTAGGAGCTTTCAAAATGTAGACCATCAAAATTGCCAATCTTCGATTCAGTTCACCAACACGGCATCACACCATAAAATTTGTAAAACAGAACGAGGACCTATTCCATGTATTTGTAATGTCACCCAACTTTATGTCAATCTCAATAGAATTATCATTGTTGTTGTTTTCTTAAAGGAAAAACACCAGCTCCATATAACATCTAGGATCAGAATGTCATGAACTCAAATTTCTCTTAGCAATCTAACAATCACGAAGCATTTAGGGACTCATAACTAGTAAGAAGTCCATGCACCCATAGATGAGCTCCCCCCGATCACAGCAAAGGAAGAAGGTGTTGGTGGATCAGCACTACGATCGAACAAACCAAGCTTTGCAATAAGTTTATCTATCAACACCCCCGCCACATAAGAAAGACCTGAAGCCGCAAATCCATTGCCAAGATAGTATGCCATTGTCTTGAAGTACATTGCCCTGCGCCCCACATGTGCTTTTGCAAGTGCAAGCAGAGAGATGCATATCATAGCTACACCTGCAACAGCCATGAGCTTATACTCCTTGTTGTCACTCTTGTAGAATGAGAAAGCATAAACCACTGGAGGTAATAGCCCGAATATAATGTATGACAAAACTGCAACAAGTGCATGTAGAAGGAAGTTCTCTTTGCGTCCTAGTAGCTTCCAGTAACGACTGGATCGTGGTCCATCCTGATTGGTTTCCTGGGGTTCATTTTTCAGGTCTGACAGCTGCATATGTGAGCTTTCCATTAGTAAACTAAGAACATGAACAAATCAACCTAGAAAAAACTATTGTCTGAACGAACAACAAATATCAGTATTTACTCCGATCACTGTAATCTTCCACATATAGCGAATTACTAATCAATTTGTATTGCGCAACCATAAACATATCCTGTGCCAACAGTCAAATGAAACATAGCATCTATAAAGGCCATTGCTTTTTCATCATACTAGCAATAGCAGATTCTTCTTGGATAAACTAAAGAAGACGAACTTACATCATGTGAGATGAGGAACAAACCGCCAATTAGATTAGCCAATCCAAGAGCAACGATGTTATCTGCAAAGATAAGAGAGTCGACCTATGAGCTTTCTCCATCAAATTTAGCAAACTTAGGCTTTTTGTTGCCAATAAATATAATACGCCTCATTAGAAAGTCCGAGATACCTAGTAATACCAGACTATTTCTCTATACCATGCAACAGCTTAAGTATGTTCTTGATTTCGAACTGCAGATGCATAAAAAAGATATACCTAATACAGAAAAAGGACTGCTCATTCATTTGCCATTACCTTTTAAGTGCAGGTGCTAAATACTGAATTACTGATCGCCTACATACTAAGGACCAGCAATCACCTTATTAAATTCATATATAGTGCAAAATTTCAGTTTCCACTTTTCTAATTCAAGTGAGGCCCAATTTTCCATTCTCTATCTGGTTCAGAAGGAGCACAATTTGTATGCAGAATAATTTCAGAGAAGATTTTCAGGCAGCTATTAGGCATAATGAAGAGCCTCAAGCTCCTTACTTATTGGCTTTCCGAATAGTTATCACAACAGTAGAGTCAGCTCCTGCTGTATGGGGAGCTGTTTGTTTCTTCTCCTCTCTTCCTTAAAGATGACTAGAGTCACCCAGAGTTCACTTTCAACAATTGCCAAGAGGCAACTTGTTCACAAAATGAAAGACTAGCCAACAGCATTTATTATATAAGATTATAGAAGAATTAGCTCTGCTTCAGGAGAAATGGGATATCGCAGATGTCCTCAATCATGAATCAAGTGAAAATTTTCTTGAACATCTATATGCCCACAAGTGACATAGCAAAATATAAGAATGCTGCATGTGCCTTCCCCCAATTTCAAACTAAGCCTGGATTGAGCAATTAGTTCACAATAGGGGTAAAAGTGAAAGTTCATAGCTTGAGTCTGAACTTGTGTTTGGTTAACATGGTAATGCTAGTGCATAAAGAGAACCATGAATAGACTATCAATCACTTCTAGTGGCCAAAGAACATCAAAAAAGTGCAAGAACCATATTCTCAAGGATGACAGTATCTGGCATTTCATGTATGTTTTTTTCAATCATACTGTGCTTGAAGAAGCAAGCATGAAAGCAGGTCTCGCAACAAGTATGGAAATATGTATAATATAATTAAAATATCCATACTTCGATCAGATAGTTAATAGAACTTACAGGTTGCAGTATGAGATCCAGCAGCAGAAGAAACAACAGCTAGGCTCGCTATCGATTCAATTAATCCTCCATAAACAACACTCTTCAGCACTTCCCAGTCACGCCTTCTTTCAGTTATGACTGGCTCGGGGATAGGTATGAGAGTATCTGGTTTCTGCAATGTCTCAGGTGTTGGTGCTGCCTCATTGCCATGAAGCCCAAATATCTGAGATACTCCTCCTGCAAACCCAACAGGTATACCTTTGCTAAAACAGTTACCAACATCACCAACAATGATATATCAAGCAAAAGATGTCATGCATAGAACAGAAAGTTGTAGGAGGGCATAAAAGGTACTTGCACAAATGAAAAGCCTGCAAACTCATGGGGAAACCCAGTTACATATAGCTACCTTTAGTAATATCATAGTAAGATAGAAAAGCCCATAGTAGAACCCTATAAAAGATTATAATCAATTTCTACATTAACAAATTGATTTAAATTATGTAATGTTACTAGTAGATACTTGAACATAGGTGAATCCAAATGCAAAATCAAGTATCCTATTTTTCAATTTCAATTTTATGCCGTTGGTTGCCAACTGAACATCTCTATAGATGTGGTCTCTTATGAGTTTTGACCTGTGTACAATAAAACATTTATAAAGATAAGACATTCTAATGATTCTAGTATAGACACAAAGTTAAAATAAAAATCTAATAAAAATCATAATGGATAAATCATTATAGAAGCCACAACCATCTCCACCACTATCTTCCTCATCATCAACTGGTTCATATACACTAAGCCACTAAAGCTACCACAAGAGAAGAACCAATGTTAACCAACATTTTATTTAAATCAACATCATCTATTATATTATTTCATTAATTGCGACATCATCATCAACATCATGAATCTCCAGGTTTACTCCATGGCTCAATTTCCTTAATAGCAATTACTCTCTGATTTGAACCATTTTCATTACCATAGCTTGATCCATAACATTTAACCTTTTATGGTTAATATGATCAGGTTCTTGTTCTTCTTCAACAACCCATTCATCAACAGAGGATAGAACAACAAAGCTGTCAAACTTGTATCTAATACTTCTCACGCTTTCCCTCAGTTTCAAATTGCATATAAGAGATACCAAGTCATTCATCTTTTTCTGATGCAAATGGTTTCTTCTCTTTGTATGGACCTAAACATTTAATTACAGAAATATCTTGAGATCATATAAAATCGCCTTTGAATAGAAATTTTATCGATTTTAATTGGAATTCACATCCGATCCCATCTAATTGGAATTTTCTACAAAATATGATAGTTTTGTTGATGTAAAATCGTCAGGTTTTAGGAGCCGACTCCTGATTTGGACAACCATTCATGTAGCATACCTGTCGATGGAGACGCAGATGAAATAATTTGAGTATTTTGAGATGTATGGATTTCGTTGCCAGAGGTCACAGATGATCCTCCAAGTAGTGGCATTCCTGCTGCAACAAAATAAATTCTTCAGCAAACAAATATCCATATCAAATGCACTACCATCTAATTGATTGCTATGATTATAGTCACAACTAACAATGATTAAGATAAAACTTTAGAATGTGAACATTGCCTGCAATGACCTGCTTCAATAGTTCGTAATTAAATTTCCCTGATTTACTCAATGTGAATTAAATAGCTTCCTCATTGTATAATTTAAGTTTTTTTATCTTGCTGAATGATATCAAAATGCTCCAAATTGTAGCAGTCCACCGCATGCAGCTAATGTCGCTACAGGTTTTAGGAGCCGACTCCTGATTTGGACAACCATTCATGTAGCATACCTGTCGATGGAGACGCAGATGAAATAATTTGAGTATTTTGAGATGTATGGATTTCGTTGCCAGAGGTCACAGATGATCCTCCAAGTAGTGGCATTCCAGCTGCAACAAAATAAATTCTTCAGCAAACAAATATCCATATCAAATGCACTACCATCTAATTGATTGCTATGATTATAGTCACAACTAACAATGATTAAGATAAAACTTTAGAATGTGAACATTGCCTGCAATGACCTGCTTCAATAGTCCGTAATTAAATTTCCCTGATTTACTCAATGTGAATTAAATAGCTTCCTCATTGTATAATTTAAGTTTTTTAAATGCTCCAAAATTGTAGCAGTCCACCGCATGCAGCTAATGTCACTACAGGTTTTAGGAGCCGACTCCTGATTTGGACAACCATTCATGTAGCATACCTGTCGAGGGAGACGCAGATGAAATAATTTGAGTATTTTGAGATGTATGGATTTGGTTGCCAGAGGTCACAGATGATCCTCCAAGTAGTGGTATTCCTGCTGCAATGAAATAAATTCTTCAGCAAACAAATATCCATATCAAATGCACTACCACCTAATTGATTGTTATGATTATAGTCACAACTAACAATGATTAAGATAAAACTTTAGAATGTGAACATTGCCTGCAATGACCTGCTTCATAGTTCGTAATTAAATTTCCCTGATTTACTCAATGTGAATTAAATAGCTTCCTCATTGTATACTTTAAGTTTTTTATCTTGCTGAATGATATCAAAATGCTCCAAAATTGTAGCAGTCCACCTCATGCAGCTAATGTCGCTATTGTAGATCGAGCCCCTAATAGTTTCCCTTTTTTTTCCTCTTTACTTTCTGGAAACATACATTCAAATATCCAAGAAACTTCAAAATAGTTTTAAAACACTCAACTTACCAGAATGCTCTCAGAAGAAAAGACGGTATTATTTCAGTAATAAAGGAGACTGTGGGACAGACTAACAACAATGTAATAGAAAATTTTTGAAAGTTAAGTAGAACTATTTGCGAGTTAAGAATGATTACCTGCGCCAGTTCCTATGTTCATATAACTTGTTTTTCTAAAGATAAAAGAAAACAAATTTGAATTCTTCAATGGCGTCTCTTGAGGCATTTCTTGTGAAGTATGCAGATTCACATTCTCGTCTCTTTTACTGAAGATGTGAAAGATACTGAATCCACAATCTGCATAATAAGAAAAAGACATATATATACCTGAGAAATCAACTGCAGAGAATCTACCAATGTAAAAGTTCTTCTTACAAGCCATCTTGACCAAAATTCGAAATACAAATGATACATTCTGAATAAGAAACTATTAAATGGACTATGGTTTTCCAACCATAACCAAACATAGACCAAACGCTGTGACATCCAGCTGGACAGCACCCAATTTTTTTCATATCCTCTGCTGAAGTAAACATGACTGCAGAAGAAATTCTATCTTTGCAACTCTTTTCTAAGTATTACAGTAGTCGAAAACAATATTGACACATACAGATCTTCTATAAGTTCGTCTGGTAGGTAAACTATATAAATTTTTTGAGTTAGCAATGAAAACCACAAAGTTATCTGCCATTTAGCTGATTATGTATATTTTTCATAACAGAGCATGATGCCACAAAATAATCCATGCAGTAGACCCCCGTCTAGTGGATAAAGCTTACTTGGCGGTGTTTGTAATGAAACACTAACAGATTAAGTTCCAATTGATCTATCCTCTTAACACCCTTGAGCAATTAAACAACATATAGCTTTTATGTCATAATTCTCTTTATTCTTCTCTTATTAACATGTTCTTATCAGACAAATTGTCGGTTATTTAAAAACCCACAAAAAAAAAATGAAGAACTTTATATCACCTTTTCCATGACAGTTATGAGACTGGTGTAAATGGTGAGCATCTTAATACCATTCTATTCTAGTGGCGTCTAAGTTCAAAAAATGTCCTATTGGAATGTGATAACCAATTATCACGTAGGAGCAAAACATTTGGCTGTTACGTGTTCAGAAGATGTATTGTGGTGTTCAAGTGACTGGGTGAAGTGAACAAACACCAAATAATAAGATTAGCATAAGCAAAATTAAGAGAAGAACTTTCACTTGCATTTTCCTTTATAAATTAACAAATAGCACAAGCAAAAGTTTTCAAATACATGAAACCAATGCCAACTGCAAATGCATTGCCTTGAGACGTCGAGGACAATAAGGTGAAATCCAACAAAGAACTGCCAAATTCTTTTTTTAAAAATCTGTTTCTTGGACTAGATCACACTACTGGTGGAACAAATGAAATTTAGAGAATAATTGTCTAAAAAGATTCAAAAAGATAACTCAATACATAGCAAGAGTTTTGTGATGTACCTGTTGGAATGAAAAAACTAAAGCATGACAAACATCTGAAAACATCTGGTTCTCTTTCATGCCCTTGCTCTGTTGTCTCAGCTTGTGAAAAGCTAGCATCATGGCTTGGCTGATCTTCTAGCAGTTTTCCACGCTTTGCATCATATGGGTGATGCTTGACAACCCTTTTCCTTTTGCGCAATATAACCCTCCTAGTGATGCATGAATTGCAATTGGGACAATACAAGTCATGAGTATCCTGCTCCTCCAGTACTCTCTCAACATCAAACTCAGCAATCTCTGACTTAGTCTTGTTCACTAGAATTACTCCACCATCACTATTGTTCTGTGAGGAAGGAAGAGAATTTGACTGAATTTTAACCTCTATGCTTTGCATATTCTCTTCAGCATATATTCCAGAAGAAGGAGATGAATTGCTTACGCCCTCTATCTCAATGTTCTTTAAATTTGAAACCTTCTGCGCAACAGGTAACTCATCCTGAAAATTGGATTGACCAGCTGAGCATGCCCCATTTACTAGGTCCTCTCCAGTGAACTGTTGTCTCTTCGTGGAGCTTGCTGCTGAAACATCAACAGAGGATGCGGTATCTGCAATGCAGTAAGTTGGACTTAGCATGATGCTATATCTGTTATCGAAGAGGATGCAAGAAACTGAGCAGTTCAAAGAAGAATGGTAATAGTCTTCAGTCATTGAGGTGAAACATTATGGATGTATCTTGCGTATACCATTTTTCACAGAGGCACATCTTTTGGCAAGTGCCACAGAATCAATCACTCAAGAATCCTTTTCTTTTCAGATGTAGATTGATGAGATGAACTAACGTATAGTTTACCACTGATTACACGCATCATTATTATTGAATTTCATAAGTCCACTACTACTGACCTTTAGTTTGTGATTCAATATTTGATACATGCCGAAGCAATAATTCGATATCCATCATCAATTGGCACTTATCTTCATGACTCTGAAAATGGTCTATGCCAGGACAACTCAATGCATAGGTCCAAGTACAATGCCGACATTTCCATACTCCTTCAGTCACAGAAGTATACAAGTAACTGTATATTTACTTCATACAAAGGAAGCGACTAATAAAAAAGCAATCTACAGTAGTGACTCTATACCTAGCTTAAGGTGACACTCTATGTAATATGTAGATTTTTGTGAAAACGGGAATACTATGAGAAAGCCATTTAAAATATGTAACATTTAAAAGGTCCGTTTTATGTTAGTTTTTCTAGAATATAACAAAAGCAATTAGATAGACATCCCCACAATTTTCAGCGAGACATCTTCGCTAGGCATAAAGGGACTAAAGCATTATTACAAACAATTGAAACTGCAAACTCTTACATTTGACCTATGAAGAGTAAAGAATTGCCCGGTAACTGGTCACCTTCCAATTACAACTTCAAAGGTCCAAAACATAGATCTTAATTCGATACTTCAGAGTTCCCTTTATAGTGAGGGTGACCATGCATCATTAGTTCACCTAGGACACTGTCCAATCCTGTTTTTGCCTTATGTATGTTTATAAATAATTAAAATTTTGACTGTTTCAAAAGACGTCAAAATAATGCTCACATCTTAGATAAACAAATTAATTTTATAAATGATCTACCTTCTACAACGTACATAACCACTCATTCATTAAGTATTTGGGATGATAAACATGAATTTGTCAGAATAAGGGTGAGCAACAACCAATGCAAAGTCGAAAAAGGTTCTACTCCCTTAGGTGGTAGGCAGACGTGATGTTTATGTATAGCGTGGATGAGGACATTTCACAAAACTCGTCTTTAATATAGCACCAAAAAGCATCCACGTATCACAAAGTTCATACCTGGTACTTCTAAATTAAACCCGTTCAGATTATAAAAACAAATGCAATCAGTGCCAAAATAAGGGACAGAAATCCAGATATTTAGTTACGCTGAGGGTAAATAAAGTGACCATATTTTCAGTTAAATTAAATAAAATGAATCTTTTCAGGATAAAAACCTCAACTGTGGTTCCTATGAACTTGCCATTATGATCCATACCGGCCTACGAAAGTCATGGCTCCCACTGGGAGCAACAACAACTCCAAATTCTTCCTCTCTACAGCATTCATCACATCTACGGAATCGCTTTCTCCCGCAGATGACCGGAGTCAGCAGCAACAGTTCGGTTCCGTCTAATTCGTCGCAGCAGTAGCAAAACCGCGGCATGATTTTGTCAGACTAAAAAGATTTAAAACCCAAAATCACCAAAAAAAATTATATCTGATTGAAGATTGAACTCTTTAACCCAATCAGTTTCCACAGATCAAAATTGAATCCAGCGAACACAATCAAGCAGCAACAAAAAAAAAACAACCACCACAAACCGAAAGTAAGAAGCAAAACGGCACAGCAGTAATAAAGTACAAAGTAACAAAACAGTAGATTTATGGGTGATGATTAATTGATCCATACTCTAAACGGAAGGGTAATCCAGTCATTTACAAAAAATTAAGACAAGGATTGAAGCATTGGTAGCAAACATTTCGATTTATTACCTTGCTCTTGGTCGAGGTGAATGCTCCTAACTCCATTTTCTTCTTCTGATGCTGGTTGTTCCTTCACTTCTCTATTCTCTTTTTCGATTCCATTACTTTTCTCTTCTGTTATATTTCCATTGTTTAGCTTCTCATTATCTTCACTTGCCTTCTCTTCTTCTCCTTTGCTCTTTATCTCTTCTCCATTTGTCTTCTCTTCTTCTTGTTTTCTTTCATCATCATCATCATCAGTAGCGTTGCTTCTTTGCCTTGGTTTCAGAGACCCGACTGACTCTTCTTCTTGTTCCTCTTCTTCTTCAATATTCTTATCATGCAAGTTCTTCTCTGCAGTGTCAGCCATTTGATATCTACTAACAAAGACAGAGGTAGAGAGCAATCTTTAAGCAAAAGCTCTAGCTGTTTTATATAAGAGCTAGCAGAGAAAAAAGTCTGAATAACCATTGCATACACATAATAAATCTCTTAGGAGTTGTTTAATTTTTTAATGGTGTGTGTACTGTTATTAGTAATGAACGGGTTGACTTTAACAAGCAATTTTTGTTCATTTAACGAATCAAACTAACCTCAAAATAGACAGACAACAGGTGGTGAAACGAAATATTTTGAGCAGGGTGCTGTAAATAATTATTTTGCAAGTTCCGCCTTGCAGTGTAATTTTTAAGGTGCTTTTTCTTTAGCTTTAGAAATGAAGTTTTTTAAAAATAAGTTTTTTAAAATAAATTATTAGAAATAGTATTATTAAAAAGGATATATTTTTTATTAAATAAGTTAAAAATAATTTTTTATATGTTTATAATAAAAAATAAATTAGAAGTTATATTTAAGTAAAAAAAGTGATTTTTATGTTAAAAAAATAAAATCTTTAGCCGAGCTTTTTTTTAACAATAATAACAATACTAATTTTCTCCAAAATAAAATATATTGGATATGTTTGCTATTCTCGCCTGGGTAGTTGATCGGATTGGGACATAATTAATATGTTGAAGTATGAAATTTGGGAATTAATGAGAATCACGAGGACAATATTAAAACTCACCTTACCTTTGACGTATCTCGTAGTATGTTGTCACGAAACCAACGTGGAGGTATATACAGGGGTACGTACTTTTCAGCTTGACGTATGATAGACAGTTGGAATAATGTGAATTATATATATAAATATTGTTTTGTGATCTGCATGATAGGAGCTCAGAAAAAATTTTATTGCAATATATTATTGTTTCGCAAAAGTTGGTCCTTTTGTTTACCAAAGGTGACCATAAGTTAGTAACTAGTGTTATGACTAAACGGTATGTTTTTTATGGCTACAATTTATTTAGAAAAAATTATATCGACAGAATTAATCAAAAATAAAATATTTAAAGTGTTTTAATACATACATTAAAAAATTCAATCTAATTCAAAATATTAAACTTATAAATTATAAAATTATCTAAAATATTAATTTTTTTTATTTTATTTCTATTCGAATATGATTAATCTACTCACACTTAATTTAATATAACTCACTTTTTTTATTAAAAATTACTTTTAAATTAAACTACAAAATTAATATTAATTTACTTCTTTCTATAAAACACAAAAATTAAATTTATTTCTAATAATATTATTTATAATAACTTATTTCTATAGACTTACTTTTAGTCTAAATAAATACATACTAAATATACACTCTTTTTTCCGTAACTGATTTAGTAGAAAAACCATTAATTAATAACTATCTATATTTTCCTATGTTTTTGCATACATTGATTTTTTGGCCAAAAATGTTTTATATCATATTTTTTAATTTTATTAATTATTAATTATTTATATTAATTTAAAAATTATAAACCAATATTTCTCACATAACTATTTTTGTAGAAAGAATACACCAAACATTTTTTGCAAAAATCATTTTAAGATTAAATTTGTTCTGAATTATCTCTATACTAATTATTGCACATGTGAGACACATTAGTTGCCAGTTCCATCTATCTACTTCAATTTTATAAAATTAAAGAGTAGCTGTATTGGCATTTATTACACATTAATTAAGAATGCACAAAGAATACTATACCGACTCCACAAGCATATGATTTCTGTTTGAATGTTATTTCGCATGTATGAACCCAAAAGACCTACAATTAATGAATGACAAAAGAAGACCTAAATTTAATTAGTATAATATTTTGAACACATTATAGATGAGCGATTTATGTTAAGGACTAATTCAGAATCAATTAATAACTTTTGCACAATAAAATTCAATTAGTTTCAGAGCTATCAATGCACATAGGAGTTTCTAAAATGATTGGGCTATTTGGTCAAATTAATCCAATTTCACTTGTCACGGTGTTTCATAATAAAATTTGAAAATATAAAATTTGAAACATCTTCATTTACGTATATAATGATGCTAATTCTGGAAATTTTAAAATAAAAAAGAAAAATAAAAGCGAGTAGGTCAGAAAGTAAAATAGAGAGTAACTGAGGGAAAAAAAAACATACCGGGAAAAAGAATAGCACCGTAAGCTATTTCGGACGGTGCACCAAGTGCCGTTCATCCGACGGACTTCTAAGTGGTCCATCCTTGCTCTTATCCGGTGGACGGAACACTGAACAGTCTGAATACCCGCTGCTCTTTCCACTAACTCACAACTACTTCACTCTCATATAAAACAGGGGACACAGAGGACAGAGCATGAAGCAGAAAATGTCGAACACTGTAATTTTATAACTTCGATATATTACAACAACAACAATTAAGATTCAACTAGAGTAATGACAACAAATATTAACAAGATCACCGACGGCAGCGACAATAAGACCGCCAACAACAGCGAAAACAACAGCGACGGCAATACAGCAACTATCTCAGACACCAACAACGATGATGGCACGGCCCGGCCGTCTATATTTACATTTGTACTCGATCATATGCGTGTGTTGAACTGCTGATCAAGTAAGAAAGAACGGGCCAAGCTTTTGAGACCAGGTTACCATCAGAACTGAGCCCAGCCCAGGACAGTCCCTGTTCATTAAAGAAATTAAATTTTAGTTCAACAATAAATCAGCAGTTATAAATAAAAACCTTCTAATGACTGAAAAAGTTTAGCAATTAATTTGTAGGTTGAAAATTTGTCCATCTCTCTTTACAACTCGTAAAGCGTGGAACTTCCCTCTGATCACTTAACAAACAAATTCATAAATAATCCAATTTCTTTAGATATAGTTGTGTAGAATGATACGTTAGATTAATAAATTTGAAAATAAACTTCTTTTATTTAATAATAGTTAATATAAAATAAACGAAGGTTTATTCATCCCACACTTTTAGAGTAGTAAAACTTTTACAAAATTAATAAAGATTTCGAAGTGGAGGTCTCTTTAGTTCTTTAAATTAATTAACTATAAACTTTATGTTGTTATTAGGTAACTTACGGATGGAATGTTTTTTCAATCTCGTTATGTGAAATTGGATATAATCATTTGTTAATATAATGCACAAATAATTATGAAGTTTTATAATTTTAGATAACCGAAAAGGGACGGAGGTTTATCCAGCCACAAAATTTAATGTAAAATAATCAACAAAAATCTGCTAATAATAAAACGATAATTAAAAGCATGCAAGGTAACAATTACATTTAAACCTCTTAACACTATTTAGATAATCACCTCTTATTTAAATATTCAGGTGGTGGCTCATTTATTTGCCACGCACATGTGAGAGGACCGCTGCACCATCTTGCATCACACTGCATTACTTTGTATTAATCATAATTTATTTCGTTCTTGATTATGAGTTTTGTTCGACCGCAAGCCAGTTTCTGCCTTTGGAATGTGAATAAAGAGATATAAAAAATTTATTTTGAAGTAAATTTTTGAGAGAAAAAATACTTTTGGTGAAAAGAATAATTCGAAATCAAATTGAGACACATTTGACATATTTATTCCATTCAAAAGTAAACGGGCTTTGATTTGTATCTGCCATTTACCAGCTCTTGGCGAAGTATGTAATGGTAGTGACTAAATTTGGATTTAAAAGCCCAATAGAGCTTGTTGAGGAGGAAGCCAACCTTAACCTATAGAGAATTTCAAAAAGTGAAAAAGCAACACATTCCCTCTACAACTCTCCTCTGCTTTCCCAAAAGCAGCCATTTGCATCACTAGCACTAGCAGCGCACAAGCACAAAGCAGCAACCTTCTTTCTCTTCTATGGAACTCTTCCTTCCATTTGCATTCCATGCCACAACCCTTTTCCTTCTCTTCTTTCTCCTTCTTCCTTACCAATCTTTCGCCGATTGCAGGAACCAATGCGGAACAATCCTTATTCGGTACCCTTTCGGCACGGGCCTCGGTTGCGGCTCTCCTCGGTTTTTCCCTTCAGTTACCTGCACCAACGCTACCATTACCACCAACAGCAGCAGTACTAACACTGAAGAAATCCTCACATTCACAACACACACAGGGACGTACCCAATAACTTCGATATCGTATGACACAAACACACTTACCATCTTCCCTCCACTCATGTCTACCTGCAATTACATCCACCCTTCATCACCACCTCTCGGTCTCGACTGGGCTGCTCCATTCCAACTCGGTCCATCTCTGTTCGCGCTTCTCGCTTGCGGTACCACAGCAGCAACACAATCTTATTGCGACCCTTCTCCTTCTGGCGCTCGCCTTTGCGCCTCTTTATCCTCCTGCCCTGCACTCGGTTTACCTGCCTCTTCAGCAACGGATATTTCCTCCTGTTGTGCTTTCGCTCCTGCTTCAGCTCTCGGGCCACACGACGACCTTGATTTGCACACGCTTGGTTGCGGTGCCTACACTTCCGTGCTTTCTTTTGGACCTATTCCTACAGATCCTAACATGTGGGAGTACGGAGTTGCGTTAAGGTACGAACCACCAACTGATGATCCTGCTGCAGAAGTTTGTGCGGAGTGCGAAGCTAGCGGCGGTATTTGCGGGTACACCCCGCCGGAGAACTACTTTGTTTGTGTTTGCGCAAACAGCCTTAATACGAGTACAGATTGCACTAATCTTGACCGGGCTGCGTTTAAGGACTACTGGCGCAATACAGCAACAGGTTAGCTAGCTGAATTAATACATGCTTTATTTTGAGTTGTTTAGTCTTGTTTTGGTTTAGAATATGAATTTTGGTTATGTTTCTATTGTTGCAGTGGTGCATGGATTGAAGTACTTGAAGTTGATGGTAGTGGTGTTACTGATTGTTCGAAGCTTCTAGCTAGTGATTTGAGATTGAACAGGAACTTGTATGCTTTACCCTGTCATTGCTTTAGTCTGTTGCTTTTGATTAAATAAATAGGAAGAAAGAGGGACTAAAGCATTTGCTTTGATTCTGCTTGCTGATTTTTGACAAAAGGGTCTCTAGGTGATATTAAAAGTAAGAGCATTTGATGAGAGAGTAATTAGGTTTTCGTCGCACTTTCTAAGGCAATGTCTTGTGATCCAATCTCAACTTTAGAGTACCCATTCATTCAATTAATTTTAGAGCATCTTGATTCAAGTATGCACCACTTGAATTGTCTAGGATACCTTAGACTATACAAGTGGTTCATAATCTAAATGAATCAGGCGGGTACATACTTTAAGAATGAAAGATATGGTATCCTAAAGTTAAATCAGGTCGGTCTATCAATTAGGGAGACACGGAACTCAGTTCCACCAAACCAACTTCCGAAAACTAAAACATGCCCTTACGGTGAATGACAATTTTGATTACCATACTAAAATGTAAATGGTAAATATTACAACACAACATACCGCAAGCTTGATGCAAAACTATTAAACATACAGCGCCAACACATAAAAACAGTTTACTTATGAGGAGCAGTAGTAGCAGCGGCCAAGCCAGCAGAGACCTTCTTACAAGAAGGCCTTGAGAGAAGCTCCTCACACCAAGCCTTGACGTGAGGGCGTGAATTGATCAGCGACGCATATGGAGTCATCATAAGCAAAAATGTGTATGTAAAATGGTGTATATCTGCAAGACTAAAGAAGTCACCAGCCAGGTACTTGTTATGAGTTAGGCTTTCTTCATAAACATCAAGGACTGTTTCAAGCTTCTCCACGTAGCTTGAAACAGCACTCTCATCAATTTTTCCTCCATTTTTCTTCGGGTTGAAGATAAGATGGGAAATGAGTGGTTTGATAACAGGATTGTACTGCTGGGACTCAACTTCCATCCATACTTCAACTAATGCCTGCTCTTCCTCGTTGTTGTCCCTCAGAAGATTGTGCCCGTTCTTGTACTTGCGTGCAATGTACCTGGTGATTGCTCGCGATTCTAATAGTTGAAAAAATTTTGACATGAATATAGAGTTAACTGATCCAAGACATAACAGGGTTTGATATGATCCGTTTAAAAATAAAGGAACAGAAAGGAAAAAAATATGATTCACTTACCGAAGATAATTAGATCGCCATCCTGCAAGGCAGGCACCTGACCAAACGGCTGCAGAGTATGAAAAATCAATCATCATGTCGGCTCAAAACACAAACAATTCCCATAGCTAAGGTACTGTATTTTAAAAAATTTAATGCATACATTGCGACGGAGGTGTTGTGGTTGCTTGTGTTCACCAGCAGCAAAGTCTATCATGACGAGTTCGTACTCAACCCCAACCTCCTCCAAAGTTGCCAGAACTCTGTAGGTGCATCTGGAAGTCGCCGAACCGTAAACCTTCACCTTTGCCATTGATAGTTGATCTTTATTGCCAACTTATATCAAAGATTAGCTAGGTTCTGTATATCTTATATACTTGTTGTTACAAGTATTGAGATTCAGATGTTAGATTATTGAGGAGCCATTTAACTAAGCTCTGACGTAGTTCATAGTTGATGTAATTAACAAAAAATAATCGATTATTTTGTGCGACTTTGACATTTCGTCCAATTGATATGTTTTTTAATGGATGCCGACTTTAATTGAGAACCACTTGCAATATAAATCTTTTTTATTAGACAAGGAATCAAACAAAGAAACGTTGACATTTGACAAATACAATCAATTTGTAACAGAAAATGATAAGAATACCTTTAAACACAACATTGTTTATGCTATCATCTTAATTTTAGTTTCCTAATGTAATCTTCAACATAACTTTAAAAGTATACACTTTTTTTTTTAGTTTTGGTGTGTGGATCTAACTCAGCTAAGTATTGAGATTTGTTCAACAAAAATGCACAAAACTGTGGGCAGTTATATAACTTGTATATCAATGTGGTAATATAATAATTTGGTTCAGCATTCCCGCCAGACGCTGCCGCCTCACTGATCGTTTCTGGGAGTGCTCCATCACTGCAATTCCGATCAATCCTCTGATCTTTAATTGTTCTTCGACCGCTGGCCGTAATTGCCAGATAGATTGATCGTCTTCCTCAGCCGCGGCAGCGTCTTCCTCGACAGCGAGCAGAGACACTACGAGCTGCTCGTGTCTTCCTCTGCTGCTCGTAGGTGTGCTGGAACGCTGGCGAGCCAGCTAGCAACATAACTTGTATTTTAACAGCTACAAGAGACGATCAACGCTACATGGCAAAATTTGGTGTTATATGAGATTATGTGCTTAATCTCATGTCATGAATTTTTTCTTCAAGAAATGTTTGATAACTTCTGTACGTCTCTACTACCGAAGCCTTTCTGCCTTTACCACATCGGCGGTGACGAAAGATTCTCTTCTAGGTGGTGCACTCGCTGGATCTGTCGAGCATTTCCCCTCAAGTCGGGCACATCGGGCTCCTCAAGAACAAGTGTGCCACGAATTTATCGTGAATTTCCCAACTCTTGTTGGCTACTGAAATTGAAATTGAGAGTATTGAGATCCTCACCAAATCCAAATTCTGATTGTACCAATGACATGAAGAATATACGTTATATACTTGAAAGCATTATATATAAAAGAATGCAAGATATTTGTGATCTTTTACACCATGGTTTAATGCTTTCTATTAGAAAATAAATGTAATTAGTTATCTTTTTGGCATTCTCAAATAGAGTAGTGACATATCAATTATGAAGCGCAGCGGAACTACAACAATCTTGATATGTGGAGTAGTTTCCTTTCCAAATATCACCGGTCAAGAACAACATGATCATAACATACATCAAACAAGTTTCACACACTTTTTATTACATTAACAAACCGACAACCAAATACGCTTCATAGCTAGGAAGTCACTTCCCCAGTAAACTGCAGCAGCAGGGAATCAAATATTACATAATCACACAAATGAGCAAGGGAATGATCAATATTGTTTTGATCAATTATTGTTACGACAGACCACTTGTAAGTAGTACTTCATATGTCTGTATATATATGTATAGAGGCATCCGATCAACGGCGGAAGCTGCGAGTCTGCCGGGGTGTCTCGCCGTCCTCACCCCTGAGCTTCACTGCAGTGTAGACTGCTGCTCCAGTAAGGGCCCCCAGCGTCGGTGCTACTATGTAAATCCAAATCTGCTTGTAATTCCCCGCTGCTACTGCTGGCCCTATGGTGCGCACAGGGTTCATCGAGCCTCCGCTAGACGGTCTACGATACATACACAATACATTCAACCATTTTAGTAAAACCTTTATATGCCTAGAGATGAAATCTTTCACAAATAAAATTTTCAAAAAAAGAGTTGTGGCACTTACCCTGCAACAAGAATGTTGAGCATGACCGTTGCACCAACTGCTATACCTGCTAACTCTCCAACCTATAGATGAGACCAAAACTTCATAAAGATGTAATTTATAAATTATCGCGAAAGAACAATTTAACAGAGAGGGAAAAAATTTCGTACCGCACGAGTATCTGTGGCGACTGCAGTGACGACGAACAATAGATTGAAGGTGATGACAAACTCGATGAAGAATGCCTGAGCAGTGCTGACAGAAGGCACAGTAACACCTCCAGAGAGGAACGGATGGAATATTCCCTTAAGCGCAAACGAAGCACAGATAGATGCAGAGACCTGAGCGGCAATGTATGCGGGAACCTGGACCCATGGGAAGTGACGGAGCGCGGCAAATGCGATAGTGAGTGAAGGGTTCAGGTGCGCTCCAGAAATGTGTCCAGTTGATAGGATCACGACCATCACGCCGAGGCCTGCACATGCTGCGTTACCTATAAGAGTCTCGGCACCGTTGTACTTCTGGTTCACTATCGGTGCTGCTGTGGCGCAGAAGATCAGTATGAATGTTCCAACGAACTCTGCTCCGAGCTGCATCCATGCAAACAACAGTCATCTTTGTAAGTGATGGTGACATTGTCATCGGTGATATAGAGAGCAAAAACATTCATTCAAAATTACTAAAAAGAATTTAGTATCATAGTGTTTATCAATAGTACTGAAATAATATTTATTAAAATTTAGACTCAATTCTCTTATATTACTCTATTAGAGAAGAAGAAAAAAGATTGTTTTACTAAACGTTGACATATATGAATAGCATTAGGTGTGACAACCCAAAAATGCTAAAAATTTTTTGGATATTTAAAAGTCTTATATAATAATTTTTTATATAAAAAATATTTTTTATCTATTTCAGAAAATGAGTTTACTTTTTTACTTAAAAATAATAATTATAATAAATAATTATAAATAATATTTTTAATATTTTAAAAATATTATAAAATTTATTAAAATGTAAAATAAAAATCACTTATTGAAAGGTCCAGAGAAGCAATCCCAAGACTGATACTAAAAGTTTAGAAAGAGAGAATGTTGTCCATTACAATAATACGAGAATCTTCTATCTATCAAACCCTCAAATCAACAAAACTATATAGGACTTTTTATTAAAAGTTGACTGGTTTCTTCTGGAATCTGTCCATAGAGAATCAAACACTTCTTAGGGATACTAATTGTAACAGAAGTTTGCTACGACAGGCACACGATGAAGGACCTATTTTCATCAAAATTTACTTCGCCAGGAAACAGGCACTGCCATAGTGCCATTGTGCTCCCACCAGGGATATGCATGTATTAGGGTTTGAGACACCATTTATGAGTAATTTAGGTGTGCAAGGAAATGTGATCCGATGTACTAGGCTTTGAATGTTCTATCTTACTTATCATAGAGAGAAAATTATTCTTCTATAAATCAAACTAAGTCATATGCATGTAAATCTGAAAGCAACTGCATCACCACCAATACCAAAATGATTTATTGAGTCTTAATGTTTGTTCTTCAGTGAAGTTAGATTGGAGTTATGTTAGCTAATCAGATTAATCCTCTTAATGTTACCACAAAAATTAAAAAATATGTATATTGATAATATGGGTAAGTTTAGTCCTACTTTACTTCTTCTAGCTAGAGGTGATAATATATGACCAACCTGTGAATCCAATCCAATCGACTCATTTAAATTGAATTCGAATTTGATTGTAGTCGGATTCAGATTTGTTCTAGATTAATTCAAAATTGATATGAAAATTTAATTTAGAATGGATCAAATTTGATTTCATTCGAAATCAACTCAATTAATGCATATAATTATTTATATATTATTTAATAGTTAAAAATTATTAAAAAATAATATTGAATATATATACATATATAATTTATCATATTTTAATTAATTTTTTTAACTTATAAGTTTAATCAAAATTAATATTTTTTTAATATATATGATACCTAATATTATATTATTGTTAGTAATTGATTTTTTATAATTCTTATTTTAATAATTTTAATTATTAAATAAATTAATTTAAATTTAATTTAATTATTAAATAATTTGAATTATAATTAATAATTTTAATTTATATAAATATATAGATCATATCAGAATTAAACAAATTTAATTTGATTATTATATATATTGATTCGAATATAATTTGTTAACTCATTTTGTCACCTCTACGTCTGAGATTCACTTATAAGTTTAAATAATTTTTGCTATGGCTTTATAATTATAAATTGAAAATCTAATTTTCTAACATATTATCAGAACCCAAGTTCTAACTTAGGCTCGTTCTCTCCTGATCCGGACCTTCATCGCTTATCAAGTTTCATGCTTATCTGACGTCCCTTCAATCCACCATAAGTTAAGCAGTTTTACTGTTCATTTGAAGGTTCAACTTCTAACAAATAAAAATTTAAAATAATAATCTTTCTATGATAACTTGAGAATATATATCTTATTTTCTTAAAAAAAGATAAAAAGGTGAAAATTTTAAGATATCCTGAGAAACCAAGTGTATAAAGTTTTAAAATTGAGATGAACTGATGCAAGTAAAATTTACTTTTTCTTCTAAATTCAAAGTTAGATAAATTAATTCTACTTATAAATTTTGTAGTAGGTCAAAAGGGACTGATAAAAAATTAATCATTAAATAGGGCACACTGATTAAGAGATGGAGATAATATCCTGCTCTGTGCATGGAAACTACCGACCAGAATTGAAATCATCTATAAACAACTTATGAACTTTACTGCACACGTAAAGCGTGACGAAGCAAAAGCAGACATCTAAAAAATTTATTTAAAAATTTAAAGATTATAAAAAAATTTTATTTAGTAAAATTTTTTTATCATATATTTTTTATTGTTTTTTAAAAATAAAAAAACTAATTTACTAAAAAAATAAAAATATTTTTTATTTCAGAAAAATTTTATTTTAAAAATATTTTCAACTAACTCCAAATATTATTAAGAAATTCAGAATTTTGAAAATTTCCAAGAAAACATAACAAAAAATTTGTGAAGATGATTTAGCAAATGAAGAATAGATTTCTAATAAACTTGTTCAATTTTAACCATTATTAAGAACAATAGCATGTAATATTTCAGAATTATCTAACAGTTTTATCACAATCAAATGCCACAGAAGCCTATCACGATAGAGGATAGAATATAATATAGGAAGGAGATCGAGCAAGTTGTATGACTTGCATGCATGTCGCCTCCAATCACTCAAGATACTTGCTAATTTAATCACTCAATTGCGTACAACGAAGAAATATTATACTCTTCGTGTTAATATTAATTAGATTCTTTTGTTGGACTTTCGAGAATCTGAACTCTAGACTTCTTAACTTTTCACTTGAGTATATTACTTTTCTGAAAAATTGGATATATACAATTTGTAAACAACGTATTTGATCAAACATAGCCTAAATTAGAGAGAAGGGTAGCCCTCTGGAGTCTGGATATCAAGAATAAGATAAGGAAGGAAAGTGGGAAAGTAGTGTTCCAATTTTGCTCTTCTTTGACCTTTGAAGGAAAACTCATTTCTATAACCAGTACGAACGATATAATTTTTCCTGAGAAAAATTTAATATTTTTTCTTTTAAATAACGAAGTACGTACCTTCCTAGTGAGAGAAACATCAGGCTTGGGAATGTCGACAAAGCAAGTATGAGGAGAAGCCCATGAATCCATCACTGCAGCAGGCAAGCATTTGTTGCATCTCGGCATTGAGTTCCGTTCGTACGACAATGAGTCGACGCGGTTGGCGAGGAACAACGGTGCTCCTGGAGTTCCCGGAGTCGTCGGTGCAGATACCGGCGGCGTCCCGGACTCCAAATCAGGAGCCATTGCTATTGTTTCAACTCAAGTACTACTTTTTTTTTCTTTTTTTGGGTTTCCCGAAGTTGGTAATTATATAAGAAGGTTGCGTTACATGATTTGGAGGTTTTTTTAAAGGTGTTGCTACAAGAATATTGGAATAACTAAATCTATATTTAACTAATTATGGATGCATGGAAATATATATAGCTAACGAAACAAATTCAACTTTTTTTTGGGAATTTTTCACGGAATGAATGAAATGAAAGACTGCTACTACATGATAGACAAGCTTTTATAATGGTGTTTTTAACAGAGTACAACAGAGAAGCTAGCCAGCTTAATTAACACAGACTGCACCTATAGGTACGATCTAATGAACTGAAAATCTTGAAATTTTTTTTTTGGAGGATTTTTTAGTTTGGGAGTGGGAAGATGAAAGTGAGCTAAAATTACATAATGGGAAGGTTTTTTTTTTGATGTATTGTTAAGGAAGAAGAAGAAGAAAAAGAATGGAAACCAGTTCCTGAACTACCTGAAACTAAAAACAGAGAGCGCTTTTGGGCATAAAGCTAGTCTAGGCTTGAGGAGAGAGATATGACAACATGCAAACCTTGTGGTTTTCGTCTTGAACCAGAATGCAACAACTCGTTCTTCAAAGAAAAAAATTCTGAGTTTTGATTGAATGAAATGGGTTAGAGGAAGGAAGGAAAAGGTGTTAATATATAGGGAAGATAAGAGAGATAACAGGGGAGCAGGTGAATGCCTTTCACTTCACAGCACATTGATGAATAATATAATGCTTTCAAGTCTTAATAATGCACCTAGAAGAATGAGAGTAAGATACTCACATAGTTGTTATCAATCACATATTTAAGTATTTACACAATTACAATTACTTCACTAGTGTTTAAATGAAATTAAAGAGTATGGCCTATGTATTCTTTCTTTTTTCTTGTTGTTTGTTGAAACTTGAAACTAGTATTATCATGAGTTACAAGAAATATTCATTTATAATTTGGCATTCAAACACATTAATTAATTATATATATGAATAACCACAAGGAAGAGATGTAGTTTTATAATTTTGAGTATTTCTATCTATGTAAATGTTGTGATTAATAGTATTGGCATGTCAAAATATGCATTAGTATTTGGAAAATACAATTCCAGATATATATAACAAAAAATTAAAATGCATGAAAATTTTATTATATTGAAATGAGGAATTAAGAATGTGTTTATCTCAAAATAATTTCATTTCTTAAAATTAAATTTAAAAATTAATTAATTAAAATATTTAATAAAAAAATAAATTTATATATTAATTTTATATTAATAGTAATTTTACTAATTAATTTTTAAAAATATTTTTAATTAAAAAATTTTATTTTAAAATTTTTTATTTATTTTATATTAAAAATAAATTTGAAATAAATAAAATTTAGGTGGCACTAGTATGTAGTACAACTCTTATCACAAAGCATTCAATTCTTAATGGTCACTTCATCAGGCCGACTTGTTGAATCGATCGATCAAACTCAATGTTTTGGCATGAAATGCAAGCACTCATATATGTAAATAGAAATCTTAGACATATGAAGTCTTATCAAGACCGACCTCATTCATTGAGTTATATCCCTTACATATCATATCACATATCAGTATCTTCCAACACCTGGCTGGAGATTAATCTATTTTCATGTGAAAATTTTCTGTAATGGAGCTGTTAAAAGAAACGTTACAGATGCTACCTGTTATATTTGTGGGAGGGCATTTTTGGTAATTATATTAGATAGCAAACGAAACAGTTGCTCGCTTCGGCTGTTTTGTTTATGGGTACATAATGTTGGAAATTTGAAGCAAAATCAGCTAGTAGAAAGCACGGCAATTTTAATTTCCCAAATTTGTTTTGGGAGCTTGAAAATTTCCATCAAAGATGGCGCTAGGCTATATAGCACTGCTGTTAGAAAAAAACGCATTCTTGCAACAGTTAAAGGTAACTTTTTTAAGGAAGAATGCTTGATGATGGGTGTATTTTCTAGTCCCTTCTTGTTCCTCTACTAACAATCTTGATATTATTTGTAACTGAGTTCCAGAATTTCTTCCAAACTCACTTCTACCATAAATAAAAATAATAATAATATATAATCTTAAAATTTAGATTATATAATTAATATATATATATATTATTAAAAAATTAAATTTCCAAACTCACTTCAAAATTTTTTTCTTAAGCACAGTCAAATATCTGAGTAGGCATATATTTTAGAGTAATCATATATGGACTCAACTTTTTAGAGTAATGCATGTAAGGAAGGCAAGGAGTGTTTCTACATGAATTGATTGATAGTATCTGTAAGCCATGTGCTCTTTGGTGTAGGTTCCTCTCATGCCCCCACCAAACATGAAGTAAAAACAACAAAGTCCAACATTTGGAAAAATTAATTAATTGAAATATAAAAAACCCTGATCTTAGGATATTGTATTCATTACACCACAACTACACTTGATAGTATTGGACTTTGCAAGTTCCCAACCATCTCTAGCTTGTATGTCATCAAATGCACTGGTAATCACAGCTTCACATTCCAACTTTTGACTATAGCTAGCAGAAGAAGACATAACAAAACACTCAATACCTATTCCTTTTAAGATGTTATGGATATGATTTTCAGAAGATTGAAGAAGAGGAATGTAAGTGAAGAACAGAATTATAGGTCGTTGAGTGAATGGGCAACAATCTAGCTAGCTATGCAAAAGACATAATCAACACATGATGCATGATTAATCTATAAGGTTGCTTCTGTTACTGGCTCTACAACAGCAGTACCTCCACTAAGGCAAAAAGTGGGTCTTTGCCTTAGTTCTAGGTCAATGCGTGCTTGCTGTTGGTGTGACAGCAAAAATCAAAAGCAACGGTGAAGAGAAGAGTTCATCAATAAAGCAAGATTTTCTATGGCTGTCATATTTTGTTCTTATGATCTGCTGCTCTCCTGCTTTCGTTTTCCTTCTGTTGATGAGGCTCAATATACATGGTTTTGTGGAGGGAATCCCTTTCTTTTGCAACTCTAATCATTCATGTACTCTATTATCAGTTAACTTTTACGAAGGTCCTCTTCTATACCCACCCACTACTGAGCCGCACCTGCTGAACTGATAATGAAACATGCAGGCCCTTTGTAGTGGGCAACATTTCATGAACAACCCCAGACTAGGTAATCCTCTTTTCCGACTGAACTTATCTGTTTATCGACTTAAGTATTCAGTCGGTGTAGGGTGAATTTTAGTAGTGCCTACTTGAGAGTGATCAATGTCATACAATGTGCTGGTAACTTCAGCATGACATTACATATGTATAGCTGCAAACAATAAATTAAGCCATTCTGATAAAATTTCAGTATACTGATCAAATACGTATGAAACTTATATTGGATATATTTTTAACTGAATCTTTGCATAATTACTTGATGGAATCACATTCCGGGAACATGGAGAATAATAACAATTATTGCGCTTATATTTAAGTAATTAAGGAAGAGTTAATGATGTTGCTTAGCTAACCAAAAAGAAAGGGAAGAATGAAATGCTGCAATGTCCAAAAGCTCATGAAAGAATTAGTGGAGCATTATTGTAATAACTAGCATGATCAAGGAGAAGGTTGTTGATGTTTAATTTCTTAATATTTGCACATGAATGGCTCAAAGTACTTTCCTTAACAAATGGAAGGAGCAATTATTAGGGAAGACAACCAATTAATTGGAAAAAGCATCAGAAGCTTCTCATATATCTGATTCTTAATAAACCAAAACCTTTTTCAGAACTTTGTTTTCTTGGTGTACATCACATGAAACACTCATGTCCTATTTCTCCAGTTCAAAGTTCAGTCTAACAAATGAATAGGTCTTAGTTAAGGTGAAGCTACAGTGAATATGGGTATGTCTGATCAATATTAATGCAAATGCTGTGTGCATATGTATATACATAAGTATTATTTGAGATGTGTTTCAAATATTTGAAACCCTAATTTTTTTTTTCTGAATTAGAATTTCGTACAGTTCACATATTTCAAATATTCACTGAATGCGGAACTACATTTCAAAAACTTAACTATATTTTCAACCCACTTTAATTAAAATACAAAAATTAGATTTTACTTTTAATCCACTTCAAAAATCAATTAAAATTCAGATTACAACTCATTTTTAATAAAGGTTTATATTTTACTTTTATGAAACTCACTATATTTGAAAAACACGCTCGTCGATGTTCATACAAGCAGCACCAAGTTTCTAAACTAGATGAGTGCTTTTTTCGAAGAACTCCGATGACATTGTGTTGATTATATGCTAGTTATGCAATTTGTTGTAGGAAGTTGAGTTGAAGGTTTTGGAAGATAGAATTGCACATGCTGTGCGACGATGAGTGGAAAAGAATAAAATAAATTAAATGGAGAAGAATAAAATAAATAAATTTAGTCACATAAATTGTTCCATCCATCAGACACCAATTGCTAATCTGTTGAAAACTTGAAAAAACTTCAAAATAGTCATCTAATGGAGTAATGAAAATTAACTTATTGCCTGAAAATTTTCCAACTTAAGTGTGTTTCTTTTTAAAACATTAATGTTTTGAATATTAAAAAGAGATATATTCTATTTGGATAAGGTGGTAAATGTTTTTTATTTGAGATAAATGGCACTGATTATTAAGGATTAATGACTGAAGAGAAAAAGTTCGATCATTCGTTACTCATATGACCCATACTTAAACGAGTGATTATGCAAGAAACAAAAGGGAACCAAAACACAACATCAATAACTGGCTACGTGAAAAACAAAAAAAGAAAAGACAACACATTTGTTCATATCACCACAATTACATAAACTGAAAAGTTAGCCTTGAGCAAGAAAAGCTGGAGGGCTTCCAAATCATTGTAGGCCTTCTTCCGTAAAAGAGATCCTGCTCAAAACAAAACTAGGTTAATAGCTCTTTAATTATTAAAGCCTATTCCTTCTTCAATCCGGTATAAGAATAATATGTGAACATTATCGGGACTCCAAATTAGACAGAGCTTAAATTAATAGCTTGAAGTGCTGACTGTGTCCAAGCGATAGATGGACTAATTTTATAGATTAGACCGCAGTTAGTAATGCAGTAAAATAGTGCTTAAATAAAAAACAAACTATCTAATTTAGTGTGCCAGTAGTTCACTTTAAGTTTGGTTGAATTGGACACTATTTGGTGGCTTAATAATCCATACTTTTTAGTAATTTTATATGCATCTGATGTTAGAATGGGCAAGTGGATTTATGAAATATGAAAACTATTGGACCTCCAAATTAGATTAAGTTTAAATTAGTAGCGTTGTAAGACTTACAAGGTCCAAGCAAAAAATAAACTAGCTAATTTGAAGGTAGGCCAGCACCTCAATTTTAATTGGATCAAATGAATTCTAACTTAGTAAACTTAATATCCTACGTCTCTTAATAATTCTATATTGACCGAATGCTAAAATATGTATGTGTTTATAAGTAGAAAATTATATACTAATATATAGAAACTATTTTATAGGTTTGTGTTTTATACGAGTCGTGAAGAAAAAAAAATGACATTATAAAACTTGCGACTGCCCAAACACAAAAAAAGATTAAATATGATCCCCACTTTATAAAAAAATAGATAAACATCTAATTAATTATTGTAAAGAAAGTATTTGATCTAAAATAAACATTTTATATGTTGTTCAAAAATATCTAACAAGTTACCATGTGTGAAATCAAGCTTCTTCCTTTCTCACGTTTTCCATCCATTCCAACGAGTCCAAACCATGCCTAGCAGCGCCTCGTAGAGATCTTATTGCAAACCATCAGAAACAAACAAAAATCGGGCAGAAGACTAAACAGTAAAGAATAATAATAATTTGCAAAATTTCTGCTGTATTAAAATTTGGTTATGCTAGTTCTCTATCCGTATCAGAAGATTTTAAATAGAACTTAGAGTGTCTTTTAAGTATACAAACTCTGTTTTAAAATTTAAATTTAAATTTATTTTTGGTATTTCAGTTTACACTAAACTTATCAAATGTACCTCTAATTTATCTTTTAGCAATTTAACTTTATTAAATTTAATTTTATGATTCACTTCCTACTAATTAAGACATAATATTAAGTGGCTTTTTTTGGTTTGCAGACCGGAATCGAAATAGGATTTATAGAATCATAATGTATAGATATCAAAGCTGAAGCTAACGATTCTCAAAATTGAGAAAAAATAAATACTAATGTTTTGGAAATAAAAATTGAGGTTCTGAATACGCAAAAGAAAAATTGCTGAAATTACTGGTTCAATAATAAGAATGTGTTTTAATTATATAAAACTTATTTTCTTTGTCAATTTTGTTTTCAAATACATTTTATCTAATGATTTCAAATTTACAAAACTCTTTTTTTCTCTAATTCTTAAAAATTTACGAAATTTCTTTGATATCAATTGAAACACACTCTTACGTGAAATTTCTTTTCTCCATAATCATTTATTTGGACTCCCTTTTTTAACAGAAAAATAATCTACCAAGCACTATCCATGTTAAGGATGTTTGAAAGTGCTTACATTTAAATTAAAAAAAATTTTAAAAATTTTTGAAGAAAAGTCTTATTTTTTTAATTAAAAAAATAAAAATAATTAATAATAAAATTTCAGAATGTAGAATTTTTTGTATTTTTAATTTTTTAAAAAATTCTAAAAATTTTATTGAGAAAGATAAAATACAAAATTGGAATGGAAAAGAAAGAAAAAATTATTTTTAAATTTATCATCTTCTTTTCATTCTAATTTTTTATTTCACGCCAATAAAATTTTTAGAATATTTCATAAAATTATTTGTAAATTTATAAAGTGAAAAAAATTCTACGTCATGAAATGTTGTTATTAATTATTTTTATTAATTTTTTCATGTCCAAAAATAGATCTTATTTTAAAATTTTTTTAAACTAATCTCTTTTAAAATTTTTTTTTTAATAAGCAATCCTAAACATCTCATAACGGATATACAAACTCCTAGCCATAGTTGTCAAATCCAGACCGACCCGTCCGGATCGACCTAAAAATCGTCGATCCGAACGATAAATCTGTCCAGATTTGTAAAAAAATCGTTTATACAATCGACCCGATTTGACCCGTTTCAACCCGATCGACTCGCCCGTCCGGATCAATTCGGGTTGAAAAAATTTTAAAAAAATTATTTAAAAAATTTTAAATTGATGATATATTTAATATAAAAATAATTATTAATAGCCCTATGTTGAAAAATAATATGTAGTTTAAATTTTGCATTTGAATATGATAATGCAAAAATATAATTGATTATGTATTATTTGTAAATATCAATTATTAGTGATTTTTAAATTTTTATATTGTAAAATATTTAGACTCAAATATGTACACCTAAAAAATTTAATTATGTCTCTTTTATGATTTATCTATTTTATAGTTTTATTTTTTTCTAATCTCCTAATTTATTTAAATATTTTTTATTATAAATTTTAGTTATTATTATTATTATTGGCGGTAGTAATGCCATGATAATAATATTTTAATTTTTACTGTGATTATTATTACGGTTATTGTTAATAATAATGGTATAATAAAAATATTTTAACTTTTTATTATGATTGATGCTACTATTATTATTAATAATATCATTAAAAATAAATTTTTTATTGTAATTATTATTATTATTAATTAAAAATATTTTAATATTATTGATCCGATAATTTAATCGATTGATCCGTCATGTCAATCCGTAAATTGTGATCTGAACAATTCTTTAATTCGATGTGCAACCTGATTTTTACAATTACGCTCGTAGCATGCAAACTTGGTTTTCTGTGCGACCTATAATGCAAAGGATTAGTTTATTTCTTCAAGGTTTGACGTGGAGCAACCATGGCCGACCATACCGGATCCGGACTCCAAACACTTCCCTTCAGAACCAAATTCCAATTTCTCCTCTTGAATCCGCAGCCCCACCAAGCGGTTCTTTTTTTAGTCCAACCAAATGACTAACAAATATTAATTAATTAATTCAACATATTATTATTTTATTGATTACACTTGAGATACAAGTTGGCTTAGCTAGTTTAGCGCCAGCCGGCTCTGGAATTCTCTGGTCTGGTCGAGTCAAATACCGGACTCACAACGAAACCAAACCGCAACTACAACCTTGCCACTGTTTTCAATTCTTATCTCCAAGTTCTTATCTACGAATCTATCTAACATCTGACTAATCGCCGCCACAGAAATCAATATTCATTCTTCACATACAACAGGAAAAAGGAATCCAGAGAAGACGTTACTAATTTTGATTTGTTGAAGAAGTTTTCCTTTGCATCAAGCTCATAGCTAAGGTATGATCTATTGATTCAGTTGTGATTTATTGATTTGTTGAAGTTTTTCTTCACTAACAATGTTAGGTTGGTGGATTTTAATTTTTCTCTTTGAGATGTGGTAGATTTGTTACTTCTGCGTTTTGACTTTTTATTTGTGTGTGGTTTAGTTGAAATTGAAGTTCTGTTTACATATCTTTTTTGAGTTTGTGGTGATCTTTTCTTTATCTAGTTATTGAATGTTTTCTGCAAGCCTGTATACTTCTGAGAAGTTGCTGGCAGATTTATTTATCCAAGTTCTTAGTTGGCTTAGCTGGATCTGCGGATCTGCTATTCTTGTTTGCTTTTTCTGGGAAAATTTGAGCTTGGAGTTGTAGTTTGTCCTTTTATAAAACAAGTTTGTGATGATTTGTGATATCTGAATTTGTTCTGTGTAGATTGGCTCCTTGTTGATGGAGTTTAACAACTAGTTACATGGGTTTGATTCGGATGAGTTCCAAGTTGAAAAGATTGTATTTGGATAACTGATATCTCTACAGGATGGCTAGTAGTTTTCAGCAAATGATTTAGGAGAACTTGACATATTCGATGTCCATTACTAGTCAAATTTTAGGTCTTGATGAGGTAGCTGCTAAACACTAGTCTCTGAAATGTTTGCTTTTGTGATGCTTGTTAGAACATTTTAGAAGATTTAGTTACAGTGTTTGCTCTCGTGATGATGTTTAGAATATTTGGTTATTTTGCTTGTGAATAATGAAAATATCTGTCTTTGGGATGGAAGAGAAGTTTGTGTATGCCTTGTCATTTAGTAAAACGTGTATGCAACTCTTGTCTTTTATTCTAATTCAACAAGATTGTAGGTTGTTATAAACAAATTTCTAATTTGTGGACACTGGCCAAAACTAGTATTTTCTGGAACCTAGAGAAAAAAGTTTATAATATCTCTAGAGATGTATGCCCTATCACTTGTGATAATTCTCTTCTCCTTGCTACTAGTGGATATTTGTGCAAAGCAACTAGTTTTGATTAGTGTAATACTAAAACCCAACATCTGACTTTAGATTAGCAGGTTAAACGGTTAATGGGTTTGTAATCGTATGATTGTGAAAATTTTGCATGGTTATGGGAAATAACTAAGTTCATGGGAAAGCTATTCAGAACTAAACTTCTACTATACAAGAGTTTTATTTTGTTAGAGCTTGATCTATGAAAATAATCAAGTCCTTGAAAAGTAGTCGCATTTTCTTTTATTATTATTATTATTTTGGTTTGTCACACTGTAGCTCGTGTAGACATTGAATATGTGATAAATTAAGATTTTTAGTAGACTAGTTCATATACATGATAAATCAAGATATTGATTACGTGCGTTTGCTGGTTTCCTTTTTTCTCCTTCTGTGTGCTCATTCTTGCATATATACATGATCTTGCATGTCAGTCTTGATCAAGTATGAATGGCAAATTCTACTGCTGTTATAATTCAATATCATTTGAACTAAATTATAGTCTTTTGTAAGTTTTAGTTGAAATAAGATGAGTCGGCCACATGATGGACAGAAGACCCATTTTCCCTTTGGGAATCCCTTTCGCTCTATATTTCCAAGGGGTCCATACCATTCAACAAAGCTTTCAGCTCTACTGTACTCATTTGAGCAAGTATTGGCAGAGAGGTTAAGGAAGCTTAACCCTGTACAGAAGTCAGAAGTCCTCAGCTTGGCATGGATGAGGCAGGCAGTGAAGTATTTATGTGATACACATACTGATATCAAAGACCTAATTACAGATCTTCAGTTTCCTGTGTCAGACTGGGATGAGAAATGGTTGGATATGTACTTGGACAATAGTGTGAAGTTGCTTGATGTTTGTATTGCATTGAGCTCTGAGCTTTCCAGGATGGAACAATGCAGGCTGGTACTCCAGTATGTTCTGCACAGGTTGGACTTGTCAAGTGGTGAAGTTCCTTCATCTGAGAAAATGATAAAGGTTCATGCCTCACTTGATGACTTGATGCGGAAAATAGCCTCTTGTGATCACAAGCTAGAAAACTGCGCGACCATCTTACGGGGTCTTGTAGGACCTCAATATTCTTCAAAAGCCAAGAATTCAACAAAAGGCAAGATACTGATGAGAGCTTTCCACGGCGTCAAGGCCATCACCATATTTATTTGTAGCGTTATAACTGCAGCTTTGTCTGGCTGCTCAAAGTACTTGATCGAACTGCATGTACCTAATCATTTCTTGTGGTCTGAGGCGTTCAAATCCCTGCAAGTTGATGTACTTGGTGAATTCCAGAGCCGCCTCTCACAAGGAAGACAAATAACTGTGAAGGAGTTGGACGAAGTAGAAAGCTGTGTTCAGAAGTTGCATCTTTTGACCAGCGTCAACAAAGCGGATGAGAAATTAGAAAAGGGTAATGATTGCTGCCATGGAGTACTTGGAACAGATGAAGGAAAACATCAGGAGGAAGGAGTTCAGCTGAAGTTTAATGGTGCTAGCCAAGAAGTTACAAAGCAGCGATCGAAAAGTGCTTGCCCAGAATTGATAGTTCTACGAAATGCCAGTTTGCTGGAAAAAGAGAGATTGCAGGTGTCTGTTATGCAGCTAGACGAGAGTTCAGACAGATTTAGTAAAGGAGTTGAGGCCTTCTCTAAGCAGGTAAATGATTTCTTTGAAATTGTTTTAATTGGACGAGATGCATTGCTATCCAACCTTAGAACACCTGATTTAGCGCAGGAACACAAATGTAACTAAGCTGCAAAGTACTGAAGTACTTGTGTTACTACTTTGTAGGAAATTTAATTTGTATCAAGACAAATGGGTCATATATTATATCCAACATGTTATGATTTGGTGTTGGTGTGTGTGTTAATTGTGTGGGTCTCTTGGGTGGTGAACTTTCTATTGTAAATAGAGAAGATATATAGACAGCTAGGCAGATTTGATTAAAATCGTCATATCCTCCTGTTGTGAAAGCTACACTTCCTATGTAAACTACCTAGTGTAAGGCTGTGTTATCAATCTGCAAAGAGATCTGCAAAATCTACTCTCTGGTGTGAAGAGTGAACTATGTGGAGATAACTACATACTATGGCTTGTGCGAGCGTGTAAGTTGAATGTAAATCCTCTATTTATATCTTGTAATTTTCAGTGCAATGCTTTATGTATACTACTGTTCAGATTTTCTATATACATTTTCAGCTTATCTCAAATTTGTTTAACCTGTATGTACCCAGCTAGAAGCCGTACGGCTGTTGATGAAAGAAGACTACGTTTCAACTGTTATACGTTTCAGCTAGTGTAACTATTCACCTTGACTTTGATCCTTTTCTGTTCCTGCAGAAACTGTATAGAACATTGACCGAGTCTCCTTGAGCAAAGAACATGTGTAGGAACATGCTGACTGACTCCTGTCAATAATGGGGTGATAAAGTTTTTTTAAAATAAGAAGTATTTTTATTTTTTTAAAAATAATTTTATTTTATTATTTAGAAAAATAAAGAATTATATAAAATTTTATTATATAGAATTATTTTATATTTTTTAAATTTTAAATAAATCACACATGTTATAATTATATTTGGTATATAATCTTTTAAAATATTTATAAAAGTATTCAAAAATATAAATAAAAAATAAAAAATTATTGTTTGGAATAAGCAATAAAAAACACTAGCTGAGTCATAACAACCGTGTGGAGAAGTTCTGCCAGAAAAAAGATTGAGCAATTCAAATGCTAGCTTTGGTCGTCTTTTAAAAAAGATGTCTTTTCTTTCACACAACCACAACAAAGCAGCACCTTCACGCATCACGCTCAATTATAAATGGTATCAAGATCGCTTCTTAATGAAACTTAAATGAGCGTTGGTGGGATATGTACCAAACTCACATGTTCATCCAACTGAAAGGTTACAAAAAGATGAGCTTTTTATCAGGTGCAGTTAAAGCAAAGACCTTACCACACCTTTTACGTGTTGTTATTTTGAAATAAATTTAAATTTCGAAAAATGAATTTAAAAATTAAAAATAGTTAATAAAAATAAAATTTTATATTAATTTTATATTATAGTAAGTTTTAAAATTAGATTTAAAATTTCTTTTTGATAAAAAAATTTATTTAAATTTTTATTATTTTGTATTAAATATAAATTAAAAAAATAAATTTGTTCTGTAGAAAAATACGCCCTAAGCAAGCGAAGATCAATTTGTCACTTGATGGCCTTTTCTGATTAGTAATGTTAATTGACAAAATCCAATCTCCCACGAGAATTATGGTCATTTTGGTGACGGTGCTGCACCGCTAGATTTCGTTTCATGGATCAATTTTATTTAACTCTCAACTATCCTCTTTCAATTTAAAGATATTTTGTACTATGAAAATTAACGTTAGTTTAAAATTGAACCAGAGGTGTACCGCAGCTTTGTTGTTCCTTTAACAAAGCTACAAATCTCATTGAAAACGGAGTTGCAAAGCTGCGTGCATTAAAAGCTAAAGTTAAACACATACTTTAACCACTAATCCGTTATCTGATATCACATTCTTTCCCAATTACCAGGCTCAATCACTCACTCTTCACTCTACTACAGTGCTCTGGGAATCTCTCGCAATCCCTTCCCAGATCTTCTTCTTCAACAATGAACGAGTAAGTATTCTCTCTCAAAACTATTAATTTGTCGTTCTGAGAACAGTTCTATGATTTCTGATTTTCTGATGTGCCTTTGTGTGGTTCTGTATTTTCAGTTCAGATGCAGAAGACAACTGCTACCGCCGTTCGGCACGGAATCGTCAATCCAGTTCAACAACAACAATCCACGTAACAGCTCTCGACGGAATCGTCAACGTCAACTCTCTCTTCACAGTTGCAGTCTTCATCGGTCTCTCTCTATCATCCCCTGGACAACGCAGCCTTGCCAACAACACCAACTGTGACCCAGGCAACGATCTCTTTCGCAGTCTGGTCTCCTTCGAAGTTGTCTCATTCAGTTTCTTCCTCTTCTCAAGCCTCGTCGCTCAGGGACTGAAGCTTGCGATCAATTTGTTAAATTCTAATGATGTTCACGAAGCTTTGAAAGCGCATATTAACTCGAGAGTTCTGAGAATAGGGATGATGGCCACTGCGGTTGCGTCGGTGTTGGGATGTGTTTTTCTTGTGTTGTCTATGATCAATGTGGTGCAGATTAGACTTGGGTTGTTTTCCTGCGGTAGCAAGCCGGCGATCAGGGCTGCTGCTGCGCTTGTATCGCTTGTTATTGCTGGACTTGTTGCTTACATCTTCACTGTGTTCTATGCATTCACTCGTTAAATGAAAAAAATTATTTGGTTGGTATTTTAGCAGGCAATTTATGCGTCTCTGTGTAGCAGAAGTTATGCAACGTAAAACTGGTCATTACGAATCGGAGGAGCTCCTGTCAAGTGAGTAAAAAGAATATTAAAATTTTGTAATAATAATATAATAATTAAAAACTATTATTATGTGAAAACTTTTACTAATTTGAAAAAAAACTAACAAACATTATAAAAAAAATCCATTATCACTAATTGAATTATATCCTTCACTTCTCTTAAGAGAATAATTAATACTTTTTTATCGGAAGTAAAATATACTCAACTACAAATTAATAAGAAAATTTCATACAAACATATATCACACAATACGCCACACGCCCAGCGTTACTGTCTACGGTAATTCTACATTAGTAGTTTTTGCTACCGCAATCTTTGCATATCATCGAACACTGTTGTTGTTCCTCGCTGGTTGCTACAGCTAAACACTACTACAAGCGGCGACTTACTCTCTTGCGGCTGCCCACAACACCCCTAACCCTAATTAGAACTAATCTAATTAATAGAATTAAAGGCTAAAATGGATCTAACAACATATAAAGCCCACTGCAATAATGCGTTTTTATTTCCAACAAATGTTGCAAATAGGAGAACTACAGTTGTATTTGTTGGGGAGACATAACCAACGAAGACAAAAATTTCATTTCAATATCCTGTCCATGTATTAGAAAATTCAATCCTAAGCAAAAACTTAAACCAATGAATCTAAAAACTTTTAACTATGTTAGCTATTCTTTATCTTATTTTTTTTATGTGGAACGAATCCAACTCACTATTATATCTAATAATCTCTCCTTGAAGGATGAATCAACTATGTCATTCCTAATCAGTGTAATATCTCTTTGTTTGTTGCAACTGCTTTCCACTTAAGACGTTGGATCATATCAAGAGATGCAAAGACGATTTAGGGGGTGTTTGGGATTGCTTATGAAATAGAGCTTTTGTGAAATAAAAGATATTTTTGTTCATTTTAAAAAATAAGCTCTATTTTTTTTTACTTCAAAAAAATAATAAAAATATGCAATAAAAAGATCTCACTTCGTAGAATTTTTCTACACTTTCTAAATTTTTAAATAAATTTTTTTATATACTTATAAAATATATATTGAAAAACTTGAAATAAAAAATTGAAAAATTTTGTTGGAGAAAAGCTGAACCAAACAGCCCCATTCTTGAGCCCTGCTTTCATCTATGAGCCAAAGCCAGATGTAACTTACAACTAGCTAGAGCTGCCAATTTAGATTCGTGAGTTGATTTCAGATCGACCCATTTAATAATCGGATTAAATTCGATCAATCCTAACTCAATTTATAAATTTATACAGATCAAAATTATCTAACCTTAACCCAACCTACTAATAATCTGATCGACCCATTTTATATTTTTTAAATTCAGCGAAATATAAGATCAGTTGTAACGGAAGTGCACGATATTTTTAATGACGAGATATATTGAATATCTGTCAAAATGTTCATTCTTTAGTATCTTCATCGGTTCTTAAAATATCCAAAAAAAATTTATTTATTTTATTATTTTTTAAAAATATGTGTTGACAGCTAAAATTTTATGATTATAAATAAAACTAATAATTTTGATAAAATTTTTTGATAAACATAGCTATCTAATAAAATTTTGTTAAAAATTTTTATACGAAATTCGAATTCGACATTATAGAAACACCTACATAGTAATACTTTCGATAATATTATAATTCTCATCTTACACTATTTTACTAAGATATAAAAATAATAATTAATTTAATAATTTATAAATTATTATTATCGATTAATTTTATTGTTAATATTTTAATATACGGAAATAAAAAATCAAATATTATTTATTCAAGATATGATAATTCGAGTTGATGAATCAATTTTGGATTAATCCGGGTTGACTTATTTAATAATCGGGTCAAGTTCGTTCAATCTTAATTCAATCCATATATTTATATGTGTCAAATTTTTTAACATAATCCTGATTAAAATAGTTAATTTTGAACCGTATTTTCGAATCGGGTCATATATTGCCACTCCTACAACCAGCCTCTTCTAAGGTTCATATAGAGAAGGACTGATAGCATCCGGCAACAAAAAAGACAGTAGTACCAAAAAAAACTAGAGGAAGCTTCAATAGAAGTAGGCTGCAGACGAAGTGCTCTGTGAACGGTGTAGATAATGTATCTGAGACAGAATATGAAGATTCAAATACCAACTTAGAGGGGAAGGGTCCCGAGGTGTTGGTAGAAAGAAAATGGCTTCTCCACAAAAGAAAGCTGATCGAAAAGAGAACAAGAGAAGATGAAAGAACTCAAGAAGGAGAAGCGAGAAGTACTATCCGAGATACAATATCGGAGGAGGTAATCTAAGACAAGAATTTCATTCAACTATCCAGCAAATATACTAGAAAAATTAGTATAATCTAAAGCTTAAACAAATCGGTATAAAATTTTTAATATATAAATTATCTTTCATCTTTTTATTTTTATGGAATTAATTTAGCTTAATTTTTATACTTAATAATTTTTTTCTTAAAAATAAATTATTCATATCTTTTTTTTATCCAAACACCAAAAATCTTTAAAATCTAACTTATTCTGAATTATCACATCACCATACAGAGCTTAAGAAAGCTGTTCTTAACTAGCTCATCATTTTGTTAATGAGAGCTACAACTTACTTAGGTCATTCGAAACGCAATCAAATTGTCGACTTTGATAATATTTATTGTGAATTCTGCACCACCTTTATTTTAAGAAGCAAGAATAAAAATATCCTCATATGTACAAGTTCCATTCCATGTTGTTCTTCTTTGTTGTCCTGTATTTTCATAGATGATAATAGTATCAGTTTGGGTTCAAATCTATTTGGCACGCGTCGAAATATCATTGGCACAAAAATCTAAAACTGAACCTCCCTCCTATCCTCATCTATACACGCGTCGAAATATCATTGGCACAAGATATTTTCTCTCTCACCTTTCTCGCTCTATCCGTCTTATCGCTCGCAAGCTCAAGTAGTGCTGTGCATGCACCGATTCCTAGCCGCAACTCTGGCAATGGCACAAGCAGGATCATCAGGAACAACTACAGCACCGTTGCAGTTGCGCCGGCGCTCGTTCCCAAAACCTGCGCCTAAAAGAGCGCATGTTCAGTGCAACGCGCGTTTGGCTGCTGTAGAACATGAGGAAGGAAAGCTGGAGAGGCCAAGATGGACAGGAGAAACTCCCCTGTCCCGCCTCGTTGGTGCTCTCATTGCCTTCAAACCTCTTTACTCTATCATGAAGCTCGGCGCTCGCCAGGTCCTCATCAGGTCTCTCTTATTCCCCGTCTCTATACCTCTATGAATTTTGTGTTGATCGAGTGTTGAAACTTTGGGAATTGGTTGATGTTGATGGTGAAGCACCGCGGAGAAATCGAATGTGCCTTGGAGAGAGATGACGAAAGAGATCCTGGATTCGGATGTCTACAAGGAAATGGACAGTGTCCATAACCCATCAGTAGTGTACCCTGATTGTGAGTTGGCTTATTTAATTCTTCCCATTAATTCTTAGTTTTCAAAATTTGTTGTTCATTTGGTTGAGACATTTAACATCTGACCATATTGATCGAAAGCTATTAGTTTCATGGAGTGATTACAAACTACTATTTGTGATGGTATTTTGACAATAAGCATGAATATGTGTCATTATGGTTCTTAATTTCTTATTGGATCTAAAATTAAATTTCCATTTTGAACAGATTATCTTAACCCTCTTCACGCATACGATGAAGGAAACCTGTCTTGGCTGGTAAGTGTTTATTGTACAAGGAGTTTTCCTGACTAAGTATCTTTTGGTTGCAATTTGTTATCTTCTTCCCTGTCATCATGCAATCTTTACTGTTTATCGCAAAGTGTAACACTTCATACATGTACATGTTGTATAGAAGCTTCAAAATTCTTCTGATTATCAGTAAAACATCAATTATGTGTAATGATTGTTATACCCTGCTTGAAATAAGTTTCTATCATTGTGTTGTATACTGTATGGTCTCCAATATTTAATCTATGTCTTTTTGAGTATGCAGCTGCCTTATGTATGTTTTTTGTATATGCAGGCAGCAGCAGAGGCAGAAGCCGCAACCTTGTCTATTGCGAAGAGAGCAATACCTGATGCTTCCTCTGTTGATGAAGCAAATCAAATTGTCCGAGGTGGTTGGCTGAAAGCAATAGAAGATCATCATTTCAAATATTCCAAGAATTCCAATATCAATGATATCTTAGATATCGGTTGCTCCATAGGAGTGAGCACAAACTATCTCGCAGAAAGATTTCCTTCAGCCACGGTCACAGTAAGGAATCCAGAAACTATTATTCTATATTTACAAAAGGTTAATGCGCATATTTTGCGTAGCTCCTTTTATTATACGAGTGATTTTTCTTAATCCTGCGTTCTTTCTGAACTTCTCTTTTTAGTATGTAAATCGCATCAGATCAGAAGCTCACATCCATATTCCATAAAATCCTTTAATCCCTTCTCTTAAGTCAGGTGTTGTTAATAAAGTACCATATGAGCACCATAAGAACGATAATGTGTTTCATGGAAAGGAGCAGTTTTTGTCAATTACGAATATGAATTAATGAACCTATGCTTTACTTTTAAATTTCTGTTCTTTGTTCATTCAAGAAATTTCTTTTACAGGGATTGGACCTTTCACCTTACTTTCTTGCTGTTGCTCAATACAAAGAGAAGATGAAAGCAAGGAATAATCCCATTAGGTGGATCCATGCGAATGGTGAATCTACAGGATTGCCACCAGGATCATTTGACCTTGTTTCACTTGCTTATGTGGTTTGTTGTTGGGATACTTCTGAGACAATTGATTTTCAACCTATCAATTGGAAGACATTTGTTTGTAGCATGCAACTAGAAACTTAACTGCTTAGATAGCTGCATAGCCTGTTGGTTCTATTTGAGATTCTTTTTGGTGCCAAAAAGAATGCAGCCATTTGAAGAAACTAAAAACCTGATTGTCCTAGCTCCAATTCAACTTGTCTCAGCACTAGCAAATTCTGGAAAAGAGATGATTAAATGGTTCATCTGCACCAGCACACTTCTTGTTGTAACCTTGTGCATGTTCAATTTGTATGTATCTGTGCGTCAACGAAAGTAAAGCTACCCTCAAAAATATGCTAGGTGTTGCTTAATGCTTGAACAGAAAACTCTCCTCTTGGTTACCAACTTATCTATTATTTCAATATAACATACTTCTTTATTTAATGTAAAGGATTTGATTCATTATGGTTTCTGCAGCTCCACGAATGTCCTGCAAGGGCAATAACTGGCTTGGTTAAAGAAGCTTATCGATTACTTCGACCTGGTGGCACAATTGCATTGACAGACAACTCGGTATGTACTCTGAGCTAATGTATGATCTATTTCGGTTCATGATATCCTATCCTACTCATTCACTGTTTTACTGATTCGTAATCTTGTTTATGCAGCCCAAATCTAAGGTCCTTCAGGTACATTTTCCTTCCACTAGCCAAAAATAATCATTTATCTGTAGGACTTGACACCTAACAATACATGCCAAAAGTATCTTGACAAACTCTCATGCGATGTTCTACAGGAATTATCCCCAGTGTTGTTCACTTTGATGAAGAGCACCGAACCTTTCCTGGATGAATACTACTTATTAGACTTGGAGAAGACAATGAGAGATGCTGGATTTGTGAATGTTGCCAGCATTTTGACGGACCCGAGACATAGGACTGTGACAGGAACCGCACCTTACTGAGAACTTATAGTTCAGTTTAGCAAAATTTGACCATAGTTTCTTGTACAGCATACCAAGTGAGTTAATTACATGCAATATACAATATTCTACATTGTAGCATTTTATCCAAGTTCAAAATTTAGGCGTGATCCCGTTTTGAGATTGACTCATTGTTGTTTTCTTGATGGTATAAATTATTATATGCTATGAATACAAAGTTGACGCGCACACACGCACTTCACGAAGACGTGAGAGTCACTTCTCAACACCGTTTTTCAGAATAGTAGTGAATTCCTTCCACCAGCTCATAATGCAAAGAAAATACGGCGACAAGGCGCTCGATTGCATTTATTCATAATGAAACCAGTTCCAGCTAGGAATCATTATTTTTATAGTAATAAAACTAAAGACATGGAGACCATATGAGCTTATTAAGAAAACAGAGAGACTTGAATCAACTATTTCGTTAGATGCATTACACAAGGAACCATTCCAGCACCGTGTGCTAATCAGGTTTCCAGTTAATCATTATTGAGCTGAGTCAGTTAAGTTACTCACCTTTTGCTATTTATTGTATTTAACTCTACCTTACTCAACCCTCGTAGCGAAATGCTCTGATTATTTATGGTTTGACCAATAAAAAACTAACATGTAAAAGAAACGGTGCCAATAATGATATGGAGAAGAGTTTTTTCCATGCAAGGTGTTAGACATTAAACATGTCCAAGTTTTACTCCAACTATCTCCATCCATAACGTTATTCAGCCACTCTTCTTATAAAATACAAAAACAAATTCAAATAATTGCATAAAGAAATAGAAGGACCATACTCCTTTTTTCAGTCCATTAGTTTTGATATATACACTCTGTCAACAGTTTCAAGACCTTTACATCAATCGAGCAATGCATTATTCCTAAGTGCGTGTTATAAATATATATAACGGAGTTTCACGAAACTAAATTTTATAAAAATGAAAATTTAGTAAAAAATAAAATTTGGTAAAAATAGAGTTTGGAGTGATATTTAAAACAAGTGAAGTAAAATTTGAAATTAAATTTTGATAGAAATAAAATTTATTGTAAAAATAAAAGTAGTGTTTCGAAGTGATAATTAAAATACGTTAAATAATTGAACTTAAAATTTAAAGAGAGGAAGTGAAATTCAGTATATTTGAAACAAGCCCTCAAGTAAACGTGCTCACCATTCCAAATCAAAGCAGAGATAATGCAAACCATAAACCCCACACTACCTCCTTAAATCCTTACATTTATTAATGTGGACTCATTCCATTCTCTGCATACGAACCCAAAGCTGAATGAAACTATAATTCCATAGAAGTACGCACTTTCAACTGAGACTTCTAAATTTTTTAAAAGAGTACAAAAAAGAAACGTCTTTTGGTTCCCTGCCAATATCTTTCGTGTAATGTGCGTATACATGGTCCGCTTAGCACAGACGATCGTATAATTTTAGTACTTTCTTGTGTACAACTTAATTAATATAAGCTTTTGAATGTAAATTTCAAACAATAATTCACAAAAAACTGCCACTATGTACGCAAATACAGTATAATGCTGGTACCTTCGATTGGATACTTACAAACGGCAAGTACAATACAAGTAGAAATTAACCAATCACAGATACTGATTCAGAAATTATAACTGCTGCGGGAACCTCATCTGGTTTCTCATAACTCCATACTCCTTTCTGAGACCTGCAAAAATCAATTGTCAAATTTCCATGTCAATGGGAACTACTCCAGTTATACATATAACAACATATTACATTCCCAGAAATGATGTTGAGTTCATGAATCATCTGCAGTCTCCATTTATTTTTTAAAACATTTTACAGCAGTTCCAAGGGCTTAACAAGCATTTTAACTCGTACTGAAATTGTAAGCTAACAGAAGTACTTGGTCATGGTTGACAGCCCACAAACTCATTGCAGTCGTGCAGCAGCATCACGTTACCAGTTTTTTATAGTCGTACACAAACACCCATGGACTTGATTAACAAATGTAGGTAGCACAGTTTATAATATTCGCATTGAATGCTAAATCAGTGTTTGACATTAGCATAGTTCACTTCAATGATGCGCACGTCCTGCGAACAAGGACTTAGCAGAAAATATACGGGAAAAGTCAGAAGTTCGAAATACCAAGTGCACATTACTCTATTACTAAATGAAAATTAGATAATTCACCGAAAAAAGTATTACAGGTATTCTTGCAGTAAAATTGTACACAGAAAAAGAAGCTAATACAAAGATTTATGTCCAAGATATTACTTCTAAGAAAAAGTTGTCTAAAGTGTAAACTAGTAAGTCGGTATTGCAGGAAAGAAAAGAAGTATTTATGAGCACTAAAAGAATCAGAGATGAACTTCTACTAAATTCTTGCATATGGAAAATAAACTTAATTGGCTGAATGTAAGCAATTGAAGTTACAAGAAGGTTCAACCCAATTTATTAGAATGTTTAACCTTCTATCCTTGTATGTATTTGTTAGCTAGTAACCTTCAATGAAGGCTTAAATCCTACCTACAATTTAACCATGAATGAACTAGTCACTTTGTATAAAGTATACACTCCACATTTTATGGAGGAACACAAAAAAGTATACTTACCATAAAAAAAAAACAGCAGCGGCAAGAGCCTCTTGATTATCTTCTGCTTCACATTATTGTCATCCCCATTATAATAAAAAAAAAGTTGTCCCGTTTCTTTAGTATTAGCTAAGATAAGGAGTGGGTACCTTTGAACTCTTCATATTGGGGTACCACCATTGCCTTAAAGCCATAGATTTTAACTCAAACGCCCTTCCCTCCACCACCGTCATCAAAACTCTCTTTGTTCCAGAAAAGAAAGAATTCTCTTAAGCCTTTCGCCTGCAAAGAGAACACAAGAAAAGTAGCTGTTTATGAGCGAATCTAGGAGATTGAAAAGAAGAAGTTTAGAGGGAAAGAATTTCAAACTGAGTTCTGTTTCCAAGTCTGAAATCCAAGCAAGAATTAAAGGTAAGGAAGAAAAAGTAGATGCGGCCATTACTTATCTTCACTTCAACACAGTTTGAATCTCTAGCATTAGCATTAACAGAAACTTTCTATAGACATTGCATTCCCTTCTGTATTGCATTTGAATGGAAAAACAATTAAACGTAGCTCATTGAAGTAAGTGAAAGCGTACAAGCATTCAAATCGTTACTTTCCAAATTCTTTAATCTTTAAAGCAGATGGTGTTAGCATGTCTCATCGTTCCATGTTAAGTTTCTCCTGCTTGAAGAAAAATGGTTATTTTATAATCCTTTCTTTTCTCAGTTCTTTCTGCAAATTTACTCCAGCGGTCACAGAATCATCACTTTGTTCCAATCATATCTTGCCAAGCTCTGATAGTACTTTCTACAAAAGTAACTGAAGGTCCTATCAAAATATAACCTCGCAGATTTCCAGAGTCAAATTGTGATGCCAACGAGTGTAGGACCTTCCAATCACATTCTTATTGCTTCGTTCACCTCAAAAAGTCCTATTGAATTTAATGAATATAGATTAACCATTATCTCCAATGCAGTTGTGCATTATTGTTCTTAGATAAGTTAATGTCCATTTCCTTATTACCTTATTTCCTTCAGAAGCTGCATCATAACCTTATAATGACTTCCAGACTTTGTCACCCACCAATGTGCAGAATCGTACGAGAAGAAAATACTTCTTAGGTGGCTGTCCATTAGAATGCTTGTCCCTTGTAATTCTCCAGAAAAGCAGCTACAAGTACTTCTAAATAACAAAATTAGTGCATCACAGTCCTTATAAATCTTGATCCTCCTGCTTATTGATGCGCCGTGTTAGTATATTCTCACTGTGAGGTGTTTCCATTGGCAGGCTTGAGAAGAACAGCTAAGATATTGTTCCACTCTTCTCAAAATGGACAATGCCTTAGTTGGTGATGATAGCTCAGAAAGGGATTACCATTCTTCACCACGATTTAGTATGCAGAGGTCAATTTTGGACACTGATTGCTCCACACCAGGAGGAGATTCAGAAAGTTTTAGTCGTACATTTTCCCAAATCTCAATCTCTTCTGAGCAAACTGGCCGGGATGGTAGTTCAGTTGATTCCTCACCAGCTGTATGGCCAATAAAGAAGCCTGGTGGACGTCTTTCAGTTCTCACCAAACTGAGAATGAAACAGCATAGTGAAATAAAATATGACAAAACAAACGAAGAAGCATCAAACTCAGGTAAGATGGAATCCTCAAATGTCTTATGCTGCTTGATAACTCATATAATTCAAGCAATCTTAGTTTCATGTTGTCATATTGCTGATAGATATGGAACTTGTAAAGGAGAGATTTTCAAAGCTTCTATTGGGAGAAGATATGTCTGGAGGTGGAAAAGGTGTTTGCTCAGCAGTCGCTCTCTCAAATGCCATCACGAACCTCTACGGTATACTTCCCTTCCAATAATAATATCATTCATTAGTTTAACAAACAGATATTCACATCTCATGTTCTATGGTTTCAGCAACCGTATTCAGCCAATTCTGGAAATTGGAACCTCTTTCAAATGAAAAGAGAAGTATGTGGAAGAGAGAGATGGATTTACTTCTATCTGTGTGCGACTTTATTGTTGAATTCTTCCCTTCATCTCAGACTACGCCAGACGGCTCCACTGTTGAGGTTAGGATTCAAATCCTCTTCCACAAAATCTCAATGCTTCTTTAGAGTTAATATTGATCCTTCCATTCTCCAGGTGATGACCACAAGACCCAGGTCAGATATCTATGCCAACCTTCCTGCACTTGAAAAGCTTGACAGCATGCTCCTGGTACGGTTTTCGAATTTAACTATAAAACAATGTAAAGAACAAACAAACAAATGCAAATTACGCTAAACCCTTAAAAGCCATAACAGAACATCTGGGTACCTTTCAGGATATACTTGACAGCTTTGAGAAGACAGAGTTTTGGTATGTTGATGGCGATGACACACCAAGAAACGCCACAGGGTCAAGGTCATTTGGAAGATTGAGCTGTCGGAATGAAGAGAAATGGTGGTTGCCAGTACCATTCGTTCCCCAACTAGGCCTATCAGAGAAAGCAAGGAAGGAGTTGCACAAGAAGAGGGATTGTGCGAACCAAATTCAGAAAGCAGCAATGGCCATCAATGATGGAATTCTTGCTGAAATGGAGGTGCCAAAATCTTACATAGCCACACTTCCAAAGGTAAGGATGCCTTTTACTGCATATGTTAAGATCTCGCCTAACCTCTTCTATATGCAACTTGTTGAAGTATAGACAAAAATACAAACATCAACCATATCTTGATATCGAACAAAATATCTGCAACTCCTTGTCTGTGTTACATATAAGCACCGGTAGCAGGGTATCTCTATAGAGCTATAAATACGCAGAGGGTTTAGAAAAATACTGAAAACTCATTAGTCATGATGAAACAAATATTTGTTTGTGGAACTAGCCAAACTCTATTTTGGGCATGATTTCATAGAGAAAACTACCTAAAGACTTAGTTACAACCATTTGCACATGATCAGAAACACAAATCTGTTCGAAGCTACAAATTTCACATGATAGCAAGGTGAAGCATTGATTATGACAAGAAGGTCCTACATATTTTACATACAGCAGCAATGTAGCTGATTATTCTTGTTATCTAGATTGTTCCCCCATTTTTACTTCAGTTACATTCTTAACATCTTTACACATAAGTGGCACCTCACTACAATCCTTTGCAGCTGATGTTTTATCTACTTTTCTGCTCTCCATAAATTTAGTATCACCAAAGCCAGCAGCGTCTAACATTATGTCCTAAAAGATATTTCATGATTGCCTGCCCTTTCCTATTTCATTTACAAGTACTTCCATAAGCTTTCTTTTAAATGCAATTTAATTCTAAATTCTTTTTGAAGAAATAATTTTCTTCAAATTTATCAATTTATCTTAAAAGTTGTTTCCTTGTGTAGACAGGGCGAATAGGTGTAGGAGACGCGATCTACAACTACATGATGAAAGCAGACAACTTCTCTGCAGATTATCTTCTTGATTGTCTTGATGTTGCGTCCGAACATGAAGCACTTGAACTGGCAGATCAAATTGAGGCTGGAATGCATGTTTGGCGACGTAAAGCAGGAATAATGAACATGAAATCTTCATGGGATATGGGAAATGGAGATAAAAATCAGATATTGGCAACTAGAGCTGAGAGTCTCTTGTTGTCTCTTAAGCAGAGATATCCTGGCTTGTCACAAACAACACTAGACATGTGCAAAATCCAGTACAACAAGGCAAGTTGAAGTACAGATTGCAGACATTCTAATTATATTGCTGGCAGTGAAAACTACAATTAATTTATGAAAGTATCACTCGATTCATTTATATCTAACATTAAACTATTACTATAATTTGCAGGATGTTGGACAGGCAATACTAGAGAGCTATTCAAGAGTTCTTGAAAGTTTAGCTTTCAAACTTGTCTCTTGGATTGATGATGTTCTCTATATAGATAGCGTTGTCAGAGACAATCATCCATTGCAGCAGAGATGAAATTCAGAGGATGAGACTTTCTTAGTTCAGGGCATGTTGGAAGTTACTAGGATGCAGAACAATTTTGGGTAGAAAAGTTTAGGCTAATACCTTCATTTGTGTGCTAGGAGGAGGTAAGTACTTTCAAGTTTCTAGGTGTGCACCTGAACTAAATGAAAGGATAAGTTGACTACATAAAAGCACCCAAAACATGCTGTTTAGTTGTAAGACGGTATATGTCTGTGTACCTTCTTTTACATGGCAATCAGAAGTTTGTGTACAATATAGGAATAGGATGACTTGGAGAGAAGAACATCCACTTTCTAACTAGATTGGTCACTTTGGAGCTTTTGAGTTGGAGTTATACCTATCTGTCAATTCAATTCCGTGCTCACAGCTATGTAAAAATTAATTCTTACATTCAAATCAACTCACCTTGCAACTTGAACTGAAAATCAAGTTCTCAGCAATACTAGGGCCATGCATGAGCACGCAAAATCCTGTGCCATTCACCAAGCCTGATGAAGTTCTTGGCATAAGTTCAATTCACATGTCAGGCAATTTAAAAATGAATCAAGTGTCTGGTAAAGATAAACACAACGGCCAATGATGAACAATGCATAAGTACATATTTATGTACAAGCACAGGTGAAGTTCAAGGCAGGTGACACAGTGGGTTAAGAAAAAACGTTCAGCAGGTGCTGTTTGACATTTCCAGAATCCAGTAAATTTTTTTGATACATTAGAAACAAAAATCGTTTATCTTAAATGTGGTCTAATCACACCAAACTATGGCATTCTAACAAGTAGGAAAATATAACTCTACAAAAATCATACATTTAATGAAGATAATTATGAATTGAATGCTGAACTAGAAAAGTCAAACATTTCTTCACCCAGGTTTGGGGACTCCTCACCATGTGAAGGCTTCTTTGACGAACGAGATGTCTTAAGAACTTCTATCTGCGATAGTCGCCTTCATTCTCCTGTAGCCTGTGGCATTTCTTAATTCCTTGACATCACAAAGACACAAGTTCTTTACTGTGATTAAATTCACTGAAGATTGGAATGTAACCAAATCAATGCTATCTATATCTACATATATAAGAAAAAAATATAATAACGTAATACTCAGTGAGGATCGAACTGTAAACAATCTATGGATAAATAAAAAATTGACGAGAAAGGGAAGGAAAAGAGGAAAGTAAGAAACTTCTATTTGGAGAGGGAAAAGGAACAGATAGACATGCTAAAATTTAAAACACATACAAAGAGGAACACGAAGAAGAACAAGAAACGGTGGGTACAAAAAACTCTCTTGCAATATTTAAAGAGAGACTTCAGAAATGAACTAGAGAGCCATAGAGCGTCATAAAGCTAGCGGTGGCAATATATGACCCGATCAAAAAATTCAATTCAAAATTAATCTGTTTAATCAGGATTAGAGTTGAAAATTTTGACCCGTATAAATATATAGGTTGAGTTAGGTTTGAACGAATTTGATCCGGTTATTAAATGGGTCGATCCGGATTAATCCGAAATTGACCAACCAATCCGAAATATCATCTTTTGAAAAAAAAATTCTCGATTTTTTCTTACCGTATAATAAAACATTGATAATAAAAATAATCGATAATAGTTATTTACAAACTATTAAATTATATTGTATTTATAATTAATTCTTTATTTTTATACTTTAAGAAAATAGCGTAAGATGAAAATTATAATATTATCGAAAGTATTACTATGTAGATATTTTTAATGACGATTTAGATTTCGTATAAAGTTTTTTATGAAAATTTGTTAGATAGATATGTTTATTAAAAATTTATCAAAATTATTAATATGTATTTATAATCATAAATTTCAGCTGTTATCATATATTTTTAAAAAATATAAATAACAATTTTTTTTGGATATTTTAAGGACCGATGAAGACATTAAGAAATGCATATTTTGTCGGACATAATTATATCTCGTCAGTAAAAATATCGTGCACTTTCATTCGAATTGATCTTATAATTTCACTGAAGCTTAAAAATATAAAATTAATAATTGATAATTTTAATTATTAAATGGGAGGATCCGAATTTAACCCGGTTATTAGTAGGTTGGGTTAGAATTGACAATTTTGATCCGTATAAATTCATAAGTTGGGTTAGGGTTGAACGAATTTAATCCGGTTATTAAATGAGTTGATCCAAAACGAACCCACCAATCTATATTGCCATCCCTACATAAAGCTCTAATAAACATGCATGAAATTACCTTTTACTACATGGTGGGGAAGTCATTCAAAAGGCGTCGAACCCTGAACATTGCATTCCTACACTACGTCCCATTCTACAATAAGACATCCTCCTCAAACCCCTAACAGCCTAATGTTAAATAAGTGATACTGTTAAAAAATATAAATAAATAGAAAAGAAGGTTAGGGTTCAAGAAGCAGCTACAAGGCATTCACAAGATATTTAGCTTCTCTCAATTGAGACAAAAATTGATACCCCTATATACAACAGACTTGAAAGGGCAGTCTGGTGTTAGTATACAGAGGCTGCCCCAGAGGCCATGGTCAGATTTTATCTTTGATACAAGGTCTTCTAACAGCCTGTGTGAATAATTGTACACAGAAAACAAGAGTCAGCTTTCGTCATCCATGGCTCCGATGTAGGTGAGTTCCGTTCTTCTCACCCTCACAGCTCCCTTGAGCCAGCTGCAGGCCTTCAAGTTAGAATGATCACCCACACCACTTACACTGCTGCTATTTGAGGGACAGCTAGCACCATCCTCCAAAAGTGTCCAAGGGTCTATTTGCATCTCCAAGTCCTGTGAAGGCAAGGGTTTGCTTTTCCCTGAAAAGTTTGTAGGAGAGCGTGTTGACAGGACAGAGGACCTTGGATACGTGCTTGAGGTTCCTTTAGGGTAACCTGGAAAATACTGTAGAGAATTGTACTCAATAACTTATTTTTTTTATTGATATGAGTACATATATATACATTCAAAGTTTCCAAAAGTTAAAGATTCATAAAATCTACTATTTCTAAAATCAATCCAAATCAAATATTTCTAGAATAAAATAAAATCTAATCTTTCTAAATAAAATCTAATCAAATATTTCTAAAATAAAATAAAATCTAATCTTTCTAAATAGAATCTTTCTAAAGTAAGCATTTTAAATATAGGAAGGAATCAAATATCTTTATCAAAGACATTGTGCTTGGCTGAAGAGAATAAAGCACCACGGAAGTTAAGGTTGGAGGATAACAAGATATAGACAAAGGAAAGGAGGGTGGAAGACTCGGGATAGCAGCTTGAATACGCTGCCAAATTGTTGCAGGCAACTCCATACGATCCAAGTCCGTCTGCAAATTGTAAGAATTATTACTTTGATGTACATAAGGCCACCTTTAAATTTGAAGAAAAACGAAGCAGCAACACAAGGCTGAAGTAATGCAATTCTATGGAAATGGAACTGGTTAAATAATATTGCAAGTAATAGGCAATGGACAACAGAGTTGATAATAAGGAAGATCTGATTGTTTTGAGAAAGATTAAACAGAGTGCATCTTCATATCTTAACGATGTGCGTTTGAATCACATGATTGAAGGTGATGAGTATTATATTATCAAAAATATTATTATGTGTTTCTGTAATGACGAATTAAAATTTTGTATAAAAATTTTTATTAAAATTTTGTTAGACAGCTATATTGAAATTATTAATATGTATTTATAATCAGAAAATTTTAACTGTTACCACATATTTTTTTAAAATAAAAATAATTTTTTTGAATATTTTAAGAACCGATGAAGATACTAAAAAAAACACATTTAGAAAACTCACTATATCTCGTCACTAAAAATATCGTGCATTTTTATTATAACTAATATTATAAATTCGCTGAAATTTAAAAATATAAAATTATTAAATTATAATTATTAAATAAATTCGAATTTGATCCGATTATTAATATGTTGAATTAAGATTGACAATTTTGACCCGTATAAATTCACAGATTAGATTAGAATTAAATAAATTTGACCTAATTATTAAATGAGTCGATCTAAAATTGATCTACTAATTTAAATTGCCACCCGTACGAGGAACTAATAGTATAATAAGAAGATATGTTGAAGTTCTTACAGAAATGATGTATACAATTGTAACGTAACCAAATCGACATGTATAGAAGTATCATACTCGTGAGGTGGTAAAGTCTACCCCATCTCAAATGCTATCATATTTAGGGTGTATTTATTTTGGGATAAACATAAGTTTTGAAAAGTAAATTTTAAATTAAAAATTAAAATATTTAATAAAAATAAAATTTTATATTAAGTTTTTATTAATAGTAAGTTTTAAAATTAATTGTTTTTAAAAAATTGATAAAAAATTTATTTTATAGAGATGAGTTTACAAAATTTTAGGAAAACACGCCCTTAACAAAAGAGGTCCTACCGGGAGTCGAACCCAGGTCGCTGGATTCAAAGTCCAGAGTGCTAACCACTACACCATAGAACCGTCTACGTATAAAATCCCACTTTCTCAGGATCATCGTCACAGTGCTAGAGATAATACATCAGTGAAAAGCTCATTTAGTTTCACAAACAAGAGATAGCATTAATAGTTTCATTACAACACTTCCTAATTAAAGTGCCCCCTCCACCTCACCCCAACCCCCTAAGATTCTTTGCTTCCCAATTTCATTTACTTCCGGAATCCAATTAAAAAGAATGGAAAGAAATACTATTACAATGCCACCACTTCGTTGATGATTCTAGTAAATAATAATCTGAAAAGGATCTCCATTCTCTAATACCGTAAAATATTGAAGGATCCCGTTTGGTTCAAACTTGAGAAAAAGGTTGTATCTAAAGAAGTGAATTTAATTACTTAAAAAAAGAAAATTCTTCACAAGAAAAGGTAACTAAAGGAAGATAGAAAAAGTACGGAGTTACTGAAAAAGGTTAAATCTGAAAAGTTTTTTTAATAAAAGAAACAAAATTACTATTAGACATGCGAAAGAGAAAAAGGAAAATTTTAATGAAATTTTGAAATGAATATTAGTTGAGATTTTTAGAAAATTCTATCTAAAACGAAATTTAGATGTATTTGTTTAATTAATTAGGTCTTTACAGTATAATTTCTCAATATTAATTATGGTAGGTTTACTCATAATACTACGACGTTTATGAAGTTAACATTTAAAATATAATTTTAAGAAAGTACGTGGCTTCAATTTATATAAAGGCATTTAATCTTAGAACAGTGCAATGCATGGACAACAACCTAGTTCATCTTTGGAAAGACAACACCAACTTCACAAATTCATCACTTCATGCATAGATGTTTACAGGACAAATTGAACTAGCTCTTTCCAGTTTCCAACGCATTTAAATCAACAATCGAAAAACTCTCTAACATCAGCAACTAATCTGCTGCTTGTGCTAATGAAAAGCTAGCTTAAAGCTTCTCCAAAAGATCTCCACAGATATACTTACTATATTATGGGTAACCTCAAAGCAGTACGAAGTATTCCAACTTCGTATAAGGAATCAAGGCTATAAGTCACACGCACACCTTCACATTTTTTGTTGAGCATTCAACTAGAAAAAGAGAAAACAAAACCTATGTATTAAACCTCTCCAAGAAGCAACAATTACCCATACCGTGCATGCACGCTTGAAAACACTGCTGCAAAAATCTGAGTGTATTTAGTACTTTCTCCTGTGCATCCTCACAATCTTCTTACTAAAACCAAGAACATTGTATAAGAATTCTTAGTCCCATAGCTCAAGTATTATTTCTTCCATGATATAATCAAGAATGTCCTCTCCTACTTGGGCTACAGTTGATTCAAAATCTACTCGAAGATCCATCCAGTTTCCAACATGCAGATCCTTTTGAACAATCTGATCCAAAGTGCTCGGGAATTGTCTTTGGAGATGCAGTTCAATTACTTTGCATACTTGTTGGACAATGTCATCCCCTTTTGGAATCTGCCTTGTGTTAGCTTTAACAAGAATCATCCATGGGCTGTCAATGAAATACATTTTCCAGACTTCCTCAAGAACTTCATTGATACAATCAAATAAAAGCTTAGGATCTTCTGGAAATGCGTTGTATGGGACTGCTACTTCATCAAACAGTGACAAATCTAGCAGCTGTTCAGAGTGCCATCTTTCTGACAGTTCATTGCCAGTCAAACCAGATGAATCTAAGATAGTTCTTATATACTCATGCAGTAACTCCTTTTCAATCACCCTCAGCTGTGGTGAAGCTTCAAACAGAATGGAACTCTTGGCTTCTTCGAAACAAAGATGTCGAGGCTGCACTGGCAATTCAACTGTAGAAGATGCATTGCTTATCAATTACTTAAACATACTTCATACAACATAAGTATGGAAAGGAATCTGACTGCATCAAAATTGTTTATCTAAACATAAGAACCTACCATGCTTTGCTGTTTTGCGCTTAGGGCTAGTAGAATCTTCAGAGAAGACCGGTTCAAGAACTGAAATTGGACTTGGCCGGCCCGAGATTTCTGCGATGTTCTCTTCTGCTTCAACTACTTCATGTACAAGTCGAGAGCATGGAGATGTGGAAACACATGGAGTGACTGGTTGAGATTCCTCCTTATTCTCGGTTGTTTCTATATCATCTACAAGTAGAGAGCACATAGAAGTGGAAATAGATGGATTAATTGGTTTAGTTTCCTCCATAATTTTTGGCGGCACTTCTTCATCATGCAAAAGTAGAGGATTCTGTGGGGTTGAAGTACATGGAATCATTGGTTGTGACCCTTCCATGATGACTTGTGGTGCGTCTTCATCATGTAGATATAGTTTGCATTGAGAGGTGGAAGTAAAAGGAGTCACTGAGTCTGACTCATCCATGATGCTCTCTGGCAATTGTATGTCATGCACAAGTAGAGAGCTTGGACAGGTGGAAATACACGGAGTCATTAGCTCTGATTCTTCCAAGGTTGTTATCTGTAATATCCCAGTACATTGGCTTCACTATCATACACGATCACAGAATATGCTTAAGAAAAGAAGTTTAACCTACCATTGATGATGCTGGCAAAGAATCTTCTTCTTCATTGCAATTGTCACTCATACCGCTATCCTCATGGTGGATAGACTCTAAAGGCACACTCACAAGGTTATGCTCTTCAGGGGGTACAATACCAGCAATGTCTTTAATGCTTGAGCTTCCTGGAAAGATCACATGTTTTCTTTTATGAATGATGAAACTCAGAGGAAAAACAAGCCTTACATACAAAAGAGCACATAATAATGTACCTTCCATCTTCAAGCCTTTCTCAATATACATGTCCTGTTCTTCAGTTTGAGGAACACTTGCCCTTGAGTAATCAAGTTGCTGGTTATCATCTGAGTTTTCATCAATTGACAGTGAGAGCTCTATATTCTGCCTCGGTGGACTAGATAAATGGCTAGCATTCTCCAGTTTGCCCTTCACTGTAGGAGAGAATAGAATATCTAAAGGTGATACACTAGTCCTGCCAGGACTCACTTGAGGGGATAGGAAGTTGTAATCTGGTAAAGCCATTATTTTTGCCAGTGACTTGGTAGAGCACCTCCTAGGTGATGTCTCCTTTGGATCTATAGCATCAAGCCTTTCAGCAAGGCGCTTTCTTGCCTCTTCATACAAGAGAGATTCCCTTTGCTCATCACTAGCTTTGCTAGCATTTGTTCCCTTTTCCCCTTTGTTGGAAGACCCTTTAGTTTTGCTTTTTGTACTCCTCGTTTTCGAAACATTAGAAGATTGAGATGCCTCATGAGAAGATTTAGAAACATTACCTTGATCCTTTGACCCATAAGGAATTCTGTGTAGAACATTATCCATGGAAAGAAAATGCCATTCCTTCTTGCTTTCTACAATGGCATGTCTCAGACGCCTTTTTATCTCTTTGAATGAAAAATGAGACCTAACCCTATCGGAGGGGCTATGGGTTCTGTTGGGACTGGGCTTTAGAACCACTATCCTATTCACAGACTGATTTCCCTTTTTGGGTTGCTTTGTCTCCACTTTCATATTCTTATGGATAAAAGGACTGTAATCTTCTAGTCTGTGGACTGCTTTATTAGTCATGAACTCGTGAGGCTCCTTTAAACTCCCACATTCTTTTCCTGATAAATCGGATGACTTCCTAGAGTGAACTTTCTTAAGTTCACACATATGTCTTAAAACAAATGAATTAGGATCCTGGAGAAGCCTTACAAGTAGATCTTTATTAGAGCTCAGAACCTCCAAAGCGTCCATGAATTCTTTGGATTGTGTAACTTCCAGGTTGCATGCACTAGAATCCGTTTCGCTCAATTTTGAACTTAGAAGTACCTCTGCCAGATCTCCCAGCGCCTTTTGAAGAATGGAGTGCTTTGCAAGAAGTTCAGAATCAAGCTCATCTAAGCACTCATTTTTACTCTGAAAACCAGCTTCTCTGATCACAGTTTTACAATCTGCAAGCTGATCCTGGGGAACATTGGCCTTTGTATAAAAGTCTATCATGAAAGAGGCCAAATTGAAATCTAAGGATGTTATTTCTGATGCATTTGGAAACTTTGACTGGTAACGGCCAGTATTTGAGGTTTCCTTTAAATCACTGGGGGGAAGTTTGGCAACTGCCTTATGTTTCTTTTTGTCCAGTTTTTTAGCATTTTTCTCTGTGCGAGTTTCAGTTCCCAGGTTAGACTGTATCCTTTCAACTTCATCACTTGGCATCTTCCTATGTTTACGTGCCCTTGACATCTCTTCATCCATCAATGCTTTCACACTAGTGAATCCTGAAACAACTTGCGCTCCTATTCCATCATCATCCTAAAATATGAACACATCAGAAATAATATAAAAAGCTATACTAGTAATATTGTCTTTTCCTTTGCAAATTGTAATGCATATTAAACCTCTATGAAATTTGTGTTTGATGTGCCATCAGTATCTTCAACTTTCTATAATTGAGTATTAAAAAGTTACTGGACATTGGCATCCATAAAGCGTGGTAGACACGTACCAGAAAACTTGAACTAAACTTACTTTTTAAAGTTTTCTTGCAAGATTAGGCCCTAAATAGTTCTGTTTAGGATACATTAGACCCCCTTATCCAAAAATGACGACCATTGCCATGTGAGCATGCATGGTATCAATGTGTAGGTCATGAAACAAGTGTCAATTTTGACAATCAGAAATTCCTGGCTACCATGGCTCAGGGGCCTGACCTTGCCAAAAGGAACAGTTGATGAATATATAGAGATCTATTATGGGGAGAGATATAGTCACTCAAGATCTGCCCATATTCTGTCCACTCCCAATTATTATCGCTGATCAACTAACTCCAACGGTTAGAATCGGTAGAGGTAATTAAAGTGATAAGGGCACAGGCATAATAATCATTTTCTTTTTTCTTGATCCTGACAGTTGGATCTAACTTAATCAATGGTAAGGTTGGGAGTGGACAGAATGTGGGCAGTTCTTAAGTGGTTATATCTCTCCCATTAAATATATAGACACAGCTTTGCCATGGTTACCTTGTTTGTTAGTTTTAATTAGTTTAAACTTCACATCAGCTACAAAGATATAGTTTTCCATTAAACTTACATCGCATTCTCCGTGTATTTCTTCAAAATCAGTCAGCAGATTGGTTTTTATTTTTGAGCTCCCGTTGCCTGCAGGAAACAATAACCAAAAGATGTTTGCATCACCCTGTTGAGTAAGTACTCATAAAATCACATTTTCAAGAGCAACACTACCTATTTCAACGTCTAACGTCTCAATACTTGGTAAGAAACTTTGGAGAATAGTAGTAATATGGAAAAATAAGTGACAAGTAGCTATATTAACGTGCTGCTAAAACATAGTTGAGTTTGAGCCTTCATTCCTATTTCATAAAGAAATCATCCTCCAAAGTTCATGACAACATTCAAAATGCAATGCTGAGTTTGTTATTTTCACTTGTTAACTAACCAGATAATGGCTTTAGACAGTGAAATGGCTATGCTTGAAAAACAACAATGAAGAGAAGCAAGTAAAGCTACCTCTTTGAGGATGTACAGCTACATGGAGCTTCCAAGAAGGAGGCTCAAGTAGCTAAACGGAAAGTTCTACATATCTACAAAATTTTAGAAGAATATTTTCAAGAATTATGTACTGCAAACAATATCTAAAATTTACCCAAACTGCAACTCAGCATATACAACAAACTATAAACAATGCCAAGAAAAGTTTGTTCACATAGACATGAAACAAACACTGAATCAACAAGAAAAACTGCATTATTATAATCACAGAATAGCTGAATTAGATTATATTACCAGTCTGTCTAGCACTTCCATGCTTCTTATCTTGAAGCAACTTCTGTGCAGAAGGGTGTTGTCGAAAGTCCAGCATGCCAATAAAACCCCACACGCAGCCGGTATTATCCTTCTCCAATTTAGCCTGGTGCATGTTATTTTTCTTGGCCATTATAGACATACTTCGGTCAAACTTTATCGGGCTTATTGAAATTCCCAAACAAGATGAAATTCCCTGTTTTGCATGTCAATTAGAAAATAGTCCTGTTTAGTAAGGATGAATTCTCTTGATTAGTGAAGCTGATAAAGAAGCTTCATTTGTTATTCTTTACCAGAGAAATAACAATCCATTGAGAATTTAATTAGGAAAACAAAAAGTTTAAAACGTAATAGCACTTATAGTGGTTGCTGCGAATATAGTGCTTGCAACATTTGCACAAGTTCGAAAAGTGCCACCTAGAAAGACATGTCAAATAGAGGGAAAAAGATCTAAAATAAAAGTGCATCCTCAAGTTTGCAGTGGCTAACAGTAAAATGTATGCAAGATCAACAGAACAGGAAATCTTCATCTGCAAGTTTTTAGTGGAGGACATGCATGACTACATTCGCGCAACTGTCTATGAGACAATCCTATTACGCGTCTGCATGATGGAATAGCAACCTAAGCTTTTTAATCCTTGGCAGACTTTACCAGAGTAGTACAAATAGAATTCAAATTTAAAAGAGGAAAAAAAAAAGCCAAACTCCATACGCCAGTCTTGCTATTCTAAGGAAATAATTCAGCAGATAAGAGATTGACACTTACCTCTAGAAAGAGAAGAAACTACCCCAAATTCAATTCAGATTACCCTGCATATGCTGAGAAACTGTTTGCCCTTCTGAAATATTCATTCACAAAATAGGAGGGAAAAAATCTCTTGGCATGGAAGTTTCAAGACTTGCGGAGAGGGCAAAGCAAAAGGAATAACCTGAATTGTGATTTTTCTTCTTTTTAATGGAGAAAGGAAATACTACTACAAGCCTTTTCCCAGCTCCACAATACCAAAACCAACCTAAAAGCTTTCTACAGCTCATGAACTTTATGCCCATAGAAAAACCCAAACATTGTCACTGTTGATTGATAACTTTCTCTCTTTAAAGCAAAACTTCCAGTAATCTTATAATAATCCAAATATTTCTCTGCTGCAAGTAAAATTACCACCAACCGACTAATACGAATCCAATATTCCCACTTTTTTTGTTTTTTTTTTCTAATAAAAAATCAAACCAGCAACCAAATCCAAAACTCCAACAGCAGTACAACTCATTGGCGGGATAAAAGTTTTCAATAAATTTCTCTGAATCTCCCTTTACTTCAAATCATCAATCAATAATTAAAAAAAAATAACAACTTTGATTAATCCAATCCAAGATTAACAAACAGTAGATACCCAAAACTCTAGAAATCCAAAAGGGATAACTTTCCAGGTTAGAAACAAAATCTTTCCTGAAAAAGAAAAAACCCAATTTAATTCCGGAATTGTCTTCAGTTTCCTAACATGGGTATGAATGAGGAAATAAAGAGAAGCCAAAATGGCTCTCAATAAGAAAAAAGAAGAGGGAAGACAATGTTGGCTTAGCGTTGAATAAATAGAGGAACAAATATGAGGGAGATTCTGGGAACAAGTTAAAAGTTTGTCATCATCAACGCCGTCATACCATCAGCTTATAGCTACTCTGTCATCTTGAATTTTATTTTCTTCCCAAAATCGACCACTTTCTCCACCACCGCAACAATCAAGATTAAAAAATTTCTTCTTCTTCTTCTTCTTCTTCTAAATTAATAATTTGTGTAATCTGTTTTTTGCTTTCCCCCTATGCTGTAGTTTTATTGGCTTGAAGACGTCGTCGTTGTTGTTCGTGGTGGCAGAACTACAAATTATGTTATTTTATTTTGTTTCAGTTGCTCGTGTTCTGTTTTGCTTTGGGCTTTAATAGTTAAAAACATATTTGAAATTGTTTACTAATTTTAATAACTTTTTTTAATTTTAAAAAAAATTATAAATAAAATATATGTTATAAATAATTATATGTATAATTTTTTTAAATATTTATAAAATAATATATCTGAAATTCTTTTTTAGAAAATTTTTTTAATCCATAACTAAAATATCCTTCTAATAATAAAAAGTAATTCCAAAAATCTAAAAGTGCAGAACAAGACCTCGATAAAATATTTATAAATATAAAGCTCCAGGGTTATGCAAATTGTACAAAACATCTTCGTAAGTAAATATTCAGTAGAGCCGATAAAATTATTTTCTAAATTAGAAGCTACAAAAGAATTTGATCACACCTTTTTCTATCGATTATAGGTTATATTAGAGATTATAACTTTAATAATATTTCTAATTATACAATCTAATTGTTAAAAAACTGAAAAATATTAAAACGTAGATGACTTTTGAGGCTTTAATTTGTGAATTCTGATTTTTTTAATCTTATTCATAATAGTTATACCAAACACCGTACCAAGCAGGTCCTAAGTGGGCTAACGTTGTAAATGAAGACAGCTTTGGGAGGTGGGCCATTGGCAGGAGTTATCTCTTGATAATTGAGATTAATAAATAATGATAAAAAAATTTTAAAATATAGTTTGGTGATAAATACGCATAGGCATTTGGTTAATTTTTTATAAAAAATTATAAGGAAGAATAACGATGACAATTACGTGCGATAAAAATCATGACAACAAAAACCAAAAACAAAAATAAAAGACTTATTCGATACTCTTTTAAACCAATAATTACAAATTTCTATCAAAATATTTTATAAGATTTAGTTTAAAGTAAATAATTGAAGCTCAGACAATAACAGGTTGGAGTTAGTTAGTGCTCTGATAATAGTGGCCGGGTGGGATTAGCACCTCTGTTGGTCTGTAAGACCCTACTGGCGACTGATCCACCAGACTCAGGCGATCACTGGCCGGAGCTTTGCAGGAGCTGTGGTGATGATGGTCGAAATATATCGCTGTAATGGGTGGTGGTTGGTAGAAGCTTTGATGTTCATATACATGATGTTTATTCATTAGTTTGAGTAAATTTTCGGAAAACAAATTTTGGAAGTTGGTCCAAAATTAAAAATTTAGATTTAACAAGTTTGAAAATCGGTTGATGGGTTTCTAATCAGGTTTCTAATTTCAATTTTTCAAAAACCAAACCACAATAATGTAACCAAACGGAACCTCGTTCACTTTAAAAAAGTTTTACTGTTACTCTCTTCTCCTGATCCAAGTTACCCGAAGTGCGTGTTTACGGAACCCTCGAATTTTTTTTTTTTTAAAACTTATTTTTAATATAAAATATATATATAAATTAAAACAAAATTTTTTTATTAATAATTTTTTATAAAAATTTATTTTTAAAATTTACTACAAATATTAAATTAATATAATTTTATTTTTTATTAAATATTTTTAATTTTAATTTTATTTTTTAAATTGACTTCTAAAAAACTTATTTATCTATTTTATCTACAAAGTAAATACGTCCGAAGACATTGCTAGCTACTTTTCTTCTTCATCTATATTTTGCATGACTTTAAGATTTCATTTTTATCAATTTGCTTAGTTGGTTTGATGAGATATCAAGCATGTAAATGCAATGACCTCAAGTCGAGCAATAAGAAACTAAACATAGCCCATGCAAATTTTACTTTTAACCAAAGCAATCTATCCATAAATAGAGGAGTTGTGATTGCGCTATCTAAAATAAATAGCACATGGTGATGGTGGAGTTTTAGAAGTTTTTAACCTTTTTGTAGTGGCAGACAATGTGCACAAACTTCTTTCTCCCACAGAATGCTTCCCAAGGACACCAACCACAATAATCATTAACAACAAACATCACTGAAGTAGTCGAGTGTGCACTGCAGGTAATGGTCAATTACTACAGCAGCAGCAAAGGCAGCAAAGAGCTTCAGTGTTGTCTACAACTACCCATGCATGCCAGTTGGTGTTCATCAAAGACATAGTGAATGAACGCGTGCATGTTGGAGCACGCAACAATGCTATTGCTATGCGGCTCATTTTTCCCAGAAAAGAAGTTGCTGGTCACCATTGTTATGCCATGTTCATGATTGATATCGACCACCGCTTATACCATTTTAATCCTGATTTAACGTCTTTATTTAAACATGTATTTGATAAGATTTCTACTTCAGGCTCTAGTTTAAGAAGAATTTGGTCATGGAAAAAGCTATGATCAGAGATTATTTTAAGCGTTAAATTTTCTAGATCGAAGATTAATATTACTATGAAATATTGTTATTATGACATGACATTGGAAACCAATCGTCTAGATTTTGGGTCTAAGCATACAATTTCAGTTTTCATGTTTCATCATTTCATGATGTGTTTTCACTAAAATTATTGGTCATTTGCTTGATGAATTTTCATCTCTATACAGAGCAGGTACAAGCTGGACCTTCTAAGGTGATTGAACGAGGGTATTTGAGAGTAATTGATCTACTTCAATTTTTTATTTTAAAATTTTAAAAATTTTTTTTAAAAAATGATTAAATTGTATGTCATCAAAAATTTATATATAAAATTTTATTTTTTAATAGAAAAAATTAACATATTTTAAAAAAATAAAATATTTTTAATTTGTTTTAAATTTTATGTACTCTTAAAAGTTCCTGATAAGCTAATTTAAAGGAAAAAAATAAAGCAATTTGTCTATGATCTGGTTGCCACTTCTCCACTCCCATTCAATTTTTTTATTTTCAATATTACTAACTAATAATATTATTACAAATTAGTTAAGCTTCATCTTTCACTTCTGTCGTGTTCTCCGGCATGCCTCAAAATAGCACTCGAGTGTTGGTGAGAAAAAGAAGTTGCAATTAGCAATACATTAGCTTTCTTATTTCCTCTAGATTCTTAACTGAAATCACCAAATGTCCTTTGGTACTAATTCAATTTGATTACCCAATTGAGAAGTCAACGAAAGTAATTAATTAAAGAAAGGCCCTGTTAGATAGGAAGATGCTCAACCACTATTTTCACTGGTTGGCATTATGTAGAGGAAACTGTTACCTTTTAGGACAATTATAAAAGTGATTTTGGTCGGTCGGATGAAATTAGCTTTTCTTTTGATGTGCTGTTTTTGGTTAGAAAAGTGAGTCTTTGGTTCCCTACCATGCATTGCCAACCAGAAATCAAGTCCTTTACCTAGTGATTTCACATGATAAAAGAATAATAGAGGAGACGAGAAAGCCTAATTCTTCTGTATAATATAATAATTACTGCAAAGAAACATTATTCAGCAAATTCCTACAGATTATGTAACAGTAGATTCACCAAAATAATGATGACAAGATTTAAAGAGAACTAAAAAATTTGCAAATGATGACTAATGTCCGGTTAGGTATCTTATATAAAGGATTCATGAAAAGGTCCACAACACCATATTTGTCGATGTATGGTCAACTAAGAAACAAAAATGTCATACTATTTTGATGCTAATGGAGAGCCGTTACTGCTATCATGAAAAAGCGACTTACCAACAACAAAGTTGATACAAATGAAAAGCTTCCTCTAATTGCGTGTTCGATCAAAAAATTATAAGTCTAAAGAAAATTTATTTATCGTACGCCTGATATGGCTTGCAGTAGCTCTTTCCGGAGTGGTTTGATAGTACTTTTAAAAAATATTTTTAAAATAAAATTTATTTTTATTTTATTTTTAAAAAAAATAATAAATAAGAATTAAATGTTACTATATAAAAAATTTTATATTTTTTAAAATTTTAAGTAAATTCTATAAAAAATTATAAATATTTATTGATAAATATAAACTAAAAATTAAAAAACTAATTTTTGAAAAATTTAATACCAAACAACCCATCCTGAAGCAACTAAGAAGAGATACAACCTTCATGCTATTGAGACCAAAAAGAAAACTCCGATGGCGTATTTTAAATACTTGTAATTTTATTTTTTTAGGTCAAATTTTGAGTTTTGAATAGTTCATATATTTCAATTACACAAAGTACTCAAAACTCCACTTTCATATACAGAATTCTAATTTTAATTTTTTTATTTACACACTTTTTAATACAATTATATCCTTCAATTTTTAACATATTTTTAAACCCTATTAAAAAATAAATACTGAACTCCACTTTTATTTTATTTTCAAAAAATTTTACTTTTTATTTTTTATTTTCAAAAAACTCAATTACAGATATTTAAAACACGCACTAATTTCATTTGAACAACTCTAGACTAGAAATTGTCGCAATAAGATACGCTGTCAACGTTTTGGACATCTACGGATCTACCTCATTATTCCTGTTCAATTGTGAGAAACTGTCACTATTTCACATATAATCAAAGTGTTAGGTTGTAGGTATCATTCTAAATGCTGATGGAGCGAATTCAATATCAGCTATGAATGCAAGCTGAACTAAAGATGCAGGAAGTAACAATTATGTTTGAAATATGAGGGGTGCTTAGGAAAAGAATTTTGTACATTATATGTTGTCAGTTAAACAAATGTGCACCGGAAGCTAACTTGAGCCTTAATAGAACATACAACAGAACTAACATATTCAGTATAAAAAAATTACCTTCCAGTTAATTGATATCAGGTACACCGAATTCATTTGTAAATATTTTCACGTCGTTTGGTTGAGATGATTACTGTACTGTTTGCTTAATTCTGCAGCATTTACAGGTACAATTTAAGCTATGACCTGTAAACAAAAATGCTTGAGGAGGAACTCCAGATGAATTGATTGGCTGATCAGTCAAGTAAACACCAATAATACAGGTTCCTGTTGCAATTTTAAAAATTAAAAAAGAAATTTGTGCCAGATAATGACAAGTTGAATGGACCAAAAGCAACTAATATATAAGCATCATCAATATGAGTTTGATGCTTTCTGATGAAGTTATATGATAGAAAAGTAATGTGTAGAAATTTAAATTACCTTCAAACAAAAATTATACTATTATTCTGTCTTCTTCTTTTCCTTCTTGCTTTTTGTAGAATCTGCAACGTCTCCTCCTGAGCATCCTCAATCGAAAAGCTTTCTCTTTCTGTTGGAAATGACGACTAAAAACAATTATTTTATTGCAAGACTTCCAGTAGAAATGTTTAATTTCTGCACCAGGTACTGCCATTTCCAAAATGACAGAAATGCATATTTCTGTCATAAACCCATAAAGGCAAAACAGCTGCTTAAGCCAAGTCTACAAAGTGAAAACCTAGGCTACATACTTTAAACATCCAGCTTGAAAAGGCATCAAATTTTAACTGTTGTAGAATGATAATGCAGATCTATAAAGGAGGACAGATAAGAGATAACACATATTAAGTTTCAACTTTGTTTATTTCCTACTTGAGTGGCTGATAATGTGAATTACTTCCCAGAATTCCTTCCTTAACTCGATCTCACCTATTTCCTTTTTGACAATATGGTAGGAAGCATCTGCATCAATCTCGTCATCTGAGTCAATAGTCACTCTAAAATCTGGCACCTGCATCAACAAAAATGCAAATTTAGATAAGAATTATCTAATATCAAGAAAGTGAAGCAAGCAATGTAATTACTACTCGAAGAGCTAAAATCATCATGCATAAGTGCCCTTCACAGAAATGTTTAAGCTAACAAAAATATCACCAGGTATGCATCTTCTTCACGAAAAAGAAAGAACAATCCGAACTCACCTTTGATCTGACAGGAAGCTCTTGCTTGGGAAATGTGACAATTTTTCTCTTTGAATCAGTCATCTTTGGTTGAAGTACAGTAGGGCGCTGCAGTCCATTTTTAGAAATTGTCATCCATCCAGCATGACTGACTTGTTGTGGCTGTGCAACTGGGCTGCAAGAAGAGGAAACTGAAGGGTGAGACAAATGAATGAGAGAAGAAATAAGAACAATTTCAAAAGTTTAGGCAAATTAAATTTCACTCCATCATGCAAAAGAAAAGTGCAGTGAAATTATTTGATGCATGGTTTCTTAACAGCAACTTCTTCTCATCACTTAGCAGCAGTTCTGTTCTAGATGTAGACAACAAAAGACTCGTACTCTTTGACTTAGTTAAATTTTATTAAAAAAAAGTTCTAAAAGAAAAAAGAAAACATATGGAGGCATGCTTTAGGTATACATGGTTTTGGATGGTACTGGATTTCTCTGGAACCGTTGGACAGCAGTGTGGGTGTCATCCTGCAAAGCCTGTTTAGTTTGTGTAAGTGCATGCAGCAATAAGGACAAACTATCTAGCATATCTCCAGGGGCAAAAATACCTGATCGTGAACTGGAGGTTGATTGTTCTTCGAGGAGTCTACATGCATCAAAGAGCATGTAGGAACTGTCAGTCTGCTCTTGAAGGACTCAACCATTTTCATTACTGCCTGAAACAAGTTCAAAGAATGGTTTTAGCAAATCTTATGATAAATTAATAATACATATACATGGACTTTCCCATTTAGATATCTTACTGTCAAATGGCTTTTATAATCAAATATTTACCTTTAAATGTCCAATGCCACTCCTGCCCTAAGTCTTAACACCCTCTTACTCAAGAAAGCCAATCCAGTGGCTCCTCCCGTACACAGATAAAGTATCTGGTAAATTCTCATAACCCCACCTCCTCTTAAGATCATGATAGAGAAGCCATAACAAGTTTGAAAATTTGGGGGTTCCTTACTATAGTTACACAGATTAGAAAACCAGTGCTTCACTCTCATACGGAGACCAAGAATCTAACAGGGAGGACTAGGAAAACAAGAAATAATTACACATAAGAACTCTAACCTGTAAGATCTTTCTTAGCATCTTTGTGGAATGTATTAGACATATCACAAGAGCTGACAAGTATAATTGCTATTCAGCTTCATACCAGAGACAAAATGAATGTTATTCAAAACAGGATATGAATTTGATGAAACTTTGTTCATGTGGATCAGGATATACCTGCCCATAAAGCTCAAAGAGAAACTTTATTTCTACAGCTGTATCAGACAAACGTGTACTAAATTATTCTACACAGAACTTCTACATTCGACGTCTTTGAAAAGAAAAACATATGAACTAGATTGACTCACCGCAAGAAACCAAAAGCATTGAAACAGTGGGTAGAATCAAGTACCTGTAATTCTTTACCAAAGGCCATACACATATGTTCTTGGACATTGAGTAAATGTGCTTTGATCTTGTCTGGTACACTTGTGATTGCTGATAAAAGTTCATTTATTTTAACACCATCTGAGTCTGACTTACGATTTGCATCAAGGGATGCCTTACTATCTTCTTGGCCCTTCAGCTGTTAAATCAAGAAAATAGACAACTAAGCTTAGTTCAACAGGTAAGAAGCAAAAAGGTAAGCGCATGCTTGATTACTTACTAGTTGCAGCATGGTATTCTCTACAGCTAAGATCTTTTGTCGTATGCCTTCCGCTGAAATTAAGAATCATAAGGTTTTAAATATGCCGACATCACTCCACAATATAAGTTAGTGCACTAACAAAAGAACTATGTACTAGTTTCACGGCAAGGCATAGGGAACGTTACTACTATAACCAGGAATAGAGCAGTTGTGTTTTATGTCAATTGTGCAGTAATGCTAATTATTCAGAACTTACTTTCAAATGATACATCCCTTGCAGTTCTGTTTACTTGCATTACATCATTTTGAACATTATCTAGGATCAATCCCAGCCTATTTAAAGAGGTCTCCACAAGTCGAAGTCTGTGCTCAAGTTCATCACTCACTTGACCTGCACAAACAAGGATATTCTTTTTTCAATATTATCAATCCTGATTCTTTCATAGAACAATTTATAAATAATGCATCATAACAAAAGCTTGGTTCTAACACAAAGTAATGAACAAAAGTATGAAGAGAAAAAAAGTACAGATGTATAATTTCAGTTTTGATTTTTGTAACCATCATTTTCATGACAATATAGCTCCTACTTACATCTTTCTGAAAGTGAAGATGAATTCCATCGGCGGAAAACATTATTTGATGTTTTGGACAACTGAGACTCTTCTCTGGTAGATGCAATCCGGACCAATGCAGATAATCCCTTTGATGAATTATCTCTATCTTGTGAACTAAATCTCTAATGGCAAGGGAAAGAAAGTAAGACTTTAATGGAAGTAAGAAGTGCACACATAGAAACAGACAGCTGAAATTGTAATAAGGGACAGAAAAGCATACTTTAAATACCAAGAGAACATAGATTTCATGGAACGATAATAGATAACAAATGGATGAAATGCAGTATGATACACCAAAAGGTATCCCGTGAATACATGCACCTCTATCTCTTAGCCAATATGCCTCTAGATGGCAGCAATCACATTTGGCAAAAGCATAGGTGTCTAAGCTCTGCAAATGGGTAACTGATGACAAAGCTGCCTATATAATTCTTAAAATGTGTGTATTAAAACTTTTAATATGATCTATATGCTATATGATTATAAGGAATAACATAAACTGCTATGAAGCATAGACAAGTGGGAATGGTACTTTTCTAAACTTACAAATGCATATCTGTCATTAGCTTTATTTACCAGATTAACCCTTATGCAACTTTATATGTCCAATGAATTTTTGTTGAGCAGAACATTCGTCCAATTATGTAGAAATCATAAATAAATATGAAGTGATATTTTTTCTTATATCCTCATGAATTGTGATTCTTTCTTTCATCCTTTCTTACTTTTCAGTTGATTACGTAGCAAAACAAAAAACAAAGCTGGTACCAAACCATTTGTTAATTCTGCATATGAGCATTCACTAGGTTATTGAAATAGCATTAGAACAAAACAATAGTCTAAAGTAATAGATAAATTTGAATTAATTTGGAAAACATCACTATTCATGATGAAGTTCGCTCGTATTCTCTTTTCCTACAAATGTAGAAGTTATTCTAACATGAGTTTATCATTTTGAAGTTACATGCAAGCACAGACCATGCTTATCCTCTAGAAAAAAGTGCAGATCAACACTTTCTATGTCTACTATGTGTCTTTGTGCTCAAATCGTTATAACATAGTGTACAGAGTCAAAAATATGTCCTGTAAGACTTAGCAAAAGCCAAATATTATGATCCATTAACAGAAATGAATACTTCCTAGCGAAGTTTTCAGTTAAAGGAAGAAACAGTTATGAGCTTCAATTGTACTCAAACCAAGTGCAGTAAAAGTAATTCCAACTTTACTTGTTAACTGATAACACCCTAAAACAAACTCATGCTACATGATATCAGATATGGAGACGTATTTGAACAGATAGTTCAAGCTATCCTGCTTACAGGTTAAATCATGGTACATAAAACTAACACAGACTTGAAGAAGATAAAGCTGACAGATATATTACTCTTATTTTATTGTACACATGTTGAAAAAGGATACATAATCTGATTAATGAAGTTACTTAGGATCAGAGATAAAATCTCTACATGATATCAAGCAAAGGCATGAAGCTCAGCTTGAGAAAGAAGCTGATGAAAGCAGAACTGATAGATCGAAAATCTAAAAAGAGCGCAGAAGCCAGACCTGATCATTGGTGAGATTTTCCTCAAACGAGCTTTGAGAGAGTTGAGAGAGTGAGGTCCCTTGTGAGAAAGACTGCTGCGACAGTGTTCGGAGTGGCTGTGACCCCATGCCTCCGCACAGGCCCTTCAATCCTGCTGACTCCGCTCTACAGTTCAATGTATTCGTCCTCCTGAAATCCCAAACATCAGCAGAAAGTTTCCAACAATTGCAAAATGTACTGGAATATTTCAGAAGAGTGACAAAAAAGGCATAAATAATTTTAACAAAACAACGTTTACGAACATAGAGAGAGCGAACTCAGATCTAGGAATACAGAAAAGCAGAAAAAAAAATCAATAGAAATGAACCAAAATAAAATAAATCAATAAATAAATAACTAACTAAAATTGAAGCAGAAATAAAGTAGAACAGAGATGGTAAAACAACATTAATCCTTCAAAATAAACAGATGATAACATAAACGGAATACAGATTCGAGAGTGAAAACTGGTAGAAAATGTAACTCGGTAAGGATTTGTCGTCACTATCCAGAACATCAACAACTTTTCAAACAATTGAACAGAAAAGGGGTAAACGTTAAGAGGAAATATAGAGAGGGAGACGGAGAAGTAGAAACAACAAACATTTCAGAAAGTTTGAAGAAAAACGAGAGCAATAATCAAAGAAACCTGGAATGTGGGGGGAGAACGGAGATCGAGCTCAGATCGCACGCTTTGTTGATCTTCAACTTCATCACGGCAAGGCACAAAGGCTGATCCGGATCGAGATCAAAAAACAAATTTCAAATCTCTCTCTTCTCTCTCTCTCTCTCTCTAGAGATCTATAGCAGACTAAGCAGAGTTCTCTCTCTCGCTCTAGAGAGTAGTGGAAAATGGACAGGCCTGGGAAAGTAGACTGACGCGCGGGCTGGGTTCAGAAACTATGTTATTTATAGAAACGGGGATTTGAATAAATAAACTGTATTCCGTATTTAACCTTTCTATGTATGTATTCTGTAGATGGTAGAAAGGGGTGCATTTGGTAGTTGAAATTGAATTTGGATTAGGATCTTGCTGAATGCTGATCTAAGCGAAAATCGAACTAGGTTGAGATAAGGCCATGTTAAAAGGTTTGGCATGACTTACTGAAAACGCTTACGAGTTTTTCAAGTTCAAAAAAAAAAAAAATCTACATATCAGGTGTAAGCGGACAAAATTCAATCCGAACCATTATAGTTCAGTTTCAAGTTTACAAATCTCTCCACAAAAATCGAACAAGTACAAAACAAAAAATTTTTGTTAAATTCGAATCAATTTTCAGTATTTCTAAAATATTATTTATTTAAATAATACATACAATTTATAAATATAATAAATATTTTATTTGATGAAGTTAACTAAAAGTCATAATAATTCAATATGTTTTAATAGACAACATGAGCGTTTTATGCGTAAAATTTTCTAATAACTAACAATCAAATAAAGAGAAACTAAATGAAAAAATTTTATAACTGATCTAACTTTCAAAAAATACATGGACTATATATCTTCTTCCGATGACAACAAATAATAAATAGTTAAATTAAATGATTCTCTTTGATGTGATATGATTTGGTTCCGCGGATGAAGGACAATTTTTTCGTATCAGAGTATGTTTTGAACTGTCTTATCTAATTTCACAAAGTACGTGTTTGTAAATACGTGAAAAAAGCATAAGCTGTTAGGTACTTATTTGTCGCTGTTCAAGCTAAGAAGGATAAGTTGCAGTTGGAAAGAGATGATGCAATTAAGAAACTGAAAACTTGCGCCCAAAAAATGAACAAATGATGCATAGAAGAAAGAGAAAATAATCTCGAGCAATGGTGCAATCTTAAGTTTCTTGGATTTGATTTATTTGGAATTCGAAGAAGCTTATAAAAATGCTTCGGCAAATAGAAAAGAGCAACTTAGTTTCGTATACAGAGGGTCACTCACAATACAACCGTCGCTATAAAGATGCTCGATAGATGCATCATGCAAGACTTGTCTCCCCTTAGGGTATGCGCACTTTAATAATACAAGCTATCTGAACTTTGGTTCTGCATTTTATGATGTGATCATATGATTGCATTATGATATATTTCTTATTATTGATTGATAGGCGGAGGTGCTGTGAGACACCCAAACCTTGTTAACCTTATAAGAGTGCGCATATAAGCTAGAGCTCTTGTCTATGAATTGCTTCCCAATGGATCCCTTGCAGACCGTCTTAATTGTAAGGATAATACTGCTTCTCTATACTAGGTTCGAACCCGAATTGTTGCTGAAATTTGTTCAATACTATTTTGCTTGCAGTCTTGGAAACCTTATCCATTTTATCAAGGTAACGTTAAGCCAGAGCAGAGAATATACTTCTTGATGCTAATTTTATGAGCAAACTTCTGAACCAATAATATCACAAATGTATGTAATGTGTTGCCACTGGGGAGCTCTCTCCATCTTGTGATGTTTGTTCATATGGAGTCATCATCTTCTGCCTCTTGATAGGAAGGTCTGAGATAAGCATTGTGGATTTGGAATATGTTAGGGAGGCCTTGGAAAACGAGCACTTTCAGAAGATAATACATCCTTTGGCAAGGTTTGTGTTTGCCCGACAATTGGCTTAATTAGGTTTAAAGTGTTGTGATATTGACCAAAAGAATCGCACTAGTCTATCGAGAGAGATCTGGAAGGTTTTGGAGTCCATGTTTGTCCCTTTCACAACCATCACTTGCAGTTACTTCATTTGTCCAATTTTGCAGGTAGCTTCATATATACTTGATCACGTTGATCATAAACACAAGCATATGACTCCAACTTTCATGCAAGAAACGTTAAACATAGTCATGTTTGTAGTTTGCACAAGTCTATTAAATTTACTAATATTTTGTACCATAGGTCTGATTTGTATATCGTGTTTCTTATGACTATAAGGGCCTTGAATTTCAACAATACCTGCTTTCTGGAAATGGATTTTAATATATAGTTTCTCGAATGCCTTCTTGAGCAGGTTTTGATAAGGTCTAACTAAAATTCAAATGTGATATTAACTTAAACATTAAAGAGACGTTTTATTAGTTCTTGTTCGATATATACCAAATGAATTTCAAGCAAAAATAAACCCCACTCCTTATTTAGTGGTCTTGATTGTGTGATTGTATATATATATATATATATATATATATATGACAAAAAATATGGGCACTTCAATTTTTATGCACACTCCAGCACACTCTACGGTCGTTGTGGCCGTAGAGACCTTCAAATTTAATCTCTACCGCTGGATATGAAGAAATACGAGTCGTTAACATACTGACAAAATTTCATCTCGATCGAACTACGAATAGACTTTCGTCCGGTCACTTGATCAAGATGACTAAAAATGGAGATATATATTTTGTTAACTTTTACTATTTGTATCATTATTATCAAGTGATCGGATGAAAGTCTATTCGTAGTCCGATCGAGATAAAATTTTGTCAGTATATTAACGACTCGTACTTCTTCATATTCAATGATAGAAATTAGATTTGAAGGTTTCTCTGATACTAAACGAAGTGTAGAGTCTTATTTGAAGTGTGAATAAAATTGAAGTCTTTCTATCCCTTTCCTATATATATATATATATACTTCTCTTTTTGCTATTCATTTTTTTTCTTATTTTCTCTCACTATGAATCTGTTTAGATCTAGTTAATTAAACATGTTTGTGAGAAGTTTCTAGGTTTCTTTGCCATTCTAAAATTTTTAAGACGCAAAGTCGTGATAAATATTTTAAATATCGTAATTTCATAAAATTATGAGAGATTTTCACATTGCAACTGATGATTTTACACATGAAGCTGAGGCTATAAGGGGATGTTTGAGAGTGTTTATTAAAAAAATTTGTAAAATAAAAAACTATTTTTATTCTATTCAGAAAATGAACTCTAGCTTTTTGATCTAAAAAAAAAATAAACAATAATAAAACCTATGGCATATAATTTTTCTATTCTTCTAAATTTTAAATTTATTCAGTAAATATTATAAAATATTTATTAAAAATTACGAAATAAAAATAAGTTTTTCAAAACTAAGAGAAGCAATCCCAAACACATATTAAGAGATCGGCTAGATAACATGACACATCACTAATGCCCAACCTTAAACTTCCAAACTATGATCTCATCCCCTGTAGAGCCCTTCGTTCGTCCATTTTGTAATTGCTAGAGCACCGTTCATATGTTTTTTTAAGAACATTTGTAAGTATTTATGAAATAAAATTTATTTAAAACGAAAAATATTTTTAAAAATATTTTAAAAAAACAAGTTTAATTTTTTTAATCTAAAATATAACAAAAATTATACATATAAAAATTGTATGATATATAATTTTTATGTATTTTTTGAATTTTATAAAAATCTATAACATAAAAATTTATTAGAAAATCTGAAGTACTTACTTGGAATGATAGGCATTTGGAAAACTCTTTCTCAACGTTTCCTTCATCTGGTTTTTTGCATCTAGTGGTGTATATTTATCATTTAATATCAATAAATATTAGTTGTGAATTTTACAGTATAGTTCTAGTTTTTCCACTGCACTATAAAACCCCTATCGCTATATGTAGAGAATATTTGTTCGTTTAACAACTTTTTATTTCAATATTTTATGTTTATCAATAAATTTTTAAAAAATATTTTATAGAATTATTTTAAATATTGTTTAAAGTACAAAAAATTTACATCATAAATTTTATTATTATTTATTTTAATTATTTTTTAAGATAAAAAAATAAAAGTTAATTTTTCAAAATTTCTAAAATTATTGTTCGTTTTAAAAAATTATCATAAGTATCTCTAAATATCTCCGTATATATTCACAGGAACATAGAGGGGATATTTATTACCCTTTTGCATAAGATAGTCGGATTTTAAAGTTTTTATGACACTGGCTTTCATTATAAAATTTTTTTATATTACTAATAAACTTTTTATGGTATGTAAATTTTTTTAATTTAAACAATATAAATAAATAATGTGTCAACAAGTTTTATGAAAATATTTTTTTACTATTGTTTTAATTAAAAAATAAAACTTAATCTTCAATTAAACTAAATATGTTTTTATTTTGAGTAATCTTAAACGTCAATGCAGTATCTCCGTGCCATGTCAGTTCAACATGCTGAGCTCTCAGAACGCCGACCTGAGTTTGAATTTCATCTGTGGGCACACGATATAGATATGGTTCTTTTGTTTTGGTTCTTAGCTGATTAAGCGTGCGTTTCAAATATCTATAATTAAATTTTATAAAAGTAAAAAATAAAAAATAAAATTTTTAAAAAATAAAATAAAAATAAAGTTAGTATTTATGTTTCAATAATTTTTATAAATATATTAAAAATTAAAAAATATAATTATATTAGAAATTGTACAAATAAAAATTAAAAATTTTTTAAAATATAATTCTGTATATAGAAATGAAGTTTTAAATTTTTGTGTAATTAAAATATATGAATCATTTCAAACTTAAAATTTGATAAAAAAAAAAAAAAATTACGTGCATTTAAAATAATTTAAATCTAATATTAGAACTGTGCTAAACAATACTATGCTAGTTCCAAAACCAATAACATAATTTAGGACAACTTTGCATAGACTACTCTAGATTCTCAGATACATCAATATGTGCCAAAAATTGAATCGGTTGTTCATAATGAAGTTTATAGGCTCGAAAAAAGGTTCGAAGATAAAAACATGTTCTATAGTCTTACTAATTGTTCGTATTTATGTGTGCAAAAACTCTTCATTATCGTTTCTAAACTAGTTTATATGCTCCAGAACATGTGGAACGGATCAGGACAACGTTATTAACGCAAGGGACATTTGGATAATGTAAATAACGCTTTAAAAATTCATAGCAAAAAAGAACTTAAAGAACAAACTCTAGACGTGGCGAGCTCTTATTCGTCTGAAGCTAAGTCTTCTGTCAGCAACGAGCCAAAAAAAATTTAGAAAAGAAAAAAATCAGCAAAAAAAATATATGTATATATATAGATAGATATATTTGTTCCGTGAAAGTAGAAACAACTAAAAAAAAAGAACTCCCCCAACAGACCAGCAATTCTTTTTTTCTCTTTTCTTCTACTTCTCTCTAGAAAAGTAATATATAACTCTATCTCTCGCTCAATTTTGCTTGATTCTCCAAATTCATTTTGATCGCTAGGGTTTTTCTCAATCTAATTTTCTCTTCTCGAAATCTCGATTCATAGAGATCGTGGTGGGTTGGTCTGGATCTCTGGCGATCAAGTGGACTGCGTATGATCCGCTTCCTATCGGTGAGTTTTTCGATGGTTTTGATGATGGAGATGATCTTGTTTTTTCATATTTATTTCTTAAAATTGTAAGTTGGATTGGAGGTCGTTAAGCTGATGCTGGTTGGTTGTTGCACAATTGTTTGGTGCGATCAGTATCAGTGAGGAGTATGTCATCGATTTATTTAAACTTAGACTTCTGAAAATAATGGAGCAAGAAGTAGGTTAGTTTGTGTATGATTTCATGAAATTCGGAAGCTTATTATGTGTTTGCTGGTGTTATTATTTCTGCAATTGAACATAGTGACTTGTAAAGTTGGCATTCAAAAGAGTTGCGACTTATCACATTAGCATATGTGGCATATCATGGTCTCCGCCTTATTGGTAGTATATTTAATAGTATAGGAGCTAACAACTTGGAGCTGATATCTAAGCCAGAAATAGATCGTTTGACATGTTATTACATAAGATAATCATGTTGTCGTTTATAATCAGATTTCATTAAGATAATCATCTTGTGGTGATATAACGTATTGATTGAATCTGCAGTGAAGCTCAAATGTCAGTGGCCACAGTGGAGTCTTACAATGTCATGAAGGCTGAGGAGAGCCATTTGATAAGGGAGCAGCATGATTCGATTGGTTTAAGTGGACAAGAAGTTGCATGGTCGAGGCAGGGTGAGAGTGATGTTCAGTGGGTACAGCTTTTCCAAGCTTTAGATCACCAAGGAAACAACAAAGTGTCTAATGGTTCGAGGCTTGACAACTACATCGAAGAAAATGATCATCAAACTAGTTTAATTTCATGTTCATCTAAGGTGAATGGCATGAAGGAACCTGTCGCTCTGAAGAGCAATGCAGTCTCAGCAAAGAGCACATATGATCATTTACAAATTCTCAAACTTCCGGAAGCTGTTGTTGCCTTTGCTCAGGCTGCTGCAAAGGCAAACGGTGAGCCTGAAAAATGTATGTCAAGTGTCAAAAGCAGGTAGTTTGGTCTTTTTAGTGATAGGTTATGTTCTTAGGATAAACTAGTTGATTATAAACGGATGTTTCTGTGCTCTTCTCAGGTATTCCAGGATGGCCTTTGTTGACTCCACCAAAGCTGCAGTTCCAGAAATGCGACAAGTGTTCTAGAGATTTTTGTTCACAGATTAATTATAGAAGGCATTCTCGTCTCCACCGTAAATCTTTGAACATTGATAAGGTGCACTACTTTTTTCTCATCTGTTACACGTGTTTTCTGCTTGCTAGTGCTTTTTTCTTTGCTTCCATTTATCTGAGAAATTGAGATGTTGTTAGGTTTTGGCATTTTTATATTTTGGAATTTTAAAATTGATTTATTGTTTGGTTATTACCTCTTGACTATGTCCAACCAATAACTGTAAATACTATCTGAATCTAGTGTAGTTGGGAGATTTGCCATTTATGGTTCTACATGTGTGAAGACAACCTCTAGCATGTTTGCTTTGAACTGAAAGTAAAATTGTTCAGTTTTATCTGTGGTGATAAATTTCTATAAAAGGTAATGTGTAATGCACTTAGTGATAGTTCTCATACTGGTTGAACTATCCGGTAGCATCAGCACGTACTTCTATCATAGACTTAGCTTCAACTTCATGTCTCAATAGCACAAAATTTTGGATATTTGATCTGACTTTGTTTTTCAGTGGATATACATGTGAGTAATCACTTGTTGCCTCTTTTTTGTTTGTTGTGCATGTTTTTATTTGCCTATTCCTAATTGTTTTGTAGGACTCGGAGAAGAAGAGGGAGCTTCTGGGAGCATTTTGGGATAATGTAAGATTTCCTAAATACGTAACCTTTTTATCTTTGTTCCTTTGGTAATATTAATGTGAAATAAGATTTGCAGTGATCAGAAGTGAGATTGATCTTTCACAATCATCTATAACAGATTGATCGTTCACGATCATCTATAAAATGCTTAAACTCCAACTCTGTTTGACATGTCACTTTTGACTATTTGCTATGAAATTGTAGAGAACATGACACGGCATTCTTAACATTTTTGTCTTATTTTGTGCTATCTGTTTTCAGCTTTCCATGAATGAAGCTAAGAAAGTTGCGTCATTCAAAGACGTCACTGTGGAGGTACTTCTTTTATTTTGATCATTGATAGAGATTATGATTACTATTATGATTTCTCCCTGCTTAAACTTTGTAACTAGATACCAAGAGGTCTATTGCATCTTCTAATGATAATCATGTTGCCTCATTTGAATCTTTCTGGATTGCAGTTTTGTCTCTTATACCTCCATCTGAGTCTTGCGCTTGGTGGTTGATATGTCCTGCTTTATTAGAAATCTGCTTAGGTTTTTGGTTATTTCATTCATTTACACTACTATGATTTCCAAATTTTTACTTGTAGGCCTTCTACTTTATTACTTACACTTGCATTTCCCTTGATGTAGCTAGTACCCTTGTTCTGATCACATACTATATGCTATATAATATAATCATTTTCATTTCCTTTTGTAATCTGTGTCAAACTTCTACGATTTGATTTCTTGTAACTACATCAATTTTTTCAAATCTTTTGCAAAGAACAATGGAATGGTTGCTTCTTTTGGGTATATTCATAATTTGAATCATATATTACAGGGAGCCAATGGTTCATCTATTATAAAGGCACTGGTGACAGCTATATGTAACCCAATATTCTCTCCGCTTCCACACTTCTATTTGAATGCTGGCTCAATCCTTTTGGTAAGAGATATACTTACAAGCAAGCAACTCATGCTTCGTCGTTTGTGCCTATCATTTTTGTTGCTCATCTTTCTACTTGTACACCACAATTTCAGGATGTTATCCAAGGAAAACCTTCAATATTTCCTATGACCTCGCAACGCTTGTTCAGTCTACTCGATGATGCCAGTGAGAAAACCTTCTTGTGTGGTGGCACTGCTCTTTCTTTGCAGAAGTTTGTGTTCGATGCTGAAGTTGGGAAGTCCGCCCTTGATATGAAAAATGTAGTTGCATATGTCAGTTTTCTGTTTGAGCAAAAGCTGGTATGTGTTATAGGCATTGAACCACTTTGGTTATGAGCACCTGATCATGGTTTCTAATCAATGCTTGGGGTACTTCTAGGTCAAAGCTTGGCATGCTGATAAGGATGCTGAGGCTCTAAGATGGCAAGAGCTGCTTGTGGAAGAAGAGGAAGCTGCTCAGAGAAGGTATTGTTGCTAGTCAGTATGTTGAGAGTTAAAGCTTTTCTACTTGTCAGATCTTGATAGCAACTAGTGAGTTGCCATTTATTACATTATCAATATCCTTACTGGCAATATTGATGTTAGTGGAGACAAATGGAAGATTGCAACTTGCTTGATTGCACGATTGCAAGTTTTATCAAGTACCTCTATGTTTAGCTTGTATGTAAGTGATATATAAATTTCTTCCAACTTCTTTCATCTTGAAAGCATTGGAAGTTTTGTTATTTATAGGTTATTTTATAGTTCATGTAGTTTTATTATTAAGGTTTCATTTCCTAGACATTACTATACTCAGCTCTCTGCTTGGTACTTTTAGAGATCCTAGAGTCAGAGAAAGCATAAAGCCTACATCTATGATTGCCAAAAACCGACTGTGAATGGTTTCCTCCATGTTCACTCCTGCTGCTTACTTTTGAGCCTCGTTTGCGATGTTTCTTGTTAATATATTATATAGGAAGGTTTTGTTTTTAAATATTTTAAAAATAATATTTAGGACAGTACCCGTATCAGTCAATGGAAGGAAGGCTTTATTTTCGACTTTAGGCGAGACTCCTTCCATTAAGTATGTGTTTTGGGAACCTTTTAGTAAGCAATGATAAGGGATTGTTGAACATAAAAATAGCATGCCTTTGGCACGCGTAGAATGCTCATCTCTGGATACCACCTTACACCATTGGCAACCTGGTCTATCAACATATGTTGACTTTGTTCTTCACCGAACAACTATGAGAAACTAAAAAGTTCTTCTTGGAAGAAATATCTTAGTAGAAAGCAAGTGATCTGAAGCGCCTAGGTCCTTGCCTAGGGGCCTAGAAGGATTACACCAGCTTATGACTCCAAGTGGGCCCTTTAGTTAGTTTTTTCTTAAAATAAGTAAACAAATAATGATTAATTTATTAACTTTTTCTTTAACACTTACAGCTCTATGTAGGTAGCAGGTTGAGCACCAGGATACAGGACATCATCATAAGCAGTGTCATACTTACTATTTTAAAAAAAAAAAAGAGAGATGAAAATTGTAATTGCATTTTGCATAAAAAACAAGATGTGGAATCATATTACAAGTAGTGTCACATAAACAGTGTCATACTTACTATTATATCAAGAGGAGATGAAAATGGGATTGAACTTTAGTCTTCGAACCATCCTGTAATACCTGTCTCGGTAAACCTGAACAAATGCATTGAATATTGACATATTTCAAATTATCATTTAAATTCAAGTATATGTGCTGGTTTTATGGTTGAAGTAATTTCTTACTAGACATTTAAGCATGTAGCTTAAGATTCAGGGTTTCATTTTGCTCCTTGTTTTCTGTTGGAAATTGTAATTTGCATCTTGGACTTTGGCCTTAGCTATCTTTGAGAACTCACTTCACCCTGCATACTTTTGGAAGCATCGTTAAACATGTTTTACAATAGTCTTCAAGATTGCAGTAGCATCTTAAAATCTGCACATCACTGTCTGACTGTTTCTATTTCAGAATTCCTGTTACTCAAGCGTTAATTGTTGATATTTGGACATTTTGTTCCTTAGATTAGCTGAGCTACTAGAAAGGAAAAGATTGAAGAAATTGAGGCACAAGGAGCAGAAGGCTAAGGAGTTGTCTCACGCTGGCATGGTTCACGCAAACTCCAGCATTCTGAATGCTCAAGAAATGCACACCATAAACACTATGCCTGAGCCTAACATGGATGCTGAGGAAAAGCAAACCACAATCACTTCAACTGAGCGTACTATGTCTTCCATTGAGTTATTGTCCATGATAGACAAGCAATCATTAGAACCAATAAATATGTCAAACTATGAAGTAGAGTCAAGCGAGCAGCTGGACTCAGAGGCTCAGTATGCTTATCAGAGTGATGACTGTGGAATTCAAAGTGGGTCTAGAAGAAGACAGACTAAAGGTTCTAGAAGAATACGCCAAAAGTTTCCGGGATCAGATGGTTTGCCAAATGGTTTCCTATCAGGGCAGTTATCAGATGTGAAACTTTCATCATTGGACAAGCATCACGAGGATTGGAAATCCAAGTTTGAAGCTCAAGGCCAATCAGATCTATCTAGCAAAAGTGAGGTTCTAATAGGTTCTATCACTGTCGTTTTAGAGGCTGGTAATGGCAATAGGCAGGATGCTGTATATTTGATGCGGCATCATCCTCATGACAAGTTCCTGAAGCCTGATTCTGGTGCAACTCGATCGTCAGTGAAGCTGTGGAGGCCCTTGAGTCGCAGTGGGAATAGTGACTCTTCAACAGCTGAAATTGACAGCTGTCAGACCAGCGAGAATGGCTTTTCTGCTGATACTTGTATTCAGACTTCTGACGACATCACTAGTGCTTCAGATGTTTTAATATCAGCTGGAAGTGCATCTACGTCACATCCCGTTCCATTTTCAAGGCCCATTGCAGAGGCATTTCTTGCACAAAGTAAGCTTTTTGTTTAATAGGAGCCAACCATCCGTGTTAACCTCATTCTGCTACCCCCTTTAACCACCCTGGGTGTTGTTAATCTTCTTTTGCAACTTGTATCCTGATAAATCAAATTCTTAGTTCAATTACATTTTGACAAATTTTGATGAATCTAGGATGGAAGAAGGCATTGGCAGCTGATTATGTGAAGCTAGCATACCCACCAGAAACTGATGCGAAGGACAACCTTGGTGATCATGAAGATGTTTCATCAGAGTCCATGCAAGCATCCCACTTGCAGTTGGGTAAGGCCCACTCAGATGAGCAGCCATTAACTAGTAATATAAGACCAAGGTCTAGGGCGAATGAAAAGAATAATATGCTGAAGTATGTTCCAAAACGGAGAAAGTAGTGTTTGATGGAGTACATTGGTAGATGTCATAGCTGAGCGCCTCAAATGTATCCCATATTTTTTGCAGCAGGAGGTTCCAGTTTTTGAATAGGGCTTCTGTGGTTAATACAGCAGGAACTATTTTTTTTGTCTGATTCACAGAAGTTTAGGAGTCCCAAAAGTATAGAGGTTATTTCATGTCTGGGAAGTACATGTAATAATATGCTTCGAAGTTTTGTCCTTTAGACTAATAGTCCAAAGTCGTCAAATGCTGCAGTATTCCAGTCTACTCTTTTTGAAAGGGCTTTTCCAAAATGTTTTATTCTGTCCTATAGGCACACTCAAAAGAATTTGCTTGTTTTACTATAGTGCCTCATGCTTCTGACATCTCAAAATTAGTAAATCTTATCTAGCTTATATACTCTATTCATCTTTTTGACGGTTTTATTAGACCAATATATGTGTCTATATGATAGCATCAGGTTAGCTTTTCTTGTACTTATATGTCAACTCTAAGCGGCTCAATGTTGCTTGCTGATGGCGTTTTATATCAACTACTGGTATGTAAGGGTACTTGAGATGTTATTTCTTATTTGCATGAACTAGTTGATAACAGGAACATGCAAAATCTTCATTCTGATTCAGACCTGTATGCGTTATCAATGTTTTGTAGATCTTGAACGAAAACGCAAAAACAAAAGCAAACAAAAAAATCATTGGGCTCTATAAGCCATTTCCCGTATTAATTGTCATAAGAATACTTCAAACATGTAAAACAAAATCCACCAAATTTCAATCTCTGAAGTATTCTGTCTTGTCAGAACTGGAAAAAACCAATGTAATCAGTAACCTCTTTCACTCCTGAAAAAGCTTGACATGGATCGAGAAGAACCGCACCTAGGCTTCAAGAGCATGGGAGCCTTGATAGAGATCGACTTCGTCTACGATTCTCACTATCTCTTCCCTGAATCTTTTGACAATGTTCCGGCTTGCAACTCTGATCCAATTCAGAATGCAACTCCAAACTACCTTCCTTCAAGTGCTCCAATAATTCTTCCATCTTGCGGCTGCATCTGGCTGATTTTGTTTCCCCTAGTTTAAAGCCATTGTAATATTCTCCTGCTGTATCTCGTTATAAAGCAAATCTGAAACTGGTTTAAGCTTCTTTGAAATGGGGTCGCTACTCGAGCTTACATCCTAATTCATAATTCCAAGAGTCGATTCCAGCTTTCTTTATACGTTGTTCCGGTTGCTGCTGGATGCATGACCTTGATCGTGGATATATCCAGGTATATCCTGTGACACAAAATGACTTCCATTGAAGAGAAAGCAGGAGAAGTAGAAACTTGCTTCAATATTTATGTTAACTAATTCGAAGGTTAACTATTTAAATCCCTATTGAGTACACTATCCACATGGTATATTATTGCAACTGTTGGAGATTAGGGAAAACCTACACGTAGCATGTTTTTCAGATAAGTGAATGCGTCAAATGGCGGTTTGAGTAAGGTCTAAACTCAGAAATAGTCCAAATGTTTTTAGGAGCAAGGAGATAGAGATATTCTTCAAGAAACAAATCTCCATAACTCATATAAGTTTGATCAGATAATAAACAGCTGAGTAATTTCTAATGTGCGCTTCCATTCATAGACCGTTCTTCATTTGAGAGAGAACCAACTTCGATTGATTATTAACTGTGAATCATTGGAATAGGAGATGTTATTCTGTTACCTAAAACCATAAACGGTGTCATGAAATTATAGGAACAGATAGTATAAGAGTGTTATTTCCTGTTTCCAGACTGAGAACAAAACTCAATTCCTAATCTTTTTTTATGGAGGAAAATGATAGTCTGGAATTGTGTTCATTTAAATTAGGACCAAATAAAAGTCAAGTTCATCAAGCAGGTTCAAGAATCAAGCCTTCATTCAGTAGACTCAATTGAACAAGTACAAACGTTTTTTTCTTAAATAAAAAAGAATAAGATTTTAGGTGTTAAATAAATTAATTCTAAAACATTTGGAGTTAGACTTAGAATGTATTTTAATTTTTAAATCTAAAAATCATAAAACTGAATTTAATAAAATAAATTCTTAAAAATTAATTAAAAATTAATTAAATGATTTTAGAATAAGCTAAAACATAATAAATAAATTTGAACTTCAAATTTGTTGGCAGAAAAAAAAGGTTAAATAAAATTGAAACAAACTTTTGAGTGCTACTCATTAGAACTTATATAGTAAAGAACGACATACTACATCGACACCGTTACATCAACACAACTTGGCATCACTTTCTTTACTTGTCCTTGGAACTGAAATCTGCGTAGTATCTCTTCAACACCCTCGGAAGGTAAACAGGGATCAAGAACCCAAACAGTTAAACCCCCAGAAAACAAGATTACCAATAGCAAGCCTTCTTCCAAGCAACAATCTCCACTCCGGCTCCGCACCGGCTTGCTTGCTAATCTCTCCACGAACCCAATCCGCAAGAGCAAACATGCGTTTTGCATTAAACAGAACAGGCACAAATGCTCTAACAGGTAATGAGAATTTGTTGGAGAACGTGAATCCTTCCATGAACACCTGCGAAGCTAACAGAAACAAATGCGGTGCTGCACATTGCACGCCCTTCTTGTCGTCGGACACCATGCCATTCAAAATGTACCCTGCTGGGATCAGCAGACCTAATAGAGCTCCGACGGCAACGTAAAGCCCAAGTATTTTCTTATAGTTTTCGAAGACTGGTTCTTCGGCGGAGGTCGGCGATGGTGGGAAAGCGAATGAAGAGATGAAGTAGACGTAGATTAGAGCAAAGAGAACGAAAATAGTTCAGACAAATGAACTAAGCCGCTGGCCGAGAGAACAACTATTGCTCCTAAAGCATTAAGCTGCCGGACGGAAACAAAGCGGTACTGCTCTCCACCGGCATTTGCAGGCGGCTGCTTCTTCAATGTGTCGAATGAGAACTTTGCGCTTTGCTCTTCGTTGCCTGGAATTGTGATACTGTCGCTGGGCACACCAACTCCTCCTGACATCTTGATTCTCTGATTGTTCTGATCAGCTTCGTATGACGACGAGAAATTCAATCGAAATGTTCGAGCTTGAAATAACGGATAGATGAGTTATTTAAAGAGAGTACTTGAGTGCAGCGTTGGTAGTAGCATGGGGGGGTTGAGGAAGAACGACGGTAGTGACGTGGTAGAAGAAGAGAGGAGAGTGAAGGGAGAGCAATAAGATAGTAAACTACGGTTGTTGATGTGGATTTTTCAAAATAAGTAACTGTGTAACGTGGTTTAAGGAAATACACGTGGCAGAGATCAGGAAGCTTGAAGACTTTGTGTAGGTTGATCCATGCAGTGTGTACGAGAGGAGACGATAAGGTTGTCGCTGTCACGTTCCGATTATTAGATAGTCAATTTTGAGGACTAACAATAGAGATCTGTGCATTTGAGCAGAATCAAGGTTAGTTTATGCTAATTGTTTAAGCATTGTTCGAGAAAGATAAGTTACTACTATTTTGTTTTTGAGGAAAGATGGTTCGATAAGTGAGTTGGACAAGGACGGTGGTGGAGATTTGAAATGGGTTTGGAACTTTGAATTTATTTTGCGTTTTGGTTTTCGAGCATTTTTGCCACGGGTTTCTTGCTTGAGTTTGTTGTTAGCAATGTTAGGCAGTGATTGATTATAATAATGAATCATGTTATTTCTCTGCTTTCATTGATTTAACAGCCTAGTCAATGAAGTCTAGCAAATTCTGGTCGAAGTTACCCTGGATTAAGATAAGCTTTAATGTAGTTTTACTTGAAATTTTCGTTATAGTGCTGGCTTCGAATTGTTCAATACTCACCTAACTGCTTAGTCACTGTAATAGATTTTCAAATATCAAATGTGCATTTGCATAGTCAGCTCTTCAAGTGTAGGCTGTGGTCGAAATTTCTGTCTGAAATCTTCAGTTTAAGTTTTCTGTAGAGCAAATATTATGTACCTGAAGGAGACAACAGTACGGTAATGTAAGGGGCTTTAAACGACACAGAACGCATTACACCTTCTGAAAAGAATATAACATCAATAAAGAGAGAAATGAAAAAAATATCCTTTGGCATGAAGAATTTTCCTACCAAATCTGCCCTGTAGCACCTTCTTCTAGTCGGCTTTTTCCATAGCATGAAGTTAAAGAGTAACGAACACTAACGCAGTCGAATGGTACCTCTGCCACTTCAGTCATTAGGAACGGGAATTGATAATGGACTAATATTCAAAGACATCGAAAAGCTGTTGAAAAATTATAAACCTTCAAAAAAAAATTTACCACTTAGATTTAAGAGAATCGCACATTGAGCTAGTCAGCCATAATTCTTTCAAGTTGAAGTTCATGCAACTCCGATCCATCCATTAACCTTCTAAGACCTACTTTAAGTTCAGGTATTCCCTCTCCCAAGACAGCGCTGACAGGGAGTATGGGAACGTCTAAGACTCTTCTCTTTAATTCTTCATAGACCATATCAGCACCATCTTCGTCAATTTTATTGGCAACCACCAAAGATGGTTTTCTTGACAAACCCTCCTGGTGATATTCAAGCTCCAAAACTAAATCCCTCAACTGCTCCCATGGAGGGATACCCTTCCTATCACCCAACGCTGCAGCTAAATCAACAACATAGACCAAAACTTTTGTACGTTCGATGTGCCGCAAGAAAGCATGCCCAAGTCCTCGGTTAGCATGCGCACCTTTTATAAGGCCAGGAATATCAGCCACAGTCATGGAGTAGTCTTCATAATTAAGATTACCTATATTCGGTCTAAGAGTCGTAAAAGCATAATGGCCAACAGCTGGCTTTGCCCTTGAAATGGCGCCCAACAGTGTGCTTTTACCAGCATTTGGCATCCCAACGAGGCCCACATCAGCAATACTCTTAAGCTCTAGAATTAGCACTGATTCTGTACCAGGAATACCTAATGTCAATGAGGGTTGAACATTGACATCATGAAGGTCTTGTGCAATTGCTTCATGGTTACTCTTGTTAGTCTTATGAAACTTGTTATTTTCTTTCCTTAGAGAAGCATTACCAAGACCTCCATCTCCTCCCCGAGCAATTAATATCCTTTGTCCAGGTTTCGTTAGTTCTGCTACTGAATGCTGCTTCACCTCATTTTCTGAATTATCCTCCTCTTCTGTGAGGTCATCATCGATTTCTTCTACATCATGATTCTCATTATCTTCAATTTCCCTATGACCATCATGGTAATTTTGAAAGGAATCTACCATGTCAGCCTTATTTTTAAACTTGGCAGCTGATAATGGTTGTGATGGGCCATTTGCAACCACCAACAAGTTTGAAACATCTTCTTTGAAGCATGAAAGACCACTACTTTTGTTATCTGAGATTGCTTGATTATAACTTGGACGTGCAGGAATGGAAACATCAGCCTCAATGTCACCTGGAATCTCCCAAGGGTCTAAAGATTTGGTAGAGGTGCATTCCACCACTGAAGGGGCTTCACCACTTACCAGGTGAATCACGGTACCCACAGGTACTTTCATGACCTGAAAAACATAAACATCACCTATATGAACGGAATGAAACTTACAGGGGATAGACAGGGACAGAAACCATAAAAGATGAACAAGGAGAAGCAAATGGCTGAAGAGTTTCACCTTATCAGATCCTCGTGTACCTATCATACCTTTTGAAGCTCCATGCCCACCCCGTTTTCCATTCTAGAAAAACGTAATGAACTGTGAGAGTTATGAATCAATCAATCAGCTTCTTAAGCTTAGGCTACAGCTCCAATTTAATAAGTCTATACTAAAAATTATACAAAAGTTGGTGATTGGATTCATTTCAATTGGAATTTGGTTATTCACGATGTACGATGATCCCTGTTAAGCATCCATGGCTGAATGGTTAAAGCACCCACATATGCATTACAATCACCACATTGAATGATAAATGGCAAGAGGTTATCTGTTTTTTTCTCTGTGTAACTTCAGGACCTACAGGTGGCCGACCATGTATTGTTAATTCGGTCAAGAACCACAAAATATGTAGTATGAAATAACATCGTGACTAAAACTGTTATGCAGTTGCTCACATAGCCTCAATTTAAAGACAAGAAAAGACTATAATGTCGAGTCCAGGCTAGAGAATGTGATTACCAAGTGATGCTGAAGATTACTAAAGTCCCAAACTGTTGATGAGCATTCAAGAAGAACATCACCACCTCTACCACCATTTCCTCCTACAGACATTGAATTAGAACAGGTTAGGATTGATAGAGCGATCAAATTCACAGATACATCCCAATAAACCAACTTCATCAATCCATTACATACACAAATATATAACATATGCAAGCATGTCAATCTACTAGTTGTTTGATAGGGATCAATGACCAAAGTCAAATCAAATATCCATATTAGTTGTAGCACGCGATAAAATGTATTATTCCAAGGCTGCAAAATTCAGTTTGAGTAATGTGAGGATCAGTCAACAGGCACTTGCCAAGTGTTTTAGCTTTCTTCTCCTCTAGAAAGACATAGATAGCTTATGTGTCCACCAAGGCACAAACCTCTTGCTCATCTCTCCCACTGTTGTTCTCGAAGTTTCTACAATGCTTATTCTTTTTTATATTTGAAATAAGAGACCCGACTATATCAATTACAGAGTTAAGGTCTTAAGCTCTTGTACGTTGAATCTCCAACTTTGTCTATATTTGTAAGCTATCCATGAATGTAAAAAGAGCATCCTACTTAGAGAAGTAGGATATTTCCAAAATAAAATCTTAAATTTTTTTACAATGTCCCTTATGTTGCTTTTTTGTGTTTTAGGTGCTGAAGTTTTGCGTAGCGTTGTTCTTGGCATTCACTAGATTGAATGCCATTTGAGTTCTCTCTCGAACTCGCTCCAAGTGGCAATGGTGCAAGTCCTCTTCTCGATCTTGGCATGCCTTTTCTTCCGCCATACCATCGCAGTATACTTAAGATGAAATGGTCGGTCTACTCAAATCCTCCGTGTCGGTGCTCCTAACGAGTTGATTCAAACTCTAAAGAAAGTTATTAATCATCTTCGCGCTTTGTGTCCCTTTATATGTCTTATGTCTTAAAATATCCAACTTCAAAGGAATTGAAGTTGAGGGCATGATTACAACTTCCGTTTGTGACCGCCATCTTATAAAAAGCCCAGCCTCTTCTTACATTCCTCAACTTATTGGCCAACCTTGCGATCTCTTCTCTAAGAGTTGCGTCCTCCTCCTAAGAACATCAATATCGCTAAAAAGAAAAAGTCTTCAAGGGTCTTATCTTAATTAGAGCATGAATCGGCAACCACATTAAAGGCACCTAGCATTTTTCTGCAAAGCTATTATTCCCCCTGCTCGAACTTTTCAATGCTTTGGCATAAATTCCTTAAATTGGTCAATTCTATCAGTCATGGCTAGCTCCACCTTGCCTGGCTAGGATTAGGAACTTCGTCCATGAATATATATAGCTATGTTTTAAATATCCACTTAATGTCACATTGAGATTAACAGCACAGACTAACACTTAACAGAATGGGGCACCACAGAAAATTATTAGTGCACACTTGCCTGGCCCAGAAAGATGCACTCGAATTTTACTAGCGTATTCAACCAATACAATTATTGAACTACAATCCTAAACAGAGGCCTAGGGTAGCACCTGACTTGTCACCAAATCAGAGAAGTAGCAAACTTTATCTACGCTTCAGATAACTAATGTGCTAACAATATTAAAACAAATGAAGAAAGGAGATTTTCATTACCAACCATCAGGCTTCCCATGTCGGTCAGTCCGGCTACGCCGGTAACTCCAGCAACCATTGCCACCTTCTCCTCCCTTTGCCCATACCCTGAACCTATCCACCATTCTCCTCTCCTATAAAAACAACCAAGCTAAATTTTCAACTTTTAAACACTATGAACTTAATAATTTCCTCATTTTCCATTCACTATCAAATTAATGGTACTAGTAATTGGCTGAAAACAAGAACGTACCTGAAGGGGAGCGAGCTTACGCTTCGTCTTGGTCGCGTTGGAGGCAGAGAATTCTCGGCGAGCACTAAGCAGCAGCAGAGCTCGAGAATGAGAGATCACTGCAAGCCTCCACATCTCTGCCGTCTGCCGGGGAGCTCGAGCTCGGGTCGGGGTAGAAGAGAAAAACTTGGAGACAGAAAGAGAGAGAGCCTGTTTTGAGTTTGATTTTAATAGACTTGGTTTGGGAATAGGATCTGGATTGGGTTAAGATCTAGGCAACCTACGTGAACAGAGTCCAACAATCTGGTGTAAGGTTTTTAATAAAGATCAACAATTTCAATGATTGGCCGGAGTCGAGAGTCGGAATTTGAGAGTGATTATAAAAAAACATTTTAAAATAAAAGTTATCTAATGTTTAAAAGTAAGTTTTTTATCTTAAAAAATTATAATAATAAATAATAATAAAATTTTATAATATAGAATTTTTTAGTATTTTTTAAATTTTTAACTAAAATTTTTAAAATATTATAAAAATTTTATTAAAAAAGTGAACTGGAAAAATTGAGAATCACTTTTTCAGAACGCACTCTCAAATGCAGTCATTAGAATCTTTTCAATCTTCTGGTTAGAATCGATTTTTATCTGATTTTCATTTTTATACATATTTTAATGTATCTAGGGTTTAGTATTTTTTATCCAATTCATTTCGATCAAGTCATAGCTAGCTGGACCGATCCGAACAGCGACCCAAAATACTATTCGGGATTACAATTTTTTATTTGATCTAGCATGTCAATAGATCGAAGACCCGTTGGGTCAACATCACTAACCCTCAGCTCCCTTGAATAGACCAGGGATATTGAAGTCCCCAACACCAACACCTTTCTTACCATTCCTGCAGTTGCCTCCACCACCATTTTCGGCACTTTTCTTGTCGTTTGCAGTAGCTTAGAGAAGATTGATGGATTTCTTGACTGACTCGTCAAACTCATCATTAAATCAGCCATCGATGGCACTGAAATCTTCATCATCATCATTATAGTCGTCGAAATCATCATCCAAGTCACTGTCGTCATCAAAATCTTAGGAGGGAGATTGAACTTAACAGTTTTAGGATCTTTCTGGCCAAACTTTGAAACTTTCATATTGTATTCTTCTGCGGCGAAGTAGGTTCAAATTTCACCACTAAAGTGGCGGCTCTTTCAGATTCAACTAATTGTTTCTTCGCCCACAAATTGTCGCCTTTCTCCATAAACACAATACATTCTTCGGCTCCAACCTAACAAACAGTTAGCTTCTGCCCATCTCCAGCAACCACATCTCGAACAAAGAATAGTGGGTTGCTGTTGAGCTCCAACACATCCCGCCAGCCTTAGATATGAACATTCCCAATCTTGATTAGGAATCCACGCTCGGCGACACCGTAATGCTTGGGGCTTTTTGGTTTGGTTGTCAACAATCTTTTCTTCATTGGATCAGGAGATGTAGATGAGTAGATCAATCTCAATCTCAAGTACCGACATTGATGAGCATATGCATTTTTCTTTTAAGCTCAATCTAGATTGACTTGGGGCAACTCGGGCAGGCGGTTCAACAGGTCTACTAAAAAATAGTTCGAGTCAATCTTGACCTAAGAGGATCGTGTGCACAAGTGGTTCATTTACAGATTCAAACAAATTTTGATTTCGGATCGACGATTTTCAAGTCAATATGGAAGGTTCAGTCCGGATCCGCCAACACTTGGTCAAGTACGCTGGATCTCTATTTTTTAATACCGTTTTTCTTATAAAAATTATGAACAACCAAATTTTCTTTATAATATAGTCAACATAGTTATAAAAATTTATATTAGTTTTCTTTTATAGTTTTCATATACTATAAGTTCTTATTCTCTATATATATTATATTTATTATTTTATATATCAATCATTGAAGAAAAAAAATTCTAATCTCTATTATTACTTTTTTATCTAAAGTTGATTAACTTCTCTGCGGGAGGTGATCTTCTGCTTCAGTATCATATAGTCATTTTTTTAGTATGGCATCAGAAAATAATTGATCTTTTCTTCCTTTATTCACGAATTTCTTATCGCAATTGCACGTGTCAAATCTATACTGCTAGACCTATTCAATTATTTATATCGTCGCCACCACCACGTTAATTGATATTTGAAATAATGCATCTTTGTTACTCATATATAGTAAAAGCAATCTCCACAACACTACTAAACGTGATTTGAATAAGCTCGTCTTCGTTATTCATTTTAGAAAAAAATATTTTTGTTGCTCATTTTCGATAAAAATGACCACCACTAGTTGCGATCTAAACCAGCACATTTTTGGTGCTTACTTTGGGTAAAAATAATCACCATCATCACCGCGAATTGAAATCTGAATCGGATAATATTTTTTACACACCAAGTAACAAGTTAAACGATGAATACAATTTGAGAGGGAAGTATTACTAGAAATTATGGATAACAAATTTGCTTCATAAATTAGTTCAAAGTAGTTTTAAAATTTTATTTTAGCTTCTTTTCTTTTTGGTTTCCATATATTACAAACTCTTACTCCATATAAAGAGTTGTATCCATTGTTTTATATCAATTATTGAAGAAGAAAGAATTCTAAATCTTCGAATTTGAACAATTTTAACCTTCATTTAAATTGTTAGCTCTTTTGCATGTTCTTGTATGAAATCATCGATATATCTCTCAACCAAGCTACTACTACTGTACTAGTTCCAATAGAAGTTTGAAATCTTCTTTCATTAAAATTATATATGTACTAAAATATTCATCCACAATAAACGAAGTCCTCCATTATTATAGTGAAGAGATACTTGGTCTTTTTTCCGGCATGAAGCATCAATAGTAGCAAATAATTTTACTTACGGAACAAAAATATTAGCCATCCCTTTAAGGTCTTGTTTGGTATTTTCTATGATGCTTTATAATTTTTTTTTTAAAATTGCAAATAATATATATATATATATATATATATGCGCTCTTTTTTTAGGAGCATTTTTTTTCCGATTTATAGCTAAAATGATAAAAAGTAGAAAATTTTTGAGTGACTAGATAGAGTTAAATTTATGGTCAAATTAAACTAAAATTTTGTAAGTACATTTATAATTTAGTAGTTCTTCATACAATGGTAGGATTGAATTTGAAAATTATTCCGATTTTGATCAGAAATCTAAAAAAGATTACTCGTAAATGCTCCTAAAAAAAAATATTTTTAATATATATATAAATAAAATTTTAAATTTTTTATATAATTAAAATATATGAACCGTTCGAAATTTAAATAATAACAAAAAAAGAGTAAGATTACGTACGATTTGAAACACGGACTTACAGTTTTCAAAACTGGATTCTAAACAGAATCCTAGCTTTCAAAAGGAAGTAATGCTGTAGTTTCCTTTGAGCGTTGGATGCCCGAGTAAAGTAGTAAAGCGATAATCTCTGGGAATTGCTGACACGTTACGTTTAGAAGTACTTACTGAATAACTTTTTCTTGAAAATGATAATATTTTGTTAAATGAGTTTATACGTAAATTTTAAAAATTCTTTATAAAATATTATAAACTATTTATTAATAAATACAAAATAATTTTTTTTTAAATGCACGATTAAACGGTGTCTTAATAAGAAAAAAATTATCTTCTGTTGCCATCAAAATGTAGAAGAAATTTTTGTGAAAGAAATCTTTTACAATGTCTCTGATTAATTGTCCTTGTCATCAACAGTCACTTAATACTAAAATATCACCGGCCTTACGACATATTCCTCAATCATAATCTTAATTTTATTAAACTATAAAAATGCGTAACATTTTTTTTTCCTAGACGATATATAAGTTTATGAATTTCTGCATAAACAAAGTTATCCAAAAAAATTTATTTTATGACATTGCTGGTTATTAGCATAACAGTGATGATAACTACTAGCTAGAAATCTCCTTTGCTGACATTTGAATCGGTTATCTAAACAATTACTAAATGTTAACTAGCCGTCATGAATTTATTATCATATAAAGTGTATGATTTCAGTAACAATTATTTTGAAATGATATCTCCTAAAATATTTTTATCTATACTATTTACTTTAATTTACATTATAATATGATGGAGTCTATAAAATATGATATAAATTGATAAATTGATATACTATAGTGGAACAATGCACACATCCTAATCAACAGTTGGTCTTAACTAAGTACGATGCTAATTTGTACACAAATAATGAATGATAAGTAGAATATACTCATGCACAAAAGCACTATTTACAAGAAGACAAACAAAATCTTAAATGGATTAGGTACATGGGTCAAAGTTTCACCAGAAAACTTCATGATAGCCAAACAAAAAAATTCCTCCGCTACAAAATTATCACACATTTTTTTTTCCTGCACTACTACCAGAAGAAGAAGAAAAGAAAAACAAAAAATGGATAGAAATGATAAAACCTATTTGCCGACCAAGCCTCTCTGTCCACAACTCTCATGGATCATAATCATCTATTGTCTCATATCACTAACTAACTAATCGAACTTATTATTTTCATAATAAATTTTTATAAGTAATAAACATCACTTCAAGTCATTAGCTTAACCATCTATTTATAATCCTTCAACCTTCTCTCCGATCAAAAAGAAAGTTTCATAGTGCTTGTTCTTCAGAGTAGCAAGAAGGAGAGCAAAGGTCATATGGAGGGGAAGGAGGAAGATGTTAGATTGGGTGCTAACAAGTTCCCGGAACGGCAACCAATAGGTACGGCAGCGCAAACAGAGAAGGACTACGTTGAGCCACCGCCAGCGCCGTTGTTTGAGCCCGGTGAACTGACTTCATGGTCCTTCTACCGGGCCGGTATCGCCGAATTCATGGCAACTTTTCTGTTTCTGTACATCACCATACTCACTGTCATGGGCGTTGTCAAGTCTCCAACGAAGTGTTCCACTGTTGGTATTCAGGGTATTGCTTGGGCCTTCGGCGGCATGATCTTCGCTCTCGTCTACTGCACTGCCGGAATCTCAGGTATGTATTTACCGTATCTTGATTGTATACGAAACAATATTAAATCATTCGATTTAAAAGCTTAATTAAGCTGATATGTTAATCTTGTGTACGTATGCAGGAGGGCATATCAATCCGGCAGTGACTTTCGGACTGTTTTTGGCAAGGAAGCTGTCGCTGACGAGGGCGGTGTTCTACATGATCATGCAGTGTTTGGGGGCAATTTGCGGAGCTGGAGTTGTGAAGGGATTCCAAAAGGGTCTGTACCAGAGTCAGGGTGGCGGAGCTAACGTTGTGGCTCCCGGATACACCAAGGGCGACGGACTCGGTGCTGAGATTGTCGGAACTTTTGTGCTCGTTTACACCGTCTTCTCTGCCACTGATGCCAAGCGCAGCGCAAGAGACTCTCACGTTCCTGTATGTAATTCATCCTTGGGTTCACTTGTTAATTAAACAACTGCTAGCTGCTACAAGTGTGCATATGCTTTTAAGGATTGATCAGTTTCTGTGTTTTGTTTGGATGAATTGGTCAGATACTGGCACCGTTGCCTATCGGATTTGCGGTGTTCTTGGTTCACCTGGCAACTATTCCGATCACTGGAACAGGCATCAACCCTGCAAGGAGTTTGGGAGCTGCCATTATTTACAACAGAGACCATGCCTGGGATGACCATGTAAGTACTGTTATTATGCTACCCATCTATGACAAAAAAAGATTGAATTTTTCATGGAAATATTTTGAATTTTAATCTGAATGCATAATATTCTCAGTGGATCTTCTGGGTTGGTCCATTCATTGGAGCAGCACTAGCAGCTCTGTACCACACTGTTGTTATCAGAGCCATGCCATTCAAGGCCAGGAGCACTTACGCGTAGAGCAAGCACTCATCATCAAGCAGTTGAAGTTTTTATTTTTTCATGAAATCACCAGTTGTGCTTCTCCTCTCAAAAAACTGTAATTTAAAATGCTACCTTTGCTGTGTGGTTGTGTGTAAATTAAATAAAAAAAGCTGTATTATTGCTAGTGCCAATTGAAGAGTGAGTTCAAGAATGAGAAGAAAAAAAAAAGAAAAAGAACTAGTAGGTGGATGAAGTTAAAAACTTTAAAATGGGTTGCTTGCTTTAACCATGGTTGCACCCATTTGCTTTTGTTGTACCTTGTTGCTTTCTTTATATGGATTCAAAAACTAGTTTTCTACACGCAACGAGAGATTATGATTTCTTTTCAACAAATGTGTAAGTAAATTATTCATAATATATTGGTAAGTAAGTTTTATATAATTAGTGAAGGTGGCCATTCCTTAAATGAGAGGACAAATTGCAAATCAATCCGATTGCATAAACCTCCAGCTAGTTACTTTCTAAGAATTATTCACCATCATGAAACCTCGCTTGAATTATAGAATTTAATACAAATTATTCTTTCAGGAACACTTCAATCAGTTATATTGATGTTTGCCTGTAAGAATCAAAAGCACTGTTTCTATAATCAATCGTGCATGGACTTTAATTGTATGCGTTGTTTTTTGTTTGTAGTTTTCTTAAATCTTTTTATAAATTTTAGACTAAAAAATAACAATCATGATGGGGGCAGGTAGCAGTTCAAATCATCAACATAATCTATTATAATTTTCTTTGCAAATACTTTTAAAACTATTTTAATGTTATGGAATCTGCTCACTTCAATCATGGGGCATGTCATGACAACATGACAAGAACCATTTATTCTGAAAAGCAATTGAACAAACTTTGCTGGACTTACACTCAAACGAAAAGAAGTGGATGTCACTTTCATTTCTACAATAGAGAGTAATTTGGTCACACCACATTATAGGTGTATATTTCAGGCGCTATATGTGCACGAACGTGATCTCTACATGAATTCCACGCCACATTGTATGTATATATTTCAGGCGTAGTATGTGCATTGAAACTAAACCTATATGCGATATTGGACCAGTTCATAACTGACACTGGTCAAAACCAAGCCCATGTCATATGCCAGAGCATGACAAATGATATAAGAACTAGTTAAATCATTAGAAATTATAATATTTGATGAAGAGTCCCAAAAAAAGATATTGCAAGAATATACTACAAAATAAGCTTTATTAGTCATTATAATACTTTACCTTCTGCAACTTCAACTATCTCTCCTAAATGTTTTCCCACTGCTTGTTTATTTCAAATTTGCGCTACAACTTGTTCCTAGGTACTAAGCTGAATATCTCTTTTTCTAGAGAAATGAAATGCTGTATAACTTAACAAAATTTAATAAACCGCAAGAGACACCCAACAAGTTTTAGGGATAAAACGAAAATTCCATATAAAGAGATTTAATGACCTGGCTTTTCTTCAAAGGCGTTGCCTTTACACAGTGATGTCAGTTACAGCCTGAACAAGCTGCAGGGAGACGGAATTGATTCCTAGCGGAGCACTTTTAAGTGCGGGAACCACTGAATGCAATATAATACATGATAAGGCACCAGGGAAACTGCTCGCTGTGAGGAGTGATAAACATATAGGCCAACCTGTACAAACCCCTTGGATCCAAAATTAAATAAGTATGACTTGAATTCTATTATGTCCAGACTTCTACTGTGCTGATGATGGCCTTAAATATACAGTTATCCTATCAGAAATGAACATTCCACTATCAGACCTACGACTGTTCCAAGATCACCAAAACTCGTTCTTCCGATCTGACAAAAGAGACAAATAAGTTGAGTTGAGAATAATCAGTTGCAAATCGAATGATCACAGAACAACAAAAAAACAACTCGTGTAAAAAGACAATAATTGACATGGATTTGTAGATCTATTTATGTATGCTTAGGATTTGTTAATCTCTTAAGTCGCATGAAATGATATGCCAGTTCCTTGCCCAAAATCCAGCTCAAATCATGTTTCAAGTCTGAGTGAACTAAGGACTCCTAATCAGGTCTCCACCCCCCTCCTATATAGCTCATTTGTTAGGAAGAATAAACATGTATGATGTCATTTGAATTTCATTTGTTATCATATTATCCGCAAAGAAGCATTGAAAGATGATTTAGTCGATTTCTTCAGTTCATAGTGATGAAAGTCAAGGCAGTCCCTTACCAATATGAATCCGATAAGGGGAGGAATGCAAGGACTTTTCTGCTGCTTCAGCTTCCTGCCACCAACTTATTGCAAGAACTGGGGCTTTTTATCGTACATGATTGGCCTTGGGACTTCTTCCAAATTAGCTAGCAATGCAAAACATAACCAATGGTCAAACTAACCTGCTCTGTAGACCTCTCACAAAAAATAGATGCCATTTGTGCGGTTAAGCATAACTGAACAACCAGCACTAATATCAAGAGAGTGGTTTTTCTTGGCTTGGTCTCGTAACAACTGATGAGACGCATGAGCACTCGATAGAAATGGTCTTTCATATGGCTCTTGGGGATGTCCATTTTGTTGGGATTGCAGATTTAACTTCACGAATGTCGGTGTCTGACATCAAGCGTTCATGAAAGGCAGATGAACCTGGTTGTATACCACGGAAAACATCATGCTTCAGTTCAAATTTTGAAGAGACACCAGTATAGATTGCGCTTGAAGGCCTTTGCATGTTAGTGAAGCCCTCGTGAAGGTGCATCAGCTTCCTTGGTTGACTAAATGGAAGGACACCATTAGCACCTGTTAGTGGAGTGGGAGAACCTGAAGTAGTTCTAGGGCTGGAAATTGGAGAGGGAGTCATCCTTCCATTAATATGCTGGGGAGACCTTGAATTTACCAGAGGGCTCCCAATGGGAGAGACAGGACCTGATATGTTCCTTCCATGGAAGTCACTGTAAAATGGAAATTGGTCGAGAAAAAAAAATTTTACATCAGGAAAATCCAAATCTTTTTCTCAAAACTGTTGCATCATTTATAATGTCAATTTACTTCAGGTTACTAGGGATAACAGGTATGTCAAGCTGGTGAATTATGTAGAAGCTCGACAAAAAGTATCGGCAACAATGAAAGGACTTAATTGGGGTGAAAACTAGAGAACCCAATAACCATAGAATGCTTTTTAAGTCCTAAGCTTCAAGATGCCTAAGATGAAATCGAGATTTTCTTGATCAAAGAACACTTCCATGATGACGCCACAAATGATTGGAAGCAAACTCTAAATCTAGTAGATTACAAAAAGGGTTTACGGCATTATGGTTCAGTTACTGCTTGTTGACTACTACAAACAGCAACAATTGCAGTTCTTACTCATTGATCCAAGAAAAATCTATCTTTAAGGTTATAACCATTCCACAACCTAATCTAAAATAGAATATGATAAGCATAGAGCATCATAAAAGATCTTCCGTTAATGCTTACTATGTATTTAGAGGGGGCTTGACATTTCTTAGATGGTTGATCGTCAGTCCTTCCATCTCCAAAGAAGAAAGGTTCCCTGTATGTGCCAGACCCTGATATAAACAACAATATGGGAAGCTGTTATCTCGAATAAGTTGAGGATATGCATGACAATAAAAAATATCAATTAAGGCAGCAAATCAATTCTCCAGATTGATGAATTTGGCTACGAAATATAGATCAGAAATTAGATGTGCATTGCATTGACACTATAGACCGAATGAATTTACTTGAATACAAGCACAACAGAATAACAAGTTCAACGAACTCGCAGGAACACCATCATAAAAGCATTTACTTCCTATTTCGAGGATAAAGAACTTAACTTCCCATTATTTCAGTAGAACCAGCTAAGAGAGATTAGATATCTAGACTTGAACAACTTCCAATCAAGTATTCCTCTCTATGATATCTAGGAGCAAGTAATAAATATTGAGGATACTAGTACCTTGAAGTGGACTCCATTTACGACACCTGGAGACTGCTCCAAGGGCTCAGTAGGAACAAAAGACCTTTCTAGAGGAGCTGCATTTCTAACAAAGGGGTGGCGAAGTAGCTCCAATGCTGTAGGGCGGTTTGATGGTTTACGTTGTAGACATTGCCGTATAAAATCCTTTCCCTCATCAGAAAGATGACCAGGAATGGGCGGAAGCTCTTTACTGTTTCCAATTTTGAACATAGCTGCAATCTTTCAAACAAAAGCATGTGGACAATCAGTACCAAGAATCTCTGTCTATCCTAATAAACACAGAATATAAGTGTAGATGAAATAAAAAAGGTCAAGTTACAGCATTTAAAGTTTCCTCTGTAGGAGCTCAAATTCACGTAATATTGACGATACAATAACTCAATGAGCGACGAGACTGTTGGTATAGATGGTACCAAATATGTCCGTATAGTACTTCTACTTAAGAAAAGCTTATAAAATGTGCCTGGCTACAAAGATACATTTCCAGTCCTATTAAATTGCATCATAAGTATGGTGGTAGAACACAAATAGAGCGACAACCACAATAGTATGCATGAATATAATTAACATATAACCAAAAAGTTCAAACATCTCCAAGGAACAGAAAATAGATTACCCCTTCATATTGACTCCAAGGAGGCTTCGATGTAGCCATCTCCAAAACAGTACATCCAAGGCTCCATATATCCACAGCAAGGTTACACCCATTTGTATTCTTGATTACCTGCAAGAGCAGATCATCTTCCACTTGTGACCATCTCCAACAAGGGAATACAAAGCAAGTTGCCAGTGGAGGAACCAAATCAGAGATCTTACCTCAGGAGCCATCCAATAGGGACTCCCCTTAAATGATAAAGGGCATGATTGTCCAGTAATCTATAGCAAATTGAGACCAAATCATAAATAAAGTCATGAAATAAATACCAATTCATTCTCCAGCAAAGAATATGTGAGCTAGCACATGTTTAAGTTTCCTTCAAGTCCTTGCTAAATTGCATCTTATTCAAAGACTTACATATTAGACTATCTTGCATAAAATCAACCACTAGAGCTTCTATGTTGAGCAAATTAAATACCGCTGTTTTAGATCAGCCCAAACATGGATTAGACAATTTTTCCTCCCAAGATATGTAGACCACGTATGAAAGTCAGATAACTAAGACTAACAAAGACCTAGATGTCCATAATTATGAAGGGAACTGGTATGATGACAATAATATTTTTACCAACTATCCCCCTAGTGCCTAAGGGTTGGGTATTATTTATAGTTTGTCCCAAACATAAGTGAATAAGCAACGTGACTGAAATGAGCATCAAACTACCATGTATCGTAGTTTATGATAAAGACCCACCATTAAAAGTATAAAAATAGTTTTAATAGCAAATTCATAAAGTCGTCAAATGTGGGTTACACATTACATGCTTCGCCATCCCAAAATCAGCCAGCTTCACACGACCACTTGGATCTACCAGAATATTAGCACCTTTAATGTCTCTGCAAAAGTGCCAATGTGTAAGAACACTACCACGAAGGTTTGGATATTTATGAGATTGTCATACCTGTGAACAGTATTTTTAGTATGCAAGTAAGCTAGGCCTGAAAGAATTTGTTGGGTGTAACTGCAAATTGCCAGCTCTCCGAATTGTCCATACTCTTGAAGAAGTTTATGAATGGAGCCACCAGATACATACTCTAGATAAATGTAAAGCTTGTCATCTATCTGCAAGGGAAACAATGTATGGAACTATCAGACGTGCATAAAAAGATAAAGAGAAAACTGGTATCGAAATTCCTCCAGCTAAAAAACGAAATGAAGCCAGAATCTTTCCACTAGGATGAATTCAATAATTATCCGATGTATACTAGTTACTAGTTCATGATCCACAAAAGATAATAGCAGCAACTAACAACATAAGTAAAAACTACTGAAAAAAGGCAATGCAGGAACCCTTCATCTCCATGCTCAAGACTATATAGTGAACTAGCTCATTAATCTAGCCTGAAATTTCATTTCATTGTAGCATTCAACTTTGAAAGTAAGAAGGTGGTTTATATTGGTAAAGAAGATAAATTAATGTTCTTGAAGATAGGTGTAGACTGGAGACGTTCATAAACTTAAGAAGGAGAAGGAAAGAGAAAAGAAATTATGAACATTCAATGACAAATTTCAGCCTGCCATGGTATGTTGCCTTAAAGAATTGATAATTCACATTGGTTTTTCCAGAGAAATATGTCTACTTACATCAAAAGTAATTGTAATATCTCTTTCTATCAAGAACCGTAGACACTCTCAGTAGATCAAACAAAAACTACAAAATTTGTCAAAGTTTCAATTAAAAGACTTCCCTAAATGCAAAGGTATAACTCCTCAAAAGCAAATGAGTAGACCTGTTATCATCATATAAAAACAAATAGAATGAAAACTGCATATAATAGGCTCAAATTGCACAATCAGTTTCATTCCAATATTCTCTTTCAGGAAAATTAAAAAAATGAATAGAACATCTCTTTTGCAAAGAGTGAAACAGAGGATATCGTGAAATCAAGGTCATATTACCATGTCACACCCATAATATTGGACTATATTTGGATGCCGCAAACGACTCAAGAGAGATATTTCCTGTCAAATAAGCCGAACATGAGACAAGGAACAATTTAGTGAGTCTAAGAGTTGAAATTTCAGTATGTCCATGTATAACTACAAGAAACCTACAAACTAACAACACCTACCTGGCCCAACTGTTTTGCACTTTCTCTAGATTTAGCATCATCTGAAAAAAGTGTCACCTCCTTCATTGCACACATTTCACCGCTTTCACTAGAAAAAATATCAGAACAAAGAACGAGAAAGAATTCTCTGTCAACTGTAAAACAAAGAACAGAATAAATAGCTTAAGAACCTTAGTTTTTACTAGTCAAGATTCGTTGATTCGGTTGTCAAAAGATAATTGTGGCTATAGTTACTGAAACTTAATAACCAATTCCATCAGGTTTTTCGCCTTGCCTCCTAGTAGACTAGGACAACCTCATGAATCATCAGGTGCAATACAATACTACTACAACTCTTTATATTTAGTTCAAAGTTTAACACATGGTCATCAAGCCTATATGAACTTCAACCACATTATAATAAACCTGCCATGGCCTTAGTGACATCAATCCATTTCACCACAAGAAATCTAGAACATAAGAAGTTACTTCAATTTTGCTGCAACTTTTCCTTCTAGTGTGTTATTTATAAACATTTGTAATTTGCAGAACTCTTATATGTAGGTAACCTAAAGCAGATGTCCTTATTGAACTCAAACCTGAAAAATACGAAATAATGCTATTCAAATACAGATAACAGAAGACTTTCATCCACTATACGTAAATGTCAATAGAGTTAAAAAGAAATACACACCTGTTAAATCCAACATATACATGTCCAAAAGTGCCACGCCCAATCAATTTCCCCTTCTTCCAGCGTGGTCCTGGGCTCGTGGGGTTATCCGGCCTTCCTGGACTTCGAGGTAATGGAGTTCCATTTGATGAACTTGGGAAATACTGAGAATTGGAAATGTTTAGAGGAGGTAGAGGTAGACGATGGCTTTGCTTCTTTCCTTCATCATGCCTGTCTGTAGGAGACTCTGGCGCTGTCCCCCCTGCTCGTGGATGCAACGGTGAAACAGCTCCACTATGTATCCTAGAGCTTGGTCCTGGACTTGTCATTCTTGGGCTAGGTATAGGTGAGCATTCAGGACTACCCCTACTGTGCTGCCAAAATAACTGCCCATTGATGTCACCTCCCATAGAGTTGTGTCCAGAAGTTTGACCTGAGCCTGGACTTGAGCATTGTCCTGATCCCAAGAAAGTTACATCTTGGTAAGACTTGGCTGCCCAAAACACTGAAGTCGGAATTTGCTCTGGGCAGACCACTCTTAGTGGACTTCTTGATGGACTTGACATTGAACTATCAGGAGCGCTTGCAAAAGCCCCATGACGGGGAGGTAATGTCAAATTTGGTTGAGAATTGTTCGGCATCCCCTTTTTAGGTGATATAGAGAGGCTTTCATTGTTCAACAATAAACCTGGGGACTTGACAGTTTCTCTTGGGCTCTTCTGACTTATGGCAGGAGAAGAATCTTTATGTATTATGCTGCAAGATATAAAAAAAAATAAAAGTAAAACAGAATGTGGAACACATACCATGAAACATTAAAGTTGCATATCCAATCGCACATAACAACTTGACGTGAGAATACCTAGAATTGTTTTTGGTAGAGAAACTGTCTAAATCATTTCCCACAGGACTTTGAAGTCTTGACTCCGCTGGATCTTCACTGTCCACTGAGCAATCACTCGAGACAGAAGCAGTAGCCAATTCTCTATCATTTTCAGTAGTAGCTGCCTTGCTCTGAAGATTGTCAGGTTTCGGAAGTGGCAAATGCAGCTGAGGCTTACCATGCTTTTCTATAGTTGTCTTTGAAATATGGAGTCCAGAAGATGTGAGAGTGACACCTGCACGTAGTTCAGGTAGTGGAAGGGGTTTTGCTAGTGGTCTGTCAGAGAAACTTTGACAACGAGATACTTGAGTAGAAGGGGATGTAGACCGTGATTCAGCTCTAGAACGGGAACCCTTCTCTGAAGCTATATCAGTACGTCTTCGAGAGCCTCCTATCCTGACATTACATTTTGGTTCAGCTGGACTTATGAATCTATGTAATGAATCAAAAAAGTTTTCCTTGGTAGTCTTCTTCTTTGTTTCTTTAGAAGATGATTTTCCCCACCATGTTGGCATATTGAAGAGCACAACCAATAATTTCTCAAGTTTCCAATGCACCTCAAACTACCTTAAACGGAGATGAAAGAATTCATAATTCTAGCCATCATGAAGAGAGGACTATGCATGCTAGAGAGACAGAGAAAAAGAGAAACATCTCTCTCAACCTGTATCCCCTTTCATAGACCTCACAGCAGGTGGAACTATAAATGATGACAAACAACAACCCAGTCTTTTATAAGATAAACAGAAATTTTCTCCACCTGCAAACAAATAAGATATGCATCAAAGGAATCTGTTGTTTCTGAACTTTTTCAGAGGCAATACAAAAAGGTAGAGATACAATCACATAAACACTTCATATAAATTTTGGAAATGTGGAGGTTCATATGGTTGATGTCACCAGAAGGATATAACATAGCATAAGAGAGTAAGAAATTTAGTGAGAAAACCATCTGTAGTGATAGTCAGCTATCCATTGGGTAAAACTAATGATCTCAAAACAAAAGAAGCAACTTGCTAAGGAACTCATCTATAATCTCAGGAAATTAGGCTCCTGAAGGTCCTATAGCATGACAGCGACATGCTGATATAAAGACTACTAGTAGATCACAGTATCTTTTGAATCTGACGCTCATAGTTAACCAGTACATACTGAGAAATGACATAAAGACAGTCCACCTTAATGAGTTGAAGACATGCTCCGGTACTTTTTAAATCAACTCTTATGCTAAGAAGAAACTCCTAGATCGACACTGCAACTTGGTATAAGTACACACCCGCACCAGATTTTCTCTGAAAATTTTTCCCATTTTCTTTTATATCTTATTCAAAAGGTGTTAAACTTGATGGCATTGCATCCATGTCGTTCGGTATTTACGTTTCTAAAACAACAAAAATGAAGAAGCAAAGGAGGAACTTACACAGGATGTCGACTTAAGCCAATCATCACCGAGTTTGCATTAACATATTCTTTAAAGAAGTTCAAAAACATAGGGTGAAGCCAGGAAAAGTTGTAAAGAGCAAAGTTCAAGCTTAACATAAATGTCACTTTTCAGAAACAGGATGGGAGAATCCTGCCAACTCTAAAGCAAGGTTAGAACTTAGAACCACCTGGCTTTACTCTTTTTGTAAGCCCATTATCATATTTGAGAAATCTGGACATCCTCACTTGATTATGTCCAAAACCATCATGCCATAGAATATCAATGGCATGATCAATTCTTCTACAATTTCTAGGTTGCTAATTCCAATCAAGAAGTGGAAGGAATACACGTCTCATTTCCGTTTTAGCATGGGCATAGGTCTACAAGTCTCAAGTGGACATACCACAAAGAAATAATAATAACAATCTTCACCAAGCCCTGAATTTCCAACAATTTTAATCCGATTCCACCTTCTCCATCCTGCAAAATCCCAGTTTTCCTCCATCTCAAAACACTATCTACGAACCACAACATTGAGCATCCAAACTTCCCCACTACCTATTTTGCATTTTCCAAACTCTTTTCTGTTGATATCAGAATAGTATGAGCTCCGAAACTACACAAAATTACAACTTTCTTGCAAAATCAGAAAACCTAAGCTCTAAACCAGAGGAAACTGAAATTTTCGAGTCACTGTTAAGACATGCAGTCGAACTGAACAGTGAGCTTCAGCTCCAGTAACAAGCCTCACGAATAGAGTAAATTAACAGCTAACGAAAAAAATAAAAGAAGGTCAAATTAATAAACAACGGATCAAAAAGAGTAACACTTACAGAGAGACTCGAGCTCTACGAGCAAGAAGAGGTCGATCTAGTGACCCCGTTTAGGGTTCGCGACACCAAAATGAAAGCCTCGTAATGGAGAGTGCAAAATTTTATGAAGGAACAAAAAAATTGAGTGGATCTCGATGGAGGTGGTTTGCTGTCGCTTGGGCTGGCTTCCGATTGGTTGAGTGATGGATCGAGACCTTGGCACGCGAGCGACTCCGGCGCCGTTAGTGTCTACGGGCCTGAAGCGAAGCAAAGAAGCAAAAAAAAACCACTGAAGTAGAGAGAGAGAGAGAGAGAGAGAGAATCTCAGGCCAAATTGCAGAATAGAGCTTTATTAGTTTGATTTAAATGAATTATCGGCATAATATTTCAATTAGTAATTTACATCCCAACATTCATGATTAGTAGTTACTAACCTGTTTAATGGTATGTTTGGTAAAATTGTTCAGAATTCATAACTAAAATTCAAAAGATAAGTCCTAACTTTCAAATTATAATATCTTCTGATTCGCAGCAGTTAGAATTCATAAACATAAACATTTAGCATTTATTAACTCAGAACTTAGTACAAGTCGAATTAGAATGAACTAAATATTTTTTTAAGTTTGTGAGAAAATTCAGAATCTATAATATATTTTTATACACCACAAGCTCTATTTTTCAGATTTATTTTGAATATAAAATAAATAAATAATTTAAAATAATTTTTTTAAAAAAATTAATTTAAGTTTAAACTTACTATTAGTATAAATTAATATAAATTTCCTTTTTTAAATATTTGTAAATTTAATTCTTAAATTCTCTTTCTAAAATTCAAGTTTATTTTAAAATAAACACACCCTAAATACTTTAAGGCCGACTCTTTGTTAATAATGAAATTTTTAATTGCATATATTGCAAATAAATGAAGGGGAATTTTGCAAAATAGGGCCATCAGGAGATAAACTAGTTGAGCACCATGCAAAAGAAAAAGTTCAAAGAGTAACGAGATTGAGAAACAGTCCGATAGTTTTCAACAGTGACTGTCCGACTGAAATCAATGAAGTATTTTTAAGATAAATTTTTTTAAAACAAAAAATTTTATTATTTTAATAAATAAATTCTTTTTTATTAAAAAATAAAAAAAATTAAAAGATAAAAAATTATTAAAAAATATAAGTAAATATAATATTGTAAAATAGGGAACAGCAATCCCAAAAGTCCGTGAAAATGATAGAAATATAATATTTATTCCGACAATCTACGTCCGAAAATTCTATGTCAAGTCGATCTGAATAATTGAAGGAAATTTTGATCTTCCGTAGAGTTAACTCGATATATGGCGATTGACTTAAGAAAAAAATGTAAACTTTTCTAAACTAAGTAAGTTTATGCAATTTTAACACTTAAGATATATATTTGATTACATAAAAATAAATTTTACAAAAGTAAGTTTCAGAAAAAATAAAAATAAATTTTAAAATAATAATTAAAGTATATAAATTAAATTTTGAAAATATTATATAAAAATAAAGATATATTTCAAATAAATTCTAAAATATGTGAAATAAACGAAATTAAAATTTAAAAAAATATATAATTCAGTCCGTTTGAAATATGTTCTTAATTTATCTTTTCTTCACCTGAACTCTCCTTTGTTTGGAGAAGAATTAACTCTAACTCTGACCTAACAAAAAAAAAAGAATCTCAAATACTTAATTCGGTGGAAACAACGAGCACTAAACAAGAAAGCTTAGAGTATGTTTTTCTTTCTACAAAAAGCTTTTTAAAGATTAATTCTTCGAAAAAAATTATAAAACACGAATTACTATAGAATATATAAAATATTATTTAATATTATTTTTGTAAATAATTTGATATTAATTAAAAAAAAACCCAAATTATGTGAAAGAGAACAGTATGGATGATAATGCACGAGGACTTTGAAAATTATAACCACAATAAATTGAAACCGTGTTGTTTACTCTTTAATGTCGTCGCTCACGTCATAGCTTTATTTTGATTTCCTTCCTCTTTCATGAATTGAACTTTTGCTAATATTTAATGTGTTTTGAATGTATTTTTAAAAAGTATTTTTATAGAACTTTAAAAGTGATTTTTCACGAGTTTTGAAAACATATTAATTAAGTGATATAAAATAGGTTTCTAAAAGTAAGTGATATAAAATAAATTATCATAAAATAACATATACAGTTATTTATAAGTAATTTTGGTGAAAGAAATGTGGGAATATTTGCTTGGCATGAGACTTTTTAAACACTTTATTATTTTTATTATTTTTTTGAAAATAAAAAAAAAAATTTATTTAAAAAAAAATAAAAATATTTTTTATTTTATAAAAATTCTATTTTATAACTATTTCAAACGTACTTTATACCTTTAGACTAAATTGATATGAAAAGCTCTTGTTATCGTCTAAAAAATTAGTTCTTGTTTTGATATAATATCAAGACAATATTTTTCGATTAAAATCATGATACTCACTGTCTTAAAATATATCAATAAAGCAAGCAAAACATAACATGACCGCATCAGCTCCGCATCTACCACACCAACAAACAACCATTCTTCGTAAAAAATTACACAACCGAAATTCACTTTTGTATCGGAAGTGACTTTCAATTAAAAATTCGTTTCTTCGGATGAATAAAACATGGCCCAGAAGGCTACGCATTTCTTTTCAACCAATCTTCGTCAAACAATCATCTAATTCGTCCTCAAAAGCACCAAATTCTCATGCCAAGCAAATGATATTAATTTTAAAATACTTAAGGGGATATTGAGATTACTTAAAGTTAACGTTGAACGTTTAGAGAAAGAAGTTTCTTGACAATGGTTTTGAGTAAAAAATAAGTTTTTGAATTAAAAAAGTTTAAAATATCATAAAATTCTGTTTGAAACTTTTGCAACTAAAAATACTAAATTGTTAGCTGAGCTTCTATCGAGCAACTCCTCATCTGTAATCAATCGATATACATTTACAACCATGCATGGAGTCTCAAATGTTAGACACACTTCTGCAACAATTTAATAAACTATAACAACAATAATAATAAAAATAATTAAACACTTATAGTGAAAAGAGAAAATTTTCAACTTACCTTCGCTCTGATTCAAACCTAACCCCATGTAACAACAATTAATTAATTATGAAAATTTATAACACCAACCCCCTCTCCCTCTGCAAAGTTTTCTCAGGCTATAATAATAAATATTTATGTTTATCTACATTCATTCATTTCACTCAACAACCTGCACCTTCTTGTTCTTTAGTTGCACCGCAACAACTTTTACGTACCGTCTTTTCAAACACTGATTACCGGAGCAGCGATCTCAACTTCCACGTACGGCGGCAGCTTCGATTGAGATGAGCTCTTTATCTCTTCGACGAACGGAGAAAGATCGCGGCGGTGAACGTTCATACGGAGCCCGTGTTTCATGAACAATGTCAGAGACATTTTCTGCTCCACCTTGTGTCCGGCGGCAAGCGTGAGCTTGTGTCGGAGAAGAACTCCAGCAGCGATGGACTTCATTTGTAGGTAAGCAAGATCTTTGCCGAGACAGATTCTGGGACCGGCATTGAACGCTACGAACCTGAACTGGTCATGAGCAATGAAAGTTTTTCCGTCTGGAGATAACCACCGTTCCGGACGGAACTCTAGGCAGTCGTCTCCCCAGACAGAAGGCATTCTTCCAACAGAATAAATAGAGTAGGTAATGGAGGAGCCGGCAGGGACGATGGTTCCATCGGGGAGAACGTCGTCGGAGATAACGTGTTTGGAGTCTTCAGGGACAGAAGGGTAGAGACGGAGAGTTTCGGATAACGCTGCTTTGAGGTAAATTAAGCGATCGAGTTCTTCGAATGAAAATGGTCCGGCAACCCATTTTGTTGTGTCTGTGCCTCGAGAATCGGCGAGCACGGAGCAGAGCTCATGGATTAGCCTGTTTTCGGCTGCGGGGTGGGTTGAGATAAGCCAGAAGAACCAGCTGAGAGCTACTGAAGAAGTGTCCCTTCCAGCGAGGATAAAGTTGAGCGCTACTTGTTGGAGGAACGAGTCAGGGTAGTCGCCTTTCCGCATGAACCGTGAGAGAAGGTCGTCGTGCTGATCGGAGTGCAGCTCGATCTTCCTAGTCTTGATCACTGCGGAGAGGTATTTGTCGACGTGAGAGACACTGCTGGTGAGCGATGCTTCCATGCCCACCCGCAACCATTTCTTCGCCCTCCACAAAATTTCCGGAAGTACAAACCGGTGCAAGCTGGCTTCAGTTGCACGGTCGAAAGCGGCGGCGAATGCGTTGTGCGGTAAGCCCGGGGCAAGCGTTTCAGGATCTCTCCCGAACGCTAGCCCGCAGATATTGTCGAATGTCAGACGCAGTAGCAAGTCCTGGAAGTCGACAACGGAGAGATTTGCCTCGGCATCACGAAGAATTGGAAGAAGACGGTTGTGAATAGATCGAGAGACCCAACGGGACATAGCTTGACGGAGAGTTCGGGTAGTGAACTCAAGCGCCGCTGTCTTTCGCTGAAGAAGCCAGACCTCCCCATCAGAGTTGAAGATTCCGTCGCCGAGCAGATCAGCGAAGACAGCATGCCATGTAGGACCTTTAGGATAATTATCAAACTTGGATTTCAATACATGCTCGAGATTTCCCGGATCACAGGTGACCGTGACCATTCCTTGTCGTTTGGCGAGTCCAGGAATCGCGCAAATGCAGGTCTGATATGTGCCGCCGGTAGCACGGAGATTCGACGAAATCCACTCATGCATTCTTTCAGCATTGTGGATCAAACCCGGTAAGCTTCCAACCACCGGCCAAACTCGTGGACCTCGCAGATGACGAGCGATTCCGCGGAACCAGATCAAGTACGCAGCCAAGCCCGACAGCAATACTAACACCGTCGATAGCTCCATTAACGATCGATCTCTAGCTACCCAACGCACTAGCTATAAACACTGAAAAGGCAATAATGAACAAAACAAACGACTGTATGAGTAGTGAATTGTTAGTGTACTGAACAGTGCAAGGAAGAAACAAGCAAGCAAAGAAATGATTGTGGTTAATAAAAGATCATGGAAGCGATCAGTGAGAGCGTGAAGAGATAAAAGGGAAGGTGAGGGACTTTATAGAAGGGTGGTGGAGATGAACAGACGCATTAAATTCGCCAGACTTGTTTCTGTTCTTGATTCTTTCTCCCAGCTGCCCTACTAGACTGCTTTCTCATTTTGAGATTAGCACATTTGATTGCTTAAGCACAAACTAGTATTGATTGATTATATGAATAAAATGGAGAAAGAAATAGTGCTCTATAGAGTTAGAGCACGCAAAGACTGTTGAAATTGTGGTGAATAAACATTAATGCCGGCAGAGGTCGTTGGGGAGATTGTGAATCATGAGATCAAAACGCAAAAAGAAAAGAAATGAGAGAAATAGCTAGAACGAGACAGAAATCATCCCCACTGAATGAGTGACTATACTAAAAAAGAAATTTTAGAAAAAAAACCTAATTCTACATGCAAACTTCAAATTAAAAGTTGTAGCAGTTAATGATCAGAGGGAGATCGATAGAGAGAAGGCTTTTATATGTAGCTAAAGATTTCGGACACTACTACTGCTACTACAGATGTTGGATTAATTTGCAGAGCTAGCTTTTAGCTATAGAATGGGAGAAGATGGAAAATTGGCCAACAGAAATAGAGGAGAACAGTAAAAGAGAACAGAATAGTGGTATGGTAGTGTAGGCTATCTATATCGATCAGCTGATTTGTTTTGAAATTATTTTTTGTGCGACTTATGAAGAAGTGAAGGGAAAGAAAAAAAAAAAAGGGAGACAGTTTGGGGTTGGGTGAGCGAAGCCACCTGTAGAGAACAAGATATGTGAAAGAAAAAAAAAATCTTAATTTCATTTGTTGTTTAACACACTTTTTCCTTTATAATTTTAAACTTCAACGACGCAAATTGCGTGAAGACCGAAGTACAGTATTTTAAACATCCATAATTAAATTTTATAAAAAATAAAAAAAAAATAAAATTTTTTAAAAAATAAAGTGAAAGTAAAATTCAGTATTTATGTTTCAATAGATTTTAAAAATATGTTGAAAATTAAAATATATAGTTGTATTGAGAGTGTACAAATAAAAAAATTAAAACTAGAATTCTGAATATAAAAATGAAGTTTTGAATTTTTTATATAATTGAAATATATGAACTATTCGAAATTTAAAATTTGACGAGAAAAAATAAAATTACAGATATTTAAAACACATCGAAACTATAAATTTTCCAAAATCTTTTAGTCTAAATTGAGATTTCATTGGTCATACATTAACGTGGCAAAAGATGAATAGACGGTTGGTTACGGGCTTATAAAATAAATTTTTTAAAATAAAATATTTTAAAAATTTTGAATAATAAGTTTAATTTTTTTTCTCATCAAAATATTTTTAAATTAGTTTAAAATTTTCTGTAAAAATTATTAAAATATATATGATATTTTTTTAATGAAAAGTATCTTATAAACTCTTCCAAATAGCACCTACTTATCAATCATGTAAGGTTTATTTTGAAGTTAGTAAATACTTTCGATCAACTTATTTTCAAATAATTGTGATATTTATTTTATAAATTTATTTTTTATTTACTTTTAAGAGTTTATTTTTTAAAATTATTTTTGAATTATTTTTTGATAAGTAAATGACTCAGAAGTGTAATTGGTGAGCTAGTATTAGGGTACGTTTAAAACTATTTAAAATAATAAAAACTCTTTTACAATATAGCTTATTTTGAAATCTTTTTTCTTAAATATTTGAATATAAAAATAGTACTATATATAATTTGTCTATACGTTTAAACTATAAAAATATAAAAATTTATTTAAAAAAAAAAATAGTGCAATAAATATTGCTAAATAATTTCTTAAACATGTTGATTGGGATATATATGGTTGGGTGTGTTAAAGAAGGTTGAGCTGCATAGCCTACCAGCATGACCATATGAATATCCATAATGATGTCAGAGGCTTTGGAAGTAAAGAAGTTGATATGCTTCTGTTAGACAAACCACCCGGAGAAGAAGTCGCAAAAACTTTGGCGCTCTCAGAGATGGTTCGTAATGCTTATGAAATAAAATTTTTTTGAAATAAAAAATATATTTTTTTTTCAAAATATAAGCTCTATTTTGTTTATTTTTAAAAAAATAATAAAAATATATAATAAAAAGATTTTATTTCGTAGAATTTTTCTACATTTATTAAATTTTTAAATAAATTTTTTATATATTTTAAAAATATGTATTAAAAAACATAAAATAAAAAAAAATTGAGAAAAATTGATAAGCAGTTTTTCAAACGCACAAACAAACGGCACCTAAAAAGACCACATTTTTTCAATATCACCTAAATTCGAACGAAATAATTTTAATGCATGGATTTAACTAAACGTTCGTCTTTAGTTTGCAACCTCTTCAATTAAATCAGGACTTAGGTAGGTAGAAGAAAACAGAGTTGGCACTATCAGCTGATTAGATCCCGGATATCTTAACGAACCATCTCCCTACACATGAAGCAATTATTTATTATTTATTAATTTAATTTTTTCTGTAAATTTTTTATTTCTAATTTGTGAAGAAATTAAACTTATTTTTATCAATTATTTTAAATACTTTATTTATTAAAACTGTACTTTTAAGTAAAGTAAACATACACGAAATGAATATCTATAGCATAAAAGTCAGTGGCTGTTCTGATTTGTGAAGAACATAGCCAAAATTCAATTAAATCATATGGTAATTGTCCACATATGTTCTCCTTTTGAAATTGAATATGTAAATTCTTAATTAGCAATTGATTTAGTCACTATTAAATTATTAAAATTTGTATCTCCAGTGTTACGGCACTTAATTTCAATTTCATATAACATATAAATTGAAAATTTTACGAGAATTTTTTGCTTGTTGAAAATTTGATATGATCGGTATGTTTTCTCTTTTTCTCGCCCCACGATAAATTAATCACCATGCCAAAGTCTAACCACAATAATAAAAGTTTGGAGGGTATAGTTTTTTCGTGAGACCACTTTTTGAGAAATAATTTTAATTTTGAGTTTTTAGAAAATAAGAATATAGTAAATAATTAAATACTATTGCAAAAAAAACATATAGAATTTAATTTCGAGCGTAAAACAATACACTCTTATTCTACTGTAATGATTAGACAGTTGTTATTAAGGAAATGTCACGTTTTTCATTATGAATTTTTTTTAAAATTTTATATTTTAAAATTTTTTTCACAATAGTATACAGTATCTATTTAATATTTTAGATATTATAAAAAAATTTATATAGTAAAATTTTCTTATTATTTGTTTTTAAATTTTTTTGAGAATAAAATAATAGATCTTATTTATTAAAATAGAATAAAATACTACTATTATAAAAAAAGTTTTTTTATAAGCACTCTAAATAGCCTCTTAGTCAAAGCGGAGCAATAAAGTCTAGAATACTATTTATTTATTTTCTAAAAAGCAAAGAGTTGTTCGATTATATATTTCAACCAGTATTGTCAGACCCAAATCGGAACATCCGGATTGATCAAAAAATTGTTGATCCAAATATCAAATCGGTCCGAGTTTGCAAATAAATCGCTCAAATGATCGATCTGTCACGACCCGGATTGATCTATACGGTTTTCAGTCAACCTATTGAACCGTCCATTCGGATCGAACTGGTGAAGGCTGAAAAAAACAAACAATAAATATGTGTGTTTGGTTGTAAATTTCGTTGATTAAAAAAAAAATCAAAATGATGAAATTCATGAAATTGCTCGGCATTAGCTAGTTTTTTCTTCAATCTACATTTTACTCCCGATCTTTGATCTTTACGGCTGTTGCTTCTCGCCACTGCTCCTGCTGATGTTTCTCGCCACTATGTCGTCATAAATATCGAAGCTTCAGTCGTTGTTCATGCAAGCGCTTGAGCTTAATATCCTTCTCAAGCCTTGCTCTTTACTCTGTATCCGGCCATTATTGTTTGCCTTAAGATTTCCAAGCGATCGAGTTCTGCATAGATTGTTGACACTGGATCCCAAAAACGACGAGCGGTAAAACATAAGAAGTCGTGAAAACTTCGGAGAAGTGGAGATCAGCGACGCAAAATTTTGCTTGTTTAAAATTGGATGTGATCGCTATGTTTTCTCTTTTTCTCGCTCTATACTAGGGTAATTTAATCACCGTGCCAAAGTCTAACCACAATATAAAAATTTGAAAAGGTATAGTATTGCAAAAAACAATTTTTTGAGAAATAATTTTAAGTGTTGAGTATTAGGAAATAAGAATACAGTAAATACTATTACAAAAAAACATATAGAAATCATTTTCGGAGTAAAACAGTACGCCCTTATTCTAGCGTAATGGTTGGACAGTTGTTAGTAGTCAAAACGGAGACGATGAAGTCTGCAATATCATTTATTAATGCAAAAGAGTTGTTTGGTTATTTACTAAATTTTTTTACAGTATAATATAACATTTATAAATTTTTGAATAGCGTACGTAAGTTGCACTTCATAAATATTCATAATTTCTATAATTATTACTTTTTAAAATTAAACAAAAAGTATTATTATTTTAAAGAATTATTCAAAAATTATTTTTAAAAATATCTCATTTTAAACAATTCTAAACCAAAAAAAAGCAACTTTAAGTGCATTATTTTCCTATTTACATTTGGGTTTTTCTATTAGAAAAATCATTTTCAGTTCATTTTTAGCTAAAAGATATAACAAATTACCTCTTTTATAAAAAACATAAAATTAAGCTCATTTTAAATAATTTTATTTATAATAAATAATTTATTTTAATTAAAAAAACACACCCTTAGCTACTTTGGCGTCTCATTGATTATCCGGCTTATAGTTGTTAGTCGGAAAAACGTCAGTCGCTGTCCCTCTGTTTAGGCGTTTCTAGTAAGTGAGAACCCAAATCAGTGCCTCCCATCTTTCCTATGCATACCTGACAAAGCATGCTTTTTCGTTAAGGCCAAACAATAAATTATGCACTCAGATTGAAGTAAGTCAAAACAGTACTGTTTTGGAACTCACAAAAAATTAGTTATTTGAATAAAACACCTGAAATGAAAAGGCAAACATATTAATTGCGTGTTTTATTTATATGAAATTAAATTTTTATTGAAATTAAATTTCAGTTAAATAAAAATTCAAAATATAAATATGCTTTAAGCAGCAAATATTTATAAAGAGTTTGTTGAACAGTGGACTGGAAGCTGCTGCTGGAGTGCAGGTGCCAAAGAGAAATCAAACAAAAAACAGTGAAGTATCATCACTTCTCTTTAAAGAGGTTAACATTATTGACCTTGTTCAACTTTACAACTACCCTTCAATGTTATTAGATGTGCAAGTTTCAACATCCACCGGTCAACCTCTTTAAGTTTCTGGTTGTATGGTTTGAATCATTCATGAGAAAGTTCACTACAAAATCTACTATCACACTTTAATTAATTAGCACAAATTCTATACGTCCCACTTAATATCATATCATAATTACATTAATAAAACAATTTGTTTTTGCACATAAGTTATTTAATGTCAATAAAAGCATTTTAATTTGTAAAGTTCAACATAAGACAAATTATAATACAATAAAATATGGGATATCATAGGAGCTGTTTTAGAGTGCTTATAAATAAAAATTTTAAAATAAAAATATTTTTATTTTATTTTAATAAACGAATTTTAGTATTTTTAATTTAAATTATAATAGTAAAAAGATTTATTATGTGTAATTTTTTATACTTTCTAAATTTTTAAATAAATATTATAAATTATTTTAAAAAATCATGAAGGGTCAAGCAATATTAGTTTATTCAATAATATCTGAAATCTCGGTATGGAGTGTGCCTTTGTAAAAAAATTAATTAGTTGATTAGTAGAAGTCATATATGGTAAAAAAAATAGTGCTTGATAGAAAATGCTTAAGAATAAAATGACAATCAATCTCAATATGTTTCGTCCGTTCATAAAAAGTTGGATTGTTCACAATCTGAATAACACTTCGTTTATTACAGTATAAAAGTGTAGATTCTATAAGTGTAATGCTCATATCAGATAGCAATCTACGCACAGAAATAATCTCTCTATTAGTATTAGCCATATCTCTTTACTCTGCTTCTGTAAAAAAATATACAACTATCGCATATTTCTTACTACGTCACGAGATCAACGAGTCACCAAGAAATAAACAAAAACCTATAATAGATCGTCTGGTGGTTGGATCACCTACCCAGTCTGTATCTGAAAAGACTTTAAGCTTCAAATTTGATGTAGAAGATATAAAAATGAACGAGTAATCATACTTCAAAGATATGTGAGAATCCGAAGTAAAGCACTATAATGTACTGATCGAAAGTGTAAAGACAAACTGCATATAATACTAATTGAATGAGAAATATTCGGCTTTGTCAAAAAAAAATATACAAGCTGAACAACTAATCGTCTGTACCGATTAGGATCTACGAAAGGCTCATTATCAATGGGACGAAGTTTCACATGAAACTCCATAAAAGTGTCAACTATTTTACTATCCAATATATCTGTTGATCCAATAATATCTGAGATATATTTTTGTTAGAAATAAGAATACCTCTATCATTCTGAGCAATCTCTAATCTTAAAAATAACGTAAGTGATCAAGATTTTTCATCTGAAATTACTAATGAAGATGTTTTTGAGTTGTTGTTATTCTTGCTGAATTATCTCCTATTATAATCATATCATCTATATATAATAACAGAAACACCCTCCCCCGCGATGAGGATCGTAAAAATAAGGAGTGATTTTGAGAACCATCGGCTGTTTGTAGGAATAAAAAATATGATGACAAAGATATAGTTTTGGATAATAAAGACTCATTCGAAGTTATGTGATTAAAAGTACTAAAATCTAATATCCAAAAAAAAGACATATGTGGATAGGCAAAAAATACAGATGTAGAGAAACCAACAAATAAATACTGTTGTTGAAGTTAGAGCTCTAATTAAATAATATTATATTTAATATCTGAAAAAGTATGAGAGATCTGATGAGCTGCCGGTGCACTATCAACGATATGTGTTTGAGAATTTTGAGAGCAAATTGAGAAATTTTTTTTTTTTTGCTTTTAATTACTTCCAATATTATGAAAATAAATATGGATAAAGTTAAAATAACTATCCACAAGATGACCAGACTTCTAACAATAAAAATAAGAAATGGTCATATTGATTAAAGACTGGACCAAAATTATTTTTTTTAATTTGATGAAAAAAATAAAATAAAATCTAATTAAATTGAAACTTGAAAAAATTCTGAATATCGAATAGCTCTGATACTATAAAACGAATTGAGAAAAAAAAAAATAAAATTGATGATATTAGTTGATGATTATTTTACATTCAATAGCTATATATATAGCTAATTATAAAGGTCTAACTAATAAATAAAATGAGCCTATATATAAGCCCACATAATCTAATAATGAAATTACTATAGTCACATAAATGTGAATATTTATAATTATATTGTTGTAGTTGATCTTTTTGAAATATGCCTTCCATACTCTAAATAAAAATTGTAGAACACAAAATTTTTTATTTACATACAAATGTGAATATTTACGGTAAACGTTTCACTAGTCCTTTAAAATACGCTTATGAGTGATTATAATAAAAACTTTTTTTAAAATAAAGTTTATTTTGGAGCTAAAAAATAGAGTTCGACTTTTTAACTTTAAAAAAGCTATTTTAATAGTAATATACATAATTATATCAAATTGGTGCAAAAAAATTCATAGAATGAGGATCACTTTTATATATAGGACAAACGAAGTGCAGGGAGGAAATGCTCCATTGGCTCCGAGAAACAGCTAGGAAAAAACAACTTGATAAAAACCACTTGCTAAAGCAAGCTCTAAATATATATATATATATATACTGATTTCAGCTTCAGAAATTTTTTGACTGAAAAGGTTTTTATAAGGCCATCGTATTAACTTATAACCTGTTGGGCCAGATTCGTCCAACGTGGCTAAAACCTTATTGGACCAGATTCTGTTATTATGTTGATGGGCTCATCTGCGGAACTCACCTTCATCACCCATCACCCCTGCATTCAGAAAAAAAATCCCTATCCATAGGTCATGCAGATATAATAACTGGCTCCATAGCCAAAAATAAGAATTTCATATCAAAACTCATAAAAGCTTGCAAGCTGTAATAGGGTAATATAAATCCAGATATCAAAGGTCAGGAATCCAAAGCTTCTAACGTTCGCAACTCAGACACCAACTATGCAAATTTTGTGCAAGTAGCCAAACCTGATAGCCAGTGCAGAACCAGACAGGACAGTATTTATTAAAATGATGATGACTAATTGTGTTGTGTTCCACTCATGTCATGCACTCATTTAAAGTCATTGGTTTCCATGTCCAATTAATTTGGTTTGCTGAAAATGTTCACATGTAATAACTATCGACCTTAACAACATATTTCTGAGATGTTTGGCGGTCTCCAAAAATTCTCACTTATCTCAATAATTTTTTATAAATATTTATTTAAAAAAACATATGAATTTTATATCATATAATACTGTATATATATAATTATTATTATTTGATAAAAAATATTAAGCTTATTTTTAAAAATAATTAAAATATTTTTTATTTCAGAAATTTTTTTATAATAAGTATATTTAAGAGTCTTTATAATTCAAAATACTATCATATACAAAAGCTATACTTATCCTTCTTTGTTTGTTCTCAGAAAAAGAAGTTTGTTTTTGCTTCAATGAACTTCTATAGGTACGTCTTGGGTAGCTGAAAAAAATTTATTTCTGTAAAAAAATATGTGTAGTTATTCTAACAATATGTAATTTATTAAATTAAATTTTTTGTATAATATGTTTGACCTTTTAAAAAAAAATATTCCGAAAGCCATGCCATGGTTATAAGCAAGGAAAGCAATCTTCTTACGAGGGCTTGTTGTTTTTGTCCGTGACTAGGAAGAATTCGAAGCATGTGGGACCATGTTCTGACACGGGCTTGCTCTCACATGCCCACCATGATCCTTTGCAAGATCGATTCCACCAAATACGCTCCATCACCTATAAAAGATCACGTCTATTCATTATATTGTACGTGTCAATACGTTACAAGGTTTTAATATGTTTGTTATACATATTATTACAGCAGATCAATTGATGCCAGTGAATCTCTAACTTCCTTTTATTTAATTTATATTCTTTTTCAATTAACGACAACTTAAAATATATAAAAATAATAATTAAGAAAAATCCCTAAAAAAAGCTAAAGAAGAAGAAAAAGAGAATGGGATCTCTATCAGGCGTGTTGTGAAGCTGACAGAAGCTTTCCACTAAAATAGATGAAAGAAAAAACATGGAGATTGATCGATATCGATCGATGGAAATGAAGATGGGGATAGATTTGTGTTGATTGATTTTCTTCATTGTTGGTTTTTAAGATTTCTGTGAAATTTGGATCGAGATATTTTTGGGAGGAGGAAATGTTTAAATTAAATCGGCAGAAAACAGCGGGGGATAGGTCGCCGGGAGAGAAACATGAATTCAAGTTCTCCCAATTCATTGCTTTACAGGTCATCTTTTTAATCCATTTGCTTTTTACGTATTGGTGCTGCTGTTTATTAGCGAAAAGAAGAAGCTTCATTCCAACTACCCCTTTTTTTGTTGCCTTTAGTCTTAAGATTCATGTATCTGTTTCGCCATTATGGATTTTTTCTTTTGGAATGATTATCTCCTTATGTTAGTAGTGAAATTAGAATTTTATCTCCTTATGTTAGTAGTGAGTTAGAACATTCATTAGATTATGTTATGTTTTCGTTTCTTATATTTATTTCTTACTTCTCTAGTTAGAGATGCTGAAAATCTTTTTAAGCTCAGGCTCAGTTAATACCATATCTCCCTTGGAAGGTTGTGATATTACATGATTTTCAGAGGAGTAAGGAGTAGGAGAGTGAATGGGATAGTGCAAGGTTGCTAGTATAATTGTACTAAACTTTATTGAATGTAATGGAGGTATATATACTGCGGATGTTGGATTTCCAACTTAGTAGGCAATGATGTATATGGGAAGAAGAGAATCACGATTAGGAAAAGCCAAATAACAAGATAAAAAAGTCGGAAGCGCAAAGTCTAGTGCATTTGGGTTTTAGTTTTGAGGTTGAGTGATTGTAGTATAAAATCTACATCAATATGGAGTTACGTTTGAGTTTTAATGAGTTGCATTTGAGTTCTTGGAGGGTTTGATTAGGTCTCTCCTCCTGACTAGGTTATAATTGTACCCGAGGTTTCATTGCCTTGCACTAGTACCACGAGTTCCTATTGTGCTTCCACTCACTTCATGTTAATGTCAGTAGGTTTATTTATAGTAATCATTGATCCTTGACAATAACTGTATGCATCTCTTCCTTCTTTTATTCTCTTTATGCGAAGAAAATAAGTAGCTCACCGTTTTTTGTTTGACACACCAGAATGCTCTCTGTCTCATGTGTGCACAAGTTCGTCAATGATCAATTTATCAGGCTTCGTGCCTGACTTTATTTCTTTATCACAGCTAAGCCTTATCCTACTATGTGGGATTGGCTACAACTCTGTTAAGAAGGATCTACCTAGTTAGACTATTACCAAACGAGCAATTCTTTAGAGTCTCGGACCAAGCCTTTATAAGCCTCCCTTGATCCTATTTATAAGAATAACGCCTTTAATTTGCATATTTATTTAGTCACATGCTCACAATAATATGTATCAGAGTACATATCCTTAATAATTGAATAAAGTCTTTGTCTTAAGGATTTGATATTTTATCAAGATAGTCATCTCATGTTTTGGTGGATAAGGTGAACTGTGAAATCATCGATAAGAGATGGTTTCTAGCTTGCTGAAAGGAGCTTGACATTTGAAATTTCTGGCTAACATTATTACAAATAAAGAAAAAATGACCTCAAGAAATGCTGTTTTATGGTCTTCTGTGAGAAATGGCCTTTTTGTTATGGAGGTCCTGGCTATGCTAGCTTGTTTTGTTAGGGATATCCGTTTCTCTTTATCTGTGTATTTTTCTTCTGTTTGTAATGCCACTTTCTTTACAGCAAACACTTATCCTTACTTGTTATTTTGTTAAAGCAGGTTCCTCAAGGATGGGACAAGCTGTTTCTTTCTATTGTCTCAACAGAGACTGGAAAGACAGTTGCGAAATCTGGAAAATCTGTAGCGCGTGGTGGAACTTGTCAATGGACTGACACATTATCATATCCTATATTTTTTTGCCGAGATAAGGCATCAAAGGAGCTTGAAGAATGTGTTTATAAGATTGTAGTTTCCGTGGTGCGACATATGATTTTCACTATAACTGCATGCGTACTAAAGATCCATTTAAGCATGTCTTTCGTGGTTTCTTAATCCTATTCTTTTTGGACTTGTTTTGCAGAGTTCTGCAAGGCCCACGATACTTGGGGAGGTTGTCTTAAATTTGACAGATTATATTAGCATGATGGATTCTGGTTCTCTTCAATTGCCATTGACGAATTGCAATTACGGAACAATCTTGCAGGTCGGGCATGTCTTTTCTTTTTGGTGTGTGTGTATATATATATATATATATATATATATATATATATAGCAGAAGTGTGTTAGCTTTTGGTTTAATTCTCGCATGAGTAGTTGTGAGTCTCTTTTCTAGCTGAAGACAAGAAACAATTATGAGTAATGCATGGATAATTTTACTAACAAAATAATCAATGCGTTTGTAAATTAAACAAACCTGTTCTTGTGTCCAAAGAAATGTTTGATTTCCTCCTACTAGGCAATCAGTTAAAATTTCTTTTTGTTTTCTCACTCAAAGGCATCAAATTTGTTATTGGTACATGGACATGACATAATGAAGTTAATACTTATTTGAGCGCAACGTCTATATGGACATTATTAATCTCCTGCATATTGCATGGCATCTACTGGTACAATGCACTGACTGTCTGACTGATGGTTTGGTGGTCTTAACATGTTGGATGTGGAATTAGCATTTTTTGTTGATGTTATAGTAGTTGGTCACTCAATATACCGTATGGAAGATGCAACCAGTTAAAGTTGACATTCGGAGGATCTTTTTTGTCAAGCTAAATGGAAGACCCCTGGAGCAGAAAATCAGTAGCAGTGCACCAATCTAGTTACTTGGCTATGAAGTATAATTAGCTGATATGGATGTAACGGCCCCGGTGGCGAGCATGGTTGCATGAGAGTGGAGGACATGCTATAACTTTAATAACTCATTGCTATTAGGTTTTGGAGTAATCCCTTTTCTAATTTTTTTTTGCTGAGTTTGAGAACTAGGGAATTAGACTCATTTGAACCCACTCCATCTAGTGGAATTTAACTTTGTTTTTGCATTCATAATTGTCATCATTATCATCTTGTTAATGGATCACTCTCACTTAAAGCATTGGCTATGTGGCTTACATTATTAGGTGATGACTTATTTATTATGTGGTACACTATTTGTGCACTGAACACGATGTATAAGATAATACACATATTTGATTGATGCACTTTAATGTTGCAGCAAAGCATGCTTTTCTAATTTGATTGCTATTCCACTCTCTTTCCTTTAAGCTTTTCTAATTAGTTGCAGTTTCATGTTTTTTTGGTTTGGCGGATCATTGGCAATGCTCAGTACATTTCATTCTTTTTGAGAAACAACACATTTCATTCTTAAAATATTGTTCTCCCTCATTTTGTATGAGCTACAGAATATTAACATAAAGATTATGCAGTATGATGACTATCTTGCAGTTTGCAGCTTCTTATAAGTGAAGCGTAATAAATGGATGTTTAATTAGGTGAAGATTTTTTCTTTTACCATACGCAGGTGAGAATTCAGTGCCTACCACCCAAAATCAAAACCAGGTATGGTAGTGCATATCGACAAAATTAGCTCCATTAGGAAGTTTTTTCTCTTACTACTGAGTTAATTCGGCCTGTATTGTAGGGATGGGAAATCCTCGATGAAGGTAGCCACTCACCTAGAAGATATGAATACCAATAGTGATGATGTGGACAACAAGTCAGATGTGTCTGATAACATGTCCAAAAGGAGCGGGGGATCCTTCTCAAGTAACCATTTGAATGGTGCTTCCTATCCAGATGAAACTGGGAATAGGGTATGCCATTTTCTGGAATTTTCCTTTCAGAAGAATGAGCTAGACTTTCTAAACATTCGAGGCGCCATTGTTTCAATGGCTAAAGAAGCACGATATCCTCACAAAGTAGCACTTGTACTTGGGAAAGTAATAAATAAATCCCTGACATTTCAATATTGGCCTTCCATTTGTCTTAACATGTTTATCATCTCTATGCATAAGAACCATAACACTCACTTACATTGGGCATTACCTGCTGCATATTTCAGAAGTTCAGGGACATCCTGGTCTATTTTCTTGTCTAACCTGGTGGCGTCAGGAACAGTGAATAGATAATGGGTAGTATTAAATCAAGGAAACGTGTTTCACTCACAAAGTCTTATAAAGTCCAAGGATCCATGTATTCTACTACTACGGGTCAAGGTTGCAGAATAAGCATTATAGGTTAAGTTAGCAAAACATGTCTAAACAGTCAACAAAAAGTCTTGAATACTGCAGCTTGAAAGCTGAAATGAGATGTGCTTGTTGCATGTGCCAGCCCTTCCAGAAAGTACTTTAATGAGATTTCAATTTCAACTGATTTTGGTTTCTTATTCTAATAATCTCCAGATTGTTTCCTTGTCTCACATGTTGACTCCATAGTTCCTTTCACATTGGCACTGCTGATTATGATGCAGCTGTGCAGTTTCTGATATCTGGTTGATGTATAGCACTTGCTCGTGATTTGTTTGTGCTGAGAGAATTTAGCTAACTATGTTTTGATAGATCCTGTTCTAATTGCTCATTTTGTTGCATCCGTTAGGCCAAATAATACCTTTTATCTCTTACAGGAAGGGAACTTTTCAGCATCAGGATCACATCGGAGTTCTGATTCTGGGGGAAGTTCGGCTGGGCGAAACAATTTCTCGCCTAGCAGCAGTTTGAATGGCGGAATATATAATCTTGTGGGAAGACAAGATTCGTCAGGCTCCCACAAGAGTGCTGCATATCGATCTGTTCCAGGGGATGAGATACCCAGATCAAACCATTCGTCATTCAATTCTAGGTTATCTGGCTCTCCTACTACTAGTCACTGGATGGACATATCTGCTCAAACTTCTGGACATGCTACTGTTCCATGCTCAGTAAGATCTTCTGATTCTCCAAATGGTCCTCTTGAAACTGCTGAGGAGGCATTTGAGGAACTCCGAGATGAGGCCAAAATGTGGGAGAGGCATGCGCGGAAGTTGAAACATGACCTTGAGTTCTTGAAAAAAGAACTTTCTGAAAAATCTAAGCATCAAGCTGACGTTAATGTGAAGCTTTCTGCAGCATATAGCGAGCGTGACTCTCTGAAGGAAGAACTTGAACAAGTGAAATGCTTATTAGAGCAATCCAGGATGAAATATATTGGTACAACTAGCAGTAACTTTGAAGATATAAAATGTGTGCAAAAGGAGCTAGAAGATGAGCTGAAGTTTCAGAAAGAGTCTAATTCTAGTTTGAGTTTGCAACTTAAGAAGACTCAAGAATCAAATCTTGAGCTTGTTTCGATTCTTCAGGAACTTGAAGAAATGGTAGAGAATCAGAGAGCAGAGATAGCTAATCTGTCAACAAAGAGCAAAGTAATTGAGCCAAAAGGGGACCTTGACCAAAAACTTATGGATCTAGAGGCAAAATGGGCTCAGAAATTATCAGCAAACGAGAAAGAGAAGGCCGAGTTAGAAGGAAAGCTATCTCAAGTGCTGAGTGCTCAAAATACCTGTGAAGGAGAATGTGACAAGCATTATGATTTGGTGAAAGAAATTGAGCTGTTGAAAGCTAAAGTGCAGGAGCTAGAGAAAGATTGCACTGAGCTAACTGATGAAAACCTGGATCTTCTATATAAAATGAATGAACTACAAAAGGACACCGGAGAAGCTAACATTTCACGTAATTCTTCAAATAATGATCTCAAGCATTTTACACCAACCAGCTCAGATGAAATGACATTGTTGCTAGCTGAAGTAAATAAGCAACTTCTTGTTGCTCTAGCTTATGTTAAATGTCTTTCTGGTGATGCCCACTATGAAAGCAGTCGCTATCCAGACAGTCCCACGCCAGACAGCTGTATGGATGAAAAGGATCAGGCAGAGGCTTTGGTAACTAATATACTAGAGCTGAATGAATCTTTAAGGGCAAAAGTTGTTGAACACAAACAAAAAGCTCAGAATAATTCTTCAGTAGGCAATCAGATAGAGCAAAGTTGTACTGGAGAAGAGAATTCTAGTAAGTCGTTGGGGCAACTATCAGAGATCGAAGAACTCAAGGCTGCCTGTTCTGCAAAAGACACTGAGATTGGTTCATTGAAGGTTTCCCAAAAAAAATTAGAAGATGTTGTTTTGGCACTTGAAAGTGATAAAAAACAGTTAGAAGATAACTTAAAAACTGCTCACACAGAAAGCAGTATTACCTCTAAATGCTTGGATGATGTCCAGCGTGATTTCATGGTGTTTACAAACCGTATGGAAGCTACTGTCTCAGCTAACAAGATTCTTGAAAGGAAATCTACAGAGCTTGAAGGTAGTAGACAGGAGATGGAGTTGCGTATATCTGACCTCGAGGATGAAAATACTCATTTATCTGATAGTATATCTGAACTAAAAGCCCAAATGGGGGATTTGACAACTGAGAAAGAATCCTACAGATTGGAACTGGAGGGCAGTAGATCTCTTGTGATGGAACTTAAGGATGAAATCTCAAGGCATCGTAGTGAAATAGAAGATGAGAATTTGGAGCTAAAAGACAAGTTGGAGGAATCTCACAAGGAGTTGGAGGTTTTGAAAACCAACCACACAAAAGCACTATCCACTATTGAGGATTTCATTGAAGAGTGCACCTCTCTTCATAAACTGATAGGAGATCTAAAGAGTCAGAACTTAGAACTGCATAAGCATAATTCACATGTTGGACTGGAGTTGTCTCTGATGCAAAAGAACAATGCTGATTTTCTCAAGAAGATGGAACTTTTAGAACAGGAATTTTCGTCATTGCAGGAGGACACCATTTCAAAGGAGACATCACTAATTTCACAAATGGAAACCATGCTTGAAGAGCAGAAAGCAATCAGAGAAAAGATAGATGAAGCTCACAGTATGTTAAATAAGTTGGATCTTGAGAAGGCTTTTGAAATTGAAAACCTTCAGAAAGAGCTCACCCACCTCATGGAACAGACGTCTTCAACTGATGATGTGAAAATTGCATCTCAAGCAATAAATGAAGTCTCTGTCCTGCAATCACAAAAGGCTAAGCTGGAAAGTGGTCTTCATGAAGCACATGCTAGGATTAAGATATATGAATCTGAACTTCATAATCATCAACAGGAATCTAGTGCGAAAGTTCAAGAATTACTTGATATGCTTAATGCTTCAAAGCAAAATGAAGAGAAATTGATGAGTGATGCGGACCGGATGCGGAGGATAGTGAGTGATGTCAAATCCAGTGAAGAGAGTTTCAAGAAAAAGGTAAATGAAATAGAAGAAGAACATAAAACTTCTGATAATGAGAAACAGCTACTGACAGAAGAGATTTCAAGCTTGAAACTTCAACTTCAAAGCTTCGCCCAGCTTCAGGATGAAATATTGGCTCTGAAGGTTAACCTTGATGATGAGAAGTTTGAAAAACAGAAACTGGAAGAATCACTAAGGTTGGTCACTGGAGAATGCAAAGAACTGAAGATGGAGAATGATTCTTTGATTGAGAAGCTTTCTTGTTTGCCGAAGGACTTTGATAGGGGTGAAGATGCCCGACAGAGCAGAATTGCTTTAGAAGAAAAGCTTCTGAGGCTCAATGAGGATCTTACTGCAAGGGAAGCATTGGATTCTAGTGAAGCAGAACTAAAGAATGAGCTCGAGTGTGATAGGAAAACAAAAAGCGAATGTGAGCGTAAGGTAGAATATCTAGAGGAAGAGAAGGTTGAGCTTATGAGAAAAGCAGAGGCTCTTGAGAAGGAGGTCACATTGACCAAAGAACAGCACCAGAATCCTGATATTTGGAGTGAGGTAAGACACCTTACTTCGAAGTTGTGTTTCCTTTTACATCATATGTATACATTGTTTCTTTTGTGCATGTGCTGTCCCACTAAGTATCATTTAACCTAGTGTTATCACCATCCAATGTGCACTGTTCCTACCAAATATCAGGATATTCCATTAGGGTCGGCGACATTGACATTGGTCAATTTACTTTTAATGATGGTGATTCATGTAACAACCATAGTGCTATTAGTTCAAAAAACAATATGACAGTTTTTGTCTGTTCAGGGAACAAATGAAAGAGTTTGGATACAGATAAATCCAATGTTTGTGCTTTTCCCAGCACTGTCTAGCTGATTGGATAGATATGATGTCTTCGTTACTACTGGTCAGGAAGCTTTTCGACATTGTCCTTTCCGAAGGCCACTTGCCATTTTAGGATCCAAGCACAACCCAGTAGTCTACCATAAAAATAATTAAGTAAAATGGATAGTTAAAAGTAGATACTAATCAGAAACATACTACAGAATGCATATCGTATGCTTGTGTATCAATGCTGCTTGCTGTTAAAATTTAAAGTTAATTGTCCATAAATAAAAGCTAAGATCATTCTTCAGAATGGGATCTTATGAACTTAAAGTATGTATTTGTAAGTACAAGGACGAAGTTGAACATATAAGAGTGCTCTTGTTTAGCTAGCAATATGTGGCAGTTTGCATGGAACTTTGAAGAGCATAATGTGGCCAACTGATGTTAGTGAAGGCAGTAGTATTGATCGTGAGAGTTTTGTAAGTGTTTCTCGGTATTTATATATTACTCTTGTAGTTTGTCCAATTTTGAAGTCCTGAATCCTATGCCATGCTTCTGAAAATGTTGTTTTGTATGTAGAGTGTAGAAATGATTTGTCTTTGTTGTTGTTTTTTCCCCAATCTTTTCTTTCTTTCTTTCTTTCCAGGAAAGAAAAATGTTGCATGGTCCTGATGGTAATCTGAAAAATGTTGAAGAAGCTGATTTCAAGTCAAGGATCTACTTACTCGAAACTGAATTAGCTGAGGCTGTAGAGACGAACAACATGTATAAATTGCAACTTGAGAGGTAAATTAAGCTAAAACTATTTTTGTTATTTTATTTGTCAAAATATAAATTATTGGATACAAAGATGTACATACCCTTTCAAAGGTTCTATAAGGTTAGTTTCGGCCCTTGATCATGTTCTCTCCTTAAAGGGAGCCTGTAACCTATTACAATTAAATGAAAATCTTTTAGAAAAGGATTTTACGTCATGATTGTAAATGGAGGCTGAATTGAATGAGCAGTATCTGTTGTAATTGCAACTAGATAATCATACACTTAGATAAGTTTTGCCCTTAATATATTATAAATAGCATGGTAAGGCTTCTACGTTACAACAATGGCAGCAGTCAAAGATGGAATGCAGTCTTTCGTGACTGTTTACGATAGTTTTGAAAACCATTAGGAATAAGATACTGGACTTTGGTACAACTTATAGCCCACTTTGAAATATTGTAGAGCTTTTTTATTGTTAGCATTACTCTCTATATTGCTGCTATTTATGTCGTGCATGCAGTGCTTCCTGACTGTTTACAATAGTTATGAAAACCATAGGAATAAAATACTGAATTTTGGTACTTTATAGCCCACTTTGAATATTGTAAGCCGCTTCGAATATCGTAAGTTCATTATTAGTATTACTCTCTATTTAGTTCTGTTTAGTTTGGAAACTTCTATAATTCTCGATGGGGCCTTACCTTTGCATTTGAAGTTGTTATTTCCAAATCTGAACCGTAGGAGATGTTACAGAAAGTCTTAATTTACAATTTACATTCTCAAATATGCAGTTTTCTGAAAAATGTATAGATGAAGCATTTGTAGAATAGTAATGGAGGCATGTCCTGAAGAAACTTTTGAATATGGAAGAGAAGATGGGAACGACTACTCTGTTATTCTCCTTCCATTATGATTACCTCATATGAAGCAGAATTGTAATAGCACTTAAAAGTTCCTTTTTTAGCAAAATGCAAGATTCATCAAAGCAACAAAATATCATCTGGATATGATTTTTGGGCTATCTATCCTGGCACCAGCAAAACTAGAATTTTAACTTGCCAAGCACTTTTGCTAACTTAAAGCTTTTCAGCTGAGGTCTTTTGTATTGAATTTGTAGCTGCTCGAAACTGCCTTTTTCCTTTTCTGAATCAATAGATTACTCTTAACGAATTATGACCTATCCAAACTTTTTTTCCAGATTACTGAATGAGAAGAGAAGCAGTGACACAGAAACTTGCACTCCTGTCTGTGAAAAGGACACATCAGATCAAGCCAGCAGGATATCTCAATTGGAGACAGAGTTGAAGGACATGAGAGAACGTTACCTTCAGATGAGTCTGCAATATGCCGAAGTAGAGGCCCAGAGAGAAGAGATGGTCTTGAAGCTTAAGTCTGCAAAGAAGGACAGGAGGTGGTTCACATGACAGTAGTACCCGATACTATTTATTCATTGAAGTAAAACCCAATTTTCTATGGTATGTATTTTCTGCTTGCCATTGTTATATACGCATTACACATAATGTATGTGAGGATATAATAGCTACGAATTTTGATTATGCTAGGGAATATTGCAGCAGGTACATGTAAACATCAGTCTGTGCAGTTAGCTCGTGATGCATTGTTGGGTGATTAGAAAATCAAATCCATAGGCCTGTGAAATATCCCTTAATCTTATGCACGCTATAGCTGTATATATCTAATCTTTCCAATGCAAATCAAAGTTTTGATGACAAGTACAGTTCTCAGCGGATTTATTTATTTCTTGGTATCTTTGGTATTCTTGTGCGTACTTATGACATTAGTTTGTTCATCGTATCTCACAAAATGATTGCTAGTGTTTGTGTTTTGGCCATGCAGGCAAAGATGACTATAAATACACGACTTGTATCATATGCAGAGTATTACTCGAATGACTGCCTATGGAGAGTAGGATATTTCAGAGAAACTTTATCTCTGTCTCTAAACAACCAGAAAACATACAGGTGGTAGACCACCAGTGACAGGTATTCTTACCAATATTTGCTAAAATATCGTCATAAAATTTACTCATACTTCCTATTACCTCTTATTACGTCAGTACGTCAAACCATGTTTACTTCTTGTGTCGGCATACCAAGCACCGCGATTGTGTGCCAGAAAGTTTTACAGATTTTTCTTTTTGATTCTCTCCTGTATTTATTGGCTTTTTTTGGCAATTAGATCTATACAAAGTTGTTCCAACAATATAAAGAAGATTGGTTCACTATCACTTTCATTCAGATATAGACATGAAGAATTTACATTGTAAGCCTATCCCAATCAAGTCAGATTTTGGTTATGTATCAACCTCATGCCTTCAGGGTTATCTTCATTGGCTCCTCTCCCCTTGGCTACAATCCCATGGCTGTTTCTTCCAACCTTGGATTCTAAATTATAACACTAAGTATCTCTAAAAGACTGAAAAAATACTGCATTCATTATAGAGTTTTGAAACTACACTTGTCTCAAACGAATGACTTTTCAAACTGAGGTGTTTCACTAAATATACTAGAATTTTCTTTATATAGCAATAATATTCTAGAGCAAGGATGCAGATCCCTATTTCTGAGTGGTATGCAAAATTTTCATGACCATAGTGTACTTGGAGCATGCGCTTTGGTTGTTTATTTTCACAATGCAGGATCCTAAAAACTAAAATAAATTAAAGGGTGCTCTAATTATTGGTTGTTGATCTTTCAAAACTCTTTGCCCCCCGTCCTCTTTCTCTAGAAAACCTATTAGGCCCTGCATGCATGCCTAAGCACAGAGCATAACAAGATCTCTGTGCCCTAAAGAGGACTCCAAGTGGATACCCATGATGGACCATTCCAATTGAGATGGCGTCATTTTCAGGGCATTGATCGATATCGTATTCATGAATTATGGATCATGTCATGGGTACTCTAGCCTTGTGAGAGATGCTTACAAGGGAAGAACGTGCATGGATTCATGCATGGTACGAAAAGATATATAACATACATATGTCCGGGCATTTTTGGCTGGATATATAGATTGTCTCTTCATGCTTTATACTCTTCATGATAAACGTATATAGCATGCAGAGACGAGCACATATAAACACTTAGAAGAATATGAATCTAATTCTATCAGTGATCATCCATGCATGTTGTGTTCCATGAGGAGATTACTGTTTTTGCAGGATCTAGTAGTTCAGGCTTAATTGGTCTTTTCTGTATTGTCTTCTACGGTTTGAAGGCTTTCGATTGAATTTCATAGGTAGCACTTCATTATAGGGAAGGAATTATTGTACGGATTGTTGTCCTACATGTATTGTGTTCACTCTCAATTCGGCTAGATGGCTTATCGAGATCGCCAAACCTTATCTTGATGAACTACACTGAAACCATCATAGTTCTTTTCTCTAGGGTTTGTTCTTGATTCATGAAGCTACTCTCTTCAACTCTGGAAGTTTTCACATGATCTGATTTGCGGTGTTTGTTTTCTCCGTGATGATGCATTTTCTGTTTGTGAGTGATTTTTACTAAGTTTGATGCACGCGATTAGATTTCATTGAGATCAATGCATGTTAATTTACTAATCTCGAGCATTTGTTATGTTTAACTTGATTCAAGGATGTTTCCAAAATTCTCAACAACATTATGTGGGTTCCAAAGCTTTGTTTAAGGAATTCTTAGCACAACTTAATTTTTATTATTACGAAAGGTTCAATGCTTCTTGTTCTAATTATTATTAATGCTTGTAACGTGCGTAATGGCTGCTAGTCAATTAACTTTAGACGAACAAAAAAGAGTACCCCTGATTATTAATTTTGAATCATATACTAAGTAGTTCTATGTTTAAATCATATATCATGCAAGGAGATGGGAACAAATAGCATGTACAAGTTAGCTACGTCTACTAGTTTATTTTTGAGGATAGGCTGGCTAGGTTTTACAAGTTAATTTGGAACGATTTGAAATTTGCTTGCTTACAAAACTTTTCTACAGTCTTTGGATAGTATTAGGCCTATGATAATACAAGTGACAGGAAACACTGTAGTAATTAGTTTGATAAATGAATTCATGACTACTCGCAAGATCATAGTGCAGTGTTATAGCAAAATGCAAAAGCTTCCAATTGAGAAAGGAACAAACTTGTATTGTATGTGCCATCTACTTGAGTTATGCTTCTGTAGCTATCCTAATCTCTCTACAGATGACCCCAAAAAGAAAAAGTTAAACTTTATCTGAATCACATGAACCTAGCCCTTAAAAAAAATGTAACCTTTTTCAAAGTGCAAGTGAAGTACACTGTATTTCAGTAAAACAAGAAGTCCTCTAGCGCAAGTTGTGTACGGTGTGATAGAAGATGGTTGCCTTTTCATCCTGTATGGGACTAGGCCGCGTTTGGGATTACTTATAAGTAGCGTTTTAAAAGTTTTTTATTTTATATTTTTTAATTAATTTTTATAATATTTTATAAAATTTATTTAAAATTTTTTAAAATATTACAAAAAATTATATAGTAAAATTGTTTTATTATTTTTATAGATAAAAAAATTAAAACTTATTTAAACTCTTCCTAAATCTCAATCTTGAGGCACTCAAAATTAACCGGAGTTCTATAGTTATCAGAAATGGAATATTAACATAATCAAAGTCAAAAGTTCGAGAGCCTATTGGAGTCGGCACTTTTGGTACACTAAAAGCTAGAAGACGAAAAGCAACAAATAGTTATGTTGGTTCTATACTTGACTCATTTCTTAATTTTATCTCTTCATTAAACAAATGCAGCAAACTGATCAATAAAGTCTAGCACCCATTGAATAATCTAAGTATTGTGCTTCGAGAAAGGCAACTACTAGGGGGACAGATGCTTGAGAAGAGCAAGCAATGAATATAATTATTCCAAGCACAACTCATTGATTTAGAAACTTTTTTTTTGTAATCTTGAATCTCTAGAGAAAACTTTGCTATAGAGCAGAATGTGTAGGTTGTGGCATAACACTTTTGGCTTGCTTGACTACAATGATGCTCATCATGGTAGTTACCATAATTAGTAGCCAAATATGTGGGACTAAACATAAAATATTTTATTTCCTCCATTGCAAGAATTTTTCAATGTTCTTATTGCAATGCAGATGTTTATGATGTTTTTTAAGAACCTTTACCTGCAAACAAAATCTCATGCAACTGATTTTTTTCCTTTTGTTATGTTGAATCCTAAAATGATTTATTTATATGTTTAATTCTGTACCTTATATATGTATACTATTCTTTTTATGTTGAAGTGCATACTGTTTTATTGATACGATGGGATATAGAATGGGATGCTGATTTCTTTTAAGGCACCCATTCAGTTTGCTTGTAATCTCCTACTTATTTTTACCCTTTACCTAAAGCATATTGATATTTACCAATTTTATTTATTTTTGTTTTCTTTCTTTCGTTCATAGTAACTCGTCTTCGTCACCATCAATCTAAGAGCTTGTTTCGATTACTTCGAACTTAACTTTTGTTTCTGTAGTGAGTCGGAGTCACTATTCATGCTTTAGTTTCGTTCAAAGTGAATTTGATTGTTAAAATTCACTTACAATAAAAATACTTTTTAATTACTTTTAAATGCAAATTGATATATAAAATTGGGCTCATTTTTTAAATCCAGCTTTTCTTATAGGACTCATTTTTTAAATTCACTCTTTAGGAACTCATGAGTAACTGAAATAAACCCCCAAAAAAAAACTTATGCTCTTGAAGAAACTGATTTCTTGTACAAAGAAACAGCACAAAAAATCCGAAGAATTTAATTTAAATAATTACTTATGTGAACAATGAACTCAAAGGTTATTTAACCAAGAAGTAATCAAATTTTAATTGTTTGTTTTATTTCTTATGATGGTTTATAGATTATTATACACGTGGTAAACCAAATTAACAGCAAGCAAATCAAATCTATTAATAAAAAAATTAGTACTGAAAAAGGCAGCTCAACTCCCTCTTGCCGTGAGAGTAAGAGAACAGACTCCCTCCAATATGCTTGATTTGTCTCTCTACATACATGATATATAGACTCCTTTACATAGATACACATAAATTAACTAGTAATTACAGAGTCATTAATTAATTTCTTCTCACCTAACCAACTCAAACAAATTGAAAATTCTTATATGTCATGATAATTGATTAATTGGTTTATTGTTGATTTGGGTTTAACTACTATCCCCCACCTACCTGCGTTGTCAAGGAAGACAAAAAAATCCTGCTATGGAATCTGCTCTGCTCTAAGCTGATGGCATATTTGTTCGGAGGAAAGTAAATTTTTAAAAAATAAATATATTTAAAATATAAGTTATTAAAAAATGAAAATTTAAAAATAAATTTATGAAATAAAAACATTTTTTTTTGGCTAAAAGAATCACTTTCAGAGTTAAATAGACATGCCGTAATTCGATCAAGTTTTTTGCCTAATATTCTGCACAGGCTTAAATGAAGTATTGAGAAATGTCTGTATGAAACAAATAATGCACGTTCTGTATAAAACTAACTTGAAATTTTTCTATAGATAAACCTTGCACACAAACAATTTGCATGAAACAACGTTTAATAAAATTCCTTTCATCTCCAAAAGTAAATAAATAAAATAAAGAAAAAGCTTCAAAAGAAACTAAGCTAGTCGTCAGAGATGAGAGATCAGACCATCACAGGTGGGCTGGTCCAAAGCAAAACCCAATCTAACAGTTCCTTGTTGAGTTCAAAATCTCAACACCACGGGTTTCGCTTCGCGGCTAATCGTTTACATATAACCCGTTTCCCCGCACTCGTTTCTCTTCGGGTATAGTTGATTAATAATATTTTTATATTCACATCTTCCGTTTCTCATCTTCTTTATCGCGTTTCCTTTTTTTCTTTTATTTCCCTCCGATTGATGGCAACCCGCTGTAAATTCAATTCCCGCGCGACAGAAGCAACATATAAAAGTGACAAATCCACGTGTCGATCTACCCTGTACGCCAAGTGATGGACTCTCTTACGTAACTATTTTTTACACATACCAAAAAATTCTCAGTAAATTAATTTAACAAATTTCTCATCCATCCTCTAAAATGTAAAAATGAAAATATGTAAATAAATAAACCAGAAGAGAGAAACGAAAAAAAGCTGCTAATTTTGTATTTATTTTGATTGTTTTTTCCCATTGGTCTTCTCTTCTTTTTTCTTTCATTTGCGTTATTAAACCCAACCATTTCCCGTGATCCGCACCCAAATCCTTCCTTAAATACTCAACTCCATTTTAGTATTTCCCTTCTCAACCATTCTCCTCAAATTTTCAATCTGCGTTGCTGTTTTATCTACCGATTTTAATTTGATTTGGTTTATTTCATTGGTTTTGGTTTCTGAAAAATGGAATTGGTTTCGACTCGCACAATCTGCTGATAATCAGAAATTGAAAAGAAAGGTTAATCAATGGCGGAATTCAGGCAGAAAAATCGCGATTTCCGTCGTGGTTTGGAAGATTGCGTCCTGGGACGCATTGACGGTTGTGCTTTCGCCGATGAGGACGATTTTCCCGAATCTTCCGCTGGCGTTGATCAGCTTGCTCGCCGGCGAAGGCGGTCTGACCTCGACGGCGATGATTTTGCTGAGTCTTCTGCTGCTGCTCGTCGGCACTCTCGAATTCTCAGCCGGTGGGTGGCTCGCCAAGCTGAGGAAATGATTACAACTATCGAGAGAAGGAATCGGGAGAACGAACTCATGGCGCTTGCTGGGCTTCATACGGTGTCTATGCTTGATTCATCGTTTCTCCGTGAATCTCGTCGATCTCATCAGCAGCAGCAGCAGTCGATCTCTGCAGAGCGCCACATTGTTGCTCCTCGTGCTTCCTCGTTGCTGCAGATGTGGAGGGAATTGGAAGATGAAGCTGTTGCTACTGCTGGCGGGCGCAATCGGATGGTCTCGAATGCTACTTCTTCTGCTTCTCCGCGGTCTGAGATTGGACATGGAAGAAGGCAGAATGGATTGGAAGATGCTAGTGAGAGTGATGACAGCGAGTTTGTGCGGTGGGCTCGCGGAACTAGGCGGGATGATGTGGAGGAGGAGGATGATAGGCGGTCAAGCAGGGAGCAGTCTCCGGATTCTGGTGATACGGAGAGGGAAAGAGTGAGGCAGATTGTTCGTGGGTGGATGACGGAGAGCGTTGCTGTGGCGCAGGCGGGGCAGAGGGTTTCTCCGAGAGCCAATGAAAACTCATCAAGAGCTGAGTGGCTTGGGGAGAATGAAAGGGAAAGGGTGAGACTGGTGAGAGAGTGGGTACAGATGGCTAGCCAGCAGAGGGATGCAAGAGCTAGCAGGAGAGAGGACAGGGAGAGGGAGCAGGAAAGGGACCGTTTGGTTTCTGATCAAGAAGATGGACCTCCACAACATGTTCGAAGGAACATGCTGAGGATTCGTGGGCGGCAGGCACGTCTTGATCTCATCATGAGGATTGCTAGAGAAAGGGAGCGGGAACTGCAGCGTCTCTCTGAGCATCGTGCTGTTTCAGACTTCGCTCACCGCAATCGCATTCAGGTTGATATCTGACATCTGCCAAGCTGTTCATGGAATTAGTTGATTTAATTTAATGCAATGGGATGAGCGAGCTTATTATTTAGTTAACCTAGTGACTTGGTTTGTAGTTAACATTCTTCTTGACCTTCAAAGTTTACTATGAACTGCTAGAGCTAATTCATGTAGTTCAACTGCTTAAGGAGTAGCCTAATTCGACATCCTCCTGTGAATAGTTTACGCATTTAGTGATTTGCTATTGTTGGTGAATATTTTGTATTTTCATTTCGTTGGCTAAAGTCTTTTTGGTTTACCTTACTTGACGGGGTTCTGGTGATTGAGTTTATGGGTATCCATTTGCTCATCTTGTGGCCTTGTTTCATGCCATAGACTTTTGTTCTAAACTTTTAAGATTTCCTTAGTATGTTTTATGGGACAGTTTCTTGAACATTTGGCATTTTCTTTGGCTGTTAGAGGGCTGTTAGCCTGTTAGAATATATTTTGATGACAAAATGTCCAGAGGGTCGACGTTGTTATTTGTACCTCATGTCATGTCTTCAAATATTTATAATTTTCAAGATCTAATGAGCAGCTTCACCTTTTAATTTGATCTAACAAACTAGTTGTTTTTGGGTCTTCTACTTCTTTTTGAAATTTGCTTTTTACCATGACATTGTGGCCTTTTCTATCTAGAGAACCAGAAATGTCATGAATCCTCTATTCTTGGACTTCTGTATTGAAGTGCTCTTCAGTTTTAATTTCAATCCTGCCATATAATGCTTGGAAATGCTTATATTTTATGGAGTTGGGAGCTGCCAAAACCGTTTTGCCAGTGTTACTCCTTAACAATCTTTTGTTTATTTAGTGTACATAAGCGTGCTTGTCTAATGATACAAGTAGCTCGTTTATTTGTCAGTGTCATTATGATTCTTTTTTTTTGTCAGTCACTTCTCATGGGAAGATTTTTAAGAAATGGAAGGCCTTCAGAGGAGGAGAGGCCTCCTTCTGCAGCAGCGAGAGAGTTGGGTCAGCTGAGGCAACGTCATACAGTCTCTGGCCTAAGGTAATTGTTCAATCATCAACTAGTTGGAAGAATGATGACGAGTGTTTTTTAGTTTTGGTTCATGGTTGTAAAGTGCTTACTAGTTAGAATCTGTTCTGTCAATGTAGTGTTAACCATAAAAGAATATCTGACTAGAGAAAAGATAAAGATGAGTAATTGACTTAGGAACAAATAGAACAAAGGTCACTGCAACAAAAGAGCATTGTACAATCACTTGAAACTTTTTCTGCTCGCAAAGCATTTGATATATCATACTAGGGACTGATGCGGATAGCATAAACAAGCAGCAAATTGCAACTGAATTACCTAGGTATGAAGTCGTTTCAATTATGCTGAAGACACTTTTTAGATTACGAGTATATCTCTATTTTTTTGCCACTAAGGGTGGAGTAGGAATATCAGATTGTGTGATTAACAGTAATGATTTTTGTTGTCAATTAGAAAGAATATTGTTGATTACGTTGTAGATCGGACTGTAGCTTATATAAGTCAAAGAGTGCTTGGTATTTTAGTCGATGCTACAACCAATTGTGAGTGCTTTGGTCAAAAGACTGGTGTGGTCAAAGTCATAATTTAGACCTGCCATAATATTTTGTCTTTTATAGCTAATTTACACTATGCATAGACAACTTTGAGGTCTAAGTTTAGTTACATCATGAATAGAAGTATTATAACTAAGTTCATGTTATTGCTCTCAGCAAACTCTTTAAATTTAGTTGGAAACTAGATGATAATGATTTCTCTTCAAATGCTCTGAAGAAAGCACTTTAGTTGATGTCCACATCAAACAATTCTTTATAATTGGGGAGGGATTTGGATTCAGATTGTAGAACATTGTACGCAGGCAAGCTGTCACTCAGGCTCAATCAAATAGCGAGACACAAGTGACTGATACCTCAAATGCACCTGCTGGGGATGTAGATGGTGCTAGAAACGAGCATCCTCAATCTGAGTTTGTAGATGAAGCAATCCATGACAACTATGAGAACTCCCGGTTGCTAAGAAGCGAGGACAGTGAAATGGAGCAAGCAGTTCAGTCACAGCAAACGATTGATGATGAACCACAGGGCAACATAAATTGGCAAGAATCTGAACCAATGACAGAAAGTTGGCAGGCCCAAGATGGAGGAAGGGCTTGGCAACAGAATGCTGATCTGTCTTATAATGAATGGCAGAACGAGACCCTAGAAGAATCTGATATGAACTGGCAGGAGAGTGTGGACCAAGAGTGGCAACAAGTAGCACCAGAAGATGATGGGGAGGATAGTCGTATTCTGGAAGCTCAGGAAGAGTGGCATGAGAATTCTTCTCATGGAACTCTACAAACATGGCAAGATGGACCATCAAATCCTCCTAGAGATCAAAGGTCCATACCTAATAGAAGATTGAATAGATTTATCCTCCCTGAAGATGAGAATGTGTACAGTATGGAACTTAGGGAACTTCTAAGCAGGTACCTTTTTCTCCTCCTCTCCATTTGAAACTAGCATTATGAGGGGCTAATACCTTGTGACAAATCTATGAGATATTTGCAGGAGAAGTGTGTCCAATCTTCTCCGGAGTGGATTTCGTGAGAGTCTAGATCAGCTTATCCAGTCCTATGTGCAACGGCAAGGCCGTGCTCCGTTTGACTGGGATCTAGAAAGAAGTTTGCCTACTGCCACTTCTCCAGATGATGATCGGAGTCAAGAAAGAGATGATGAACTCAATCAAGAGCAGCAGGTGCCAGTTGCCAGACAGCCTGTTGGAAGGCCATCACCTCCAGTGCCCCCTCCACAACCGTTTTGGCACAGTGGTTTACACCATACTAATTGGAGCAGGCGGAGCTTACATCGATCAGAAATTGTGCGCATCTCACTTTAATATGATCTATTTGATAATTTTAATTTTATCTATACATATTTTTGTATTAGGACTCCTATCACTTGATTGTTGTGCAGGAGCTTCTAATTTAGGTTAATGTTTTACTTTTTGCTAAGTCACATGAATGATATTTTGTTCCAGGAATGGGATGTTATCAATGATCTTCGGGCTGATATGGCTAGACTTCAACAAGGGATGAGTCATATGCAGAGAATGCTTGAGGCATGTATGGATATGCAGTTAGAGTTGCAGCGCTCTGTTCGGCAAGAAGTTTCTGCAGCCTTAAATCGTTTTGGTGGAGGCAAAGGTGAGTTTAAGTGGTTTGTTTGGGGTTGCTTAAAGGGTAGAGCTTCTAGAGAAAAGGAGTTTTTGGGAATGAGCTTGTCATTTTTTTTAATTAAAAAAATACATATAATGATTCTATGACGTACAATTCACTCACGTCTTCCAAATTCCCCCCCAAATAAAAAAGAAAATCTAGATATAAATTTTGTTTTTTATAAATTTAACAATGGGGTTCTGTTCTGAGAACGCAACCCCAAAGAGGCCCTAAATCTTCATTTTGTTCATTTTACATCTACTCTTCAGAATGATAAGTGACATATAGAAAATAAAAAAAGCTACCAAAAGTTTTGAAATACATGCGTGACTTGCTTGAGGGTACCTGCAGCAAGAACTTCTTTTAAGTAGGATTAGTAAGTTTTCAATATCACGTACTTCCCTTTATTTGTTATGATGTTCTATATCTGATTATGGATGAAATTTTACCAATATGAAATTAGACATGGTTGTTATGTGATTGCTTTAGGATTTTTAAACTATGCCTATTCTTTTCAATACAAGTTTGTACGAAACCAGAGCATTTCTGTTGTTATTGTTTGAAGCTAGAAATTGGGATTTCTTCCTTTGTTATCCATCCTAAGAGCGTGTTCTCCAATTGCAACTCCATACATGTGAAGCTCGTCTGTTTGTAGCAGGTATGACTGAAGAAATATCAGAAGATGGATCTAAGTGGAGTCATGTGAGAAAGGGGACATGCTGTGTCTGCTGTGATAATCACATTGACTCCCTTCTTTACAGGTTTTTTTTCTTATACACTTATCTTTTAAGCTAGCTACTGTCCAGAAATTATTGACTGGAATTAACTGGTCTATGGCACCATTCCATCAGATGTGGACATATGTGCACATGCTCAAAGTGCGCAAAAGAGTTAGTTCGAAGTGGTGGCAACTGCCCGCTCTGCCGAGCACCCATCCTAGAGGTGGTCCGAGCTTATTCCATACTGTAAATAATGAAAAGGAAGTAGATAGAAGATAAAGGGTTTTTGTTGCTGGGGCCGTGAATTTTGCTAACAGGTTGCCTTTTGTATCTATTGTAAGTTTTTTCCGATTTTTTGCCTTCACTCCTGTAACTTTTTGAATGTTGAACGAACCTTAAATGATACCTTCGCCTGACTCTCTGTCGTAAACATTAATTTATTAGTGAGAATCATTTCATCAATTTGCGAACTTCTTTACAGGTTTTCTGACTGATTCCTCCAAGGTTTTCATCAAGTTGTCTGCCTACTAATGATGGTGATGCGTAATACATAACTAACTGGTTTAGGGTTTTGAAAACCTGATGAATTATACTACATGCCACTGGTGAACACCAGGAAGAGGTAAAGTGACGGAAAGTTGCGTTCTTCTTCTCTTTGACGGAACGTTAATATATGATGACAAGGAATTGCTCTTGCTTTTGATCTCGGATTACATCCTCATTATTTTTTACGGGTATTGACGTAAATTAAAGAAGGCATTCATGAGAAGAGGTAGTTTATCATGTCTAATGGTTGAGCTATTCCCTTTATCCTCCACCAATCAAGATATGCTGTATATATATATGGGCAAGGAATAGAGTTGTTTCGGCCGGTCGAAAATTGCAGAAAACTTGACGTTTAATGCTCTTAGCGGGGTTTGCGTATGTTACACATTTCTAAACCTGTCCAAATTACAAACACCTGTGTCTGGCCGGTTAATAAGTTGTTAACTTTTTTAGGTTCCTCTACTGTTTACATTCAACAAGAAGCTGAAGCCTTCATCCGTCACCACTACTGCACAGGCATATGACCGTCGTGGCAAGGACCTTGTCCATTTGTTTAACCAGGTACTTGGGGGAGATGACTGAACAGTTCACCTCTTGTTTCAATTAAGCTATTTATATGCATCTAAAGTTCAGTACTCTCTGAAAAGGACGGTACTCCATTTAGTGATTCAATCCAGCTATAATTCTTTCTCGCTGTCATCCGCTCTCTCTTGGTCAGTCGCCTCCCGGCGCTCGCATCCACACGATCACATTTCAGCAGCAATTCACAGATTTAAGAAAGAAAGAAAACGAACTCTTCTATTTGCGTTCTGTACACAACTTCTGTTTCAAACTTACTAAACATATGCATGTACGTCACATGTGGCTGAACAGAGGAGGAACACGTATATTCTCCCTCATCACTCTCACCAGCTGCAGGTGCACCGCAGCTACACTACTCTTCTTTCGTCTCTGCTGCTGCACTGTGTTCCAACTCCAGCTACTTGAAACAGGTTATAAAATTTAGACCAGAATTTTGTCGTTATGAGACCCAAACAGAGCTCATATCCTACAGAAAGATTTGTAGGATTCTCTAGAATAGTATATAAATATTTTGAAAAACGTTCTAGAGAAGCGTTATTTACCAATCAAAACAATCACCCTTATTCACTAAAGAAATGCTTTAAATATGGGGTAAGAACTCTTCACATATAACCATTAAAATAAGTTGTAAACATCAAGTTCTTATAAACATTTCAAGCTTGCTAGTGAAGCTTTGTTGAATCCATACTTCTCTGTTTTCCTTTGCCCCATTCCCTTGGTATAACTTCGAAATTTTTTTAGACTTACTTAGCAACTTCACATAAAACTTATCTAAATACCATGCGGGTACTATTAAAAACTCTAATTCTGTGAATTTGGTATTAGAGCTAAGGTTTTGAATTTGGCCACAGTGCAGGACGTCGTCACTACAAAGGAAGTGCCGCAAGAGCAAGCCTGCAGGAGGAATGAGCAACACGCACCAACCAAGACTCGTAGCAAGTCTAAGGCTCCATCATTGATGATAGAGCCGCATTGTTGATCTAGAGCAAATTGTTTCAGATATAGATTTTAATGTTGAAGAGCTTGGTAGACGGCTTGATGACTTAGAAGTATAATATGCAGAGATCGCCTAAGCGTAAAGATGTTTATCCAATAGTTTAGTAACTCCTAAAGAGGGACCTTACTACCCTCATGCAAGACATCTCTATCATGCGCAACTTCGTAAAACACAAATACGCTCTATCGGTACTGAGTGAGATGAGGTTCGTCAAAACTGGGTAAAATAAAAGTGCAGCTTTGCTACCAGATCAGTTTCTAATACCAAGGTTGAAAGGTGAGGCTAGAGATGCCCAAACCATCCACTTATAATGGTATCTGGATGCCACTTCAGTGGAGAACTTAATCTTCGGTTTGGCAGAGTACTTTAATGCCATAGGAACGCACGACGAAACTATCAAGGTAAGTATTGCTCTCACTTTTCTTCAAGATGCAGTTTAGTTGTAATGATGTCGTAAGCACGGGGTGAAATAGAAAAATGCATCTGATCTCTATTGTCTCCATAGATGATTTTCAAGTAGTCCTAGGTATGGAGTTCTTTGACCAAGCCCATGCCTACACTTATTTGGCAGTTAATTTTTCTCATCATCTCCAATGGGAATTAAACATGCATGGTACAGACAGAATGCACGGCCAAGTTAGAAACAAAGGCATTGTCCGTCATGCAACTTAAAAGCCTTAGCAAAGACCCAAGCTTCATGGTTCTCTAATGGTGCTCAATGATGGAGAGGATGCCTCATATCTAAAGATCACACACCTTCTCCCATACAAGAGTAACCTCACATAGGAACAAGATTGGGAACTCTAAATTCATCTTTATACAATCATGCAGCATGGCTACTAACATAGTTCAATAAAGTTATGTTATTATTGGACTGTATTATTAGACTATATATGAGACAAGCCCATTCTATGTACTCTATAAATAATTATACGATGTAAATTCTAGTTATCATTATTCTTCATTATTCATCATATTCAATTTTATTATTATTTTTCCTTCATCAATTGTTTCATGGTATCAGAACCAAGTTGATTTTTTGAAATTTTTTTTTCTACACATAATTTATTCTCCAATTTTACCAATATCCAATTTGTCTACATCTCCACCACCACTTGTTCGTCAGTCACAACGTCCTCATCGTCTTCCTACTCGTTTTACACCAAATTGTTCAGGCCCGCTTGATAGGTTTGGTTTTGCCACCATCACCTCATACTCTCCAAAGTTTTATTCATTTCTTACTGCTATTCATACTACTTGTGAACCTAATTCTTACCAAGAGGCAATTCAGTACCATGAGTGGCGAGAGACAATGGCAGAAGAATTTCGTGCATTTCAGCAGACAGATACTTGGGATGTAGTTCCATTATCGGAGAGAGTACAGCCTATTAGTTGCAAATGAGTTTTTAAGATTAAATATTGACCTGATGGCTCCATTGAGAGGCACAAGGCTCGTCTTATTGCTAGAGGCTTTACTCAGGAGCATGTGATTGATTATGATGAGACATTTGCTCCTATTGTCCAGATGACTACTGTTCGCACTCTATTAGCAGTTGCTGCAATACGTCAGTGGCCTCTTTATCAGATGGATGTGAAGAATATTTTTCTTCATGGTACATTATCGGAGGTTGTTTATATGCAGCCACCTCCAGGTCTTTCTACTCCTCCGGATCATGTATGTCGTCTTCGTCGTGCTATTTATAGACTCAAACAGGCTCCTAGAGCTTGATTTGAGTGTTTTCGTCGAGCTATTACAGAGGCAGAATTTCAACAGAATTCTCAAGATCATTCTTTTTTTGTGCGGTCTTCACCGCAAGGGCGGGTACTCCTGTTATTATATGTAGATGATATGATTTTAATAGGGAATGACATTGCAGGTATTGCAGCCACGAAAAAGCACCTACATCAACAGTTTTAAATGAAGGACCTTGGATATCTACGCTATTTTCTTGGATTGGAGATTGCGCAAAATACTAGAGGAATTCTTATTTCTCAATAAAAATATACTTCTGACATTATTAAATCTGCAGGCTTATCTGATAGTCGGACGGTTGATACCCCTTTAGAGCTTCATGTGAAGCTTCGTCCTATAGATGGTGAGCCTCTCACAGATCCTATTCGGTACAGACGGCTTGTCGGTCAGCTTGTCTATCTTTGTATGATTAGGCCAGACATTTCTCATGTAATAAGTATCGTCAGTCAATTTGTTTCTGCACCGAGATCAGCATATTATAGTGCTTTACTCAGAATTCTCAGATATCTTCAATGCACTATTACTCGCTCCTTGTTTATGTCTTCCACATTTACTTTGGAGCTTCGAGCTTTTACTGATGCAGATTGGGCTGGTGATCCAACCACTAGACGTTCTACTACAGGTTTCTGCTTATTCATTGGTGATTCATTAATTTCGTGACGCAGTAAGAAACAGGATATCGTTGCTTGTTCTTCAACAGAAGCCGAGTATCAAGCTATGGCTGCTACCACAAGGGAGATTATTCATGTGAGGAGATTACTTACTGATATGGGAGTTACTTTTGCAAAAGCTACTCCTCTTTACTGTGATAATCGGAGTGCTATTCAGATTGCAAACAATTCAGTTTTTCATGAACGAGCGAAACATATTGAGATTGACTGTCACTTCGTTCGTGAACATTTTCTGTCAGATACTATTTCTTTACCACATGTTGCTTCTACTGATCAACTGGCAGATTTCTTTACAAAATCGCATCCGACACCGAGATTTCAAACGTTATTGAACAAATTCATATTGTTTGACCCATTATGAATTTGAAGGGCAATATTGGACTGTATTATTAGACTATATATGAGACAAGCCCATTATATGTACTCTATAAATAATTATACGATGTAAACTCTAGTTATCATTATTCTTCATTATTCATCATATTCAATTCTATTATTATTTTTTCTTCATCAATTGTTTCAGCTATAATTGTTCTATCTTTATGTAAAGAATAGCTTGTACATATTTATTGCCATTCTCATAGTCTCACATCTATCGGATTTGATCCTCCATTTTTTACTTTATAGCTTAATACATGACTGGTCTTAGCTGCACTGTTTGTTCATGACATTGAGCCCGTGTTATATGGGGTATCAAAACGTCTAAAAGTGATCCCCGTTCCAATGGCATGAGCGCAGCGGCTCTATCTGCTAGTTGATGAGAGGTGGAGACTTAAACTATTCATGCCAATAGCTCGGACACTTGATCTCTGGCAAAAATATAAAAGAGAGTTCTCTTGCTTGTATATGTCAGGTTCTATAAGGATAGTGAACTTTCATGATCCTTTGAAAGAAGTATTCATCAGAGTAATTATCTTTCAGATGGAATCTGCTAGAGAAAGATTTTCTTGGTTTCTACTCAAGATAAGAAGCATGATTTTAGTGCATATGATTTTTTGGACTGTGATCCTTTTTTTACGTGAGTGACGATACTTGCAATTTTAATTGAAGAAATGTCCGTCTTTAGTTTTGAGAATAAGCAAAAGGAATCTGTTCAAACAAATTGTTACCCTGCATCAAGTACAGCATTTTCAAATACTGAAGAGTTATGCAGCGATGGTCAACTGGAGCCTTTGTATATAAATCATGTTAGTACTTAGTAGTTGAACTTGGGTCCAAAAGTGTGGATAGGTATTAGAGAGCTCAGATGAAGTAGCGATCTCACTACTATTAATTTTCCTCTGATATAATGTTTGTGGTTGCTTCCTATTTTAAAATGAGCTCTATATCTTATCTTAACTCTGGTATTTCTTACATATATTCTCCGACAAACTAATTAGGAAAACCAGCAGCCTTAGGTCATATTTGCAAGAGCGTTTGTGAACTTTTCAAAAGTTTTTTTTTATTTTATGTTTTCAATAAAAATTCTACAATATTTATTTAAAAAATTTGAAAGTATAAAAATTCTCCATTAAGAATTTTGTATATATTTCTTTTAAATAAATTTATTTTTTGAAATATTTTAAAAATAATTTTTATTTAAAAAATGTTTTATTTTATAATCACTTTCAAATATCCCTTTAGAAAGCACTTGAATGTCTTCACTCAAAGAACCACCTGAACTTAAACAGTTGTTTATGGTTGTAGGAAGCTTATCAACTGCCTCCTATTGTGTTTCAACTTCAAATTTTGAAGTAAATCTACATGTTTCATGATTTTGGATAACAAAGGTTGTGGATGTCCAAAGACGTAAACAGTCCACTGGCTGATGCCACTGAATGGTAATAAAATCCCAAGTGTTCACATACTTGTCTTTGAAATGGAGAGTTTTGAAAGAAAACAACCTTTTATATCATATGTTACTAGCCTCGAGTGTTTCTCAATTTTCTTTGGTTATCAGACTATTACCAACTTCTCATTACTTCTCTAATCCCAATTTCAACCACCAACTCCTCTCATCGCTCAATCCATCTCCGTCATCTCTCGTTACCCAACAAACAAACAAACAAACAATCGATAAAAATTTGAAATAAAACAAAAAGTTTACGAAAATTATCTTCTTCATTTCTGTCACCACACATAGGTCAGCTAGATTCTGGACTCAATTCCCAGAAGAAGGATTCCATGCCATGCTTCGACATTTATCAAATCAAACCATGGAATCTCAATGCCTTCACCTTCATCATCATCACCACCTTCACTTCATCACCACCACGAGAACTTCAAGGCTTTCTCATCTTTCATTCATAAGAGAACTCCCCAACTTCAATCTCTTTTGTTCAACTTCAAAGACCAAACAACTACTACTACATCTGTCAAGAACTCCTCCACGTGACCCCATCTCTTCCTACTCCAACACTTCCCCTGAACCAGCTGTAGAAGCAAACAGTGACCTCGTTCCGGTTCCGCAATCTCAGCGAACAATCTCAGCATGGGACATGGCAAGTTTATGGATTGGTCTTGTTGTTGGTGTACCTTCCTACTACCTTGCAGGCAGTTTAGTAGACTTAGGCATGGCCTGGTGGCAAGGTATTGCTACAGTTGCCATAGCAAACTTCATTGTTCTCATTCCTTTGATTCTCACCGCAGTACCTGGCACGGCTTACGGAATTTCCTTCCCTGTCCTCGCTCGGTCTGCATTTGGTGTTCGTGGCGCTCGTGTTCCTGCCCTTCTACGTGCTCTTGTTGCCTGCGGATGGTTCGGGATTGAGACTTGGATTGGTGGTGAAGCTCTTGTGCTTCTTCTACCTGGGTCTATCAAGAGTTCTTCACTTGCTTCAGCTACTTTTCCCTTGCTAGGTACTACAGTGCTGGAGTTTTCATGCTTTTTAGTTTTCTGGGCAATTCAACTTTCTGTTGTTTGGAGAGGTATGGAAGGTATCCGAAAGCTCGAGAAGTACTCGGCACCAATTCTTGTTATCCTCACGTCGACGCTTCTTTGCTGGGCATATTTGAAAGCTGGTGGTTTTGGTAGAATGCTTTCTTTATCGTCGCGGTTATCACCTTCAGAGTTTTGGGCAATCTTCTTCCCATCATTAACAGCAAACATCAGCTTCTGGGCAACACTGGCAATCAACATACCTGATTTTTCAAGGTACGCTAAAAGCCAGGCGGATCAAGTTATCGGACAAGCAGGTTTACCAGTGTTTATGGGCGCCTTCAGCTTTGCGGGACTCGCTATCACCTCTGCAACTGAAGCAATCTTTGGTAAAGTCATCTCTGATCCTATACAACTCCTCGGCCATATTGGGGGCCTGCCAACAACTCTCCTTGCAATTATTGGAATCACATTAGCCACAATGACAACTAACATTGCTGCCAATATTGTTGCTCCTGCAAATGCTTTTGTTGATTTGAACCCATCTCAGTTCACATTCCGTAGTGGTGCGCTGATTACCGCAGTCCTCGGGATATTTCTGCAGCCGTGGCGATTGCTCCAGTCAAGTGAAAGCTTTGTGTACACTTGGCTGCTTGGCTACTCTGCTCTACTAGGACCAATAGGAGGGATTGTTCTAGCAGATTACTACCTGGTTAGGAGAATGAAATTGAACATTGAAGCACTCTATTCAGTGAAGCCTGACATGGATTATTACTACTACAGAGGTTATAATATTTCTGCAATGGTGGCAATGGTTGCTGGAATGCTTCCAATAGTTCCAGGATTCTTGCACAAGGTTGGAATGATAGCAAGCACCAAACAGGTTTTTCTTACCATGTATAACAATGCTTGGTTTGTTAGCTTCTTCCTGTCTGGGATAGTATACTGGGTACTATCCCAGATGCTCCTCGATGCTTCTGGGTAGTGTTCTTTACACTGTTGAAAGCTTGAAATTGAAAGGAAATTGTAAAATGGAAATAGAAAGAAAAGCAAATTACCATCGCACAATTATTTCAACATTTCAGTTCAGGATATGAAAGTTTAACAAAAACAAATTAATAGCTATCTTAATAACTTAGAAAAAGTACAATGTTGTCAAACTTGTCGAACATTCATCTAAGTTTCGCACACTAGACTAGCCTGATCGCATGCCAAAGAAATTTGGACGCTTAACGGAACTCCCTCCTTAAATTTAGAAAATCCAAAAGATACCCTCATAGCTTAATAATACAGATAATATAACAAGGGAAATATCACTCGTTTGATCATTATAAGGAAATTCTGATTCACAAGTTTTGTCATCTCTCATCTCAAATGAAAATAGTTAACTTCAATTTACAGCATGTCCAACTCACCCCAGGTTAATAATTGTATAGGAAGCAAGTATAAGATATCATCTGGTTCTTGTCTTGCTAATTTTGCCTGTAGAAGCTTTCTTCTCCATCTTTTCCCTCTTCTTCCTGCTCTTCTCATCCTCCGCATCCTCCTGAACAGCACAGATAATTGCAACACGCATGTGGATTTTGATTTACAAGGAACTTTGTACACTTCTAGGTAATGAAAGGAGATGGGTTTAGCTCTGATCATGAGAAAAAGCCTTTCAAAAGACTAGAAGCTTAGAAGCACCAAAACCTGGAATCTGCAGTGAACAGATACATTTTTCAGTACTCAAATGGAGTGCATCTTCTGTGGGACCTCATTAAAAGCATAAGAAACAGATTACCACACAATTGGAACTTCCTATGATACAAATCTCATCAGACTTCTGTAGATCTATGTAATGAGAAAGTGATTATGGCTATCAAGTTTCTCCATTCTATAAGAACCCCATGTTACAGTAGTCCGGGCAATAATGCTGCTCCAACAAATAAATGATCCAAATACAAAACTGGCTAGGTAGTCCAGCCTGTAATATTTTTTCTGCAATGCTCATAACACAAGATATACATTGAGCAGATTGAAGTCAAGATACATGTTGTTAGTGGCTAACAGACAAAGCCAAAGACATTCAGCAAGTTTGTCGTTTGCTAAAGACAAAGCTACTCAGTCTAAATCCATACTATGATATATCGATTTATTCTAACCATTTGACTTTGCCTAGAGCAATTCTTATAAAAAAGTAAGCATAAGGTAAGAGAATAGGAAAACATATAGAGTCATGACATTAGATATGTGAAGTATGTATTACCACTTGATAAACCCACCAAAACTTTCCAGAAATTATAGACCTCAACTGCACAAAGTTAGTAATGTAGATCACATCATGCAAATAGCTGCAACATATAAACTTTAATGAGTTTTACATTTACATTTTAGAAGAAGGCATAAAATGCAGAAAACATTGTCATGTAAAACAAACAATAAATTTAGAAAGTGTTCTTCCTGTTGTCTTGCCTACAACTGTAATCTGAAATTAATTTACAGATTTTTATCATAGCATAAGTGTTCACAACCTTGCCAATGGTTATTTAGCTAAGATCATCAAGAATAACTGAAATTAGAATCTTCATACCACATGTATAGCCTACCTTAAGGTAAGTCATCTAGCATATTCTTCGAAGAAGATGTGGATTAGACAAGAACACAACATGTAAAACAACCTGAAAAGGAAGAAATACCTCAATTGCCAAAAGCTATGCCAGATAGAAAAATGATGGTAATAAGGCAACAACTTTAAGCACCAAAGTAACCATACTCGCCTTATAGTTGGTTCAGGTTTGTTTCTAGAGACGTACAGTTTGTGCTTGATGTATATTACCAGAAGCTGGTAAGGTTGTTAAATGTTTATTCCTATATAGATATACATCAATAACAAACTGTACCTAGCAGACAGTTTAGCTTGCACCTAATAGCAAACTCAGATACAATATGCAAACAACATATATGGACATATATGAACTGTCTCACTTCTTGCAAAAATGTGTCTTCAAAATTTCTTTATATGAGGAACGCAAAAGATGCTAGATTATTCATTGTGAGGATTGATAGCATACACACAAACTCCACTAGTGGTCATATCAAATCCGCCATCTAAAAGTTCTCCACTATCAGAGTACGAAGGCTTTGCCATGTTAGCAAGTTGTTGATAAGAAAATCCATAGGCAGCAGAAGTTATAAGAAGGCCAAGCCAATGTTTCCATGTGAAACTCGAATGAAAAATGATCATTCTGACAGCAATATATATTACCTGCTTAGCTAGAAGTTATTAATTAACAACCAAATGGAGAACGACATTGTACATTTAGCTCCTAATCACAGAAAAGTACACATGGAATAGGCATAAATCAATTCAAAGGATTTAGATCCTTTTCAAACATACAAGTAGATAATTTTGAGGATAACATACAAGTCAATGTTTGAGTAACGTAATTGTAACATAATCAAGCAATTACAGGGTATGAAGGATTAGTAGCACATAAGAGAAACTAGAGGACCGTCCATCACTAACTACACCATGCTATATAATTCGAACAAAAAAAATTTGTAACATATGTTAAAGCATTGAAATTACTATAATCAATCACTATTTCCTGCTGGTGACATGACCAATTATTCTGTAGTCTTCATGCTAGCAGAAATTGCTATATCAATAACTATAGTCCTCTTGCTGCAAACATGATCCTGAATCGCAGTAAAAATTAGAACTTTCCAGCAAAAAATTAACCTATGAATCAATATAATACAGAGCGAAAGTCGAGAAAGAGCAGAACAACGGAACACTACTAACCAATCAAAGAGACTAAAAAAAAGAGCTTTGGGTAAGGAAGGACTTAGTTACGTTGCAGACAATTATGAGCCGAAGGAGATTGTTCATGTGCTGCTTGTTCTCTTCTTTCCACTTCTTTGCTCCCTGATTCGCCATCACTCGCCTACTTACCTCTCTTTCTCCCTCTCCCACTCCCTCTCCTGCAGAGAAACAGAAGACGAACGCAGCTAATAGTCCACAAGGCTTAAAAATGGCCGCCTTCAGATTCGAAACAGTTACTTACAGAGAGTTCGGTGACCGGTGACCATCAACAGTAAATGGGCCTAAGAATAAACTTTTTGGATACTAATTGGACACATTGAAATAAAGGCCGGTCGGGATTGAGCCCAGAAACTCGTGGATGGATAAAGATGTTTCTATCTTTAAGTAGAACAAATCATGCTTGAAAGTGTTATAATAGAAGGGATGCAAAATGTTCATCCCCAGTATTCAGGTCAAGATGAAAACAAAATGCTTGACTTTATACTATCTAATGAACTGTTAAGAGTAGACTACTAGCTGCTTTCATTTAATAAACTTCTCATACAAGATTCAAAGACTTCTTAATCCACTAATGTTATACACCCAATCCCTACCTATCAATGAAAGCAAAAGCATTTTATATATTTGAAGAAACTTTTATTATATGGTTGAAGATACTGCAGCTTGACGGCGTCTTATATTTCCATATACAAAGTCCAATATATGGAACTGTTATTATTCATAATATTTTAAATGTGAACCACATTTAAAGTTAAAACAGTTTCAGATCATATTGTATTCATGTTGATTTGTATAATCAATTATTGCTAATGCAAATTGTAAGGCACATAGTTTGTGTTTAAAGGAAAAATAGAAAAATTATTTAAAAAGAATTTTTTGGTCAGAAAAAACATATTTTTAAATGCAAAAAAAATATATCCATGTTATATTCGTGTTTGCAGACACACGTGCTGATGATTAAGCCTGCAGTTTCTTCAGTGCACTTTCATTCAGGGGAAACGCTTTAAAGAGATCCCAACTGAAGACGCCCACCACTGTAGTTCAGAATCAGAATCATGCATTGCAAACTGCAGGAAGAACCATTTGGCTTTATTTTGTGTTTGACTAGTTTATCCCTTTATCTGTCAGTTGTTGCTTTGCCCTTGCCTTTGATGGCCAATGGCTTATGAAGGAAACTATTTTCTATTCAACAATAGAATCATCAGAAGAAGAAGAAAAAGAAAAGAGCATAAAAAAGATTGCATAGAAGGGCTATGTTATGATGACCCACTACAGAATAAAGAAACACTGTTGGAACTAGAGGAGACTGTTGGACTGATCACCTGGCCCATTAAAAAGAATTTATAACGTTTGAAGCGGCTTACGCCAAAAGCTAGCTACTTCCTATAGTTTTAACCGGATCGATTTAGAAATAACTCTACAAATAAATCAACTTTTGCAATCAATTTAAATTAACTCAGATCAATCTGGATTCAATTTTAAAAAATCTTTAATATTATTTATTTCTTAATTTCTTCGTTGGTTTAATTCGAATGCGAGTCTTTCTTCTACGTCAGGTTTCTTGATTTCTTTGATTCTCTGGTACGCTTTACTTCCGTCACTTTGTGACAGCCACGGCGATAGGCTCTGCTAACGGGATTTGTCCTTATTTGGAAGAATTTTTTGGGCTATAATTATTTGATGTGGTGAATTAGTGATTATTATGGTGTAGTATGTGATGATAGATATTTGTATTTTTTTTTTCAGCCTTAAAGTTTAAAAACATTATTGCGAATTTCTATCTAGCTCTTCATTATTATAATGCTGAAATTGGGTTTTAAATATCAGTTTTACATCTTTAGAGCGTATACTTGTGAGCAAATGAAGCTTTGCCGAATTGAGGGACAGCAGATTGATCCGATAAATCATTGATTTTTGGGTGAATATATGACCCGTTAATTTGGATAGACGACTGATTCGGATCTGCCAATTATAATTTTAATGATAGAGATAAAGTATGAAGCTGATCTATTATCTCTTTTTTTTTACTAATTTGACACCTTTTTTCTAAGAAGTTATACATTCGAATTTTAGTTTGGGGATATTCACTATTGGTATGCCATTATATGAAAATGAGAAGAGCGTTATTTACTAAAACTTATTTATGACTTCATAATTGACTTTTATTTTTTGCTAAAAAATTATTTCTCAAAAGCTAACTTCAAAAAAATGACTTTTTAACCAAAAATTACATGATAGTTTCCAGATTAATTATTACTTACTTACTCTTCTAAGATTACTTTCAAAATTTTATTTTTGAATCACTTCATGATAAGTAAACAAGTCCTCAATGTGTGTGATATCGCTCGGCATTGTTTCAAATTTACCAGAGTTTAGTCTAATATGAAATATTTGACTATAAATTTGTTTAGTTTACCGTAAGTGAAGTAGAAGTAAGTTTTCTTTCAAGATTTCTTTCTTTTTTGTTAAAGAAAATTATCTTGGGATAACTTTCTATATTTATCGTTATAGATTTAAAAAAACTGGCTCTTTATTATCTATTTATCTTTTAAAAACTCTCTTTTTTAAATAAACAACTATGCACTGTAAAATTCAACTCAGCACTTCAATATTTATCTTTTTTAAAGATACTTTTTTAATAAAATCATTCAGTTCACTTTAAATTAAAAATATAAATTTTAATTTAATTTCGATAGTATTTTAATAATTTATATTGAGTTCAAAAGAGCACACACCAAATGTATGAACAGCCTGCAGATATGTAAGAGAAAAGTGGGGATAACATCTAGCTCTCCTCGTTCCGTAGGAGGTGATGGCAGTTCTGCGCAACAAATTAATATTTCTGACTAGTTCAGTTAGATACACGCAAGATTAACAATAAAATTTAAACCAAAAAAATGGATCCCGAAGCAAATTAAAGCGTTTTCCCTCACACGTGCAGATGCGGTTATCGCGTGAGAGGGCATCCAATGTGAACGGAATTGGTACTGTAATAAAACGTACCACTTGTGTGGATCCCACTCTTACAGATCGGACGGTTTTAGAAATTCTCCAAAGGTGGATAGATGCATTTTGGAGGAAAAAAAAAAAAAAAGGACAGAGATGCCATTTCTTTTCCTAAAATTCCTCCTACCCTCATGAAAGGATATGGTATCCTATGAAGTCTTGTCGGACAAAAAACGAAAAGAATAAAAACTTCTTGTCGCTGCTGTTTTACTCCACGCTCCCTTACCGAACACTAACCTGCACCACACCTGTCTGTGAAATTCTTTTCTCATGATGGTAACAACTTCAACAACCCGCTTCAACCAAAACCAACCACCTGTTTTTCCATTTTGATAATATAAATCAACGTAGTCACAATTTGAGCGGCATCAGTAATTTAGCCCAGTCTTATGAACTGACAAGATTCGAATATATTGAGCTAGAATGGAAGATTTTTGACTAGAGAATGTATTATAGGTTAACGCTCTACGGCGTAAAATTGAATTCGCGTAGAAACATCCTTGATTGCAAGAATTATTAATTAGACTTAATTATTTTCGAAACTTGTGTGATAAATAAGGTCAAATTGTGGGTTAAATTCAAATCCGAAGCTGATTCATATCTAAAATAGATAAAAAAATATATGAGCCCAAACTCTATGCTGACATTGCATGCCAGTTTCTTAAAAAAAAAAAAGAAATGTAAATTATGCCATAGTTCATTGGAAAAATAACCAGTAGGTAGGTATTATCGTACATATACGCTACGCTGCAATATTTTTGTGATGGAAAATGATGAAGGTGTAGTGAGGAGAGTAAAGATAAGAAGGTCCCATGTCATCGAAGATATAAGGGCCACTCTCCATGGGTGCTTCCATAGGGTCCCATCAATACAAAAGTAAAGAAAGTTTTGGAAGAGGAACAAGAAGAAGGGGAGCAGGAGATCTACATAGATAGAATCATAACCATCATAGTAGAAAGAAACAGAAAAAAAAAAATACATATTAAAGAATGCAGATAACTGCAGGTAGCAAACAGTAATACTTGTTGTTGTCATAGAATAAATAAGTAAATAAGAGTGTTGAATTCTTCAATCTATTATCTATATAATCTTATTATATATGCAAACAACAAGATCACTCTCAGGGCCCTCTCTCTCTCTCTCCCTTTCATTCTTTCTCATTCTTTCCCCTTTCTTTGTGTGTGCTACATATACCTTCTCAAGTACGCCTTCTTCCTTTTCTCACGCCGATATAATTCCATTCCCCACTAGTTTCAGCTATTCAATTTCAGTAATTCAGTTCAGTTATTATATATATTCATATCCATGTCTGCAACACTGAAGCTGCAAGAATCAGATCATCAGCTACAATCAATGAAGAAGAAGGATTCAGATGAAATATTATCGACAATTAATACCGATGAAACTGAACATCAAAAACAGAATCAAAGGTCAGAAGAAGACAAGGGAGAAAAGGAAGATGATCTTCAGTTATGTCGTACGCCCACCGGGAAAGAGAGCAAGATACCTCCAGTGCCTGGCACTTGCCCGCCTGCTCCGAAGAAGAAGAGAATTCTAGGGTGTAAAAGAAGGTTGTTCGAGACGGAGCTTATAAAGATCAGTTCTGATTCACTGGAACAGTTCTTCCGGCCGTTGGATAATTGCCGGAGAAGAAGCAGGCGCAGACTTCTTGTTTAATTTTATATCTATATACCCAGAGCCTGGTGCATTTCAGATAGATCTAGATATCAATTAACATTTAGAAATTATTAAGCTTACGAAACATAGGAGACTTTTATATATAGTTTGATGATTCAAGTTGTTGTGTTATTATTGTTATTTCCTGACGACGTGAGGATTATAGGGATTGGACTCGATGGCTGTGCAGGTGTGCTTAATTCTTTCTTTGGGTGAATTATGATCAGTTCTTGTATACCATTGTTAGCTACATATTGTTGTTGTAGAGATAAAATATCTTCAGTTTCAGGATTGATCTTGATCATATGAGTTCTTGTTGCTGAGTTATGTTAACTTCGTTCTTTGCATGCTCTTCTGTTAAAATATTCTAGCCCTTTTTTTCTTTGTTTTTCTATTTTATTTCACCGTCTTGCATGTTCTTAATGTTTATCGATCTCCATATGAGTTGGTGGAAGAACGAAAGAAATAGACAGTGAAGAAAACCATGAAAGAATTAGCTTAGAAAATTTGACAAATTACAAATATATTAAATATGGTTAATTTTGTCATTGATTACACTTTGAATCTTAATTTTCCGTAATCAAAGAGTCCTGAAAGAAGTACACATTTTTTTTAAACGTCATCTTTACGAATTAATAGTTAATTTGTAAGATCCAGAGAACCCATTGTTGTTGTTACAGCTACCATAGATTTTGTTATCTTTTTCTTTTTTAATTAAAACTTCATAATATTAAGTCGTACGCAAGGTTGATATTGACCTCCAACAACTAACAGATCCAGTTCATAGTTGAAAGTTTCAATAATAGTTTAATGTTCTCATCATCAACAGAATTGTTCATTCATAAACGTAAGCACGGGCTCCACGTTTGGAGAAGATATGCCTTAATTATTACGAAGTCATGCAGCATGAAAATTGATATACAGCTTATAGATTAGAACTTGATGTTGATAAGAGTGTCTCCATAAGTTGAAAATTATATATTCTACGAAAGAAGCATCATATATATATGACTTCAATGATTATGTGCATTTCCTTTTTAAATTAATAATAATATTAATTATTAGAGATTTGATATGCTTAATTAATAAACTTTAAATATATGTGCTTCTTTATGCTTGTTTATCTATTTGAATGTAGAAAACGAATGCATCTCACAATGCCTGAATTTTATTTTAATAATGATAGCTTGCATTTCTAGATAGAGTAACATAAAGTCGCAAATTTTCTATAGACTTGAATACTTTTATTATCAGAAACGCATAGACACTTTACTTAAACGTTTTGATCGTGTAGCAACATCAGGTGATATTAATAAACTTGCTCGTACCAGTAATGGCACAAAGTTTCTCTTATTAAAAAACAACAGCTCCACATATTTCTCCATTCCATCAGGTGATATGTATATAAATTGTTAGATTTCAGAAAGAACTATGTTTTTAACCATTTAAAAGTTCGAATTCAGGTTCCGTTCCCTCTCCTATTCTTCAAATTTGTGTAAAATTTCAACCTGTTATTTACTCATACTACCTGAAAGTCCGGTTTAATTTGTCTCAAAAAAAGCAAAGTCGTTTAATGGACACAGAGGAGAGGGAAAAGAACGTTATTTTTCAAATTTGAAGTTCATTTAATATATGGGGAAAAAGAAGACATTAATTTGGTTCATGAGAATGCGTTGTAATTAATTAATTTAAGAAGAATGTAATCATGAACGGTGTTGAAAAATAAGTTAAACACGGTCGAGGGAGTTATGGATGTACTTAAATTTACTCAATTCCCTGAATCCGAAGGCATCTAATTTTCAGAGCAATTACCACAGTTTATACAAATATATATTTCTAGTAGTGTAATGACTCTAGTCCACTAATTTTAAGGGTTTCTTAATACAAAAATCTACTTGATTTTCTTAATACAAACGATTAGTCAATTTTAAGATAGCTTAGTAGCTAGTTTGACATCTTCGTTCCTTATAGACCTTTTTTACGATATTTACTGATATATTATGTTTCACCCAAAATATTAAAAAGAAAACGAAAAAGAAGAAGAAACAAAGTATGAAAACGTTAATATTTGCAATTCCACTAATTAAGGTTTCTATAATTTCATTTTATCTCTTGTTATTAGCGAGTATTGATTCAGAGAAACAAACAATAACAGCTACTCCACAATATTTTTGCAACGGTTAGCTAGCTAGCTGTAGCTCGTTTACGTCAAGATCCTTCACATGCTCCGTTAAATAGCTACGTACCAAATAGCAGAGGTCCATCTTCTAATAAACCATGTAGGTACAGGACATAGCAAGGAAACGACCAAAATCTTTGAATTCCAGACACTTTTTTAACTTCTACTTCACTGTAAACAATGTGCACGTAACAATTTGTTGTTGTTGTTCATCTACGTACCTCTGCTGCGTGCCATGAAACCCTGACACAAGAAGTTTCCTACTGCAAACCGAAGAAGAAAGGATCAGAAAAACACGTACGGGAACAAAAACTGTGAAAGAAGATAAAGGAAAAGAAGAAAAAACAAACAAAGATCGATGGAGGTCATAGGAAGAGGTCCCAACTCCCTTCAACCGACGGCACGCATTAGATTCTCACAATGAGAATCCAAGGCGGAATAGTTATTATTACAGACAAGTAAGTAAATATGCACATAGGCTGAAGAATCTCACACCGCAGTTTTGTACTTACATAATCTGTAATGTAATTTTCTTGCCCTGTTGCAATTTACAGTATGCGTCTTACGTGTTGTTTTTGTTTAGAGTACATGTGAGTAGTAGATCTACAGAACAGAAAATCAAATTCGTAGCTTTGCATTAAGTGGCTGGATGATTAAAACACGAGTCGATCAGGTAATTCTAACATAGTAAATTTAAGTATTTTCTCGGTTTCTAATAGTGTGGTAAACTGTAGTAACTAGTAAAAAAATATAGCAAGTAACGAAAGCAAGATAGAAAAAGAAGCCAGTCTAATCAAATGGTAACTCTGAAGCCAGAACTACTTTAACTAAAGGCACTGAAACCGTGGCAGATTGTGTTAACAGATAGCTTGTCTTTTTCTAATAAACATAAACAAAGTTGTGCTTGGAGTTTTTTAAGCCAAAGGCAAACGAACATTTATCTAAATTACAATAACACAAAACAAAAAGAGAGAGAGAGAGAGGGAATATTATGTAGCGAACAAAGATGAAAGTAACTAACTACAACTACTGGCCGGAAAACACAGCCAGCTTGTGCCTGTCGCCGAAATAGGGAGGAAAGGAATAATCATCTACTTTTTGGATGCGTTTATCGTCTTCAGCAAGATTGGTGATGACCATATCAGGAATATAATGCCAGTTAGTGTTTTATTATTGTTGACTTCTTTTAGCTCCCTGCGCATGCTATATTATTTTTTAAGGCGTTAAGCAAAAAGTTTTAGCGTTACTCTAATTAATTCTGAACTATGGTATTAAAAGAACAAACAAATATCAAAGTTTTTTGGTTTAATTTCTGCTCACCACGGATCATGTGATCTTCATTAGAGTGATAGCAATCTTCTGTCAGGTACTGGTAAAAGAATTAAAGTACCCAACGTTTTTGGGACCGCAGCTGGCATGGGCTGACGTGCTAATGCGAAACCAATAAATTCCATCAATTCCGAAAACTCAGAAAATTATTTTTGCTTCTTCACATGAAAAAACGCATACAGTATAAGAAGGTTAAATAAAGGTCCCTGTGAGTGTGATAGCACAAAAGCATACAACCAAAAAACTCCTTCAATTGGAATCCGATGACCGTTGAGTATTGTTTTTCTTTTGTTTGATATATTGTTGGATGATCTTAATGAACTTGTCGATGTGTCCTAGATGTAACTGTGACTTGTATGTGCTTTTCCTTCCCTGTATGATGAAACATTGTTGCCAATACTTAAAGCTACCAAGCAGGGGAACCTTAGGTAGAGTACTAACCTTCTTTATATCCAAGTAGAGACGCATTCTCGAGGAAATAATTGCACATACAAAAAGCTAACTAAAACTGTTACAACATCATAAGTAATATACTACCGAAGATATGGAAGAAGATTAAATATTTACATTTGCCATTTATGGTACACGGACAAAATTCTGAACACGTACATGAAAGCAGGCATCTGAGATCACGATTGCAGCCATATATCCTTTAAAAACAGGTCAAAGTGGTACTTTCCTGCATCACTTAATGGTGACATACCTACTTGCAATGCCTAATCTTTGAAGCACCCTCTGAAGCAACTTAGGTAGGGGTTGCATCTATAATATGCATTCGTCTTGCATGGTCATATCATGCAGCAGAGAGTTATGGTGGCTGTTGAGAAGGGTCATTATGAAAGATATGCTTAACATCGCTGATGGAATTGTTTGCAGGAGGGCATCTATGTCCACTGCTATTGGAGGTTGTGATATTCTTACGAGCATTGTCAAGGGCTCTTATAGCTTCATCACGCTCCATAAAGGCCTTATCAACCTTAGCTGCATTTAGGGCATGAAATGCTTGATTCCGCTCAGTAATTGCAGCTTCCTCATCAGTTCGTGCCTGATTATGTTGCTGCATAGCAACATCTCGCTCAGTAATAACAGCCATAAGATTTATGATCCTTAATTTGACAATGAGACATCATCCACTACAGCAAAAAACAAATATCATTATGAAGAAACAGTCATCAGGACATTTATTCTTCTACAATAAGAGAAGTAAATGAGTTAGATGATGAATCAATACAACTGAGACAAAGTGCCATGAATTGCTTGAGTAGTTTCATGTGTACAACACTTCTAAATCAAAATAACGCAATGGCAAAGGATGAGCTATACCATTACCGATGGCACCATTATAAATAAAATAAATGTTCAAGATTTAAATCAATATGAAGGACAAGGTAAATAAATTCCCATTAGTCCACTAGGAGTTCGAGAATGTCATAAACTCTTAAGTAAAACTTTCATGCTCCTAGTGGCTCTCGCAGGAAAAGTAATTTCTTAAAGATGTGTTGCGAAGTTATTTCCTCTGTTCTCCAGTCTTAATGTAATTCATACTTCTTATGCATAACAGAAATAACATGCATGAACAAAAAGAGGCTTTGCATACCTTAATTTAAAGCCCAACTGTAATCATGTTACTGCTTATCAGTCCTAATAAGTGCCATAATAGAGAATCTAACCACAGATTTTTTCAGCAGAAAAGAACCTATACATTGTATTTCTAAATATCTTGGCAATCTATCTTTTCAGGAACTGACTACAGAAATATGGCAGTTGGATGCCAACAATTACCAAGCCATTGTGCAACTATATTCAGAGTGAGCACCACTACTGACAGTGTAAGCCTTTGTGCCATAGTCCTTAAGCATCAGTCACTCTTAAGGAAAATCATAACTACATAAGATTATCTACAAAAACTATTTCCTAAAGGATGGTATAACAAAGAAGCAATCAAGAAACGAACTACAGTTTATTTCTCTTAAGAAAAGAGAGAACATATCGTGCCACCACGCATCAAATTTCCACTTCAAAGGGAGTATCTTAGTTAAGTCAAACACTCAGGTTTAATTACCAAATGAAGATGCTAGCAGTTCCATGTGAAGGGAACTAATTATATTTGTTTGCCAGAAATAGGTTAGATAATATTAACTGAAGAACCAGTATAGCCAGGTAGAATTAGTACATCCAACACAAACGAATTTAAGCATCAACTACAAGTCAATTTAGATTGCATGCATTTAGGTGAACCATTTTGGGAAGGAGTTTCTTTGACTTTCACAAAAGCTTATGAGACACATGAGAGACTGAGGGCTTAGTGTTAAAGAAGTAAGGACATATAGATGAAGGATGCGATGACACTTGCTTTTATCTAACCAAGAAGGAACTTGCACACTGCAAACAATATTAACACGAAATAGTTCATAGCTATTTCAGTAGAATGAGAAGGGAGTGTAGGAACTATTAGTTATATGTGTTGCCACATGTGAGTGGTGACAACACTATTCAAATCTTACTCAACACAAAGATGGTTGAATTTAAGATAAAAGTAACTGGGAGGTACCGGGGAAGGAGCATGTGTATTAGAACTCATATGAAGAATCTACGTGGATTCATTTATGGCTTCAACGAGGAAAGTAGAAGAAACACAGTCCCATAAGATAATAAACTAAAGATTGTTGACTACTATAACCTGTCCATGGACGTATAGTGATCTGCCCTATGTCTGCTGCTTCCTCTCTGCCCATCCTTCATATCAGCTTCACCAAGACATTAAAATAATAATAATAATAATAATATTTAAAAACAGAAGAAGAAGAGAGAAACCGGAATCTCCGGTTACCTGCCATGATTTCAGGAAAAATGTTCATTAAGCGAAAAAGAAACTATGCATTTGTAAAAGCATCAGAAAAGAGATCACTAAAGATGAATTAAGATATGAGAAATTCTTAGGTAGACTGAATGAGATAAGAACTGTTGTTTTGGTAGACAAGACAACCAAAACCAGTTATTGTAGATCTCAATTTTGTTGTGTACTGAATGAGATTCCATTTGAATGGTTGCGAGTTGCTGGTCTACTAAAATCTGGTGACAGAATCTATACAATTATTCTAAGCATAATCAACAGTAGGAGTGCTACCTGAATACGACCAACCAAACATAAGGAATTCAGAAAGTTGGCGATCTGTAACTAAATGATCCTCAATGATTAAGGAAACTGCAATAACCTAAGAGGCTTACACGTCCAATATTAACCTAACAGAATATAACAAAACTTTGAAAGAATTAACTTTGTTTATATAACACACAAAAGAGCAATGCTCCTCAATTTGGAAAGATTTACACATAACACATGATGCTAAAGTTTTGACTTTGTTTAGCAAGTTCCTGGTTTCAATGAAGTATCAATTCAGTTTGGTCTTCCAGGTTAATGGTAAGTTCTGGTGAAACAACAATGTAGGCTTTACATCATACATAACAATACTTCATCAATAGTCAACCATCACGAGTTCTACTTGCATTTCCCTTTTCTATTTCTCCAGTGTAAATGCACAGGGAAACACCATAAGGTAATGAAACAACACCATGCCAACTCTTAAGGACCTTGAAGGAACTACGGCCTAGATAGAGGCACATGGGTAGATCAAATTGGATATGATAATATGTCAACATGTCAATGTGGTTACATATATGATATGTATAATTAACACACTGAAAGAACTGAGCCAGACTGCACTATCAGAATCAATAGAGATAAAAGAAGAATGTGACACTTGGGAAGAGAAGAGGAAGGAGAAAGAGCATGGGATTTTTTAAATTCTCAGCCTACGTAACTATCTTGCTGCATGCCAGGTTCTGCAGCTTAGGATTCATCTTTTAACTCAGTGCCTGAGGTAATGCATATATAGTCTAGAAAGAACAAGCTGGGAAGCTAAATAATCATCTGCGAGTAAAAGATTAGTAAGCTCTGGAAGATTATAAATTCCACAAAAATTATTGTGAATCAAGAGAAGCACCCAAAACATACTACACCTTGATAATTACTATTAATATGCTTCATCTTCAATCTAAATACTAATTTGAGTCACTTGTGTGTTTGAATGTTTACTGATAAAAAGCAAGATCGATATGCTTACAACAGTGATATGGCATAATGCTATTGGATACAATTATACAAACCAATCAAATTTTTGTGTTTTCAATCACATGTATGCTGCGTCAACAATTTATAATTAGTACGAAGAAATGACAGACAAAAACACTATGCATCCCAAAAAACACATGTAGCATTTTGATAATATGTTTTAAGTTATCTACAAATTGATCAATTAACAGACAAAAGGGGCCCATTTTGACCTTAAACTTCCGAAGAAGGTGAAAAATTTGATTCTTTTGATAACGACACCAAATATTTTTTAGTAAGTCATCTATGAAGTTCACATGACTTGTTGAGGCCTTTGCAGCTGCTTAGAAAAATTGCTATATTCTACAAGGGGATAAAAAGATAACTAAGAGATCCCGCTTACAAATTCTGGATGTGGCAATGATATAACATTTGCCCCTGTGCAACATAGAGGAAAGCAAACAATATTAAGGATTACAAAAACTCTCTAAGTACTACGTGAATGGCTCTAATTGATCAATATCTATTGGACCTCCAAGTTGATATAGGTCCGGATTAGTATGTGTAGGGCTTTGTGAGCCCGAATGAAAAACGAACTAGCTTAATAGGATAGGGTCAGATTAGTAGTATAGGTGTCTGGGATAGTGCCAAATAAAAGATTGATTAGCTAGTTTGAATGTTGGTCAGCAACTCGTTTTAAATTGGGCTAAGTGAACTCTGACATGGTGGACTTAATAGCACACATTTTTTAATAGTTTTACATTGGCTGAGTGTTGTATGAATATGTGTTTATAAGTAGAAGATACTAATTCCTAAAAAATTGACCAATTTTATAAATGTGGGATCTAATCCTACAATTGGTATCAAAATTCAGTACGATAAAACCACCCGACGTGTTGCTAAAGGTAGATTGTTGGACTTCTAAATTGGACTAAGTTCGAATTAGTAGCGTGTAGAATTTTGTAGGTCCCAATAAAAAACATACTAGCTTGGTGGTGAGGGTTGAATTAGTAGCATAGAGGTCTGAAATTATGGCCAAATAAAAAACGTGCTACCTAATTTGGAATGAGACAACTCACTTTAAGTTGAGTGAAGTGGATCCTAATTTGGTCGGCTTAACAGCTCGCACCTTTTAATAATCCTACATTAGCTGGTTGTTGTAATGAATATGTGTTTATAAGTAAACGATACTAATTTTTTTTAAAGGTTAGCCAAATTTTTTAGTATGGGGGCCTGATCCTACAATGCAACAAAGCTTCCTAGTACAGAGATGTCACTATATTTATCAAATTTAAAGAACACGCTCGGTAGTTAGTAGTGGTCCCTATAATTGAGCAAAACCTTGAAGAAAAACTTCATAGATCATCTCCACAACCCAGTTAAAACTTCAGCAATCTCTACTTTTCAACATGAGCAAGTTTTCCAAGTATACCATGAAAACCAAACTGACATAGAATTAACCAAGACTAGACCAATCAAGTTTCAATGATAAACAAAATCTAAGGTAGTTTATCACCCTTACTTGGGAAACTCTTCGAGTTCGTTCCAGTGTTTCTCCCCAAGTCAATACTTAAGTATCTAGCATCTACTACATCAACCTCAACATGCGAATCCATCGATCTCAGGTCCAATTTATAAATTACTCGCCGGAGCTTGATCTCAGGAGAGAGATCCAGATCATCCCCGCAAGACCAGCTCCTTCCATGAGAATCAACCAACAAGTTGAACTCGGGAAACAACACCGATGAATCCAAAAATATTGAATAATGAGAGGGGAGATTTTGATCCTTCAGTGAATGGAATGAAATAGAAATAATAATGGTGTGATCCGATGAGTTAGTTCCGTTCTTCAGCTAATGCTGCTGGTGGAGTTTGTTCTGCAGCGGTGAAAAAGACGAGAATGAAACTGTAAAAAATTGGAATAACAAAATATAAACAATTTAATTAGGGAACAGGTATTCGATGTTGAACATTTGCAAACTTTGACTATTTATTCTTGTTTTGGTAGTCTTTGAGGTTTCTATAACAGGGGTTCAACTTTTAACTGGTCTAATTCAGTGCAGACAATATCCTATGCTCTCGTATAGAGTGGTTATTATCAGAGACGTTTGGTAGTATTTATAAGATAAAATTTTTTAAAATAAAAATATTTTTATTTTTTTATTTTTAAAAAATAATAAAAATATATAATAAAAAATTTTTATTACGTAAAATTTTTTTATATTTTTTAAATTTAAAAATAAATTTTTTACATACTTATAAAAAATATATTAAAAAACGTAAATAGAAAATTAAAAAATTGATATAAATAAGTTGCCTCAAATATATACGATAATTATTGCCATTAATTTATGACAAAAATATTCAATGGATAGTGAAAAATTTTAGAGTTCATTTCATCCGAATGGTAAACCGTCACCGTGATCATATATATGGGAATATTAAAGATCAAAAATCAATATCGGCTGATGATGAAGTGATGTAATCAACTCTTAGTGATTATCGATGGCTAGAGATTTCTTTACGCACAAATAAGGGCAGGTCATTTTCCTAATATAAATACGTATATAATCTACAAAATAAAAGATAGATAGCATTGGTTGCAAAATTAATTTCTTAGAGTATATACACAGAACAACCTAATATTTGGTTCATCCTCCTTTTCGTCTTAGTACATATTTCAAATAACCGTAACTGAATTTTGTAAAGCGAAGTAAAAATTAAAATTTTTTAAAAAATAAAGTAAAAATAGAGTTCAGTATTTATATTTTAATAGTTTTTAAAAGTGTGTTAAAAATTAAAAGATATAATTATATTGGAAACTTTAGAAAATAAAAAAGTTAAAATTAGAGTTCTATATATAAAGTGAAGTTCTGAGTTCTTGTGTAATTGAAATATATAAATTATTCGAAATTAAAATCTGACGAAAAAAAATGAAATTACGGGCGTTTGAAATACACCCTTAATTATCATAGGCTTACACAGTTTGTAATAAGAATTTGCGACATCTTATCTCAATACTATGGTAGATGAGTTTTAGGCCCGTTCAGTTCAGTAGTGGATTTTGAAAAAAATATTTTTAAAATATTTTTAATTTATATTTTTTAATAAATTTTTTATAATATTATATATATTTATTTAAAAACTTAATTAAAAAGTATAAAAAATTATGTTGTAAAATTTTAATATTATTTTATTATAAGGTGTACGGGGCCTTTGTTTTCTTCAAATGATGACTGATGAGTGCCCAAACTCTTGATTAGACGCTTGGGTTTAGCAAAGTAGATAATAATAATAGTGCACTAGTAAACAAACAAATGCATAGCATGCATGCTAGTATATCAGTCGTCAATTAAAACTCGAAAGTCTGGATGCTTTTGAGTAGTAAAGGCAATTTAAATTGATAGATCAATTTCACGTCAATTTATTTAACAATCAGATAAAATTCGTTCAATTCTAACTCAATTATAAATTTTAAATAGATCAAAATTATCAACTATAATCTAACATATTTAATAACCGAATTAAATTTTGATCAATTAATTTAATAATTAAAATTATTTTATTTATAATTCTATATTTTTAAATTTGAGTGAAATTATAAAATTAGTTAGAATTAACGTGCACAATATTTTTGGTAAAAAAATATGATAAGTGTTCGTTAAAATATGCATCTTTAATATCTTTATCGATAGTAAAATATTCTAGAAAAATGTTTATTTTTATTATCTGAAACATGCGGTGGCAGTTAAAATTTTATGATTATAAATATATAATAATACGTTTAATAAAATTTTTGATAAACATAACTAACTGATAGAATTTTGATAAAATTTTTTTTACAAAATTGAAATTCATCATTAAAAAACCTATATATTAATACTTTCAATAATATTATATTCTCTTATTGCAATATTTTACTAAAATATGAAAAAATTATTAATTATAAATATAACATAGTTTAATAATTTATAAATTGCTATTATTAATTTTTTTATTATAAAAAATTTTTTATACAACAAAAAAAAATAAAAAAAAAGTTGTTCCTTCAAAGAGTGACAATTCGAATTTATGAATTAATTTTGGATCGACTCAGATTAACCTATTTAATAATCAGATTAAATTTGTTTAATCAAAATCTAATCCACATATTTATAAGGATCAAATTTTTAACCCTTATATAAACTAAATAGATCAATTATGAATTAAAATTTTAGATTAGATTATTTATTGCAACCTCTATTTTTGACTTTCATTTTTATAAACAACTGAAATAAGCAACACCGGTATTGCCTCCTTATGAAACTCCCAAGTCTGAATGGACTTGCTTCAAATGCCTTGAACATGTATTTCATGTAACCTCTCTCGTGGCCTTGTATTCCTCCATCAACTGTATAACGACAGCAGCAAGAGTAGGAAGTATTTCTTCATTTTCTTCGACGTCTTCTTCGTTGCCTACACTACCACGTTTTCCATTATTATCAGTAGTAGGGGACTACTTCATCTACCCTGACCTCTCTAATAATAATAGTTGTTGGGTTAAAAGTAAATAATTAGTCTCATATTAAATAAAAATAGATTAGTATATTAGAGAGTTGCATAATTTATTGGCTTATTTTGGTTAACTATTTTGATGTTGAATTGAGCTATCTAATGTATGGATCGAATCTTTCAAGTGTTTTATCTTGCTTAATTTATCATGTATTGTGTCTTCCTAATAGTAGTATCGGAGTCGATAGTTTGGCTGAAAATCTAATGCATTAGTAACTCTCGCTGGCATTGGGTGACATGCTAAAAGTAGAGTGACTCACATGAGCTTCCGCAATTGTGATTGAAAAATTGAAATAAATTGGACTATGATGGCTGGATCTGAGTTACGCGGGAACGATGCGCAAATGAGACGACCGGCGCATGTCATATCTCTAACTGGTAGTGTAATAAGTATGTTAAGAGCAGTGTGACTCACATGAACTTTCGTAAAGTGTGAGTCAAAATTCAAAGCAAGTTGAGTTCTGATGGATGATTTTTGATGTGTAATAACGATGGAAATTCTGAGCTATCGACATATTTGGTGCGAAATATGACTTCGAATAAAGAGAAATATATATGACTCACTCTAAAGAAAAAATTGTTAGATAAAAAGTGAATAAATTAGTCACATATTGAATAAAAATAAGATAAAAAAAAGTGTTAATATATTAAATAGTTATGCTAATCTATTGGTTTAAGTTTTTTGAATGAGTTGAACTTTTTTGCGTATAGTGTATGGATCAAATCGCTTTAAATGTTTTATTTTGATGAATTCTTTTATTCATGTATCCAGAACAGTAGTTGCTGTAGTTTGGTTTTCTTGGTCATCTGCAGGGAGAGAGTTAGCATTAAATACCTCGGTGGAGCTCTCGACACTGTTGTACTTGTCCTCGAAAACGACTTCTTGCTGGCTGCCTTCATCAGCATTAGTAGAGAGTGGACGAGTGTGTACATTGATTTGTTGCTGGCTGTCTTCGAAAACGACACCGTAACCGTTTCCTCCATCACCTTCTTTGTTGTTTTCACAACTGAACCCAACACCTTCCTCATGCTCGGTGACATGAGCAATAACAACTTCACTGATGAAGCTTGGCTATCAATCAAAGATCACTATCATTCATTCTTTCCCAAACAGGAACATGTACATTGATCTTATTCGAAGAAAAATAACAGTGATAGAAGGCCGAGAGTGAACGAGAACTAGAATGTCCAGGTGGAGAAGTAGAGTGAGTTGGTAACGTGGTGAGTAACAGTGGAGTTTGACTTAGAGATGGAAATGAGTCAAAAATTTTAGATCAATCAGTCAAGAACTCGACAACATTTTCTTAATTCTTAGAACGAACATTGATACTTGAATACAAGCACGTTACAAATGGTCACAGACGAATAGCCAATACTGGAAATTAACATACATTTCAACACAGACTTGCTCTTTGTTATTCAGTGCACCCTTTGATCTTAAGCCATCACACACTTAGATCAATGAGGGGGGCTACTTGTAGAATTCCATAATCCAAGTGTTGTATACACAGCACACAAACTTTACTTGAGAGAAACCAGCTTGTTTTGCTAAAGACTCGAATTCTTTCTTAGTCCTTTCTTTGCCTCCGACGTTGTAGGTCAGCATGCAGAGATCGCCAAAGAGAACCGTCCGATCCGCATCAGTGTTGTGAGGCAAATCTGGGAGAATACTTTCAGAGATAATGGCTTTCCCTGAATCCGGCAAGGCCTTGAAGCAGTTCTTCAGTATGCTCACACAGTGCTCGTCACTCCAATCATGAAGAATCCACTAATTAAAATAATTTTTTTTATAATTGATGGATTTAATTCTACGGAAGGACTAAATATGTTACGCATTTTAATTTTGAAGTGTGGTCTGACCTTCATAAAGATGGCGTCTCCTTTCGGAACAGAGGCAAACATGTCTCCACCTACATGCTCCACACCTATAATCAAAGCAATCAAAATACATCGTTTTCTATTAGAGTTGTGTCTAAAGACAGAAACATAATTTATGTGTCCATTTATGTTAAATTTAAAAAGAGCGTCAAATTCGTAGATATAGCACATAATGCTGATGTATGTAATGAACAATACCTGGAAATTTTGGTGCATGAGATACGACATGAGGCAAATCAAAGTTGATCCCTTTGACGTTAGGGTACTTGGAGACGATCATGTTGAGTGTGGAACCAATCCCACCTCCTACGTCAACCAGGACATCGATGCCTTGGAAACCCTTGTATGTGTCCAACATTTTCTTGACAGTGATGGAACTGTGGCTTGACATGCCCTGGTTGAACAGCTGGTTGAGTTTGGGGTCCTTACCATGGTACTCAAATGCTGACATCCCATGGGCTTTGTTGAATGGGATCACACCCTCCAGTACTGCATCCTTCAATAGCTGCCTGTGGAAAACAATCAAAATAAGTGTTGGTAAGTCTCTACTGCACGTGTATAATAGGGCGTTTCTATTTTGGGTAGTAGTGTCAAGATTGATGTTGTAAGAAATAATCGAAGTCAGAGATTTGGTTCATGCTCGTTGCTTCTGTAAACTTCTATGTTACCAGCTATAAGCTTTGAACTTTTAAGCTTCTCTAGTGCCATTTATTTGCACTTTTTGCATCGATGCACAAGAGTGTTAATTTTGATCGACTTAACAGGACACGTTTGATAGCAACTATCATGATATGTACCATATGGGGACTAACAGTGCACGTTTTCAAGCACAAAGCAGTTCCTAATAGCCAAAGCAGTGGTTTCTTAGAGTGAGACAAACAAGTAACTTGCGAGCATTAATTTGAACCTCGAGAAAGAAAAAGAAAGAAAAGCTTTCCAGTTTTCAGACTATAACATTAAAGGGCGAATGAAATTGACAGCTTTGCGAATTAAGTAAGATTGGAACCTTCAACTAACTTATTAAAGATATTTTAAGTCCTTGTTCAAAAAAAAACAAGCGTAAGCTGTCCTTTAATTTGTGAAAAACTAACTTCACAAATTACATAAAAACACCATTAATTCATCAGTTAATTTTTCTTCTATGATTTTACCAAAAAGACCATTACTTCATGAAAAAAATTCAGAAGAACAGAAAATTGTTTGAGGAAAAAGGAAGACAGAAACGCATGAACTTCTCTAATAACGTTATTTACCAGCTATCAAGGAGAGCATTGTGCTGGTTCATGAGAACTAAAGCAGCAAGGGAAACCCCATCCTGATTCTTAGTAAAGAATCTACATACTGGAGCAAGCCCATATCGAAGATGATCACCGCCGTCAGCCTGCGAGCATGTTAGAACTTCGTGACTTACCAAATACTTCAAAACCCGATCAACGGTGTCAGCAGCACGGGGATTAGTTGTTGGAAACTTGGAAGCAATCTCTGCAGCAGATAACAATGCATTTGGTCCATGTTGAGCGATTATTTCGAACACGTCGAGCTCTACTGCAGCTTTCATGGCCATGGACAATGCGTGAGCTGTAGTGATCACCGTGGCACGGCTGAACAGTGCTGCATCGTCGGATGATGAGTACTGCCTTCCGTTGCGATTAACGTTGTTGCTGATGTCCTCTGTTTGGCTACCCATGTCAGTGTTTGGCCTTTGTGAATGAAGACGGAAGAGAAAAAGAGTGTTTTGAGGAAACTAGCTAAGACGAGTAATGCTTCCCTATATATAGACACTTTTGGTGACATAGCACATAGGTTGACAAATGTATTTTTTATTTTTTGTTTCTTTTTGGAATAACTTCTATTATGTACTTAGTAGTTAGTCTTACACGTTCGTAATTTTGCAAAATTGGTCTATTTGTATGAGGAATGACATATTTTTGGATTCGATGCAATTGCAAGCGCACTCTCTCGGTGGTTGCAAAATCAGTTCTCAGTAACGTGCCCTTGAAGTCGTTATAATCTCGCATCAAATTGACAGCAATAACTGCAGAAAATCTTTATGCAAAAAGCAATAATAATAAGGGTCCAATAAAGCAAAAATAATCCCATGCTCTGTTTTATTTATTAATTTTCTTTTTTCTAGCTCTGCTTTGTTTGATACTTATGGGATGAAATATAAGCTGTGTTGAAAAAGAGTGTGATCTTGATTTGGACTCTTTCTCTGAAACTACCTACTCCAAAAGGGGCCATGTCAAATTGCTGAGGGTAGGTTTGGTTTATGGACGAACTTCAATATCTTACTTCGGAAGGGAACGGACGAATTGTAAGTACCAACGAAATGGGACCGTAACCATTAGCTTCATAAGTGTTTTTGAAAAAAAAATATTTTTGAAATAAATAAATAAAGTTTACAAAACTTTAAAAACTAAAATTTATTTTTAAAAAAATAATAATAAATTTTATAATGTAGATTTTTTTGTATTTTTTAAAGTAAAAAAAAATTATAACATTTTTTTTAAAATTGATTGAAAAAATTAAATAAAAAAATTTATAAGCAATACTAAACAATCACTTAGCTTACTTTTGAAGTCTAAACTAATAACATTATAACACTAGATCTGATATGAATTTGCCAAGTTCTTTCAATGTAGTTCTTTTTGGTTTAATTAATGTGTATAAGAATAAGATAAAGAAGAAATAGAATTTGTATGAGTGCATGGACAATAAGAGTTTGGTAGGTGTGGTGGTGCATCAACTTCATAGCTGCCGCAAGATGAATTTACTTGATTACAGATTTCTTGCAATGAGTTTAATATTTTATCGATTATCTTTTCGTTCACAATTATTTATTTAAAAGACTAGAATTAATACTTTCCAGAACTTAATGATTCTCGAGTTTTTTCTATTAAGTAGGCCACATCGAGCTTAACTTTGTTTTGTAAACTATCTTTCCAAAATATATTTTTGTAGTTTGGTGAAAAAAAGTTGAAATTTTTTATTAAATCTTACGACGTTGATTCTAAATACATTCATGAATTTTTTGAGTAAATATGTTTAAAAATATCTATAAGTGATTATCTACGTGTATATAGAAATAGTAGCATTAAATGAAAATATAATAAAAATTTATTGAGAAAAAAAAGTTAGTAAATATACATAAAAATTTTATTAAAAAATAAGCTCATGCATAATCGTACATGATAACATAAGCTCATAAAATATTAATTAATAATAAATAAATGAAAAAGTTTAAAAAAATGTTATATTATAACTGATACGCTAATGTGAATATACGCTGTTGGATTCAAGTCCGACATCTGCGACCCAATGTAGTCAAATTCGGCAGAATCGAACTGAAAATTAGCGACCAGACCGCGTTTGCAGGCTGACTCAGCTAATCACCTGTTCGTAGTAAAAAACTTTTAAAAATTAAATCACCTAGCACATCGGGCGTCGTCTAGATATGCTCGACTTCTCTAAGTAGAGAAGGATTGGCAATGACGACATCAATCACGATCTCAACCGAACTAAGATTGCTTCGAACCTAGATCTCTCATTATTCGTTTGATTTCGATAGATTGATTCGAGCAATGGTTTCATTCATAGAGAAGATCTTCAACACGAATTTCTTCGATTGATTGATTTTGATCTCTGAATTTCTTTTCTCCTTTTTGCTCGAAATTGTGTTGGTTTTGTTTGATCTTGAAGTGATCTCGTCTTACTTTAAGTCGAACGATGTTATATGATCTGATGAGTTTTTGATTGATTTGGTTCATAAGATTGTGTTGGTAATATTCTATCATGCTTTCGCATAATTTCAGAAAAATATTTTTCTTCCATTTCGATTGTTATATTATATTTTTTTATCTAGAAAGTTTTGTTGTCTGTAATCTATCTGAGCTATTTTCTCTAAAAATTTTATGGCAGCAGTGGCTGTGAGATGATTGTCGGTGGAAAGATAGTGAAGCGAAGAACATAACACGATTCTTCAGATACAATGGCGGTGCCCGCTGTGAAGAAGAAAATTTATTTAATTTTTAATTATTGAGCCAGTGGGTTGAATCCACGATCCGGTAAAAATTTTTGAGATCGATGTCTAGATTGGGTTTACCTTCTATGGTGTGAGCCTATTCCATATTATATTTCAACTTCACATATCAAGAATTGTTGTAGATGATGAACAACATACACGATACAACTACAATTCTTCGTACATATTACTAAGGGAGCGTTTGAGAGTGCTTATGAAATAGAATTTTTTTTTGAAAAAGAAAATATTTTTATTTTTTTTAAAAAACGAGCTCTATTTTTTTATTTAAAAAAATAATAAAAATATGTAATAAAAAGATCTCACTATGTAGAATTTTTCTACACTTTTCAAAATTTTAAATAAAATTTTTAAATACTTATAAAATATATATTAAAAAATATGAAATGAGAAATAGAGAATGAGCGTTTAAAACGCAATCCCAAACGCCCCCTAAAGCATCTTCGGAGCTTGTTTGCTACACAGACAAATCAAAAAATACAATGTCTAAATTTTTAAAATGTTTGTCTACTCAGAAATCAAAATCAATCTTTTGTGATTAGGAAGCGAAGCCTCGACATAGTGAAACACTAGAAAGCAACTAGACATGATTGAAGTGAAATCCTATTTCAGATGGAACCGCAATCGAAATCGGATATGTCCTTACCAAATAACAACAATAGTCGAAATCATTGATACCAATCCGATTTGGGTCAAATTACTTCGTATAAAAAAAGTGCCTTTAATGTTTTTAGCTACTTCAGCTATGCGGCACTATCCAGCATGGTAGAGAACTGCTATGTCTAATCATGGGCAACTTTTTTTGTGGATTTCTCTTTAAGCTTCCTTTCGATATCATAATTTGTTGAGAAGTAACCAATGTAATAAATCGAGCTTTGCTTGCAAAGACCAGAGACTACCGAGCCAGGAAAGCAAAGGAGGAATTCAAGTCCATAAACAAAGCCCGCTCTCCAATACATTTCCACTTTCTCGTAGCAGGGTTTTCCCATCATTGCCGGTAGTGTTCAACCTAACAAATCACTATGCTGTGGCTTGTGAGCCTGTAATACACTCCGTTATCTTCCCATGATAACATCTACGAAGAATGGAAAAACTACGGAAAAATAAGTAAAATAGATTAGCAATATCATGTATAATAGATGTTGTGGAACTAATTGAACTACCTTCACCATTGCTCGGTTGAACAAATCTTTAACTAATGCACTTTGATTCATGCCACAAGATTTAATGAAAATCAGCTTTAAGAGAGAGTTAATAATAGGAATTTTTAATTAAATAAAAATATTTTACTCATTTCGGATAAAAGATAGATCAGAAATTTTTATTTTGAAAAAAGAAAATGAGAGAATGGGAAGGTCAGTTATTCGGCAAAATCCTTCTTTAGGTTTTTTACCACCCTTTGTTGATTTCCTTGTCACCAAGCACGCCCTAAACACGCAACGAACTTGTCCAACGTGGAGGAACCAACAATATGTATATACTTGCATGTTGGGTAAGCAAATTTGGGACTGTTGGTGTTAATTTAAAGGAAAATGCATTAAGAAGTTTAAAATGCACGAATAATTACGTAGTTTTTTTTATATATAATGTTGTTATCAGTATCTTTATTGAGGATAGAAATACATGTTCAAAGAAAGCAAGGTTGCAAAAGATATTAGTATTAGTTTCAGCTCTCTTATCTCAACACATACATGTCGTTCACCTGAATGAGATTTAGATACTTAAGCCAACATGCTTAAAAGAATTAAATGCTTAATTCCAGAAGATTAAAAATAAACGTTTTGGATTTAAAATAACATTAATGCAGCAATGAATATTCACAATCAGAATGTAATAGATAAAAAAGAAATGGCAATGCAAAAGATAAACAAGGAATCTATAGCAATCAAAACTGTGAATTGCTAAGGAATGTCACCATGCATCTAGCATTTTGAAAAAGCGTGTCTATCTTCCCCCAAACTTGGGTTTGAACTTCCAGAAGTTTCTTGGCCTTCTCCTGAAGTCTTGGCTGACATCTAACAATTTCCCCATGTATCTGCCATAGGAGAACAGCCATATAATCAAAGAATATCAAAGAAACTTTATTTATACACTATTAAAACAACTGAGATGTATCAGTAACATCAGGCAAAAGAAACCTGTCAACTCTACAGCACCAAAACCAGTGTCTATCTACAGAACTCACCAACATTGCATGAAATAATAATAACAATACCTAAGATATAAAAGTTCATAACAAATATTATAATCAAAACAGAAACAATTGACAGACTGGAAAACATTGTTGCATCTATAATCAAATTAATTAAAAGGCAGATACGAACCATGGTTTTTCTGGATAATGCTTGTATCGTAGATTGCAGAACTCTAGAGGAGCTTCTCTACATGAAAAGACTTACATATGCATACACAAATAATATGTTATTAACCATTTATAGATATTGGTTTACCATGCCATATTTAGAAGTCAGCAATACTTCTTGTGTATAAAAAGCCAGAATAATTTTATGGTACACCAAATGTCATTGATACACCTTTTTCTCCCACTACATCAAAGTGACCGACATCTCAGACTATTATAAACGATTAGCTGCCTTCATTCTACTCCAATGACAAATTCTTTTCAATCATTTGGGTGCTTTGACTTGAAGCATGCAACCATATTTATCACTAACTACAGAAAAGAATGTTATCCAATAGTGATCTACCTTACTGATAGCATGTACTAAACCCTAAGTAATCCTAGTTAACTAATAACTGACTCCTTATACTAAATCAACTTCAAATATATACATGCCAAATATATACAGATAATAAAAATGATAAATAGTTAATTATGGCTTCCTTTAAAACATGATGTGCAAGCACCATTATATCAAGCAGTACCAATTGAGCTTGACCACAATGGCGTCACCACCTTACATTATAAAAAACAAAGAAAATGCAAATGCATCTCCTTTAACACAAATAACAACACCTAAATCCTAACTAGTAGGTTAAGCAACTATTGCAGTATAATCCTGAATAGTTTGACTGGGAAGAAAAGTTGGAAAAACAAATTGCATACCTTAAGAAATAATCTAATAACAGCTTGAATGAATTCAAAATTATTCTGACACGAGAGCTCGTGGACAAAATAATCTAATAACAGAACCAGAAATTGCAATTCTGTTCTCTTTTCCAGTTCCTGTGCATCCACATCATCTATTATTTGCAGCATACGTAGTTCAGCATCAAGAGCTGAGGGAGATAAACCTTTAATGTAGTCTGTAAATGCTGAAACTGCAAGCAACACCATCTTGTAGTTAAACTTCAACGTAAAACACATATCAGCAAAAGCTTATTTTAATTGTAAGAATTACTCTAAGAATTAGTATGCACTAACATAAGTACATCTCCACACGCTTTACCAACAAAAATCAAGAACAAAAAGAAAATACAGAAGAACATAGGATGCACAAGAGGAACTCTATTGCAGTCCCTTGTATGACGCCCCATATGTGATTCAAAAGATGATCATGCAAGTACCTGCCTTTTTGGTCTTACTTATTTAAATACATAATAATTTCTTCTTAACCCAATAGCCACTCATCACGTCATTAAATTATTATGAATTAATTTTGAAGTAAGCAGTAACATCTTTAGGTCATTCCGTTTTTATGCTGTATACTATATTCTTTGAAAAGCTAAGATGAACAATTCCCAAGAAGAATAGAGCACAAAGAGAATGGTGCATAAGCATCTAGATGCAGCGCACTTACAGTTTTTGGTCTCTGCACAAGACTGGAGAAGTAACAAAAATGAAGATGATAAGTCGGACATTTTACTAGTACGGTGGAGTACTTTGTCACTTCTTTCATTTTCTTCAGGAATAGAAGTCACCGCAGGCTTAAATGATACTTCTCCAGAAAGTGAAGGGGTTGTAGGTAAAAAGAAAGGTGCCTTCTGTGGTTTTTTGGGTGGGTCTATTGGTTTATTCCGCATCTGAAATAAGAGAGAGTCGAAACTTAAAGAGAGAGAGAGAGGGATTTTCCTACATAAAGGAGTATCATCTAATGCAGCTTTGGCAACAAGAATCTCACCTTTATAATATCCAAATTAGTCAAACTTTGCCACTGACTCTTTGGAAGCAAAGAAAGAGTAATAAGATTAGGCATCGGGCTACCAAAATGAGATGCAGAAGAAGCAACTTCTGGTTCACTTTTACTTCCTGGAGCATCGAGAGATTCACCATCAGTATGATCTTGAGGAGAAAATGATGGCATCTGAACAGCACGAAGATGATTTCCACTAGCATAGGAATCAGCATTAGATGTTCCTGAGAACATAGCTTGGTTTACCCTGAAAATTTTAAAGATAAACATGAAATAACAGAATACAAGTACCAGAACATATATTCCTGAAAAAAATTTAAGAGAACCTTCAAAAATGGATACAGAGTATGAGGTTCAGATTGCCAGATCAAGCTACGAGTAAGTAGTTTAGATTACAAATATGCAGAAAACAATTATTAATTTCAGTACCACCAATTGCATTTTCTAGAAGGTCTACAAGCCTATGCCTACTGCATGAACTTATTCCAATGGTCATAAAGTCATGAAAACATCAAGAAGCTACCAAAATAAAAAATATAGCAAGCTTACCAAAGGTAGACACCATTTTGATCAACATGTGAAGTGGCTAACATATCCATATTAGAAGACAGAGATATTGATGTTATGGCCACATCAACATGTACCGCGTCAATCTGTCTTGCAAAAATGACATCCCATATTCTAAGAGTACCATCCATACTAGAAGACAGAAGCCACTTTCCATCCTCACTAAAGCACAAATCAGTGACACGGTCCGTGTGCCCTTTGAACTCACGGACCATACGCTGGGCAACAACATCATACAAACGGAGAACCATGTCATCTGCTACTGTTGCTACAAGGCCTGAACCAGTAACCACTCAGTAAAACATTCTTTGCTTTCAAAAGCTACATTAAAAAATAAATTGAATTCCAAACCGTTTGTGCGGTGGTATGTCATTTTTGTAATAAAACGACCAACATCCCATCTATATTTTAATGCCCGTCCTTTAAAATCCCATACCTGCAACAAAAAACTGATTAATATTGTGCACAGAGAATTGCACCTATCAATTTGGTCCCTTAACTTTTTGAAAATGCCACTCTGGTTCTATATGAAGGAAGTGCCAATTACACCTTAACTTTCAAAAGAGTGCTGATTTAGACCTTTTTATCGGAAGGCCTAACTTAGCACCATCTTTAGAGTTGAAAGACTACTTTCACACTTAGGTGACCAAATTGGCACTCTTGAAAATTACCAAGTTAATTAAAATGTTAACACAATTGATATTTGAAGTTTCCACTTATTAATGGATTTAAGATTATAGTGAAATGCCAATATTTGTTTAATGTACCTAAACAATTTGTTCTAGATGAGAACTTATTAAACAGCTACAGTAATAGAGCTATTGACACCTCCACTACTTTTTTGAGCATCATAACTGATGATAACAGGGATCAAGTGGGGCCATGGTAGATATAGAGCACAATCAGTCGATATAACAGGTAGCTATTAGCCAGAACAATTATAGAATTTATAGCTTGTACCTTTATGTCACCATTATAACCTGCGCTTATCATATTGCTGTTTGTTGAATCACAAGCAATATCTACAACTTCCCCATTATGTGCAGAGTTTTTCCCTTCTGATATGTCAACATAGCTGCCACGACTCAGTCCAGACTGGAGGTTAAATCTTTCAATCCAACCACCTTCAGTACCCAAGAAAGCGAAGTTACCACAGGCACTTATTGCACATGCCTGCAATAAATGGGTGGGAACAAACACATGAAATTTAGTTAACATTCACATTGCAGTAACCGCAAATTTCTAAATAACTGCATGCACGAATACAAATAGAGAGTACCCTCTGGTTCAAGTAGTGATTGCTGATTACCTTAATGGGTGCTTCCTTCTCAGTAGTTGGAGTAAGAATATGTTCACCCAATACAAAGTTCTGCAACCGCCATACATAAGCACGAGAAGTCTTCATATGACAAGTCACAACATTACACCAATCCCGTTCACGAATCTCAGCTGTTTTTGTTTAACAACAACAAGAATGGCTTATGATCATTCGGAGTAAATAAACCCTACCAAAGTAGAGAATGTAGAAGTACAAACTGGATGATAACATCTTACACTCTATCATCTATTCAAGAAAGCACAAAATGCAACATACACAGTGATCTATGTTGCTAGATGGAGGCTGACCCCCACATGAATGCACATTCATCTTCTGTGCAAGCATGAGAAGTATATATAGATGTTGAAAGACCAGTCTGCTTCTAATCGGCTTAGGCTTATTTTAGGTCCGAGTTTTTTCGCTCAAGGTTGGTTCCATGAATAACTATTGGAACAATCGTAGAATGATAAAAGTCAAGAAGTAGATCAAATATAAAATTAGGGACGTACAATAGTTTTGAATCAATGTGCGTAACAATTTTCGCCAATAAAGTTTTTGAAAAGGTCTAAAACGAAGGGTTCAGAGTTTACCAAGGCCCTCCATTTGCACATGCAACAGGCTTGGCAACAAAATGTACATCTAGAGAAAACAGCAGAAATTGACACTTCAAATGATGGCAATTATGATGTAAGTGGTTCAGCTAATTTAAAATAATTAATCTGAAGAATAAAATTTTGTATAGACCTAATCAGATCCATTTGTTATACTTTTGTTTTGTTTGATTCATTTTTACAATTAGAAAACATGGAAACCAACCATTTTAATATAACTGAAAGCATGCACATTGTATAGCATAGAAGAGTATTCAAATTGGTTATGTTCCTTTGGGTATATTTCTTTGTTTTTTACTAACAAAAACCAAAGGGCAATAACACATGTCGTCAAAAACTAAACAACAGTGAGTTCTATATGGATCAGTTCAGTTTCAGTTTGAACACCAGAGTACCTACATACCCCTAAGAGTTCATTTGGATACTCAGTTTTCTTAACAATACTTCATTTTTTCTGGGCCACAGCCTAAATAAGCTAATAGCTTAATAGGAGATTTTCTAGACAGCCTTAAGAAACAGAGGAAACCCCTTACAACAGAGTTCTAAAAAATCAACCAAGCAGAACAATTTTTTGAAAGTCCTCTCTCTCTCTCTCTTCATTTTCATCTTTCTGCTACACTTACTGATCTATCTCTTCATCTCGCTCTTTCATCTCTCTCTCTCTCTCTCTCTCTCCTTCAGTTCATCTTTGGACACCATTCTCTCTCAACTCTCTCTCTCCCCTTCAGTTCATCTTTCATTCTCTCTCAACTCTCTCTCTCTCTCTCTCTTTTACACTTGTTAGTCTCAAATTTCCGTTTTTTTCTTCCTTGAGAATTTGGAGATGTCATTACTTAGGAAAACTCAAAATTTTGTTTAATGTTTTGTTATTGATAATAATGTTGACAAGGAAGAGAGGAAGGATATCGTGTTGTCACACCGTTGAAGAGATTAAACTATAATTTTTATTTGAGTACCCAAACAAATTTTAATTAAGCAAAAGGTTAGATATTAGCTAAAGGATTACAGAAGCAAACTTTATTAGAAGTAGCAGAGTTTTCCGAAAACGGAGCCTAAGCATTTGTCACAAACAAGGCCCTTAAAGAAATGTGCTGGTTAAGCTGATCAGTCTCGCTACAGGGAGGTTTGATTCATTATGGTTGCAGATGCCCAAGTTCTGTTGTTAGCCCTCAGACCTGCCTATTTGTCATTTATTATGGTCAATATGCTGACAATCAGAATGGCCCTCATACCTTACGAGTGAGTGCAACCCGAATGTACAACTCAATGACTGTCAACCTAACTATCTTCACTTACATACATTACTGCTTAGAGTAAAAAAATCAGCCACTACAGCCGTATTTTATGAACGCTCATGCAAAAAAGAGGCTCACAAAGAAATAAGTTATAAAGAGAAAATTAATTATATCAATGGACAACCAATTAGAGGAAGAGGGAAGTTGTTCTGAAGTTCTTACCAAAATCAAATGATATTACAGGTTTCAGCTTAATCTCTTCTTCCTGCAACAGAGTAGATAAGTAAGAGACCATTTTATTTGACAAACAGCATTATGAACCAAAAAAAATTTTAAAAAAAAAAAAAACCAAACCTTTGCCTTGATTTTCTTGGCCCTTCTGGTTACATGCCTCTGAGAAAGCTCTCTGCTTTGCTGATCCTGCATAGACATGATATGCTGCACATGAGCATTGCTATACTTCAAAAAATAGGGGAACAAAGGCAAGCTAGGTATCCTGCTAGGACTTAAATATCCATTAACAACACTTCTTCAAACTTAATTCACTCTCACAAGAACTGCTATAAGGAAAATTTCAAAGCCAGATGTGGGAGCAGCAGCTAAAGTCCACTAAATTAACCACAACAGCAACCTCAACAATCATAAAGAAAGGAACTTTCACGTACAAGAGCATACTTTGGTAAATGTAACTATATGTAAGAACTAATGAGCCATAAAAAACAGAATAAATGTGCGATTAACCTGTATGACAGAGAAAAGACGGAAGGCACGATCCTGACCAGCAGATAAGATGTGTCTGCCATTCCCATAAAATCTGACAGTACCAAGAGTAAACAGGTGAACTTCTACATATATGTTAGGTAGTAAAAACCAAGACTTTACCTAAAATAATAGGTAAGTAGCAAAACAAAATCAGACTGCAAAAATGAAGACAGGGAAACTCAAGAACCTAGTCCAACGAAAAAGTCCGACTCCAACATCTATGAACACTAAAGAAATATCAGACAAACTGATGTCCTGCCAAGTAACAGAAACTACGTTCATTGGATTGAGTAATACGTCCTAAGCATCATAAAGGAATAAAAGGTGTTTCACATATGTTTTTAGCCATCAAAATCTAAATTTAACTTTCATCTTTAAGAAAAATAGAAACGAAAAAAAAAAGCAAAACAAAACAAAAACAAAAGTAAGTTCAACAAAATAATACAACAACTTGGCATATAATACAATACACTAGGGCAAAGTCTACAATGTAGTGGCAAGCTTCAAGCTTTTAGAAATATTCATGGCAAGCAATTCTAGAATTTCTTCAACCCAATGATCTAAAACAAAAGCTATAATTTAAGAAAAATAAAAAGGAAAAAGATATAATATTTTGCTCTACAACCTCAATCACTTGACCATTACCGGAATAGGAGTGCCGTCACTCAAAATTTCAGCCATTGCATTATAGAACAGAAGGATTAACATGAAAGACCAAGGGACAAGTTCTTTTACCTTACACACAATGGAGGAGCACTATGGCCATTACGAAACCGTAGAAGACGAGCCTCTCCATCACTTGTATCAAAAATCCACATCTGTTTTAGAAGAAACAAACATTATAGGTTCCATGAGAGGACAAATATAAAGGAAAAGGAGGAAATTCTAGAACAAGTAATGCGTAATATCCGCATGTTCTGTTGGGAATTGCAGGAATTACATTGTCATAACCCTTCGACATGTCTAAGTTTGCACATGAATTCTTAAAGCTTAGCTAAATTTTTAATTAAAATCTTCAGCCTCCCTAGTGGCCATTAGCTAAAATGTCAAAATACAAGCTTTTAACAGTATCACGAAAGTTGAACTCAAGTAAAACTCAGCTGGAGGCTACAGAGAACAGATAGGAAAGTAAATGATGAGGGGTAACTGATAAGGGAATTTTGTTAACGAGCAAACAACAGCAGCACCATTCCTAGAAGCAGTTTTGGAACAAAATAATGGAAGTCTCTCCGAATTTAGATCAAATGTCTTTCTCAAGTTGCAGTAGTAAGATTCAGTAGGCTCAATGGCAGATCCCAAAGAAAGTTCAGGCCCACACTGTACCACATGGAAAAGCCATGCTTGTTAGGGAACTTTTAGCTCAGAATTCCCTTAAGGGTACATAATGGCAACGCACAGAATTTTTTGCTCATCATCTAATACAAGACCATATCCAGAATAACTTCTTTTTCTCCTTCACCTACAGCACTGAGAGTACTCGATTCCTCAAGAGCAACTACATTCTCTGAACTAACTCATGATGCAACCATTGACTTTAACGATTTCACTTCACTAGTCCCATAACACTTATGGTCGTCATAGTTCAGAATGCAGTATACTATTTTGGATATTGTATCATTTTAGTTTTAAGTTATACGATAATTGAGGACAGAATCTAGTACTAGATATATATGGAACATTCCATTTAGAATTACGTTTTGCTATTTATATTTGGCAATCATAGGACTTAACAGATTTGAATTGTCAATTAAAGTTATGTCTCTCTAGTTGATCTTGCTCTCTTTGTCCCTTTCTTCTTCTCTCCTTTCACCATAAGAAACATGGAGACAATTAGTATCAAATACTTCACTCCTAAGATTATTTTATATGCAGGTCCTTATACTTTACATATAGCTAAAAGCTAATCATACTGATCAATAAAACATCTTCTAAAGTGTCATCTGCTTATCCGAACTAAACAATAATGCTAATCACAAACTATAATGAATACTATAACCCTCATCTCTTAATTCATTTCTATATCCACTTCCACCTTATAGTCCTACAACAGTCAACTTGCCTGAGCCACATCCTATGTTTATCAGCCACTACACACAAAATTACCAGCCCGTAGTGCAGCAAACATAAAGTATACAGTCAAACCCTCTGACCACTCCAAAATTTCTACACCACGTGGGCCCAACCACATATTATACCCTCAGCCTACCACAAGTATAGTTGATACTTCAAAAGATATTGATGGATAGCAATTAAAGATATTGACGGATTACAATATCCAATCATACACATAATGGTTCAATAAAATAAAAAATGACAAAGTGCACAAATATTATATGTATTTGTAAATTCAAACATGCAAAAATAACAAAAAAAGAAGGGCGGAAGACACTAACTTTTATTGAATTATCAGCTGACGAGCTCATGAGAACAGGTTCATTGGCAAAAAAATGTAGCGACAATATTGTGCCATCATGAGCTTCTCTAATGACAGTTTGAAGCTTTCTCTTCTCAAGATTCCATATACTAATTACACCGGAGGAACCACCAGATGCTAGAAGAGGCTGTCCATCTGATACAAATGTTAAAAGATGGGACAAAAATATCAATCTAAAAAGAATTAGTTTATTGAGAAATTTTCTTCAAGCAATTTATGGAAACATAAAGTAAAATCAACAATAAACATAACTTCTCTGAAATCATACTATCCAGTATTAAATGAAGTTCGTTCTGCAGTACTTTATACCCAGACAAACGGCATAGAGATCAAACAAGACAAAGCCCTCAGAAAAAGACACAATATTCAATATAGTGGAATTTTGTGTCAAATTCTTCAATAAGTTTGAATTTAAGGATTTTTTGGCTGCTATATAACACAAACTGAAGAATCAGCCTCAAACTTTTCCCCATCCCACCAATGATGACAACCGAGGTGCAAAATTTTCAAAATAGAACTTTAAATAGCTACAAGTTCATCAAAATTCAGTGCACACACAGTGACCTTATGGTCAACCAAAACTGCTACCTGGAAATAAACAAACAAGGGTAAAAGTAACATGACCAAGGCAACCAGCCCAACTACAAGGAAGCTAGGATCCACTCTTAACACTGCTGGCCTGCTTGAGCTCAACTTCCTAGATCCAGCTACAGTCCAGGTAAAAATAATAGTAATCAAACTCCAACCCAATTTTAGTAATCAAATTTCATGCGATAACATGGGTAATTATCCACATCCATATTCATTTAGCCAATTTCTCCCTTCATTGTATATATAAAATCAGCATAAATGCTCATCTCATCATATCACATTCCAGATATGTAGATTCTCTTCTTCTCTGATTATGTCGTCCTAATGTACCTGCATATGCTCAGGCCCAGGTATGAACCTTCTCTCAAGGTAAGTAGAGCCCAGGACCAGCCTTTCTTTAAAATTTAGCTTGTAACCTCAACAACCATGCACCCCTTGACATCCTCTCTAAATCACATATTTCTATAACCAAGCCAGATTGATTCAGTCAAGAAAAGAACTGCTCTCAAATTTTGTAAATGCAAGTAAACAGACTTTGGTTTTCAAGTAACCATCTATACCAAAGCAAAATAAGGAAATAGCTAAATTTCTTAACCAATTTATAAAACGTATCAACCAATGCATATTCAACGACTAGCTAATGTAATCAACTGTCCAACAAATAGCTAAACTGTCCAAGGAAGCAATTATAGGCCAACAAGTAGTAGACCTTATTCCTTAGTCTGTCAAAAAATAGAAGGAAAGCTAAAATTATGTACATGATCTAAAAGATAAAGAGTTCAATTATTTGAATATATCAAGGAGGAAAAAATATTAGCAGGGGCACTTAATGTATTAATGAAGCTACAGGACCTTGACAGACAAAACACTGAAAATCTATGAAGTGGATGTCTAGTTCCAGTAATTTAAAGTTTCATGGCTTTACAACAATCTGATAATACACCTGAGCTATGATAGGAGAGTCAATTATGCCAACCACCACTTCAGAAGAAAGCAAAGACCTAGAATATGATTGAGCAGTAAATACAGATAACTCAAAGCACCTAAGAAACATACCTGTTCGAAAAGACAAGGCATTAATTGCTCCACGTGTCGCATTTGTGAATGTAACTATTTCCTCATCATAACGTACATTGTGGACATGGATAGTTCCATCAGAACAACCAAAAGCAACCACATCCACTGCAGGTGAACCAACACAACAGCAGACAGAGGAATTCCAACCTTTGAATTCATACAGCTTTTTTTTCGTACTAACATTCCACAATTGCATAGCACCTTCTTGACTACCAATAATTATCTGAAACAAGGATAATTTTATCAAGTCACACTACTTCATAATATAAAGAGATTCAAAGTGCTCAATCAAACTTGTAACCAATTAGCCACAACAACAACACATGAGAATTGCATTCAATTGCCAAAGAATTGATATAAACTACACATACTTTATTCAGGTAAGTATCTGGATGCATGATACAACTTGGAGAAAATCCCTCTTCCAACTGAATATGACCAACTGGTTCAGGGCTTTCCTCAACATTTCCTTTAAAAGGCCAAATGAATAAACAGCCCTTGATATCAACGCTTATAACATGTTCCCCAAACACAAGTAGTGATATAACCTTATGTTTATGTTTGTTCCATGTTGCTACCTGCATAAAATGAAGAAGAAGATGCAGAATGATTACAGTAATCAAGAGAAAACAAAAAGGAATGTGTGAAAAGAGGGGAGAAAAAGAAGAAAAGGTAAGAGTATAACAGGTCTTTTATGTGATTAATGGTTAACCTGAAAATTAGAGCAAGGCGCACTTTAAATCACGTAAACCATGTTTGATTACCATATTTCAGTTTATAACCATGCACAGGTTTACGGAGTTTACTATAGCCTATCGCATAAGAAAATTATAGCTCATATTCACTAATTATATCAAGATGTCTCCAACCAAATAAGCCAAAGAATGTAAGTGAAACAGTCTAATACGCTAAAACATCCTTTTTTCATTGAATTACAACTAAGGTTAAACTTTGGAAGCTCCAAGCAAATGGTATATCATGGCTTCTGTCCACCTTCATTCATGAAGTAGCAAATGGATTGCATAATGAGGCTGCAATAATTTTGATTGCTATAACAACTCGTAGATGCTGATCACTGCTACAAACAACTACACAACCAATTCCTCTTTAGAAAATATCATAACTACAACGCAACATAAACTTAACCAATTTTGCCATGTGAAGTTATCAAAATTCACAAGCAGATATTTGCTATGCCAGTCCGGAATTCTGATGAAGTGGCATTTCAAATTAGACTACCAAATGTCTTGCTTTTGCCTCCTATTGATCTTTTAGTAGGTGGTTAGAAAACGGTAAGCACAGGTTCCAAAGTTAACTAAAGCAAAATTGTTGGTATAGTGAAATACAGCATATACCTGGAGGAGAAAGCAATAAAAGGATGGAAGAGGAAGAGGAATTTATAAAGGCGTGCCTTCGAATGCTTAGTTAGATCACACTTGTTATCAGGATTAAGGTACTAACTTTGATTCATTATTAGAAGTTTTGTAATTAAATTCTTATGGAAAATATAGTACAGTTCATTGATCATCATATGCCACAGTCCTGCCTTGTAAATAGTCTTGTCAGCCTCCTAAAGAGTCCTATTAGAATTAAAATTATAAAGAACCAATTGATTATTAAACTCATAAGAACTTAATTTCCTTAAAAAAGCCCGTAAAAACACCATCATCAACACTAGCATCAAATCAGACATCGATGCACTGCAACTGCTCAAACCAAAATGAAGCAATGTCATTTACAAACCTGCTGAGCACGTCTGAAGATGCCAACATCAGTTCCAAATGCAGCAAAAGTGTAATCACGATATGTAGCAAGTGCTCGGATCTTCTTTCGCAGTTGAGGACCTTCGCAATATTTTAGTGTGAAGCCCAAAAAAAAGGAACAACTTGAGGAAGCGCACAAAGAAAAGTCATTGATGATCATTATAATGTGGACAAATGATAATCCTTTCCTTCATAAGGACGAACCAGCAAAATTCCATCCTACGTCTAGAAGATTAGACCTGGTTTCGGAGAGCTTACTTTTCCTAGGTAATAATTTGATCAGGACTTTTGCTATGTACAGGAATGCATGCATAGGTGTGTGCCAGTTATGTAGTTAACATACTGACATTAACAAGTTCATGTATGAATAGTAGCACATGTTTCTGACCACTAATCAACATCCATCGAAAGAAAACCATTAGTTATTAGGAAGGAGGGCAACAAACAAAATTACAAATAGAAATAAGAGAGAAATTCATCATCTTCAAATCATATGATTTTAGGTTTTTTGTATGAATAAATATCATGTACGGTCCTAAAGAGCAATTATACGTTGATTCAGGCACATGTTGTTGTTACTGCTAATACAAGTTGATAATGCACTCCATAATATGGGTACATGTTTTGTCGATTAAATATAGGCAAATGAAGTATAGTATATGTAGATGTTTAGCGATCTAATATAAACAACAAATAGCAATTTTAGGAAGTATGCTTACAAACTGAAAGAGTCACACTTAAAACACACAATTCAAAATTACAAGCTATAATTCAAAAGAATCTTACCAACAAAAACCAGTGTCAGTTTGGCACACTGCAAGAGAGGAAAGAAGGATTGAAATCAATTCCAAATACGCTAGGGTTTGGATGTAAGGTAAAGCAACGAACTGCAATTCTATCAAAACCAACAGCAAAGACCCGAAACTATATCAACTTAGGAAATAACAAAGAAAAACCTAGCAAGCCTGTGATAAATAACATAGTAGAGGAACTAACGTTGTAGATCTGCCAAGCTTTGCCAACGCTAACAGTAACGAAGGTTTCGGTGCCGAGACGCTGAACGGCGAAAGGCACGCTCGCAGTTATGTACCCAATAGCTCGATAAGGTTCGAAAATTCCCATGGCGCGTTAGAGTTTTTGTTTAGCTAGTGGAGAACGAGTCCGGTGGTGGAGAAAGATAATAACGGCGAGCCGGCGGAGGCGGGAATTAAAACGCAGATAGCTGATCGATTGGGAGGCTTTTGAGGGGTTTTGTGCTATTTTGCAGTATCGGGCTCGTAAGAAGTTCTTTGTTTCTGTTTGGTTAGTCATAAGTGGTGCCGTATCAACAGCTGACCGACAAGTTGAGTTGCCAGCTCCGTACTGAACTCAGGTAACAAAGGGGGTGTTTGGCTTTGCTTTTCTCCAACCCAACTTTTCAATTCTCCATTTCACGTTTTTCAATACATATTTTATAAATATATAAAAAATTTATTTAAAAATTTAGAAAGTGTAGAAAAATTCTACGGAGTGAGATCTTTTTATTACATATTTTTATTATTTTTTTAGAAGTAAAAAAAATAGAGTTCGTTTTTCAAAAAGGACAAAAATACTCTTATCATGTTTGTTTCGTTCGAAAATGTATTTCAAATAACTTATATTTAATTTATAAATTTATTTTTAATAATGTATTTTAGTTTTTGAAAAATTTTATCAATATGAACTGCGTTTGGAAAAGCTTTTCTCAAAAATTAATTTTTATTTTTCAAATTCATATTTATCAGTATATTTTTTATAATTATATAAAAAATTTATTTAAAATTTAAGAAATATAGAAAAATTTGACTAATAAAACTTTTTATAATTTATTTTTATTATTTTTAATTAAAAAACTCATTTCTTATAAAAAAATCTTTTATCTTTAAAAAATTGTATTTTATAGACTTTAAAACGTCTCTACATTTGCCGTAAGCAGCTCTATTCTATACAATATTTCACGGTTCAATGTGATTCAATTATAAAATATCTCAATTCAATTAATATTTGGAGAAGTTTGACGGTGTTTCAAACAAAAAAATTCTGAAATTTAAAACTTATTTTAAAAAATTTTTAAAATAAATTAATTTTTCAAAATAATAAATTAATTCAATTAATTTTCTTTCAAAAGATTGGCAATAGTTTATATCAATCTTTTAAGTCATTATAAAGCAAATAAACACGCCAAAATTTAAACTCAAGTACTAAATTGATCAAACTATTCTAAAATTGAATTAGATTGATATAAACTACAAATTTAAACTTCAATAACAAATCCCTAGTAGTTTAAAAACTTAAAATGTTTCTTAGTATTTAAAAGAAAAGATGCTGAAAGTTGGTTACCAAATTGACAAAAGTTAGCACTTAATTATATTGTTCGCCTTCTGACAATTACTCGCTATTGAATTTAACTACCAATAATCCTAGCAATAGCTAATCACATTTGTGGTGATTGATTAAACAAAACAGCCAACAATTTCAAAATAAAAAGGGCTAAAGCATAAAATTAACATTGAGATGGGATGTTAGACGTGTTTATGAAATAAAGCATTTTTATAATGAAAAGTATTTTAAAAATTTTTCAAAAATGAGTTATATTGTTTATATAGAAAAAATAAAAATAAGTAATAGTAAAATTTTACGACATAAAATTTTTATATATTTTTAAATTTGAAAACAATATCTAAATATTATAAGATTATTTAAAAATATAAATAAAAAATTAAAATAAAAAATTATTAAAAAGCACTGTCAAATAGCGCCTTTAACTGACTTCATGCATGCGTTCGATTCAAGCCAATAAACCAAAATCTCGAGTCCTAGTTCATCTTTAAAAAAATGATTTTTTTATTAAATGATAAAAAATTTAATTCATATTTAAATTAAGTTTTTCTAACACATTTTTTATTTAACTAAATATTTGTAGGGTTTCTCAATGTTTCTCCTTTTTCTTCTTATTTTTTTTCACTTCTTCTTTCTCTCAACTATAGCCAGTCTTGCGATGAGTCTCCAAATGCGTATGTGCAAGATTCAACCATCTATCTTTTACAATTTTAGAAAAAATTAACACCATGTCACATAAAATCTAGTGTCAAAAGAATCAAAAGAATAAGTAACATATAGAGATTTACTTTTCAATATCTCTTTAGTCTTTAATCATTCTTTTATTTAATACTTCCTTATTGAAAATTTTAGAATGGTCCTAAAAAATTTCAAATTCAATTTTAACCGTTGGATCTAATTATGAGTTAAAAATATAATAATAAATTTCAGATTAATCGAACTAGTTATTGATTTTCATCCGGCTTCTTGATTAACATGCAGTAAAAAATAATAATAATCGAATAATGATCCTTATTAGAAAAAAGTTGAAGAATAGTCCTTGTTCCAAAAAATTTTTTAATCTAACCATTATTCGGTATACCTTCGACTGTAAAAAATAACGATAATTTGTTTACCATTATTCAACTTATTTTAAAATACGAGCCTTATTCGACTTCTTTTTTTTTTTTTTAAATGATCATTGTTCGACACTTTTCGATTAAAAATTTTAAAGGGACTTACAGACCTCCAAATATCATCCTCGCTCTAAGTGTCAATATCTATGAGTTAGAAATATATTAATATAATTTCATCTCAATGGAATAAATATTCTAGCTTTTATTCGGTCTTTGATTAAGATGAAAGTAAGAAAATAATAGGACGGTGCTCCCTATCCTATCTTTACTACCTTTCACACTTCCTCCTATGAAACTACTTGAGCACTTCACCAATAACGGTTGAATTATGGTCGTTATTCAAAAAAGTCAAAGAATAATTCTTTGTGAAGAAAGTCGAACACAGCCGAAGAATGGTTCCTACTTAAAATAAGTCGAATTGAGCCAAAAAATGGTCTGATTTGACTTTTTTCGAATAACCACTCTTTATTGATGTAAAGTAATAATTTTGCCGTTCATATGATTGTTAACCAATAATTTTCTTCACCTCCTGATCCTTGGACATTTGTATTATTTAAATTAATTTCTATCAGTTCTCTGAATCATATTGGCATCACACAAACTAGAAGAACTTTGCTTACTTAGATATGTAATGATTTTGAAGAAAATGGATACGGTTGGTAATTGAGCTAGTTTTGTGTGCATACTAGTACTTTCCCTATGAAATTTCTCACTTATGATCTCTAACCTATGTGATAAGTCTTAGTATATTCTATACCATGCCATATACCTTTACACTTACGGCGAACACTGAAGTTTAGTGTTTACTTCCAGCAACGTAATAGGCCAACTTTATTGGCTCTGCAGAAAATAAACGATGATTTAATGTCCCATGGATACCTATCTTTACTGCTTCCAGGAGATGAATGTATAAGTTAAGTCTCTTAAAAAACTGGTGTAATATTGCCATCAAGTACTGGAATAGCTGATCTTAATTGCAGTGAATATATTCTATTGACCTCATTATAACTTGCTAAGTCTTTGCAACCACTTCGGAATGTGCATTGTTTCACATTACTTAGCTAATTTTTGCTGATTTTTCAGCTTAATTGTTTAGGAATTGATAATAAGAAATGTTAATGTATGCAATAAGAACTTCTATGCATTACGCTTCCTCTATGTTATGCACTTCTATGAGTACAAAAGAACAACTAAAATAGAAATACTGGAGTGTATATTTCTTTAAATTGATTGTTACATTTGAAATTCAATATCTTGTTTTTACTAACTACAATGACCTGTTTGGTTTTTATCTGCTAAGTACGATTGACACCTTTGTCTTCAACAAGGTAAGCAACTTTCTATCTTTATATATATATATATTTTTCCCTTATTATGTTCATTTCTCTAATCTATTATTGTTTCATTTGAGAGAGGGAGCAGCAGCAGTAGCCGCAGCAGCTGGAGATTGAGTAATTTCACCGATCATCTTCAGTGCAACACAAGGCTGTTCCGCAGGTACCTGTACAAGATAACAGTAAACCTTAATCATTAAAGTCAACTAAAACAAAATTGTCAAGCTTTATGAAGGAGCAGTTTTATTTTACTTGAACTTCTGAACAGAACTCTTCACCAAATTCTTTGAATAACATTCAATATTAAGAAGATCTATCTATTATAAAAGAGGTCAAGAACAAATTCGGTTGTGGATTCATATTATTTTTAAAAAGTTTTTTTGTAAAAGTCAAACTGTACTCCAATATCATAGTCCATGCTTTGAATTGGCTATGAGAAGAAAGGGGAAAACCCTAAGGGTATGTTTGAATTCATAGATAAGAAATAAAAGTAAGATGACGGATAGAAAAAATAATAAGAGGATGGATAGGAAAAAATAGTTAATTGATCTTATGATATTTGGATATATAGTGAGTGTAATAAATTAACTATGTTTGAATAGATGGGTAAATGAATGAGTAATAAAAATAAACTTTTTATAAAAAACTCAAATATTTTTATTTATTTATATTAATATTACTTTTATTAATATAACTTTAACTAATTGAGTAATATAATTCTAAATAAACTTTATTATATAACTTTTAAATTAATTTTTATATTAATCTAAAATTATATAAATTATTAAATATAAAAACTAATCATATAATTTTGTTATTTCCTCACTAATTAAAATTAAATAAATATAAAAAAATTTAATTATTATAATAAAAAATAATATATCTTAATTTAAAAATATTAATAAAAAATAAATATTAAATTATAAATAAATATTTAAAATATTTAAAAAAATAAAATGACAAATGAGAAAATAAATTTGCTTCTTCTTTTATACCTACCAATTTGGTATGTACATATTTAACTACTAAATAATGGAAAGAATAGGAAATAGTTCCACATCCTTTCTATTAATGATATATTATCAAATATAGGTAGACATGGGGAAATGATTTACTTCACCATCATTTCTCATGTCTATCTATCATCCAAAAGAAGCCTAAAAAAAAAGATCTTGCCTTGGTGTCCACAAAGACCCACTTCTCAATGTCTCATATTTAATTAGGATCGTCTACAGATTCCTTCACTTGGCATCTAGATTTGCAATCATGCTAGATTCGCAATGACAAAGTTAAAAGAAGTTTTGTTTGATAAGAACTATCTTCAATTTGGTAAGAACAACTTTTGAAGCAATTTAAATAGCAAAATGGAGAATGCTCCAGAGGAAAGGTTAAACTGAAACTAATAGACAATAATGATGAAAAACTCACGAAATGGCCAGCTCCCAAGATCCAGTAGAAGTGAAGGTTGCGGTATGACTTGACGAAGCCTTTGGTAGCTCCGCCATTTTCACAATAAAGAGGCCTGCGCTCTGTATTGTTATTAAAACCTTTAAGTCCATCCCATCTGTAATGTCCAAATACAACATCAACATTCTCATTCTACATGCATGAAGAGCAAAAACAGGAAAAAATCATAACATATTTGTGTATACATCGGACAAAGGGAAGTTCGCTTACTTGAGTTTTTGGATCCATGCCTCTGTGCCCTTAGTTGCGCAGATCACATCAAGCTAGAAATCCAAAATAATAATAAGTAATCACCAGCAAATTATAAGAAAGTTCAAATTTCTACTTAACTAGAATAAGTTCCATGTTCAATATCAGGATAACACATGCAATCGTATGTTGGGTCTGAATTGGTTACATATCAGAGAAATTAATAGTCTATCAAACTTCCAATGAAATCCAGCACAGATGGACAAGATCTTTAAAGCAAAACTTCATTTACATATAAAAAAGCTGTAGGACTAAATCTAGTTCTACATCTTAAGAAAGCAACATATAGCAATTCTCCTAACTTAACTTTTGTTAGAAGCATTACAATTTCTAGATATGATCTAGCTACCTAACCAATTTTCATATTCAATTCTTTCATAATTCTCCTTTTTGTTTCCTAACATGAAATTAATTAGTAGGCCATATGCATGTTCTAACATGTCTGCTGCTATACAAATCTTCTTTAAGAAAATCAATTCAATAAGGTTTTACTTTTCTTATACATGTGAGATGTTTCCGCAACTGCTGGGTCAAAACCCAATCTCTTCTTTTTTCTGCAGGTCCAGTCCATCCTTAGAATATTATAATTGGACGATTATTGTCTTCTTCTTCTTGTTTGCGTTAAAAGTTCGAGGACTTTGCAGCTAAGTTTCATAGCTCAAACAAAGATGTGTTATGAACATTGACTAACTTGTTAAATTAACGAACTTCATTGTTAACAAATTTGCTATATTATTGAACGAAACAAGTAAATTCATCAAAAATAATCTCTCAATTTTATTGTCCCACCTTTATTTAAATTTTCTTTGCGTTACTTTCTAGTTTTTGAAAAGAAGATGATCTTATTTAAAAGGTACGTGTCTTTTTTAATACAAGCAAACAATTAATGAGACAACATATATTCCGTCTTTCTACAACATTTTCAATCTTTTACAATTATAATCAATCTGATTGGAACATCAACCAACTTAGTTTTTGTTTCTTCTAACAAATATGATAAGAACAAACTAGTTATAATTAACAGTATTTCATTTTAGCAAGAAAAAAGAAATGGTAGAAAGCTGTAAAGCAATGCAGATTCAATGATTAGCTTTGCTAAAATTAGGGGGCATCATCTCAAAAGCTTCCACTGTTCAAGTGGGTCATTTGGATAGGGAAAGATTCCATTCCATGAGCACATACCTCTTTGTTGGTTGACTAAATGAGATAGAAACAAAAGATAAGATTGATACTGCTGTCAGTTTTAATTATTACCTGCCCATTGTAGACTGTTACATTGATCCCCATTCCCAGTAGTTCATCAACCTGTTCAGAAATATAACATTGATAGTGGTCCATTAGTTCAATTTAAGCCATTCAGTTTGGATGAAAGTGTCAGATAAAGTAGCAGAACTAAGGGCCAACTTACAATCGTTTTACCTCAGTTATTCTTGGTTTCATGAAGTCGTTCGATAGAGCAGTGAATACTTGACTTGATTGAGAACCCCATCTGCCTCAAAACATCGATTTTAAGAACAAAGCAAAGCTTCATCAATGACAAGTACAACTGGGCAAGTTGAGTTGTATATGCAATTATTGCACTAACCAAAAAGATTCAATAATAGCCATACTATTATTTCTAGAATTATGAGAATCTTGAAATATTACGTAATATTTTTAGGGATGATCTTCAGCTGCTGCTTGATGACACCGTTCATAAGGCTACCAACGTTGACTGTGGATGAAGCCTTAAAGCTCAGATACGTTGAGTACTTGCTCATAGCAAGAAATGAGTATAATAACGGTGCGTTTGCTGCTATTGTTCCCAACGGGTCCATATCAGAATCCAGCATGAAGTTATAGAAGTCCTATAATATAATCATATTAATAAACACGTTTCAAACTTCGCATACTGTTTTAGCGAGTACAGGAACATTCACAGTGTAATAGTTACCACAGAGTTGCTGTTTTGTGTAATGAAATCCTCGAGTGAACCCCATGTATTTGTAGCTTCCCCATATTTCCCTTGTGCTATTTGACCCTTTATTGTCTCTGCCATGCTGTTAGCACAGATTTGAAATCATCATAAACAACAGATCCAATAATATGCTTAACCTACTAATTCCAAATATGGCTTCAGATAAGAATGATAGAAATTTAACCAAACGGTTCATCTAAAGTTGAACCTGAGTGAGGATTTTGTAAAATCTAATGACAACTTAAATGGAGGATGTAAATAAGTTCCTGAAATAAAGAAATGAATAAGAGCAAAAACACATATTTATTATGTTATCCATTTAAAAAGGTTTTGAAGATTAAAACCTGTTGGACTTTTCAGCAGCAGCTACATCAAGCCTGGAGACATCTCTGAGCAGAGGTCCCCATGAGAACTGCAAGATAGAAAAGCTAAAACTTGAATTCATGTAATTCATCTGACTGTCTTCATGAAACTATTAAACAGATCAAGAAAAATTCTTGTTATGTACAGATAGTTAAAGTTGTTTGTAACACTTTACTGACCACAAAATCTTCTGGCGATATCCAACTATCTCCCAATGCAACACCTACTTAACCTCCACAGTAAGACTTTTTCATATATAGAGAACTTCGATATGATCATAGATGCAATTTTGAAATATTTACCTCCAAGAATAAGATTCAATTCACCAGCTTTTACGGCTTTGGCAACAGATAAACCAAGAGTTACCGCATACTTGCCTCCATAAGACTCGGCAACAATGTAAAGAGGGCTCTGCTGCTGAATTGTACCATTTCTGTTGTAAAGCTTCTTCAAGAGAGTGGTTAAGTCAGTTGCTGCTTCTTCATCGCTCTTCACATATAGTTTCTCATCTTCAACAAAGCTATACCCAGTTCCTACCGGATTGTCCTAGCATAAAAAATTTCAAACCAAGTATCGTATACTGAATCTCCAAGTAAACTAATTATTCACTTGAAGAAGGAACGTGTAAAATAAAGAAACACTTACTACAAAAAGAAGATCAGCTTTTTGTAGCCAAGTAGAATTGCGAGGATTGAGGTTGAGATCCAGAGGACCAATCTCTTCGAAGTTGCCAAGTCCAACACCAGAAGCACCCTTCCCAAGATACACCAAACCAATCCAGATGACTCAGATAATGCATTGATCTTCAAAAAGTTAAAGAGTAATCCAAATTTTAAATCTTTGTTTTTAGAGTTCAAGAATTCATACCGGGCCACCCTGGAGCCAGAGCACAGTTGGCCATGGGGTTGATGCATTCTCAACTCTCTGAGGGCTCCGGTATAGCCACCAGAACATGTGTGCCTCTTCATTATTCCCAACAACAAAGACAGGAAAAAAACAATCTTCCGTTAGATAAGGAAAAATAAAAATATTTCACATTACATAGAAATTCAAACAGAACAAAGAATTGTATGTAGTTGATGAGTTCATGAGGTTACTTGGCCGGACTTCGACGTAACCCCACTCTTCAGATCCATCAGCAGTACGGCTGGCGTAAACGAAATCTCCATAAAAAGAAAATAAGAGCAGTGCAAGAAAGAAAAGGAGAACGGATAAGTTGTTGTTATTGTTGTTGAAGGATGACATGTTTGAAAGAAAGAAATGAAATTAAATTAATGAAGTTGTTGAAGAATGCAACAACCTAAAAATGCTAGGAATTTATTGGTAGTAAAACAAAACAAAAGAAACAGTACTGTATAATAGATTTGCGTCAGAGAGATCAGAGAGATATATAGGAATTAAGGGAGCAAAAGGTTTCTGTTTAATTCTAGTAGTAGTACATGCAATCCAATTCAAAGGAGTAATAATAAGGCAATGTGATGTAAAGGTTACTTTTGGTGGGGCTTTTATATTGTGCTGCATCTCGTGAAGTATCAATCAAAAGCCACAAAGATTGTTTTCGTTCTATTCATTCAAATCATTCAAAGATGGAAAAGAAGTTAAAAAAGATAGCGTGAAGAAAAGAAGGGTTGGTTTTGGATTTGGTTTGGAGTAGAAAAGAAGAAGAAGACAGAAAAGATGGAAAGAGAGAGAAAAGCCTGCAAGGTCTTCTCATTCTTCTCGTCTTGGATGATAAAGAAATGAAGTAACCGTCAGGCCACCAAATTTGCTTACTTCTTTCATATTCAAGATCTTGCGTAGGATTCTTTTCATCCGAGTAATGCAGAATTAATATTATGTTGGCCATATAAATATAAATTTTATATCTCCACCGAAAAATTATTAATTATACGTGGTAAAATTTTTGAAGTTCTAACTACTCATCTTTTTCTGTGTATTACACAAATTTTATTCTTATGTGAAACTTTTTTAATGTAATTATGAAAATAAATAAACATATATTACTCAAAAGAAAAAACATACATTAGTTGAATGGACAAAATATTAACTCTTTGAAAAACTTTGACTTTGTTATTAGATTTCCGCTCATCCCATTGACCCGCACATTCTTAAAAGTTTAGACAACTGTGCCTCGTGGATTGGCTGGTTCATAACTATTTACTAATTTGTGAACCCATAATTTACTAATAGATGAACCCATGAATATTAGCAAATTAGTAATGAGGTTATTATTTGTTACGATCGTTTTTTACTGTGAATATTGACTTATTAACCCTGATATGTATCATTAAAAAAGATCATGTGGCAATAATCAAAATTTTATGATTTACTTGATCATGAGATTAAATAATATCTTTTTATAGTAAAATTATTGAATTGGGCGGTTAATATTAGAATGTGTCGATGGTTCCCATCAAATATGTGGTGAAATGAAATACTAACGAGATGAAATTGATTTCATATAATACCTGCATTTAAAAATGGAAGTTTTTTGGGATTAGTGCTAATTGATAGGACGTTAACAGCTTCGAGCCTTTGCCACTATCTCTTTTAGCTTAATATGACATTTGGTATTACTTTTTTTTTTAAAAAAAAATTTTAATAAAATTTTTATAATATTTTATAAATTTATTTAAAAAATTAATAAAAAATTTTATGTCTTAAATTATTATTATTTTTTTAAAATAAAAATAAAATATTATTTATTAAAATAGAATAAAAATATTTTATATTTGAAAAAATATTTGCATAAGTAATTTTAAACATCACTTAAGAAGGTTTAGATAGGGAAAGCATGAAAGATTGGAATAGAAGTACGTGAATAAACAAAAGCTGCTCAAATTTATGCCTTAATTTCCGACATCAAAAGATAAATTTATCGATGAGAAAGCTCTACGAAGGAAGCATGCCTACAACCAAAATGACTCGCGAGCCTCGCGAGTTTCTAAGGCATTTCTGAAATACCTAATAGAACCAAACAGATCACAAATGAATCATCAGCAAAAATTGCTTGCTCATAAAAATATCCGTTTGGGTGAATATATACAGTGAAAGAATATCTTTACCAGCTAGAAACTAATTCTGTAGCTAATGTCAGACTTCGGTGTAAGAGTAAGACGAGTATTTGAAAATTTTTCAAGCCTCCGTATTGAAGCCCGCATGAAGGCCGACAAGCCTCTCCAATGCTGTTTCCCCATGTACAGGCTCCGTCCAGGGGTAAAGAATCGTATTCACAATATGTTAATTAGCCTTGTGGCAAGTTATTTCAGGTTAAACTCTGTCGGACTTGAAAAAGAATCTTCCTTGTCTTCGCCACCATCATTGGAATGTGAAAATTGTTAGCTAGATATCTATCTATTCAACTTACTACCCTGCCAAAGACTTCTGCTTATAACCATGTTTCTGTCTATCTAACAGCTTCTCCTTTATCTTTCTTTTCTTATCCATCTTATTTCTGTATCTTGATTCCCTCTCTATATCCAACATTCCTTGCCAGATCACTTCTCCTGTTAATGGCCAAAGCCATCTATCTCTCGAACTAACTGCATCATCTGCTTCCTCTGCCAAATCCTCATCCATGCTTTTCAAAAGGGCAAAGTCGAAGTATTTAACCCACATTAGTCCCTTGCGCTGATTAATTGGGTGTTGTTCTCTAAGTTCTCCAGTTTCAGGATTGATATAAATCATCTTTCTTGCACTGTGGAAGGCCCAGACATTTACCAGGATTTCCAAAACACGGCAGTAGCAATGTCTTTGCTGAAATGCAAAATGAAATCGAAAACATACAGATTCTGATTTATGAATACCAGTCAATAGAAATTTAACAAAGCATCATTTTTAAGAGCAGCTATACCTCTAGTATTGAGGAACCAAGCACACATCCACCGGGAGAGCTCCTATTTTGGACTAATCTGTCAAGTGAATCTGCAAACATTCTGCAAATCCAGATATAGCATGTTAATTTCAAATACAAGGCGTATCACTAAGTACAAGAGAAAACAAACCTTGAGAACATGATGAATTGCATGAAGGACGGTGTAGGCATTACCCAACTGTGAAGAGCAGACCAATTGCCACCATCAGCAGGCATAGGTGGTAGGGATTCCATATTGCTCGGAAGCCCATACATATTCCTGAAGCTTTCCTTAAAAATAGTCCTAAGAGACAACAGGGACTGATGTTTATTGTGCTTTTTAAAAGAAGTATGCAGAACAAAGAGTATGACAATACTGGCATCACATACAATCTTTGCATAATCATTTCATCAGAGATTGGCTATCCATTCCAAACCTGTCTCATGTTTAGATCTTCCCCCAACCCCTAATAAATGTCTAATTTAGCTATTCTCCACCCAGGTAAACGGGTGAGACAAAATACTGAATTGCTATATTGATTTGAAATGACTTCTCAGGATATGGTGTCACTATTTTAAAATATAAACAAGCACTACATGAGCAAGCATCCAACAGAAAGCAGCATACCTGCAATTCCAACTATTTAAGATGTCACAAACAGACCAAAAGCCGTCATTTACTCCTTCAACTCTGTTTATATGGTCTACATCCATCGTTACCCAGAAATAGAGTACATCTCCTCTAGATTCTGTTAGAATAGAGTCCTCCAATGCTTTCTCAGCTTTAGCAGATAAAGAAACCTGATTCAGTTAAGACGATAGAAAGTCACAAACCATACTTTTTCTTTCACCAGATATGCATCAGTAAAAAGTACATCTTGCAGGCCAAAAACAGGCATTACATTTGACTTTTCAAACAAGGAGATAAAGTGCATCTGATGGGTAATTGATGATGTCAACGAAATTCCAAATTTAGACAATGATACGATTTCACTCCAAGGAATACAAACATTCAAGTCAAGTTCTATGTAATTTATAGCAAAATTATTTCTCTGAACTCTCTGAAATAAAATGCATGAACATAATCAACTTGAATCTAACATGATTTCCACAAGTTTCTCAAGTTGTCTATCCCAGAGTGCTGGTTTTAAAAGATAAATATTATAAGGAATTAACCAACTCAATCATGTGTTATTCACCAGTTCTTGGTTCCCTTTGTTGTTGGTATTTGTAAAACTAACTAGTATGAAGTTCCTAGTGCCCAAAATTGAGACAATTAGGTAACTGAACCAGATAGCCACCCTAAGTGCAACACTGATACAATAAGTAGCCACCGTCACCCATTGACCAAGTTCACATAATGACCTCCTTTCAATTAATATCAAAATGATAACCTGCAAAGCGAGCCAGTCAATGTGCTACATCTCCCACCAAAAGCAATGTGGTTTAAGTGTGTGATAGTTTAGTAACTAAAAGTTGCAACTGCAACTTGAGATGTTTTATACTCAAGCTTTTGCTAACGTTGCTACAGGCTTAACTCAAAAAAGTTGGCAGTTGACATATATACATCCTTTTGCTCTATGTAACTTGTCAATTTGACCTTAACATGGCAACAATAACATACAGTAAGCTTTTGTGTATACTCGTGATATGAGCTATCCAGCAGGTTCAATAAGACAGTATTCCCTATAATGCATCCAAATGCTATATGAAGTGACCTAAGTTTATGATGCAAGGGCTTCTAGATATTGAAAATGCAGATGTAAGAAGACTTGATAACACTGCAAAGTCGAACAGATGACCACCAACACATTTGGATGGCACAAGCACAAACTCATTAAAAAGCATACCTTTTTCCCAACAGCACGCCATGACTGGAAACCTATCCAAGGTATTTTGTGAATGTTATCTATGCGACTTGCAACAGAGAACATTGCCCCTAGTTCACAAATAAGATTCCTATAGTATGCATCGTCCAAAACAGGAAGCCGACCAACTGCATCGACATCATCTGATCTTAATCTTCGGGCTCCTCTTAACTGAATCCCGTAGAAGATAACAAAAAGAGTAAACTGTCACTACTTAAACATGTAGTTTACAAAATAGGAAACAATTCAATGCCATACTATCATTAAATTCACTAAATGAGTAAATTGATAGCAAACTAAATGAACACAGCCAAAGAGCAAGCACAATTGTGGTGAATCTAGAGCTTCTCTAACATTCTCCAGTCATCTAGTGTGATGGAAGATACCACACAGATGAGGGCCAACAATTCGTTAAACTTTCCTAGCCAAACAACAATATAATAGAGCATGTTCATCTGAAAGACAAGAGACCCAAACCAAATTATCCATATCAGCACTTCTACTGAGCATCATTCACTGATGACTTAAAATGGAGTATCAATGAAAACCAATTAAGTATTCTACTAGTAGAAGAAATGGATACCTAAATCGCAAGGCTAATTAGTACTGCTGGAATATCATTGATGCAGCAAATCAATACTGCCTAATTAGTTTAAGTAGAACAGTGTGGTAGTCATAACCGTTTATAAATATATTAAAACATTTCTTTTATTAAACACTTGTTAGAAGATTTAACTTGAAGATTGAGAAATCGAAGATTGAACAAATTGAAGCCAGCCCAAGCTTGCTATATCCTTTCACATAATAACTCCTACTTGTATTCACAAAAATCATTTAGTAATAGCAGATTTATATATCCATCTAATAGTAAAATAGTATGTGTAATTAAATTATACCCAATTGTGCAAAATAAAGTTGGGAATTTTGGAGAACAACGATGCATGCACAAGAAGATTAGAATGGCCAAAGTAGGGCATGACAAATATAAGTGTAACAACAATACTTCGTAGCCACTTTGTTTTCAAAATTGCTTCTTGTTCTTCTCTTCTCTTTAACTCTTAAACTCCTACTCCACAAGCAAGGTGAAGGTTCCTTTGTTTTTATTTTTAGTTGTAAGATTCCTTTTCCCTTTTTTTGTTCTTTTTTCCTCATGTCTTTTCTCTTATTCCATTTTAGAGAAGTCAAAGAAAAATCCAAATGCCAATTTGTCCATATGATTCATACATATATACAAGAAACTTTTTCGTATATTTTATCCGGAAACAGTTATGTTTTTGAAGCACTAAAGTGATGTACGCATAGGCACTACCGCTACCAGAATCCCTTGATTTGCACTTTGACCTTCCTCGTAACTGATTTACCCTAGAATAACCAATCCTTGTCCAGAGAACCATATAGAAGAAGTTTAAAGTTACGCTCTATAATGCACGAACATATATAACCATAAAGATAGAGAGTCCAGGAAGGTGAGAGTTAAAGAGCAAAAACTTTCAGAATGACCATCTAGCTGAAAATCAAATAGAAGTCCAAAACTTACAAGGCTTATCGCACGATACAGGGAACCATGGTGTAGAAAGGACCAGGATCCTTCTCCATTGTAAATTTCATATATACATAAAACCTGACCAATTCTTTCTAATTCACCTTCATCACGTTCATTTATCTCAAATTTCTGCTTTTCAGCTTTTCGAGCATTTCGATAAACATCCTCCCATGATTCTGAAGTTTTCTCCATCCGATCTTCAATCTGCATATAGCAAAATCGCCTTTTTTCAATCACTATTGTAAAACTTTTCAGAAAAACACTAGGATACTTAAAGAGCAATAGCAAACCTCCTGCATTTCTCGCCTCTCAAGATCCTCAGAAATTTCCATCTCATTTATGTCATCCCAATCTGATTGGGTAGGATATTCCGTAGCATATTTTCCTACGCCATTCTCATATGAGTTATCTTTATTATCCTTACCAGAATACTGCTGTTCGAGCATATCCACAGTGCTCAACTTGTGCACAGCTTGAGAGCCCAACATGAAATTTTCATGCTGTGTACCATCACCCATTCCTTCAGCTTTCAAATCAAGCAAGTCCCATGCCCAATTTTTTTGCTGCACCTGAGAACTAGAATCAGGGAGAATTACATCTGAAGGAAAGTGGAACACCTTTTCCAGGAGCTTTCCGTATTCGCTAATACAATCAGATGCCAATATGTTTTTTGAGAGAGATTTAGCATAAGAAGCAATAACATTTGCCAGTTTTGATAGTTTCTCATCCCCGATTAGGAGTGAGAAAGCTCTTGCCAATGATTCCGGATCATGAGGGTGGAAAAACACTCCATGAACTTTGTCAACAACCTGCAATCAAAGGAATGTTAAAGCTACTAAAAAAATTAAAATTCTTCTAACAAAGTAAAGATTTGGCACCCTCATACATGTTTCTTTACGATAGCCAAATCAGGAACAATCATGGGGATCCCAAAGGACATAGCTCGCATGAGAAGAGGAGGAAAGCTCTGTTCCTCTTGGAAAGATCCATAGAGCACAACATCTGCCATCAGAAGCACATTACTTACATCACTATCTAATCCAAAATGCCTTACAGAACCATCCAGAAACTGCAAACGAGAAGCAAGATCCTGCCCCAGAAAAGCAAACGATCAGTTCTATTAAGTTGTACAAGACCATAGAGATGAATGCATATAAAATTTAAAAGAAACTTCCGCGAAACATAAGTATTCCATTTGGAACTTGAAAGGTTGTTTCAATCAAATCAGTGCAAATTTCATCTTTTTTTCCTCATTTCACCATTCTCTAAGCAAAGATAATTTCAAACATAAAAAAGAAGTCCAATGCTAACATTTTAATTATGACACTTTACTCAATAGCAAGGTATCTTTAATAATTGTCAGTGAAGTTTCAATTTTACCTTTTTATTTCACTTCTCACTTTCTAAGGATATACATTTCATGGAATCTCTTACGTCATTTTTAATGTTTCAATATTAACTCTACATCATTAATTTCAGTGCAAACCTACTACACAAATCCGAATTTACAGATGATATTACATAGCACTTTTCAGCACTAAAATTTCAGTTAACCACCAATTCCCCAAACTAGTGATTACATCCATGAGCCTGAGAATTGTTCAGTCCAAGTACAAGGCACTAAGAGTCCAACAGCTCTCCAAAAACTTGATCAATTACTGACTCTTACTGCCAGCCATTCCAAAAGTGACAAAGATGTGATAAGAAAATAAAACTCTAAACCTAAGGTAAATATTTGCAGTCATGGACTCTTGGCCTTACCGAGAAGATTAAACTTTTTCTAAAAGCCTGCCATATATCTTAGTTTGAAGACCATAACAGATATTTAAATTTCTCAAATTACGCCAAGCAAAGTTTCAGGTTCGCTGCTGGAAACTACATGATGCAGATGAAAAGTTTATTTTTCTTCGCATTCAAGTGTTCTGGAAAATGAACGTCTATGTTGTAAGTTAAAGTAAATAAAGGCAAAGAAGCTAATATAGCACAAGCACTATATTTAAACCCAAGTGGCCATCGATATCATGGGATGCAAGAGAGCAAGAGGAGAAGACCAAGCATCACAGACAAAGGGAATGCCAGGTACCTTAAAAACAGAGCAATGGTCATCCATGGAATTCCCACACAAAAGAACAAACTTTAATCTTCCTCTCCACGCTTTAATCTTTTCAATTTTGACAAGACTGGATGCTAGTGCATTCATGACAGCAGCATAATCCCATGGAACCTCATCATAGAAGATGTAGCTCCCAACAACTACAGTTACAAAATCACTTTCAGTGAATCCATTCTCCTCTCGCAATTGATACCGAGATTGAGATGTTTTCAGATTCTTAAGTGCCAAGCCATTCATCGGAGATCCTGGAATCACATAAAAATTTCCAGAGTCCAGAGCAGTATATAGGATCTGAAAGTATGCAAAGAAGCCATTAAGCATCAAGAACTCAAAATAGCAAATTCTTCTGCTTAAACAGAAAGGATTTATACCGGGAGGAAATAATCTGGAAAGACCACAACATCAGCTCTTTTAAAAGAGCTTTTCCAGTCATTAATAAGGTCTTTCCACTCCAGTTTAGCATAAGATGAAAGACGCTTCCCAAGCACATCTTCTTGAATAAGCCATACGACTGGTACATGTTCGAAAGGCTCGTGCATTAGGCTGAAAACAGTCATTTAATGATTCAACCACTTATCAAATCCACAAAAATATGACTGCCAAAAATGCAGTTTACTACTCCCATGCAATATAGCAGTAAAGAGAATTTTTGATGTTAGATTAACCAATCAAAATGAACTCAATCAATCAACATGTCCAATGACCTAAGAATTTCACAACTGTTCCAAGAATTTTGTGGAGCTATAAACCAAGAGATAAGGGTGCAAGTTCCAGAAGCCAATCACAAATTCCAATATAAAAGACGCCACGTATTTTTTAGTAAACCAGATAGCTAGCAAGTTCCTTATATGATGGACAATCAGACCCACATGACAAGAAAAGGCATAGACAGAGGTCCCTACACCCTCATATGTGGTAAGGAGGATTTAAGAATGACCTCAATAGATGAAATTCTCAGCGGAATCTCCATCCCAACTATGAGGAAAAGTAAATTTTGAACTTCCATGGATCGGTAACTCAACTGTTTAGGGTTGGTCTAATGTTATGCAAAAATTTCACCATAAAAGTCATGAAACTAGAAACATAATCATGACAACAATGCCTGCTCACCTAGAAAGAACCTTTTTTGCATCAAGGGAGCTCAGCACAACACCTTCATAGCTGTATAAAAATGAAACTAGAAAACGTCAGAATATATCATGTTACAAACTATCAATGTAGCTTCAAACTCATTAGATACTAATAAACATGAAAATATAAAAACGATATCACAAAAATAGGAATGGATGCTTTCAAAAATGAAAATAACTTGAATTGAGAAGTACCATTAACCTACTTGGACCAGTCAATAGAAACGGAACCATCTGAACTCAGAATCTCTACTTTACAGCCAATATACTCCCACAAAGAATGAGCATCTCCATCTTCTAAAGAAAAAACCTGTTCACAAGAAATTTCTAGTATAAAGGATCAAGTCTAGCAGCAAAAGAATAAAAGTTACGGAAAAAGCTACAATGAGCAGTTTCCTAAGAAATATAGAGACAAAATGCATCATAAAGGAAGTAGGAATGCCGCTATTTTACAGAAGATATGATTTATACTTAAATCAAGACCTTTCTTAAAGAGTTAAAAGAGTGTAAAAATATAAAGCATAATAGTGCATCTCATATACAGACTAAACAAATTAAAAAAAGAACATGTACAATATAGTGGCTTGTCAGCTTGCAGTGTCGGGATTGATCGAAAAAACTATTGTATTGGGCAAAAAGCTTGCAAATGATTCAATGGGCTGAAATATGAACAAGAGGCAGTTGTTTCATTCCTATAGAGTAGCGACAACTATGAAATGGATATAGTGGATGCCCCTACTTACATATTCCATTTTAGATTCAAGTTACTTGATCATATTAGCCTCATGTCATAATGTGAAATCTTTCAAAACAATAACTATACATAGCTCGCACTATTGCATTCGACATGTTAACTCACGGTAAATGTGTATCCCAATTCTTGGAGACTTTTAACAAGTGTTAAAAGTAATAGGGTTTCAGGATCTCTATACATGCTCCCCAAAACCTGAAATTGCATAAACCATCATCAGTAAAACTCAACCATGTCATGAGCCAAGCAAAATGTATAAATTTTATTTTCTTCAGAATCCAGGAGAAACTGATCAGTAAAACGTTATTCGTTTCTTCCTTGTGAACCAAATCAAGCTGACTAAGAGTATCTGAAGAGAAAGCTCACCAATGCGACACGAGGCGGCCGTACACCGATCCTCACCGCAGATCGTCGCTGATCCAAAATCCTCTCCCCTTCATCTAATTTCCTTATAAGATCCACCGACGGAACGAACCAAAGCCGCGTTCCAAGCGGGCGTCGTTCCGGCGGTCTTCCGATCCCACTCCACCCAGGCCAATCCGCTCCTGTATTCAACGACCGAAGCTGCCAGAACCCAACGCCGAGCACCAGCGCGGCGATAAAAAGCAATCCACCGATCAGCAACGATAGTAGAGAAACCGGTAAGCTTACCTTGGATCTAACCGTCTGTTGATTCCTGTAACGCAACCGATCTGGCGGTGATCGGCTTCGAGAAAACGGTGAATCTAGGACGAGGTGCCGGCGAACTGTGCTACCTCTCTCCATTGCTTTACAGAGACAAATGGAGTGAAGGTATTGGAGAGGGTTTGGTTGCTTAAAATAGGGAAGAAGATTGTTGAAGAAAATGGCTTTGATTGTTTTTAAGCGGGGGAAGTGAGAGATGGAGCGGACTGGAGAATGGGGAACGAAGGAACCAACGAATCTGAGATTTGAGTTTTTAAGAAGAGAGAGAACAGAGACGTATTTCAATACAAAAGCACGAGCGCAGCACGTGAGTTGTGGATTGGCATTTTGGTTTGCCAATTGCCCAGCCTTTGTTGAACATTTGAGGGGCGGTTTGGCGACGCTTGTTTGAAAATTTTTCATTATTTTATTATTATATATTTTATAATATATATACTTTATTAAATATAAAAAAATACTATTTTTAAATCAAAATAATAAAATTTATTTATTAAAATAAAATAAATACTTTTTATTTTAACTCTGTAAATATTTCTAAATGTTTTAGAGTACAAAAAATTGAAGATGTGAAAACAAATAAAAATTTATAGTTATCATAAAACTTTGCTTGTGCATTCTTATAAAGAGGCACGAGAACTATGTAGACCTTGAAGCTTTTTCTCTTGGGAGACATTCGCTAATATATTAGACCTCCAAAGTCTTCTATTACATATTTAAGGTTTTGCATGGCGCGCTCGGGAGTTCAAACAAAGTAGTTGACATGATAATAAGCGTTTTGATAAATCTGACAATCTTTGCTTGTTTCTCATTTTAGGTTGCATACTATTTGATTTGTACGATAAATATTTATTACATTCCGCACATTTTCTTGCAAAAGAACTTATAAACAATCGATATAAAGTGAATATTAGAGAAAATATTACATAAGCTTACATTTGATTTCACGCATTTGGTTCCTAATTTTTCTCCGAATTTGGGAAATAGTCAACATTTAATACTCTTTCGTTTCTAATTATTAGTAGTGTCAACATATTCGCTAAAGATTTGAGCAAGCTAAATGAATGATAGTATTATTTATAAGATACCATTAAAAATTAGGCGAAGCTTTAATTCAAAAACATACTACATTATTACTGGTTTCGTTGTATTTAGTTTAGAAATGATTTTTTATATTTAGATGTATTTGATAATGGGTAAGAATTCAGCTTTCTGCCATAAAAATTTTGAGATAAGGTGAAACTCATACACGATCCAAAATTTTTTGTTTATTTTTCACTAGAGAAACTACTTTAACGCCAATATCTTTCCGTTGTTTTTCAAATCGTAATACTCGGTTTAACATGACTTAATTAACATGAACAAACAATGTAATATAACTTTGTATATTAATGAATTTTCTAGTGAAAAAAAACATGTTAAAAAGAACAGAATTTATAAATCATCATCTTCCCTAGTGAGTTCTGCAACGTTTGTTGAAGACTTGAACATGGCGATTAGTATCTTTTAATATATAAAGAATAAGACTATAAATCAGGCCCTGCAACTTATAACAGATATAGATTTGGTCCGTTAACCAAAGAAAATAATTAATGGGAAGCACGTCTTGATAATTAATGGAATAGTTTTTCTGTTTCATGGACTACCACTATACAATCTTCCAAGTCAACTAATCCAGCTGTCTATATAAATCTCAGAACGCGCATGATTGCTTCTCCACAAGTTCATCACCTTCCTCATTCTAATCGATGATCTGATCGATAAAGCAAAGAGAAAAATATGGAACGGCATCTGATGTTGCTTGCCATGGCGGCAGCAGCAGCAACACTTCTGCTAAGCTTCAATGGTGTGGATGCATTCTGGAGACCATACTACAGCGTGACAACCATGCACGTCGGAGGGAAGGTGCTCTGCCAAGACTGCACAAAGGGTTGGAACCACTGGGCCCATGGTGCTACTCCTTTGAATGGTATGCACATATATACGTATATACTTAACTTAGAATTCTCTTTGTAACGCTAGCTTGATCGACACTAGCATGATGAACGTGGAACATTTACTGCAATATTGTAGGAAGCAAGGTTTCAGTAAGGTGCACGGACGAACGGAAGAGGATCATATATTATGCAACCGACTTGACCGACGCACAGGGGGAGTTCGACTTGTTGGTGAAGAAGGTCGTCTACGGCAAGAAAATAAAGCCCGAATGGTGCACTGTAAAACTGGTCTACTCCCCCGATCCTGCCTGTGATATTGCCACCAACTTCGGAAGCGGGAAATCCGGTGTCATTCTTCGGAGGCCCTCGATTGTCTACCCGAAGCTTGTTCGTTACACTGTTGGTCCATTTTACTACACTTCACCTATGTGTGATGAGCCGGATACGTCTGTGCCACTGAAGAATAATCGTCCATATGGCAACTGATATATTCCCTGCACAGATGAGAATGTTCTTCTAGCAAAAAAACATCTTTTGTTGTTTTTTGGATTTGTGATATATTCGATATAGATTTGGAAACAAGTTAAAACTCCAAGAGTTTTGTTGTATGTTGTACCTTTTTTACCAACGAAATTGAAAGGCAATACTTTTAAGCATATATGAAAACTAAGGACTCGAATTCCGCATTTCTTTGAGTGTTATGATCACTTTTTTTGAAAGCGTTCCCAAAATGAACTCTACTGAAATGGAAGAAACTGGATGGTGTCGCAATGGAATGTCAAAGGATATTGAAAACATTAAACTTTTTGAGCCATAAGTAGCTCGTATGTTTCTAAAAACTACATAATCTAAATTTTCAATTGTAAATCCAAAATATCAATCTCAATCCCCTCCTCTTTGTGACTAAAAAGCACTAATTTTGATTTAAATCTTACGATTTTATAATTTTATATTAACAAAAAGATCCTACCATCCTAAATCAGAAGAGAAGGGGATCTTATCTTTGCATCTTAAATCTTAAATCTTTAAGATTCTGATCTTATGATGGCAATTTATAAAAATTAATCTTAGCATTTCTTAAGATTTCGATCTTATCTATTATCTTATGATTTCATTTTATAAAAAAATTTCATAAATCAGAAAAGTTTTCAAAGATTTTGAGGGAAGTTAGAATAGCTAGAAAAAGTCCGTTGTTTTTGTAGCGGGTGCGTTAATATTTGTTTATTCTGTGAGAAATTTATTATAAAAGTAAAAAACTATTTATGTGATGGTATTTTGGATTATCTTTTTTCTCTTTATTTTGATGCGATAAAAATAATTATTTGTTACCTAATTGATTGATTATATAAAGAGTTAAATTTTTAGATATTGATATAACTATATAAGTTTGCATTCATAAAATAATAATAATCTGTAAAAAAATTATAATAATGAGCTAAATAAAATATAAAAATTATTAATAATATAATTCATATAAACTACAAATATAAATATTATTATTTTATTAATAAAATAAAATATAAAAATTTTATATATTAAATTTTTAGTAATTTAAATAAATTTTATTTAAAAATTAAAATATTAAATAATTTTATAAAAAAATTATCAATAAATAAAATATATAATATTATTTAAAACTCTAATTTATTATCCTACGACAAGTAAAACTATTCTATATAAAATTTCGATCTTCATAATCTTGTTCCCGCCGCCTTCCCAACGAAGAATATGAGAAAAAAATTCGTCTACTAAAGAGTTTCAGGTCTATTAATTTAAGTTTTTCCGAAGGATTGAACTTTGTTATGCATTAGGTAAATCCTTTTATCTTTTAAAATTAAGTTTTTCGGTTGGGCATTTCCTTGATAATAATAAGTAGCATTTTCGCCGTCCAACTGGACCATTCCTCCATTTGGCTTAAATCTCGTATAAGAGTAACACGGCATTCCTACATATTATTATCAAAGCCCTACTATAATTATAAGTTTTTAATAAACCCGTGCAGAGATATATCTCCTGTTCATTAAGAATGTGTCTCAATTATAAAAAACTTATTTTTGAAAAATATTAAATTTATTTATATATTTCAATTCATAATGAAATTATCAAACGTACTTATAATCTATTTTTTAAAAACTTGATTTTACAAAACTTACTGGATACCAATTGTAACAGAGCATTTGATTTGAAGTTTTCAACCATCTACAACATATTCTCAGCATGTGTTTAGCTACTTCAGTGACAAGTACAAATATTCACTCAGATATTTATCCATGTATGTTTACTTGGTTCTCATTTCTTAGTAAAATCATAGTTGTCAGACCTGGACCGACCCATCCGAGTCGACCCGTAAACTATCAATCCGGATAGTAAATTGATTCGGGTTTGTAAAAAAATTGTTTTACAATTGACCCACTTTAATTCGGTCGATCCGGCCGTCCGGATCAAACCGTATTGAAAAAATTTTAAAAAAATTAAACTAAAATTTTTTTAATTAATAATATATTTAATACAAAAATAATTATTAATAGTTCTATGTTGAAAAATGATATGTAGTTTAGATTTTGCATTTGAATGTGATAATGCAAAAATATAATTCAGTATATTTTATTTGTAAATATCAATTATTAGTAATTTTTAAATTTTTATATTGTAAAATATTTAGACTCAAATATGTATATCTAAAAAATTTAGTTATATTTCTTTTATAATTTATCTATTTTATAATTTTATTTTTTTCTAATCTCCTAATTTATTTAAATATTTTTCATTATAAATTTTAGTTGTTATTATTGTTATTGGTGATGGCAATATTTTAATTTTTGCTGTAATTATTATTATTTTTATTGTTAATAGTAATATCATAATCAAAATATTCTAATTTTTATTATGATTGTTGTTGCTATTATTATTGATAGTATCATTAACAATAAATTTTTTACTGTAATTATTATTATTATTATTAATTAAAAATATTTTAATATTATTGATCTGATAGTTTGATCCGAAAATTATGATCCAAATAACTTTTCGATCTGATGTTACGGCTATGAATAAAATTGAAAATTTCTAGTGTTCTATAGCAAAGGAATAGGATTTACTGCGGCGGCATTTTGCTGGAGAGTGGTAAGCACAGCACAGCGAGAAAAGAAGTAAAAAGAAGTGATTCAAAAGTGAAAGAAGCTTATTTTGGGAGCGTTTGCGCTTTTTTTTTTTAATTTTTAATTTTTAATTATATATATTTTTTAATATATATTTTATAAATACTTTATTTAAAATAAAAAATTTTACGTAATAAAACTTTTTATTACATATTTTTATTATTTTTTTAATAAAAAATAAAAAATTATTTTCTAAATTAAATAAAAATATTTTTTATTTAAAAAAAAATTATTTTGTAAGTAATCTCAAACGTACGTTTTATTTACCCGTACCCAAAAACTTTTACAGCGGTAAAGCTAAATTACCACTGAGTTTTCTATTTTAACTCGTTTGTGACCTTAAAAACAAACAAAAACAGGTAAACAAATAGATCCTTGTCTGCATCCCCGCTGCCACCGAATCCAAATCACGTGCTGCCAGCTCAGCTCCATAAGAGTGGTCCAACCTATGGGTCCCACGTAATCAAGCTCGTCCATAGTTGGCCCCCAATAACACAAAAAAAATTAGAATTTATGCCGATTCACGGACCATTTCTTCTCCTACACGACCGATCAAGCTTACCCTCCAAGGCTTTTAGAACACGCCACGTTGCATCCGCTACTTTCATCGGACGGTTAAAAATCAAGGCTTCTCTCAGCCGTGGGTCCCACAGTTTCTTCTGTATCTTAGCCAAATTATTCTTGCTAACGTGTTCAAGCACCTTCTCTAGAGAACCGATATCTTTCTCCGGCACCCGCACTGTTATTTCGTTCCACGGCACCGGTGTTGTTTCTGTGCTGACCTCCCGCGCGAATGGTAGAGAGATTCCATCAGCGATGATTACTGGAACGCAACCGAGAAGAACGGATTCGACTAAACGTGGGCTCCATGGTGCCCAACCACGCGGGCACAAGCAGTAAACCGAACGAGCTATTTCTTCTCTGTAGGTTTCAAGTCTTTTTCTTAGAATGTAGAATCGTTTCTTCCCGCTGTATCGTTCCCATATCTCTGTTCGAACTTTCCTGCATACGACCAAAGTGTTTGGAAAAGAATCAACAAAGTGTTTGGGAAAGATGACAACTTTGAGACAGGAAACCAAAAAGATTTGATTTTGAAACCAGTTTTTCAGGAATCACATGAACTGAGACGGAACAACAAGAATCACGAGAAAGGAAGAAGAAAAAAGTTAAGCTTTTTCATGATTAACTTACTTGCCGTAGAAACGGCCGCTGATGTTTTTGGGATGAACTTCCATCTTGCCACGGAAAAACACCCAAATATCACGCTTAGATTTCTCAGGATAAGGCAAGACGGCAGAGGTTTCTGGCGAAACGTATGGTGGAATCAGAATGTGTTCTGCAGCTTGGCATGGGTGTGGATAACTAACACCAAATGTTTGAAGCAAGATAGTGTTTTTCAGGAATTCTGGAATCCCGTCTGCGACCGCTACGTCTTCCTGAAGACAAATTATAACAACCAAACAAATCAAAGAAAGAACAAGAACTTTTAGAGATTGTACTTAAATGGTGCTGATCTGAGCAACTGACTTCGATCAAGGAAGCATTCAAGAAACAAACGTTGCAGCTTTCAGTGTTATGCTTTTCGATAAAGAACAAACAAACTAAAAGCCATTACCATAAATTTATAGGAAAAGAAAAAGGAAAAACAAAAGCTTCAATCACTCAGTTGAAAATCAATTCTCATCTACAGAGCTAGAATTTCTAGTGAAAAAGAGCTACAGAATCACAACTTCTGCCGATCTAGAAGACGACTAGTTAGCTACCACTTAAGCTAAAAATATCAGAACTTCAATGAACTAGTCCCTGATGCTTGCAGTAAATAGCTAAAAAATTGAAACTTGGGTTTGGTCTGATCCAAAACTTTGATTCTTTCGAGATGGAGAGATGAAAAGAGAACAAACCATGGCATGGAAGCAAGCACCATAATCATGGGAAGCAACAAAGACATGGTCTCTCCCAGCAGACCTGTTCCAAAATGGGAACTGCTTGGAGACAAGCTCTATAGCTTCACCAAGCAACCCCCTGGCATGTTGGATCGAAGGGAACCCATTAGTAGTGGAGAAGTTGCAGGACACGTACACAGGCACGAAGAAGAAGTCAGCTTCTTCGGGTCTCACAGTTCTCACCGGCGAACTCAGAAGTGCTTCATGCACAGCTACCTCCGCCGCAAACAAGTGGCTATTACACCTTCCATCTTTGTCTAACCAGATTCTGTTAAACCTTTCCGGCAACTCGTAAACATAAATATTTACATTCAAAGATGGTGAAGTAGTAGACGGAGATTCTATCAGAGCACGAGAAGTTGTGGATGATAGATGGAGAGTTGTTTTATCGAGCCGGTGAGGGTAAGGAGATGAAGCGAAGAATAGGTAAACAGAAAGCGAGAACCAGAGAACCCATTTATAGTATTTCTTGAGAAGAACAACATAGCGATTGTTTTGGGTTTTCCTGTGGAAAATCTTCATTCGAGAGCTTGAAGCGCTGTTGGTTTTGGGTTCTGGCAAGACCATTGAAGGCTAAAGAAGATTAAAAACATTTGATCGATCACTGGAGATATGATGAGTTTTGGTGAGAGGTAGAAGAAGAAAGAAGAAGGTTGGGATGGAGTTTTCTTGGAAGGTGAAGGCGTAGAAGTTAAGGAACGGGGGACAAGCAGAACAGATAGTGATAGCTGCCTAGCTGGTCACCGGTCTCCGATGGATTGATTCTTTTTATTTTATTGGTTTTTGTTGTTTATGGTAGAGTGCTTGGGCTGAAGTGGTCAGGTTTAATTAGTAGAAACTAGAAAGTAGTTGGATTAGTGGAGTTTCTTTCTTCATTGAAGCTTTTTAGGGTGAAAAAGAGAACTACTGGCTTCAATTAATTAGTTACGCCACCAAACAGGATTAATACATGTTTGATATTATTTATTAAATATTCTTAGTTCATTTTTATTTTTATTTCTCAATAATTTGTGTTAAAAAACTGATAATATATAAATAAATTATATATTATAAAATTTACATATATAAAATTATTTTAACTAAAAAATAATCTTATTTTTTAAAAACTCTTAAAATAACTTTTTTTTAATTTGTTTTAAGTAACTCCAAACAACTCTTTAATTCTTATCAGAAGAGGACAGAGGTAGATGATAATGCCAAAATCTACGGAATTTATCATGCTTAGATTGTAGGAATTGTGCTACAACTACTTCCTACACCAATTACTTATTTGCTCCATGTTTTCATGATTTATTTATTTAATTAACGAGAAAGTTGGTCTAGACCTTTGTAGTAATGAAGATACAATACCGGGATGCAGCTGCTAATATTAAGGCGACCTTTATCTATCATCTAAATTTTATTTTTAATATAAAATAGATAAAATTTTAAATAATTTTATATAAAAATTAACTTTAAAATATTCAATATATATGTAATTTAATTTTAAATAAAATAATTTATCTCAAAATAAACACACCCTAAACCTTCCAAATTTTCATTATCATGCAAGCCAAACCAAACCATAAATTTCTGTTGAGTAATACATTCGCAGGAGAATACAGCAGTTTGCTTCTCATTAAAAGCAAAATAGAATGTGAACTTTTTAATGTAAGGCCAAATGGTAAATAAAATAATCACCTTTAATGGGCTAAGACATATTTATTATCCGCAATAATTCAAAAGTGATAATTAATAGAATAATCACCTTTAATGTAGGCTTGTTCATTAACAGATCAATCATCTGTTTAATATTAACTGATTGCAACCGATACCAACAATAATATTAACGACCACGTTTAATATATAGCTGTTCGAGTTATATAACCGATCGACCTGGTAGCTGCTCTGTATTTCTGAAGTGGCAAAATGTGTTTGAAATCTTTCACAAACTTGCCTGTCGTTGGGCAATTACAGTTTATACTTATACCAGAGCATCGACTCCTGCCCATACATATGTTCTATCTGTATCTCTCTATGATGTTATTTTATTGTTGATCCATTAAGAAGAATATTTGAACAACAATATTAAATTCTTGTATTCATGAATTTAGATGCACAGTAGGGACTATTGAGTCCCTTGTATATACATCAGCAACCACGGCAGCCTAGAAGCAGAAAGCAAAAACTATACAAGCTGACAGAAGCTAGCATAAATATGTACCTTTCTGTTACAGCATTCTCTTGTTCTCTGCTTTGTTCTTTTCTCTACTTCATTTCCGTGTACCAAATTAGCGATCTAGCACCGGTATAGACTTGAAACAAACATATTTACAGAGGTGTGAGGTAGTGGTTAGCTCAATCTTCTGTGTAATTGTGCACAAATGTGGAATCGAGTGCAGCTCATTATGATCATGACATGGGCGCAGGTGAGTCCTAAAGCCAGCCCATTAGCATCTTTGTTACTTCATCTTCAATCTTCTTTCTTGACGCAGAGAGCTCATAATCATCACTAAGCAGTATTCTGTAGACCTCCCACACTCTATCACCGATTAGATGCCTCCCAATTTCGGCCTGAAAATATAACACGATATTAGTTTTATGAATGAAGAAAAAAATCACCATTGATAAACATACTAGCTGGAAGGTCATAGTTATCCTGTACGAAAATTTCAGAATTTTCACAAAACAGGTTACAACAAAATGCTTACATGCGGCCTCAAATTAAGAGAACTTTAACACAAAATCTCATATAAATCCAACAGCTAATTGTATGGCGCAAGCTTCATTTTATAACATAAGGTGAGAGAAGTACCAAGAAGATGCGTATGTTTAGTAGTTTGAGAGCCAGAGTGATGTCATGGAAAACAAGTGGCCGACCTTTGCCAGATAGCTCAACAGGATTTGCTACCAAGAGCTCGGTGTCAGGGCCACGGCTCTCCACAAAAACTTGGAGAGGTTGCTTGAGCTCCATTCTCAATCGAGCTTGCAATCCTTTTTGCTTACTCTGGTCAACAATCTTCTTACCATCCATTTGCATCACAAACAAGTCAATTTCACACCTTGAATTTTGCCTTGCGTTAAATCTCCCGTAAGAAATCTGATATTGATTAAATGATGCAATATATGTAACTTAACGGGAAGACAATTTTCAACATATTCTTATTTATTCAGTTATGAAGAATATTGTTATACCTGGATGTTGTAATCTTTTAATGTCCTCATTATGTCGTACAGAAGCCCCTTGTGGTCATGACAGACTATTTGAATCAGTGTATGAGAAGGACTAAGTGAATTGTCCATTTCAATTGATGGACTTTCAAACTTCAGAAGGGACCCCTTGGATGTTTCGTCAGAAAGTTCCAAGTGGAATTTTTCTTCTGAAATTGAAGGAGGAAGAGAAGCAGTGGCGTGCAAGCGTGCAGCAATCTCATCGCTTGTCGGCTCGATTTCACAGCTTGTCATGGAGTCCCCTAAGACAGTTCTTAACCGGTTGCATGTCTCATCTCTTCCTTTCTTTGAGAGAAGAAGTTCCCTGATGATGAGCAGACACAGATTCCTTAAGAACATACATTATCAGAACATCCCCAAACTAGTTTTGTCCGGATTGGGATGAAATCATTAATACCACTAAACCTACTTCTAATATCAATTGATCGTATTCTAGATGTAAGGAATTTCTGATATCATGGTGTATCAAAGGCTCAGTTGATTGTTGCTGCATCAATAAGCAAATATTTCGCTATAGGATTGGTGGACATAACTCCTATCGTCCGAAGAAAATATCTTATTGTCAAAAGCAGAATGCAGAAAAACATCACCTGGTATCTGCAACAAAGAAGAGGTCCATAACTCTTCCGTCAGGAGTGGTGGAAACCTTGACCCTTTTTATAATGAGCTCCAGCTCACATAGTACCTGCATCACATCTGCCAACCTACCAATTAACAGCAAATAAAAACCTATATGCCAAAACTAAAAACATCCCAACTCACAGACATATCCCAGAAACATCTACTATTGTAGGTCATCATATCAAAATATAAATAGGAATAAAACATAGAGCTTTATCTCAGTAAAAAGGAAAGATAGAAAATGAGATCCACTAGAAGATATGCACAACATGACATTCTATGTGAATAAAACTTTAGTCAAAATATTTAACATCTCAAGTGAGCTATTATTCAAGAAGTTTGAGCTTAACCCCCAATAGCACTTCTAATTTAACATTTTCTGCATACGGCGTACAAAGGGGGAAGTGCTTTCAAGTTCATAAACAATAAATAATGGGTTCTGCTCAACTCCAACCAGACTTCATGTCATTTGCCCTATACTTTATAGTTTAATTTGCAGAAATAAAATTAACCTTCATATAAGGAAAGCAACGTTTTAACCAAACCAGCAACTGGTCAAAGTCCAACCCAAACAAGAGCCTACCAGCTAAAGAAAAGGAACATTGAAAACTACACTTCAGTTTTTAAACCAAACGTCCAACAAATTAACAATATTTACCATGAAGGAGAGCCATTCGGTCATAACAGGAGAATTTTAGCAGGTAAACCTGCGAGCTTCGCTCAAGCTGCAGTATCTCCTGTGGCCTGTAATAGCTATTGTACAGCCCCGATGCAGGTGACGCCAAAGGGCACGCCTCCAGCAGCCGTTTCTTCAACCATCCCCATCTTGTGGCACCGTGTGATACCGACCCCCGCCCTTCCACTACCCAGAACACTAAATAGCACCACTTCCCGTCCGTGCTCACATCTGCTCATCTCATAACTATCAGCGAATCACTCCGACTTTAAAAACTTAAGCGATAAACGAGCTACTAACAGTCCAAATCAATAATCCCAGTGAAGACAGCCAAACAACTAGTAATTGTCCTAAAATCTTAAAATCTAAATCAAATATCCACGTTAAAATTGCTCTTTCTAATTACAGGCTAACATAAATCAGCATCTCAGAATACTCAAATCTAAAAGCTTAACCTGATGGATAAAATTAACAAACCTCCGCGGACAATACTAAGGCCAAACAAGAGAATAACACGGCAGAGATCGCAGCCGAGACCAGTCTTGTCTGGACAGTTTACAGTGATAACCGTCGGCTCCCCGGCTCTGTCCGGTTCCCGGATCACCACCACGTCATCACAATGAATTCCCATAGAATAAAACTTTACTCCTGCAAAAATTCAAAGAACAACAACAATGAACGAGCTTAAGATGCTGCAGCTTTGTTTTGCTTCAGGATTTATCGGATAAGATGGGATGGTGGAGAAGTAGCAGCAGTAGGGAAGCAGGATATTGAAATCTTAGATTGATTGGAATCGGAATATCCATTTCTTTTTTAGTTGAATAAATGAATCAGTGTGAGTTTGAAATCGATGTCGTTGTTGTTAAAATTTTGTGAAGAAATTTTGTTGGTTGTTTGGTTGGTGGGTTGAGTTATCGAATCAGATTGCTGCTAGTGATGTTTGTTGGTTAATATCGAAGAGGAAAGATTGAGAAGAGGGAAGAAGAATGCGATAAAAGAGTGAGCGGTAGTGAGTGGGTGAAACCTGCTTTCTTCTACGCTAATAAAATTAAAAGCAAGTGGTTTACTAGCTGTCTGCCGAATCAGAATCCAATTCCTGAGATGCTGGGAAACGTTTCACATTCCAAGTTTTTGGAAGTAATTATTTTCCACCGGAATTCATAGTTTTCTACTTAAAAATAAAAATTAGTAAAATTTTGTATTTATTTTTTACCTAAAATTAATTTAATACTTATTTTTTTCACAAATATACACACTCTTATTTTCTGTTCTTTTTACTCTTATTTTTAATTTAGTTTCTACAACGCATTTTTAAGGGCAAATGTGGTAAGAAGATCACAGATTTCTTTCTCATGAATTTTTTACTAGTGAAACGTTTCGCTGAACGTTTCACTAAGGCTTAACGTTTACTGCACTCCTCATAGACCTGTAATACTCTAGACTTTGTTACGTGGCACCACGTCGCTGGAAGCAGCACAACATGGACCCCACTTCAAACATTTTATACCGACCAGTGACGGCTGAGATTAAAGGTGCGTTTGTTTTTGTTTTTTTTTAACAAAATTTTTCAATTTTTCATTTCATATTTTTTAATATATATTTTATAAGTATTTAAAAATTTTATTTAAAATTTAGAAAGTGTAAAAAAATTTTATATAATGAGATCTTTTTATTGCATATTTTTATTATTTCTTTAAAGTAAAAAAAGAGCTCATTTTTTTAAAAAAATAAAAATATTTTATATTTTAAAAAAGTTCTATTTTATAAGCAATTTCAAACGCACCCTAATCTAAGTTCAGCATCAACGGACGCTTGTGCAACTCGATTGAAATATTTCTCTTAAATTGAGCGCGAAAGACCGTCCATCCTTTCGAGTATCTCGGCCACGAAGAATTTGAAGACGAGTTGAACTCTGAAATTATAATCTCGCAGGATTGATTTGTTATATCCTAAAATATTAATCATAGTATTTGCAAAACAAGGTCGACTTAAAAACAAATTGCCAATTTTTAGTCAATGTTACTATTTCATACATCAGAAATGAAGAAAACTATATCTACAAATTGGAATTAGAATGCCACTTCACAAAATATATATATGTAATTTCAATCATAATATAGGAACTGCTATTTGAGAAAAGATCAAGGAGGTTGATGTGTAAAATAAGTGTAAGTTGCTAATTTATGCAATACTAAATTCTAATTACAAACTTCTTTGAAAGAGGAGGATGTGATAGGGTGGCAAAATCGATTGGTCGGTCATTTAGGTCGATTTATTTAATAATCGGATCAAATTCGTTCAACCTTAATCTAATTTATAAATTTATATGAATCAAAATTGTCAATCCTAACATAACCTACTAATAACCGAATCAAATTCGAATCGACCTATTTAATAATTAAAATTATTAATTATTAATTTTATATTTTTAAGCTTCAGCGAAATTATAAAATCAGTTCGAATGGAAGTGTACGATATTTTTACTGACAAGATATAATTATGTCCGACAAAATATGCATTCCTTAATATCTTTATCGGTACTTAAAATATCCAAAAAAAATTATTATTTTTATTTTTTGAAAATATATGATAACAGCTGAAATTTATGATTAAAATACATATTAATAATTTCAATAAAAATTTTGATAAATATATCTATCTAACAAAATTTTCATAAAAATATTTATACGAAATCTAAATTCGTCATTAAAAATACCTATATAGTAATATTTTCAATAATATTATAATTTTCATCTTACACTATTTTTAAGGTATAAAAATAAAAAATTAATTATAAATACAATATAATTTAATAGTTTGTAAATAACTATTATTGATTATTTTTATTGCTAATATTTTATTATACGGTAAGAAAAAATTAAGAATTATTTTTTAAAAAAATGATATTTTGAATTTATAGATTAATTTCGGATTAATTTGGATCGACCTATTTAATAATCGGATCAAATTCGTTCAATTCTAACCTAATCCATATATGTATACGGATCAAAATTTTCAATTATAATTTTGATTAAACAGATCAATTTTGAATTAAAATTTTAAATTAGGTCATATATTGCTGCTTCTAGAATATGGTTAGAAGTGGGACGGTTGTAAGCTAATAACAAAATAGCTAGCGCAGGTCAACATCACCCGTGACTCAAAAAAACTCTCTTCCAATTGTCTCGGCACGTGCTTTTTGCGTAACGGAAGAAGAAGGACCAGACGGTTGTCGGTGGTTATAAAAAATACTTTAAACTTTTTTAAATAAGTTCCACAGTTTAAATTTTAACAGATATAATATATAAAAAAACTTTACGAAATATTTTTATATCTTGAAAATTTTATTAATACAATTTATTAAAAAGTTATTAAAAAATATAAAATATAATGATAAATATTTCGAATGCAATGTTAAATGTTACCAAAAGCTATATGCACAAATTGGAATTTCTTAATATCACATGTAGGACCAAGGATATCTTTGCTAATTCATTTCATTTTATTTATTACCATTTCGAAGGTGTTTGGCGGTGCTAATAAAGCTGTTTTTATTTCAGATAATTTTAATAAATTTTATAAAATATTTTAAAATTTTATAAAAAAATTTAGTTATATAATGAATTGTATATTATATAAATTTTTAATTTTTTTAGAAAAGCAGTCATAAAATAAATTACATTGTAGAAATTTTTTTTATTTATTTCAAACGTCTCTTTGATTTCAACTTTTTATTTTAAAAAAAATTTGTAGTATTTAAAAATATCTTTAATAATTTTAAAAAGATAAGTGAACTGTACATCATTATATATAATAATTTAGACAAAACGATCTACTTTATTTATGAAAAATCTCAAAATTTTTAAAAAATCTGTTATTTTAAGCGCACTCAAATATTCTGTTGGTCGTGGTAGCTCCCTCCTTTCACCTTCACACATACAGGTAGTATTCGCTAGAAGACAAGAGAGGGCTTGGACGCACTTCCCACCAGCTAATGACGACCGCGCTACTTTTATGTTATGTAATTGAGTTTTATAAAAATAAAAATAAAATATAAAATTTTTTAAAAAATAAAATAAAAGTAAATTTTAGTATTTATTTTTTAATAGATTTTAGAAATATATTAAAAATTTAAAATATATAATTGTATTAAAAAATATACAAATAAAAAAATTAAAAATAGAGTTCCGTATATAAAAATATAACTCTGAATTGTTTATGTAATTGAAATATATTAACTGTTCGAAATTCAAAATTTAAAAAAAAAAAAAAATTTATGGGCGTTTGAAACACGCCCCTAATATCTCTCTCTTTTCATTTAGAAATATAGGCCACATAGACACTTTTTTTACAAATTTATCTGATCAAACGATTGAACGATTGTTATTCGATCAATCATCATGGATGTAGAGATCAAACGTGTCAATCATCACTGTACAATTATTTGATCGGATGATTAGATTATGAAAGTGTGAGTCTCTAATAAGAAGAGGAATGCCTATATTAATTTCTCATCATGTATTCTTATATTGTGTAGCATGATGTAAACAATTAAACATTTTATTTTGGTATGGTACATTCATCTATATATATCCATGAGTCTTTCAACATATATAAGGATATGTGTATATGTGATTATGTTTCTTTACTATTATACCATCATACATATTGATTCAAAATTTTCACAAAAATAGCAGATAATTATCCTCAATATAAAAACTTTCTCTCTCTATGCTACAAGAGAACTAGAGATCTTTTTCAAATACTCAAAGCTGGTCCATTTCTCAGATATTAGCAAAAGAGAATGAACTCAATTGAACAAGATTTCCAGTTCTCCACTATGATGTTGAGCAAGTTGTTCTTTATTATTCTTAAAAGAAATAAGTATCTATCCACTTTAAGTTCTTTAATGTTATGTAGATTTCAATCAGAATTCAATATCTGGAAAATTGGGGACCAACTCTAAACATCTAAAATATTATATTAATAATGTCGAAGAACTTGACTTGGGACTAATTGTTCGAACTATATCATATAAGCACATTTTTTAGTTTACTAATTTGACTTGGCACAGCTTTGTTTCCAGTTTAAGATTACTTATAAAATAAATTTTTTTATAAAAATTTATTTTAAAAAATATTTTTTGAAATGAATATTATTTTTTATTTTAAAAATAAATAAATAATAATAATAAGATTTTTCGAAATATAATTTTTATATATATTTAAAAATTTTAAATAAATTTTAAATTGGTGTCGTTGTGTTGTACACATTAATCAAAATAAACAAATACTGAAACATGTTGATCTTGATGTGCTTCCCAACAATTAGAGTTTGGTTTTGATATGGAACGACTATGTTGAAAAGAACTTCTACTCTTCGGTACCAAGCATGTTGTTTAATAAAATAAAAATTCGAAAGAAAACAGAACAATCCAATCGGTCGTTTTTTACTAGTAATTTTGGTTAAATGGATTATGACAACCACCGAAAGGAAGGCATGGTTATGGATAAGTAAGAATTTTGTAACTACCACTTGTGTTGATGAGGTTCAATGAAAAGTTTTTAAAGGCATATTGATAATAGAAGATTGCTAACGTAAACGGTTTCTGATTTGTGATATCATCCTTTGTTTTGCTTGGCTCCAAGGGACAAAAGCAAATTTTGGAAAGAGGTTTAAAAAGAACCACGCATGCATCAAGTGGAGTTTGTCCTTTGTTTTTTCTAATAATATTGAAAAATACAACAACAGGGAAACCAATTAAAATTAAACATCGAAATGGTCATACTCCTGCACTAAAAAATTCAATCTAATTAAAAATTTTAAACCAATATATTTTGAAACTATTGGTAAACTAATTCTTTTTTATTTTATGTTGAACAAAGAGCTAGTAATAAGAATCTAACTTGTTTTGAATCTTCTTTCATCATGTAAAACCCCATATGAATTAACTGCTCTTAATTTACTCACTCATTATTAATAAAAGCTACTACATGCGTGAGCTCTCCCAAATTATCGATTCTAATAGTACTATTGTGGAGACACAATATCAAAATAGTTAATCCAAATTAAAATATCTAAAGAATCTAGCTCTACACTAAGGGCGCGTTTGGAACAGCTTTTCAAAAACCGCTTTTTAATTTTTTTCTATTTTATATTTTTTAATATATATTTTATAAATATTTAAAAATTTTAATTAAAAATTTAGAAAATATAAAAAAATTCTACGGAGTGAGATTTTTTTATTACATATTTTTATTATTTTTTTGAAAATAAAAAAATAAAGCTAATTTTTCTAAAAAATAAAAATATTTTCTATTTTAAAAAAATTTTATTTTATAAACACTCCCAAACGCTCCTAAAGGCGTGTTTACCAAGAGGTAGAAAGTGGAGTTTTTAGGAAATAAATTTAAAAAATAAAATTAAAAATTAAAAATATTTAATAAAAATAAAATTTTATATTAATTATATATATTTAGTAAGTTATAAATTTGAATTTAAAAAAAAATTTAGTGATAAAAAAAAATTATTTTAATTTTTATAAGTATTTATGTGAAACTTGAGTTTAAGAAAAATGAATTTTAGGGGTGTTGGTAAACACGCCCTGAATATCCAATCCAGTCTAAAAAGTTAAACTAATAGATTTTACAACTTTCTAGTATATTAACTTTTTTTTATCTTTCTTTCTTAAATATAAAACTAATCTACTCATATAGAACCAAATAATAATAATAATAATAATAATAATAATAAAATGCTCATAAAAAAATTTTATACTCATTGCCTTGCTACGATGACTCTTGCCTTCTCTTAAAAAATTAATCTTAAAGGAAGCTTTTTATAGAATAGTTTATTAGAGAATTTTTCGTTATTATTAGACAATATCTACCGCCAAATAAGAATGACAATCAATGATCCGATCTGAAAACGCAATCCGAAACCAATCCATTTAATTAGAGTTAGAGTTAAAAATTTTAATCCATAAAAATATATAGATTAAATAAAAATTGAACAAATTTAATCCGTTTATTAAATAGATCAATCCGAAAATTAACTCACGTATCTGAATCTTCATCTCTTAAAGGAACATATCACTATACTGAAAATCAGGAAAAGGGCAGAGTAGTTCTAGAAAACATATCACTATGCTGAAAATAATGTGACGAGGGTCGTAGAATCCTAGTTCAGAACTCACACGTTTATCAAGAATCTCACTACATGATACAATCTACCTCAAACAGTACACTCTAAACCATGATAAAATAGCTATGGTGGTTTTAAGCTGTCTAACATTAACTCATCTGATAAAACTTTCAGTCACTTCTCTCTATTTACATTCTCCTTTACAAGGAATGTCCGTGCAGCGGCATACAGGACTGCCAGCAGCTTCCCACCCATTAAAGCCACGTTCCAAGACTATAACGTTCTTAATATTTTCCCTCTCTTTTGTTTCAGACAGATAATCCAAAAACATACGAGCACAGGTGGGGCCTCGCACCTGAAAATAAATACACCTAGAATATGAATAAATGAACATCTACAGGCAGAAGCATAACGATTAGCCATGTATCAAACTATTTCAATGCCATCTGGAGATAACAGGCGTCTCAGCAGTACCTTTAGCTATAATCAGGGATCTAGTTTCATTTTGAATGATTAAATGAACCAAACTATAGTTGGTCCACTAAATGTTCTTCACAACACAAGTGCTACTAGGTACAATTTGCAACACCTATTGCTCCCACCTAAACCATTATCCAATGGTATAAACATAAGGCTACACAAAATTTCTTAGATATTTGAGATGACAAGTTTCTCGTGCTTTCACAATTAAAAACTTTTATAATGCGAAAACAATGACAAAGTACCTGCAGTTCAAATATACTCTTTTTAACACAGACAAACTGCTTGCACATATTTCATTTGTGTTGTAAAGTTTGAGAAGGTAAAGACATTATATGTTAGCTTTAAAGTCATATGCTTATTTTTCAAAATCCCTCTTACATAAGATGTTTCACTTAACACTGGGCACAACCTTTGTTACTGTCATTAATACCGCAGCAAAAAATGTGAGGCGTGTTCAAGTTCAAAAACTATGCAAAAAGGAAGGCCTAACAACTAGGGGTGGCAATATAGATTGGTAGATCGGTTTCGGATCGACCCATTTAATAATTGGGTTAAATTTTTTCAACCCTAATTCAATCCATGAATTTATACGGATCAAAATTGTCAACCTTAACCCAACCTACTAATAATCGGATCAAATTCGGATCGACCTATTTAATAATTAAAATTATTAATTATTAATTTTATATTTTTAAGCTTCAGCGAAATTATAAAATCAGTTTGAATAAAAGTGCACGATATTTTTACTAACGAGATATAATTATGTCTGACAAATATGCATTTCTTAATGTCTTCATCGGCCCTTAAAATATCAAAAAAAATTATTATTTTTATTTTTTGAAAATATATGATAACATCTGAAATTTATGATTATAAATATATATTAATATTTTCGATAAAAATTTTGATAAATATATCTATCTAACAAAATTTTTATATGAAATCTAAATTCGTCATTAAAAATATCTATATAGTAATACTTTCGAAAAAATTATAATTTTTATTTTACACTATTTTACTAAGGTATAAAAATAAAAAATTAATTATAAATACAATATAATTTAATAGTTTGTAAATAACTATTATCGATTATTTTTATTGCCAATATTTTATTATATAGTAAGAAAAAATCAAGAATTGTTCCTTCAAAAGATAATATTTCGGATTTATGTGTCAATTTCGGGTTAATCCGGATCGACCCATTTAATAAACGGGTCAAATTCGTTTAACCTTAACCCAACCCATATATTTAGACGGGTCAAAATTTTCAACCCTAACTCTGATTAAACAGGTCGGTTTCGGGTTTAGTTTTCGGGTCGAGTCATATATTGCCACCCCTACTAACAACTGATACTTTTAATTTTTCCTTCCTCGGTCACAAAAGATAATAATTGTTTCGAAATATAATAATCCTCATGCTATCTCAAAGGCATGTAAGTAATAGGTAAAAGATGACCATGAATGCATTTGATTCTCCAAAGCTAGTTGCATGTAACTAACTTCACAAGATTGTCGTACATGAGTGCCGAAGTTTTTTATAGTCTTCTTTTGGCCTATGTATTTGACTAAGAACACTACAGGAGCAGTCTCCTTTCAAAAAAGTCCATACCTTAAAGCATGTGCCACAACAACAAAGTGATCAACCCATACCGTGATTGTTAATCTTCAAAATCACTCTCCCAAGCCCATAACATGTACAAACACTTGCAATCTAGGTGTAACCTCGAAACTAGTCAGCAGATGTGCAATTAATATTTGGAAACATCCTTTTGCACTGCAGAATGTATAAAACTTTTTGGAAAATCGATATTTGGGATGGTTCCATATAGCTACTCTAACTATCAACCTAAAATTAAAAGAAACAGCTAAGTTCATGATTCCAAATAATCTCGTTTTGCATATACTGAACATGAAGCAAAATGTCAACCCAGGCAAGTATGCCGAACTTTGTGAACAGAAAGCTGTACAAACTCCGTTCAGGATTTCTCCAACCACAACCTTCTAGTTTCATCACATCAAGCAAACGACATGTTGTGATCAAACCACAGTTAGCCCGGCATATATAAGCATCATCTTGGTAATCCAAAGTCTAATACCAACGCATAGATAAGCATGCATCACAAACTCCATACAAAAATATCACAGAAATGGAATCCGAAACACAAGAATCAAACACTGACTTAAAGCATAGAATAGAAACAGATAGAATAAGGAGACCTTGCTGAGAGCACAGTGGAAGACAACGGTGTCCTTGCCTCGAACGGCTTGGAGCAGTTCCGGCATGCGATCCGAGAACTTGTCGCTAGCGTAGTGATGGGACCCAGCTATGTGTGCCTCGGTGCTCCGTTCTTCGTCCCTGAAATTTTAAACCGAACGAAATCAAATCGCAACCAATTAGCAGAATCAATGTTAAGGAACCGACGGGATATCGAATTGAAATTGATTTCTTGCCTGACATCGACGATGGCGATTTTAGGGTTTCTAGCGAGAGGGAGGAACTCAGCGGATGAGATGTAGGTGAGACTCCGCGCCATGACTTCCCTTCGAATCTTCGCTCGAGAGAAAGGGCATATAAATTTGTTTGTTTATGTGAATGGGCTTAAAAGATTAAGGCCCACCGGACCAAGCGGTAAGGGTCGACGGGTCCAATCAAATTCATTTATACTTTGAGCTTAGAGGTGGCAATATGAATTGGTGGGTCATTTTTGATCGACCCATTTAATAATCGGGTCAAATTTGTTTGACTCTAATTTAATTTATAAATTTATACGGGTCAAAATTGTCAATCCTAACCCAACCTATTAATAACCGCATCAAATTCAGGTCGACTTATTTAATAAATAAAATTATTAATTATTAATCTTATATTTTTAAGCTTCAGCGAAACTATAAAATCAGTTTGAATAAAAGTGCATGATATTTTTACTAAGGAGATATAATAATGTCTGACAAAATATGTATTTTTTAATATCGTCATCGGCCCTTAAAATATCCAAAAAAATTATTATTTTTATTTTTTGAGAATATATGATAACATCTGAAATTTATGATTATAAATATATATTAATAATTTCGATAAAAATTTCAATAAATATATCTGTCTAACAAAATTTTCATAAAAATCTTTATACGAAACTTAAATTTGTCATTAAAAATACCTACATAGTATTATTTTACACTATTTTACTAAGATATAAAAATAAAGAATTAATTATAAATACAATATAATTTAATAGTTTGTAAATAACTACTATCGATTATTTTTATTACCAATATTTTATTATTCGGTAAGAAAAAATCAAGAAGTGTTCCATTAAAAGATGATATTTCAGATTGGTAGGTCAATTTCGAATTAATTCGGATCAACCCATTTAATAATCGGGTCAAATTCGTTCAATCCTAATCCAACCTATATATTTATATGGGTCAAAATTTTCAATCCTAACTCTAATTAAATAGGTCGATTTCAGATCGAGTCATATATTGCCAACTCTATTTGAGCTTATTTACGTATTTCTTCAAAATTATTTTTTTTAATTCACTTTTAATAAAAAATAACTTCAAAATTAAAATAAATTATTTTTGTTAATAATTTATTTATTAAAATTCAATTTTAAAATTTACTTATAATATAAAATAATTATAAAATATTATTTTTTATTAAATATTTTTAGTTTTTAATTTTATTTTTTAAATTTATTTTTAAAAAAATGAGTTTATTCTATAGTAAACACGTTCTTTGGAGTCTTTGGGCTTGTTTACCTGAAGTCAGTGAATTTGAATTTTTAGAAAATATATTAAAAAATTAAATTAAAAATTAAAAATATTTAATAAAAAATAAAATTTTATATTAATTTATATTAATAGTAAATTTTAAAATTGAATTTTAAAAAATTTGATAAAAAAATATTATTTTAATTTTTTGTTTATTCTATATTAAAAATAAATTTAAAAAATTAAAATTTAGAGAGTTATAAACACGCCTTTGGATAACGAGATATTTAAGAATATTTATTGAAAAAAATTATAGAAAAAATATTTTAAGTTTTAGAATTGAATTAAGGCCTCAAGTATATCTATATTTCTCGAAAAAGTTAGATTTTTAAGGCCCCAAGTATCTATTCCTAAGGCTTTTAAGCCAACTCTTCATATTGCTAGATAATTTTGAGATAAATTTTTAAACTGATAGCGTGGTATGAGAGATGGTTCAAGTTGAGTTTTATCATTAGTATGTTTCTACTGGTTTCCTTTTTTTTGCTTTTCTTACATATATAAGTGCTAGAAATTTTGAATGCCATGTTAATATCCTTGCTATGAAGTTAATAAGTAATAACTAAAACAGGATGAACATCTATACTTATACATCAAAAGTAAAAAACCAAAAAAAAAAAAAACCACCACAACGAGCCAGTAACGAGTTATATGTTTGATCGCTTCATTTTAATGAATAACAAAATTATGTTAATTTATATCTCATGCCGTTATTACAGCTATCGATAGACAGAAGGCTTGAACAGAATATGGGACAATCTAAATCGTTATTAGGTGCCCTTTCAGGTTTATTAGAGGTACAAGACATGTTGCATTATAGAGTTTGACGATATGTATTTTACTTATAGTTTCAATCTTAAGGAAATTTTTAGAATACCGTAAAAGATTTATTAGAAAACAAAATTTGAAATGAAATGGAAAAGCACTTTGGGGTTTATATTGGTTTCAGTATCCAATACTTACGCTTGCGGAGCTTACTGTGATTCTTTGTATATCAAGGAAATGGGAAAATAAAAAGTTTCAGGCACTTGTTTGCTGGGTTGGTCATGTTTGTTCTCTTCAAATTCTGATCAAACTTTTGGTCAGAGATGAAAGGAATGGCACAACCGATCCACTGGAACAACGAAATGGCGTTTTGTTGTATCAGTTGTTCATCTATCTCAAATAGTTTCTGGTAAGACAGTAAAGCGAACAATTCCAGGTCTGCAAATATTCATGGAGTCTAAAAGCATGTGTCAAATGCACCAACCTTTATTCTCCATCCAGATTACCACTTCGAATTCCAATTTCACGTCGAGCTTCACTTCCATAAAAATTTTCATTCCAAATTTTACTTCAGGTGTTTTATTACTACTACAAATTCTATTTTTATTGAACTTTACTTTCATAAAACTTAATTTTATACTTTACTTATTTTAGTTATCACTCCAAATTTCACTTTCAATCGAGATTCACTTTTACAAAAATTTTTATTTCAAATTTTACTTCATATATTTCAGTTATCATTCTAAATTATACTCCTACTATCTCCATTATTGAACACTTTCCGGAAGTTTGCACCCAAGCCCTTCACGGAGCACTTCTCTTTTCGTTTTTGTATTTTGGCCAAAGAACAACTGAAATGACCCAAAATCAGTGCAGTTGTGTCTCAACGTTATAGAATTTGTCCGTTTTTAACTGCCTTGATGTTTGTGGTAGTTTATTTGAAATGAAGATATGAAAAGGAAATAACAAGATACATACTGCCAAATATAGCTATATTAATTCGTACGTTTTTCGTGAGGGTGCCACTCAATAACCGGATGTTAAACGAGGGTGTCCCTTCCTTATAAGCCCCCAAAATATAGCTATATCAATGTGGAATTATTCTCACAGATCCATCCAGGGATGACCTCTGTTGTAGAAGTTCGGTTACTAGTTGGTCTACTACTACGATATCCTTCTTTAGAAGAGATTGTAGGTGTAAATTATATTGACCAGGATGATTGTTGGTTAAGCAATCCCTGGTTGTAAGCTCATTATCAGAAAATGCCACTATAGGTACTTCATAAAATGAACTTAAAAACATTTAATTCTAACTTCAAGCATGAAACACAAACAATTTCGTTTATTATTAATAACAATTTGTAGTAAAAACACTGATAGACCTCAAACTAAAATAATTTGATAACCTCGACTACTAGTTTACCACATAGTAGTAGGCAAGAATGTGGAGCAATCACCAAATAAAAAGAAAAACGTTTTAAGGCTTCAAGCTTTATGCAAAGCACTCTGGAGTTAACCCATGGTTTCTGGTATTGTCCCTGCAGTAGTCGTAGACCATGTAGTTCCTCTGAGCCCATTGCATTGCTGCGTACTGCTGAGAACTGAGACCGCGACCGATTGGAGATGCTGCTACTGGACGGCAGTGTGGAGCCGCATAAGCAGAACATCCTCTTACTTTAAAGTTTGTGAATCTTGCAACGAATGGCTGGTACCTATAGTCAGCTTTGTATTTTCCGTAATCTGTTGCCCATGAAGATGCATCCCATATTGACCCGTATAACCACATTGGTCTATCAGGAAATGTTCCTTCAATTTTCCTTGAGTATCTTCTGATCGGTATATCGTCTACGAAGAATCTGCATTATTCAATTTAAATGTTCTACAAATTACTGACAAGTAATGCGTCCAAAGATTACTCAAAAATGTTAACTGATTCTTTTGATAATCAATAATCATCAGTATTCCGTATGCGATACTGCTTATGAACAATCACCATCTAACTTAGATGTAATTCATTTATTTCTACTCAGCTATATAATATCAGCCCATAAAGTTAGTTGGATTTCTGGCAATTCTGTTACCCATACCTGTCGCTAGAAACTTTACTAAATTCAAACTCGTAATTTATAGTCTTCTCAGTAATTATTTTTTTTAAATTTTCACTACTGTGATTATTGCTTTGCTTCTTCAATTTGTTAAAATATTGCAGTACTCACATTATCTCACCAGGGTTCCACAGAATGGCATAGTGATGGAAGCTTCCAGTTGGATCAAACCATAAGTGAAATTTTATCTCCCTTCCAACGGCCCTCCCGTCTCCGCTCCCACGAACGTAAATGTTAGTCTGCAAAGTCCACGGTTCGCCAGGTATCGTGCCAAGAAACTCGATGTCAACTTCATCATGGAACCCAGGGTGTGCTTCATTGTTAGAAAGCTGAAAAACAAATTTTCTCGAAAACATTCAAAAATCTATATAGAAAAACGAAATTTTAGTTGATATTGTGTAGTATGTATGTACGACGCAATTCGTTTTTCTCACATAGAATGCTGTGTTCACTCCTGCAGTGTAACCAGACTGAAGCTTGATTGAGGCACCAAAGTAACCATTTCGGTACGGCGTATTCGACTTGAACCCACTTCCTGCATTATCGAACATTGCAAAACAAATCAACACACTTGAAAAAGATGAGCATACAATTTAATGATGAGTGTTGTGGACTGCATATGAACCTGAAGCACGATCGAGCCAGATGGTAAGTGAAGATTGATCGTGAGAAAGTAATTGGTGACTTGGACCCCAAAGATTGTTGAAGGCTTGGTAGAACTTCATGGCTACGAGCTTTGAACTTGGATAGTAACCAGGTGAAGGTTGAGCATTGACAGACTGAACTACCATGAACACGATGCAGAGGAGTGTAGTAGTAGCCATTGTTCTGTTTATAGAAGAAGAGTTTATGTGCAAGGAATGGAAACAGAATGGTGAAGTTTTATATAGGAACACTTAAATGGTCCACTGAAACAGAGAAGATTTCGTTATAAGTTGAATGGAATTTTATTTTGTTATTATTATTATTTTTTGGTTGAATTGAAAATTTTGTCTTAGATAGAGACAAGAGCAAGAAGATTTGAGATATTGAAGATTAGAGGGAAAATTTAATATGTTATATCTTCCATGTTTCCTAAACTTGAATTGTTTACTGCCCGAAAGTGTTTAGAATATATTTGCTGATACTGAATTACTTAGTTACGATTGCTTGCTTAATTACGTACCATTGTCTTCATTGGGTATGATTGCATCAGTACAGCAAACCATTTCTATATTAATTCTCATGACACATTGCTACAAACTTCAGGCACATTTCGCAATTTATTACGTCTTCTTTTTAATTTCTTATTTTTTTCAAAAGATTTTACAATATTTTATATATAATAAAATTATATTATATATATAATTAATTCTTTTTAATCCAAAGGATGGCAAGTACTTTCTAAAAGACCTACAAAAAGTTTATCTTCTTCAAAACTGCAAACGACCTCTTAGTATCTACTACTGATACTGATACTGTAACATGTACCTACTATTGATACTGATCATTGCCAGAGTTTTTCTTAATTCCAACCACTACATTGAAATGAAGAATAACATCATATTTTAATTGCAAAGAATTTCACTTCCTTCCTCTAAATTTTGAGTATTAGTCATTTTGTGTTCTAATTATCACTCATACCAAATTTTATTTTCATCAAAATTTAACTCCGAACTTCACGAGTTACAATTACCACTCTAAATTGTATTTTTACCGAACGGTACTTCTTACTAAATTTGACTCTTTTGAAAATCATTTTTGCGAAACTTATTTTAATTTAATTAAAAAAGCCCCTAAATGTCTAGAGGAGAAACTCTGAATACAACTTTGTATGCATTAGTCTGCTATGAAGTTATGTATAATTTTTAGACACTTCATTTCATTGAGCTGAAATTAGGATAATTTGAGCAGCAATAGATATTAATAAATACAGCCTTCACGAGCATTAGTTCGATTGAATTTCTGTCTTTCTAAAATAGTTATATTGGCAAGTTCGTGCATTAGATTTAACGCGTTCTGTTTTAATCAAGTCTTTTTATACACGTATATAGGTTAAGGTTTATCGTTCATTCTATCAAATTTTAGCTGTTTATATGAATTAACAAACTTATCTAAATCTGAAAGCCCATATGCACACATATATGAATGATCTATAAAATTTATGAAACTTTTTTCTTAATGAATTAAAATTTCACAAAATATCAGAAGGTAATAGTAAGTATATATAAAAATATTTCAATCTAGTTCAATCTCATTCAATCGATCAATACTCATGCAAATATATATATAGTCTCTATATATAACAAGTAAGAAAATTTCTAAATAAAAAATATATATAATTAGAATATTTACATATATATTGACTCACGTTAATATTGTCTACATATTCTAATATTATGATTATGATAAGTTATTTTCAGATAAAGTATCCGTATCAAACTAGGGGTTATGTATCCTTTGGCTTACCCCAGCCCGCCGACGAAATTTATTTCAAGCTTGAAAAAATATTTTGGTTTTAATTTGAAATTATCTATTCTGCAACTTGGTTTTCTTCTTTATGATTGGTATAAGAACACATTTCTTCGTTACATAAATGAAGAAAAACTTTGTCGCAATCTTTCTTACAATCTTATCTGACAACGAAAAAGTTTTTCTGTTTAATCAGAGAACATGGTTTGAAACAAATCTTAGATTAATTCAGATGATATGCTATTATTATATCAGAAGCTAAAAGCTTTTGTGCTTTTTGCAAATAGTAAAATTAAAATTTTGGAGATAAATGCACGTGATATATCTTGTTGTCAAGTTTTTCAGCAATTTCAGTATTCAATTTCTTCAAGAAGACTGTTGAAAGTTTTGCGTGTGCGAGAAGTTGCCATTTGCTTGCTGATAAAACTCATATCGGTCCATTCATTTAAGAAAGGAAAGGGCGAAAAAACTGTTTATATCGGATGAAGAGATTGCAGGTTCATTTATTTGAGTTGTGCGCCGCTCATAACTATTTCATCCATCTTTTGATGACCCCAAACGATGGTACTTGCTTATAAAATACAATTTTTTTAAAATAAAAAATATTTTTATTTTTTTATTTTTAAAAAAATAATAAAAATATATAATAAAAAATTTTTATTATGTAAAATTTTTATATTTTTTAAATTTTAAATAAATTTTTAAATATTTATAAAATATATATTAAAAAAAAAATTAAAAAATACCGTTGAAAAAATACAATCCCAAATAAGTTTTCGAATCCAATTATAGTTAGTGGATAGTTGGAAGAACCTAAAAATTTATTTTTATTCTAGTTTTTATTTTATATTTACTAATAAAATTTTTATAATATTTTCCTGAATTTTTATAAATTTAAAAAAATATAAAAAATTATATATATAAAATCTTATTATTAATTATTTTAGTTTTAAAAAAATTATTTTTAAATTTTTTTTCTAATACGCTATATTTTAAAAAAGTTTTTTTTCAATAAGTATTCTTAAACATCTTATTAATATTATTGAATTGTATACTTTGTCAAATTGGGCAGACTGTTTATATGAATTTGAACACTTTCATCTGTTAAGCTAGCAGCAGGTACAGCTGTTTCTACTAGTACTACTATACATCGACTCTTTAACCCTCTGCAGTTGGCAATCTTACATATATATTCTCAGAAAATGAATGAAATGAACATGAAAAAAAAAACCCAAACAATAAGAGATTGTTATTAAAAAACAAGTTAAATGTCTGTATGAAAATGACTAAAGAAGCACTGTCGGTGACGCATAAAAATTACATACATAATCCATGCAGAATTGCAGGAGTTTGAATTGTTTGGCATTTTGCTGAACTGGTGATGGCTTACCAACCTTAAGTGTGTTTCTCTGCATATGAATCGATCAGTTCTGTTTCAAGAGTTCTATTCATTGAAGTGAGGACATTGACCAAAAGTTGTTAAGTTCTCTGTTTCAAATGATACGTTTATAATCATCAACAGTAAGTAGTTAGGTTGCAGGTCATGCTAAATTCTTTTCTTCATTTTCTTTTTCGTTAATTCAGAGGACCCTCCTTGGGCACATAATTAAAATCCCAGGTATTCCTATCACACAAGTGCTCCTTTGGGATGGCATTTTGGGTGCACATAATGAGAATCTGATTCACAATCTAAAATAATTGACCAATTATTTTGAAATTAATATCTCTCACTTATAAATACATATTTAATCAAGCGCATAACTAATATGAAACTATTAAAAAGTATAAACTATTAGGCCAATCAAATCAAAATCTATTTGATCAAATCTAATATTAATTACTAGTCTAATTCTAAGTTGACTAATCTAGTTTTTTTATTTGAGTATTATTTCTAACCTTTTCGCAACTAATTCAGACTTAGATCAAACTTAAAAACCTACATTTTTCCAAACTCACTCTCTCTATTGAGCCTAAAAATAACTTTTGGATTCAGTATTTCTCCTTTTAAATTTTAGGCCGCATAAATAAATTATACAATATAAAATTGTTATACATTTATATGTTAATTTTAATCTTAAAATGTTTATTATTTAAAAATTCTAAATTAATTTTTTATAAAAGAATTTTATTTTAAGCAACTTCAAACGACTGAACAATTTAGGAGGTGATTTGGTTGTAAAGTATTAAACTCTTCTTTTTCAAACTGCTGCTACTTCTCTTTCTGAAAAATAATATTGTGTTTTAATTCTTCAAATGAAATTACCATCCAAGTAATAACTATGAATCGATGTCAAATAAATGAATGAATTAATGATTCTGAATCGCCTAATCCCGAGAGACTTTCTCAAAAATTAGTATTTTTCATATTCATTCGCATAAATTTATTTTTTAGTAACTTATTTTTAAAAATTCATTCACAAAAAAATGTAATTTTTAATCCCAATAATTTTCTATATTTATTTTTATAACTTTATTTTTTAATAACTTGTTTCTTAAAAACTTATCTTTTTAAACTCTTTCTTCGGAAACATTTAATGTTAAATAAAAAAGCGCTTAATGATCCAATGAGACGGTGATACAAAATAAAGAGAAAAAGACAAAAATAGAAAAAAATAAGACGAAATAAACATAATAAAGTTAGAAATATATGAACTAAAGAAAAATAGATAAATAATATAAGAAAAAGGCAGAATAAGATAAAAAGTAGATAAATTAGAAAACAATTAGACAAGTAGGACTGTAGGATGAAAATATATTATACAAGGAGAGAAATAGATGAATTAGAAAAATAGTAGTGAAAAGGTCAAGAAAATAAACATGATGTCGTTACGATTCGTAATCACACGAACCGCGAAGCTATTCTAATACTAAATAAATTAAAAAACTAAACTGTAAAACTAGAATAAAATAATTAATTAAATTGTTCTTCCATAATCTTTAATGAGTACAAGCACTTTTATTAAATAACTACACCTCTTCTCTTGTGAGTAAAATTTTAACTCTACTACAACTAAAGTTAGAACTTTAACCTAATTTGGATACTAACACTAGTCTTCTAATGAAACTCGTGTGCTCTTAAATCTATTGAGATTCAAATTCTAACTCCTTCGATGCAATTACGGACCTCAGTAGGACAACTCGCAATGTCAAATGCACCTGACTCAAGTCCTCAATCCTCTGTCATAATAGGTGTTCATTGATTACATGAGGTATTAAGCCTCTTATTTATAGTTAAAACTCATCTTTAGTTAAGACTTTAACCCAAATGGAATAGCTAACAAAAAATAAATAATAAACTTTTAAAAAGCTCAAAGTTTTTAAGAAAACTCAAATCCTAACTCATTAGCCTACATAAACTACTGTAACGTTTCATCTCCATTAAAGTCAACATTGTCCTCAAGGTTGACAATAGCCAATGCATCATAAATTTGAAATCGCTCATACCACTAAAATAAGTACTTGGAAAATAATAACAACATGCAAGATGACCGATATAAACTGTGAACTTATTTGTAGCGGTCTAATAAAAATATAGTAGCGTTGATCATAAAAGATAATTATGGATTGCACTGATCAATTCCAATAATGTCGATGTATTTTACCTTTATGAGGATTCGTCAATACAAATGTTAATAACTTGTGTTTGATATGATAGTGCAGCAAAAATTCGATTCTTTATAGAATTGATTTGCCTTCGATATGAATTGGTACACATTAAAAACATATGATGAGAATAGAATACAAACTAGACGAAAAATAAATACAATAAAATAAAAAGTAGATGAACTAGAAAAGATAGATGAATAAAATAGGAATAGATTGAACATTGTGAGAAATAGATGAATTAGAAATAGTATTAAAAAGTACATAAAATAAACCTAATATTTATTAATTATATGAGCTATCGAAACTTATATTTATAACGAGGACTCATAATTTATAAACATGTTTACTTTGAGATAAACTCATTTTTTTTAGAAGTAAATTTAAAAGCTAAAATTAAAAATTAAAAATATTTAACAAAAAAATAAGTTTTTATATTAAAAGTAAACTTTAAAATAAATTTTTAAAAAATAAATTTTTAATAGAAAATAATTTATTTAAAATTTTAATTTATTTTGTATTAAAATTGAGTTTGAAAAAAATGAGTTCGATGAGTTGGTAAATAAGCCATTCGAAGAGAATGCTAAACTTATACGCTCATCTTGAGTTAGAAATTCAATCTAATTGGAACCTAATATATAACAAGAAACAAATAATAATTTTCTAATAAAACTCAAACTCTTTAAAAACTTTAAATTCTAACTAATTAGACATCTATGGTTGACGGACCTTTCTTACCGCAGATGGAAATTTGCATTTCGTCTACCTAACTTTGACATCAAATGAGAAGGGTTGTTTTTTTCACCCTTATAACTCATTTCTTTTTACTAAATGGTTATTTTCGATGCACTTTTCAGCTATATAAAAAATCATTTCAACTTATTTCTTTTTAAAAAATAATATAATGTTTAATTTATTTTCTAATATTATTTATAGTAATTAATTTATTTAGTAATTTACTTCTAAATAACTTACTTCCGAATAAAAAAAAATCCTAAATGTTAAACGGTCAACATGTATGGTTTGCTATGCAGCACTAAGTGTGCGTTTTTTAGTTTTAAAAGTGAATTTTTAGAAAGTAATTTTTTAAAAATAAAATTTTAAAAATAATGTTGTTGAAAGTGATATATTTTTTTATATTGAAAATAAGTTGAAAGTAATTTTTTATATTTTTTTAAATAAAAAATAAATTAAAAATGACTTCTTAATATAAAAGAAGTCACGTGTAAAAGAACACATCCTAACTCGGAACCTAGTGATTCCATTAGGCTGGGCAATCGCCGCCCAATAGAAAGTCCAAGACCAACTACTGGGCCTGTGTCTCGGCCCAAACGTAACTCGGTAGAATAACTAACGAGCGACTTTTAATAACGAGTTGTTCGATTCCTTTATTAATCAAAGGTTCTCTTTTCAGATTGTTAACGATTTCAGTTCTAGCTTTCCCAAAATCAAAGTTGATTCTTGTTTCTTTCCTCTTTCTTCTGCGTGTGTGTGTGTCTGTGACAGAGAGAGAGAGAGAGAGAGATCGGGAGGGATGGAGAGGGTGAAGGGGTTGTTGAAGCCAAAGCCAACGCCGCAGCAGCAGTTGCGAGAGTGGCAGCGGCGCCTACGACAAGAGGGCCGAAACATCGAGCGACAGATCCGAGGTTAGTTTTATTTAACTGTATTTGCATTCATGATTTGATTGCCTGAAACAATTCGTTAATTGATTGTGTTGGGCTGTTGAATTTGATGATTTATTATTTTGGATTCGGTGTAGATGTGGAGAGGGAAGAGAGGAGCGTGCAGAAAGCGATTAAGGATGCTGCGAAAAGGAACGATATGAACTCTGCCAAGGTTAGATTTTGTTTCCCAGTTTATTTGAAAATTCCTTTGTTACCCCCTTAATTTGCTATCAATTCGGGTGGTACTCAGTTCATCATTGTTGAAGCTCTGAATGAATGCACGTGTATCTTAAATTCGCTTGTTTCTGGCCTGGGATTTGTAGTTACATTTTCTTTTTCCCCCACTTTAGTTAGGTGTTGTTGAGTTGTATTAAGAAAAAAATTGAAGATGAACAGGTCTTAGAGCTCATGTATATCATAAAAGTGCAAATGCTATTATATTGGTTTCTAGGTGAACTTGTTGACGATATGATGATATAATGCTCACAAGATTGATTGTTTATGTTTGTTTTCACTATCATTAATTGGCTCATGCATATTGCTTTGCTTCTAATGGAGTTTACTTGAATGGAGAGATGTAAAAGTCCTGCTTTTGGGTTTATTTTGAATGGGTCAAAGGTTATTTCAGAGATGTTTGACAGCGCTTATGGCACTACTTTTCGTTCTCCAAAGGTTCTCATGTTTCCAATAAACCTTCTATTGTAATTTGTAGATTTTTTTTTTAAATTTTGGAAAGTACAAGTGAATTGTATATCATACAATCTTTATATGTATAATTTTATTATTAAGTTTAGTTCAAAAAAATCAAGCTCGTGTTCCAAAAAATTCTCAAAATATCCTTCATTCAAGAAATCCTTTGTCATAAGCACTCCGAAATGTCCCCATCATCTAATAATTAAAACTCTTGTGGGATTCACTAGATTTTGGTATTCAGAAAGATGCGAGTTTTATAGGATATCCCTACGTTTAAGCATTTGGTATATTCTGGTCTTAGTTGAACTTCATGAGTTTTAGACATTTTCTTTTGCAGGAACAAGTCAGGAGCAGTGTTATGTTCAATTAGAAACTTGTTTTTATTGCTGAGAATAGAGGTTAGATGTTATTTAACCGATAAATGGATTACATATGACTTTAACAGATGTTACTTAACTGATAACCGATAAATACGCATTAGTCAACTGATATAGAGCAATATATTTGGAGACCATATATGCAGGTATCCTTGTGACTTTAATACCTTGAGATATTATTAAGTCTTCTAATATGTGAATCTATGCTAGATCGATAGATAGTAGACGAAGAATTTCTGTGCTAATTCACTCTTTTCTGTATCTGCAGACGCTTGCTAAGGAGATTGTGAGGTCAAGACGAGCAGTGAACCGTCTTCATGAGAACAAAGCACAATTGAATTCAATTTCAATGCACCTTGGTGAAATGGTTGGTAAGAGAATTTCGTAGTGTTACTTACTGCTACTTCTACAACTGGTGGATCCCTTACATCTAAACTATGGAGATTGCAAAATTTTTCATTGACTAATCAAATTTACATTACCATGTTGTTTGTGTCTATTTTCTCTAACATTAATTGATCGAGGCAAGTTATTTGGCTACTAGATTCATAACTTAGACAGAAACAAGTACCACATTTGTCCTATAATTTTCATCAGGCATGTTTCGTTTTTAGCTGAAAATTTCGTACATAGTTTATCATGGATAGCACTAATTAAACTCACATTCTGGGCACTAGCTGGGATCAATGACCCTGAGAATCTTCAATGCATTTGATAGTATTGTAACTTGGAATAGGTTGATATTTATCTGGAACCGTGATGTTCAGAGGTTCTGAGATCGTTTTTTTTTTCAATTGGAACTTAAAGTTGCTTGTGATACGAATGTTAGCATTTATAGTTAAATGTAGATGAATGGTTGCATAGTGCTGCGTGATTTTTATTGTGTATTCACTTATTGAAAGTACATTTTCACCAAATACTAACCATTTAAAAAAAAAATTGTAGCAACTGCAAGGACTGTAGGACACTTGGCTAAGAGTGGAGAAGTGATGAAGCTTGTCAATGGCCTTATGAAAGCTCCAGAAGTTGCTGCTACCATGCAAGAATTCAACAAAGAAATGACTAAGGTGCCATATGCCACCTTTCTTTTCTCAAGCTAATTTAATTGAAGTTGTTTAGTTTGACGTTTTCTATTATTAGTAATATTTGATATCGAAATGAGTTCTACTCTTATGTCAGAAGTTTCTGCTGGCAATCTCAAGGATTCTTATAGTGTTTTCTCCCAGAGTGACATATGAACTAAAAGTTATGATGGGAATTGATTAGGCATTAAGATAATGATTACTGTTGCTTAGCACTTGATATTTCCTCAGGAAAGGATATGTGGTTGCTTCATGTGGCACGTATCTAGTAAAATGGCATCTTATGGATTTGGTGGTCATAAGTTACAACTTGCATAGAATTTCTTAGATTTCTCGTATGTCATCTTTGATTTTTCTGGAAACTGATATCCTATTATTCTAGTAGTTCTAAGCCTGTTCCTAGGTTTTGGTGGTAATAAGTTTACAACTTGCGTAGTTGTTAGGATTTCTAATATGGTTTCTTGGCCATCAATGAAAATGTATGAATAAATTGACTTGATTTCTGGAAAGTTTTATCACTTTACTGATTAGTGTGTTGCAACATTTTAGGCGGGTGTCATCGAAGAGATGGTGAATGATGCTGTCGACACTGCTCTGGATTCAGAAGACATAGAGGAAGAGACTGAAGAGGAAGTGGACAAGGTGCTTGCTGCTATAGCTGGAGAGACTATATCACAACTACCAGATGCTGTTAGAAAGGAGAAGTTGAAGCAACCTGTAGCAAGTGAAAGAGCTGCAGAGGTATAAAAATGATCTTCACAGTTGCCTTCATTTCTATTAACTCAGCCTTTTAACATATTGCTAAAAAGGGTGAGCTGATATATTTTTACAGGAAGATGCAATTGCTGAGAGCATTGATGATGATGGGGATTTGGAAGAGATGAGAGCAAGGCTTGCGAGGGTGAGGTCCTGATGGATCTAAGTGCATGCATAATTTAAGTTCAACTCACGAGATATTGAGATTGTATATGTATCATATTGTGTATGTAGTAGCTTTTGCAGCCGGTTCTTCAGGATGCAACCTGAATTAGTACTGATACTATTGAATGTGCTCGTATGGTGGCTTCTTTTCCTAATGAAGCTTGTTGTAAAACATATGCGAAACTGGAGACATGGAATAGAATTTTCAGTCATGAAGTATCATGTTATAAAAGTGGATAGCTTTCAGCAGCTGCCTAAATACATAAGAGAATATTGTGGAACACTGGCAATTTGATGATTGTCAACTACTGTCAATATAATTTCCTATAATCACGATTTGCTAACTGCTGTATCTTTTTTACTGGACATTTGAGAGGGCTTATAAAATTATATTTTTTTAAAATAAAAAATATTTTTATTTTTTTTAAAATAAGTTTTATTTTTTTATTTTAAAAAATAAAAATATATAATAAAAAAAATTTATTATGTAAATTTTTTTATATTTTTTAAATTTTAAAATAAATTTTTTAAATATTTATAAAATATATATTATAAAATATGGAATAAAAAATTAAAAAGTTAGTTTATGAAAACGCTCAACTGAACGGTGAGTTTCTTCATATTATGCGCAAGTAACATTTTGTTTGTCAGCTAGCGTCAAATCTGATTTCTTATATGCCAGTAACTGCTAAGAAGCTTTTTACGAAGAAATTTCTTTTGAGAGTTTTGAAAAATAGACAACATTTTATCACATATAATTCATTCTTATTCTTCAAATTTCTAGAGAATATTTTTTGAAATATTAAAAAATGTAAAAATTTAGAATGAAAGGCAAAGTGAAACATACTGCCAACACAGCCCTAAGTTTTATGATGAATGTGCTTCACCTCTGTCATTGCTTGACCGAGAGATCGTCCTGCCTAGTCCTCCTTCAGGAGTTGCCACATATCACACTAACTGTTAAAGTGATCTTTGATAAGTATGCAAAACTGAGTTTCTATTTTATTTGAAGCTACTTTGCTTTTTATTCTTATACATGTGGTGCTATCTGGCTCTATTTTTTACGGTAATATATTGGCACATTATAAAGCAAGCATATTTATACTTTAGTTCAAGCTCTCGTCTTGCTTAGTTCTTGCTTAGGAGTTTTCTCTAGCCTTTTTAGAAGTAAAGCACATTCATACGGTGAATTCGTATTTTCCCTTCGCTTTCATGCAGGGATTCAATTTTTCGACATTTATTATAGGGGTGGCAATATAGGTTGGTAGTCGGTTTCGGATCGACCCATTTAATAATCGGGTCAAATTTATTCAATCTTAATCCAATCTATAAATTTATACGGGTCAAAATTGTCAATCTTAATCTAACATACTAATAATCGGATCAAATTCGGATCGACCTATTTAATAATTAAAATTATTAATTATTAATTATATATTTTTAAGCTTCAGTAAAATTATAAGATCAGTTTCAATGAAAGTGCACGATATTTTTACTGACGAGATATAATTATGTCCGACAAAATATGCATTCCTTAATATCTTAATCGGTCCTTAAAATATCCAAAAAAAATTATTATTTTTATTTTTAAAAATATATGATAACAGTTGAAATTTATGATTATATATACATATTAATAATTTTGATAAAAATTTTGATAAATATATCTATCTAATAAAATTTTTATAAAAATTGTTATATGAAATCTAAATTCGTTATTAAAAATACCTACATAGTAATATTTTCGATAATATTATTACACTATTTTTTAAGGTATAAAAATAAAAAAATTAATTATAAATATAATATAATTTAATAGTTTGTAAATAATTATTATCGATTATTTTTATTGCCAATATTTTATTATACGGTAAGAAAAAATTAAGAATTGTTCTTTCAAAAAATGACATTTCGGATTGGTAGATTAATTTCGGGTTAATCCGGATCGATCTATTTAATAACCGGATCAAATTCGTTCAACCCTAACTCAATCCATATATTTATACGGGTCAAATTTTCTAACCTTAACTCTGATTAAACATATCAGTTTCGAATTAAATTTTTGAATCGGATCATATATTGCCACCCCTACTTTATTATATTTGGGTATCAATCCTCGTTCTAACAATAAACAATTCAACAACAATGACCGAATTCAGCACTTGGGAGATCAATCTTTCCTGAATGAACAATTGGCTAGCAAGGCAACCTGAATGCCAATTAATTAAGGCAAGAAGAAAATGTATTGTTTTCCGGGATTTTATTCTATGCTACATATAGTGATAAAGTTGTGAATGAACGTTTTTTTTTTCTGCCAGAAGATGATCCTAAGCTCTAGGAGCAATTAGAGGTGCTTGAATTTTAAACTTGCAACTCCGAGCATGTACATGTTTAGATTTCGTATCACTAGACGGTTAACCGTTTATTATTTTCCCTGTTTGTTCAAAGCTGCGTTTAGCGTTGCCTTTGCAACATTTCATTTCATATTATATTTTTTAATAAATCTTATACAAAATTTTATAAAATTTATTTAATAATTTAAAAAATATAGAAAAATTATACATTGTACTTGTTATCGCTTATTTTCTAAGATTAAAAATAAAGCTTATTTTTTGAAAAAAAATAAAAATATTTTTCGTTTTAAAAAATTCTATTCATAAACGTGCACTTTCAAATACCACCTAATTTGTCAATTACATTTACTGTGCTGATATTCTTTTTTCCAAGTTACTAGCTCGCAATAATGTTCTTCTCATCCAAATAAGAACATATAATCAATAATGTTGGATCGAAACTTCAATAATTTGGAATGTCATGTTGGATCTATGACTGGAAAATATGTAATTAGCTACAAACAACTTGGTACCCATATAATGTATATAACAAACTACGAATCTTCTCAGTGCTTCAGGTTCAAATCCAGTTCTAAGAAACTGAAATTGAAAAAAAAAATGAAAAAAAAAAAACAATATTGCGGAACTAATGTCGGCGATGATGATCGATGTAAAAATTTCCCTTCCCCTTTGTGAAGATCAATCTCCAAGCAAGACCTACCACCAACATATATACATCAGTGACAGGTCAATCTAGTAATGCATTTATCTAAGGAAATTAACCAATTAATTTAATTCACTCATCAGATAGACGAAAATCTAAACTATAATCAATCATCAAAACATAAAACAGTAAACAAATATTTCAAAATCATGCATGCAAAAATCAAAAAGACCTTAGCAACGTCCTTCATGAGCCCAGCGTTGGCGCGGTAGAAGGCGCAGAACTCTTCGAAATCAATGTGACCGTTCCCGTCTGTATCGAGTTCCGCCATCAAACGCTGGATCTCCTCTGTAGAAGTCGATCCAAGAGTACGCAGAGCTTCACGGAGCTCTGCAGAAGAAATCTTTCCGTCACCGTTGGTGTCGAAGCGCTTGAAGATTCTCTCCATGTCACTACTAATTTCTCCGGCCATCTTCGATTGATCTCTCTGTTAGAACGAATTAATTCTTAATAAATGAATGACTGAATGAATGTACGTATGTACGTAGAATTTTTTGGGCCAGTGATATGTTGTTGTTGTCTTTTAAATTAATTAAGAGAAGAAGAGAATAAGCTAGGGAAGATATAGGAGGTTGGTACTGGATGAGTTCGTGGCTAGGGTTGTTTTTGACAGTTAAATCAGTTGATGAAAGAGAGGAAATGTTGGATCAAAGACCGTTAAATGCGGAGGTTCTACGTTGAACAACCAGATCACATGCATGCATGCGTTCTCTGCATGCATGCAAGAAAGAACAAACTGTCATTATAATACGATTAGAATGAAGAAAAAAAAAATGTTAAAACTTTTACAACATAGCAAGGGTGGTTTAGAAAAGTGAGACAAATATATAAAGTGAAATAATTTGTCAATTATTAGTTAGTTTAATGTTTGATATATCGTTGAACATAAGAGCACCCTCACCCTTAGAGCTAGATGGTACTCCCTACTTAAAATTCTCTAATTTTAATTTATACGGTTGGATATCAATAACTATATTTCAAAATTTGTGTAACAAATTTTTAGTTCAATAAAATAAAAAATCGACTTTCATATATATATGAATCGGATATATGTACATTCGGTTCTTCTGCACATCCACGTACATTATGTTTTAGCCGTTAAATCAGTAATCTAACAGTCAAAACATACACGCTCACAGCAATAGAATAAAAACTTACATAATTATTGTAGCATATCCAATTTAGTTATTTTCTTTCCTATTTTCCTCATTCGCTGTAGTCGTCCTCACAGCGATGTTTTTTTCTCTCACTCCCGATCGATTTTTTTTGGTCAATTTTTTTTCTTTACTCGCCGCTCCTTTGAGTTTTTTTTCTTTTTTTTCTTCCTTCAACCGTCTCTAAAAATTTGAGTCTCCCTCGGCCGAAAGCTTCAAATCCTACCACTTTTTTGCCTCGGTCGGAGCTTTCGATCGCCAAGTAAGGATTACAGTTGGATCATATAATCTTTTAAAATTTCTTCTCTTTTTTTGTTCTACGTTTTCTACCATCACTAATTTTTTCAATTACCGCTTTTATCTAACCGTCGGCCAGCTCTATAAGAAACTTCGATCGTCGGCCAATGTGAGAGAATACTCTTTTTTATCTTAATTTCTCTTCTTCTCTTTCTTTTATGTCTTCTATCATTCTCAATTTCATCAATTGATCCCACCAAATGCTCCAACGATATATATACTCTTAATCAAAATATCATATAAATATTGATTCACAGTTCGATTGAGATTAATTTTTTTATAGATATTCTAACTCATAAATTTTTATATACAATGATGAAGATTAAATTTGGAGCATTCTAAGTATGGGTGTTTCATAAGTGTGATGTGGTTACTCTATCCTCACCCTTGATATATTTCTATTTTTGTCATGAAATATGAATTCAGACTCGGTATTAGTAATGGCTATTAATGGTTTGGTATTTAGTTATTTACAAACAATAAAAATGATTTAAAGTGAGATGGAATTATAAGTAAATTTGTTTCTATAATAATTTAATTTCAACCCAATGTGTTACATACTTCCATCAATGATAACAGAAATTTTTTAAAAGAATATACCACTAGAAATTTAGAATAACTTATTAAGAGGAGTTTGGAAGTGCTTATAAAATAAATTTTTTTAAAATTAAAAGTATTTTTATTTTTTTTAAAAATAAGCTCTATTTTTTTATTTTTAAAAAAATAAATAAAAATATGTAATAAAAAGATATCATTATATAAAATTTTTTATATTTTTTAAATTTTTAAATAAATTTTTTTAAATATTTATAAAATATATATTAAAAAATATATAATTAAAAATTAAAAAAAAGTATTGATGAAACGCTCAGCCAAACGTCCACTTTCATTACAGATTTGGTTAATGAAAGTTGAAACTGAATCAATATTATTGATTAGAAAAACAAATTTCATTTAATAAAACATAAGGTGCACATCTGGAAAAAATAATATAGGATATTTCATATTATTTATATACCAAAAATGTTAAAATAGAAGATCTCTAATAATAATACACAATGCTTATACTAATCGAATATGAAACCAATTGATACAGATAATGTGTTTCCTTGTGATAGTATCGTACATTTTAGTGCATGTTTCAATTACCATCAAATTTTATTTTTTTATCAAATTTTGAGTTCAATATTTTATATATTTAATTATTATTTTAACTTTATTTATAATTTCATACTTAAATTTGTATCAAAATTTTATTCACATATTTTAGTTACCATAACGAACTCTATTGCTCACTAAACGAAACGAATTGTACAAAGTCGGAATGGAAAATAAAATACCAGGCTAGCTTTTGGTAGCTCCATTTCATTTCATTTCGTTTCATCATTTTATTTTAATAGTTTTCTATAGTTTTTAAAAATTTTTAATATTGAAAAGTATATATAACTGTACATTATAACTTATATATATTAATTATTTTTTAAAAATTATTTTTTGTATAGCACTTCAATATAAAGTTTTCAAAATTATTTATTTTTAAGTACTTTAAAAATGACCCCCTTCCATGTCATGCCACATTATCTCCATTATACCACAAAAAAAAAAAAAAAAACCTTAAAATGCTTTAAAAATGAAGATGAACCATAAAGCTTGTAAGTGCTCATTTCTCTGTAAAATTTTGCCCATAGGAAATAAAAAAAATCCACTCGTATTTTTTATAATTAAAGTAATAATTATCATAAAAATAATTCATTATTAATTATAATTTAAAATATGAAAGTAAGAAAAATAAATTATATAATGAAAAGATATTTACAAAATTATCAGTTATTATATACTTATAAACAGTTAAGTCAACAATATTGTGTACACAAATTCTTGATGTTATAATAAGGCGAAAAATATCTTTGATAGAATGAATGAGCGTTGTTAACTTGACCGTAAATTAAAAAGTTTTTAAAGCGATTTATTTCAAGAAGAAGAAAAAGATACCTAAACTAAATGTTCATAAAGCCCAAAATTCACATATCTGAGATATTATAACTATAAAATTTTAAAATAAATTATTTCTATATTCAAAATTTTATTTTTATATAAAATAAATATAAAATTTTACTTTTGTAAAATATTTTATTATTAATTTTTTTAAAAAATTAATTCAAAATAAAAACGTACTACATGCAACCAATAATTCATTTTGATCAAATCCACATTCCACTAACAAACAAAAAAATTTTAAAAAAATGAAAAATTAATCGTCGCCATTTGAAGTATCCATCCAAAACAAAGTGAATGTGGAAAAAAAAAAACTTGGATCTTTTAAATAAGAAATCAAACTTTTAGTAGCTACAAGTAGAAGAACACATAAAAGATATGCTTTACTAACGAAAATTAATAAAACTAGACGTGCGTTAACGTTGACATAAGAACACTTCAACGCCACCAAATTAGAGATTCCATCTTAAAAAAATCTACCTACAGCTTCTCTTCTATAACAAAACATATCAATTTATGTATTGCTACAATTTAATGAAAGCTTCATCAATTTGGTTGGGCGTTTGAGATATTTATGAAATAGAATTTTTTATTTATTTAAAAATATAAAAATATATATTTTAAAAAAATGAGTTTAATATTTTTATTTTAAAAAAAATTATAATAATATGTAATAAAAATATCTCATTACGTATAATTTTTTATAATTTTAATTTTAGATAAATTTTTTATATATTTATAAAATATATATTAAAAAATATAAAATAAAAAATTGAAACGATATTTTTCTGATAAGTAATACCAAACGAGTTCTGAATCTACCCTGTGAAGAATGTATCTAATTATTTATTTCTTTTTTTTTTTCGGGTGTTCCCTCAATATTGGCTTTTCATACTAATATCGTGTTTCAAATATCCGTAACTGAATCTCATGAAAATAAAAAATAGATATAATTTCTTTTGTAATTGAAACATATGAACTGTTCGAAACTCAAATTCTTATTGGTAAACTAAAATTACGGGTGTTTGAAACAAGCCCTAAAAATACATTTGGTTTTATTTTTTAGAAAAAAATTTCAATTTAATTTTATATTTTAAATAATTTTTTATAATATTTTATAAAATTTATTAAAAAAGTATAAAAACACTTATTTTTATTTTTATTATTTATTTATATAAAAAAAAGCTTGTTTCTCCATATGTCCTACCATAATAATAACAATTAAACCTATAACTACATAAATTATCTCATACACAAACCAATAAATGGCCAGATAGAAACCTCTGTACTTTAATTTGAGAGCTGAGTTCTATGAAATGTGAATCCAATTGTATACGTTAGTTCTATTTAAAAACTGTCTGAACGTAATTGTATGTTGAAAGAAATAAATTTAAAAATAAATTTGAAAGAGAATTAAAAAATAGATTTGAAATATTAGTTCATTTTAGATAAACTTAAAATACAAAAAGTGTCTGCGAACTTATTTTTATAAGAACATGAAGAGTTTTGAGTAATTGAAACATGCCAATAATTAAATCAAGGTTTATAATAGGAAGGTTGTGTTTATATAAATAGTCATTCACACCAATGATATGATGCAGACTTGCAGAGTGTGATGAATTAAAAATTTTTTTCAAAATAATTGGTAATATGAGGAATGATTTTTTTTTTTTTAGAGTGATCAACTACGGCAGACTATTTGTTTTATAATAAATTAGATAAAATAAATTATCTGTCATAAAATAAAATAATTTATTTATTCTAAAATAAAATAGAGAAATATCTTTTAATGAAACGTACTGTATGTCTTAAAATAAAACAAATTATTTGCTCTAAATAATATACATCATAAAAATTCTGAATAAATTAAATAATAAAATTAATTTTAACTCATATTTTGAATCGATCGGTCCAGTTTGTTTTTTTATCATGTGATAATTTAAAAAATTTTCAAAATTAATTGATGATAATAAAAGAGAACTTAAATTTTTATAAATATTATTTCATAATTATTAATAAATAAAATATGATTAAATCTTTTTTGACACATGAAAGAAGTATTAAAAAAAATAATAAGTAAAATATCTATCAAGCCTAGTTATTTGAGAAGCAAGTACGAGTCTGTTTAATTCACCTTAAATAAATTGAGAAAGAATTTTTAACAAACTATTATCAAATCATGTACTATGTATGTTTTTATAAATATTCTTAAAACTTTACTTTCTAATAACTTAAGTTTTATTGTTTTTTTAAAAATTTATTTTGAATAAGCAATATACGTTATAAAAAGATATTCAAACTCATTTCGGTTAGCAAAAGAAAAATTTTAATTTATTTTGTCAAACTATAATTAAATTTACCTTCATCAATTATTTACAGCAATTTATTTTATTTTAGTTCATAAAACTATATCCTAATTCTAAGTTCTGGAAGTACAAATAAAATACAATGGTTTATTTTTTTAAAAGCTATTTTTTAATTTTTTTAATTATATATTTTTTAATATAGATTTTATAAGTATATAAAAAATTTATTTAAAAATTTAAAAAGTGTAAAAAAATTCAACAGAGTGAGATCTTTTTATTACATATTTTTACTATTTTTTTAAAAAAATATTTTCTATTTTAAAAAAATTTCATACGCCAAAGTAGAATCAAAACCGAAGGACCGAAACAATACCAAAAACCTTACCAGCCGTACACGTACCTGTTCTACTTGTCCTGGACAACAAAACAAGTGCCATCCACCTTTACCTACAACACACGCACAGCAGCAGTTGGTTCCCACACTAAGGGCCTTTTGGATAAAAATTATTTTTCATTTTTTTATTTATATTTTATAATAGAATTATAATTTTTTATCAAAATTTATAAAAAAATAAACAAATTTTACATAATAATTTTTTTTAAATTAAAATAATATCGAATCAAGCTAAAAAATATTTTTATTTAAAAAATTATTTTTAAAAACACTCATAAATTGTAGTTTCTGAGAAAAGAAAGCTGGCGAAAGCCAACTCAAATGGACACCTGTTACAATTTCCCTTAGCTTGTTCATTCACAAACAAAAAACTCATCAACTCCATACTTGTATTTTGTATTACTTATTTATGTCGATTAATGCCACTCATTATATAATAATAATAATATAAATAATAATAATAATAATAATAATAATAATAATAATAATAATAATAATAATAATGTAGTACTACTTGAAGAAACACAAGAAGTAAACTGCACTATACAAGCGACGCATGTCTCCAGAACTTCAATCAAATTGGTCTTTCTCTCTTCTTCAATTGTTTCACGCCTTCGTTTTGCAATTTAGGGCAACTAATTACTTCTTTAACTTCACTTCTTTTAACTATTATGTAGTTTTATTTCTCATGACCTCTAATAATTCTCACATAATTTCTAAATTAACGCATGCGAACCACAGTGTTATTGGGCAGATGTCGCAAATAAAAATATCAGAAAATCTAAAATCTGCACAAGTCTTTCTATATAAATAGATGAATATTTTATTCTTTCTCTCTTCCCTATTCCGTCTTGCACAGAGCAACTTCTTTTCTTTCTCTTCTTCTTCAGTTCTTCACTCTGTGAAAATTTGGAAATAATAATAATAATAAAACAATGAAGAAAATTCTTCATTTTTTCTTCATCATCTTCTTCAATTCACTGCTTCTTCTCTCTTCATTCTCTTCATCGGCAAGACCATTAATCACCAACATTCTTTCAAGACCAACTCCATTATTTCAAGCAGAGCATTTCATCAGGGCACTCAATCTCTTACCGGCAGATCCATCACCACAGAACCACCCAACTGGTGTTTCAGATTCAGCAAACCATGGAAATCTTTCAAGTAGTAAGATTTTTGAGAGAAAGTTCGATTTGTTATCTGGGTCTTCTTCTTCTGTTCTTGATGGGAAGATGTCAGCTGAAGAACTCGGTCACCATGCCGGATACTACCGTCTTCCTCATACCCATGATGCAAGGTGAAGTTTTTTGGGTTCAGATTTTTTATTCGTTACTGATGGTTGTTAATAATAGTAAGATGTAGGTCACCACCGACATCTACTCTGATTGATTTACTTTGATGATAAATGAGATAGTTTAGTGGGAAATACGTTGTTGATAGTTGCTTGGCTGATTTACATACTGGTTGTTCATTTGCTGTTTAGTTACTTGCTTCCTGATTTTACATGTTACCATTTTCTCTTATTACTTGTTGGATGTGGAATATTTATTGAGATATAAGTTGGATATTAAGGGCAATGAAAATTAGATTTTTTTGAAGGCGGAAAGTTTGTAATTTTCTGTTGTAGCTGGAAATTCAAGGTAAGGACCATAGTCTTTTAGGTGGAAGTCTAGAACATGTTAGGCAAAATGCCAAAGTGACACTGAGCTTATTAATTGAGAAAGAATCGATAGATCTTTGTATAGGTTATGAATCACACCCATTATGGTGTCTTTAGATCAGATTTTTTTCATCAAATCGATAGCATGCTGGCAAAATTTTGTGGTAGTTAGAAACCAATAGTTTGTATTGTATGCTTATCAAATATCCTCTTCTTTAATCAACTTCATGGAACTTGAGCAAGTTATAATCTAATAAAAAATAATTAAAATAAATAAAATAAAAATAATGAGAGGATCTTGAGCATGTTTGGGGACCCAACAGCCTCTTGTTCCAAAACCACTGTGAGCCTCACCAGGCGCACCTTCAGCTAGGACTTCTGACTGCAGCTGTGTACCTATGAGCACTAGCATACCATCTTTGACTTGTTGCTTTTTGTTTGCTTGTTAGCTGAACCACTCACTCACATATTATGAGCATGTAGAACTAACAAGAATAATTTTTGTTCTGCTTATTGAAGTTAATCCTTTTAATAACAATTTACTATTTTCATTTCTGGTTAGGATGTTCTACCTTTTCTTTGAATCAAGGCACAGGAAGAATGACCCTGTTGTGATATGGTTGACGGGAGGACCTGGTTGTAGCAGTGAGATGGCTCTTTTCTACGAGAATGGACCTTTCAGAATAGCGGATAACTTATCACTTGTTTTAAATGACTTTGGTTGGGATGAGGTAAACCACATGAGAAAAATTAATTGATAGTTGTTGATGTTTATGCATACTTGAGAAGAATTAATTAATCTCTGATGTTAGTATGCACTTACAATCATTGCTACTATTGGAATTGTCTGTGTGGAATAATTACATGTGCCATATTATCATTTTTTTTTCTTGTCTCACTTTCATTGCAACATTAATTGATAACAAAAGAATAATGATTTTCTCAAATTTTTGCAGGTATCAAACCTTATTTATGTGGATCAGCCTACTGGGACTGGGTTTAGCTACAGTTCAGATAGTCGTGATATTCGCCACAATGAAGATACCATTAGCAATGATTTATATGATTTCCTCCAGGTATGTACTGTTATGTTGCACAAGATGGCAACAATTTCCCCTTTGAAGTCTTTTGTTTGTAGCCTGTCCTTTGAGGGCTCTTCATGAAAAAGTCAATGTGAATATTCTTGGGGATTGACACTTAGACATACGGGTTCTATGATGAACCCAACAAAGCCCAAGGAGTTCATAATCCAGGTAGAGTAGCGAGTAGAAGAGAAAACCACAAAGAATCATAAAGATACGTGGGAACCTCCTCCTAAGGAAGAGTAAAGCCCACAGGCATCACCACGAATAAAGCCACTAAGTTTTAACAATGTTATTAACGCTCCACTTTATATGAATGGGAACTCGTTTGCAGTAATTTCAAGATGCCAAGAGCGTCATTTGACAATCACCAAACATGTCTGAAGTTGAATAACCTATACGAATGAATTTATCCAACTGTCATCAGCCATATGTGCCAATACCTACATGTCAGCCCAGCTGCCTGTACATAATATAGGCATTATCAAGCTGGTGGCTGGGCTAGCACCTTCTCTGGCTAGCTACCAGCAGTAATAGCACATCCATGTGCTGTCAACACATCATGAATTTGGTGACACCCAACTGTTCTAGGTCGGCAGAGCTGCTGAAACTGTCGCTTTCCTATCAGCAGCCGGAGCCATGAGCTGCAGCTAATGCTTGAGCTTCTCAAAGATGTCACTACTTACCTCCTTCACCTATGTCATGGCGTACCTCAGCTCACTGGGTGTCACGGCGGTGACCAAACAGCTTCGCCTTCAACTTCCTCTTCTACTTGCCTTACTGCCATCTTCTAGTCAGGCTTGGCTCAGTTCCTTTGCTAAGTGGCTTTAATACTACTTCCGACAAATATCAAAGTGATCATAGAAGGTCATGATGAGCAAGAGACAAACAAATGGCTACATAGACATTTTATGCATGTTAGATATATCATTCATGAGCGAGCATCATATAAGTCTAGATCTTATAGTTATGTAGTTTAATGGGGCATATTAGGATGTTGATGATCTTATTCTAAAAATATTTAGGCATACCATATACTGTAGTACTATATCAGATTACTCTAGAATCTTCAATCTATTATTTCATATTTCTGTAATAATTAAAATAACAGTCATGTTTTATTGGATGTTAACTATGCAGGTAAAACAGTTGCCACTATTTCCTAGAAACATAAAATTTGTAAAGTTTGAGGTAACAGTAAATACATTTTATTACATTTCCAAAACAAAAGATTTCATTTCTTTATTTTCGCTGTTGGGGAAAGAAAAAGGAAAAGTTCTAGTGGATGCCATGCCAATGGGGATTTTGCTGTCGTTGACTACATTCATTTGTTCAGACTGTGTTTCGAGTAACAGTATCTATTTCTTACATCAAACACTTCTCCAATGATCTAAAGAAAAATCACCAATGTCTAATATGTTGACCTTCGAAGTGGTCATGGAATAGAAAGAAACAAACTACATTATCTCTTAGCAACTTTACTAAAAGAATTTGCCGGAGTCTCCTATCCCGTTTATGTAAAGAATGAGTCCTCTTCCACCAAGAAACTCTTCTGTGGGAATGCTATCTAATTTCCTAAATCTCTAAGTTATTTAATTGCATGGGAAGAAGTGTTTTCTTGTTGTTTGGGCAGTTGGGCTGCATAGAGGACAGTATAATTAGTTCCAGAGTTTCTAACTGTCTTGCCCGCAATCTACCTCTGCCTGCCTGTTTATTTATTCATTTATTTATTGTGATTATTTTGAAGGAGTAAGTTCTGTTCTTTTATCTCAGGAATTTTTCATACAGCACCCAGATTTTGTGGAAAATGACTTTTATATAACTGGGGAGTCATATGCGGGGCATTACATTCCAGCTTTCGCAAGCCGTGTTCACCAAGGCAACAAAGCTAATGAAGGGATTCACATAAACTTAAAGGTAAACCGACCCTTATTTGATCTACGCTTCTAAATTTTGTGGAAGTGACATCATCTATCATCTCTGCAGGGTCTTGCTATTGGCAATGGTTTGACTGATCCCGCAATCCAGTACAAAGCATATACTGACTATGCATTAGATATGGGATTGATTAAAGAGTCTGATTACCTAAAAATTAACAGAGACTATCCAGACTGTGAAGATGCTATTGCATATTGTGGTAAGTGTCCTGTCATGATTGATGACAATGAGCTGTTTTCCCGATCAGTTTGACGGGTAATTGGATGAAGTGAAGTAATTGGATGAGCTGTTTCTACCAACTTCCTACTTGAAGCTAACTAATGCTAGATGGTAATTAAGAAACCTAAATTATGGATAATTGACAGTTGCATAGATAAGCTTAAAGTAAGTCAAGTTTGGGTTATGCTTAGTACATACAGTATGCTACTTGTGCTACAAATTTGGAAGTTCTTGTGCAATTTTGGTTTTAAGTGTTGGATGATTGATGTTGTCTTGATGTGACAGCTAAATCAGGAAGCGCTATACATTGCCAGGCTTCACTTTTAGTTTGCAATACTATATTTGATTCTATTCTGAGGGCATCTGGGAATGTTAATGTAAGTAGACTTGTATCTATGAGTTCTCTTTGCAACATGTAAGTAGGCTAATTATAACATTTGTTGACTTTTGCAGTATTATGACATCAGAAAGCAATGCATAGGAGATCTCTGCTATGATTTCTCAGACTTGGAAAAGTTCCTAAACCAGAAATCTGTTAGAGATGCTCTTGGAGTTGGAAATATAGAATTTGTCTCATGTAGCCCCTCTGTGTATAATGCAATGCTTGCAGATTGGATGAGGAACCTAGAAGTTGGTATTCCTGCATTGCTTGAAGACGGGATCAAGCTGCTTGTTTATGCTGGGGAATATGATCTTATATGCAACTGGCTAGGTAATGCAGCTGTTTAACTACAATTTTACGTCTTAGGAAATTGTGCTGTCTTAGTATTTTATTAGCTTGTCTAGTATAATTAATTGCTTTGAAGCAGTCTAACTGGTAGCAGCAATGATAAAAGAAGACGCGTGATCTCATATTTATTCATGAGCCTATTCTTACTACTAAAACGTATGTGCAATGGCTGAATATGCTATAGCTGCAATTGATAGAGCAAGAAGTTTCAATTATAAGTCAGGGTTTGACCTTTAGACACATTTTTATTTACAAGCCTTCACCCAGTCAGTTCTACAGTCTAAGACATTTTAGTTTTAGTTCACTAGTTTAACATTTGGTATGTAGCTCTTAAAGAGTATATAAAACTTATGTATGCCGGTCATGCACAAGAAAGCTAAAGTAAAAGGATAACTACCTCAGCAGGTCAAAAACACATGAAGAAACAATTGGAGAGTCCTGTACATAACCATAAAGGTTAGCTTAAACATCTGAAGCTTCAACAACTTTTTTACAATGAATTACCTATATGTTGATAGAAAGGCAAAGTTTCAAGCTATAGGAGATGTCATGTGAAGGAACCGAGCATCCTTTATTTTTTATTTGATGTTTAATACTAACAGCTACCTTGATTGGACATTTGAAGATTTTGATAAAATGTTCTTTTTATTTTATTGTACACCTCAGGGATTCTCTTCACTTCTAAGTTTCCATGTTACTGTCACCTATGTTTAATACTGTACTTAATTTGAACAGGGAATTCAAGATGGGTTCACTCAATGGAATGGTCTGGTCAAAGTGCATTCAGATTGTCATCAGAATTACCCTTTATTGTTGACAACAAGGAGGCTGGAGTACTGAAAACTTATGGACCTCTTAGCTTTTTAAAGGTACTTTTTGTTACTCACACCATTCATTTTGCATTACTTTCAGAATCATAAGTGCTTTATAAAAGACATTCTCCAACTGATGAAAGTAGATGTTCTATAGAGATTTTCTTTGTATTTATGTCGAATTCCAATCTGTATCTAGGGATTTGCTTTTTGGAGTTTGCCTGATTTTCTGACTGATAAAAGCAGTCAAAATTGTTGTACAAACAACAGCCTCAAAATTCTTGTATATCGCAAAGAGTTTTTCTCCTGTTTACAAATGGCACGGCAAAGCTAACCACCCTTCTCCGTTTCATGACCTGCAAAACAAAGATACTGACGCTTTTATGAGCAAAAGAATTACTTGCAGACATGCTCATGTATCATAAACCAATTATATACCCTGTTACCACCATCCATGTATAGATCAGCTGATTTTTTCTCAAATGTTTCTGTCTTAACCTATTCGGATCAGCTTAAGGTCCTTGATCCAACTCGTCATATCAATACCTAATGTTCTTGTTATATGGAGCAGGTCCATGATGCAGGCCACATGGTCCCAATGGATCAGCCAAAACCTGCTTTAGAAATGCTGTGGAGTTGGACAGGGGGGGAGCTCACAGGACACCTGTCGAAACAAACAAACATGCTTCCTGATATGTGATTTTACCTGAATACAAACATGCATCCTGATATGTGATTTTACCTGAATCCTCCATGTAAATACATAGTAGGCGGATAGATATGTATCTCTCTGCTTTCTCCGCTGGTGCTAACAGATGATGGACTAACCAGTACGAATGAAGTCTCTGAAGCCCCAGCCGATTCTAACAAGGTACAGCCACACAGGTGCTATTGAAAACCATGTAAATAGTATATTATTCCTTTAGATTAATTTATAGCTGGTGCCTGGAAACTTGTTAGCTCGAGCATTTGTACATGTGCTGGGCTTTTGGTATTGCTTATAAAATAATTTTTTTTTAAAATAAAAAATATTTTTATTTTTTTTTAAAAACGATTTTATTTTTAAAAAATAATAAAAATATTTAATAAAAAGATCTTAGTATGTAATTTTTTTTAATATTTTAAATTTTTAAATAAATTTTATAAATATTTATAAAATATGTATTGTAAAATGTGAAATGAAAAATTGAAAAGAAATATTTGAAAAATGCAATTCCAAACGCCCCCAATTTAAAGTTTTTTTTTTGAATTAGTTTTTCAATAATTTTTTATAATATTCTATAAAATTTATTTAAAAATTTAAAAAAATACTATAATTTGCATCGTAAAATTTTATTATATTAATTATTATTATTTATTGAGATAAAAATAGAATTTTTTTAAATAAAAATTTTTTTTTATTTCAAAAACTTTTTTCTTATAAGTATTTTTGCAAAACTCATTTTTGAGCTCTTCGTATAAAGCATAGTTGGAGTTTCCTGGTACTCCTACACTACCCCATTGGAGAAGTATGTCATGATCATTTTGTAAGAATCTGTTCTCAAATCTATTCAAGTTATTAGCTTTGGGAATGGTTCAATCACATGAAAGATAAAATAAAAAATGAATTTTGATAAAGTGATTTTTATGAAAGTAGATTGGATGAAAATTAAAGTTCGGTGAAGGTAGAGTTAGATAATTAAAATATATAAAGTGAAGCTGGACATAAAATTTTGGTAGATATATAGTTTGGTGTAAAAGAGTACGTAGAGTTTGGAGTGAAAATTAAAATACGTATTTAACTCAAAATTTAAAAGAAGAAAGTAATGTTCGTGTATACAAAAATACCGGTCCAAAAGATGTAATTATACCCCAGATTTCTTCTTGTTATATTTTTCAGGATTTCTATTTACAGCTACAAATTATGATAGGAAGGGAAACTCAAATGTCTTCTTTAGTTTCTAAAGAAGTCGGTAACTTTTTTTTTATTTTGAATAATTTGTATGTATACAAGTCTCTATCAAACATGCAGTATCAAGTAAAATATAACGTCCTATATTCACTGAGAAGATGAATACATATATAGTCTCTACATATGAAAACAAACCATTACAATGACAAGAATTTGATTGTCATTTTAATACAACAAATCATGACCTGTACTGAAGTTACAACTCATATCACTCATGGACAACATATCAAAGAACTCACTTCCTGGAATCATCTGGCCTGACGATGACGCGAACTGCGATTGAAACCCTCCATAAAGACTACTACCACTATCTCCATATCCATTAAACAGCTTCTGATCATATAATGCTGCTGCGTTGTTTTCTTGAAAAGACTCACGGCGAAAAATATCACCATAATTATTACAAGCGGAATTCGAAGAGTTCCATTGGGTGTAACTTATTACCTCTGTCGAATTGGAATTCGAGTTTATGCGCGATAAACTATTAACAATTGTTGCATTGGTCTCCGAAGAGTTCCACTCGCCGAACGAAATCTTGGACTGCAGACTGCTGCTGCTTTGCAGCAGCTGCCTTATTTTAACCGGCACTTGATCGATGGAAAAAGGAACATTTTCCAATACTGATGATAAGTTCGATTCTAAAGGCTGCAAAACTTTGTTCTGTGAATCTTGATGAGCTGATGTTGTTTTGATCTTTGGAGCACTTTGCCTAATTTTGGTGGTGCTGCTGGAATTGTTCCGATGAGATGGTTTTGCTGTTGTGTTGTTTAACGATCCTTCGAGTTTGGCGACTTTTTTCTTGAGGTAAGAGTTCCAGTAGTTCTTCACTTCGTTATCGGTTCGTCCAGGAAGATGTCCAGCTATCTGTGACCACCTGAACACAATAATAAGAAATAAAAAATTGTCCTAATTAATTATACGACGATTATCATATGCATTCATTCATTTTATGTTGACTGCAATAGAAAATTTAAATGTTGGCGTAATTCAAGTGATCTAGTTTATCCAAGAAAATAAACGGAAATTTGAACTAGTCATTAATTAGTGTCTATGCCTAAAGAGACAAGGTACAACCAGAATATTAATGGTGGTGCTGTTTAGAATATGTTATAAGGCTGCAATGATCTGACAAAACTAAGTTGAAAGTAATTATATGATCATTGTGAAATGATTGCACAACAATCATTCAATCAATCAATAATTGCGTAGCGATGACTACAACAGTAGTAATCATATCAATGTTTGCGTGTACAACATGTATATATTTGTCACAGTATCAAAATAATTTACTTAAATTTATCTTTGAGTATGTATGGATTAAAAAACAAATAAATATTAGTTGTCTTACTTGTTGCCTAACATTGCATGAAGATTCATGACTATCTGCTCCTCTTCTGGAGAAAACACTCCCCGTTTTAGTCCAGGTCTCAAGTAGTTGATCCATCTCAAGCGGCAGCTCTTTCCATTCCTATGCAAACCTGCAGTACATCAACAGGAAGGAACTCTTAAATATGTGAATTTTTAAGTAAAGAATAACAAGAGATAATAACTTGATAATGCAAGGTTCAATAAGAATGTGAATGCATGAGCAACCACAGAAATGCTATATTTGCTGCTTCAAGCCTTCAATGGTAGTGGATCTTCTGTAGACATATATAGCTTGAATCTTCTGTATTAAAAATGTCAGTTTATATATAATGGTTATATATGCTATATCATTCTAGGAAAGAGAATATGCATATATTTTCAGGAGTACTAGTTTTGAATCTGCGGGCATGAGCTATCAATTAGTCTTAGGGGATTCTTGGGAATACCTATAATAAGTAGCTTTTTTTCTTTTTTGAAAGAATGATTTTCTGAAAACTTTTCTGAAAATTTTGAACTAGAAAAAATTATAAACATAAAAATTTTACAAAGTATAATATTTTTTACTTTCTATTTTTTTTAATTCTAGAAATACTGAATTTATATGGATCATTGCACTTTTAAAATAAAATGTGAATGACAAACAGGAGCACTATAGCAAAACAAGTATGCAAGACATGATTTATCAAAGAACTTCCAAGTACCATCTATCTATATGAGTGCATGCAATCTCATGCATATATTCTCAATATATAAAGAATATACAACTAAAAAGCTTCATGCATGTATGAAAATAACTCAATAGATCGATATAAACGTTAAAACAAAATCATCCAGAAGATTGATGATAAAAAAGAAGAACTGACCAGCCTTGATAGGAACTGCGCTCCAACATCCATGTCCATGCTTGAGAATATAATCCCTCAATCTCTGATCTTCGTCCGGCGACCACAACCCTTTCCTATAGTGCACTTTCGGCTTCTCACCACTTCTACACCCCATCTAATTAATAGCTCCCTACGTCTAGCTATCAACGTACGTACGTCCTGATGATTGGTGCTTGCTTCTTCAGTTAGCTGCTGTTTATTCTTTTGCGTATACCTACGTTAATTAGCAATTCCTGAAAAAAATTGTAGAAATTGGAAGCAGAGGAATGTCCATTACTTGCAACCAACGATATGATAGAGACTGCTGGTTGGAATATATATATATATATATATATAATTCATAGGATTCTTGATTAAATATTTTTCTCGAGCTAGCAAGCTTGCTAGCTATATATCCAGTGAAGCATTTCAATCTGAAGCTGAGCTGTTCGAATATCATAGATGAGGTGATAAAGATTCCCTAATCAAAATTTAAATAAAAAAAAAAGTTTAAATAGTTTTTTCTGACTCAAGTGAGATATTTCAATCATTTGCTTCATGATAATACGGCAAGTGCTTCGGATTCCCTGCAAAGTCAACATACAGAATTTCTCAAGAACTTGAAAAACAATTTTTTAAAACCTTTTGTTTTATTTTTTAGGGGAATCTTTAGAAGAGGCGAAGGCGTGCTCCGTCGCCAGTTAATATTAAAAACGAGAAACAAAAAAAAAAAACAAAAAAAACGCAAGAGATTGTTTATATAAATTTGTCTGAATATTGTTCTGCAATGTCAACTAAGATTTCTAATTGGATGATGAAATGGAACATAAATAATAAAATTAGATATTTTGTTTAAACTCCAAAATTAATAATTAGTGATGACAACTAATTCCAACATTGACTGTTGACCGATCGATACTGCGTTCTATCGAAATCGAAATCGATATATAAATTTCACGTGCTTGATTGATGGATATTGAAGATGAAATTGAAGATTTAATAGTTCATATGAAGTTTTTATTACTGTTAAAAGTTTGAAATTATGAATAATAATACGTACCTTTGAATTTGAAAATCCCAATGAGAGAATAATGTGCTGAAACAAATCTAATATGTTTTTTATTTTCATTAATTTCATGTTAATTAGACCGTGAAATAATGTGATGCATAAATAATTAAAATAAGATGTCTCACAAAAAAAATGCATAAATAATAAAATTAGCTTTTCAAAAGAGTAGAGACAATATGAAGTGTTCTTTTGAAATAAATTTTTTTTATATATTTATTTTTTTTAAATATAGCTCTATTTTTTTAATTTAATAAATAATAAAAATAAATAATAAATTTTTTTATTACTTAAAATTTTTATATATTTTAAAATTTTTAAACTATTTTTTTAAATTAAAAAATATGAATTAAAAATTTTTAAAATCATCTTTCTAAAATGGAACGCAAAACACCTCAATCGCAGAGTATATATTCACATGGTTGCCGTCATATAAACATCTTGCTAGCAATTATATGAATAACATGGAATTATATTCTTTACTTCTAAAGATGGGCAACGTTATTTCTAAAGAGTAATTAAGATAAGAATAATTCATATAAGTAAAGACTAATGGTGTAACTTTTAGTAAAACCTTCCTCTTTAATATAATAAACAAATTAAGAAATTAACACTTACTCGTTTTTTTTATAAAATTCTTATGATCATGTGAAAGAAGAATAATATAGCAACTTGCGATATTATAATTCTAAGAGCTTAATTAGCTTGACTTGTTATATACAATGACTTAGTTTAGTAAATACAATAGCGTTTACTATTGAAAGTATAAGTCGTTGGTGATCCCTAGAAGCAAGTTATTCGGATAATTATTACATTAATTGGAAAAATGTAATGAGGAGAACCATGTTAGCACAGCTACGTATATATATACGGTGAAGTATAAACTACTTGCTTTATTATATATAGAGAAGCTTCTGCAGATGATTAGCTGTGATTTATAACGTCAATTGTCTTGTTAATTCGTTCTTAAAATACGCCGCAAAACTTGCTTAATTATATGCAGCTCTGTTCCGGATTATCTATTTAAATTAGATTTGGATATAATAGCAGACAGATTTGAATCATTTTTGAATTAATTCGAAATTGATCAATTTAATTAAATAGATTCGAATATATTTTTATTGATCTAAATAATATAATCAATTTAATTATTTATATAATATATATTAGGTAAATAATATTATTATTATTTTAAAATAAGGATATTGAATTTTAATTTAGTCTCTATATGTTTCGATTTCTTTATTATTTTTTTTTGCCATGAATATTTAGTATATAATAATTTTTATCTACTATTATTAGAAGTTATTTTTTATGATTTTTATTTTAATAATTTTAATTATTAAATAGATACATCCGAATTTGATCTATTTATTAGATGAATTGAATTAGAATTGACAATTGAACCTATATAAATAATTAATTATATTAGAATTAAATAATATTAATTCGACTATTAAATGGGCGATTTTAATTTGATCTTTTAATTTATATTGTCACACTTATGTTCTTGGAAGGAACAAGGTGAGTAATAACCTTGATTAATTCCATCGTACGTCCGCCTCTTGAAGAGTTCTCAAAGACTAATTACCTATTGTCTTCCTTGACAACTATTGGAGATCTTAATTAATAGAGAACTATGTGTAACGTGGATCATAACACATAATATATACTAATTAAGAACAAGTTCTGTACTGGGAGATGTTGTAAGGCATGCATGAAGAATTCCAAAAGATAAACGTAAAATCAGTGCATGAATGCCTTACGTAAAATACAAAGAGTTGCCTTCAAATTTAACGACGACTACTCGTATCCATACTTCTCGAAATCAAACAATCATAATTTTTTTTGAAAAACAGCTATATAAATTTTAGACCGAAGAAATTTTCATCAAATTTGTTCTTGGAACTCAAGAGATCGAGCAAATAAGGATAGAAAGAAGCCATATTCTTCAATCACAAGAATGAAGATCAAAAAGGTAACAACTTAACTACTTGACCTTTTGCCTTTATGCTCTTGCAATATTTAATTGGTCATTTGTTTTCTTAAAAGCTTTTTATATAATAGTAACCTTTTTTTTCAAAAAGAAATATGTAAACTTTTAACCTATGGGGATCAACTCAAATTTTATATTTAATTTTCTAAGAAAAAGATTTCATGATTTTGGATTGTATAGCAACATATATATTGCAAGAGATTTTGTTTGAAAAAGATTGCCTCCTATATATATATATATATGAATAAATTACGTTATCTTTATTAATTTCCAACTATGGTTAGTTCAAAACCATAAAAGATTATTTAATCTTCATTAATTCTTTTAGAGCACAACAACTAGTTCTTTCAGAATACTCTACTGCGTCTTCTGTCATAGAGATAGAAATCAATCCATGGTGAGAAATTAGAATTATATCTATATGTTAATCATAAGCTACAACTCAACCGACTCGTATTTTTTCCTATTATTTTGGATCCATTTTTCAACTTATTGAATTTTATTTTATTCATTTGATTATTACAGGGTTTCATAATTGTAACCTTCTTGCTACTGTTATCGATTCTCCTCGTAAACTCTTTGTCTGCCAATGCTGCAACTAACCAGTTCAACGTTCTCAATTTTGGCGCAGTCGGTGATGGCAGAACAGATAACTCGCAAGTATTTTATCGATCAACATATTACGTCGATCTTTACCTATACATATACACACGTATATGCTTATATAAATACTTAGTATATATATATATATATACATACGTGTTTTATATGAAATTTTCAGGCTTTTCTTCGAGCATGGAATGCAGCATGCAGTACTGTGAACTTTGAAAACACCGTAATTGTTGCCGGAGGAGGAACCTTCTTGCTGAAAGAAACCCAGTTTATTGGCCCATGCAAAGCATCCAAAATTAATTTTCAGGTATAAAAAATGTTATATATATGCCCTTTTAATTAACTAAAATCTTAGAAAATGTGGCTTTTCTTGATAGATTTATAGCGATGTGGTGGCACCGGCGAATCCTAGTGAGTTCACCGTCGGTACGAGTAACTGGTTGGTTTTCGAGAGTGTTAACGGACTCACGGTGGACGGCACAGGGATCTTTGATGGCAAGGGGTCGCAATGGTGGAAACGAAACTGCAAATTCAGTCGCGCGGTATTGACAAAAAACTTCAACACATATATCTGTTTAGAATATTTTCATTAGCTTGCTTAGAAATCTCTTTTGATTTCCTTGCAGAATGGATGCAGCAGCAGAAACGCACCAAACGTGAGTATCTATATCTTTGAAACTTAAACAGAAACGATTTTGCACATATGTATTTGTTTACGTTTTTTTTATCAGTTACGTATACATACAGATGGTGCTGTTCACCTCTTGCAATGGTCTCGTCATCAAAAATGTCAAGTTCATGAATTCGCCATTGTTCCACATCATTGTTCTCTCCAGCAACGGCGTGAACATCACCAACATTTCAGTTACCACTCCCGCAGATGCCCCTAACACCGACGGCATCCATCTTATGGACTCCTCACAAGTCTATATCCAAGCCTCAACAATTAGCACCGGTCATATATATATAATAACTTCATTAAATCTCAAGAAATTTGAAACTCAACATGGTATATATTTTGTTTTTCTTTGTGTTCATCGAAACAGGTGATGATTGCATCTCGATTGGAACGGGCACAAACAATCTCCACATTACTGGCGTGAACTGTGGTCCAGGTCACGGCATCAGGTCTATATATAGCTAACCATCTCAATTCGTAAATATTTGGTCACAATGATTTTAAACTTATATGATGAATTAATGTATGATGAGCTGCTGCAGCATAGGAAGCCTAGGCGAAAATGGAAGCGGAGGTTTTGTGGAGAACGTTCACGTAAGTCATTGCAACTTTTATGGAACTACCAACGGGGCAAGAATCAAAACCTGGAAGGGTGGCAAAGGATTTGTGAAATACGTCACATTTGATCATTTAAATTTCTTCGACGTCTCGAATCCAGTTATAATCGATCAGTTTTATGTCAATAACAGATTTACACAGTTAGATAACCAGGTAATATTAATCAATGCTAACATTTCATCTCAAAACCTAAAAATAATTTCAAACGGGTTGCGCTAGCTAATTGAGAATCTTTATTTTGAGTTGTTCTTCAGGCAAGTGGAGCAATGCAAGTGACATATGTGACATATTCCAATTTGTTTGGGACTTCAAAGACCGAAATCGCGGTAAACTTGATGTGCAGCATTACTGCTCCTTGCACTGGTCTGGTATTCGACACTGTGAACATCACGTCTCCGACGCTGCAGGTCACTGAAGCTACTTGCAGCAATGCAAAGGGCTCGACTACTAAAGTCGTTTCTCCTGCTATCTCTTGCCTGACTTGATCATAAGCAGCTCGAGACATAGCAGAACTGTTTGAAATTTTGTTATCTAGATCTGGATGTTCTTCTCGGTGTTTTGGTTGGAAATTCTATGAATCCGCGAAGGAATAATGAAGAAACACTAGCATTATCATTACCGACAATTTGGGCGTATTGTTCTTCGTCATTCACTAGTAACTTATATTTTCTATTATAAAGAGCAATTTATGCACTATGCATATTCCTTTTTCTTTTCCTAGAGCTCTGGCATTTAGAAATAAAATGGTGCCTAAATGATAAGGTAATGCTGAAGAGATTAAGTGTTCCTAAATGATAAGGTATCTTTTGTCACATTTCTGCTACGAAGCGTGTTGCTAACATGGTGTTAGCCAGTGGGCATGATCCATAGCGGTGAACCTCTGTGGCACATCCTCTTCTCAATACGGATCGAAATCCTAAATTTGAAGTTGGTGCCATTTTGTATAAGAAGTGACTTAAAAATAAACATATTCAGTGCCAAGAATTGGCTTTACAACAATTTCTGTCTTCCTTCTAGCAACAACCTCAATGTCTCCAATGTAGGTGTATGCTTGTGGCACTCAAAAAGAATGCATATAACAACAAAGATTGGACATATTTGTTCGCCGCTTCGTGTGTAAACTTTTGTTTCGGAAGTTGAAAAGAATAAAAGAAGGATCATTACAAAAGAAACCAAAGTAAATGTTTGAAATGTTTAAAACGTGAATTTCTATTGTGCTTATGAGTTATGATTGTGCCTCTTCTGCAACAGGTTCTGCAGCAGGAGCTTCGCCTTCAGCTTCAGCCTCAAGGTTAGCTGTCTCGGCTGGTACATCAGAATTGCGCCTCGAGTGTTTGAGCAGGTTGTTGTAGTTACCCTTCTCCTTGAACAACTGTGCAAAGTGGTGCTTGCAGTAGAGGTTACCTTCAAGTGCAGCGTAGGATGACGTTGTCAGAGTGCAACCTCCATGTTCGCACTTGAAGCATGTCTTGTGGTATTGTTCTCCCTCCACAGTAATCTGCAAAACGTCTACATGCTATTAGAATATAACACTGCTATACCTTGATCCGTTGGTATTAAGAGTTGTTTTTGTGATCATTGGAATTCAAATTGCTCGCTACTTCAGACCAAATTAATAATAAATGAATAAATTCCAAGCAGGCGGCATGATCCAAAGCCAGATCAATGAGTATAGGCAAACAATTCAAACAACAAAATTTTGTTTCAGTTTTTTTACGTAGATGTATAACCTTCTCCAAAGGGTATACTGTCTTCTTGCAATTTGCGCACTTGTCCTGAGTCCCAGAGAACATAGACGACACCTTGCTTGGTATCCTAGACTGCGCAATACAAAATTTAATGAAATTTCAGGATTGTATTACCGGTGTTAGAAACAATCATTATATATATAGCAAGTCGAATGAATTAAAACTATACCAGTTGATCATTGCTCTTGTGTGCTGAACGAGGCCACGCAAGTTACCAAACGGAAGAATAATAGAAAGCATTAGGCCATCAAGATCAGGTTCCGTAATTTGATATTGACAAGAATTTATAAGCAAGGGAACTTGTTGCAGAATGATTATTACCAGTTTGGAAGTTCTTAGTGAAGCTTCCAGTCTCTTTGAACAGCTGCTCAAAGTGAGGCTTGCAGTAGAGCACTCCATCCATGGACGAATAACTGCTCACCTGAAAAAAAAAACATTTCACCAAAATCTAGTGGATACATTCGTCAACCTGTATAACTAATTAACTGCAATTCGTCGAGCATCTAGATGGCGTTAAATTCAGAAGAATAAAACGTTAGATATCTATAAAACAAGGGCAGTGACCCAACCGAAAGTAATCCCCTGCAGTGGCTGCATTTGAAGCAGGTCTTGTGGTAAGGGACCCCATCAGCTGTCAGCAGGTCGATGAAGTGCACTGTCTTATCGCAAGTCTTGCACTTGTCCTGAGTCCCACAGAAAGCTGCCATTGTTATAACAGACTCGGCACAAGTACTCTCTTGCAACGTATGCAAACAAGGAAGAAGGAAGGAGAAGCAGTTGGAGCTCTTCGGAATGCGAATAAATGGAAGAGCTCTTTCTTTCAAGGAGGATGGAAAAGAAACTTGATTGAAGGCTTTAAGGCAATCTACTAGAATAGGATGTGCTTAGTTTTGATTGAAGATGGTGAAATGAGAGCGAAGTTAGGAGACAAATGCGGGGGTTGTAGGATGCAGACCACAAGGAACGAGTCAAAATATAAGATTTCTGGAATTTCCTGAAAAAAAAAAGTTAAAAAAAAGTAGTCATTACCATGTATAGCAAACCAAATAAATCACCCATTGATTCTTACGGTAAAAATGGACAATTTCTTATCGACGAGATTTTATCTGGACATAAGATGAGTAGATGACAACCTGCTTCTGGAATGATTGATCCAGACTAGCGCTTGCCTTTTGTTTTCCAAAAATGGGATACAATACGTCTTGTAATTATAACAGTTACGTGTAACCTGTTGTTCAAGTGCTGCTCAACCAAACCTGGTGCATCAGGATTCTAAGAACTTGGAGGAGTTAGACTAAACTACAGACATAGACAGTTAAGTTTGACATGGAGTAACTAATGAAAGGATCATATTCACTTTCGGTTCAGTTCACAATAAAAAGGGAGATTCAAGTTTCTGGCTAAGTCACAATTGAAGCCCTTACATCATTCATAAGTACAATACTAAAGACTTCGTTCCCACACAAGCACTAAATGTAGACCATGAACATTGTTATTGTTTGACAACCAACACATTTGTATGTTTAAAATCTAAGGCACAGCCGATGCAGTAATAATCATGGCACCAACTCAATTTCTTGAGACAAGATGAGATCTGAAATGGTCTTCCCATGCCTGTCTATCCTTCGAGAACTGTTGACACCTCCATCAAGAATACTCCGCACCACAATATTCAAGGAACGGATGCCTCTGACGTCATAAATTTCCACCTTCACATGGCTGAGCATATCATCTTTCAACTTCAAAGCATCAGAGTCAAGGAAAGAGGAGACCTCCAGAAGAGCTGAAACCGCAACTTTCACCCACTCTACAGTTATCACCATCCTTAGCCTGTCAATGTCCTCTGGATGGTGAGGAATTATTGAAAAATTCATGTCATTTCCTTTGTCTCCAGCCCTGCTGTGGGCTACTTGATAGAGAGGAATCTTCACGCCAAATGGAGCAGGCGTTGTGATAGGACTTGTACTCGCACCTTCCCCATACTTGCGAATAGAGTCAAAACATGAATGTGGTTGAGTAGAGGCAATATTACTTCTGAGGAAGCTGCTCAAACCAGTACCTGGACTGCCTGGGTCTTTCATCTTAATTTGCTTCTTTTCAGTTCGCCAGAGGACAGTTTCACGTTCAACCTGCAAGATAAGACAACTTTTTTGTTGAAGTTTTGGCAGGAATAGATACTGAACATGATATCCGGGCAGTTTACAAAGTATAATATTCTTAAGCATTTAAGATTAAGATTGATAGCAAGCAGTACTTCGTGAGGTAATTGGATGCACAAGTTAACTGGAGTTAATATAGTACACATGATTGTTAAAATGGAGGAGACTGCATCTTAATATGGTCAATCAGGTATAGGCCTAATCTGCAACAACACAGTAGTTACGAAGAAAAGGGATGTGAAGAATATCAAACAAAAGTTAGACAGCTACACTATAGACAATTTGTAGAAGAACCAATGCTTACAGATATATGTTGCTAGATACTGATGGACTAAGAAACATTGGGACGAAGAGAATGTTGCTTTTCAGATTTAAACAGAAAAGGAAGCTATCCTTGAAAAAGGTGTAATAAAAATATTCCAATTTTATCACAAGAAATCCCAAAAACAACTCAAGGAAGAGCAAAGAGTCGAAGCAAATTAACAAAAACCGCTTCAATTGTTGAGCCTATATCTCTACCAAATTCCTCAGGATTCACAAACTGTGCAATCTCAATGCCACTATAGTACATACAATAGAAGTGTTGATAATCGTACCAGTTCCTTCTGAAGGACTATCTCCTTTTTATGTCCAGTGCTGCATCAGAAGTTAAAGGGTGAGAAGGAAAACCAAAATCTGTATATGCAGCAAAAGCTATTTGTTCAATCATTCATTCATTCAGGAAGAATCTATTGAATATGATCTACTCTACAAGGGCGGAATAGAAATCATGTATACGCTCATGCTTGCTTTTGTGAACAGAGAGCTCCAGTTAACATCAGTACCAGATACCACCACCACCAGCTGGCCCATTCGTGTAAAGTGCAATAAATTCTTTTTCAAACTGCAATCCATGGTCTTTCATATTGAATAAGCCATCCATGCGAAGTCTCACATCTGATGTTTGCTTCACGTTTGAATTACAGTTAGTAAATGTCCTTGCTTTTAGGCTGTCATGTCCAATGACATAAGATAATATACAGTTTTTGGAGCCAGGACATGCTTCATCCATCCAAGACTTCACCTGAGACACAACAGGAATGTTATTGCTTAGTGACATCATGCACCTTAACATGTACCACCACAAACCTAATAAAGTTGTGTAACATTTAACTTTCAGAAGGGAAGACTTCTGTACGTAAGAGGGCCAAGGTATCAATAAGTAGGATGCTTAGTAATGCTGCAGCAAAATCGTCAGACATCATGCACGAAAGATCCATATAATGGGTAACTTACAAGATATTCAGCAGCCTCAGCACGCTTCAAACATCCAAGGCCTCCATAAGAAATTTCACCCCATGCTTTCCATCCTGCTTCCTGATTATAAGCAATTGACATTTTATAATGCTGTCTAATCGTAACAAAAAACTAAAACAGCTATTTGAGTGCACAACGGTAATTGGTTGACAAATTTCTTGTACATGTAGCCTTAACAGCACTAACACTTTCTTTACAGATCTCACATTCTTTTCCGAGGGCTATTAAGGATATCAGGATCTTATTCAATAATAGGGAAATTGAATCCATTCAATGCCTACCCACCACTGATCACCAAAATTACTGAAGCTATATGTCTTTCCTTGCAAATAACGAGCCTAACGAACTTCCAGTCAGTGAAGTGTCACTTCAGGATCAGATCTATTTCGAAGAACCTTGTTAGTTAGATGATTTCACCAAGGCCGCTATCCAGGATTCACTTAATTACAACAGTGAGACAAGAATGTGGATCTCAAGTTACATAAGACTACTTCTAACTAAGAACAGAAATGTAAAATATGTGTGACGTTTCCAGTTAATGTTGTCTCCAAATGTCACAATGTTTTGTAATTCATGTAACAGAGAGAAACCATTATTCACTAAAAGTATATTTTCCATGTTCATGCAAGTCAACAATTTCTCATTGATTCAATGAGCTCAACAACCAGAACCAAATAGATCGAACTTTTTACAGAAGTTCCAGAATTCTCTATCCATACTTTAGATAGAAAAAATGTATATAATGAAGTTCCTTCTATCTAGATGCTCATGTCATGTTTCACTTATATGATAACTGTAAATTGCTTAATGCCATCAACTTCTCATTGTTAATAAGAAATGTTGCATTTCTACATGCTTTCATGAATTCTCCAAAAAGAAAAAAACGCAAAGGTGGAATGAATATGAGATATTTGAGAAATAATTCAAAGAAGAGCGTAGAAGTTGAAAGGAGCTTTGTTAGTGTATTTCCTCATAGAATATGGAAGTTCCCAAAACCTGGTGAGAATACAGAAATCCAAGGGGATTAGTTAATATCATAACTTTGTTTCCATATAAACAGTCTTTGGTTTAAGTGAATCCTATAAATTGAGATAGCATTCTACTTCATAAGCTAATCTCTCATATGTGTCAAGGCTTAGATACAAGGAAATAATGGCCAAGTTTTCAAATTGTCAAAGTTGAAAGAGCTTACCACAGGAACCAACTTGAGAAGTTTATTAGGGATACACACATCAGATGGTTTTGCCCCATGACATGAAACTTTATCAGCAGATAATGGACAGAAGAATACATCACGTATATCAACATTCTGCATGAAAGAAATAGCAGCTACATAGTGAATATGAGGATATATGCAAATTGCAGCAAATAAGTGACCACAACCCTCACCACGTCAGGAGTGATGTAAGAAGCAGGGTCTCCAACTTCGTACAGTAGTTGCTCAGAACAAGTGCTAAGATTTAAGATTCCTCCACTACCATCTGCTTTTCCTACATGCACTTCTCCATTGTGATTAATTTCAGCATATGGGAGTGATAATTCCAAAAGTTGTTGAAAGGAAATTCTTCGATGATCATCCTCTGGCATATGGTACCAACTAAATTATCAGTTAAAGCATAAATGCAGTGATCAAGATGTTAATACTTTCACAAAAAGCGAAAAGCATATAGGCCATGTAACATTTACATTTCCTTTGGACAAGGAAACCTACTAAACTGTAAGGATGCCTTGACCTGGATGCATGAAGTACCCTCCAGTCAACTGACAGCCACACTCCAGAAGATGACCAGCCAAGGCACCTTGTGCTAACTTCCCAAAATCATTCCAATCCCAACCTAGTTCGAAAATCTAAATGTGAATTAAAGACCTCGACATGGCTATAAAACCAAAGATGTTCGCAAATGATTAAAAGGAGTCCCCTGAAATTTTGTTAAGCAAGAAGAATGAAAGCAGATGACATGGACATAACTTCTGAGAAACAACTATCTAACTAAGCAGCCAGGAAAAGCAACTTTTTAGTTATGTAATTATTGAAAAAAGTGACCTAGCTCCTTCAAAGAGAAAACATACTTGACCATATAGAGACATTGGGACTTGGCAGCAATTTTCTTGTTCAAGTTGCATTCCCTCTCAGGAGTAGGAATTCAAAAACAGTCTTCAAAAGATTGTCTAGAAGTATGTTTGCTTTACAAGAATATTTCATATCTGGAATTTCCTCAACCAAGCATGTAAATTTATGTTCATTGGTTTGGTTCCAGAATGCACTCCTACTGTTTATGGCTTACAGGTTTATCAAAAGATTGCGTCCTATGTCCTACAGTCCTATACTGAAATTAATGCTTACGAGATCTAGGGCATGCTACCAGGTGTCTAAGTCATGGACTTAATGGTCATCTACATGAGAAAAAGCATATATCTTCCCATGAAACTTTATATTATAGCTTTTACTGAAATGAGCTCCACATGGATAGCTGCATACATGCATCTCTCTCGCAAAACCAAGAGAACTGTATAAAAAGAATGTCATCCTGAAAGAAATACTGGAAATAGAAGAAAGGGATCTTCAGGAAGTACTATAAGGTATACAATGGACGTACCATAGGTGCTATGAACAATGCTGCATCAGCGGTCCTCGAAGTAATTACAACATGAGGTTCATATCTCTCCAAGCATTCAACAATTGGAGCTGCTCCTAGATATGTGCTTTGACCCTTACATAGCACGTTAAAATCAAAACTATTTTAAGAAAGTCTCAAACGAAGCCTACTATAGAGATTGTGCGCAATACACAAGTAGATAAGTTGATAGAGCTTCAAAGCAACTCAAATCCTGACGAAACAATTATTCAATTTACCAAAATCTTAACAACAATCTTGCAAGAAGACTAACATGAACAAGTAGCTTGAGTACGCAAAAGAATGTTTCTTCGATGCTGATATACATACATATACATTCATGTTAAAAGTGTGCTCATGTATACATTGAAATTTCTATTTGGTGATAGCCTTGTGGGATGTATGAATGTATGTAGGTTATATGTGTAAGCACGTCTATATATCCATGTACATTCTTGTGCCTGCATGTGAAAATGTAACCATTAGTATTTCTATGTAAAGTCTATCTATTTATCATGACAGTATCATGAAGGTACCGCCAAGAGCTAATGATGCAACACATAAGATCTTTTTACAACACAGCAAGAAACTAAATGCACTATGCAATATACAATGCCATATGCAAGCAAAGAGGCTTTAAACTAACCCCTTCAAATTGTTTGGCTCCATGAGATGGTCGAGAGAATCCTGTAATGAAACACAATTTAGTTCCAATTAAACAAGTAAGATGGCACACTAGCATGAGGAATTAGTTGGCATATGAAACCTAGTAAGACATGTAAAACTAGACCCTGCAATTAACCTCAAGTCTCAAGACAAAAGGTAGAAAGATAGAACTTCCACTTGAAAGTTGGTCGAGAATGAAGAACATTCATTGAGAAAAATTACTGAACAACCTGATATCAATGGAGAGACCTCATAAGCAACAGCCACAGTTATGCTAAACCCCAAGCTGCTAGCAACATCTAGGACCACTTGCTGAGCACCAAGTGGGTCAACTTTGAAGGAAAAGCAAAGAAGCACAATAGTGGCCATCAGCAAAAGGAAAATACATGTTTTCTGAACGAGAACACCCTTTAGAAGCATATAGATATTCTCACCAGCACCCATATTGGTAATTATGCGAACTCCTCTCTCCATTGCCAATGGAAGAAGGCATTCCATCCATTCTGAAACTACAAAATCACAAGAATAAAAAATCATCCTCCATTAAAACGTTATAAGAAATATTAACTTACTACTAAAGAAAAATGTATATCAAAAACAAACTTTCGTTCAGAAAAGGTTTATTAGGTACAGAGCTATCCAATAACACATAATAAAATTTCATCTAGAAAAGGTTTACAGTAGTAGAGTTATTTCTACCAAGTATAGGTGCTAGCTAGATAAACAAAGGCCACTTCATAAACCACTCATACAGAAAATTTGGTTTCAAGTTTCTGATTTCTATCTTTCAAAAGCAAATAATGACATGCACTTTCATACGAACACTAAAGGTCTCCAAGCGAACAGAACTAAAGCAAAAAATAAAAAAAACATCATACTCCTTGGGTCATAGCCTTTGCCTCCAGATAACATAAGCTGGTAGCGATCAGCAAGCGTTCTCTCGGCTAGGCATTCTAGCACAAGGTAATCCAACTCTTCCACTCGCTGAAGAAGCTTTAATGCCGCCAATGGCCTATCACCTCCAAAGCCTGCACCGCAACCTATTCGGACTCTCTCCTTTCTCCTCAGCAAATCATCTCTCTAGATAAAGGTGGAAAAGTGTTTTAAAACATTCCACATTAAACTCTTTTTACAAAATCTTAATTCATCAAATCCATACTGTCACAAACATTATAAAAAAAAAAGCAAATTTGTTTCTTTTGGTGCATGTTTCCACAAAATTTTCTGAGATCGGATCAAAGTATCCTGAGATCAAACAGAAAAAGTAAAAGAAATAAAAAGCAAAATGAAAAAAGATCAAAACGCTCGTTGCTCCTAAAACTAGATTGATTAAAGAAGAACATGCTTGCTATTTCAATCAGTGAAATAATTCAACTGCTCAGACTCACTAGTTTGAAGACGCAATTCTTCACTTTGCCCAATTCATGGTGATAGATTTCTTTCGTCGTCTCCATTTTGGAATCTGATAGCAATGAAGAACAGTGAATTAATAGCTAAGCCTCTGTGTTTATTCGTAATTTAGTCAACACTAAGGGTGTTATTGCATTCACGTAGATCAAAGAATAGTAAGACTGTTAATTATTATTTTAATACGATATAATTTTTTTATAAATATGAAATTAGTTTTTAAATTTATTTAGTGCTTATTTTATTTTTATCAGATTTATTTTTCTTTCTCAAATTTTAAATTCAAAATCACTTCTTATAATTTATTTTTATAAAACAAATTCGATTCAATTTTAATTATTTTTTATTGAATTCAATTTTATAACTCACTTTCGAAGAAACTCCAATATCTTCTCTTGTTACGAGTGTGGTTTTTCATAATGACCATTTGTTCTCTAGTTCATGCAGTATTCACATTCACTTATCACGTTCAATTCTCATCCATAAATTTTCACGAAGATTTAGAGCTTATTTTAATTTTGTCATACTCATGGCTAAATTTTAATTTAAAATTATTCTCTATATTTCAGTTTTACTGAATTTATTAAATTTATCTTTATTTCTTTTTATTAATTCTACTTGTGAAATTTGTTTTTGATGATACGCAATTTCGTACAATTAAACGCGCACTAAATATAAAATTATATTATAAATAATATTAATACTAAAATAATAATTCCTAAAATAATAATAGGAATATAGAACCTGATTATTACATTTATACAGTTGAAGCTCTCTCGTTCCGATCTTTCGTTCCATAACCTCCCCACCACTTTGCCGGCCACCGTCCGCCGGTGAAATCTTCGCCGTGAAATTACTTCATGGCAACCCCGTTCTCTACCAGATCGCTAGACACATGTGAGTTTTTTAACGCTTGTATATATATTTGATTCTTCTTCCCTGTCGTTCTTGTCTATGATTTCTCTCTCTTTAAAATTGTTTTGATCTGTCAATAGCTAGGTGATCTTTGTATAACTTGATTGTATTATCATTTGTAACGGTTAAAGCTTTAATCTTTGTGATAGTCTTTCATGAGATGATCATTTTGTTTGTTTTCAGGTGGAAGGGATACATCTGTTGTTGTTGTTGTGCTAGAAACTACTGAAGTTTATATCATTGTGAGTTTGTCGACAAGAGATGATACACAAGTTATATACATTGACCCAACAACTGGGTCGTTGTGTTTCCGTGGCGAGTTAGGATTTGATCTCTTTCATTCCGAAGAAGAAGCATTGAGATTTGTCACAGAAGGTTCACGGTGGTTATGTAAAAGCACTACGTATGCTAGAGCTATACTTGGTTATTCTGCTTTAGGAGGTGTCGGTCTTCTCTTGGTTGCAACCAAAGTGACTGCTACTATCCCAAGCCTACCTGGAGGTGGATGCGTCTGTACAGTTGCTGAAAGCCAGTGGATCAAGATTCAACTCCAGAACCCTCAACCACAAGGCAAAACTGAATTGAAGAATATCCAGGATTTGACTGATCTTGACATTGATGGAAAACACTACTTTTGTGAGATAAGGGACATTACCCGCCCATTTCCAAGCTCTATGAATTTTCACAATCCAGATCATGAATTCGTTTGGAATGCTTGGTTCTCAAAGCCTTTCAAAGACATTGGCTTGCCAACACACTGTGTGACTCTTCTTCAGGTAATGGTTCAGGTTTACTTTCTTTTTGTAGATCTGTCTTTTACATTGAGCACTCTTTTTAAGTGACACTGTAACATGGGACTAGGATTCCTAAACCAGCATTGATAGTAAATCATTGATTATGATGGTTGAACATTAATGTTTATAATGTCTCTTTCAGCTAGTAGGGGTAGTGGACTTCAGTAGATGTTAAAGTTTCTAACATGTATACTAAGATTGCAAGACAAGATATCCAAGTGTGGAAGCCCTTGATTTCCTTACTATAAGGGTCTTCAATGAGGACTGTGTCCAACTCCACAGATTTGGTATTCAATAACTTGCCAAATATCAAGATGTTTTTATGAGTAGGTTTCTTAAGATTGTTATCACTGCTTATGGCATTTATATTTTTAAATGAGCTTCAGTGATTGTATTTTCAGGGATTTGCAGAGTATCGAGGCTTTGGTGGCTCCAATCAGCAAGCTGGCAATGTTGCTTTGATTGCACGTCGAAGTAGATTGCATCCCGGCACTCGTTATTTGGCTAGAGGGCTGAATGCATGTTCAAGCACAGGTGAGAAAACCCTAAACTGAAGGACTTCTTTATGCATCCTATATCGCTCTCAATGATGAATGTGTGGATTCACAATTCCACCTTCTCTTACTGGAATTCGATGGTTCCCTAGGAAACGAGGTTGAATGCGAGCAAATTGTTTGGTTGTCTGGAAGGACTGGTCAAAGTGTTCCATTTAGCACTTATATCTGGCGCCGTGGAACAATACCCATCTGGTGGGGTGCTGAATTGAAGTTCACTGCTGCAGAAGCTGAAATTTATGTGTCAGCTCAAGATCCATATAGAGGTAGCTTGCAATACTATAAGAGACTGAGCAAGAGATATGAGGCTAGAAACTCCGATTCTTCTGCAATCAAACAAAACAAAAGACCCCTTCTTCCAATTGTTTGCCTTAACTTACTCAGGAATGGAGAAGGGAAGGCAGAAACTATATTAGTGGAGCATTTCAAGGAATCAATTAAGTATGTGAAAGCAACAGGAAAGCTTCGTAATACTTTGATTCAACTAATAAATTATGATTGGCATGCTAGTGTAAAAGCAAGAGGTGAACAACAGACAATAGAAGGCCTCTGGAAACTGTTAAAACCACCTACAGCAACTATTGGGTTCTCTGAAGGCAATTATTATCTTTCAACTGAACGACTTAAAGAATGTAAAGGACTACTACTTTGTAATGAGGACGTGCAAGGTGGATTCTGCCTGAGCTCAATTCAAAATGGAGTTATACGATTTAATTGTGCAGATTCTTTGGATAGAACAAATGCTGCTAGTTATTTTGGGTCTCTTCAAGTTTTTGTTGAACAATGCAGACGGTTAGGCATATCTCTCGATAGAGATGCATTATTTAGGTTTCCTTCAGTTACTAGATCAGCTGACTGGGGTAGCTCTGGGAGATATAATGCTTTGCCACCAGGGTGGGAGGAACGCAAAGATGCAGTAACAGGCAAGACCTATTACATTGACCATAATACACGAACTACAACATGGGAGCGTCCATGTCAGGATTCTCAAGAAACACCTTGGGATAGATTTGATATGACATTTGAAGAATTTAAAAGTTCAACCGTGCTAGCCCCTATAAGTCAGCTTGCTGATCTCTTCTTGCTAGCAGGTGATATTCACGCTACATTATATACTGGTTCCAGAGCCATGCACAGCCAGATATTAAACATATTTAATGATGATTCTGGGAAATTTCGACAGTTCTCTGCAGCACAGAATATGAAAATCACATTGCAAAGAAGATACAAAAATGTTGTTGTTGATAGTTCCCGGCAAAAGCAGCTGGAGATGTTCCTTGGCATAAGGCTCTTCAAGCATCTTCCATCTGTTTCAATACACCCTCTGAAAGTAGGTATAACAAGTAGATGTTAAAGCTGCCAGTGAGATATTGGTGCATAATAGGATCTGCTTCTGTTTTCTTTATTTAAGTGTTCGTACTCAATGTCTTATACTGAATTTGATGAAGCCTAGGTGACACTCAACCGATTTCTTTATTGTTTTCTCCAAATGATACTTGTTCTGTAACCTATTAGGTGATTGGTCATGGTCATCAATAGATTTAATCACATTAGGCTATAAGTTTCTTATATTTGAAACTTAAGTTGTATATTTCATATATATGGATGTTAAAGGAAACACATGATAGTGTCTACCTGCAGGCGAGACATAGTCAGGTGAAATCAATGATGTTATTATATGTCATTGGCAGATTGGCTTCAACAGTGAGAATGTGGCCTTATTAAAGGTCTCCAGAAATTTGGCACCTAGAAAGCAAAGGTCATCATTGTGTACAAAATTTAATCCTCTTGTGTAGCTTTGCTTCTGTATGTTGAGGCCACTCATGAAAAATGTATGCTAATGAGATCATATAGCTTGCTTTGTTTGCATAGTGACTCTACTTTTGGGTGGAGCATAGAAGCATGGCTAATTTAGTATGAAGTATGGAATCCTTTCAACAATGCTGGCAAATACTATTTATGAGTTAGGATTCATGCTTTTTATATTAGAGAAGAATTCAACATTGCCAACAGTATGGCGTATGCATATGCATAAGATGTTTCTGTTGCTGTATTTATCTCCAACATTGCCAACAATGTTTTGATATTTCTTGGAATGTCTGAAACTGTTTTGCGCTTATGTACTTACTGGTCAGGTACTATCACGGCCATCTGGATGTTTAATTAAACCAATTGGAAGTATGTTTCCTATTGCTGATGGTGGTTCAACTCTTTTAAGTTATAAACAGAAGGACATAGTTTGGGTATGTTATTGTTGCTATTAATACTTTTTTGCACATATTTTATCAGATTAAAGGGGCACTCATCCTTTTCCATGTTTCCTCTTGTATATTTCCAGCACTTACAAAGAGGTAATTATTTGCTTTCTTTCACAGGTTTGTCCGCCAGCTGCAGATGTCGTTGAACTTTTCATATACCTTGGAGAACCATGCCATGTTTGTGAGCTCCTTCTTACTGTCTCACATGGTTCAGATGACTCTTCTTATCCAGCAACAGTAGATGTCAGAACTGGCTGCAGTTTGGATGGGCTGAAACTAATTCTTGAGGTTAGTTTATAATTTTCATAATGACTAGCATATATTTTATTTACCACCATTGAGACCATGTTTTAATTGACTCTGTGTAGAAGTCCTTTTTGTGGATCTAAACCTCAAGAAACATTCTTCAGTCATTTCTGACTTTCATGTTAATTGATTCTTTGTGGAAGTACTTTTAGTAGATCTTAGCCACAAGAAATGTTAGTTTGATAGTGTGAAGAACTGAAGTTAAACTGCTGGAAGAATTGAGAAAAAGTATCAGAACAATATGATAGAGGAATGTATGTCATCTGACATAATATATGATCATCATGTACTGTTATAATTTTTATAAATTTTAAATTTTAAATTTTTTTAATATGCTGTAATAGCAATTTATTTTAAACTTTTGATGAAGGTGATACTTGGGCAATAGAAATTTGCAACGGAGATTTCTATATCCAAATTCTAGTAAATCCAATCATAGAAGTTAAAGTTGATGTTATGTGTGATTTGGTCACATGGTGATGGAAATTACAAAAGAGTCAAAATGCCAAACGAAGGGATGGGTACTATCTATTCATGTCTTAGGGGTTTCAAACTTCTTATAGGCCGTTTGCAGGGAACATATCTCAATCCCAATGCTGTGAAAAAATCCTTCCTACTAAGAAGATCCCTACTTACTATATGAGATATCTACCGCTGTTGCAATTCTGAGTTCTATACGAATGTAACAATAACAAAAGAGACTTTGAGTGATAAACTTATTTGCAGTCGTATTGAGTAAAGCTTCTGGTATAACTCCCAAAACTTACGTTTGTGAGAAAGTGCTAAACTTTGATGAATGCTGTGACTTCTTGGACTACTTATACTCTGTAAAAAAATTGTTTTGTATCCATCTAGAGATCAATAATTTTTTATTGTAGCATGTCTTTAGTTACTTAAACATAGAAATTAATACACCTTTCTAATGGAAAGAATGTAGAGATTACATAGTCACTCAGAAAATGCTTATTGTATTTGCTGCTTACACAACGTAAATGGGAACTGGTTTTGAATTTATTTCCACAAAAACAGATAAGTGTTTTGTGAATATATATCACGGATATGTGGTTTGGGACTAGTTTATGAGTGTGTATAATTTAATAGCAGTCGTTGTATTCAAAGGTCTAATGCAATTACAAATTCTTATTATAAACTTTTAGCAATTGAAGGGCTTGCCTTTGGTTTCTTTAGGTTCACATGACCCTGTTACCCTTTCGCGATATGAAGCCCATTCTAGCTTGTGGTGTTAGCTGTAACATTCTTGTAGTAGAGGGTAATTGTAACTAATAAACATGGTTAAAGCAATCCATGCATTGTAAATTTTTTTGTGTGGGAAGGTATGGCTGTGTTATATCATGGAAAGTGTTAGTAGAAAAAGTTGCAAGATATTGTGGTTTTGGGGTTTTCTTTCACTGGCCTTGTTTAACATTTATTTAGAGCAGCTTTAATTTATAATTGGTGATTTGAACTATGGTGGTTAATAGAGATGCAGTTATGATATTGGCATCTAAGTATCTTATGGTCCAACCTCTACATCCTGATTGTCAAGAAATGTTAATCTTGTGATTAATGATGTGGACCTCTATTTTATAGTTGTAAAAATGGGGTATTGAAATCCTTGTTGTGATCCAAGTATGTTCATACTTGCATATTGGAATTCACATATTTGGTGTTTAGCATCCAAATCTCAGTGAGCATCTGATCAGATGCATGGTTGTTTATTGATCACTACAGGGCACTTGTATACCTCAGTGTGCACAAGGGACAAATATTGTGATACCATTGGCAGGGAAAATAAATCCTGAAGATTTAGCTATTACCGGTACTAATTCACGAATTCATGCTCAAGGCAACTCCTACCTTCCCTTGTTATATGATTTTGAAGAATTGGAAGGTGAACTAAACTTTCTTACTAGAGTGGTTGCACTTACATTTTATCCAGCTGTCCCAGGAAGAACTCCTCTTACTCTCGGTGAGGTACAAATTTGATTGAAAAGGAAACCATGATGTAAATCTTTGAGATTGCTTACCAATTTGTTTATGCAAACACTTGTTTTTTGGACAGTATGTTTAGCTGGTTATTATATCCGTCATACTGGGTTGTGTTTTGTTCTCTTTCTTGTTTTCTTGAACCCTTTACCTGTGCTAACTACTATAGTCTTTTCTGCATTCATGTTGTTATGTTTGTAAGCTTATGTAAGTTGTTCTTCAGTAAATTTCACCAAATTATTAAGATTCTTATATACTTTTTTATTATTTTTAACACTTAATAAAAAAAATTTCAAAATTGAATTTTTTTCATTTTTCTTCCTGTTCTGCTTCTCCATCAGACAAATAATAGAGAAGATAATATAGAGAAGCAGATAAAATGATGGGCAACAAGAACCACACCGTAACAGAGCTGGCAGCCAGGTAGTCCTCGAGCTGCTTTCCGGGAAGTAACAGAGAATGAAGAAATGTGCATGTAACTATGCTGGGGAATGACAATTAGGTATGACCTCTGCTAGAGCCTTGTCGTATAGATAGTCATCAAAGATCTGTAAGACTCCAAGTTCTTACTGGTTACGTCATAGGGTTTATGGATATGGGAGGAGGGAGAGCTCTGGTAGGTCGTCTGTTGAAGTTCTTTTCCAAACGCTGGGAAGAAGGCAGGTGGCCTGTGGGTAGAGGGAGTTAAGAGTACTAGCCAGCAACTTGTGAGGCTTGGTCCTACTATGCATGCACCATGGCATAGTTGGATCTCTTTGCAATTCTGGTGACAATGTGAGAGCTGAGGTAGATCTTGTCTGTTGAAGTTGTTTCCAACTCTGGCAAGAAGGGAGGTGGCTGTGGGGGTAGAAGGAATTAGAGTGGTAGCCAGGCAACTTATGAGGCTTGGTTCTACTGTACATGCACCATGGCATAGTGTAATCTCTTCCACGATTCTGGCACAGTGTAGAATTCTTGAATACCGTGGTTGAGTTTGGAGGCCATCAGATAAACAAGACAAAGATATGGAAAAAAATGGACAGAAAAAAGGGCAGCAAAGGCTGCGGAAGATGTCAAGAGCATTAAATAAAAAAGACTACCAAATAATTTGCTGCTATGCCAGAATAACTACCGGCAAACCAACAGCGTGGCCAAGTACCTAGTGAAGAACTAGCTTTAGCTTCTACAAGTATAATTTAGCTAAACTTTTAGTCTCGCTTCTTAAGTTCACAGCTACAATATAAGTATATGTTTTGGTAAAGGAGCACAATCACATACAACGCCTTATGTAATCGTCCTCACTCATTGAGAGAAGTATAAATGCTGTTATGGTTATAATTAATGATGTTACATCTTGCACTTGCTCCTAAAATATGTTAAGAAGATAGATGAATGTGTGTCCTCTTGCTTTGGAAACCATCTAGAAAGTTGTTTTTTAGGCTTTTACTGTATATATTAAGCCCATTTTCTTGCAGATCGAGATACTTGGCATGTCTCTTCCTTGGACAGAGATATTTACTGGCAAGGGATCCAGCGCAAAATTTATTGAGCTTATTGACAAAAGAGGGAACCAGATTCGCATGGTTCCAGCTGGAGACAGCAGAAATCCTTTCCTTGGAGATTCATATTCATATTCTGCTAAGCATGATGATACCCCTTCCTGTGATGAAAACTTTATCCTATCAGCTCAAGCTAATGTAGTTACTCACAAGATAGATCTTCTTACTGGAGATCATTTATTTTCAGATGTAATTTCTCAACAAGGTTTAGGCGAGTCTGGAAGTTCTGGCTTTTTGAGTGAAGGGGTTATTGATTTCTTTGATAGTGTTGGATCTCATCCACTGCTGCCATCTGAACCTGAATTACCTTCTCCTCCACAAAATGAGTCCAGTAATGAGTTACCAGGCATGCAGCAATACTTATCTTTTGTCAGATCACTTTTTGATTCTCGAAAGGTATCCCAAGAATTCCAACACACTCCAAACTTTGAACTTTCTTGAATTCAAACTGTTTATTACTTCATCAAGTTATCCAAATTATTGAGCCTTTAGTTATCAAATCTACATTTATTTCTGAAATCTAATGTTATTGACTTATTTCTTTAACATTATCATAACTTCTGTGATGCATAAGTATTTGACTGCTTTAGAATAGAATGTGCTGTGTTAAAGTGCTGCATAGTCAATCACATGAGTCTGATTGCCCTCTCAGCTGTACTTTTAAAGTGGGGTGAGCACAGCTGTCTCAGAAATGGAGAAATTTTTTTAGTAATAAAAGTGACCTGATTCGGATTGCATCACATCATGGTTCACTGTGCATAAATAACTAAATGTATGTAAGTATATGCAATATTTGGTGTTCTTCTTCTTATTCTGCTTCGGTAGTTAGGAGAGATTTCCACAACTTGTTAAAAAATGATTTAGTCACAAAGGCTTGTCTTGTTCTATATCTTGAGGTATAATCCATGTGGGAGGGAAAGGACAGAGAATAGAAGAAATAAGATAAAGGACTAGAACTATAACTAGTCATAGTTTTCTTACTTTCTAGCTTCAGGTTGGTAATTCTCAGGTTAAAGTCTAGAGGTGGTCGTTAAAGTGTGGTATTGAATTTTGATTCCAATGCTTTGTGCCTCAGAAATATGCTATAGGAGACCGACATTGTTCAGCTGCATTTCATACTAATCCTGGTCCTATACCAATTAAATGACTTCAGTTATTGTTTTTGTGCTGCTCCTCATATGTAAGGATATTTTCCCTTTTCAGTGGATCTCATGATATCAAAATTTTGGTTAACCATGTTTTCAGAAATTTAACATATGCGACTGCAATGAATGATGGCAATTCAAGTAAACATTATAGTTGTATTTTGTTGTTTTTTTTTTTGGAGATATTTCAAGTTTAGTTTTCTATTATGGATCCTAATCTTTCCTTCAGATACTTCCTTTAAATGCAGTATATTTGCAAACATATTGTGTGTTAAATGATCTTTTAGAAACTAATGACCATGTTTGCAGCAAAACATAAACTTTTCTGATGCCATTATGCTTGAAATCAAACGCCTTGATTTGGATCTTTCTGCTGCTGAAAGAGATAAAGCACTGCTCTCAATCAGTATAGATCCTGCAGCTATTGATCCAAATTGTTTAGTTGACGAGTCTTACATGATAAAACTTCTAAACTATGCAACTAGCTTGGCGCTTCTTGGTCAGGCAGCTTTTGAAGACAAGGTCAACGCCTCTATTGGTTTAGAAAGTGAGAATAGTGATGGTATTGATTTTTGGAACATCGTACAAAATGGAGAATTCTGCTCAGAAAACATGTGCGAAGTTCGGGCCATACGATCACTTTCGAGGGCAATATCTAAAACTTCAACTTCCTCGACTATACTTCTGCAGTGTTTCCATTGCAGAAGAAGAGTATGCAAAGTTTGCTGTGCTGGCAGAGGAGCTACTCTGTTGGTAAGTAATAATTACAAGGACATAAGAAAGCCCAATGCTTTATCTAGCAATCATGGAGTTCAAAGAGACATTGCTTCTGTCAACCACTCAGATCATTCTGATGGAGTTATTTGCAAGTCATGTTGCGAAGAAAGTATCATTGATGCTTTACATTTGGATTATGTAAGAGTTTTGTGTAGCTTACGCAGAAGAAACAGAGCGGATGTTGCAGCATGTAAGGCAGTGACTGATGTCCTAGGAGATGATAGGAAGAGTGTATCTCACTCTCAGAAAGGCCTGGAGAATGGGAAGAAGCTACTTCAAAAGTTGCTGAATGGAGAAGAATCGCTAGCTGAATTTCCATATGCAGGCTTCTTACAAACGGTTTGCTCTCAGATTTTGATTTCTTAGTAGATGCACATTTCTTTTTTAGCATCTGATGAGTAGGTAGAATTTTTTTATTTCACTGTATGAGGCGCTGAATTTCTGTCAAGCATGCTGCATTCCTTCTAAAAGATAGCCAAAACTAAATCTACTCTGATTACAAAAGGTAAATGCACTTTTTGAAACTTAATATTTTGCATTTTGAGATATTGAATCCTGGATGACATTTCTCCCTTAAACAGATTCAAGTAGTCAGTAGAGTTCTTTGTGACCACTATGTGAAGAAGTAATTATACTTGGCATCCCATCATGTGTCCCATTTGGCCTCCAACTTGTACTACCTGTTATTGATTTCTACCTGCTTTATCTTGACCTATATAATACTTTGTTGCTTTTGTTGTTCTAGTGCGACTCCAAGCAGGACACTTATTATTGCGGCTTGTGTTCCCAATCCTCTCCGAGTACTCTTGGATCTTTGTTTTTTCAGTTTGTGTAGGCTGATTTTGTCATGTCTTCTGGGGTATAGTTTGGACTGATAAATAATAAGTAGGTTATTCTGCTTTACTTTTTTTCCTTCCTCCCTGTCTCACGGTTTCCACCTTATATCTTCCGAAGATCGAAGTCATGGAGTTTCATGACTTCTGATCTAGGTTTGTGATTAAACAGAAAGCTGGCTAGCTTCTCCTTCTTGGCTGTCTAGTAAATGGTTTTATTTCACGATTAAGACAAGGTTAGTCCTATACTGGAACTGAGCTATCTCACTTTGTAGGTTGAAACAGGAGATGGTTCTGAACCACTGTTTTCATTGCTGGCACCACTTGGGGTGGGATCACAAACAGCATACTGGTATTCCCCTCCAGAAGTGTCAACTGTAGAATTCTCTATTGTTCTTGGGAACCTCTCGGATGTCTCTGGAGTTGTCTTGCTTGTCAGTTCATGTGGTTATTCAGCGTCAGATTGTCCTGTTGTGAGTATTGAATGCTCTCTGGTTTTGTTTATTAATTCTCCTTTTATATAAAGTCAAGCATTTTACTACTAGTATGCCATGTGCTTAGTTTCATGAAGCAATTCCGATGCGGAAGTTCTTCTTGTTCATGCATATTGCTACAGTTGAGTCCATTAAAGGGGAGTATGAAAGTGATATTATAGGTGGTGAATTCTCCCATATTCTTGTTAGATTGATTGGAATTGATAACTAGCTGTTTCTGATCGCTACACCATCGTTAGCATGATTTTCTAGATAAATTGTACTGCTTCAAAGTAGCTGATTGAGCTTCTAAATACATTTATAACCTAGTCATTGCTGGAAAAAAATTATTATAGCATGAATTTCTACTATCTGGTTGACTCATTGGTTCAAGTTGTCTCTTGCTAGTTTGTGCTAATGCCATACTCTAGAGTTTAGAACAGGTAGTTTTATCTCCTGGAAGAGTTCAATACTTTTTCACTCAGCAAAACAAATACTTAGTAGAATATCAAGCATAAAGTCAAGCATGATTGCTATATACTTAGGACTTCACTTTCACAAATATACTATACATGTTTCCAACAAGTTGAATACTACTATTAATACTTCAACTTAATACTAGATTCCTTTTTTGCTGTTATTGTATCTGTGTCGCTGTAACTATTGATAATCAAATGGTGAACTTGTGTAGATCCAAATTTGGGCAAGCAATAAGATAAATACTGAGCAACGCTCTTGCATGGGAAAATGGGATGTCCAGTCAATAGTCTCATCAACACCACATCTTTGTGGTCCAGAAAAATCTTCTACTGGCAATCATGCCCTGAGGCATATAAAACTTTCTTTTCGTAATCCAATCAGGTGCAGGATCATATGGATGACACTGACTATTTCACAACAGGGTTTAGAACAAAGTAACAGGAACTATGATCTTCTATCTTTCGATGATAACACCTTGCCTGAGGCAGACAACTCCTTTTTGAGTAGAAGTTCCAAAAGGGATTCCTGCATACATGCAAGAAGGTTTTTGGTGTTTGGTAAGTCTGTGAAAAATGATGTAAACCCTGACGTGTTGGTACAAGGCCATGAAAAGATGAAGATGAGAAACTTCTTGGAAAGAGCACCTCAACTCAGTCGTTTTAGAGTAACTGCTTTTTTCTTGGTTCTTTTCTGTCAACAAAATTTTCGTCTTCATATGCCTTTGTAAACCACCGTCTGGCTTTTAATTTCCAGGTTCCAATTGAAGCTGAGAGGTTAACTGATAATGACCTAGTTCTGGAGCAATATTTATCTCCCACTGTGCCCATAGCAGGATTCCGCTTGGATGCGCTAAATATCATAAAACCCCGGATTACCCACTCGCCCTCCTTCTTGGATACAGATATATGGGAATCCTCGTTAACATGTTTAGAAGACAGGCACATTATGCCTGCAATTCTGCATATCCAAGTTTCTGTTGTCCAGGTACTTGTTATTACATCCTTCTAAGAGCTGGTTACATTCTTTTGATGTGCTGTCCATATCATATTTTACTGAAGTTGATTGCCATTGAGAAATTTTTAGCCTACAGTAAATTGCTTCAATTCATGTGCAGATTTCTCTTCTAAGTATTCTGAATTTGTGAGGATCGATGCTCATTTACTTGTCTCTTATTTCTTGTTTAACCTCACATGACATGCATTCCACCTGCAACTGAGATCCTAATATAATACAGTTCATTAATCTAGTTTCGTGGACATGTAATTCTCCTATCGTTATATATGACTGTTAGTGAATCTGTTCCATGTTCATTTGAGGAACAGGCCTTCTGTACAAACAGCTTGCAGCTCTAATCATCGTTTATTTTCTGTTCTCCTCTCTGCCCTCTTGGTTGCTTACTTTGTATTTAACTGGCATTGGGACTTCTCTGCGAACTATTTTAGGTAGAAGTTGTTTCATTAGTTCTTTTAACTTTATCAAGATATTGGAGTGATCACTTGTTTGCTCCATGATTCAACTTCCCTTTGATAGTTTGATAGTTCAAGCCTTTTTAAACTTATATACCAAGAGCTTCAGTTCTGAGTTTTTTTAAACTGATGTCATAAATTGACTCTTATTTTACAGGAACCAAGAAATTATATTACTATTGGAGAATATCGTTTACCTGAAGTTAAAGCTGGAACAGCTCTTTATTTCGATTTTCCTAGGGCTATACATGCTGGACGGTTCGTTTTTAGGTTATTCGGAGATGTTGCAGCCTTTGCAGATGATGTAATTGAGCAGGACGACCCAGAAACAAGATCTCCATTAGCTTCGGGCCTCTCTTTGTCGAATAGAATTAAATTGTACTACTACGCAGATCCGTATGAGCTAGGGAAAATAGCTAGTCTATCTATGGTTTGATTGCATGGATTTATAATTTGCATCTTTGGCAGATCTTGCACATATTTTGGAGCAGGGTTGTTGTTTGTTGTATCTTTAGTAGTCTTTCAAGGTAGAGCAAAGTGTTTAAGTGTTGCTTTCTATTTGTTGTCATCTGTCGATGTCAGGTTGGGGCAACTTGTTGATAGTTTTGTAGCATATCACTATAAGAAGTAGCTGCACAGGTTGATGTAGGAATGCATTTTACTAGGAGAAGATAGCATACCTGCAGCACTGTCGTCATCATTGCTAAGAAGTTTGACTAAAATGCAGTCGATGAATTATATCTTCACCAATCATATTATTTTGTATATGATTCATGTCATACGAATGTTGAATAGAAAGTACAGGAATTCTTCTCTCAGCCATCACCAAGGGTTGTTTCCATATAAATGATATTATTTACAAAACTTCTGTAGAAGTGTGATCCCTCTTCTCGTTTCATAAACTTTTTTTAGGGTTTTGAATACAAATTATTGAATTGCTGTACTATTGTTCTCAATGCTAAAGAAGTTACAATTGTTCCAGGACAAACTGACATTTTTAGTTTGTTGGTAATGATTTCGTTCTTCTGCTTACAAAACTTGTGATTCCTGTTCTTTGGTATTTGAATGCATCCTGGAGCCTTCCAATAAACAGTACCAGATTCTACAGATCGATCTCTATTTAGCTCTTTGATCAAAATCACACAAATAATAATATATATACTTTGTAATTTTTTATTATTTATATAATTTTTATCAATCGAAATTTTAAGCATAAGAACTGATTAAAGATATCTTGCGGTGTGCTTGTGTCACCGAATTTCGTTGGTTTAAGGGGTTATTTGGGAGTGCATTTGGGTGTGGGTTTCCACTCCATTCTAATAAATTGATTTTATTTTATATTTTTTAATTAATTTTTTATAATATTTTATAAATTTTATTTAAAAATTTAAAATGTATAAAAAAAAATTATATTATAAATTATTATTATTATTATTATTATTATTTTAAAAAATAGAACTTATTTTTTAAAATAAAATAAAAATATTTTTTTTGAAAAAAGATTCATCTCAAAAATATTTCAAAACGCTCCCTAAGATGAAAGGGGATGCTACTAAGCTTTTCTTTCTTTTAGCCTTTGGAATGGGGATGCCTTACCCGCTCACTTGCTACTAAAAGCCAGTGAGGTGGTTTTTTTTCTTTCTCTATCCTAAACATCTTCATTATAAACAAGGAAAGTTACTTTTAAAATAAATGGCTATGAATCATTCATCATGGTTGAGGTGACTATAAACCTCTATTATCCAAGCACTGGTGTTTTCTTCTCATCTCAAGCTCAAACAAGCTCTCAGTTCCTTCTCAGCAATCCTGCATTAAGACTGAATCAATCACTTGTATAAACGATCTCAGAACTAACGAAGGCGTGGAACTTCAAATTTCTGCCATAATATAAACAGATGCATACAGACGCAAATTTAGGATGCCTTTCAGCTAATAGACTCAGCTGAAATTGTTTAATCTGATAGCAGCTCCTACGGCATAAAAGAAAAGGAAGCAGCAAGATGCTCATACCTACCCACTTTTACCATTTCAAACTGCTCTTGCACGCACAACAAAAGCAGCAAAAATTTTAAATTTTTGCTGCCAAATGTCCTAAATTATCATTTAAATAAAAGGACAAAACGTATATCTTTTAATTCAATGAAAGATCAAACATTAGTTGCAGAATTTTCAAGCTTCCGTTTCCATGCACTCTGCCACTTGTAGAAACTAAACCTAAAATATCCAATGAGCCTGCTCCAATACAGCAACACTATTTGGATTGGTGTTTGGAAGCCTTTTTCTTCAGAGAAACAGACACCTGGGGCTTCGGGTGACGCTCGGCCTCACTGGGATCCAACCAGTTTAGAGGGTGATGATTGAACCAGGGCCAATTCGGGACAGTGATCAATGCCGTCAAGACAACACCAGCGGCATATATGAGCAGCATCATCTGGAAGGAACCCATAGTATAGCCAACCCCAAAAGCCACGATAGCAAATACCACAAGCATGATTTGCATCAGCATCTCAGCATGTTTTTGCCCTTGCCAGTCCATCTACACAAACAAGGAAAGATTATTGCAAATTGATGCCTTCAAACTCATAAAATGTGCAAAACTAACAACCAACTAGAAAACAATGGAGTAAGCTAGATTGGTATATCTCTGCAGGATTATCTCATGATTGTAGTAAGCATATGAACATAACAGTAGGCGCAATAAGAGACTAGAAAAGTCATGATTTTACCATGCCAAGCTGTAGCATATGAGAGAAACATTTGCAATATCACCATTTATTAGATTTGTCAGATATGGTTGACGTAAACATATGAATATAATAATGGGTGCAGTGAGCAACTATTTGCATCAGTATTTTACTAAAACATGCTTTATGTAAAAGAGCAAGTACCAGATCATTATTCATTAGACTTGCCGGTACTGAGCTAAGGTAGTCTAGCGCTAACTGTGCTATGCCAAATCTTCATGCCAATTGTTCCAAAAGAAACCTTTTGTACTTTCCCACACAAACCTTGAAAAAGCTTACTGCTGAGTGCCATGCAGGTAAAAGTCACTGATACCACCTATAGACTTTGTTGTCATTGGGAAGAAGAAAGGTATGGATTCAGTGACAGGGAAAGGACAGATGATAGATAACGAGCATATGAGACAGTCTTGCATCTAGGAGTAGCTAGTGAACATCTACACTCTACAGACTCAAAGAATCCTTTTAACAGTTGTCAGCTAATCTTTTTTTTTTCATGGTACGACAACTTTGTAGATCTCCTTTCTTACAACTTTCTCATCCATATTTTTGGGCACTCTGCATACTAGGTAAGCAAATTTCTTTACTAGAAACAATTCACAAGATTTAACCGAATCTCAGACAAAGTTGCAAGCTTTCCCAGTCTACGGTGCCATGACCACTTTAAAGAAGTTTATGTCAGTAGAGACACTACAAGGAAATTTTGGTGGTTGCAATCAAGTACAAGACAAAGCTAAACGTCTAACATTCACCAACAATTAATTGTAGATAAGGACAATTGTCTGTAAATCTGCAGGCTTATAGTAGACAATTTGAATATTGAAGTATTTGCAATTTAGAAAATATCTAGAAAATCTTCGGTGGTTCTTGCAATCGGTTGCATAATCTATTTTTTTTCAACTGCTCCTTTTAATTTTTTCGTGTAATGATGAGATCTAAAACGACTTGGTCTACTCAACAATCTAAAACCTTAAACAAACAAGTAAATCCGAAAAACCCAAACTATGGTTATGCTCAAAAAACAAAACAAATGTCCAACAACAAAACACGTTCAATCAACTTGAGAAATTAAATTTATAAAAAAAAAAAAGAAAGAAACAGCAATCGATCATTTCCTAGAACGAGATCAATCAGTTTCGAGCAAGCAGATCTTCTTCACAAGTTACAGATCCAGAAATGATAATACAAGATAAAGGACGGAAGCTCACCGGCGAATGGAAACGGACAAAGAAGTTCGTAGCGAGAGAGAGAGAGGGAGAGCTGGTGGTGCTGCTGCTGTTATTGATGTTGTTCGACGAATCGAAACGAAACAAAGATGGTTCGGTTTAACTGGGTTCACAAGCAATTTAATTAAGTCAGGTCCGTGGGCCTCGTGGGCCTTGAGTAAAAAGATTGATCACTTTCTCCCATATATACCGTTTAAAGAACATTCATTTTGGTAGATCGCGTTTCTTCTTTTCTGTTGGAAACAAATTTTGCCCGTACGGAGTACTTTTTAAAAAGAGTTATTTTAGAACAAAGTTTATAAAAAATTTTAAAACATGAACTTATTTTTTATCTTAAAAAATAGTAAAGATAAATTTATTACAAATATAAAATAAATAAAAAAAATAAAAAAAATCAATCTGAAACAGTAACTAAAACATTGTTTGGACGATGGTTAGAGATGGAGAGTGAAAAGAACGATGATTCATTTTCCAATCTCTATCATGTTTGATTTTATTTCAATAACGAAAGAGATGATGAACAATTTTACATCTCCCTCAATATATTATGTTTAAATGTGTACTTATAAATTTGATGAATACACATAGTTATAAAGGAGAGAGCAATTTTCTTTTTTTGTCTTTCTCTTTTCTAGTTAAAATTTATTTTAAATTTAATTTTATATAATCAAATTTAATATTTATATTTTATTTATATTTATTTAATCTACTTGAATTTAATATTTAAGTTATTTTCAAAAAAGTTTTTGTACTTATTATTATAATAATTATATTTTTATATTATTTAATTTTAATTATTTAATTGATAGAGAAAATAATAAATTTATATGATCAAATTTTCATATTTAAAACTGATTCAATTTTAATTTTATTAAAATTAATTATAAAGTAAGTTTATTATAAAAAAAAAAATATTTTATTTTTTTATAAAAAAATTACTTCTATTACTCAACTATTTATCTATCTATTCAAATATAAATAATTTATTATTCTTACTATATATTTAAATATTATAAAATTTTGACTATTATTTTTTATTTATTTTTATTGTTTTTTTTATTCGTCATATTACTCATTTAATCATGAATCCAAATATAGTAACATCTCAATTGGTTTGACTCTGATATCTCGGACGTTTGGGATTACTTAAAACAGAAAGTTTTCGAATAAAAAAATTTTTTTAATATTTTGAAAAGTGATTTATAATAAACTGCCAAACGAGCATGTAGCTTTAACCATGACATTATCACATTCCACTCCTTCGGAAGAGCAAAAAGAAAACAGGTAACTAAAGTAGGTCATATTAGAGAGAGCTTTTATTTTTCAATTTTTTATTTTATATTTTTTAATAAAATTTTTAAATATTTTATAAATTTTTTTAAAATTTTAAAAATACAGAAAAAATTTACGTTATGAATTTTTTTATTAATCATTTTATTATTTTTTCTTGAAATAAAAAAATAAAATTATTTTTTTAGAAAAGCTTTTTCTTCACCGTAATTAAATACAATAGAGATGGAGGAGACGTTTTGGAAGTGAATATGTTAAAAAAAAAATTTGTTTTTATTTGAAAAGAAATTGTATATATGAGATAAGCAGTGCAAAATCTCCGGAGAAGCATAATATAGCCAGACCCAGACAATAACGTACTACCTAACTATTCACATTCCCATTGTATTATTACAGGTACATAAAGACAACGGAGGGGAAGGGAAAATAAATCTCCCTTAATATGTGTTTGTATTAAAGTTTACTCTTTAGAAGAAAGGAGAACGAAAAAAAAGAGAATTTAGAAGTATTTAATTGTTTTATTCATAATTTTTCTTCTATTATTTTTGCTAATTCAAATATAATTTATAGTTGTAGTTTTTATCTTTACTAATTTATCTAAATATTATCAATTTTTTATTTTTATTTTCTTTCCTATTTCTTTTTCTTTTCTACTTCCTGCTCGAACCTTTCATCCAAACAAACCATTAATGTTAAGTTCATGCAAACTTAAAATATCACCGCGTCTTTCCAGCCTGTCTCTTCTCTCCCTCTCAACTCCACTCTTCTATTTCTCCTCTGTTCTCTCCGCCGTCCCTTCTCGTCTTCACTCTCCCGAATTGAACTCAATCACTCAAATGTTTCTCTCTATTTCAAAACCAGCATTGCTTCTTCTACTACTGCTGCAGTTGACTTCGCACAACTGTCCAGCAGCTGTAGAATTACAAGCATTCAAAGAAGCTCCGGCTTTCCGTAACGGCGAGGGATGCCGCAATTCACCATCAATCCACATAGCAATGACTCTAGATTTAACCTATCTCCGTGGATCCATGGCAGGAGTTCTCTCCGTCCTCCGGCACGCTTCTTGTCCAGAAGACTTCACATTCCATTTCCTCGCAACTCATCCCCGCCGTCTGCGCCGCACCGTTCTCCAAGTCTTCCCTTCTCTCAATTTCAGAATCTATCGGTTCGATACCGAACTCGTTCGAGGTAAGATCTCTTCTTCTGTCCGACGAGCTCTCGATCAACCATTGAACTACGCCCGAATCTACCTCGCCGACGTTCTCCCTCTCCCCGTACGCCGTGTTGTTTACTTTGATTCGGATCTTGTCGTTGTTGATGACGTGGAGAAACTCTGGGAGACTCAGCTCTCGGGTGCAGTTCTTGGCGCGCCGGAATACTGCCACGCTAATTTCACGTCTTACTTCACCGACAGATTCTGGTTGGATCCAAATTTCTCATCGGTATTCATAAATCGAACTCGACAGCCGTGTTACTTCAACACGGGAGTAATGGTGTTGGATTTAGGGAAATGGAGGACAGGAAAATTCACAAAAAAACTTGAATCGTGGATGGAAGTACAGAAGAACAAGGCGAGGATCTACGAATTAGGATCGCTACCACCTTTTTTATTAGTCTTTGCCGGTGAAGTAGCTGCGATCGAGCACAAGTGGAACCAACACGGGCTCGGTGGAGATAACGTGGAGGGTTTGTGCCGTGATTTGCATCCCGGGCCGGTGAGCTTGCTTCACTGGAGCGGGAAAGGTAAGCCGTGGTTGAGATTAGATAAGGGTAAATCGTGTCCTTTGGATGCATTATGGGCACCCTACGATTTGCTTCGCCGAAATGAATCCGGCGACGAAGATTTCTTGTTCGCCGACGGGTGATTGACTGGTTCGGTTTCTTCAGCTTCAGTTCAGCTCAGTGATAAGTGAAATTTTGCACACAGGGAATCCGCGATTTTTTGGTTTGCACCTTATTGTTTCTGCTTTCGCAATATGTGGCCTGTCTAGAAGGTATGTTTGTTAGTCAAACGTGCTGCTGGTCCGGTTGTTGTTTGAAGTATTTAGTATTTACAGGATTAGAACGCTAGTATGTAAAAGAACGAAAGGGACAAGGAGATACACACGTTAGTGGGACCATTGCAGTAACAATACAGCTGACACGTGGCAAAATGTAAAAGCGCTTGGCCAGCAGGAATTCACGTGGCTGTGAGTGGCTTTCTTTTTGTATTTTGTGTTGTTTATCAGTAATTTTTTTGTCAAAATTTTTATTAGGGAATTACATTGTTTAGTTTAGTTGGTAGTTAAGGTTGCTTTGGTTTTGAGTAATTTCGTTATGGGAATATTTTTATCAAATTTAATTATAATATTTTCAATTATCATTATTAACTCTACGTTATGGGAATATTTAAAAATGCTTATAAATAACTTTTTTTAAATGAGTATATTTTAAAAAAAATTAAAAATAAACTTTATTTTTTTATCTAAAAAATAAAATAATTAATAATAAAATTTTACGATATAAATTTTTTTATATTTTTCAAATTTTCAAATAATTTTATATAATATTTTAGAAATTTTATTAGAAACATAAATAAAAATTAAAGTAAAATTGAGTTTTTAAGTTCTCACAATTATCCACCAAATTTTATTTTTATTGAACTTTACTTTACAAAACTTACTTTCATAAAATTTATTTTATATAATTTAAAATACACTCAAAATGTTAGTTGCCACATCAACCTTGGGCAACAACGAAATCCTATCTTTATTACTCTAATAAGAACAATTTTTATAGAATATTTTATGTAATTATCACTTATAAGTACTATACGTCTTTAACTCTTTTTCCATCTTTCTTAACAAGGGAAGTTTTAAGTAAATTTTTTTTCTTCTTTCTTAACAAGAGAATGTTTTATAAGTTCCTACAGAATCCATACGTAAATTTTATATGGTCAAACCATTTCAAAGCTTCACTCATTTCCCTCATTTCGCTATCGTGCAGCGCCGCTTTGATTTTCTCCCTATAATTTCATCTATAATCATATTCTTTAGTTTTTCTTTTTTTTTTTTTTTTTTTGTTTAAAAGAGAACGTGCTGTAAACAAAACTATAGCCAAATTCAAGGAGCGTGCATATAACAAACAAGCTTCTATATACATTATACAACCGCAAAGAATTGCTTTTTGTGTCCTTCAACAAGCTGAGAGTGAGTTTTTTTTGTTTTCAGCAAATAACAATCTGGCTTTAAGAGGCTAAAAGCCAATTTGGCTAGATTCTCTAGAAAGAACCTAATAAACCGCCACAAATTTATGAGGCGTTTGGGATTGCTTATGAAATGGAGCTTTTGTGAAATAGAAGATATTTTTGTTTTTTTTAAAAAATGAGCTCTATTTTTTTTACTTCAAAAAAAATAATAAAAATATGCAATAAAAAGATCTCACTTGTAGAATTTTTCTACACTTTCTAAATTTTTAAATAAATTTTTATATAATAAAATATATATTGAAAACGTGAAATAAAGAAAAGTTAAAAAAAACTGATAAGCGATAAAACATGCTTAAAACGGAGAACCAAACGCCCCCTTAACCTGATGTTAATCCTGCATTAGTTACTTGGGACAATAATGACATGTTTATTTTGAAATAAACTTATTTTTTTAGAAGTGAGTTTGAAAATTATAATTAAAGCTTAAAAATATTTAATAAAAAGTTTGCACATTTATTTTATATTAACATTGATTTTTAAAATAAAATTTAAAAAATAAATTTTTGATAGAAAATTTTTATTTTAATTATTTATTTATTTTGTACTTAAAATTAAGTTCGAAAAAATAATTTTAGTGGATCTATAACAAATTCTAAGGCACAGCTAGCAAAAACTGTTAATAAAAACATAAATAAGAAAAATTTTTTCATATCAATTTGGATTAGTGTGGATCAATTATATGAACGGATTATTTACCGACATAAATTAATTTACAATTCAAATTAATAATTTTCGGATCAATTTCGAATGGCTCTGTTCGAATTTCACAATTATGCTCTTTTGAGCAAAAAATAAAGCCCTATGAAATCTCAGTCATAAGCATTCGTAAATAGATTATTATTATCTGCTTACAGTCTTAACCATAATAACTTTTTTGGTAATAAGGATAGAATTGTGACTACGTGCATTCATTCTACTGCTCGTGTATGTGTTGTGCAGGGAAGGATATAGTATAGATTTTCGTAGAATTTGATCGTTTAGCTATGATGAGATGAGACTGACCGATATGGAAGAAAACTGTGCATGTTCATTAGGAACTAGTTCTTCTTAAAATTGACACTTCAATTTAAGGGCTATTTTGAAATTTGAAAATGATTTAAAAAGGATAAGTATAGATTTATGGTTATAGAAAAAAGATAGTAATTGTTTTTCCTAGTTACAGTTTTTTATTTTGGGCAAGTAGCATCCATTATTATTAAAATTTTCTGTCGGGTGCTATTCTCGGATTGGGTCTTGAGTCCAGACCTGGACCAAAACATTCAGGCTCGTTCAAATAGAACGCTAGAAAAGGCCTCTCTCTTTTTCTCTTTTGGTTCCTTTGCTATTTGCTTATGCTTCCCTCCATCAATAAAACCCTGGACTGCCGCCGCCGAACTCTTCTTCTTCCCTGCTTCTATTTATAATCTCTGAGAGAGTGTTTTTTTTCCGTTTGTTGAAGTCGATCGAAATCAAATTCATTGGATCTAATGGAGAAGCTGCAGTTGTACAGGTGTAGTTTGGTTGAGTGGCGGCCGACTGCGGTGCTGGCGCTCGCCGTAAGTCCTGACGGAGCACGTGTGGCCGCCGCACGCGCTGACGGATCGCTGGAGATCTGGAACGTTTCGCCTGGCTCTGTCGGCTGGCATTGTCAGCTGGTACAAACTTATCTACTGTCAACTTCAATTCCTTCTCGTTTCCGTCATCTTCATCTCGAGAAATTGATTCTCAAGCAACTGTTGTTAGAGCTGGTTTTGTGAATTTCAAATTTGGTTGAGATGAAACTATAAAATTTTATCGTATATTAGCTTTAGTTGTGTAAGGAGAGCGAATTTTCTCTAAACATTTGAATTTCTCGTTCTATTAGCATGGTTAAAGATGCTTCTCAAACTATGTTCGCGAAAGTTCTTATTTTCTCAATTTTATGAGCTGTCTTAAGCGTACTTGCTGAATAAGTTTGTTACAATAGAAAATATCATATGGCCTATGGAGAAAAGAGCTGCTGATTTGGTTGATTTGTCATTGCACTGCTAGGGCAATTTCAGGAAGTTTAGGTAACACTGGAAATGTTGCAACACTGTAAATGTTGCAACTGCAATTATCAAACAGTTTGATGTTAGTCTTCTACTAGAGGAGCTCTCATATTAAATGTGGAGAGCTCTCAATATCGAACAGAAAGACCGCAGATATTGGGAGCTTCTCAAGTGCTTTGAAGGTTGATATTCTATGAGAGAAATAGTACTATCACTTTCATGCACCATGAAAGCAGCTACATAACATTCATACGGAAAAAACTATTGTAGTTTTGGCTTTGATCCAATGATTTATTGTTCATACCTGATTGATATTTGTCTTATGCAGACGATCCAAGGGAATCCTGAATCTAGAGTATCTTCACTTGTGTGGTGCCGCTCAAGCTCAAGAAGTGGAGGATGTGGGCGTTTGTTGTCATCTAGCATCGATGGATCGATCTCCGAATGGGACTTGTTGTCCTTGCAACAAAAGGTTTGACCTCTTCCTTGCTTTTGCCTGCTCAGTCAGCTGTCTCTATCTTTCTGTTGTAAAGCACTATTGCTTCCATATCTATGAACTTGCATTGGAGTTCGTTGTTTGATCTATTTATTGAATTCTCATAAGCTTGTAAGTACTCTCAGCTCTTGATCTTTTTCATGAAAATTTGAAGCAAATGTGCATGTTGTATTGAGCTTTTGGTGACAATGAAAACCTTGTGTGTCCAAAATTTTGAATTTTTCATATCAAAGGCCAGGATAAACTGATTATTTGATTCGTTAGGGGTTCAGTGGGCTCTTGTCATACATACTTCCATAACAGTTGATGTCATCCCATGCAACGTTATGCGACTTACATCAGAAATTGGCATATTCAATACTCTCTGCCGTTCTCCTATATTTGCTTTATACATGCTGTTGTCCATGGTTTGGTATTCCATCTGGGTTGGAGATTATGGAGTGCCTAGTTTAGGGTTGTAGGGCATATGCTGCTTTCTTAGTTTCAACTATCACTTTTAAGGCTATTTTTGTAGCTCAACAAGATATGAATTCAAAGAAATATGCTGTCTAATTCCTTTTCATTACTAGATTAAGTTCTGGTAAAAGTTTCAATATCATTCTAATCTTACTTAATCCCTTTTCTTATTTTGCTTGCAATGGTGTTATGATATCCATGATAGTATGATGATTGCTCCATGAGAAGTTGTCCTAGTGGACCCTGCAAATGTTGATGAGAGTTATGCTAATTATGATGACTGCATTTCTGCAAAAGTGTGGCGTTAACTTGGAGATTGTAGCTTACCTTTAAATGTTGTCTTCATGTTCAAGAGCATTATCCTAACGCCACTTCCCTTGGCCACGAGTAATAAAATGTTGACTGCCATTCCATCTGATTAATGATAGTAATGAATGCTGTATTCCGTAACGCTGCAGATTATAGTTGATTCAGTTGGAGTATCAATTTGGCAAATGGCTTTGGAGCCGTCTACTGACGTACTAGAGACTGCAAAGCATGGTGCTAAGATTGAGGCTAATGGGGTTGGTGACCATGACCCTCAAAGTGACGTTGAATCTGATGGCAGCGATGATGAAGGCTCCAACAAACATGTTTCTGGTAGTGATGATCAGTGGCTAGCAGTTGCCTGTGACGATGGTTGTATACGTATTTATAATGCCTCTTATACTGATGAGCTGACATACAGACGTTCCTTTCCAAGAGTTAGTGGTTAGATCTTATCACATTGTATATGTTTATGTATGTTTCTCCCATGCTGTCTTTTTGAACAATATACTTGCAGGTCGAATTTTAAGTGTCACTTGGAGTCTAGACGCAAAGTTGGTTTTTGGTGGAAGTAGTGATGGGTATGTTTGCTAGCATCTCTCTCTCTCTCTCTCTCTCTCTCTCTCTCTCTCTCTCTCTGCTTTTGCTTGTGTGTTCTAGTATGGTTTGCGAAATTATATTTATTGGACTATATATGTGGTGGTATAATTTTCTATGTCTAAGAATAAAATATCTATCATTTGACTTGTTATATGAATTCATATACAGGTTAATAAGATGCTGGGATGCTAGAGGTTTCCATGAGGTTTACCGAATTACGGTTGGAGTTGGAGGATTACGTAGTGGGGCTGAATTGTGTGTTTGGTCTTTGTTATTTTTGAGGTAAGAAAGACTATGCAGTATGGCATTATACGCATTCAACTGACTATTCCAGTGATTATGTATTTGCTTGTGCTATACCTGATAGTTTATCATTTGAGTTCTTTTAATTATCATAAAGGAGTGGAACCCTGGTAAGCGGCGATAGTACGGGCAGTGTGCAGTTCTGGGACAGCCATAATGGAACGCTTCTGCAGTCTCACACTTATCACAAAGGAGATGTAAATGCACTCGCGACAATTCCAAGCCATAACCGGGTGTTCTCTGCTGGTTCCGATGGGCAGGTTTGTTAGCATCACAGCATTAACATAGCTTTCAGTCATATCAATTTTTAGTAACATCTGATGATTAAGCTTTAAAGCTGGAATCCAGAGTACTGCCAATGGTGGTTAATGATGGATTACTGATCAGGCATTCTTGTTCTTATGTTTCTGGTTTGGACAACATTTATCTGTCACATTCATATGATTGATCTTCAATTTTAAGAAAATTAATCTGTTCCAAGTAACCCCTAACCTTTCTTCGTTGTGCTTGATATTTACAAATTTCAAATAAAAGATTGATAGATCTGCAACATTATCTATAAACCACTAATAGTCATTACTTCAAATTAATTGCCATGATGTAGTGTGTAATGTGATGACCGTATGCACTCTTTTCCTTTGGATGTTTTAATGAGATTTATCTAATTGGCTTTACATTCCCTAAGCTCTAGAATTATGCATGTTGATTATTCTTGATCCATTAAACATTTTTATCTCATTAGTGGGACGAGAAATGCTTCTATTTTTGCATTAAGTTCCTTGAAAATAGCAAGTTCTTTCTAGTGGATCATGCTAAGGTGTTGCCAAATATGTGAACTCCTATGAACAAAACATTAGAGAGGTCTAAGCATCCATGTCTCAGGACACAAGGCTCAAATGTTACAATTACGTAAGCGTTATGTGATGTTTGTTACACTAGGGAGAACAGTCACATTTATTTAGCTAAGAATTAGAGGGTAAACCTTTTTAGAATTGGATTATTTTTGTTGGTAGACTGTTAAGCGTGAAAAATGGTTGTATTTTTCTGAAATTGATGCAGCTGTGGATTCCTTTATGTATTTGTCAACTCCTGACCTATGTCAAAACCCTCTTTACTATTTCCCTCTTGAAAGCATGGATGAGTAAGGTGAAAGAATTTCAATTTCTGATAAAGCAATGTGGTAAGAGAATGACCTATTGGGACTGCATATATGTTGAAGGTCCTTTACCTTGAATACATATTCTTTGTAAATTTATTATTGTGCAGTGTGCACAACACTGCACTTGCGTTTAAATCCATTTTGGAGGTCGGAGATTTAAGTATTAGTTAGGGAATCATCGGTTAAATCAACCTTAATGGATTTTGGATTTGTTATGGTTATAGTGGTATGAAGTTTGTGAAAATTTTCTTTTTTTGGTTGTTCCAGGTGGTATTGTATAAGCTTTCCGGCCACTATGTTGATTCAGAAGAAAGCAAGCATGCTAATGAAGACATAAAGAAGTGGATCTACATTGGATATACAAGGGCGCATACTCATGATGTACGTGCTTTAGCAGTAGCTACACCCATCATCAGTGAAGGTTCTCTGCAACATTCAACTACAAATTTCTCAAGTTTGAACATAAGCTTTTGATAAGTTAGGTAACTTTCTTATTTTCTTTTGTGTTCCAATCAGATTTACTGCCTGATGAAAAGGTCAAGAAAAAACGTAGGTTGAAGAAGCCTATTACTGTCAGTTATCACAAATGGGCTCAAGTGGGAGTCCACATGCTTATCTCGTCAGGTGATGACACGAAAATTTTTGCGTATTCTGCAAGAGAGTTTACCCAGTTTGCTCCTCATGATGTATGCCCGACACCTCAGCGGCCCAAAGTTCAATTGGTATATGCTAAAGAAGGGACTTCATTATTACTAGTCCAGAGTGCTCATTGGTTAGACTTTATGCAAGTAAAACCAAGTAGTAATACAGCTTCAAGCACGTCTTCTGGAAGAATTGCAGCAACGCAGCTAGTGCGAGTTAAAAGCAAGGAATCACGTAAAATAATTTGCAGCACCATTTCTAACAATGGTTTATTTTTTGCATACTCTGACCATGTCAGGCCCCGCTTATTTGAGTTAAAGAGAAATGGATTGCCTGTCAATATGAAGCTTCCACGAGGATTACCATTTGCACATTCAATGACTTTTAGTTTTGACTCTTCACACTTGATCTTAGCTAGTCAAAATCGAAAAATATATGTAAGTTTATCATTCTTTTGTCATCAGATTACTGCACTAGTTCAACTTCTCTGTTCTTTGGATTTGTTTGCATATGCAGTGAAGATATTATCCTTTTTGTATTGGGATGCTGTGATTAGGTGTTTTTGCGCTTCCTGTTGATGATTTGCTTTTCTTTGAAGCAGGTAGTGGATGTGAAATGTTCTGTTGTGGTGCACACTTTTGTACCTCATAGGAAGGAGGACAATGTCGAACTTCAAGTATGTGAACCTCCAATAACAAAGACGTTTGCAAGCTCTGATGGGAAGTGGCTGGCGGCATCCAACTGTTATGGTGACATATACATATTTGATTTGGAAGCTGACAGGTAAGAGTGTGTTCTATGTTAAACATTCTTGGGACATTTCATTAATTTTATAATATGCATTCTACCTATTTTCGTATAGTTAATAAGATGTATTTCATGTATATTGAAGCTTAGTGCAATTAAACTTTTTGAGAAATCTGTCACAACACCTAATTATGCACTAATTATTCGCTGGATCTGCCATGAATCCGATAGGTCCCCAGTTTCTACCTAAACATAGCCCACATTTTTTCTCCTTTCATATCCTATTCTGTTATGATGTTGCACACACTCTGTCTTGTTTAGTTATTTGCTATGTGTGTGTATTCATTTGTATACTGATGCATGGTACTAAAGTAAAACTTTACTGATCTCAGAGTAATATGTGAAATACTTCCCTTGATTTTTTCAAACCATGTGCAAGAGATTTCACAAACTTTGAATTGTGTATTGTATACGCTTAACCTGAGCTTTCTGTGTGAACACGTTTGCTGCGATCATTTTGCATTTTTTTCCTGATTGAGCTTGTATCGGGGCCTGTTGAAATTAAGAATTACAATCAGAAAATGGTATAAGCAATGGAGATAGATGCCTATTGAAGAGGATGTTTAGCTCAGGAGATGGAAAGTACTCTCTTGTTTTGATGTACTTGCACGTCTCTAGAACTGGTCATGTTTTTTATTTAATCTTGGAACTTACCGAAACAGACAGGCAAACCCTAATGGAGACGATGCTTGATGCTTCCATGAATATCGTCTGATGTCCTTGTTGTCTTAGAATTTTAATGTTTGCTATTTCCCTTGTTGAATGTAGTGTTGAAGTGCATCTGTATTGATTGTTGACAGGCAGCACTGGTTTATATCTCGGCTCAATGGTGCTTCTGTGACTGCTGGTGGTTTCTCTCCTACAAATAGCAGCATGCTTGTTATAACAACGTCAGTAAATGAGGTTTATGTCTTTAATGTTGATAGCAAAAACTTAGGGGAGTGGTCAAGGTCCAATTCTTCTATTCTTCCAAGGCAATTCCAAGAATTTCCTGGTGAGATCCTTGGTCTGTGCTTTCCGCCCTCAGAATCAACTTTAGTTGTTGTTTACAGTGCAAGGTGCGCCCTAAATCTTAGTGTTCATTTGTATCTTCCCTCTTTGCCCTTTTTTTCTTTTTACCTTCTCATTGAAGTATACTTGAGAGAGTTTATGTGCTGCATGGAAGTTAAAATTTTATTTCTACCGCTTTAACCTAGATTACTGCTTTGAATTATTACTGTTCAAATTTCCCTTTTTTGGAAGTGTTTGTGTTGTGCTACAGTTTATGAACTCTTTAGGACTGTTACAATGTTTATTATCATGTGACATTCTTATGCTAATAAATTGTCCAACAAATATAAGATATTTTAACTATTGTCACCTCACTTTTTCTCTACTAAAATTAGATAAGATTATTTGTTTAAAGAATCCATCCTGTGTGGTGAGAACTTTAGTTTGGACTCGCTGTTTGGCCCAGTTTAAAGAAGAAGTTGTATTTATGTTTCATACTTCATGATGACTAGATAATGAGAAAGTCAGTGCTCTGATTGTAGAAAGTGCATCTATTACACGTTCCTTCTTTCATCTTGTTAGAATGGATTGTTTGAATTTTGTTGAACCTCAAATGTTTATCGTGTGTTTCCTTTTTGCTTTTGCAGGGCGATGTGCTTGATAGACTTTGGAGTGCCAGTTGATTGTGACAGCAATCTTCCAAATGGTTTTGATTTACCATCAAGCGTGTTTAATGTTACACAAACTCCCAATTCAAAGAAGAAAAGGAAGATCATTGAGCAATTATCCAAATCTAAACCAAATAGGAAAAAGGATTTTGAGTTTTGTGCCTTCAGAGATCCTGCTTTATTTGTTGGTTACTTGGCAGAAAATTCATTATTGGTTCTGGAAAAGAAGTGGTTAGAAGTAGTGCAGAACTTTGATGCTCCTGTTCATAGACATATCTTTGGAACTTAAAGCTTTGTTCTTGATAGAATAGATATGGGAGTCTTTCAAAGTAAGACTAATACCCTTCTCGTCTCCATGCTAGCTTCCACTTAACAGATGAGCAGGTCTCAAGGTATTCTTCTAAATTAGCATGGTCATCTGTGATGAAGATAAGATCTGTGATTTTTGCTACATGCAGCTCATAAACATCACGTGTGTTACCGGGGTATCTCATGTCACAAAAGAGCTTGTGGCACATATTTTCTTACGCGGAAGTCAGTTTTGGAGTTTTACTGCATACTAGAATGCTAACTTGTTATTACAGAGCATTTTTTTACAAGGTATCTGAAGGATGGATGATTTTGACTATTAAAAAATGTTCAGCATGGTGGTCACTTTAGCAGGTTGTCTCATCCAGTTGGAAGTTTGGTGCTACCTGCTGCTAGCCTTTTGTGGACTTGATCTTGTGAGGGAAACGGGATTCCGACTGATGAATGTAACTTTATTTGCCTTTCTTAGGGAATGTAAAAGTTAAGGGCCAATATGTTATGGAGCAAGTTGAGTGGAGCTGACAGTTTTGGGCCGTGCACAGTTTGCTTCCATGTAGAAGAGTTGCATGATGTAATGTTCTTCATACGTCTTGCTTTACCATCTACAACTTACCGGAAGGAAATCTGTTGGAGTATTAACTCTGTTCCCCTGCTAACTATATAGGAAAATAGTCTAGGCCATGTTTGCTGAAAGAACCAAAGGCATTGATGTAGTCTAGAGAATTTTGGGTGCTTCTGTATGTTTGTAGTATTTGTTAAATTTTGGTCTATACGTTAGTGTTCACATGATCATATCCTGTTAATCTTTGCTTTGTGACTTGATAAATTTGAATTCTTTGTTACTACTTCCGTTTTAGTGGTCTAAAGTGGAGTATCAGAATTAATAGCGACGAAAAAACGAATTGATTTCGCAGATAGTAGTTACGGTAGAAGTGCCGAGCTATTATTTTGCCTAATTTCAATTGAACTAGGTGGGAATCCAGGAGTGATGCATAGCAGCAAGCACCTAAAGAAGAATTGGAGATGTGTCATGTGTGATTCCTTTTAGTGGTTTCCTTTTTGGTTTTTATTTCCAAATTTGTTTGTTAAATTGCATATTCTGAGTGAACTTTGTATACGTCTTTTGAAACAGAAGTAAACAATGGAAACGGAAGGGTTTCCTAGCAGTCCGTGTTTGTGGCTTTGTGCGATTTCCTTTGGGATCTATTTATTTTTTCTCTGTAATACAAATATATAGTTCATCAACAACATTCGCTTAGCATCACAGGGTTGATCGACATTAGTTCATTTAGAATTGCTTATAAAATAAAATTTTTTTAAATAAAAAATATTTTTATTTTTTTTGAAAAATGAGTATTATTTTTTTTACTTTCAAAAAAATAATAAAATATACAATAAAAAATTTTTATTACGTAAATTTTTTTTATAAATTTTTTTTACACTATTTAAATTTTTAAATAAATTTTTTAAATATTTATAAAATATGTATTGAAAAATATAAAATAAAAAAGGAGCGTTTGGAATGCAATCCCACTTACAATAAAGAAAAGCAATCCCACTTGCAATAAAGAAAAGCAAAACAACCCACTTTATTCATGGTATTTAAAAAAAAAAAGAGAGAATTTATACTCCAAACACACTCCAGAATGAAAAGCTTTTATTTGCATCCCAAGAACGCTCTTCCTTCGGAGCTGATTGTAGTGTTTGTACAGAGCTTCTGGAGATCTATGTATCCAATGATAGTGTCCTCAAATACAGCATCCTGCAGTTGAGCATCATTGAATGTGGAACCAGATAGCACTGTATTCTTAAATACAGCACCTTGAAGATTTGCTTTTCCAAAGTTCACTCTATCAAGAACTGCATTGGAGAAATCAACACCTGCAAACTTAAAGGATACAAAATATAAGTCTATTTAATTCTAATCATTCCATTCCCATGTCTATCATTATAAAGCATTTAGGATTATCAGCACAGTATTAGAAATTACTTCCTATAATTTGCTGAGATCCTATGTATCACATTGAAGCACTCACAATGGCGATGCCAATTCCAACAAAAGTTGAAGTACTCAAGAACTCAAACTTCCAGTAAAACCTAAATAATAGCTCCTTACAAATTATTTTTAAGATGAAAGTTTGAAATGTAGGAGGAACTTATAATAATTGATTCAAATGTAGGTAGCAAGGGATGAATTTGTGGCTTCACAATAAGCTCAAGACGAGTGGCCGTAACATAAGCAAATTCCTAGACTCCTAGTATTGTCATATAGCGCCATATAAAGGAAAGACATACTGCAGTATAACAGACATGGTGTTAAAAACATGCCAACTCCATGACTGAAGTACTTTGTAGAATTTTCATATTCCACCGTTTCCTGAACTAAAGCATTTAATCAGAATCATATAATATTATCTAGGTATCAATCTCTGATAATATATTCGATGGGAGAACACCATTTTACAATTTATTCATACATTTCGACATCACAATGAGAGAAAGACACCTTAAGTTGGTGTGTACTACAACTTTGTTAAAACTTTGAAAGGACCCCCTATGTCAAAATCAGTAAGAGTTGTGTACTACAACAAACCTTAAGTTGGTTTCAGATGCAAAATTCCAATGTTTTTGATATCATAGCAATTAGCAAGTACCATTTATACTTCTGAAGCTCTTGAAAATAACTAGAGAAGCTACATAATTTAGATGAAACTTTAAACAAAACTTTAGCTTCAAGACTGTTTAATTGGTGGAGAAATGAATCTTGATATATATTATGATAAAGAATGTGGAGAAGTCCATGTGTTCTTTTACACACAGTTTAAGATCACCTTTAAAGCTAGCACCAACAGCGTAAGCCTTAGACATCACAACCTCTGACATGTCCGCACCATCAAACTTCGCGTCTGACATTAATGCGGCTGAAAGTGATTTTCCCTTCAAATTTGATTTGTCATTTGAATAATCACAAAAACGTAGATCAAGGGGCTTGTCATATACACCGTTGGCTTGGCCAATTGTGTTACCAACAAATGCACGTTCACATCGATTAGGCTCTGTTGACAGCGGAGGAAGCCTCTAGAATAGAAAAACACCAAATGTTAGGAAATTCATGCAAATTTTTACATTTGGACATGTGAAAGGGAGACACAGAAGTTTGGCAAGGTGTAATAAGATGATGGTGAAACTCCACACGAGGATGCATTTTTTTGTCAACTACAACATAACTAAACTTTAGAATAGTCACTGCTGCATTGCTGACCTGATTTGCTGCCATAATAGGGTTGGCTGTTGTCACAGTCCATGCAGCAAGGAGACCCCATGTAACATGCTGCAATCGTTTAGTAGATGAATAACTTTCATCAGTGCTTCCTTTATTCTCCTCTTTTGCTGCATAAAACTAAACATACTCAATTACGTACTTCTCCAATATTTGCGATGCACAATACGAGAAAGATGGCACTATAGGGTAAATGTTGTGCTATCTAGTACTATTCCTGGAACATAACAAAACATTAGAATTTATCAAAGGAATTAATCAGCATCTATAGTCTTTGCATCTCAGTTATCATGCAAATTAGCAACAGAGAAAACAGCATATCTGTTAAGTGGTTGATTTATTTCACATTGAAGTGATGCTTGAACATGTCGCAGAAGCATCCAAGGTTAGATCAATCAACACCAAATCTACAATTAGAATGGATTCAACTAAATTCTTCATGAATTATAACAACAATTGCATCACTTCGTATGGTACTACAGAGAGAGAGAGAGAGAGAAATACGTTGCAGGGCGATGCAGCGGAGAGAAGTGGGCGGTGGGCGGGAAGAACTTAGCTTGCAGAGACGTGAACAGCTACCAGGCGGAGAACGAGAGGCACTAGCTCGACCGATGCATGCGCTCGCCGCCATTGCCGGAAACTTGTTTATTTTCCTTGCAGGTTTATGTTTATCGATTGACCAATAGATAAATGAATCAGTTCGCTTCCCGCGTCTGATAAAAACGTTAATGAATTGATCGGTTGTTTGTTGTCGATGTTTTCGTAACCTTATCCGTCCGTTACCAGATGTTGTAGTCAATAAGTGTACACAAGTGCAGCAAGGTGTCGTGGTGTAGTTGGTTATCACGTCAGTCTAACACACTAAAGGTCTCCGGTTCGAGTCCGGGCGACGCCATTTTTTAATACATTTTACATATCTGCCTGTTTCTCTCAACTCACCATTTTATTATTAACTTTTTTATTCATTTATCTAAGTAAATATAAAGGTTAATAAGGTCAATAAGCAAGATTGTATTATTATAAAAATATTGAAAGATCATTTCTCTGTCCACCCATTCACTTTTCCCGCTCTCGCCTTCCACAAAATCAACCTGCGGCCATGATCGGCCGAGCGTTCTCTAGTTTAAAATCTCAACAATCGCAAGGCACGCTGCACAACTTCAGAAATCAGATCCCCAATCGAAGAAGATGCTGTTGATGTCTGGTCACTGATCTATCTCTGCCCACTTCAAACCCTCTCTTCGATTCAGGCTTCATCAAACCATCGATCCCCAAAACAAGGTAAGCACGTTTACACTTGATTCTCTGCGGTATTTGTTTTAGGGAGCCTTTTGATTTATTACCTTGGGCTTATAAGAAAGAATTGCTGTAGAAGTTGTTGAACTTCTTCTTCTTCTTCTGAGAAGCTGATTTCCTGAAAATTGTAATTATTTTTTAATGGTTTTTATTTTTATTTTTTGCCAGTTTCCATCAGGAATGAGATGGAATACAAAGTGTCAGAAGATGGCGCGGAGGGTTAGACAGTGGAGAGCACTTTGTACTAATGGGTAGCCGAATTCGAGGATGGAATCGGAATCTGATCGTCTCGCAAAGAAGAGGTGTTTGATAAGCTTATTTTTTGAAGCATGCCGTGTTTAATAAGCTTATCTTTTGAGATTTAAGCTTTTCCGATTGGAAATTGCATATGGTTTACTAGGTTCCTTTGGTTAAGCTCACCATAACTGCATCACGCTACTGCCTTAACTTACACAACTTCGATCTCATCGTTACATTGACTGAACTGGACATCACATTGTTATTCAGCTTCTCTTATCTCTCACTTTGATATGTTGGTTGGTGATTAAGCTCTGTCTTGTTATAATCAGTTAACAGAATTGCCCCTTAATATCTGAATTGCTCAAGAATGTCCAGAACGTGTATTGTACTTGGGCAGATAAATGTACACAATTTGAAATTAATGAACTGTGATATGATTTGTTATCTGTGGCAGAAAGATCGTGGAGCGCATCACCCTTTTAAAAGCAAAACAGGATTTCTAATATATTGAAGAAAAAGATATGCTCAACTACCTGTTTACCATTCAGTAGCAGAAGAGCAGAATACTTGCTGTGTTACTGGGTAAGAACTTCATGAGCTCTCTTAGATTTAATATCTGATAGGAAGTGATTTCAAAAGTTTAACAAGTGAACAAGTCTTCTTATGTGTATAGCATCTTTGCATGTTTTTTCCATCTTCTTTGCTTCTATTTGTACTTTGCAATATTTTGTTGATTATGGATGGAATTACTGGCTTGCCAGCTCATTCTAGCCGTTGAAGAAATTTAGGCATGAACATTCATTCTGTTGATTTATTCTCCTCTTTCTAATTTCTCTGCTAACAATATTGATGTCCAACCATCCAATTTGATGATAGAAAGCTTCTATTGTTTATATGACAATGAGGGAATTACCAGAGTGTGAAGTATAGCTTAATGCACGATTACAAAAAGAGGCAACTCACAGATGTATGTTTGTACATCATTATGTACGAACAACAAACTCTTTTATGAGAGCAACTGGCACCAATATACTTAGCATAAGTCACCCACTTAATCTACCATGATGAGCTGAGAAGATATGTTGCACCAACTTGTATTGACCCAAGGGAACATTGTGTTCATTTCAACCTAGTAGAAGTGCATTTTCTTATAAACAGACAAGTATGAAAGAATCCTAACTTGTTTCTCCCCCTAGGAATATCCTGCTAGTAATTTGCATGACATGTTTAGTGTTCTCGACTTTTGTTGGTAACTGCATCACTTTTTCTCCCCTTCTTTTTTGATTAAACAGCACGGTCAGTTTGTGCATTCTAGTTGACAATTCAGTGATGCACCAATGAAATTTTAGTCTTCCCTCTCTCTTTCTCCCACTATCCCTTTCTAACTAGCATAACTACTACCCTTTTTCACAAGTTCATTTTGGTAATGCTTACTCGAGGAAGAATAACTCTTCCCTCACAATGGAATGACAAAGAACTGAATTCTTGCACTGAATTGATATTATTTCTTGCTTTTGCTTTCTCATGCAGGATGTATTGAGCATCAAAACACCGACAATGTTACACATGCATTATGTATGCATTCCGATAATAGGGAAGAGATATCAAAATTCTTATAGGTGAACATATTTGTTTCCATTTCAGGATCATGTCAGTGCTACACCCTCTTGTGTACTTTAAGTCATCATGAAAGGCCCTATGTGCTGTACACATTCTATCTGCCTAGAAATATTGGCACCCACTGCTTTGAGAAGCATGCAAATGCATTAACCACGTAGGTTGAAAAGAATTTTGGTTAGAACATAAGAATACTTATGTTTTGGCTGCTGTTTAAAACTCAGTTAGGCCAAAGATGCCTGTCTTTAGATAACTGCAATCCACAGTGAGCATTTTTTGTACAGGAGCAATCTTTATTAATTGCTTGTTTTACTTATGATCATCTTTTCCATCTAAATTGCTTGTTTTAATTATGATTTACTCAATGATCTGTATCTGGATAGACTTACAAAAGAGACGTATTCCATTTGAAATGTAGATGTGGAGGACAAATTTGAGCCTATTACCAAAAGAGTCTTGGGTTACAGCACATTATTGACCTTGTCAGTACTGAATTAGTGTGACCCGATCCATTTCTCTCTTTCTTTCATTTTTCTTCACAAGCTGATTTACATTCATATTGTTGCCTGCAAGTAGCCAGTTATATCTTTCACTTAAAAAGTAAATGTCTCTTTGCTGTAAAACTCAAAGATGTTGAACTGTTGAAGCACTTCTCTGTTGCTTTTACTTGTGGTAAAATATAAATAGAACATCATAGTTATTTTCATTTGATATCGTAGAACTTACAACGCCTGAATTTGCATGCTGCAGAATTTCCTGCTACATGATTCTTTTTTATTTTCCAGTGATTTTTCTGTTAGATTTTCATGTTCTTTATTTGCTTCATTTGAATTATAGACAGTGTTAGTCATTTTCTATTTTTTGCCTTTTGCAGATTATGGTGTCTGTTGTCATAATTACTTGTCTTAATATTTTCTAATTTGTAGTCATCAACAAAGATTATAATCATAAGCTTCTTCAAGGCTTTTATCTTACTTAGAGCCTACTTTCGATGTAGTCCCATGTTAGATAGTAATGTAGGTTCGTGGATGGAGACCCCTTGAAATTCTATGCTTTTGTGTGTTCTGTAAGCAAGAGTTTTAAGACACTCATAGACTTTCTATGTATGACTTTAGGCAGGCACCTGATATGTTTCTCATCCAGTGTTTTAAACCTATTCATTTGTAGCTTGTTTTGCATCCTGATCAAGTTTTAGATTTGAAAGTTCACCTTCATTAGGAGACATGTCTAGTGCAAGCTGATTTGCTTTACGTTTCTAAGTTAAATTCTCAGAAATTAAACCACTATTTAAGTTGGCACATCTAGCATAGGTTACGTTTGGCAGAGCATTTGAGAGCTTTTCTAAAGCTCTTTTTTATTTCACGTTTGTTTAGTAAATTTTTTATAATATATTACTTATTTAAAATTTTAAAAATATATAAAAAAATTTACTTTATAAGATTAGTTTATTATTTTTTATTTAGATAAAAAATAAGCTTATTTAAAAAATTTTAAATTTTTTTTTATTTTATAAATACTCATAAATATCTCCATATATCCAAACGTGTTCATGACTACCATATAACACTGGAGATTTTGGTTCCGTTAGATACTTGTACCTGAATCACCATCACATACTCCTACTACTCAGTGCTAATCTGTTCGTCTATCACCATCTCTGCTGTAGCAATTACCAACTCTACAAGGGCATATTGAGTTTTCGTCTTGCGATAATATCTTTTATGTTGATGAGGTATTGCAAAGTGTCGTTTACTATTAGTTTCCAAGTCCTACATTTCGCATCGTGTCAATGCAAAGACAAACAAGCGTTATTAACGTCACACATGTGACCTTGGAGTTGTTTAGTCTAATCACCGTCTTGTTTCTTTGATGTTTTTAAATTTCGTTGGTGTGTCGCTACTAGTAGATTATTATAAAGAAATTTTGTATGTGGCAATGAGGAATGGGATTTTTAAGTTTAAAATTATTAGCAAGTTATGCATATTATTGTAGAAAGTTTCTTCAAAATTCTAAAAATATAAGTAAATTTTACCATCATATATATTCATTTATTTAAATTTATTTTCTCAAAAGCCATAAAATATTTTAAAAAACTTATTTTAAAACATTATACTTTTTCAACTATTTCAATTATGCTTAAGAATTCGGTACTTATTATTTATTTTAATTTTTTATTTTATATTTTTAATAAAACTTTTATAATATTTTATAGAATTTAAAAAAATTTTAAAAAGTTCATAAAAAATTTATATCGTGAATTATATATTATTTATTGTTATTATTTTTAATAAAAAATAGAATTTATTTTTAAAAATTTGTAAATATTTTTTATTTTAGAAAAATATTTTTTTAAAAGTACTTCAAAATATTACCTAAATTCAGAACGTGTTGTTAGTACTCAAAACAAAAAAAAAAATTTAAAAAATTTATTTTGAAGCTTTTAAAAAATAAACTTATACTGTAAAAATTTGCGATATATACCTATTTATATTTTTTTAATTTAAAAATATTATAAAATTTTTATTAAGAAATATAATAATTTAAATGGAACGAAAATAGTGTCAAACAGTCCTTTGGTATTGTATTGGTTGTGAGCATAGCGGATGAGGCTTTGAATGTGGACTGTTGAAGGACCGTTTGGTTCAGCTTTTTTTAATTTTTTTTAATTTTTAATATATATATTTTAATTTATTTTTTATAAGTATTTAAAAATTTTATTTAAAATATAAATATTTTTCATAATGAAATTTTTTTATTATATATTTTTTTTAAAAATAAAAAAATAAAACTTATTTTTTAAAAAAAGTAAAACTTAGTTTTTAAAAAAAATAAAAATATTTTTTATTTTAAAAAATTTTATTTCATAAATAATTTGAAATGTACTGAGCGTGAGTACCTTCACCAAACGCAAACCCCGAAGAAGGAGAGCTTTAACAGGATTTGTTGAATGACTTCTGAGAATTTATGGAATTTGTTGGGAAGTTACTCTTTTATAGTTATATGTCGTATAGTTGGAATGGGGTCATGAGGAAATTAATGAAAGGTTTTGCGTGTAAGTATAAAAGAAAAACATTTACTGCTATTCCATTTATTGTGGGTTTAGAGATTTGATTTAATGTTATCGAATTACAAGCATCTGAATAAGTCGAATAATGGAAGATAAGGGATGGTCTATCCGCAATAACAGATAATACTTAAGAGGATATTTTATGGTACTGATTTTTATTAGAAACTTTTTTTATGTTTTTAATAAATTTTTATAAAAATTAAAAAATACAGCTGAATTATATGTCACAATCTTAATATCTGTTTTTATTATTTTTTAAAATAAAAAATAGTAAGCTTTTTTTTTAATTTCAAAATAAACTCCATACTAAAAATTTTTTTTATACGCTTTCAAATATTTTTTTTGATAATTTCCAAGAGTTTGACTGCAAAACTTTTTGTAGTCCAAGTTCTAAACATGAGAGACCATCTGTGCGCGTTCAATTTTCAAACAAAAGTTACATAAATTCAAAGTCTCCAACTTTGTTTTAAAAACACAACCCAAACTATCTATATGAACACAATTTAACTCTTTTCACATAAAAATTATTTGTGAAATAATTTTTATATTTACTTTTATAAATTTATATCCATAAAAATATTTATTTTTTAAAAATTTATTTTTGGATTACTTATGGACAAATAAAATACACCCTTAGCTAATATTGTGACTTGCAAAATAATATGATTATATAAAACAAATGTTGATAAAAAAAAGGTTACGATTATGATAATGTGAATGAGTGACAGCGTGAAGAAAACAGTTAAGGCGTCTAATCAAAGCCGCGACCAACGCATTAGAAGATAATTAATGTATGAGTTCGTTAAAGAAATAGGAGAAGCTTAATTAGAATAACACTAATGCAGTCAACATGTTTTATTTTAAAACTTTTAATACTTAGATTTTAATATGCACTAGGTTTTATTGAATCGTACTAGTTTAATTAATTTAGGAGAAATCAACAATGCTGACGAACCATTAATTGATAATGTGAAAAAATTTTGAAGTCAACTCTTGTTTCCTCGTGAGTTGTCTCTCAGAATTTGCTAGGAACATCAGTTTGGCAAATACAATAATTACAGGAAATGTTTATTATTCTGAATTAAAATAAATTATTTTTTTACATAAATTTTCTTATATGAAACGATTAAAAATGTTTATAATAAAAAAATTTAAATGAAAAGTATTTAATATTTTTAAAATAAGCTTAATTTTTTATTTTAAAAAATAATAAAATTATATATAATCTGTATAATATATAATTTATTTATATTTACAAATTTAGAAAATAGTATTTTAAGTACTGCAAAACGTAGCTGATGATAAAATATTGCCTTCAATGCATGCTAATGGATTTTGTCAGAAAAAGTTAAGAAAAAATAAATGAAGACTTTATATTCTCCTTGCTTAGTAAAGATTGCATGTTTTATCTTGACTTTGGCTATATAAATACACATAGGTTAGTTTAATTTTGACAAACATTGAAGTTTAGAGTCTTGATATTTGAACTCTTATTAGTCAAACGAGTATTTAATTTTAACTCCTTGTGGAAGAGTTTTATTAACAAATCACTATACAAACTCTTCTTGAAAAGATTTATTTCCTCTCTTCAAAAATAGAAAATTTTTAAATAAAAAATATTTTTATTCTATTTTAAAAAATAATTTTTTTTACTTCAAGAAAATAATAATAAAATTTTATAATATAAAATTTTTCTATATATTTTAATTTTTTAAATATTTGTAATATCTACAAAAAAATTATTAAAAAATATAAAATAAAATAAAATTATTGGAATGTAGTGACTCCCAAATGGCCTCTTAATCACAATCGCAAAAGGAAGGCTATCTGTACAGTGACGAAATTTATTGTCAAATACAATGACAAGTATATTCATATTCTAAAGGCAAAACAATTCTCTAGTATTTCTGATATTTCTTTCAAAATTCACCATGCTCTACGGAAATTTAGGACGTATGTTAAATATCTTTGAGAGAGTTTTTTAAAATAAAAAGTAAATTTTTTTAAAAAATAAATTAAAAATTAGAGTTCAAATTTGTATTTTAATAATTTTTTAAAATAAATTAAAACTTTAAAAAATTATATTGAAAAGTTTAAATAAATAATTCAAATTCAAATTCGGTATATAAAAGCAAAATTTTGAATTAGTTATATAAATAAAATATATAAATTATCAAAAGTTTTAAATGTGACGAAAAAAGTTATCGATTTTTAAACACCCCTTAAACAGTTCAAACTCCAGTCTGACTTTAATTATTTCACACCAATTACAAAATGCAAGTAGTCTCTTTCTTATCTTTTGGTCCACTATCACTAGTACGAAAACACTCGTCATCAAAACCGTCCATAAAATTTTTCATAAAAAATTCCTTTAAAGAAAAAAAGAAAGAAAGAAAGAAACTTGCGTTAAAAGAACTCAGAGAAAGAGAATCTCTAGACAGGTTTCAACTTTTCAAGGGTCTCCAACACATATTTAATACTCTACTACTACTATAACTTCCAACAACCAATCTCTCTTTCTCTCTCGCCCCTTTCTTTGTTTATGTTCTGTTCTTTTCTTTCCTAACAATGAGAAGAAAACAAAGTTTTGCTTCACAACCATTAATGGTTTTTGTTTCATGCCTTCTTCTTGTACTGCTTCCGCTTCATGATCAACCGCGATTTGTAGATTGCCGGATATCACCAACGACTATGACGAAGGATTTTGAAGAATCTTCACCGTCAATCGGTTATTTCTCGAAGAAAAAAACTTCGTCTAATTATAATCAAGAAGAAGATGGTGATGATGATATCAACCCTCGTTATGGTGTTTCTAAACGAGTTGTTCCTCAAGGTCCAAATCCATTACACAACTGATCTTATTCATCATATATATATAGTTCAAGGAAAAGTTTTCGATCTCTTTTGTTCTATATACTCTTCTTTTCTATTATAGAGTTCTTGATGAACTTGTTCTTGTATGTGTTTGTATATATGTTATATTTTAATGGAGTTAATGTTTTGATATATTGGCAGCGGAGTTTTCGGTTCTCTCCTGTTAATAAATTTCATACTCGATTTATAAGTCATCATTAATTTTCTTCTTCTTCTTCTTAATCGTCGTTCTTTAATATCATCAACAATTAACCTTACATTGTTGTTTTTTGTTTCTTTTCGATATCGTAAAATAGTAGTTTCTTTCGCAATCTTCATTAATTTCGATGGAGAGAGATTTCAATGGAATCAGTTTAGAATGGATAGAAAAGTTTTATCTTCGTTTGAAATTTTTTCGTTGTTATTTGATTTAGATGTCATCTTGCAAAGTTAAACTTAAAGAAAATATGCATGCTTAATTACGTAATTGCGAAAAAAGGTTGGGTTTGCCCCGGTTGAATGAATTTTTCCGATATCTATCGGTGGTGGTAGGTGATTATTAATTAAAAACTAGAAGAACTCTTGGCCGATTTTATGGTACTAACAGTTGGTTTGAAGTTGTGGACAATTGGGTTTTTCATTGAAGTAACTTTTAAAATTTTAAAAAATAAATTTATTTATTTATTTATATAAAAATAATAAAAATTATATGTATAATTTTAATAACTTTACATGCAATTATCTATACTTTTAAATTCTAAAAAAAATTAATTATCATAAAAATTTATTAAAAAATAAGATGATTTTTTGAAATGGAGAAGCATTTCTATGAGCACCGTCAAAAATATATTATGGAGCGTTTGATAGCATTTTTGAAATAAAATTTTTTTAAAATAGAAAATATTTTTTTAAAAAAGAAAATTTATTTTTTTGTCTTTAAAAAATAATAAAAATATGTAATAAAAAGATCTTACTACGTAAAATTTTTTACATTTTTTAAATTTTTAAATAAAATTTTTAAATATTTATAATATATATTAAAAAATATATAAAATATATATTATAAAAAATTAAAAAATTATTTTGCAGTAAGTTAAGTCAAACGCACCGTAGAACTTACTGAAAAGTGAAAAAAAATTTCATGCTCATTTCATTGATTGTGGATTGTAATAGGATATACAGGTCGAAACTTTATGCTCATCAAATTTATATAAAATTTGGTTAATGCCAGTGGCCTCGTTCTCCCAAATTCTGCACTCTTTTCGTTATGAACATAGTAAGGGATGTGTTACTGCGAAAATGATTTCTTTTGGGTGATCAAACTGTTAACTAGTATTTGCATTGATTAACACACATATATATATATATATATAGTTGCTTTTGGGATTGTTTTGAAAAAATATATTTCTAATTTTTTTAGTGTATATTTTTCAATAAATTTTTATCAGTTTTTAAAAAATTTATTTTAATTTAAAAAATAAAAAAATTTTATACTATAAAATTTATTATTAATTTATAATTAAATTTATTATTAATTATTATTATAAATAATATAAATAATTTTCAAAATAAAATAATAAAATTATTTTAAAAAAATATTTTTATAATTACTTTCAAACATTCCTTATATTTTATTTCGGAAAAGTGACTTTTTCCAAAAGTCTACTTCATCATGCTAGAATACTATGTTGATATTTTGTTTACGTTGACTAATTTATTTTTATTAATTCATTTTCAAATAACTCTTTTTTAAAACTTAATTTTCAAAAACCCATTTTAGGATCACTGTCAGACAAGTAAAGAAGATTATAAATGTTTGGCAATGCTTATACTAATTTATTTTATTTCAAAATTTTACTTTTCAAAGAGCCTTACAGATTATTTTAGAAATTCTTTTTTTTAATTAGAAGGACTAAATAAATTATGCATTATAAAATTATTATATCTATAATTTTTGAATCAAAAAGTAATAACTCTACCTTTTAAAGAAATTAAAAAAACTTCTTTGTCCAAAGTTTTATCTTTTAAGCAATCTCAAAGGACCCTTCAATCTTTCTATCAGGTATTCCAAATAAGATAGTCATAACTATCGTATGGATGTAGAAAAATTCGCACGTGTATGGCTTAACTTACTACGAAAATAGTTTTTTAATTTTTAATTATATATTTTTTAATATATATTTTATAATTATTTAAAAATTTTATTTAAAAATTAAAAATATAAAAAAATTTTACGTAATAAAATATTTTATTATATATTTTAAAAATATAAAAAATAAATCTCATTTAAAAAAATATTTTTTATTTTAAAAAAGCTTCACTTTTATTATTATCTTTTCGTTGTTAGTAAAGCTTGTAAGCAATCAGGAAAGAAACAAAGAGCACTTGGACATTCATGGAGACAATAAACAGTTTTTTCTCTCTTCGTCTTCTTTTCCAATTCCAATTAAGGTGTTGTCAAATTTGACAGCTTCATGTGCTGCATCATCTGCAGCATTATATGTATATTTTAACATTTTGTCCATAACAAAAAATTCGTAAGGGTTTCTATGAGTCACAGTGTAAGGTTGTTAGCCTGCGTGCATCAAGAGAGTTTGCAATATTTCTACGCTCTCTGCAAGTATACAACGAAATGCTATGAAGTAGGAACAGTCTAGTGTATCCCGAGTTTTTATGCTCTTCATATTTACGTATGCTTTAAATTCTTATTTTTGGCTAAAAATTTTAAGATCCGTTTAAAAATATATATAATTTTTTTTTCTGAAATAAAAAATATTTACTAATTTGATTTAAAAATAATAATTTTTTGAATAAAAAATCTCACGTTAATTTTTTTATATTTTTAATTTTAAAAAAAATTATATAAATTATTATAAAAAATTTATTAAAAATATAAAAGAAAAAATTTAATAAATGTTTTTTGAAAATAAAAGGTCAAATAATCCCTTAATCTTAACTCATTTACAATAAAAAATAAAAACTCACTTTAAACTACACTTGCGTTCGGCAAATTCTTTTAGGATATGTTTGAATTCATAAATAACAAATAAGAGTAAGAGGACGAACAAAAAAAATAATAAAAAAACGGATATGAAAAGATAGTTAATTGATCTTACGATGTTTAGATATATGATAAAATTAATAAATTAACTATTTTTAGATAGATAGATAAATAAATGAATAATAAAAGTAAATTTTTTATAAAAGACTGAAATACTTTTTTTATTTATATTAATATTATTTTTATTAATATAATTTTAACTAATTTATTAATATAATTTTAAATAAATTTTAATAATATAAATTAAATTTTTTTATATTAATGTAAAGTTATATCAATTATTAAATATAAAAACTAATCTTATAATTTTATTATTTTTTCTACTAATTAAAATTAATTAAATATAAAAATTTTGAATTATTATAATAAAAAATAAAATTGTTTTAACTTTAAAATGTTAAATAATAAATAAATATTAAATTATAAATAAATATTAAAATATTTAAAAAATAAATGGCAAAATAATAAATAAATTTGTTTTTTTTTATCGTTATATGTACCTACTAATTTGATTGATATGTATTTAACTACTGAACAATAAAAATAATGAAAAATAATTCCTCATCTTTTATTTTAATAATATATTATAAAATATAGATAGATATGAAAAAATATTTTACCACACTATTATTTCTGATATCTATCTATAATCCAAACAAAAGACTTAGGATGTGGCAAATTGCTACTCAACCAAATCTATTATATTACTGGCGATATGCTCGCCCCTTGCCCTAGGATGAAATGATCTTGAAACTTTTACACTCCGGTATATATATTATGGCAAACATTAGTTTTCTTCTATTTATGGAGAGAACAAAAGAAAAAAATCTAAAATTCACACCAACCATTTCGGTCCTCAATGTCTTCGTTGTAGGCCTTTAGAAAAGAATACTTATTGACGTCTGAGAGTTTTTATAAATTTTGTTTTAAATTTAAAAAATAAAGTCTTTTTTACTTAAAAAAATAAAAATACATAATAATAATATTTTAATATATAAAATTTTAAAATATTTTTAAAATTGTAATAAATTTTATAAATATTTTTAAAATTTAAAAAATATAAATAAAATTTTTTTTGAAAGCTTTTATAAAAATACCAAAGGCGGCGTTACGCTCGGTTCCGCACCAAACAAATTCCAACCATCTGCAAAAAACTTTCTTCCCTGTTCAAAATAACACAATCAAAATCAATTTCCGCATACGTGGCAGGCTCCTACTGGATAGCAGTATAAGCTAATTAAACGTTGATTTGTTTCTTGTTTGATGTTTTCATAATCGACCGCTATAGCAGCCAGCAGTCACTCTCTAGAAGAAGATTCCTATCCCCGCCAGTCACCAGAACCAAATAACCCCCGAATTTCTTTCGATCAATTCAATTCCTCCCCCAAATCAATTTCGATTGATTTCGATTTTTAATGGCGGTGGCACAGCTCTGGGAGACGCTGAAGCACGCGATCAAATCCTACACCGGTTTATCTCCGGCGACATTCTTCACCGTTCTCGCTATCGCCGTCGCGTTGTACTACTTAGTCATTGATTTCTTCAGTCCTCCGGCTGTTGCGGCTGTTAGAAAGAGGAATGGAGAATCTGAAGCAGCTGAGCCGTTGCCGCCGCCGGTACAGCTCGGAGAGATTAGTGAAGAAGAGTTGAAGGCTTATGATGGTTCTGATCCGAAGAAGCCGCTGCTGATGGCGATTAAAGGGCAGATCTATGATGTATCGCAGAGCAGGTGTGGCTTTTTACCTCTCCTCTCGCCTGTTTGGTTGCTATTGATTTTTCTCTTGTGAATTTGGTGTTAGTTGCTTCTGGTGGAAGCTATGAAGTCTCTATATAACCTTCCATGAAATGCTTAATTATAACTGAAATGGAATTTTATGACTAGGTTTTGTCAATTGATGGTGTTTTCTTGACTATGAGGTGATTTGTCAGTTTTGGAATTTATTATCTATGATCTCTACAACACCTTGATCTTTTATATATCCAGTAGGATGTCATTGTCTTGTAGTTTGAACGTAGAATATACTCTGATTTGTGCATTTCATGAGCATATTAATAGATAATCCTGATCAAATCTGCGATGTCTCATTGAGCAGGTTTTATCATATTTTCCAGTAAGTCTTTATGTTTATGCAACTCTTGAATCGATTAATTTCATTATATTAATCTGTTACAGACTACTTGAGACTAACTATGGTTGCTCCCGCAGCATGCCTCATTTAAATATTTTTTCTGTTAGTCTGTTACACGTTCTCATGTACTAGTTGATTGGTACCTGCCTGTAAATATTTTGGTTTTGCGTAATTGTCCACTAGATGTGATGGTTCAAGTCTACGGTTGTTAGCTCATCTCATGTGCTCTACTTGTCCATCGTATGTAAGATTTCATGTGCTCTACTTTACTATATGGTGTTCTTTTTTCTTGAATATGTATCATAGTTTTGGTCAATCTTTACATAGATAAGGAACTTAGAAGAGTTAATGTATATAAACCTAATGATAAATCGACCTATATTTGCCGGCAACTATCTTGTTTCTAATAGGATTCTTTTCTCCTGAAATTTTTAAACAGATGTCTTCTGTGCAGCAAAAAAAAAAAAAAAAAAAAAGTAGTGCTTGTTTGAAATAGTAATATTTGATGAATTTGTGTGAGGTTTAAGATGTTAATGAGATGAGCAGAGCTGAAAGGAAGAAGCCTACTTTAACCCATTTAGAAAATCCTATTTTATACAACAGGGTGTAGGGTAGCACACTGTCCTGGAACTTTTCTGAATTGAGAAGTGTCATCTGTAATATTTTAGAAAGACTCGTTAACACTATTTAGTCATAATAACCCCAAAGACAAAACTAATAATAGCATAAGTTGTAGGAAAAGAACTAGTGATAGATTGAAGCAGTACTTTGTTCATAATCTTAATATGCAAGTATCATGTCTTAGAGAAAACTTGGATGCAGTCAACTAGGATTTTTCATACGTTTAATGTATGTGGCCAACTTGTGTTCCGTTGAATAGTCTTGTTGAAATTATAAATATGTCTGATGCTAAAGTTTTCCATGGTCATTTCAAACTTTTTCTTTCCTAACTTTGTTTAGTAGAGCTTACCCCACTTGACGGGATGATGTGTAGTCATTGTTGTAACTCTGTTTACATGATAGCAGGGACGAATCCAGAAGCATTATCCAGTGGGTGGAATGCATGAATATAATAAAATTAGAAAAAGTCCTTTGTATAGCATTTCATCTGCAATAATCAAAGTAATTTCAATTTTCAAACTGGAACATTATATGGTAAAAGTTCAATAGTTGAATGCTCGATGTGGCATATAAACAGTTGAGTTGAATCACAAACAGTTGAGTTTGTTGTGGGTGCAAAAAATCTACATCACATATATATATATACCCTAATTTTGTTTCCCTCAAATTTCAGTGGGTGCACTGCATCCACTAGGTCTTACAGGGATCCTTCTCTGCTTGATAGTACCTTATGAGTGGAGGTGGTGGGTTTTGGAGCTTCCAAACCGCCCAAATCTTGATCTTGTTATCAAAATTTCACACACTGCAATATGATTATATTATCAACTTGAAGTTGGAGATCATCAGATTACCTTATTGATTACACCAAAATGTATTATTTCATTTCCCCTCATTGCTCTCATCTTTTGTTATAGGATGTTTTACGGTCCTGGTGGCCCCTACGCCTTGTTTGCTGGCAGAGATGCTAGTAGGGCCCTAGCAAAGATGTCATTTGAACAGCAGGATCTCACTGGAGATATATCTGGTCTTGGTCCCTTTGAGCTGGAGGCTTTACAAGACTGGGAGTACAAATTTATGAGCAAATACGTCAAGATTGGAACCATTAAGAAGACTGAAAGTGCAAGGAATAGTGCTGCTCTGCCCACAGAGAGTGATACCAAAGAAACCCCTGCAGAACATGAGGCAGAAGCTAACGGGAGTGATTCAGCTGTAGTAAGAGACATTCCTGTAGATAATGGTGCAGAGCCAAAAGAAGCTGCTGGTTTAGAATGCACCAAAGATTGATACACGAACGATCCCCATGTTTAATAAAATGTATCTTAAACCCACTGGACTACTGGAGTCATATTTATTATTCAGCAACAGTAGCCCGTTTGGTCTTATCTCCCTGTTAAACTAATAAAGAATGTATCACTTTGGTCATACGAGTTCTTTAAAATGTACCTGTTAAACTTCATAGCTTTTTCCATCGCTTCTTTGTTTTGATGTTTGTTTTGTAATTTTGAAAAATATTCTAAATCTCTATCTTTAAAAAAGATATATTTATTTATAAGGGCATTTACATACAGCAAAAACAACTGCAAAACATATACGTTATACTTATTAAAGAAAGCATGCAAACAAGAACAAAATATACGATATCATATAAAGTATCGGAATTTCTATTGGCATCCGAATTTCTTGCATAAGTAGGATATGGAAATGCTTATGTGAATTGAATCATCTAGATATTCGATTATAACTTGAACTATAGTTTGTTTAGTAGCGCAAATACTGAAAGTACCAACTGTTATATCGTGCTTTGTAACAAGAATCTACCATTCATGCCAAAAAAAATTAAGTGAACTTATTTTACTAAAGACTTGTTTATTTCACTGTAAGTAATTTAAAAAGTTAATTTTTTTGTATAAATCTGTTCCTACGAATTTACTTCCTAACAATTCATTTTCTACTCATTTTTAGAAATTTATTTTTCAAAAAATCAAGTAAAAAGTGTTACTCATACTTTTAATAAGCAAATAGAAACAGTATGGAAGAGACTATATAAAACTAATAACACATGAGTTCAATTCTTACATATTTTGTAGTTTTGATGTGCTTAAAATTTAAAATTTTTCTTACATAATTGTTTGAGATTTTTTGAAAAATAACTTTTATTATTTTCAAAAATAATAAAAATTATATATATATATAGATAAATTTGACATATAATTTTATTTATATAATTTAAATTTTATAATTTTTTTTAAAATATAAAATTTATTGAGAAAAAGTTAAAATGAAATAAAATCGAGAGTCCCTTAATCCTCGAAGCATAGGGCCTAGCTATATTCACTTCATATTTTCTGAAGGTGTCGAGCATATAATGATTACAAATCCATTAGATTTTCCTACATTCTATAGCAGTATGGATATACGCTATAAACTACACTCGTACAGAAGATGTAAACAAGGTGCATCAAATATGTTTGATTTTTTTAAAACACCAATTAAGGGCGTGTTTCAAATATCTGTAACTGAGTTTCGTGAAAATAAAAAGTGAGAAGTGGAGTTTCGTAAAAAATGAGTTGGAATTGTAGTTCAGTTTTTGTGTTTCAATTGATTTTGAAAGTGGATTGAAAGTGGAGTTCAGATTTTGTGTTTTAATTATTTTTGAAAGTGAGTTAAAAATAAAGTTCAATTTTGTGTGTTTCAATTGCATTTGAAAATAGAACTAAATTAAATTAAAAATGATATAATATTATAAATAAAAATAATAAATCTAGCTAATTCTTTTTTAGATAAAATTTAATCATACACCCTCTATAAAATTTAATAATTGTATAACCTACTCAATTAATAAAATATTTATATATTGTATACTAAACTTATTATTTAAATATATAATTTTTAAATAATAATAATAACAATACAAATAGCAAATTTATAAGTACGATTTATAACAAAATATAACCAAATAAAAAAATTAGTAATATAATATTAAATGCCATAAAATATATCAAACTTATACTACGTAATATCATCAATACTCATTGCTAGAAAATATATTACACATGTCTAAGACTAACATCAGAATTGACATTACAATTTGACATACCACATAATATATCATATTTATATTATAATTATATTACAATATACATACCACAAAATATATAATAATTTTAAGCACTAATATTACAATTGGCATTAAATATTATATGCCACAAAATATATCAGACGGTATTACACTAATATTCCATATCTCCTACCTCAAAATAACATATTTCACATAACATACATTTACAAAAAGCATAACATAAACTTAACACTTAGATTTCCATTCAGTGGCCACAAAATATGTCATCCAATTTCTTCGTGACTCATCATCTCTTGTAAGAAACATTCGAGCCTTGATGTCATCTCGCATTAGATGCTCAAAAGCTTGCTCAATTTGATCGTCAATGAAATCTCCTTTTAACTTCTGGAGAGCATAAAAAATAGCTTTGCCTATTCGGATATAATATCTAAATATAATTATATGTAGACAGAATATAATGTCTAACAATACAATTAAAACGTATTTATTTATTTTTTGAAAACTCTTATACAAAAATTCTACAGAAATCACCATCTCATAAAAGATTATATAGTGAAGTAAAACATAAAAAAACTAAAGATTATAACATTACAAATTCCATAATCCAGCAGCAATAAATTTACAAACTGACAAAATTAAAAAACAAGCAACTTCTAAGAAACAAGACTCAAAAATGGCCTCAATAGAGAATACATACTCCTTACTGATTATAAAACATGCTACAATGCGTAAACACAAAGGTGGAGAATTCCTAAGATAAAAACATGAGAGTAGTGAACACTTGCAAAACTAGAGGACCCCATGCTCCAAGGTTTTTCTTGACCCAAACCAGAAAATCCTTCAAGATCTGTCAATCAGTAGAGCCATTAATGTCAGTTCCCCTTAATGACCACAATCACTAATAAACTCCAATAATTAAAAGAATCCATACGTAAACTTTATAAAATAATAATCGAAGTATCGTCTGAAATGAATAGCTGATTAGATAAATAATTTGGCAAATCTATCAAAAAAGAGTATGGACATCTACACAACTGAATATTCCTTAATGTGAAGATAACAACATAGACAGTAAACAAAAATGCAAGGCTCAACAAGACAAAAATAAAAGGACAGACAACTTTCTTGTTGCTTTCAATAATTAAATCAAGAATAGATAAAAAGAAAGGATACATCTCACTTATGTTTCTTCTTCTTTAAGTCATCTAGTCATAGTAGCAACCAATTAAAGACATCAACAAAACATGACAGCAACTCAGTTGGGATAGATTAACATGTAAGTAGAAATTATTGAAGAAGTTAATGCCAAACAAGCTCTGTTGGAAGTAAGCATTCGATAAAAGTGGAAACACATATGCTAGCTAACTAAAGACTAACAAGGATGCGTTCACAAGAAAATCAAATGAATTACTAATACGAATGTAATGACCAAAGCTACAACTATTAAAAAATGGAGGGATTAGTGCACAAAGAGAGTCAAAGCCAAAACAGTCATAGAATGGCATGAGATTTTCATTTACCGTGACATATTCAGTATCATTTTGCTCCAAGCAAAAGGCAATCTTCATCAAGCAACCAAACACTCCTTTCCCATAAAATCATCATAAAATTACATTCACAAGCTAGATTAACATCTATTTCCAAAAAAAAAAAAAAAGAGAAAAAAAAATTTCGTCGTGACTTTCAAACTGTCCTACTCAAAATACAAAATCAAACTTTTCGAAGGTGAAAACAACAAGAAGAGGCGATACATAGCATATCCAATGAATTTAGCCTTTCATCACTTGGTTTTTATTTTAGAAAAAAAATTCAGACATTGGATAGACAATAGAAATCATTAGACTTTCATCAAATTGCTAATAAGAAAAATCATTTCATCGATCACCTTGTGGACCAATCAACAGAACAGAATTTCAAAAACCATATTCTTTTAACAAGTTAAGTAACTCTACTATTTTTAATAAGTTGGATCAATCAATGCCTATAATCAAAAACGAAATTTTGTTTCAACAAAGATTCATCCAGATCAAGAAAGAAATTCAACAAACAACTTTAAAAAAACGAAAATTCTCAGATCCGCACCTCACTTTGCTTCGAAAACAAGTACTCTGCTTCGAAGTTCTTGACAAATTTATCCTACAAGTTGATCACAGCGTTGAGCAGTAGATCCCGTGAAAAATGGAGGGAGATCTACGATGCTAGACAGATCTAGCGAAAACCGGATGTACGACGTTTAAAGATTTAGCGAAAGCCAACATAAAAAAAATCTAGCGAAATGCTAGCGCTGGAGAGAAATGGCGAAGCTGACGCGGAGAAGATTGACGAAGTTAGAGAGGTGGCACGGAGTCGAGTGGAGAAAAAGAACTACAGAGCAGAGTGGAAAAGGAAAATGAAGCGAGTGAAAAGTGTGCTCGGTGGAAATGCAATAAATAAGAAAAACTGGAGTTACACGAGTGTTGAACTGAAAACTGATTCCGAGTTCAATATGCAAAATGAAATATGAAAAGTGCGTAGAACTCTAATTCTGGCGGAAGAAATTGGAGTTCCACGGACTTGAAACACACTATAAAACTTAAGCCCTACCTTGCAGAAACCCAAAACCTTCTACAGGCCCTATTTACTCTTTTTCCCTGAACCCCGTTTCTCTCCTGAACTCGAGAATTTGATCTCCTCCACCGCCGCCTAATCCGTCGCCGCTGAACTAATGTCTTCCCTCCTCTCGTCTCTCCGATCTGGCTCTTCCTCTTCCGCCCCATCAATTCGCTCCGCCGTTCTTCGTGCTCGCGAGGAATCCGTCCGTCGCCATCTCGACAACTGCTCTCTGGTCGCCGCGATCTTCTCCAACGGTCTCTCCGTTCGACAACTCGAAGCTCTCCGTGGCGGCCTCCCTGACTCCGCATCGCTACTGATCGCGAAGAAATCAATCGTAGCGCGCGCTGTTGAGGGCACGCCGTGGGAACAACTGTCGCAGTGCGGCCGTGGAATGACGGCTTGGTTATTCGTCAAGGCTGATGAGATACCGCCTGTGATTAAAGCTTGTAGGGAGTTCCAGACCAAGTGGGGGTTAAGGTTTAATGATTTCACCGGTGCTGTGTTTGAAGGAAGGCTTTATGGACCTGATGACTTTGAGGAGTTGGAGAAGATGCCAACGAAAGCCGAAATTCATCAGCATTTGATCGCTTCGTTGCACGTGCCAATGGTGTCGATGCTTAGCTTGATCAATGCAGAAGAGTGGGGGCTCTTGCCTTCTTCTTCTTCTTCCACCGCTGCTACTGAATCACCTGCTGCAGCTGAGGCATAGATACATTTGAAATTCAGTTCGACTGAAGAGGAATAACAGTAACCACGCCCCCGTTTATCTTTTTCCTCCATAATACTTGGTTCTATGAAAGAGTTCGTTGCAATTTGAAACCTGGTCAAGTATAGTTGGAGCGCATGTGAGGTTTTGGCAAACAGTTAGGGTTTAGTGAGCTCTTATTTTGGCATTTTAATTTGAAGTTTATACTTTGAATTGATCAATAGAGAGATTTTATCATGTAATTTCATCTGAAAAGTATGGGCATGTTGTGTGGACATAGCTATAGTTTCATGCAACATTGTGGTTGTGCCTTGAATTTGTTCGGTTATAATTCATAATTTACTTGAAGTACTCTGCGGTAATGGCAGTTATCTAGATGAGCAGTGGAAATAGGAGTGATGCAAGCTTCAGTAACAAGTTGCCTTGATTACATATTGCAAACCTTATTATAAGTGCTATTAAGGCCATTTGAACTTCAACTCAGACTTGCAAAGGATCAAGCTGTCCCTTCACTCTTTGAGTTGTTACCTGATATCTTCTGTTTGAAGTTTTATGTCCAGTGAACGATTGAAATTTGATATATTTGTCACCCTCAAATGAGCAGTAATTGGTAATTAATAGTCACTTGCACTTGTACTAAAATTGAAGCTAGATTGTTTTCCTCAGCATGTTGATTATTACAGATCCACAGCTTTGATTATCTGACAAGTTCTCTTTATGTTCAGTTGACAAACATGTGACAAGAAGTTCGTTTCCATAGAACATTTCTGTTATTTGCGTAGTTTGCGGTGATTATGAACTTGAATAGGTGAAAAGCTTCCAGATTAGTCCTGACAGAGTTATATGTTGTTCCCTGCAATACTTTTGATTTCAGTTATGAATTTATGACATAGAACTGAGCCTATGAGATATGTTATCTGCTTGGAGCTATGGCAGTATCTTCGATATATACTTATGCATCTTATGAGATGAATTTACATATTGATATTTCATACAAATTTCTGATGATATTATTTTGTTGGTGGCTTTGGTTGTACGCATGGACATAGCTCTGTAAATGCCCTGAAGTTTCGTGATTAAATTTATAGTTGATTAAGTATTTCATAATGCTCACACTCTTGACTGCTACCATTTTGATGAGGAAGTTATGACAAAAAACTTGTGTGGCAATATAAGACCCGATAAGAAAATTCAATTCGAAATCAATTCATTTAATTTCGATTAGGGTTGACAATTTTGATCCGTATAATTCATATGCTGGGTTAAAGGTTGAATGAATTTAACCGTATTATTAAATGGATCGATCTGAAACCGACTCGTCAATTTGAATTGCTCTATAAAAAACAATTCTTTATTGTATAATAAAATTTAATAATAAAAAAAATTAATAATAATAATTTATAAATTAAATAATTATATTATATTTATAATTAATTATTTATTTTTAAATAATATAATATAAAAATTATAATATTATCGTAAGTATTATTGTATAAATATTTTTTTTAATGCTGAATCGAAAGATTTTCATCAAAATTTTGTCTCAGTTGTGGAGGGAATAATTCCTCTGCAGTGTGGAAACCATTCGCAGAGAAGCTTCTCTGAGGTGCAGGATGCTTTAGAACGCAGTCGCTGTGGTTGACGGCAATCACTGAAATCCGATCAACGAGATCAATCCCAAGTCGCCAAGGTTTTCTCGCACTGTTCGCACCTTCTGATCCATCTCTCCTCTTCTGTTCTTCAAGGGAATCAGCAGCAACAAAAACAACGGCAAGGGAATGGGGAATCTCGGGTTTACCCAATGTTTGATTTTAATTCTGGCAGATTTTGCGTGAGGTATGTCCAACTTGAGCGTGTAAAATCCTATAGCATCTCTTTGCTTTCACTTTTCTCACTTTGCTCTCTCGTCATAGTCTCTTATCTAATGAAGTTTGAATCACTTATGTGTGCCTTTGTGTTTAGGACCAGAAAAGAGTAGTCCTTACCAGCCATGCTAAGCAGCTAAGCTTTACTTTGTGGTGACTATTTGTTTAGGTTAGCCGGTTTGGTATAGCTTCATGATTGTAGAACCAAAATATTGTTGTTAGAATATCTCATCCACTGAGCCCAGCCCTAGCTTTGTATGAATAAGTGTTATCACTTAAAAGCCAATAAAACTTATGAAACGTTTGATTCTAGATGGGGATGATAGCATGTGAAAATAGTGTTTTTTTCCTCATACTTGTATAATACAGATTGGGTGTTTTCTCAGTGGAAACGCCACAATTTCTAGCGACCTTTGTGTAATCTCATTCTAGCTACCTGGTTGAGGCACCGGCATACTCCTGCCACTTGATATAATCCCGTAGGTAGTGAGATAAGGTTAAAAATTTGAAAGTAATCTCACAAAGGGTCAGGCAGGTAGATAGAGCTTGAACAGTGCAGATAGCAAACCTTAGTAAACCCTGTGTAATGGTGCAAAAATTATTAAGTTTCCTTAGTTTCTAAGATGTTTGGTGTCTTTGTGACTAGTCTGTCAAATGCTTCACTTATAATTTCATGTGGCTATGTAGTCTACAACTCTTCCACTTGTTGCAGGTTGCGACTTGTGCATTATGATAAATCACTGTCTCCAAACCTTATAAGACATGGAAAGACAATATCCATGATGCTATAAAACTTTCCAAAGTACAAGAGATGAACGTAGAATATGTATCAAAGGTATCAAATGTTCAAAACTGACAAGTAGTGTCATCGCAACATCTCTGTTTAACTAGATTGTGGGCTTTAATGGTTTACTATATGTAAAGGAAAAACTCAATTGCATGATTTGATTTATAAAAGTTTCTATTTAGTGGAACCTCCAAATTCATGTAGTAACCATGGTCTAACATCCTGAAAGATAAAAATGATAGTTGATACACATCCAAGATGCATTTAATTTGGATGTGATTTAAAAGCCGACCTGTTCCCACAGATGTAATGTTTAATCCAGTAGAAAGGATTATGGAAGGTTGGATATATAGTGGCTATTGCAGTAGTTGCTAACAGATATCAGAATTGAAGAGAAGATCTTGACCAAAGTTAGGGAAATTCATGAATATTAGTTCGCCTATACAGTAATAATAGGGGGAGTCTGTCGAGTATTTGTCAAAGTCCTTGTGTTTGTACCTACCAAAATTACCGTCTGCATATCTTTAGCTAGCTTGTGAGATAACTTACTTCTCTGTAATATACAGCTTAATTTTGTGCAATTTGTATGCCCTTTTAAAACATTTCATAACCTCACGTTACCACTTATCCATACCAGGACTCAGATGTAGTGCAGTTACCTAATCTATCATCAATTGTTCTTATGAATTATATTCAATAATGATCTGTTGCCAAACCATTATGTATTGGATGGACTAGATAATTGGGTTGCATGCACATTAAGGTACGTTTAATTTGTTGAGATGTTAGCAGCATAAGAAACCTCTATGGATTTTTCACTAGGATATGCCTCCGATAGTTTTCACTTTCTGACAGTTTTAGTTGCGAAAATAGATTCATAGATACTCTTTAAAGTGTTATTTTACTTGTTATCCCAGTCCTATATGTGGTGCATCAAGCACACCCATAGTTTCTTTCATGCTACTATTAAAAAATTATCTAGCAGTGGATGCAGTAATGTATTGGTTTAAGTGCCCATCATAACATTGACCTCCTGGCCATATATTAACATGGTGTCCCATTCTTTAACTTTAATTTGAACTTGTCTCTAATTTGTGTGTAGACAATTTTCTTCCTTTGGGAATTCACTGTTTTGTCCCTTTCTTTTGCAATGTTAATGGAGTTGCGTAGCTCGGTTGAGCTAATAAATGAGGATATTGTGACATATTATAACTTGTGCTGCAATAAGCCTTTGCCTTTTCTAAAGGATAATGAGGCAGGTAAGACAATGAAGATGCTCTTGTCCTTTTAAGTAATGTATTCTATTGGACAAAAGCAATTCCTTGTTCAGGAAATGAAGTAAGGCGGGGCGATCCTGACAGAGACAACCCGTTTCTGCTTCAAAATGGTAAGAATACATTGTTCTGGAACTAGAAGGTAGTAAGTTGAAGTAGTGTTAGTCCCTAATATTACATAATGTTTTGACCACTGTGAGATCGATTTGTATTGAAGTTTTCATGAATGATTGTAATACGAATGGAGGTCATGAATTAGCTGCTTCGTAACTGTAACCTTAATTGGGAAGCCTAATTGTCCAACCAAAATTTTATGGGTTTTCAGAACAAGTTGATATTGCATTACATCGTTTGGCATGGCAACCACGTTGAATTCGTGCATAATTCTCTTTTCCGTGACCCTAATCCAATGAGGAAGGATATTAAGAAAAATGTAAAAGAAAGACCGGCTTATGCGTTTGAAATAGAAACACAAATATCTTGACATTCTAACAACTGTCTTGATACTCCCTTGTATCCATACAAGCAAATTAGGCAATCCTTATAATGCAACTAGGGAATAAGACGCAAGATTGTGGAGAAAGCACAGAAATTCCTTCGTCTTTTTTCTTCCATGGTATAGTAAGATTAATAAAATGGTATTACAAAATCTTTTTCGTCGTTGTTGTCATCAACTACTTCTCATATTTCCCATAAAAAAATTAATTTCTCCTACTCTTCTGTTTTCCATGTTCCTCGTTATACAAAAAGAACCATCCTATGTTCCCAAAGCAAAGATAAAAATAAACAGATGAAAAAGATATCAAAATTTCCCTTTGGATCTCTGTTCCCTGTTTTACCTGTACACAACGGAGGGAACATTGGATGAACGAACTCAAACGTTCTAATCAATTTCCCAATTCATCAATTAATTAACCGACCAATCTATTGAATGAAAATAAAGGTAAAGCAGCCAAGAGACCAACGAACTAATCCATCTTTCTCCACGGCCCTTTAATTTCAAGCCCATGCATTTGCAATTGTGTTGCAGTACCAACCACTAAAAACCATTCCTATAAACAAATTAGCAAACAACCTCGATCAAAACCCCACGCTTTTCGTTCCTTCCTTTGCAAAACTGATAACCCACCGCCTCTCACCCAACTCTTTCTTCTCTCTTTGTTCATTGATTCAGTGTTTTTCCTTTCCTTCGACAACACTATATATATATATATATATACACATTTATGAAAGACAACAACAATCTTTGCCAAGCTTTCTGTGGTTGTGCTGATCATCCATGGCAGCCACCGTTAGCACAACCACAACAACAGCAACATCAACAAGATCCAGATCGAACACTTCGAGCTCTTTCAAATCCAATCAAAACATACCCACTTTGACTCGCAGCAAGAAATTAAAGGTCAAAGCAGAGCAACAAAAAACAATGGCAGCAACGGCAACGGTACCAATGATGTCAGGGTTAATGCCGCCGAAAGGCCCTGTAGTAATGCGTTTGTCGTCCATGGAGATTGCTGCTGCATTGAAACAAAGCCCTGTTCCTTGTTTTTTCGGTCTTTCGTTATTGGTCTTCATGGCTATGGAGTACACTCTCCACATGGTTCCGCCAGATTCGCCACCGTTCGATCTCGGGTTCTATTTCACGACGTGGTTGCATGCATTGATCGCCGCCAGTCCTGCTCTCAATTCTCTCCTTGCAGCACTCAATACCGTAGGATATAGATCATGATCTTCATTTTGGATTCTCGTTTCATTTTTGTCGAATGACCCACACCAGCCGTCATTGCAGTCGCTAGAAATCGAGAATGAATCGCGACTCGTAGTATTTTGCTATAGAACATGTTGCCACTAGGAATATTATGAGCATGTTTGTAAATAGTGAATTAATTGTGCATGCAGGTGTTTGTAGGAATGCAAGCGGCATACATAGGATGGACGATGCTCGTAGAAGGCCGAGCACGGCCTACCATCGCCGCATTGTTCATGTTCACATGCCGAGGGATTATGGGATACTCCACACAGCTGCCGCTGCCGCATGGGTTCTTAGGATCCGGCATGGACTTCCCTGTCGGGAAAGTCTCGTTCTTTCTTTTCTTCTCCGGGCACGTTGCCGGAGCAGTGATTGCCTCACTCGACATGAGAAGAATGAAGAGATCGAATATGGCGGCAACGTTCGACTTTTTGAACTTGTTGCAGGCAGTAAGATTGCTTGCCTGCAGAGGACATTACACTATTGACCTTGCCGTTGGAGTTGGCGCCGGAATGTTGTTTGATTCACTAGCTGGAATGTATGAAGAGAAAAGAAAGAGTACTTACGCAAACAAGCAGCAGGGGTTCTGCCAATGTGTTGGATGCCTGAATTAACCAACCATGCTTAATTTGTTACTAGATTGTTGTTAACATTTTTTCCCCCCAACAAAAAAAAAAAACACTGTTGGGAGTTTATGCATGGTGTTTGCATGAAGTGAAGAAGAATAGTTTTGAAGGATTAATGCAATTCAATGCTTGTCAGAGGAATGAATTTAACAGTGAGATGATGGTGGTGGTGCACCTCAACATGCATACAAATGGGTATTGATTCTGTAATAATATTCGGCGTACATTACTACACTTGGATCAAAAATTATTGAGGAAGTTTGGATTATGAAATTTGTAAATTTACTTTTTTTCTAAAAAAAATAAAATTAAAGCATGAATTTTGAATGAATTTTCCAAATAATTAATTGGAATAAGGGAAAAGTCATGCCTAACATGTATACGTTTTGGAATGCAATCTTTGTGAAGAAAACTCAACAATAACGCGTTTTTCCTTTTTCTTGCCTGAAGGAAGAATTTTTTATGTTCCTTTAGGAAATAATTTCAAAAAGAACAAGGTCTCTTATGGTGTTTTGGACTCAAGAAAAGCTCTAGAAGCTGGTAAGCTTCGGAGACGAGAACTATAAATACTTAAATAGAATTACTAGGAATGTAAACAGTTGTGCACAACTGATAGCACGTACAACACTCGCGCTACCGGAATTTATTCTCCAATTTTCATCTTTTTACTTCTATGTTTCTGACGATTATGTATACTCACGGTATCTCCTGCTCATACATGCAGTTGTGAGTTTTCGTACCGCGAAATACAGTATCACAAACATAATGTCTATTCTTCCTCTACATCAGACTCCAAAGGGCAGGATCCATCATCTACATTTGCTAGAGGATTGAATAATGGTGAACTTGGATCCATGCATCCAGAAACAATGTCCAAGTTGCAGCGGTTCCCCTGCCATAAAGTACCCGGGACATTACAAAAGGCGTTTAGGAGCACGTTTTAAATACTACTTTTTAATTTTTTAAAATTTACATTTTTTAATATATATTTTATAAATATTTAAAAAATTTATTTAAAAATTTAAATAGTATAAAAAAATTTTAATTTTATATTTTTCAATACATATTTTATAAATATTTAAAAATTTTATTTAAAAATTTAAATAGTATAAAAAAATTTTATTAATAAAATTTTTTTATTATATATTTTTATTTTTTTTAAAAATAAAAAAATAAAGCTTATTTTTTAAAAAAAATAAAAATATCTCTTATTTTAAAAATATTTTATTTTATAAGCAATCTCACAGATCAGGTCCTTGTACAGCATGAACAGCTTATCACTGTACGCTTAAGAGAAACAGAAGGGAGAAGATAAGCTTACCCCTTTAGAATAAAGCGTACCAATAGCACAGCTTGCACTACTGACAACAGTGGAGTCTGGAAAAATTGCCCTATCACAAGCACCATCCTTGCTCAACTCCTCTGCTAGCCCCTGCAGGAGAAATACAGTGTTTATTGATTTTGTTTCAGCATGATCCCTACATCTAAAAGTACGAATATTTTAGAGAATTCAAGGTATACTTCCTAATTTCATGATCTTAAATATAATTAAATATAGGCAACATGTTTGAGAGAAACTCGACGTCTGGCCATGAGGAGCCTGCTGAGTGAACTCTCCTAAGCAAAGGATATCTATGCAGCAGTCCAGAAGTACTAAATTCAGTCGAATTAATTTCTTGTAATTTCAGCTTTTGCCAATGACTCAGAAAGACATCCATCGCTCTCCACCTTCTCACTTCGTGTCTCGAACTAGTTTTTGAGTGATTGATGTAAATAGCTTCAACAGCTTGGATATACTAAAATAGTTTTCATAATGTAAGTAAAAGATGATGATCCCAGATATTGAGACTAACTAACTATCACAGATATCATGTATCTGTTTCATATTATGCATTCAGCACTGTCATCTACTTGGCTGTTTTCAGAATATAAGGAACCACTTCTATCTGCTTTCTGTCATTCCCTAAAAGCAAGGCTTCATGCATGTCCGATGAACTCCTTACTTTAAGCCATTTCATATATGCATGCTTATGATGCATCTTAACTAACAAACAGAAACGCAAGGGGGCATCACAGGAAAGTCAAGAGTGGAAGTGCCGTGAACTTCGGAAATGTTAAAGATCTCTGTGTTCTTACTAATTAAAAAAAGACTCCGAGTAGCACAAACACTCAATTGAAAAAATCAAACTTTAGTAACTAATTAACTATGATGATTTCACGTAAGAACCTAAAAGCAAATAAACAGTCACCTTTTCCCGTTCTCATTAGTACCTTAAGCTGAGGGAAGCAGGCAATGAGCCAAATGAAGTGATTCTGTTGCTAACACATGAAGACTTTTGAAAGCTTAGACCAGCTTTCCAGAAGTGATAACTAACCTCATTAAAGAAACTCATTGGCTTGTTTCTCCACTTCCTTAAAACTTCAAATTGCAGCTTGTATGGACCATCCCAGTCGACTCCATTTGTGAATGAGAAAATCAAGTTAACGGCTGCCCAAAAAAAAACATACGGCTTGATCATGACAAAGAACAAAATATATAAAGTCATCTGCATGGAAATTGCTCAATATGTTCACAGTTACAACCATGCTTAGGGATTCGGATCTTTATAGTGTACATAGGAGGATCAGCTTTTCCACGAACTTTTGCAGTCATAACTCTTGGCTCTCCACCACACATGATTGGCTGATTAAATCCTCCTGCATCTTAAAAGCTTGACAAGGTTACCATCGTCAAGGACATGTCTTCAGAAAGTGCAAAATAGTTCAGACAATACCGTTGAATGCAATGCCAAAATCATCATTTGGTGCCAATTTGTTTGCAGCAGGATTATAGAAGAGAGTCAAATTCTCCCCCTACAAAAGTTTATGTTAATTGGATAATTATAAGTAAAAGAAACTGGAGAAAAACCCACAGCAGAAGAAAACATCTACAGAAAAAATACACAACATGAAGACATACTGAGGTAGGAGGAAGACCATTTGTAGTCTTCCAAAAGACAGGAGCCAACCCTAGGTCAAAGTCTGCCCAAGTTGGAAGAGAGCACCTGAATTGTATGCACCAAAAGAATTAGATTTAAAAATTATCTGCTTGTGAATATGACACTTACTTTTATTGGAATACTGAAGGTACTTACTTTCATAGTACAACAATATAGCTATATAGAAATCAATGTTAGAGGAAAACCATAGGGCGAACCCTTTTCAACCATTGTTTCTCGTAATATCATCTCTTCTCCAACATACTTCGTGTTCATGTAATAAGGATCTACATACTGTTTACAAATCCTCAACAAGAACTACCACATGTTTTAAAACATATTTCCACGACTCAAATTATGGTACCATAAAATTTCGACAGATAAGATCCTTCAAAATATAGGCATGTTGAGTAAAAAGGGACTAACCTTAAGACAAAATCATCCGAAAATTTTTTAGAGAGAAAAAGGGTCCAAATGCAACTTTTAAATTATAATTTTTAAGGAGTCTTACTCTTTGACTTCCTCAACAGAAGGCGTCTCTAATGTGCTTGCATTTCGTATTGTTGTAACACGAAGTTGCTTTGGATGACATATGAGGAAATGCTCGACTGTATTGGATAAAATAAAATATGATAGTTAGCTAAGTTAAATTAATAGATAATCGTCAGTATATTACAAAAAGCTTAGAACTTGACTTTCATGTACAGTTGATGATAGCAAAAGCTAACTGAAATCTTTCAAATGATGCTCAAGGAGAAATTTTGTTAAATTGAAGATGTGAAGCTAGCCAGAAGCATGTGCTTCCTATAAACTCTTGTAGACTAATCAGTTAAACATCGCAATCAGGGAAGGATATCAGAGAGAATTCACATATTGCAAAAGGCTGCTACGCAATGATCATGAAGTGATGTAAAAGGTGTCAAGAGAATTGCTCTCAAAAAAAGGAAGAAAAAAGGAGCCACCCGCAACTTCCTCAATTCCGTGTGTAAGATTCATCATGATCTTCGAGTTAAGAACTTCTAAGATTTTCTTGCCCAAGATATTGCAGTTAAGAGACAGGCGGGAACCAAGAATCTATTATGCACATCTCTTTGACACCTATTTTCCATTCAAACCAAGCAATGATGAGGCAAGTCAAACCAAAGTTGTTTCTGAACGTCTTTGTAAAGGCGACATGACAACCTCTGATTAGATGATGGTGACATGCAAGGTAGTAAGTTAGGAGTATACTTCATTTTCAGTTGACATACTCTGTAACTTGCAAGTTAACATTGCAGTAGGCTATATACTCCATTTCAAATGTTGTTGGTGCAAGTTTTTGCAGTAACTTGGAAACTTTTATGGCTCCGGATAATTGCATAAGATCAGGAATTTGTTTCAAAGATAGTTACTAAGTCGTGGACTACAATAAAAGCTATATTCTGGTCTATGTATAGAGCAAGTTGAAGTTTTCTAAAACTTCACTCGAAAGTAAGATAGAGGGGTTTTTTGTCACTACAAGCAAAAGCTTTACTATATACTTCTTTGTTCTGTAGTAGATGGAAGCATCTCTTCCTCAATCAAAGCTAAGAAATCTCAGTATTTTGGAATGAACTACAGCCAATAGATTATTTTACATGACAAAGCATGAACACGGGTACCAGAAATTCTAAAGATCATACCAGGAATGCTTGGGTTGAAGCTGCAGCTGGAAGTTGAAGATGAAGAAGATGGGATAGCCCGTGATTGCAGTGGACGAACATAAATGGCAAACGTTGCTGCTGCCATTCTCAAGATGCTTTCTGAAGAGCTCAAGCAATTTCAGTGGAACCAACACCAATCAACCAAACATATCCACCAAGGTTCTGGATTAATTTGTCCAGTGAATTCTGGTGATCTTTTGCAAATCTTTGTGTCTCTGTCAATCCAGGGGTAACTTATAAGAAGAAAACAATCTAAGTGAAAAGGGCGGAAAAAATCAGCTGACTGAATATTTTGTTCTCTTCTATTCTGAGGCCTGAGAAAGAAAGATACTTTTTACATGTAGAAGAAAAAACTTGTGGTGCAAAGATGGATTTCCCTTATCAAGAATCCAAGCGCTATGTTACATCTAGCCCATAAGTTAATCCAACTAATGTTAGACAACTAAGTTCAACTTGTCCAACTTGGCTCGGCTGTGCCTGCAAAGGATAAACGAGCCAAGAAAACCAATATATTTACTCACTAAAAATGTAACTTCCAACGACGTAGAAAACAAACATGGCTACCATTGCCAATCCCAACATCAACATTACTGGCAGCATTCTCAAATTCCGCCGGGGCCATTGTTTCTTCATGCCTCCACGGCATTCATGGGGTTGCCAGAGAAGAACACCTCTCATAGTTTCCGCTTCTGCAGATTCAGAACTAAGCTCAGGCAAGAGAATACCATGGTCAGACGTTGTAGTGAAGAAGATAGAAACTAATAGTGCAGCAGAAGAACAGACGAATCGTCGCCGGTACTGGAGCTCACTGGATTTGGGGACAGCAGGTGTTGTGGTGTTCATGCACTTGTTATGCCTTCTAGCACCGTTCACATTCAGTTGGGGAGCATTTTGGACAGCTGCAACGTTGTATGTTATCACCGGGCTCTTCGGTATCACACTCTCCTTCCACCGGAATCTTTCTCACCGAAGCTTCAAACTACCCAAATTTCTGGAATACACCTTCGCCTACTGCGGCGTTCACGCTATTCAGGTCTTCGGAAAATACCCTTCTCATTGAATTTAGTGCAAAATTCCGATCTTTCTCATCTAATCTAACTTCCGCCATGTTTCTAAACTGTTACAAAAATCAATCGATCAGGGGAACCCCGTTGACTGGGTGAGCACACACAGGTACCATCATCAGTACTGCGACACCGAACGAGACCCACACAGTCCCATCGAAGGCTTCTGGTACAGCCACGTGGCATGGTTATTCGACACTGGAGCCGTTAAGCAACGCGTCGGAGGAAACCGTGACAACGTCGCCGATCTCGAAAAGCAGCCCTTCTACAGATTCATCGAGAAAACTTATATTCTCCACCCGCTAGGCTTAGCAGCAATTCTCTACTTCACCGGAGGGATTCCGTTCGTTGTTTGGGGGATGGGGGTAAGGACCGTTTGGGTTTATCACATAACGTGGCTTGTGAACTCTGCTTGCCATGTTTGGGGAAGCCGGCAATGGAACACCAACGATCTTTCGAAGAACAACTGGTTGGTCGGATTGCTGGCTTTCGGAGAAGGTTGGCATAACAATCACCATGCTTTCGAGTATTCTGCAAGACATGGACTCGAATGGTGGCAGATTGATCTTACTTGGTTTGTTGTTGATGTACTCAGAGCAGCTGGTCTTGCTACTAATGTTAGATTACCTTCTCCGGCTCACCGCCGCAGCTTGGCAATCGCCGGAGATAACAATCAGTAGATTGATTTTCTTCTACTTCACTGCTTGCTCTGTTGCTATCAATGCTGTTGGCTTGCCAATGTATATAAACATTTGAAACGAAATCAACAATCTAAACATGATTGCAGCAATGCATGCAATATATTTGACCTAAAAATTCTGAAATTAACAGACAAGAAAACGACGAGCTTACTCAAATTTTGCCCATATTACAACAATAATTGGAAGAGAAACTGTCAGAAGAGTTCTTCATGAGAGAATTCCAACTGAAAAAACAAATTTTGTACAAGAATGTTAAAAGACTTCTTAATACTAAACTTAAGACACTGGGCAGGTTGGTGTTCTATCAATATGGTCGTAATCAAGTTGAAGAGAGCCTTCCATCATGTGAATTGGCACCAAATAGTCCGTAGCAAAGAACATCAGCAGGAATTGTATATTATCTCAAGAAATGATCGAGCATAAGTCGCATAAATAAATAAATCTGATGTCGTGCTGTGTAACAAGCTTGTTCAGATATCCAGAATTGCAAAGGTCATGCGACTTTAAGATTTCCATCGGTTGCTATTATGCAGATAACACTTATCATAGAACTTCTTTGTTTCCTCAAGGTCAATGTAAATATGACCAGCTGCATTTGCCTTGTCATTCTTTTGAGGGATCATGAAAAAGCATGAGCAAACCAACTCCCTTTGGGTGATCAAACTGGTAAACAATGAGTAACCAAGATCCTTTAAGAAATGGTTCCAAGAACACTATCAGCAAGGTGATGCAACCATAAAAGCTCAAGAGAGGGAAGAAGTAATTTATATCAAGTGATGCCACGAACCTCTTCGTGAATTTTGGGCCACAGCAGGTTCGGGTAGAGCCTCTGAATCTTGCTTTACTTATCTTATAAAGAATAAAAGCAAAGTTGTTGAACAAGAGATGAGTAAAGTAACAATTGTAACTGGGATACCCTGTAAATAAGTTGGTAATAGCAATGTCAGCTGCCACATAGATCAGCTTATTTGCAAAAGAACACAAAGAACAAACTATCCTTCATGTTCAAGAATCAGCAAAATTCTAAGTTCTTAAGGGAAAAAGTAAGTTGAGCATCTTCACAACAAAATCTTACTAAGAAGGCAAGCTTGGCTCTTGCAGGAGCAAGTTACAGGAGACAACGGAGAGAGATGAAAAATCTCGCTAAATCTGTGGGAGTTAGATCTTATCATTTAGTAGACTAATACAAAAACCAAATACATTTACAAAGTACAGACTACATGCATCTGCTGACTTTGTATAGATCTCTACACAGAAATACGTTAAGAAGCAAAAGGTTTGGTGTGGCTTCTAAGTTCAAGAGGAAAAATATGATTAAACTAGTTGCTTTTTAAAATGAACTGTGTGTATCTCAAGGTAGATATGCATCAACGAAAACCAGATAAGCATTGTTTCTGATAACATGTGCATATTTTCATCGTCTTTCTCGCTGTCTTATGCATGTGGAAATTTCAGTGGCTGTTATTGACAAACTACTCATCCAGAAAGGTTTGATGGAAAGGGCTCTAACAACACATGAAAAACACACAACTTTCAGTTGCTGATTGAAGTCACCATCTCGTGATCAATCCAGCTCAAAGCCATCAAAGGACAACGGAACGTGTAGGACTATAAAAATTCAAAATCTACATTACATGTTGTGAGTTTACTTAAAGTCTCCCTATTTAACAGTATTGCCACTGTAGTTTAAAAATGGGCAGTTAGGAATCCTTATGATGGATACGCAATACTTGTCCAATACAGTGATCCTTTTACTAGAGAAAAATGTCTTTCTTACCTTCTATTATTGATTCATACTACATAGGTCCTCATACTGGAGATGACATAAGATTAGGACTGCTAATTTAGGTAAGCAATCTTAGTCTTTGTTTCAAGTCTTACAATAAAGATTAAAATTGCAGTCACCTTAAGCCATCTACATAAATGTTATGGAAAAGACAAATATAACTCTCTGATATGTCCCATAACGTACCCAAAACCCAACTCGAGCCTAGGTAACGTTTTTGTGCTAGCCTTCCTGCTCCCTCTATGAGGAGTGAAGAGGTTATAACACACACCAACACAAAAACAAAACCAAAAAAAAAAAAATGGAACCTTACCTTTAGAGACAAGAAACGCGAAATTGACGCCGAGTTTCTTAACCCATGAAATCCAATGTCATAAGAAATGCTACCATCAGGCTTGAAAAGACCATAATGCTTCTCAGATCCTGCACCAGTCTTCATATCTTCATTAAACAATGCAAAGATATATGCTTTTATGATTGGGTTTGGTCTTAGCGGAGTCCCTCTCTTCTTGAAAAGCCTCTTACGCAAATTAAAATTGTAAGTCCTTGCATTCTGAACAGTAGCTCCTGCTTCATTCTGATCCCCTCCTGAAGCCCAGCCTGTCTCTGAGATCCGGACTTCCATATTACCGTAGCCTGCATCTTGCAAGGCAGAATATGCTGCATCTATGACAGCATCAAACATGTTGTCATAGTGGAGATTGGTTTTCGCATCATAAACTCCAGGGTTTGGCTGAAATAGAGCATAGTTCATATCGATATGATCTGGATCACTTTTGTAAGCTATAAATGGGTAAATGTTGAGAAAGAATGGAGCACCAGTCTTTGAAAAGAAATCCAAGATCGGTAGCATGTACTGTTTGACATTGTCACTGAAAGTGCATGAAGAAGGAGGATAGGAATTACTGAAAACAGCCTGTGAATGCGGCGTATAGACTTCAATGAGCTTATGAAGCTGAAGCCTTCTCAGAGCTCTGTAGACATTTCTAATAGCCCCAAGTAGAGCCTCTGTCAATTGTTGATCGTTTGCTCCCAAAATCTCATTTCCTACTGCAATTCCTCGAATATGTGTGTCAGGTAGAAATTGCTGCACATTATCCTTCACCCAATCCATAGCAGCATCTCCGTTGCTACTGATATTTTTCACATACTCATTAGGCAAACCAATTACTAGGTCTAATCCAGAACCTCTAAATGCATTTAGAACATTATGATCTGAATCAAATATTTTAACATTTTTTATTTTTGCTGCTTTCAGAAGTATCACTACATTTTCAGGTGAAGGTATGTTATCAGCTATCCTTCCATAATTTACCCCATAGGTCCCAGTAAAAGCCTCGACTATCAAGATGCCTGCATAGGAACAGAAATGGCCAAATATATTATAGACAATTCATCACATAGCAAATGTAAATGATCATGCAACTCATAAAGGTAAGGCTTTGTTTCCTTCTATCGGCATAAATTGTTTGTTTCAATAAGTAGGAAGTTAGACATTCTCCATTCACTACACAGGGCCGGAGAAAAGAAATTAAATCATTTCAATATCCTTGTTGACTATATTATCAAAAACAATGTCCTGGCTGGCTATGAAATAATGAACACAGATTGTTCTTGAACAGCTAGCAACACAAGCAGCTGCGTATAAAAGAAGTTCTAAAAGGAAGTGAACTCATGGTCAAGGCAAATTTTATCTGAGGCACCCACAAAGTCAGGAACTCGGAATACTATTGCTGCCTACTGATGCAGAACTCTCAATTTCGTTTTGCTTTTTTCAAAGAACGACCAGAAACAACTCCAAAACCTCAATAAAATAAATTTAAATAAAATAAATTTAAAATTTTCAACAAAAATTAAAGTAGAAAAAAGAAAGCAAAAGCATGGACTCAAAATCTCAAAAGGACAAACTAAAAAGAACATTTAATGCATGAAAAAGCCCACAATTAAAGCGGAAAGCAACAGATTGTATCCTATGGTCGCTGCATGAAATTATTCATAACCAAACTGCACGTAATTTTAACTTATAAATGCAACTGAATTCGAATAACGGTTACTAAATTGAAATAGCAGAAAGCAAAAGTAAGCTAATCAAACTCCAATTCTATAAGATTAAAAGAATCTTGACCCAAGCAACTCATTTAGGCAGGCAACTAACAGATTTCTCAATCAAACAATAGACTTGAATTCCTGTTCTCTGAATTCAAAAACTTGAGAGAGAGAGAGAGAGAGAGAGAGAGAGATGGAGAGAGAAACTGACCTTGAAGGAAAAGAACAGAATAGAAGCAGAGCGAGAGATGGAGGAGACGGAGTATTGTCTTCACCATTTCCTGTATTTTTTTCTTCCCTCTGAGAAACTTTTTGTTGTTGTTGAGAAAAACAAATGAAGAAAACTCAATAGACCAAAGCACAGCGAAAGCCACTGAAAACACGACCAACGCAACAAACAACAGAACCAACGAAGAAGGAACATAATACTAAGCCGTCGAGCTTTTCAATATCAGTTCTAAAAGTATCTATTTTACGAAATCAGTTCACATGGTCCAGTTTGGCAGATTTAGGACTTCGTTAGTAGCATCTCATCATTCCAAATAGGCAAATACCCATTTATTTTCATTTGGCGTCTACGTAAGAGTCATTATGAGTGTATTTAATTCGATATTAAACTCATTTTTTTGAAGCGAATTTGTAAATATCAGTTTAGAATTGAAAGCAAATTGGTAAAATATATATATTTTTATATTAGAAGTCAATTTGAGAGTTAAATTTTCAGTTTTAAATTTTAAATTTTTAAACTAAGTTTTTAGAAAACACTTGTTTTGAATTTTCTATTTATGTTAGTTTAAAAATGAGTTAAAAATTAAAAATAAATTTTAAAAAAATGAGTTTTGTGTATAGGTAAATAAGTCCTAAGCTGAAAGTCATTTTTAGTGGTCTATAATTGCGAAAACTAAGACTTGGACTAGTCTGGACCAGATTTGTTCAGCAATGAAGCCGACTTTGACTCTTGAGTGCGACCTCTATTGTATAAGCATCTGTCATCTTTCTTCATTAATCAGAGATAATCAAGAAAGACAGCAATGCTTACCTTCAAACTCAAGAAACCAAAAGAAAAAGACATATGTCCGTATAGATTAAGAGCAGATTGGTTCTATTTTGTTTTTATATGTAAAAGAAAAGGCAAACAAAAAAACGTGTGCGATTATGCGTTCGCAAGAAAAGAAAAAACTTTACTACGAATACATTTTTGCACATCAAAAGTTCGATTATATATGTTGTCATATGACATTTTTTTCTCAGTTTCAGATGAAAGTTACCGATAAAAATAGTTTATGCTACTGGTTAACTACAACAAAGGTCAATGTATGACGGTGGTTGGCATCTAAAAATTCTCTATTGCGTAGTTGTTGATACATCACCTTCGCAAAACCTCCCATAATAAGGTGCATAGTATTGTTGACCCTTTATAAAGCTACGGCGAGATTGATCGGGTGATCTAAGGCATTCCGGTATAAAAATCGTATCTTCCTCGCTGTCATGCTTAAATAACTGGCCTCTTCAACCTATGCAGCTTTAATATTAGTGTGACGCTGATGCAGATTCCATGTTCGCTTCCAGAGTGACTGCCACCTCATAGCTCTCTGCTTTTGAAGGAGAAACAACGTAATCACTTTCTTCCTGCACAAAAGACCCAATACTTCAATAAGATCCAATAAACTTTTTTAAGAGTTTCTCAGATCGTGTTCTTCGAAGCTAAGTAAGAAGTGGCTTAAGAATATAATGTCACCTTCACTCAGACCACAAATTATGCCAAGGAGTTCAGCCCAGATAGAGGAACAGAGGAAAAAGAAAATAGTTTAAGCATTGCGTTGAAATTGCCAGTATCCAGCTATGGTTAAAATCAAGGCTATTACATAAGCTCATGACTCGCTGAACAACGACCACAGCTCTCGGCTGCTTAACAAATTTTGAATGAAATTCTATTCTCTCTATCCGAACCAAAACTGAAATTTGGCGTAGTAGTGTCAGCAATGTGGGCACTTGCATTGGTGCTGAATGAGAAATCAGGACCATTACTAGCAGTAGAGTGGCCAAATCTGAATACTAAACTCTTGTCTTCACTGCTTGCAGAAGATCCAAAGGTATAAGTAGGATTTTCTGCTTCGCTTGTCCTATTAGAGCTGACATTAAGTGCTGGTACTGCTCCTAGACTAGTGTTTGAGGAAGCAAAACTAAAAGTCGTCCCAGGATTCGTGCTGGAGGAGCCAAAATTGAAGGTGGTTCCTGTACTCTTGCTGGGGCCCAAACTGAAGCTTGTTCCTAGACTTGTGCTGGCGGAGCCCAAAATGAAGCCTGTTCCCACACTTGTGCTGGAGGATCCAAAAGTGGAGATTGCAGCTGTACTCGTACTGGAGGAGCCTGAACTGAATGTTATTCCAACATTTGCATTGGAGGAACCAAAACCGAAAATAGTTCCTGTGCTTGTGCTGGAAGGTCCAGTTGATGTTGTTCCTACACTTGTGCTGGAGGAGCCAAAACCCAAAATAGTTCTTGTGCTTGTGCTGGAAGGTCCAGTTGATGTTGGTCCTGCACTAACACCAGAGGAGCCAAAACTGAAAATCATTCCTGCACTAGTGCTGGAAGAGCTGAGATTTGATGTTGTTCCTATAGTTGTACTGGAGGACCCCAAACTGGTGCTCGAAGAGCCAAAACTGCCTGTTGGCTTTACTACTTCATCACTTGCTCTGTTGTTTTTGCCAGCTGAAGCTATGGTTGGTGTTGGTGGCGGATCCAGAAATGCATTAGAAGTGAATGAAACAGGGAAACTGAAGTCGCTTGTACTTCTTCCTTTCACGTTAGAAAAAGTAGAGGCTTGTTCTTGACCACATGACTCAAAGGCAGACTTTGAAACTTGAAGGAACTTGGTCTGAGAACTTTTGTTCATAGTCTGCACAGTGCCTTCCTTCCTGCTTTCTGGAGGAAGAACAGTTTGAGTTTCACCTCCATGCTTCTTCGAAGATGATCCCACAAGAGCCTAGAGGATATCATAGAGAATTGAATTGCTATTCAACAATATAACCTCCAACTGTGTTATAACACAACTTCGGACTTGGATGCTATAAATTTCATAACTCAAAGATTATGCATTTTGAGTTTCATTTACTATGAATGCGCTCAATGGCACCAAAAGCCAAATGTTGCATAGGCAGGAGAGTAATGGAGAAGGTTTTATTGGTTTGTTGCAACATTTGCATTGATAAGAGTATAGTCATTATAACCTTGCATATATAAGAAAGTTCACGGAAAAATCATCCAAAATGACAAGAAAAAACTAATTCTTCAGTGGCGGATTTTTGGCTAGTCAGGAGCGTAAGAACTAAACTGATGTAAACTCAAAAGCCAGGGGGATTGATTTGACTCTGGTGACTTATTGAAAAGAAAGTTTCACAGTTAAAATATCATCTTGCTAATCCACTCTCAGTCTACATCCATCCTCAATATCACTCTTATACAATCTCACCAAAAACTAATTTATTTATCTAAAGGGCATAACAACTAATTGTACTTGCATATCAGACCTAAAGGGTAAGAAAATACAAGAACACAAATTGCTAAAACATCCTGTTTCCACAACATAGGCTATAGGAGATTATTCTCCTCTGAAAATGCATGAGAATTGGGAAAAAAAGAGTAGCAAGTTTGAAGAAGTACTTATGTACACAGAAACCTGAAGGCCTCTTGGAATTTTCATTCACACTGCACCTTTATGTTACTATCTCACGGAGATATGACTTTTAACTAGTGATCAAAATCTAAATATAAAAGTTCTCTACTATGCAAAATTAAGAATGTGCAAACATTGCTTAAACATAAGTGGGCATGGGCATTTCATAGCAAAGCGAACACGCAAACAATTATCAATATCTCATGAAGAACATAAAAGGTACCTTCTCAGTGTTTAAACTCTGATAGCCAATATCCTCTCCAAGCACACTAGCCCTTGGATAGTTAAACAAGTTACTGCCGGTCTTATGGTCCATGCAATTGGTCATAGACTTTGGTTCAAACCTTCCAGTGGCTATCTGCAACTCCTGTGATTTTTCTTTTGGGGTAGGTAAAGTTCTATCAAGATGTTCTAATATCCTTTGAGCCACTCCACTTGACTGTGGATGCACTCTCGATGAATCCCTAAATGCTTTAGATTCCTTAGCATCAAAATCAGCAGGTTGGAGTAAAAAGCTGCTGCACTTAAGTGAACTGTCAATAAGACTACTTTGGAAAGGGGATGCAGGGTCCTTTAATGAATCTGAACTTGTAGTATGAAACGCAAAACGACTTTGAAGATCGGACCTTCTGCCTCCTCCAGGAGCATTGATGTGAAGATTTTTTGCACGTACTCTCCGACTAGAACCAGCTGATGTATAATTATCATCCAGAACAGACATCCTTCTCTTTATGGCCTGCCATAAAAACAAAGGCCAGATCAAGTATTCAGCATCTCACATACTGAGTATATAAAGAGCAAACCAAAATTTAAAGAGATAGAAGTGAGAAACTTATACAACATGGCATGTGCCTCACCTTGACCAACTAAAATGCTAACAACTACATGCCCATGGACTAAAAGTTGGTTACCAACAGAAGCTACCAAAAAAAAAAAAAAAAAACAAAAGTCGAATGAAGATTCTTTTTATTTTCCTTTGTTGTTTGTTGAACCATTAAGAAATTCCTGTGACCTCTTGGCATGTTAATATGATATGACCACCACACCATTGCCATGGATGATGTGTCATGTGATTAGTTCTTTTCAATTTGACTTGAAACAACCACCAACCACAATATACCACATCATACATGTTTTGGAGCATGATGGTTATCACCATCATGTACAGTAGTGCTCTCAGGTGGCTACAAGGGACCATTTACTATAAGCAGATTCGGTACATACAAAGCACACATATGACTTGCATGACATCAACTGTCATTCATTCTGTAAAGCGGTTGTATAATGTATTTTGCAGTACCTATTCAGGCCTCCAATTACCCGGTTCAAGAAGTTTATGCATTAAGAAATGAGCTAGACTTGCAATATATTCCTTAAACTTCGCTTATCCCATTGTTTTTTCTTCTTCTGATAAATAGTGGCTTATAGCATGACTGCAACTTGATCATTAATTTGCAGTTGCTTCTGATCTAAATTGCAATATAACTGGAATGTATGTCAGGCAGAATAATCCAGCTCACAGAAGATTTAGCCACACTTCACCTGGATTAACCAAAGTCATTGATAATTTTGAACTGATTGTGGGTTAGAATCCACCTAATTTGTTCTCTTAAGATGTGGATGATTACTACGACCACTCAAAAATCCTAAACAATCTTCCGTTTTGTCCAATACCAGTTAAATGATGTTATCATTTAAACCACCAACATTTGTAAACATCCTGAAACAATTATTTCCATACATGATAGGAATCTAAAATACCACTGCCAGTTGATTTTCATGAATAGCTAATAGCCAAATACCAGGATAAATAGTTCTAGCGTTGTTTTTTTTCATTAGATGTCTGAGGTTAATAATCAACAAAATTAACAATTTGCTTTCAATTTTAAACTTCTTTATTATTTTAATTTTATTACTTTTAAATTTTTATCATTAAAGTACTTTACAATTTATACATAATAGTAACAATCATAAAATAAAAAAATGAATAAAATGGTTTTTGCAAGGCAACCAAATTGCAAACTGCAAGTGCAAACAACTGAGACATTCATTTAAAATAAAATCAAGAAAAAGCTCTTAGGTATAAAAGTTAAGGCAAAGAATGCACAAAGTAGAAAAACAGAGAACAGATATGTTATCATATATGTATAGACGAAAACAATAATTGCATGCAAAAATTTCTACAGTTGAGCAGGGGTTAGTACTGTGTTACTGCTACTTATTGGAGTAGAAATTTGTTTGCTTCCAGCTGGAGAAAGATATGAAGGTCTCGGGGAACCACTTTGAAACTATAACCACGATAAAGTTTAACCAAACAAAGAAAGTTAGCAACAAGATTAAACATAACAAAAAAAAAAACAAATAATACTAGCATGGATTAATGAGGAAAAGGAAGACAAATCATACCTTGAATGAAGATCTTGATAAATTTGCACCAGAATAGCATGAACGAGGAAACAGGCTTAGGCCGGCCCTGGCGGTTGATGCCTGAGGTGTGAAACAACCATGATCACCCTGTACAATGGAACCTGGCCAGCACAAAGGTGACTTTGTAGCTGATGGAAAAGGTAGTTTTGCTGTAGATTCATGGTAGGTATTTGAAGAATTTCCAACCAATTTCTGACGGTCATGATCAGGTGCAATCAGAGATCGCATGTAAGCTTTTGCAATTTCAACTGGAGAAGAACCAACGTCCTCATTTGCCTGCAAGATACACAGATGTAACAGAGACACAAGTGATACTAAAACAGTATTTTTTAAAAACACAAGTCCTTACAGAAGTCAAATGTCTGCTTACACTAGTTTGAAATGTTTCAGAAGTCTTCTGATACAACCTGTCTGTTTGCAAATTACCCTTATCTATCAAAGATACCATATTTTTCTGACTCAGTGCTTTGTGGTCTTCTGCTTCAATTCTTTCAGAACTTTTAACCTCATGGACAAGGCCACTTGTCCTTGAGCGTAACAATTCTATCAAGCGTTCTGATTCATGTCTGCATAGAGTTGCAAGACTTCTTGTGAGAAATGCTAGAATGTTGATACTAACACAGATGTGACATTAGTGTTTATACCAACCCTGATCAAGCAAAAAACAAGGTTATGAAAGAATGACAAGAAAAAAACAGAAAAAGTTCATACTTCCTTAGTTTCGCAAAATAGCATAAGGGCTGAGGACATAACTTCAGAAAGCTTGATTTTCATAACTAATAATGAATTTGAATGCCGAAATTCCCATGAAGCTTAACAATAAGTAGTAATTCTAGTGTGAGCAAACAGTGCGGGTACCATATTGCTTCCATGTGAAAGCGGATTTCGCAAGACGGAACATAAATTTCGGCAAAGGTGCACTTTCAATCCCCATAATAACAACACTCTTTGTGCCTAGTATAATATAAGAAATAGGCAAATTATAATGTTCATTTCAGTGTTATATGATCATGCCAATACAACAATACGAATAAATTGAAAAAAGAGATATCAATCAAAACTTATTACTGAAGTATAAGCTCTACTTGCCTAGAAAAGAACTTATGTTTTAGTCTTTCCTCAATTTCATCAAGCCCAACGTCCTCCTTGGAATTGTCTAGCTGGTCGTTTGCATGTTCATGGTGATCATTTAGTGGGTTATTTCTAGTAGGAGTACCATGTTCCTGCAATGAAAACAAGTACGGAACAAGGGAATAAGAAAGACATATGCACTAAAATGTTAATAAAAATCATCTTCAACTCACAAGTTAAAGTCATAAGACATATTTCGTTACATAAATGACATGAAATTAAGTTTACTAAGATTCAGCAATGAAACATCCCTGTGTAGAGGTACCCCGAGAAATGTAGAAGCTAAAATTTTCAGACATAGCAAACGGTAGATTATAGACGTGGTAAAGTAGCCTACAGAAACATGCTGGAAGGTCCAATAACATACTGAACCAAAAGATCTACCTCGATACCAAGAAACAAAGACGAAAATTCCAGCAGAAGCTAGCCTATCAAGGCATAAATTCAAATTGGAACGTATGCTTCCAATTGGAAAAAATTTTCATAAACAACGATTGTGACATTCACACAGGAGTTGGGTACATTAAGATCCTAAATATTATAACAAAGAGATACCTGGTCAATCTATTTTAAATCTCTCCATCGTGTTCATTCTACTTATATTCAGCATTCAAATTGAATGATCATAATCATACAGAGAGCATACTCCGAATATCCTATTTAAAGAAAGAATAGAGGACATTGTTTCAAGAAGCTACAAAGCTGAAGGTTAAATGGAATTGCAGCACGTAAACATACTGTGGTCAATTTTGAAGTACCATTAGCAGTCAACATCATTGAATCATGGAATAATATATTGCTACTCTGGCAATTAATTATATGTGTGAACTTCTTCCATAAGTAACTACACCTTGACAAGCCTATAGTACTACTTTCCCATCCTTGTATGAAAAATCCCACAAGCAAAACAAGAGACGTTAGCTCAAATTTAATTTTAAAATCATGTAACTCACTAAGGGGAAAAAATTACCTTAAAATTTCTTGGAGACGCTGGATCCTCAGGGTCATCATGTTGAACCGTATCGTCATCTCCCACGCCTGAAATAACCAAACTCAACCGCATTGTATAATTTCAATAACAAACTAATAAGAAAAAACACATACAACAAAAGCATGATATCATTTTTCGCTTACCAGAAGGGCTAGGGTTACTCTGCGGCAGTGGTAAATTTAGAGATTTTATCGGAGAGAAGAGCGTAGGTAGTAATCTAGAAGCTGGTTCTACTACAAGTTTCGAGAACCATCCCTCTTTCCCTTGTTGCTGTTGCTGCTGCTGCTGTCTGGATGGTAGCGGAGGGCGAGAGTAGGGAGTGCTCGAGGCATGCGATCGCTGGAAAGTTCGCCTGCTAATTTTTCCACCTACTCCACTGGAGCCAACTTCACCGTGGCCGGAAAACGTGTTAATTTCCGGTGGCTGGGAATTTTCTCCGCCCTCCATCGCTGGATTTTCTCGCTCGCTCTCGTTCGCGTTTGTTTCTTTAGTTGGAGATGTTGTAGCGAACTAGGAGAGTTGTCGAGGTCTGGACTCGAAGTATGGAAAGAAAGAAAAAAAAATAACAGATCGAACCGGCTTCGTTGGGTATCCGGGCGGTTTGCATTTGCTGATAAGAGTAATCCGAAAACTTCTAATTGGTTCTATGTGGTTGCATTCGGGGCTGGCTTTAGATGCTAAAATTTTTATCTCGTTAAAAATTTAAAATTTTAATAAAAATTTTATAATTTTAATAATTTGTTTAAATCAGACAAAGTTATATAATAAAATGTATTATTTTTAAAAATATAGTTTATTTAAAAAATACTTTTAAATATTTCTGTCGAAATATTACTTCGTTATCATTGCTGGCTAGCTTGGGGGATCCACAAAAAAATTTCAGTTTTCTACTACAAATTCAGAAATTTCAACTTGATTATTTCCGAAACGAACAACACCATAAAACACATCGAAATTATATGCTATTTTCTAAGTGAATACTCCTTGGCAATTATTTCTAATGATTTAATAGTGATAACTCTTTTAAAAGTACATATTTCAAAAATAACATATAATTTCTCCAAATATTAGATTAACATAAAAGTCTTTCTGTTATTGATCCAGATTAATAAGAGATAATAATCTTTACAGACGATGGTTTCCACTTGAGTTTTTCAAATCTATTCAATATTATATGAGAAATACTATTTCTGTATGATACTCATAGATCACGTTAGAGATATTTCTCTGATCTTCATTATAGCGCATCGATCTGATATACTTACGACCAAAATAATCATGAAAATCTTAAAGAGAACTCAATCTCAAAATAGCTTAAATTGTAGAAGTGTCTAAACTTGTAAGTAGTTAGGAAATATTTGGCTTTATTTTTTAGCTGTTTTTTATTTTTTTTTTTTTTTATTTTGAAATAAATTATTTATAATATTTTATAGAATTGATTTAAATTTTTAAAATATAAAATATTATAAAATATTATTATTATTTATTAAATTTAAGCTATTTATTTTAAAAAATATTTTAAAAATATTTTTATATTAATTTTTTTCAATATTTTCTAATTCAAGTCATAATTCAACCAAAGACAACTGGTGTTTAGTTGTAGGAGTGCGTTTTCAACACACTTCTACTGTCCTAACTTTAGTAGATTTTTTATTTAAAATTTAAGTTATATAATAGATTATACATAAAAAGACTTTTATAGATATAATTTTTTGAAATCAAAACAGTCAAATTTATTTTAAAACATTTTGACAAAAATATTTTATTTTAAAACGCTCGCAAAAAGCTCCTAAGACAGCTGGTTGTTTACAAATACAGTTCCTCTTGTTAAGGGGCACCAAGATCTGGCATGTGTTTTGACTGATGACTTCACATACAGATCATGCTCCTCTCATCACTTAATAAGCAAACATTTTACTCTAACCAATATTTTGAAATCCACAAGATAATCGCGTTAGTTCTCCATCACCTTCTCATTGTCGCATGAATCATCACTATCAACATAATCAATTACTAATTTGTGTCCGTAAAGCTAAAAACACTTTTGATTATGGTTCTATCTTTACGAAATCTTCTTCCACCTATTAAGATCAATTAATTTTTTAAGTTACGGATATGTTGGGATTGACGCTTTGGTATATTTCTTTTCTTCCTTTTTTCTGTATTGTTTTATTTCTGTTTGAGTTTAAGTTTATCTTCAACCAATGGGTTGAAAGAAGAATCAAGGATTGGAAACAAGATACTTGAGTGGGATTAACCACTTCGCATCCACCAACGATTAAATAAAATAGATTATAATTAATTAAGCTGCAGTGGAAGGAAGGAAGAAATCTTAAACAAGCAGCAGTTTACGGAGGTCCCAGATTTGATGCTGCTTCTACTGATAATCACTGTTTTCTCCATCGCTCTGTTATCTGTCTCTAATAAAAGCATAAACTTTTCTCTGAAATTTCAAAGAGGACCGTCTGAATAATTTCGTACATACTGAAAAATATCCAATTTATAATGTTTCGATGATGGAAGCATAACGCCCTTTTTTCTTCTTCTATCAAAAGATAAAGAAAGGGTTTAATAGTGCTTATCAACTTTTGAATCACCGCTTTTCCAAAATTTCCACGACCAAATTTTCAACAAATGCCTTTTGTTTCCTTTTCTTAAAGTGAAGGAAACAGATACATTACCACCACCAAATTATAGACCAAATCCTATCTACTAGTAGGAATCTAATGTACACAGGTTGATATTACACTACCTTTTCTTGTTTTTGTTCTTCAGGTTTCTCCACTACCTTTATTTGCTCGTGAACTGCAACAATGAAATGAACTTTGCACGCGGTGTACGTACTCTTTTAGTATCCATGCAAAAATAGCAGCCTGTTGATTGATGTAGAAGTTGCAGTACCGCATTGCTAATCTGAAATGTTCCTTTTTTTTTTACCTTATAAAAGTTTGAGGTCAGCACACGGCATGTAGATGCAACTGAGCTAGTTAGTCAACAAATCTTAATCACTAACATGAATCATATGAATTGATTAATTAGTGACTGGCCTTTTTTTTTGAGAAGAATATGACTCGATCAAGTTCACTTGTGGAGAAGAACAAAGTAATTATTGGCATCCTATCAAAACTGAATAGCTCACATGTTAAGAACATAACACCCGTTAGTTAGCTGGCTAGGCTCCAACAATTTCTATCAATCATGTTTAAGTTTGTGAAATATATAAAAGAAACACAATCATCAGAACAAAATCAACCTTTATGATTTTATCATTACCTGTTTTTTTAAAATTTTCCTTTCAAGAAATGGTCCGATGGATGAAAATTAATCAGCTCATGGAAGATAGAAGACAGAACAGACCTGGCGGTGCCTAGCAGTTTAAGAGGATGAATGAAGTTGGTGTTAGGTTTGAATTAAATTAGTTGCAGACTGCAGAAGAACCTATCTGACCACCGTACAGCCTTTTCTCTCTCCTCTTTGGTCCCCACCACTCTCATCATTTATTTCTCCTCTTCTTCCGCCGGTCCTCCGTTTCATTCATTCATTTCTCCAACCACAAACCCATCCTCTCTTCTCCCTCAACATGCTTCACTGTCACTGTTCTCTTTCTTCTTCTTCATCTTCTTCAACAACAGAACAACCGTAGCAAGAAATCGGTAGATAAAGAAAGAAAATGGCAGCAATTTCAACTACTTACTGTCGTCTTCTGTGTTTGTTGTTATGGTTGCAGCTTTGCAGTTGCGGCGTGCAAAGGAAAGTGCTCTCACCAGGATTTAAAGCTTCAGAAATGAACTACATCGACAACGACGGTTTCTTTCTACTATCTAACAGCTCAACCTTCGCCTTCGGTTTCGTTACTTACAGTGTAACTGATTCAACTTCGTTCCTTCTATCTATAATCCATCTTGGCACTTCCAGAACAGTCTGGACAGCTAACCGCGACGCACCGATATCTCACTCCGATAACTTCGTCTTCTCGGAAGACGGCAACGCTTACATTCAATCAGCAGACAAGATTGTCTGGTCCAGTAATACTTCCAACTCCCGCGCTTCTTCCATCCTTCTAAGAGATTCTGGGAATTTAATTATTGCCGACGGGAACGATGGTTCGAAGATTTTGTGGCAGAGTTTTGATCACCCTACTGATACTTTAGTTTCAGGGCAGAGTTTTGTGGAGGGCATGAAGCTTGTTAGTAATAAAAGCGGCGGAGGTAATTTGATTTACGAGCTTTCGATTAATTCCGGTGATCTGTTGCTTTACGCTGGCTTTCCAACACCGCAGCCTTACTGGTCTGTGTTGAAAGAAAAGAGGATTATTAACAATAAAGCCGAAGGAGCTGTGCATTCCGCTATGCTTGTTTCGAATTCGTGGAATTTTACGATAGCAAACAATATTTGTTGATGAAGTTTATAGTTGGACCGGACGACAAGTCGAATTCTACTTTGGCTGCTGTGCTTGGTCCTGATGGGCTTATCTCTTTCTACAGTTTGCAAGACGATTCGACGAATTCGAAGTTGCCGACGGCTGTGCCTGATAATCCCTGCAGCACGCCTGAGCCCTGCGATCCGTATTACATTTGCTCCAATAGTGGCTCTATACAGTGCCGGTGCCCTGCGGTGTTGAGCTCTGACTCGAATTGCAATCCTGATATTGTGTCTCCATGTAGCACGGGAAGTAGTGATTCGTTCAAACTGCTTAAGGTTGAGGATGGAGTTGGTTATTTTGCGACAAGTTTTGCGTCTCCTTTCGCAAAAATGAATGCTACCGGATGCAGAGATGCTTGTCTGGGGAACTGCTCTTGTCTTGCCTTGTTCTTTGATGCGGATGCTGGCAACTGTTTTCTTTTCAGTCAGATTGGAAGCCTGCAGCAGTTGTCTGAAAATTCGAAAAATTATGTGTCTTACATTAAAGTTTCAGGAAGAGGTGATGGGAGTGGAACTGATGGTGGTGGCAAGAAGAACTTGGAAACCGTGATTATAGTAGTCATTTCCCTTGCAACTGCCGTAGTCATTGCTGCTCTCATATTTACTGCACTTGTAATTCATAGGAGGAGAAGAAGGAAATCATTGGAAACATCAGAAGGTTCTTCAGGAGAGGATGAATTTTTAGATGGTATAGCAGGAATGCCAATTCGCTTTAGTTATAGGGATCTTCAAGAAGCAACAGAGAATTTCGCTGTCAAGCTTGGCCAAGGTGGGTTTGGCTCTGTGTACCTTGGAAAGCTTCCCGATGGAGCTAGTATTGCAGTCAAGAAGCTTGAGGGTATTGGTCAGGGAAAGAAGGAGTTTAGGGCTGAAGTATCGATTATCGGAAGTATCCACCATGTCCATTTGGTCAGGCTCAGAGGTTTTTGTGCTGAAGGTACTCATCGGCTTCTTGCTTATGAATACATGGCAAAAGGGTCACTTGATAGGTGGATCTTTAAAGCCAGAAGTGAGGATGATTTTCAGCTAGATTGGGACAAGAGATTCAACATAGCTTTAGGCACAGCAAAGGGTTTGGCTTATCTCCACGAGGACTGTGAATCGAAGATTGTCCATTGTGATATCAAGCCTGAAAACGTCCTCCTTGATGACAATTTTGTTGCAAAGGTATCTGATTTTGGGCTTGCTAAGCTGATGACACGAGAACAGAGCCATGTATTCACCACACTAAGGGGTACGAGGGGATATCTTGCACCAGAGTGGATCACAAACTATGCAATATCAGAGAAGAGTGATGTTTACAGTTATGGAATGGTGCTTCTTGAGATAATTGGTGGTAGGAAGAACTATGATCCTAGTGAGAGCTCTGAGAAGTCTCATTTTCCCTCTTATGCTTTCAAGAAATTGGAAGAAGGGAAGCTGAGAGAAGTTTGTGATTTGAAGTTAAAGTATGATGACAAAGATGAGAGAGTGGAAAGAGCAATAAAGGTTGCATTATGGTGCATACAGGAGGATATGTCATTGAGACCGCCAATGACGAAAGTTGCCCAACTGCTGGAAGGAGTAATGGATGTTCCTGAACCTCCAACTAGTTCTCAGATGGGTTTTCGATTGTATGCCAGTTTCTTCAAGACGATGAGTGAGGAAGGCACTTCTTCAGGACTGTCAGACTACAATAGTGATGCACTTCTTTCAGCTGTACGACTATCAGGGCCGAGGTAAACTTCAGATTGCAATCTTCAGGAGGTTTTGTACAATCATTTAAGATTGATTTTAAATTTGTCCATACATCCATAGCTGTTTCTGTGGCAATCACACTGTAATATAGTTTTTTTGGCACCTTTTTACTAGTAAGAGATATTCTGGAGAAACTTGTCTTAGCCGTCTCTTGTTAATATTTGCATCGAAACATATGTCGTCCGTGACCATTTTATGCATCCGATGTTTAACACGCAAGTCCTGTCAGGCTCATGATATTTTCAATGCCTGACTGATTGCCCTTTCCATTGTAGAAAGTAGATATTTTCTGTGTAATCTTATATAAAAACATTATTCAGTGAGTATTACATATACATGTTAGTGCAGAGAATGAGTAGAAATCAAGAGTTGTAGACTGTATGGGGTCACATAACATGCAAAAATTTCTTTCTCAGGGCATGTTATCACAATCTAAGATATCATGTGTTCACATTTTTTCAATGAAAATTATATTTTAGGAAAAGTAGCTACTGGTTGTATGTAATGGGACTTTGCTCTTCAATTTGTTTATATTCTTTTAGAATGAAGAAGCATGCACAAAGTTCACAAGTTTTATGGGAATGTTGATGAGCAGGGAAACATGGCAAAATTCCTTGTTCCAATTTTACTAATTATGATTATGATGAGAAGTCTATATGGAACTCACAAAAAAAATACTCAGACCAAAATGGATAACCCTGTGTTGAGCATTATCTCCAGAATTCCCTGCTCGTCTACTTACAGAATTGAACCTGAAGATGACCAACATTCAAAAAGACTACAGCAGTCATCCCTGAATACCCCAGATTCCTATCAAAGGTACAGATTAGGGCAAGTATCACGAGGGCACTTGCTAATTGCTAAGCACTGATTTGTTCCACAAATGCCAAATGCTGGAAATATTACAGTTCTGGTCCTTGAAGGCAGGCATAAGAAACTGGATAGAATATACATCTTCTGTGCATCCTCAAATAGCTTAACTTGGCGCTTTGTAGGCCACATGCTCTTGTGAAGGACTTGCACGTTGAAAAGAGAATCACAAGATTGTAACCAGTGATGGAGAATTTCTGCATTCACGTTTTATGTAATGCAAACACAGAAAATACTAAAGAGTTTGGCCACATTTTCTGTAATGCCATTTGCACAAACTCCTGCTGACAGTTTCACCATAGTTTGGATGTTATTATAGGATTTACTCTATTTGATGTTAAATATGCCTTATATTTTGGAACTGCAGAGACTTTCTGCTCAAATAACAAAGGTTTCCTAGTTCTTTGGTCTGTCATTACAGGAAGTTTACAAAAGTTGAAGCATATAAATAGCCTAATCATGAAAGTTATTCCTAGGAGGAAGTAGAAGAATGGCATTAGTTCTGAGGTCTCTGGGATTTTCTAAACGATACTTTCGTTAAAGGATACAGCTTTAAGAATCTATTAGCAATATGGTGCCTATGGCCGCTCTTGAAATCTCTTCCTGTATTCTAGGTTGGCATCAGATCTGAAGTTGCTGAAATTCCAGGTGGTAAGCTGCAATACTGACCGAGCATTTGCCTACTGTGTAATATTTATATACAAGTGTTTCAATCATTTACTAAAAACCCCTTCTCAACAAATTTGTGCTCTATTTATATGTCAAAGGAACTGCCAAGAATGGAGTGCTCTTGGTTTTGTTAAAGCAAAAACCTTGCGGGGACTTCAAGTTTGTAACCGAATTGTTGGGTACCGTGCTTTTCAGGCTCAATTTTATTTTAAAACGCTCATAAAAAGCTCCTAAGACAGCTGGTTGTTTACAAATACAGTTCCTCTTGTTAAGGGGCACCAAGATCTGGCATGTGTTTTGACTGATGACTTCACATACAGATCATGCTCCTCTCATCACTTAATAAGCAAACATTTTACTCTAACCAATATTTTGAAAAGATAATCGCGTTAGTTCTCCATCACCTTCTCATTGTCGCATGAATCATCACTATCAACATAATCAATTACTAATTTGTGTCCGTAAAGCTAAAAACACTTTTGATTATGGTTCTATCTTTACGAAATCTTCTTCCACCTATTAAGATCAATTAATTTTTTAAGTTACGGATATGTTGGGATTGACGCTTTGGTATATTTCTTTTCTTCCTTTTTTCTGTATTGTTTTATTTCTGTTTGAGTTTAAGTTTATCTTCAACCAATGGGTTGAAAGAAGAATCAAGGATTGGAAACAAGATACTTGAGTGGGATTAACCACTTCGCATCCACCAACGATTAAATAAAATAGATTATAATTAATTAAGCTGCAGTGGAAGGAAGGAAGAAATCTTAAACAAGCAGCAGTTTACGGAGGTCCCAGATTTGATGCTGCTTCTACTGATAATCACTGTTTTCTCCATCGCTCTGTTATCTGTCTCTAATAAAAGCATAAACTTTTCTCTGAAATTTCAAAGAGGACCGTCTGAATAATTTCGTACATACTGAAAAATATCAATTTATAATGTTTCGATGATGGAAGCATAACGCCCTTTTTCTTCTTCTATCAAAAGATAAAGAAAGGGTTTAATAGTGCTTATCAACTTTTGAATCACCGCTTTTCCAAAATTTCCACGACCAAATTTTCAACAAATGCCTTTTGTTTCCTTTTCTTAAAGTGAAGGAAACAGATACATTACCACCACCAAATTATAGACCAAATCCTATCTACTAGTAGGAATCTAATGTACACAGGTTGATATTACACTACCTTTTCTTGTTTTTGTTCTTCAGGTTTCTCCACTACCTTTATTTGCTCGTGAACTGCAACAATGAAATGAACTTTGCACGCGGTGTACGTACTCTTTTAGTATCCATGCAAAAATAGCAGCCTGTTGATTGATGTAGAAGTTGCAGTACCGCATTGCTAATCTGAAATGTTCCTTTTTTTTTTACCTTATAAAAGTTTGAGGTCAGCACACGGCATGTAGATGCAACTGAGCTAGTTAGTCAACAAATCTTAATCACTAACATGAATCATATGAATTGATTAATTAGTGACTGGCCTTTTTTTTGAAGAAGAATATGACTCGATCAAGTTCACTTGTGGAGAAGAACAAAGTAATTATTGGCATCCTATCAAAACTGAATAGCTCACATGTTAAGAACATAACACCCGTTAGTTAGCTGGCTAGGCTCCAACAATTTCTATCAATCATGTTTAAGTTTGTGAAATATATAAAAGAAACACAATCATCAGAACAAAATCAACCTTTATGATTTTATCATTACCTGTTTTTTTAAAATTTTCCTTTCAAGAAATGGTCCGATGGATGAAAATTAATCAGCTCATGGAAGATAGAAGACAGAACAGACCTGGCGGTGCCTAGCAGTTTAAGAGGATGAATGAAGTTGGTGTTAGGTTTGAATTAAATTAGTTGCAGACTGCAGAAGAACCTATCTGACCACCGTACAGCCTTTTCTCTCTCCTCTTTGGTCCCCACCACTCTCATCATTTATTTCTCCTCTTCTTCCGCCGGTCCTCCGTTTCATTCATTCATTTCTCCAACCACAAACCCATCCTCTCTTCTCCCTCAACATGCTTCACTGTCACTGTTCTCTTTCTTCTTCTTCATCTTCTTCAACAACAGAACAACCGTAGCAAGAAATCGGTAGATAAAGAAAGAAAATGGCAGCAATTTCAACTACTTACTGTCGTCTTCTGTGTTTGTTGTTATGGTTGCAGCTTTGCAGTTGCGGCGTGCAAAGGAAAGTGCTCTCACCAGGATTTAAAGCTTCAGAAATGAACTACATCGACAACGACGGTTTCTTTCTACTATCTAACAGCTCAACCTTCGCCTTCGGTTTCGTTACTTACAGTGTAACTGATTCAACTTCGTTCCTTCTATCTATAATCCATCTTGGCACTTCCAGAACAGTCTGGACAGCTAACCGCGACGCACCGATATCTCACTCCGATAACTTCGTCTTCTCGGAAGACGGCAACGCTTACATTCAATCAGCAGACAAGATTGTCTGGTCCAGTAATACTTCCAACTCCCGCGCTTCTTCCATCCTTCTAAGAGATTCTGGGAATTTAATTATTGCCGACGGGAACGATGGTTCGAAGATTTTGTGGCAGAGTTTTGATCACCCTACTGATACTTTAGTTTCAGGGCAGAGTTTTGTGGAGGGCATGAAGCTTGTTAGTAATAAAAGCGGCGGAGGTAATTTGATTTACGAGCTTTCGATTAATTCCGGTGATCTGTTGCTTTACGCTGGCTTTCCAACACCGCAGCCTTACTGGTCTGTGTTGAAAGAAAAGAGGATTATTAACAATAAAGCCGAAGGAGCTGTGCATTCCGCTATGCTTGTTTCGAATTCGTGGAATTTTTACGATAGCAAACAATATTTGTTGATGAAGTTTATAGTTGGACCGGACGACAAGTCGAATTCTACTTTGGCTGCTGTGCTTGGTCCTGATGGGCTTATCTCTTTCTACAGTTTGCAAGACGATTCGACGAATTCAGAAGTTGCCGACGGCTGTGCCTGATAATCCCTGCAGCACGCCTGAGCCCTGCGATCCGTATTACATTTGCTCCAATAGTGGCTCTATACAGTGCCGGTGCCCTGCGGTGTTGAGCTCTGACTCGAATTGCAATCCTGATATTGTGTCTCCATGTAGCACGGGAAGTAGTGATTCGTTCAAACTGCTTAAGGTTGAGGATGGAGTTGGTTATTTTGCGACAAGTTTTGCGTCTCCTTTCGCAAAAATGAATGCTACCGGATGCAGAGATGCTTGTCTGGGGAACTGCTCTTGTCTTGCCTTGTTCTTTGATGCGGATGCTGGCAACTGTTTTCTTTTCAGTCAGATTGGAAGCCTGCAGCAGTTGTCTGAAAATTCGAAAAATTATGTGTCTTACATTAAAGTTTCAGGAAGAGGTGATGGGAGTGGAACTGATGGTGGTGGCAAGAAGAACTTGGAAACCGTGATTATAGTAGTCATTTCCCTTGCAACTGCCGTAGTCATTGCTGCTCTCATATTTACTGCACTTGTAATTCATAGGAGGAGAAGAAGGAAATCATTGGAAACATCAGAAGGTTCTTCAGGAGAGGATGAATTTTTAGATGGTATAGCAGGAATGCCAATTAAGCTTTAGTTATAGGGATCTTCAAGAAGCAACAGAGAATTTCGCTGTCAAGCTTGGCCAAGGTGGGTTTGGCTCTGTGTACCTTGGAAAGCTTCCCGATGGAGCTAGTATTGCAGTCAAGAAGCTTGAGGGTATTGGTCAGGGAAAGAAGGAGTTTAGGGCTGAAGTATCGATTATCGGAAGTATCCACCATGTCCATTTGGTCAGGCTCAGAGGTTTTTGTGCTGAAGGTACTCATCGGCTTCTTGCTTATGAATACATGGCAAAAGGGTCACTTGATAGGTGGATCTTTAAAGCCAGAAGTGAGGATGATTTTCAGCTAGATTGGGACAAGAGATTCAACATAGCTTTAGGCACAGCAAAGGGTTTGGCTTATCTCCACGAGGACTGTGAATCGAAGATTGTCCATTGTGATATCAAGCCTGAAAACGTCCTCCTTGATGACAATTTTGTTGCAAAGGTATCTGATTTTGGGCTTGCTAAGCTGATGACACGAGAACAGAGCCATGTATTCACCACACTAAGGGTGCGAGGGGATATCTTGCACCAGAGTGGATCACAAACTATGCAATATCAGAGAAGAGTGATGTTTACAGTTATGGAATGGTGCTTCTTGAGATAATTGGTGGTAGGAAGAACTATGATCCTAGTGAGAGCTCTGAGAAGTCTCATTTTCCCTCTTATGCTTTCAAGAAATTGGAAGAAGGGAAGCTGAGAGAAGTTTGTGATTTGAAGTTAAAGTATGATGACAAAGATGAGAGAGTGGAAAGAGCAATAAAGGTTGCATTATGGTGCATACAGGAGGATATATCATTGAGACCGCCAATGACGAAAGTTGCCCAACTGCTGGAAGGAGTAATGGATGTTCCTGAACCTCCAACTAGTTCTCAGATGGGTTTTTCGATTGTATGCCAGTTTCTTCAAGACGATGAGTGAGGAAGGCACTTCTTCAGGACTGTCAGACTACAATAGTGATGCACTTCTTTCAGCTGTCACGACTATCAGGGCGAGGTAAACTTCAGATTGCAATCTTCAGGAGGTTTTGTACAATCATTTAAGATTGATTTTAAATTTGTCCATACATCCATAGCTGTTTCTGTGGCAATCACACTGTAATATAGTTTTTTTGGCACCTTTTACTAGTAAGAGATATTCTGGAGAAACTTGTCTTAGCCGTCTCTTGTTAATATTTGCATCGAAACATATGTCGTCCGTGACCATTTTATGCATCCGATGTTTAACACGCAAGTCCTGTCAGGCTCATGATATTTTCAATGCCTGACTGATTGCCCTTTCCATTGTAGAAAGTAGATATTTTCTGTGTAATCTTATATAAAAACATTATTCAGTGAGTATTACATATACATGTTAGTGCAGAGAATGAGTAGAAATCAAGAGTTGTAGACTGTATGGGGTCACATAACATGCAAAAATTTCTTTCTCAGGGCATGTTATCACAATCTAAGATATCATGTGTTCACATTTTTTCAATGAAAATTATATTTTAGGAAAAGTAGCTACTGGTTGTATGTACGGGGACTTTGCTCTTCAATTTGTTTATATTCTTTTAGAATGAAGAAGCATGCACAAAGTTCACAAGTTTTATGGGAATGTTGATGAGCAGGGAAACATGGCAAAATTCCTTGTTCCAATTTTACTAATTATGATTATGATGAGAAGTCTATATGGAACTCACAAAAAAAATACTCAGACCAAAATGGATAACCCTGTGTTGAGCATTATCTCCAGAATTCCCTGCTCGTCTACTTACAGAATTGAACCTGAAGATGACCAACATTCAAAAAGACTACAGCAGTCATCCCTGAATACCCCAGATTCCTATCAAGGTACAGATTAGGGGCAAGTATCACGAGGGCACTTGCTAATTGCTAAGCACTGATTTGTTCCACAAATGCCAAATGCTGGAAATATTACAGTTCTGGTCCTTGAAGGCAGGCATAAGAAACTGGATAGAATATACATCTTCTGTGCATCCTCAAATAGCTTAACTTGGCGCTTTGTAGGCCACATGCTCTTGTGAAGGACTTGCACGTTGAAAAGAGAATCACAAGATTGTAACCAGTGATGGAGAATTTCTGCATTCACGTTTTATGTAATGCAAACACAGAAAATACTAAAGAGTTTGGCCACATTTTCTGTAATGCCATTTGCACAAACTCCTGCTGACAGTTTCACCATAGTTTGGATGTTATTATAGGATTTACTCTATTTGATGTTAAATATGCCTTATATTTTGGAACTGCGAGACTTTCTGCTCAAATAACAAAGGTTTCCTAGTTCTTTGGTCTGTCATTACAGGAAGTTTACAAAAGTTGAAGCATATAAATAGCCTAATCATGAAAGTTATTCCTAGGAGGAAGTAGAAGAATGGCATTAGTTCTGAGGTCTCTGGGATTTTCTAAACGATACTTTCGTTAAAGGATACAGCTTTAAGAATCTATTAGCAATATGGTGCCTATGGCCGCTCTTGAAATCTCTTCCTGTATTCTAGGTTGGCATCAGATCTGAAGTTGCTGAAATTCCAGGTGGTAAGCTGCAATACTGACCGAGCATTTGCCTACTGTGTAATATTTATATACAAGTGTTTCAATCATTTACTAAAAACCCCTTCTCAACAAATTTGTGCTCTATTTATATGTCAAAGGAACTGCCAAGAATGGAGTGCTCTTGGTTTTGTTAAAGCAAAAACCTTGCGGGGACTTCAAGTTTGTAACCGAATTGTTGGGTACCGTGCTTTTCAGGCTCAAGACTATTATATGTTTTCATGGTAGAGCGAACATATTCATTTGTTATTCTGGCGATTGACATCGGTTGAAGGTAAAGAATGTTGTTGTCTTGTAAAAGTTTCGGAACTTTCCAAAATTGTGTTTTGTTGATCTGCTTAACTGTAAAAATGTTGTTTTCATGCTCTGAAGTAGATACAAACAAGTGCGTGTTTCAAACGCATGTAACTTCACTTTTTTCAGCCAAATTTTAAATTTCGAATAGTTTATATATTTCAATTATATAAGAAATTTAGAACTCAACTTCTACGTAATCCTAATTCTAATTTTTTTATTTATACATTTTTTAATATAATTATATATTTTAATTTTTAATACACTTTCAAAAACTATTGAAACACAAATACTGAACTCCACTTTCACTTTATTTTTTAAAAAATTTTATTTTTTATTTTTCTATTTTACGAAGCTCAATTACAAACATTTAAAACACGCTCTGATACCGTCTTTCACCATGCCTCTTACTATTGTAGTTCTAATAGGAGTTCATGACTCGAGACATTTGGTGTGATGTATAAACCCAAACGTTCACTAACAAAGTGCGTAAGAGTGTACTTTTAGTTAGTAAAAAATGAGTATCATAAAACTCATAAGAATTAGATTATAAATAAACTTGATGAATTAGGAATAAATTGAAAGTTATTAAGCGAATTTGAACTTAAAATTTAACAAAATAAAATAAATTTTGTGCAATTAAAATACACCATAATTTCCAAATTTAACTAATTTCAAGTAAAATCTAATCTTTTTTTTAATTTTGAATTCACATGCTTTTAATAATGGCACGTTTGGAAGTGTGTTTTAAATTCAATCTAAAACGCATCTTTTGTCCTATCGAAAAATAAAAATTTTGTTATGTTTTTATTCTTTTAAATTTAAAAATATGAATAATTTTACGTAATAATAAATATATTTATATATATATTAAATTAAAAAGTTTATTTAAAAAAATTAGAATTTTTTTCAAAAGAATATCTTATTTTAATTCATCTCTAACAACCCCTAATTTAAGATGCAATGGCATCCAAATTTTTTGTCATGATGGACTTTAAATTAGTTGATGTGGTAGCAAATTAATATAAAACAAATAAGTTTAGTAATTATGTATTCAACATTTCCACTTTTATGCAAATGTTTTTGACCGGATGTGTTTGACATTGCTATTTTTAATTTTAATTTCATATTTTTAATAAATTTTTTATAATCTAAAATTTATTTAAAAATTTAAGAAACTTTATATAATAAAATTTTATTATTATTTATTTTTAATGTTTATAAAAAATAAAAATTATTTAAATAAATATATTTTTATTTTAAAAATAGTTTTTATAATTACTTGCAAACAGCCGTATTAATAACCGCTGCTCGCTCCAGAAAAAACTTTAATAAGCTTTCAAAAAAGTTTAAAAAATAACCTCTAGAAGCTTCTACCGCCCCCATTTTAACAACCGGGTACTGGGCACCCGTCTGTCTGTTTACTTCAGAGAACAGAAACTTCTTCTAAAACCCTAGCCAACATTTCTCTTCACTGCACTCTCTCTCCAGCAATGATCGGAGCTTCTCGCCGTTCTCTCTCCGCCGCCGCCCGCTTTCCGGCTTCCATCGGCGCCCGATGTCGAGCTCCTCTATCCTCTACAGCTACCAGTACTACTTCCTTCCCCGGTTCCCCAACGGTACCATTCATACTGGCATGCCTCAATCAGTTTCTTCTATGTGAAGATTCGTATAGATTGTTGTCATGATTGATTCGATTGTTCAATTCCAGGTGTTGGAGCGGTCAAACGGCGAAGGACCTCAGGCTTCAGGGAATAGATGGTTCTCTGCTTTCGCCGCTCGAAATCGGACGGTGACGGGATTAAACACACGTATCGCTCTTCTAGGCAACAGGAGATATGTTTCCAGCTCTGCTGCCGCTGCTGATGACCCCTCCTCGGCCTCGTTCTCTGATCCGCCTGCTGAGAAGTTTGAGTACCAAGCAGAGGTGAATGCTGCCCTGGCTTTGAAGAATTTGGCTGTATGATGCAATTAAAATTTGATTCTGCAAAGAGGAATTTTGTGTTTACTGTTGAGGAGTAGGCTTTGATTAGCTGTTAACGAGGCATGTACAATTGATGTTTGTTGGTCATTGTTTAGTGCGGTAAACATGCAAAAATTGATGTCATGGTGAACACGGCAGTAGTTTATTAGTTAGTGGTGAATTACTAATTTGATTTGATTCTACATGTGGAAGGTGAGTCGGCTAATGGACCTAATAGTACACAGCTTGTACAGCAACAAGGAAGTCTTCCTTCGAGAACTTGTCAGGTGCGTGGCTTTGTTTAAAGAAAAGTTACTTTCTCTCTCTTTTTTGGTAGTCGTGACTTACTTAGACAAGAATTGTTCACAGAGAGTTGAATTGCTAATAATAGTCAGGTTGGGAGTTACTGGATTATGTTTCACTAATTCACAAATCCTTTTTGTAAGCTTCACTATATTTTGGATGTCATGCTACCTCGATTCCTTAATTTCAAACCTAGCATGCTGACTAGTCTCATCTCATCCATTTAGTGTTTTTTTTGTGACACAGAATTTATTCGTAGATATTCATTGATAACTTCTGGGTGTTGTTATTATATGGAAATGCACTAAGGCTTTTGGTTGTGACTTAATTTAGATTCTCTAATGACAAATGCCTTATCCTTTGTCTTTTCCACGAACAACTGTATATGCCATCTCATTCATCAAACTCTTCTTCAGTAATGCAAGCGATGCACTCGACAAGCTCCGTTTTCTAAGTGTGACAGAACCAGATCTTCTGAAGGAATCTGTTGATCTTGACATCAGAATCCAAACTGACAAGGACAACGGAATTATCACAATTACGTAAGTCTTTCGCTTTCTCTCTCTGTCTCTGTGTGTACCAGATGTACAGAGACATCTCTGATAAAGCCATTCTCTTGTAGTGATACAGGAATCGGAATGACCCGCCAAGAGCTTGTTGATTGCCTTGGAACAATAGCTCAGAGTGGAACTGCGAAGTTCTTGAAGGCTTTAAAGGTCTTGAACTTTGAACTATATTTTTGTTGACTTTGCATTGATAGCATTCAGAGAAATGCTAGCAGTTGTGGATAAGCTTCTTACATATAGGGGATCATTTGCAGGATAGTAAGGATGCTGGTGCTGACAGCAATTTGATAGGACAATTTGGTGTTGGCTTCTATTCAGCTTTCCTTGTTTCCGACAAGGTGTGCAGGATTTTATGTGCCAGTGTTAAGTCCTTGTAACGTGCTCACTTCTTAGTTGTGATTATTAGTTGTGTCCAGGTTGTTGTTTCAACAAAGAGCCCCAAGTCTGATAAACAGTATGTATGGGAAGGTGAGGCGAATGCAAGCTCTTATACGATAAGGGAGGAAACAGACCCTGAAAAGCTCCTTCCAAGAGGAACCCGACTTACACTTTACCTTAAGGTTGTTTTTGGGTTAATTTCTGATAGTATCTTTTTTTCAATTTGTGTTTAAAGGAAGATCTCTGAAGCTGTTGAGTGATCATGACTTTTTGCTTCTTCAGCGTGACGACAAGGGATTTGCTCATCCAGAGAGGATACAAAATCTTGTGAAGAACTATTCACAATTTGTTTCTTTCCCTATCTATACCTGGCAGGAAAAGGGTTTCACTAAAGAGGTCACTAATCTTGGCTATCATTTATTTGTTTATTCTTTTGTGATCTTGTTAATAGTTGGATAAATGCTTTTGGTAGTACTATTCTGGCGATAACATTTTTAAGAAGGCTTATCATTTGATAATAAATGAAAATTTGGTTAACCAGGTAGAGGTTGATGAGGATCCAGCTGATGAGAGCAAGGATGGTGAACAGGATAGCAATGTTGAGGTGACTGTTCCCTTGTAGATAGTTTTTTTTTTTTTTTTCATTCCAAAGTTTTTAGTTCTTAGAAGCCTTCCTGCTAGTATGTCTGTAACTTTTTGTGTTATTCGTATGCTTCACATTATTTTTGCAGAAGAAGAAGAAAACAAAAAAAGTTATTGAAAAGTATTGGGATTGGGAGCTTGCAAATGAGACACAACCAATATGGGTGAGAATTTGGAAATTCTCTTTTCAGAAGTACCTGTTTTAGTTTTATTCTTTTTAATAGCTCTTGTTCTCCTTTGAGCATTGCTGGTCATTGCTGCAGCTACGTAATCCTAAAGATGTCACAACTGAGGAATATAATGACTTCTACAAGAAGACATTCAACGAATACTTGGATCCTCTGGCTTCATCACATTTTACGACTGAGGTGTATATCTCTTTATTTCTTGATGCTTTTGATAATGTCGTGGTGTATGAAGCAAGTAAATCCGTTTGTAGCTATTAATACTTCACAACAAGAAAATATCTAAAATAGAAAGCACAATCTTTTCTCTTTCAAACTCTTACTGTGGTAAGTTCTTTGCCTATAACCTTTTTCAGATTTCATGCTGTGAAGTGCCTGCATCTTTTATTTAACTGGTGACTCCCATATTGGCGCTCTATGGCAGATGCTTATTTGGGATTAAACATCCATTCCTAGGCAGTATGTAGGATGCCATTTAGACCGTGCATTGCTGTTCATAAAATCATTAGTGGATTCATAAGAAGGCATGTTTTTATTGGTTATGCATCACTTTGAAGGAGCACTGTAATTGCTCTTTTGCAAGTTTTTTGGAGAATAGGAGATCTGTAATGTTTTATTCCATGAATAACCCTGAAGGACTTAATTGATGTTATGCAATTGTGTTGGTGACTAGCTGTTTTCACATTAGACTATAATGCTAGATGTTGGCAATGCTTGCAGTTTTAACCATTTTCGGTGTAATGGAATGTAACCGGCAGCTGTAACTGCCAGATGAGTAAATCATGACAAACTAACTTTGTGACTGGGAAGTGCGTGCTATAGCTGCAAAATATTCCCCGTATCAGAGCTAATGTACATCAATTTAATTGCATGTTGTTTTGAGCTGCTTGTGTTTATCTGCCCCAAACTACACTTCTCATACTAAGATTACATCTCAACTAGTGAACAGAAAGCACATGTTTTGTGTAGCTTTAAAATTAGTTTGGCTATTATCAGAGTGTGTTTTCCTTCTCTTCTGGTCTTGTTATGTTTGATAGCTCGGTTGTGTATCATAGGGTGAAGTGGAGTTTAGATCAATCCTTTATGTGCCAGCGGTAAAAAAGGATGATATAACGAATTTCAAGACAAAGAACATACGGCTCTACGTTAAAAGGGTATTCATATCTGATGATTTTGATGGAGAATTGGTAAGCATTTGCTGCTCTTTTGCGAGTCATTTGACTTCTTAATTCCATCTTGTCCAAAAGCTAACTGAACTTGGTTTGCTTTCATTCACTAGTTCCCCAGATATTTGAGCTTTGTGAAAGGTGTGGTTGATTCAAATGATCTGCCGCTTAATGTCTCACGTGAGATCCTTCAAGAAAGTCGAATTGTGAGTATCCACAACTTTGTATGTCTGTAAGAGTCTTTCTGTCAGCTCATCTCTACTAACTTTAAGTCCCCTATCAGGTTCGTATCATGAGAAAACGTCTAGTTCGTAAAGCTTTTGACATGATTTTGGGCATTTCTCTCAGTGAGAATAGAGATGTAAGTCACTTTACTGCAATCTGAGTCATACTTCTTTCTCGTCTGTCGTTTTATGCTGTGCAGCACTTCTCATTATTTTGTGTATCTAATTTATATATTCCAGTATTATTTCAATATATGACTGGCAATTTCAGGACTATGAGAAGTTTTGGGAGAACTTTGGAAAAAACCTAAAATTGGGATGTATTGAAGATCATGCTAACCACAAGCGCATCGCCCCACTACTTCGGTTCTTCTCCTCTCAAAGCGAGGAAGAACTGATTAGTTTAGATGAATATGTGGAAAATATGAAACCTGAACAGAAGGATATTTACTTTATTGCTGCAGATAGCTTGACAAGTGCCAAGAACACACCATTCCTGGAGAGGCTTGTTGAAAAGGACTTCGAGGTATAGTGATCTGTTAGTGTTATATACTTTATTGTTGTATGCCTTGTTGGATCCCATGGTCCTAATGACCTGCCCCCAGAGATTCTTATCCTAAAATGTCAGGGAAATTTACTAGCGACTTGTCTTAATGTTTGTTCTTAATTCCAATGTAGGTTCTGTTTTTGGTTGACCCAATGGATGAGGTTGCAATTCAAAACTTGAAGTCCTACAAGGAAAAGAACTTTGTGGATATCAGCAAAGAGGACTTGGATTTAGGTAAGGGGTTTTTATTGATCAGCTTCTAACTTGTAATGAAGCAAGTAGCTAAGAGAAACGTTTCTTGCAGGTGATAAAGATGAGGAGAAGGAAAAAGAAATAAAGCAGGAGTTTAGTCATACCTGTGACTGGATCAAAAAGAGGTTGGGAGACAAGGTTGCTAGCGTTCAGATTTCTAACCGTCTTAGCACATCTCCATGCGTGCTTGTGTCTGGAAAGTTTGGCTGGTCTGCAAATATGGAAAGGTGGGTCGAACACATTAGAGTTAATGGAATTTGGACGTGTGCTGACACTAGATTTCTGATACTAATTTTGTGCAGGTTGATGAAGGCACAGACACTAGGTGACACGACTAGCTTGGATTTCATGCGTAGCAGAAGAGTATTTGAAATTAACCCACAGCATCCCATCATCAAGGACCTAAATGTAAGCCCTTCTTGCTGATCTTTGATTCAGTTAGCCAAAATTGTCTTATTGATCGTATAGGAGACTTGAACTTTTGTGAATAATGTGGTGGATTTGAATAGTGAAGTTATCTCAAACATTTTTAAACTTATCTCAAACGTTTTTAATCTAATGGCTTACCAAGCTGCTGGTGTAAATGTATCTAGTTTGACATGGCTCATTTTATAGTTAGTACTCCATTTCTAGTGGTCATCCAAGAGGCAGTAACTATAAGGTTACCAGTTAGCGTAGAACTGAAAAAGAGCCAGCAAATGAAAAAATTGGGTTGTTGACATCCAAGTGTTTGCATATTCTGCTATACAAGGGCGTGTTTTAAATGCCCATAACTGAGTTTCGTGAAAATGAAAAATAAGAAATAGAGTTTTTTGAAAAATGAAGTAGAAGTGGAGTTTAGTATTTGTGTTTCAATAGTTTTTGGAAGTGTGTCGAAAATTGAAAAATATAATTGCATTGGGAGTGTGAAAATAAGAAAATTTGAAATGGAGTTCTGTATGTGGAAGTAAAGTTTTGAGTTCTTTTTGTAATTGAAATATATGAATTATTCGGAACTCAAAATTTGGCGGGAGAAATTGGAATTACGGGCGTTTGAAACACGCCCTAAGCTAGACAAATGTCAGCCATTCCTCTTGTTTGCTTTAAGGTAGTTTTTATCTTACATGTTATCAGTATGTCCAAACAGTATGGTCAGTTGGGGGTCTGCTGAAAGAGCGTATCAGCAGGATAAATCAGACCTTTTGTATTGGAAGATGCTAAGTTGTTTCAGATTCTGTTGATGTTCATATTATTAATGTTGATTAGTGCATGTTTGATCTACATGGTGTGGTTGTGTTTGGTAATCTTTGGCACTGTACTGTTTATTGTTTTAGATGCTCGATATATCTGATTCAATTATATCACTTCTGGATCTACAAATACACACTAAATCGATAACAGGTCGCACTTGTAAATGTGCTTGTCATACATGGCAAGGTAGTGTAGAGATCGTATCTGATGAAATGTATTTGCTCCTTATGAAATGCAGGTTGCATGTAGAACCTGCCCTGACAACTTTGACGCTCTGAGGTCAATTGATCTTCTGTACAACACTGCACTGATTTCAAGTGGCTTTTCAGTAAGTTCTATACATTAAGATATCAGTATATTTTACATAGACCGAGACTCTTCTATCCCTAGCAAAGGGCAAAATATCATTTTCTTGTGTATCTTACTGCTATCATCTCCTTTATGTGTTAGCCTGAAAACCCAGCAGAACTTGGCGGGAAGATATACGATATGATGGGTATGGCAATTGCTGGGAAGTGGACTGCTGAAGTGGAGCATCGTCAATCACCAGGTGCCCAGAGCTCTGAGCCAATTGAGGCTGAGGTTGTCCATCCAATTGAAGCTGGAAGCCAGAAATGAGGTCCTTTCCCGATGATAGATATAAAACAATTTTGCATGGAGCAGAGACGAACTCATCAGAGATGAAGTGTCAGCTATAGATTATACTTTAAGTGCGAGAATCATATGGTTATGATATATAGTTAGGTGCTATTATAGTTTCTTCTGTGCTGAAAACAGAAAGATGCATTTTGTAATCCTAGATCAGGAGCTCCTTGCGAAAACCAAGAACAGGACGTTACCTATCTCTGTTATTCTGGTAACAATTTTTAGAGTTCCCAAGTAATAGAGGAAATTGTAAACATCAGTAGCTACCTAGACGATAAATTAGTTTGCAATCTTTTCTAGACAGTTTTAGCTGTTCACCATCTTTGAACACTGTGCTAGTACATTGTTTGTACATATCTGAGTGCAGATTGGCAATAGAGTATCAAGTATCTACCAAAAATTTGGTTCTAGAGTCTAGGAAATTGGTTTTGTTTTGGCAGATATTTGACTACAGAAAACTTTAATGTTAATTAGCTGGAATCAGAGATAGTTACAACATGTCGGTGGACGACATTTTGATATTACTATGCTGATTTTGGTGTCGAGTTCATTGGAGTTGTGCCTTCGATTTGATTAGAATCTGCACATCTATTCTTACGTTCAGAACTCAACAAACTTGTTTTTTGAACTTTGAAGTGATTAGATAAGATTTGAAGCTCCGCTGAAGATTTTTTTTTCCTCCATCAGTAGTCTTTAGTTTCAGTGAACAAAATCTTTCGTCTTTGTCACCAGCTGGAAGGTCTTCAGCTAATCAATAAGTTCCTCAACAAAAAATATCTCATATAAAATAGTGTTAGCTTTGACCAATATCCCATTCACAAGTTTGAGCTAAAGATAAACTAACTCCGTCAGTAACAGATACCAAAACATTATAGCGTCAAACAAATTTTAGAAAAGAACACACCCTTACGGTATGTTCTTCGTTCTTTTGTGGTATTAGTAGAGTTGAACACTTGAGAGTGTAATCTATTCTAATTGAGTTTAGATGTGGTGCTAACTCTATTTATAAAAAACGTTCTTGAGTTATTTGTGTTAGTTGGCTTAGAAGAGAGTTGATATTTATTCCTTTGAGAAATGAGTTGAATGAGTGTGTTGGATTATGTACGCTATAAGCATGTCTTCAACTAACTCTATACATTTGAAATACATGTAAAGAAATATAAGAATATAAGATATCATATCAAAAAGTTTGGAGTGTTTCAATTGTTCGGAATTACAGTTTTTCCACCAAAATTAAAATTTCGGAAAGTTCATATATTTCATTTGTATAAAGAACTGAAAATTTCAGTTTTACATTCGAAATTTCAGTTCTAATTTTTTTATTTGTACACTTTCTAATACAGTTTTTTTTTTAATTTTTAATTCATTTTAAAATAATTAAAATATAAAAATTGAAATTCACTATTGATCATTTTTTTAAAAAATTCACTTTTCATTTTTTATTTACGTAAAATACAATTATAATTATTTAAAATACGCCCTAACAAAGTGCTTTTTTTATAGAAAATAATTTTTCAAAAAGTTATTTTCTAAAGAAGTAAGTTATAGAAGTAATTATTCATATAAAGTCATTAGAAGTAATTTTTTAGCTCACAAACATTACTTTTTAAATACAAAAAAACACACAAACTCTACAAATATTCTCCTAAATCTATAAGTACTATATTAGTACTTACATCATTAGTAAATTTGGACTTGCTTATGAATGTTGACTCCAACTTAATTTTATAGTTTGAGCATCTTTTATTTAATTAGAAGTGAGTTTCTAAGAAGCAAGTAGAAAATGAACTGTTAGAATGTGAGTTTGTGAAAGTAAACATATAAAAGTAATATAAAAAATTATTTGAAAGTGATTTCTTGCCGGAAGAAAGCCACTCGAATCACTTACAACAAAATAAACAAAACTCTTTGTATCAAATGATTTTCATTATTAAGCAATAACATACTATACAAATGAACATATTGTTGTCTTTATCATGACTACAAAACAGAAGCAAAAGATTAAAAGACGGACGGACGATAATCGCTTGGTAGCTAAACTTGCTTATTGAAAACTATTGACAGGATAACCATAGACGCCAAACGAAATAGAAATTGAGTTGAAGATGAGAGCAGATCACTTAAATGGACCAGTAGCCACAAATTTGATTCTGATATGCAAATTGATATTACTATTTCAATATTGTAGAAATATCGATAATAGGTGACTCAAATTATTTTTTTTTTTTTCTGAAGATTTTAGTTCGCAAGAGGCCAAGATGTTTGACAACGATGGCGACGGTGGCTGTTGATCGTTACTGTTAACCTACAGTAGAGTTCCACCGAGAATCAGTCATCATTTGTTGCCGTAAATTTAAGAGATGATTGCTGCGTGGTGTTAAGGAAATGGTAAGGGTTTATTGAAACGAATTCTAATTTTTTCTTTCAAAATTAAACTTTCGAATAATTAATATATTTTAAATATACAATAATAAGAAACTATATTTTAAATTTATATTCTATTTACAACCCACTTTAAAAACATAATTAAAATATAAAAGCTGGATTTTATTTTCAATTTACTTTAAAATATATAATTAAGACAAAAAAAACTCTATTTTTAACCTATTTATCAAAAAATTCTATTTTCTAATTCCTATTTCCGCAAACCTAACTTATGTGCATTTGAAACAATTCTTGAATTAAATGAGGGTGAGATTGGCTAACTATTGCAACCAATTTGATTAAAATTTCCATAATGTCTATGTTGTGAAAAAGTTTAATAAAGAGTCATCTTTAGCTTATCGTAATGTATTTATATCAAAACAATTTTTTTATTAAATATCATTGCATTTCCATTCTACATGCAATTAAACCACACCCCTTTTATATTTACTAAAAATCACTAACAAGTAATTCATAGTTTTTATTGCAAAAGAGATCTTGTAAATTGCAAAATCCTACCAAAAAAGCTACAGTCAAAACCAAATATCACTAAACTAATGTCTTAAACTATTTCATCAATCAAACATTAATTCCTAAATAAGTCAATTTAATTTTATTAACCTAATACCAAACAGAGATGCTAAGCAAAGAATGCTATACCATAAGTTTTTAGATCTGAAAGTACTTAGTGAAAAAAAAAAAATTTATCTACAAAATTAAAAATAATTAATAATAAACTTTTTTTGTACTTTCTAAAATTTTAAAAACATTCTATAAAATATTTTTAAAATTTTATTAAAAAATATAAAATAAAAATTAGACCGAAAAAAAGATTACTCCTAAAAATCCAGTCAATCATAGATGTCCGAGAAAGGAATCAAATATCTGCTTAGATTTTTATACAAGATGCATTCTTTCTAGCATCAACAAACAAGCATACGCTCAAGATAAAAAGAATTCACAAAGCAAGTATTTAACCTCCAAGGAAAAGTTCCAACTTCTGTGCTACTTGACATTGATTTACGACGTGAAGAAGAAGAACTACTGACTGACTAACATAACAGATGGTAGTTTTAACGGCAGAGTAAATATCTATCATCTATGAGGAAGCCGCGACTACAGGATGGGGTGCTGGTGGAGACATTGAACTATTCCAGTGAAAGGGAGTAGTCTTCAAAGACGATTGCTTGTTTGGTTCCGATTCCTGACGAACGTTTTCTTCTTGTTCTTCATCTTCTTCCAATTCCCATAAGAACTGAGCGTATGAAGCCATCACATAGCTGCAAAACAGGAATTTGAGTGTAACACACATGATGGACAAACAACAACCATGTACAATACGCCTTCAATCTTTTCTTAAGAGATGTTTGGTCTAGACTTTCTGGGTAACTATTACGTCGATCAGAGTTACAAAACAAGCTAGTCGATCCAAATCCATTCGAAGCGATTGAAGGACTGTTTTGATATTTAAACCTAGAGAGGAACAAAATTAGTAAATTACACAAGTGCCAACAATTTTTATTGTCTTAATTTTCAGATTTGATCAACCTGGCAACAACATAGCTTCATGTCTTGTCTTCAGAATGAGTACATCGAATCGCATTGCAAAATACCATGTATCAGGCAAATCTTATATATAGAAGAAACAAGGTGAATTGTTCACAGCACCACAAGATTATTAACAGCCTAGCCACCAATATTCTGTCAAGCAAGAGATGCCACTCAAAAAATCTCTCGGATAAAAAACATGAGCTATCATATGTGTTCATCAACAATCTCCACCTTCACTCAAATCACAAAACTTACCGAAACACTATAGTAGTCAAGCTCTTGGCATAGTAAAACAGTACAATGCTTATGCTACAGCAACAATATCAAATGGGCCCTAAATCATGTGAGTCAATTACTTACCAGTCATCTGGTGCGGCCTTGACTGCTCGATCAAAATAGGCTTCAGCTCGTGAAGTGTCCTTAGTAGTTTGCCAAATGATCTCTGCATACAGGCACAGTACACCTGCATCTGAAGGGTTTACAAGTATTGCTCGCTCGCAATACTCCAAAGCTCTAACACAATCCCCTATTACCTGTTCCGAATAATACGGAACAACAATATTCATCAACTAACCATCAAAAACATTGAATCACCAATGAAAAATGTCGAATATTCAATCATTGAATTGCAACATCAGTAATTATTACCTCTTTCAGAAATCTAGCATAATTTCCAAGTATAAGCGAATTTGACGGATCAGCTTCGATCATTTCCTTATAACATTTATCCGTCGATTCATTCGGATCCGAAGAATTTTCCCCATCACCATTACCACGACGACCGTTACAAACTCGTCCACCTCCACCTGCACAACCATCACCCATCACAAGAGTCAAAGGCTCAATGGAGCTACTACTCCTCTCCACCGCTGCTTTGCTCTCGTTCGATTGCAGCATCAACAATTCACGATTCATCGATCTGGACGCGACCCTGCTACTATTACTCGTTTCAAATTCAGATAAAGAAGCCGACGGCGGGATTAAACATCTTCGACGGCGGCGAGGACTAGTTAAATAAGAAGCCAAGAGATCATGAAGATGGCTATCTGAAAGTGTTCTGGAAATATTACCGGATTTCCTTTCTACTTTTGATTTAACAGAGAAAGAGAATTTGGAAATCGAAGCCGATGAAGCTGCTTCTGGTGATGGTTCTATTGACGGAGAAGTTAAACTTGCTGCAATGGAGCTGAGCAACGGAGACGATGCGCTCCGGAGTAACATGACTGCAGCCGCCGTTGTTCTTCTTCTCTAATTTTTAGTTCTTTTAGATAAAAATTGTTGGGATCCAATAATGGCGGGCGAATTTATTAGCAGTAGCATGGAGAATAAAATAAAATGAGATTTACGGGTGATTTTTAAATAGAAGACGGGAAGATTTGGGCCGTCAATTGCACTGCGTAGGGAAGGACACTATTGAATAGACCATGGGTCCATTGAAAGGTTTTTAGCACGTGAAATTGGTCTACGCGGAACCATGGCATTGGGCTTTTACGTTTTTTGTCATTGGGTGTTTAAAAATTCTGACTCGTCTTCCCTGCATCTAGCTCTGTCGCACGAGTTTGTATGTAGTATTATTTGGACGAAAACTGAAAATGAACATCACGAGTTCAGAGCTCAACTCGACCCAACGTACGTGAGAGTTTGAGAAAAGTTTTTGTTATTATTTTTACGAACGTTTTGAACATGAATAAAATTTCTGATGCTAATAATGTTAATAATCAAACCATCAAGCAGAAGTAAAATTTTTCTCGAAAAAACAAGAGTGTTTCTGAATATGGAAACAAATCCCTAGTTAATTCGTAGTAAAAGCTCATAGAATTGCTTATACGGCCATAGTAACTAGTAAGAAGCTCACCGCCAAACCATTGATATAAAATAATGTGCAACTCACAAACCCGTAACAGAAACACAAATTACATGGCGCTGAAAGGTTCCCCCGGCTGTTTAATATTTCAATTCTGTAAAAATTCATTACCAATTATTTATTTTATATTTTTAATAAAATTTTTATAATATTTTAAAATATATTAAAAAATTTTAAATATAAAGAATTTACATAATAAATTTATTTATTATTTATTTTTATTAGATTTTAAAATTTTATTAAAATAAAATAAAAATATTTTTATTTTTATAAAATTATTTTGTAAGTATTCCAGAGCAATTCTTCAGCTGCTAGTAAGAATATACGCGTAACTCAACTTCCATAAGAGCATTAGTCGCGCTCGCTACGAAGTTTCAAGAAAACTTTTTACCTCCTATGGTAAGATGAAATGTAGTTTGAATTGATTGAAGAAGTTTTTTTTTTCTGTACCAGGCGAACGACTATTGCTCTTCTGAGAAATGGCCTTTATCGAGAACCCAATAACAATCTCATATCGCTTTCCAGTCGTACAATCAAGCACCCAATAAAATTGTATTCAAGTTGTACGCAAAAAAGAAACAATAAAATTCATACAGTAGTCTGGCACAGTATCGGCGAAGGAATGGATGGACTACATTCGACCGCCCAACGGAATTGACCGCGCACAAGAGGGGACGGGTATCACATGCCAAAGATGCTAATTATTTAATTAATACTGTCAAAATTTGAGCTCCAACTCGCTGAACTCATATTTAATTCAATTCTTACCGAATTTTAAATTTATGAAATTCAACTATGATTCATCGATTAAAACATAGCCTTAGATACAACCTGCCATGTCTGGAAAAGTTCTTCTAAGCTACTGAAAGGGTGAGTCTACTATGATGCTACATATAGCTTGGAAAGTTCATTGGTATGCACAACTACAAGAGCCCACACTAGAGAGGAAAATGCAAAGAAACAAATAAATGAAACATGTGTGCATTGATACAAATAGCTAGCAGCTCAAATCGATGAAACGATTGCATGATAACTAACGTGCCATTCTAAATAGGTAATATTCAGGATGAGACTCAAGAAAAGCATGCATAATTAGATGATACTGCATTAACACAAGGATGAGGAAGTAAAGGTCTTCAGAGAGAGTGATCAGATCACTACCTAATGGTATTCAATTATTCATGAGTCCATAATCTCCATCACGGATAACGACCATGCAGCCTATGGTCCTCCTTTTGTCATGTTCTCTGCATATTCCAAACACTCCGTATTCAGTAGAAGTCTTCACATGTTGGCCTAATTTGCAATCAAAAGCCTCCCTCCATGGGATGTTGAAGGCAACATAGCCCCACAAGATGGAAGGTGAAAATGTGATATGTTTTCCAATGTGTTAGATGCCCTTAGCAACAGGAAGACAGGTCTGTAATAATTCATCAAGCAGAAACACATTGCACTTCTCTCAGCGAGATAACAAGATAGCAAATTTGGCCCAGCATCCTTATCTTTTTTCCATTGCGTACAAGCCCATTAAACATAAACACATACTCTCAGGTATTTTAGAATTTAGCACCACTTGATTGCTGATTTACATCACAACTACCAAACCGTAGAATATGGAAATGGCAGAAAATAACTGCTATATAGATCAAAAGTAATCAGTACAAAATCAATGGAGTAAATGTTACTTCAGTAGACACCCCATTGCAACTTCCATTTTTTTTTCTTTATTGCAAAGATGGTAACACATCATGTACAACAAGGAAAGGCAAAGTATCTTTGTCCAGAACAGTTCAAGTCTCCAAGTTTTACTTCTACCCACCTACAATTCTGATGAAGCAACAATTTGTAACCTTAATCATAATATAAGGTCAAAAAAAAATGGTACAGAAGGACTGTTTGCTATACTAACAGAGAATCCTCTTCCTAAAATTCTTTACCCAAAATGGCTCTATTTCTTAAACCTGAAGCCTTTCTTCTTTCTACCGCCACCCCGTCCATCCCAAGCGCTAGCCCAGAAAAATAGAGACATCCAAAAAAGAACAGCAAAGAAGACCCTTAAACGATCTTTAAATCTGGACAGAGTTGAACGTAAACCTGCCACGAGGTAGCAAACATGAGCAATGACAACTGAGCCAAAACAAGAATTATTGACTTTTACTTTAATATAAACAAAATCTTATTACTAAATCATCAGTTGAATATTGCTTTTAAAAAGAAATTCCTCAGGCTATACGGTAGCAATCATCGAGACTAGTATTTTCGTCATCATATACAAGAAAACTATGCCTTCAAGCAACCAATGCTCCGTGCAAGCAAGTGTAGAACAGATTTGTACAACAAAAATGGAAAAGGTGAATTTGCTGCGAACCTAGACTTCTGTATTAAGTAAACAATTAAATTGTGGACTCTGCCCAGGTGTCGTATAGCAACAACCACCATGTCTGCAAGGGCGTGCATATATTTATAACCACATTTCTGCATGCACTTGCATTAGTGAGCTGAGGCAATGGAGGCACATTGCAGACATGCACAATCATGAAAAATCTTCATTTTTCAATGCAAATAGAAGACAGATATATGATTCAGTTCAGAAATTCCATATGTCGCTTAACCTTCCCTTAACCTTCTCATATCACTCCCACTCAGTTTTTGAATTGAACTATCTAAACACAAGGCTGCTGCGCCATAGCAAAATTGACTCAAACAGCTGCTACATTTAAAGCAAGTATAGATTAATGCACAGTGAAGAAGAGTAACAAAGAGTCATGTCTTAAAAATGCATCCCAACTATTTTGTGTGCAAACACATTTTGTGAACCGAACTCTCCCAATATTCTCATTCTACAGCATTCCAAAGCTCTTCAAAACAGACTCGCTCTTTCAACTTTCTTCACTCTGTAGCCTAGCAGAGTCAAGAAAATATGTACATATCACTTCCCAATACCACATGCTATACATTCAATAAAGAAACTAAATATACAAAACTTGAGTCGCCTATCATGATTTAATAGTTCCATACTATAAATCTTGGTTCCACTTCTCTTTCTTACAATACATTAAGTTCACAATCTAATGTTTACAACTTGCTTTTTCACACTCCATTCTACAATTCACAAATAACTCAACATACAGAATTATAACATTCCTATCCCACAAGTCCTGAATTCTATCCTTAGGCAATCTAGAAATATGACTTCTAAATGGTGACGGAGGTGTTAATAATAGTGGATTACACTACCAAACCCAAGATCTTGCATGAAACCACAAGCGCTAAAACTGAATGATTTCTAGATGCACAGTTACAATATTCAAGAAACTGTCCGTAGGATTTCTTAATTCAAGTCTTTTGACATGGCAATGAAAATCAGGGATGACAAACTTATCATGCTAAGCCCTCAAAATAACCACTATGCTATACTAAACAAAGAACTCGTTTGCACGGTTGCCATTGATAGTTCAAATAAACTAGACGGTTTCCTAGATGGAATGTTTAAGGCTTACGTATGGACAGAAGGCCAAGAAAATAGTCGTACAGGAATTAATATGGATACCATCCTTCTTGTAGCAAGGCTCAAATTATTCTCATATTCTATAGTCAATTCTAATGCACTCATTAGATATATTCTACCTACAAATATACATATCTTAACATCTTTCCTTACCTGCTTTGTTCTTTATTAACTGCACAACGTTGATTAGGTACTACTTGTATCGAATTTGGGATATTCCACATCACTAATTCCTTTAGAATTTAGTACTCATCATGGTTATATATTGATATATCCTTATAAGTTATAACTGTACTGGCCATGGTTAGCTATTTGTCGCAATAACATTATTTTTACTAGTGATTATTAAGCAATCTCATATTGCTTTATATCATCTAACCAAAATAGGAAGATCTTAGTGTCATGCTAGTCAATTGCAATGCACGAGTTTCTAGCGATACAAGTTTCTCTCCTGTATAAGAGCTTAGTAAATATATAATACTTGAGCAATGGACGTGAGAGTAAGATCCCTTTTAATTGAACTCGCCACGACTCCTAAAAATATTTTTTTGAAATAAAAAAGACACTAGAACTGTCCTCGAAATAAATACTAAATGTTCCATCTCTTTTGTTATACAGGCAATCAAATTTTAAGAGTATTACACTGACATTTGTATTAGTTCTATAGCAAGTTTAATTAAAAGAGCCTAGAACAAACATTTGTGTAAAGTAATGCACCAAAGAGAAGTATATACAAGATGATATCAATAGTCACAGTATTTGTATGAATCAAACAACCAACATAATAACTTTATTAAAAACAAAAAGAAAATATATATTTTCTTTTTATGGAAGAAATTACAGTAAATGCTAGCTACTATTAAACTGTTGGTTCAGATAGTAGATCAAACAAACAGTGAATTAAACAGAAATTTAGATCATTTGAAGGGAACACAACTTTCAAATGATCACTATCGAAGAAAGCGTACCAGAAGATTCATCTTCGAGAGTTGGCGGCGGAGGACCAGCTGCAGCGGCAGTGCGGAGACGAGCTGAGAAGATAGGGCACCGCCGCCACTGATGAATTCCAGCGAGGGAACGGAGAGAAGAATCAGGTTCCGACAATCGACGAACAGCAACGAGATTTAAAGGGTGAAGATTGGCGTGTGACATTAACGAGCAGGAAAACATTTTTTTATTTTTGTCTCCCTTTTCTGATGTCTGCTGAATTTCTTCGGCGTTGTGTTTGATAGGAATTTTAAGAGAGTCGAAATCGGTGAAAATGGTAGCACAGAGAGAAGAGAGATTAGAAACGTGTAGAAATTTTAGAGAAGTATGGCATGCTGCCAAGTGGATGCTGTTAAAATGGGCTATATGAACGAAAGGGCCCACATTAGAGCCCATACATTGGTAAACCCAGAGTTACATTACAAAAGACACTGTCCCAGGCCCAGCCCATTCTATACTAATGCTTTTGTTTAAGATTATAGGCACCTTGTCTGAATTTTGTTATTATTCATAATAGAGCACAGTCGCATTTCAAAACTTCATATAGAGTGTGTTTATCTATAGATAAACTCATTTTTTAAAGTAAATTTAAAAAATTAAATTAAAAATTAAAAATATTTAATAAAAATAAATTTGTATATTAATTTTGTATTAATAATAAATTTTAAAATTATATTTTGAATAAATATTTTATATTTATTTTTTATTAAAATAAATTTGAAAAAGTTAAAATTTAGATGATAGATAAATACTGTCTATAGCGGACTATCAAATGAGACCGAAACCTTTGGGACTACTTATAAAAAAAGTTAGATAAAAATTATTTTAAAAAATATATGTATAACAATTTTAACGTGCATTTATCTATATTTAAATTTTAATATATTATAAAAAGTTAAAATAGAAAGCATAAATAATGTTAAACAGTATCAAAATTAGTCAAAAATTAATAGGTGCCGTCTCATTGTCTCCATCAAGCTTTCCAATTAACTGATTTGATGAATAACTTATTTTACATTAACATTAAGATTTATCTATGTCGTTGAACGTGCATTGTTTTATTGCTCTAAAAAAGAAGCAAAGTGAAACATTAGATAGAACATATAATTTATTCGTGTGATTTATATGATATTTGGTAATACTTTTAATTTTTATTACATATCTTTTATTAAATTTTCTACAAACAGAGTTTTCTTTAAATTTAAAAATACAAAAAAAATTTATATTATAAAATTTTTATTACTTATTTATTTTTTTAAAAAAAATTAAATATTTTTTATTTTAAAATTTTTATGTTTTTATAGACGCTCTCCAACATCATCTTATCTTAACCTGTGAATGTTTACTATTAAAGGGTACATAATAACGTGGAGAAAACAAACAAAACCGGTAAATAGATTCAAAGATAATATCAATTTTTCCAATGATACTGATGGCATGATGATGACATTTTTGTTTTTTTAACATTAAACAAATTCATAGGATCAATAAAATCTCGTCAAAAGAAATGGATTCAGTCCATTTTGATTTCAGATGGATGTGATTCATTATGAGAAAGTTTTTTATTAATTTTTTATTTTTATATATTTAAATAAATTTATTCTTATTATTTTTTTAATCAAAATAGTAAATTTTGTTTATCAAAATTAAAATCTTTTTGCATAAGCATTTCAAAATAGTTCTCATGACAATTTTAAAAATAAAACTTATCTAAAACTTTATAATCTTTTTTTATTTTAAAAAAATTTACTTTTATAATCACTCTCAAACTATTCTTAAATGCTTTCTTGGTAAATACATTATGTGACTTTAAAATTTAATCAAGCTTATCTTGTTGGTTGACTTGCATGAATTTTCATCTCTGCCTTTTACGTTTAACAAATCATTTGCATATAAGCATGGGTTTTATATAATTTATAAAGAAACAACTGCAAAAGTTTATTGTAACTTCTTTAAAGTATTGAGTGTTTATATATTACATAATTGCGATTATAAAACTCTGCTTAACTAAAGAGCTTGTTTACTTCATCCTAAAGTGATTATTTTATTTCAAATAAATTACTTTGAATAATATCTATATTTATTTAAAAATTTTATTAACAGAAATTTATTCATTTTATATAACTTTTTTACATAAATAAGTATAAATTCTTTTTAGTACAAACCAGTTGGAACTAAGCAAAATTTTCCTTTCTTCTATTTTCATTTAATAATTAGTAATAACTAATGTTTTGAAGATTGGCACTAAACATTGTAAAATTTCGTTATTATAACTGTAATCAATCATGATAATCTCAACAGAATACAATTGGGTAAGTTTGATATTGCTTATAAAATGAAGAGTTTTTTAAAATAAGAAATATTTTTGTTTTTTTTAGAAAACGAATTTTATTTTTTTATTTCTAAAAAAATAAAAATATGTAATAAAAAAATCTTATTATGTAAAATTTTTTTACACTATCTAAATTTTTAAATAATTTTTTTAAATATTCATAAAATATATATTAAAAAATATGAAATAAAAAAATTGAAAAATTATTTTTGAAACGTGACGTCAAACGCAGCCAATGTAAGCAGGGTTGGTTTAAAATTAATTAAAAAATTATAGCTTGAATTCGTGCATTTTACTCCAAAAGAAAAGTATTAAGAAAGATTAAATCAGTGATAACGTGGGGTAGTTATTAAGTTAGAACTTAGGAGAACGATAATTCATGATGGCTACAACAATTTTCTATTCTAAAACTCGTGATCATCATTAATATATAAATATATACATCACTAAATTTGCAAAAACAATTTTCATTTGTCATTTCATATTTTGCAATATAGGTCCTTTACTAATAAGAATAGCAACCTTCATAACATTATTCTGTATACTTTTGTGAAGCAACAATTTTTGCCTGCGGAGTGATCTCCGCGCTTGCTTACAAATAGCATGGTTTTACGCAAAAATCCAGCGAAATGAATTGTGTTTGAGACTGGCTACTCCTTGATTTATGCGAAGCTGTTGGAGAAAAAAGATAGTTATAAAATCCAATGATTTGAATTTCAATTTCAATTGAATGATTTGATTCCGTTAAAGCTTGGAGATTTTGAGAAAGGGGGATGAAGAAAGTCGGGAAGTACGAGGTTGGTCGAACGATCGGCGAAGGAACGTTCGCGAAGGTGAAGTTCGCAGTCAATACGGAAACAGGTGAAGCTGTCGCCATGAAGATTCTCGAGAAATCAACAATACTCCAGCATAAGATGGTTAACCAGATCAAGCGAGAGATCTCTATTATGAAAATTGTTAGACACCCTTATATTGTTAGATTGCACGAGGTAGTAGTAGTTGCCAAATCTGGTTTGATTTTGTTTTTGTTTGAGATTTTTTGTTGGACTTGAAGACTTTGAGGGAAAAAAAAATTGAGTTGGTGTTTAGGTGCTGGCGAGCAGGACGAAGATTTACATCATACTCGAGCTTATTACCGGCGGAGAGCTGTTCGACAAAATAGTAAGAAATACTAAACATTGAAATTTTACTACTGTAGTTTTTACTTGGCCGTTCTATCTACTTAAATGTTGGAGGCAAAATCTATTGGAATTCCAATAATATTGTGGGCAAGATCCTGGGAAACTGGTACACTAATTGGGTCATCTTCATTAGTCCTGTAATTGCTGTAAGAAAAGGTGATTTAATGCAAGTCCACGGGGCCATACTCAAAGAAGGTAGCCATCATTAATGTGGATAGGAAAGTAATTTTGAAAGATCCGTGATTAGCCAAGAAACCATTGATAGGATGACTGCAATGACATTATTTGATACTAGACTGAGTGCTACTTAGTAAAGAAAAGGCAATAAATGTTGTAGAAAGTGCTAATATGAAAATTAATATCACAATAATAAAGTTTACATATCCAAACCCTTTGATCTTGATTTGGATAAGAAGTTAAATGCTTATGTTCGTCCCCTCTTTGACTGTTTTGATATTGTTGGGATTTTGCTGTACTTTTGGCATTGGCATTTAAGTCACTGGCCTTAAACATTTATGGTTTTTAGTGGATATGTATTCTCATAGATGTCTAAGTGACTTCCATATGCGCATGTGCGTGTACACATACACATATTTCAACTGAATTTGGGATAAACTAGAAGACGAGGGCAATGAAAAACTTATGGTGCTAGCCTCTACAGAGAAGAGTTTCGTGAGAGGCCACACAATGATACAAATTAAATATAGAAAAATCGCTAAGCATCTGTTTGTTCTGGTCCTTGATTAAGTTCCCACTGACTGGAAACAACCTCTATAGTAACTGAGCTCAATTTGAGATGAAACCATGGGCAAATTTTGGTCGAACATATCCCCCTTCTTGCCTTCCTACTCATTGCAAATGTCGAATTACAAATATACAAAGTCAAGTGACATGGATGCTTGCTCTACTCTGGATCTATTCTTAACTAATGAAGTTGGATGTAATCCGCTCACAGATAACAGTGTTAATCCAATCTTTTATAAGAAACATGTAGTGACTTTGAGTAACTACCCCTACAATCAAGGGAACTCTGGTATATACGTGTTTATATGTAATCAAAGTGGAATAGTTTAATAGCCTCGCGACGGTTGAGCAGCTGTAAAGCTGGAGTCCAATTTCTTTTGTCATAACTTTCGTTTTAATCGTTTTAAGGTTAATCTTGTTGGTTTTCTATTGTACTTTCTGGCGTGCTACTTTCAAAAGTCATACTAAGAATTGTTATTGAAGGAAGCATGCACAGGAGAGAGAATATAACCACAAAGAGCTAAAAGGTTGCATTAGAGTTGAGATGCTGTCAGTTGCCTGCACATGTGCATTCTTGTTATCATGAAATCAGCCTTGCTAATGATTAAGTTCAGTGCATGTTTCAAGCTTCATGATCTCAATTCAAGAAGATTGCCAATTGCATATATTGCTGAAGTCAACAAATGGTATGGAGCAAGAGGGAGCAGCAGTGCTGTTTACTTCAAAAACAAGTGATATGACACATGTTACTGAATCTTAGCCAAAAATGTTTAACCAATTGCCATTTATATTCTGAGCAACCTCATGTTGTAGGAATAACTACATTAAGTGAGTAACTGAGTTGTTGCATCATAACTACCTGAACAATCAATGATCGTTCACTCATTTCTGATTTCAGATTAGCAAGACCCTGTTTATGTTCGAATTTTTTCATACCGTTTTCATACAACTTTCCACATGTTTTTTTCATCGTTCATCCAGGATTTTTAACACTACAAAAACCGCAGGTCCACCAAGGAAAGCTGAGTGAGAATGCATCTAAGCGTTACTTTCAACAACTCGTTGATGCAATCGATTATTGCCACAATAAGGGAGTATTTCATAGAGATCTAAAGGTTTGTGCATGACATTGTTGCAACTATTTGCTTTGGGCGTCGTTGATTCTGACCGATGCCTGCTTGGAATGTGTAGCCTGAAAATCTTCTTCTAGATTCCAGAGGGAATTTAAAGGTTTCAGATTTTGGGCTAAGTGCACTAACTAAGAAAGTATGTTCTTTATCAGTTTTCTTTCTCTTTACATTTACATGAATTATTGTATTTATACTTTGTACCTTTTCTAATCTTAGGGAGATACACTTCTTCATACAACTTGTGGGACGCCAAACTATGTCGCTCCTGAGGTACTTTTGCACCTCTAAGTTTAAAACATCCATTATCTTGAATCTACTCATACCTTGTTTAGATATCCAAAGCTTTACGTTTGATCTTCATTCAGTTAACATCTTATAGTTGGCCAATTTTCTTTATGTTTCTTCTAACTAACTGATCATTTCGTGCTACGGGTTAGTGGACGGAATATGCTTTTGGTTAGCAAAAGTTGAGAATTCGAATATGTGTCCACCTTCTGATGAAGATGCGAAATTTGAGAGATTGTAAATATGTTGCACGCTAGACATTCTCATTCCGGTGATCAATTCAAGTCACGAAAGCATAACCTATTTGAGTCCATGAGAGCAATTGAGGGACTAGAAAATCTCTGCATCACATTGCAATTATAGGGATCAATTTATGTGAGAAAATGTAACCTATTTTGAGACCTCGAAATTGTCATTGCCTTTATAGAATTGTGGGTCTATATGTTTATCTTCTTGCAAAGTTCTTGGCAATGCGGTGTATGGATTACTTGCCTGCTGTATTATATGTAGCGGTACCTGTGGAGTGGAGCCCTACAGGAATTCCATTATATGCTTTCCTTCATTTTTGCAGCCTTAGTCTGTTAATGTTTCTTTTTCATTTGGAACTCTAGTTATCTTTCTTCGTAAAACTAATTTACCTCATTCTTTATTGCATCTAGCTTTGATGTGAAAGGGTGGACTAAGCATTAACAATATCTTGGCAGTGGCTGGTATTGTTACTGTTTACAGATTTGTTTGGTTGTTCTACTGTAGAAACTTGCCTCATTTATTTGCATAAAGTCTCTATTGCCTATCATGGTTGGGGAAGATGCTTTTCATACTTGAAACTTTTGTATTTTGTCCAGTAAGGCGGTAGAATTTCTTTCTCCACTACTTTTTTCCAGCTAACTTGTTGTCTTAGTTGCTTCTCATAGGTACTTGGTGATGTAGGTTATGACGGTTCAGCTGCTGATATGTGGTCATGTGGGGTTATCTTATATGTCTTGATGGCTGGATACCTTCCGTTTGATGAAGCCGATATTCCAACCTTGTATAAAAAGGTCTACTTTCTTGAATATTCAGGATAGTACATGATAGACATGAATTTAAAAACACGTTCTTAACTTTTCTAGGTCTGCCAGATAATCTCTATTTTTAAAGGATGATTGTGACATGCATTTGGGACGTAAATTTATAGCAAATCTTTCACAAATTCCCTTCTAAATTTCTTGAGATGATGGTGAGTTGAATGCCTGACATTGTTTACCAGATTAATTCAGCAGACTTTTCTTTTCCACGATGGTTTTCTGAAGGTGCAAGGTCGTTGATATGCAGGATACTTGATCCCAACCCTGTAACTGTAAGTGCAAAAACCTTCAGGAGATTGTTCTATGTTTGCTGCTTTACAACTTTCCACTACATGCCTACTTGATTACCTTTTAATTCTTTGTAATTAGGACTTAGAAGGCGTTATAATATGCAAGAGTAGTTCTTGGGTGTTGAGGTGTGTTTTGTAGTATGTAGTAGATAGTCCTAATAATTTGGCCTTCATCGTTTCTGGTATGCTACATGATACATGAAATTAAAATCAACTTTTTGCATGGCCATGATACTTGTGAGACATGTGAGCAATGTTGGTTTTGGGTGAATACTCTAAGCTTGCCTAAGTTTGTCAAATGAAAAGGAATGGTGCCTTAGATTATGAGATTAATGCATGATAAATTTGTAAGATAATCTTGACAAAAGTTGTCAATCCATATCATAGTAGAAGCTCTCACTGTGTGTAGGCTTGGTGCGCCCTTCTCATGATAAACTTGATAATCCTCAGAGGGGCAACAACTTTCATCATAAATTTGGTCCACTTCTCTGAATTTTGGCAGGACCTAAGAAACTCATTTTGTTATTATAGTCAATGTTCTCAGCTAATAGGCTTATGTACATGTGCCATAAAGTTTGCTTAGAGGAACAAATGCAGCTTCTATTGACAAGTTTGATCACTTTCAGAGTTAACTTAGGGTGTAACAAGGCCCGTAAGTTTGTGCCCATAAGTTTGTGTAAAAAGTAAGAAAGAAATGAAAATATGTACTTGAAGAAGTCAATGGATTGCCTTACAATCTAATAGCTGAAAAAAATATTGATATTAATATCCAAAGAGAATGTCTGTTTCACCTAATGCTGCTGAATGTTTTGTTAATATCAGCAATCATTCTCCAGTTGATGGTCGTTCTTGGTCTGATCTCATCCTGTTTGCCTCTGTCATTAATTTCACAGCGTACTTGCATCAATGAGATAAAAGATGATCCGTGGTTCAAGAAAAATTATATTCCTGTAAGGCATGGAGAAGAGGAAGTAGTTAGTTTGGATGATATTAATGCTGTATTTAATGACATTGAGGTGAGTAAACGCTTGCTTGTTTCTACTTTCTTATCTGCAATATGCTAGTATAATCCTTTACCCTCAACTTATGCCAATATTCTGTTACTTGGCATGCTAAAATCGGGTTGACCATTTTTTTGAGGAAGTAGAAAAAGGACAACTTATTTGTAGTAAAACTTTCTATGAACTCTGTTGCAGGATCATTACGTCGCTGAGCATGTAGCAGATCATGGTGGAGGCCCCCTCATCATGAACGCATTTGAGATGATCACTCTGTCTAAAGGACTCGATCTCTCAGTGTTGTTTGATAGGCGGCAGGTATGTGTTAAAACGTCGTCAAGCGTAACTCTTGCCTAGATGCGGTTTTGAAGTTGTTTCTGTGATAAGAAATCCATTTGGTCTTCAAATTTTCAATTTATCTTCTCTTACGCGACGTAATGCATGCATGTAATTGATATCTACTAATTTCATATGACGTTTCGAGAAAATTCTTCATTTAAAATGCATGCAGTCATCTAATCGAATGCTTCATGCCTGCTGTTAACATAAACTTAATTTTTTACTCATTATAGTCTAATTGCTTGCTAGAGTGATAATTTCTTGAATGTGCAGGATTTTGTGAGCAGACAGACTCGTTTCATCTCCCGCATGCCAGCAAGGACCATTATATCAAGTATCGAGTCTGTGGCTGAGTCCATGGGTTTGAAGGTGCATTCTCGAAACTACAAGGTATTATCTCTGTTGATTATATAGGATTTGTCTTTGGCTCTCAATTTCTTATATATAAAATAGCATAAGAATAAGTTCCTCAAAATCAGGATTACAAGTCATAAAGTATAACACATTTTAATGGTGTTTCAAAGGGCTTTCCCTTCGAGTCCATATTTTTGCTATGTAGGTTTTTGTGCCTTAGCTGAACCCTTGTGAGGTGAGGCTTAGCTGTTGTTTTTCATGGTATCTGCACTCTAAGCATATACATGGGCTTTAAATTTGTTAATTATAGCCAAAGCTCTATATGTCTAATGCCATCTGCTTTTGGCATTTTCAGCATTGATGTGTAGTGACTTCTTCATTATAGCAAGCTTGAATTTTCTTTTTTTTTTTTTCCTACAATTCTTTAGCATTTAAGTTCATTAGATCTTAGTTTTATATGAAAGAAACTTGGCAATGTTTTAGCATTAAAGCCTTTTACTTCTCAGTGATTTGCTTAGTTGTCCTAGCTTACTTTCTCAACTTCTTCATGCAGATGAGACTTGAAGGAGCTTCATCGAGGAAGGGAATGAGCCAGTTTGCTGCCGTGCTAGAGGTAGCTTTATGTTTATATTTTCCTGTACCGCTCATAAAAAATTTCTCTACTGAATTTTCTGTTTCAGTTACGCTGTCGTGTTACATTTATGGTTTACCTATAACTGCAGTCAAAAATTTTTCTAATGAGTTATCTGTTTCAGTTAAACACTTTGTAAGAGGTAGATATGTTTATAGTTTCCGTATGCCTCGTCAAATTTTCTCTACTGAATTAGCTGTTTTCAGGTTTTTGAAGTTGCAAATGCTCTTTTCATGGTTGATGTTCGGAGAGCAGCTGGTGATACTCTGGAATATCACAAGGTCACCTTTTACCTTTTTCTTTAGCCACTTCTACCTCTCTCCCCAGGAAAATTGTTGCAACCATGTAAAATTCATTGTTTACATCTGATGTACTCAGTTAGCTATTTAGCTATCAGCGATCATCCTTCTCCTTCGAAGCTGGTTGGCTGTTCTCTCGGTTCTAGTTCTGGACTATGTTTGATTAGATGACTTAGGAAACGGGTAATATATAATGTCAAGTTTTTGGTTAGTCATTCCTTCACGCACCGCTTTCATTCACGCTATTGTTCAAAGGGGTATATAACGAAACTGGATGTGTTCTTAGGCCTTTGAACTTCATAAGAATTGGAACACTACTTCTAGGAGCTTGAACTTTTGGTTGGAGATGCATCTTGTACAGATAATGGTTTATACTCTTGCTAATTACGTTTATTGTGTATAAGATCATACTATAGCTAACTGAAGAACTTTGCTGTGCAGTTCTACAAAAAGTTATGTGCAAGGTTGGACAACATCATCTGGAAGTCACCTGAAATGTCTGCTAATAGTGCACTACAAAGAACTACAACTTTCTGACCGGAGATTTGAGGTTTTGTGAAGTATGGTCAATTAAGCTACTCAGTCTATGGATTTAAGACGAAGGGCTTTCTTTGCAGCAAATGTGGTTTGTTCTTCAAATCACCAACAAATCGCCAAGTAAAGAAGGATAGAAGGACATAAATATGGAGGAAGAATAGAGGTAGGTAAATGTTGTATTTATGTAATTTATGAGCAATATAGTCTACTTGAAAAGTGTGGTCCGTGCAATTTATGAGCAATATGGTCTGCTTGATTCCGCATCGCATCAATGTATTTCCAGAACAGTGAGATTCTAATATGACCATTGCGCTTTTTGTAATTTATCACGTTTGTAGAGTAATTCCGATTCTTGTATATACCTGAAGTTGGAATTAAGATATCGATGATGTGTTGCAGTTGTACATATAATAAACACAGATTTTGTTGAATGAGTCTAGTACTGGGTGAAAAAGTGAAAACTGTTTTTGTTTTGAAGGTCTGGCAATTTGAATGGTTGTGAAAGCAAAGCATAGTCCAGATAAAATCTCGGTAACAAAAGTTGGACACTATTGTGGTGGTGAATTATTCAAAGCACCGAACGATTTGCTACTTGCTTAATGGAGAAGACCAAAGTGTCGACCACATGTGCATGCGTTTCTTCCCTTCGGTCAAGAAACTCTGAGCCATGCAAAGATTGGCGAGATACAGGTTTGCTTACTTGTCCGATAATTTTTTTTAAAAATCTAAAACTTATTAAAAGATTTTCTTAAAAAATAATTAATTTAAAAATAAATTTATAAGAATATATAAATTTATTTAAATTTATTCTTTGATTAAATTGAGTTTAAAAATGAGTTGCAAATAATATAAATACTTTTGTTCATAACTAACGAATTCAGATGGGTATACGGACGCAATGAACGGTGAAATAAGACCCACAACACCTAATTCATACTTGAAATATTTGGAAATATTTTTAACAACTTTTCATTTTTATTTTATTTTTCTTAATAATTTTTATAATATTTAATAAAATTTCTAAAAATTTAAAAAAAATTTATTATTACTTTAAATAAAATTTATAAAAGAATTTTAAAATATATTTTATTTCAGAAATATTTTAATTCAGCATTACTCCAAACATCACAATGATCCTATGCCGGACACTCTTTGCGCATACAACGAATGGTGAGATAAGTCGGGATATGAAATCTCGGTTCCACCAGATCCATTAGACCACAAGTACATAGGGTTCTTTCTTTCCAACACTATATAGACAGAAAAGACCATAAGTTAAATTATCTGAAGAGACCAAAACCTAATCAAGCAAACACTTCATGACAAAACAAACAAACAAAGTTCAGATAAACAACTAATCTATGTGAAATTCACACCGTTATAATCCCATGAAGTGAGCAGGTTAAAGAATATATAAAATAATGATGATGGACATATTGATCATGACCAACTTAACTGCTAATCAGGGTTGGAAGAGCTTGTTGCCGCATGAACACTTCCATGCAAGCAGATAATAACCATCATCATCGTCATCGTTGCGCTGCTGTTTATTTGCCGCCACTGCTGCAGCCTCTGTTGGCGCTGCTTGTGTGAAGTCTTTCTTTCTGTTCTGGTGCGAGGAGACAACCAGTGTTGCCATGCATGGCCTACAGTTCATGCACTTGTTCAAACACCTTGGTGGCTTTGATCCAAGACCCTTTCTCCTTATTCCTTCTACCTTGTCGATCACTGTCATTTCCCAAAAGATTACAAACATTTTAAACTAGATAGACTTGAGATTTTGTTCGAAGTTTTACAAGTAAATTGAGTGTTTGGTTAGTAAATTAACTAAGAGATACATGAGTTAAGATCTCACTATGGTACTGCCAAAAGCTGCTTACTGCCATGAACTAAGTATGTAAAGATTGTAAAAAGTTTTTCATGAAAACAACAACACATGTAAAAAACAAACTCGATATAAAACCTCATAGAAAAAAAATGAAAAGATGGCGACTGGTTGAAGATAAAGCTACAAAATTTCATGCATGGTCCAGAAGTTAGTAGATAGGTAACACCAGAAAAAGAATAACTTGGTAAGAAGTGAAGGTAAAAAGCTTGCCTGGTGCTGTCAAGATTAGTAGTAACAAGAGCAAGAGGGTAAAGAGAAATGCCTGAATAGAAGAAGAAGAAGAAGCCATTAGTAGTAGTTGTGATGATATTGCATTTGGTCTGTGAAGTGTTTTCTCGTATGGAAATGGAAATAGAAATGGTTGTAGTAGCTACAAGAAGGTTAAAAGAGAGACCTCTATGGTATCTTACTAGAGACAGAAAGTGGGAGCAGTTGAAAACATGGAGTTGGAGTCTTTGTTTGCTCATGAACAAGAACTAGAGTGGAAAGAGAAAGCCTAGAGAGAAGAGAGAGGATTCAAAGGGGTGCTGTTTTTTGGTGCAGTACTGAGAGATTAAATTTTGGATACACAAGACAGTATGAAAGGACAAGACATAACAGATACAGATTATTTATTTCTTTAAAAAATTTATATTTATATATGAATAAAAATTATAAGGTAAGCATGGCTTTTTTTATTTTTATATTATTTTTTAATATTTTTATAAAAAACTTATATGTAGGATTTATTTAAAAATTTTAAATATAAAAAAAATTTATCTCATAACATTTAATTACAAATTAATTTTATAATTATTAAAAACATTAAAACTCATTTTTTTATAATAAAAAAAATAATATTTATTATTTAAAAAATTTTCAAAAAACACTTCCAAGTCACCTAGTCATCGGTACTTTTGACATTCTATTTTATTTATTTTATTTTGATTAATTTTATAAAATAAAGAAAAAATATCTTCTAAAAATGTTTTAGAATAAATTAAAGATGTTTTTATTTATTTTTTAAATAAGCACGAACGAGGTATATCAGTAGATATATATCTATGTTAAAAAGTTATAATCTGCTGCTAACTGATCAAACTGAACTAATCTTTTCGTTTCTACTTTTTGTTGCATGGCCTGTTTTCATTTCATTCACGTCCTTTTTGTTTGTCTTCTGTATAGGTAGACAGAGCCTAATTGAAAATCCTATAGTTCATAACAATTAATTACACGCAGTAATAAGTAAGAGGTCGTCTTCCATGTCTAAAATAAGTTTAAAAAAATTATTTTAAATTATTTTAAAAAGAAATTTAAATATATATTTTAGAAAAGTATATATATAAATAATGATGTATAATTATTTGTACTTTCTAAACTTTCTAAAAATTTAAAACAACATCATAAAAGTTTATTAAAAATAAAATATTAAAATAAATGATAAAATATATAAAATGAAATGCTAAGTAGTCTCTAAAGATATGTTTTTATTGGAAATACTTTAATATCAATTTTCAAATTTTAAGTTCCTCACGTTTTATAATTTTTAATTATTATTTGAATTTTACTTACACATAAAATTTAATTTTAAGTTTATATTATATACTTTAACTATTATTTTAAATTTTATTTATATTAAAATCTATTTTTATTTTTATAAAAATTTGTATTTTTTAAAACTCATTTTTTTTAACGGCTTTAGTAATTTATATTTTAGAAGTATTTATAAAATAACAATTTTTTAATATAAAAATTTTTTAAAAAAATTTCACTACGTAAAATTTCTTATATTATTAAATTTTAAATAAAATTTTTAAATATTTATAAAATATATATTAAAAATATTAAATAAAAATTAAAAATTAATTTTTTAATAAGCTAAAGCCAAATATCCCCTTATTGAAACAGAAAAGAGCGGTAGCTAGCTAGTTAGCCTTGGGAAAAGTGGGATGAACGAATGAATGAACGGAGTCTTGAGCGGCTCCTCAAATTGCTCAACAACTTTTCCAATGATACATCAAATCCACAACAATCAGATTCTGATTTTGATTACTCTCCTTGGTTATGTTGATTAAACAAGACCTAAAAAAAACACATCTGGTGCGATGCTTTCCCAAAATTTTATCAGACAGAAAGACATGCACACTTAAACAAAGCATGGCATTGAGATTTTTCTTTTAATTTTTTTGTGTTTGTTTGTTTTGGTGACTGATGATGTTGTTGTTGTTGTTTATAGTACTGATGAAGGAACTGGGAGTTGGATTGATTGATTGATTGAGGTGTGATTGGTTTTGTTTGCTGGCCTAGCTACTTATATTATAGTAGAAGAGTTGAAAAACTTGAAATGTAGCAGCAGCATCAGTTGTAGTTGCTGAAGTAGTACTGCAGGTAATGGCAAAGGCCATACCGTTTGTTCATGTCTACCTTCTTTCATTCATTTCCAAGTTCTATGTATATTCCTCTCATCGAAGATGTTTGTTAAAAAAATCAACTGAACACTTTAAAGCCAAAGGTTAAATTATCTAGAACTTCTAAAAAGTTAAGAAAAATAATGCAAATAATATAGAATTCAAAATTATATCTGTAACTATAAATTTTCAAAACTTAAATCTATCAATGATCCTCATATTTTTTTTACAAGATACGAAGCAATACGCAGCCGTCTTAGCTCAGTGGTAGAGCGCGTGGCTTTTAACCACGTGGTCGTGGGTTCGATCCCCACAGACGGCGCGATTTTTTTAGTTTAATCTTCTTATGATTTACTTTGAACAAGCAAAAAAGAGGTTTCATTTCTTTAAAATTTGTTGATTGATAATAGACTTTATCTATAAGGATTTTACTTACTCTAGTGAAAAGTGTGATGGTTATCATTTTTATTTTGTGATTGATATCTAACAAACGGTTCTAGCAAATTAATTCATTACCTTTCCTGCTACTCCATAATGTATACAATACAAACCAATTCAAATTGGCATCTTTATTCTACGCACACTTGCAAGCACGCTGCATTCATAACCCAAAACAAAAGATAAAGCCGGACAATCTAGCAACCGAAGTTTCCCTTACATACACTGCACAGATCACTGTATCTCAATTTGGTGCACCTCTCTCTTCTTCTTCTCACCAGACCTTGGTACGGTGACATGAAGCACACCGTTCTTCAACTCAGCCTTGATCCCTTCCACCTTGGCATCTTCAGGCAGGAGAAGGCTGGTGTTGTAGTACCCGTAGACTTGCGAAAACCATCCTTCACCTTCATCCGAACTCTCTTCTTCCTCCTTTCTTTCTCCGGTCACTACAAGAAATCCGTCCTCGATAGTGACTTTAATGTCATCCTTGCTAAGCCCAGGCACTTCCAGCCGCAACTTATAGCACTCGTCGTCTTCCTTCACACGCCTTCTGAGCATGCGGAACGGCGGTAAGTTGCCCAGAACATTGTTCAGGTTCTCTGAGAGCTGCATGAGCGCGTTGCTCAGTTTCCTCCCTTGTGGCCCTGTTCATGTATTACGTCGTTGAAGTTTTAAATGTTTTCAAATACAAGTTGGAAGTACGTAAACAAATCCATATGAAATCGTCATGGATATATTCCAATTGAACTCAAGTCTTACAAGCTGAAGCAAAATGATAGTTAGGTGATTATAGACTTACCACGAGTATTGAAGTGGAAGGGGAAGATTTCCCAGGGTTCCCTCCACAGCCTCCCTCTCCGTCTACGGTTTCGTGGACCAGAATCAGTAATTGTTCCAGTTTCTGACGCAGTAGAGATGTCTTTGCATTGATCATCAGCATGAGCTTGTCCTCCCTCTGCTGCAGCTGATGAAGAGGAGTGCGCAAGACAGGGAAGCATTAACGCATCTCTATCTTTAACGAGTGCGTTTGGACCGAATAGCGGACGATGACTTCGAATTAGACCTGGAAGTCTTTCGGAATTCTTCATGCATAATCTAGCCAATGCCATCTTCCAGATCCAAAATCTAATATAGCAGACTGCGAAGGAAGCGGGAAAGGTTTCAGGTATTTTTGAGTCTTTCAGTGAAGATGAAATGGAGAGCAACACTGCTGTAGTTATAAATCAGGTAAGCAAACAAGCAACTGGCGCTTTCTCAAACAGTAAGGGAAAGGTTTAGAACGTAAGAGAAGAATCGGATATCTTCCAGTAGCTACCGATACGGAAAATTTAAAAAAAAAACATTTTACTAGAAAGTAGCTAGTAGAGCGTTCTGAACTGAAAGACAAAAAGGAGCACATTGTCACCAATGAATCTGTTCTGCACTAACATTAACAGTTCCGCCACTTAACCCATGTAACGAAATCCAATCACAATACTCCGGAGTAGAATCCTAATTACAAATTCCACCAAAATAGTGGCATCGCAAATTGGATCGTTTTATTAGCAACAGACAACAGTAACCTAAACTAGATAAATTAATACAGATTGTAAAAGGCTCCAGTTACCTAAACCAGGGAATCCATTTGTATACAATCATGAGCAACACCTGACTTTGCAGGCAAAGTGAGAAGATTGAATTTCAATTAAAAGAGCACAACAGTGGGAAGAGAACTACAACTCATAAATTTTTGCAATTGAAAGCATGAACTAAACATGAACAGGAGAAATATAACAATTGTCGATGTTTAAGCATCCTTTTCGATTTAATCATACATCCCTTCTTGTTCCCAGATATCCACAAGAAAATCTACCATTTCCTGCCAATCAGTATAAATAAGTTATGGATATGCTTGAGGGGGAAAAAAGAAAACCACAAACATTGAAGTGAGTAATGGGATGGAGTTTTATACCGAGAGAGGAATAGGTTGTGCGAATGGCTTGTTGCTCCCCAGCAAACTGTCATATGTCGCATTCCAACTGTACCAATGACATTCAGCTCTAGTTTTAAAAAAAGTCAGCTACAGCAAGAAATTTGCTCTATATGCAAACTAGCATTCAGCTCGTAATGAAGACAATACCCTGTTGCCACATACAGGTATATAACATCATTAATAATCTTATTTAACTTATATAATCAAGTGATTTGCTCAATATGCAGAAAATGCAGAGCTACAAGTAGGATTACATATATAGCTCCACTAGGAAACTGGTGCACATATGTGAAAACTGAGTATTCCCATAGCATTTAGATTTTTTTCTAAAAGCCCCCGTAAAAGGAGTGAAGAAAAAAACAGCAATCATACGACATCGGTCTATGCTCAAATATTCTGCTTCAAGACTGTGCATGCCAAAACCAAGTACTGCAAAGTTTCATTTAGGGCATGTTTCAAACGCCCGTAACTCCACTTTCTTCCACTAGATTTTGAGTTTTGAACAATTCATATGTTTCAATTACACAAGAAATTCAGAACTCCACTTCCACATGCAGAACTCCAGTTCTAATTTTCTTATTTGCACACTTTCTAATACAACTATATTTTTCAATTTTCAACACACTTTCAAAACCTATTGAAACATAAATACTGAACTCCACTGCCACTTTATTTTTCAAGAAACTCTACTTCCTACTTTTTACTTTCACAAAACTCGTTTACGGACATTTGAAACACGCCCTTATATAGATGTTTGCATACTTCATCAAAAGCATTGACTATATGATAACTGACTAAAAGTAAAGCTTGCCTTCTGCGGTTCACTAACCCAGCTTACCTGGTTGAGCTGAGTATCACGAATTTGGAGAACATCATCTAGCAATTCAGCATATTGAGCAATTTTCCAGGATATATATGTGAAAAGTATTTTCTATCAAGTATGAGCAAATTACTTGATAGTTCAATTACTAATATAACTTCTAGATTCCAAATAGTTTTGTGACACCATCCACCAATACAAAGTAGTTTATTTCAGCAATTATGGATATAGAAAACTGCTGACATACCTTATATATAGATTTGGATTACCTAAAACGCTTAGAGAAACATGCATATCACAAAAAATACACAGAAAATAGATCCCATTTCAAAAACAATGATATGACATCATGGATGGTGAGCTTACTTATTTACGAATCTACAGAAATATGTGCTGCTTACTATGATATGCAATTTCTAAAGTTTTATTTATCATCAGGTGAATGAAGCTAAAGACGTCATACTCGACTAATAATTCCATACTTACTTATTATTCCAAGGAAGAGTTTTAATCACATGAAAATTTACATAGCTTAAAACAATAACTTGATTAAGCAAGATGATATTCTAGTTAAGAGACCAGAAAGTTACATACGACATGTTGGTATTCATGGCACATTTATTCTCCAAAAAACGTGAGTACTAGGTAGAAGGCTAGTAGCAACAAGTTCATTAAATATATAGAACGCTATCAAAAAATCAATATATGGGGCATATGCTATTGCTATGTTGCATACCGCAACGACATAGCAATAACAACTCAACCATACTCTCTATAGCACCAACTATGTGACCTCTTTGAACTACTTACTCAAGAGGGGTATCATGGTGCATGTATCTAGCAGGTAGGCAGTGGCAAGCCATAAACAAACTATAAAATGAATTAAGATTTCTATTCAAAGTATTGTGCAGTTGATATGTGATAAAATAATTTATAATAGCAATATTGTGAAGTATTTATCTACTATGACCTCTGTGAACAAGATACTTACAAAAGTTCTCTTAACAGGACTACATTTCTTTACTCTTGCTTATAGTTGGGCTAGCAACTTCTTGCACTGAAAAGACCTTATTATACCAATTAATGATATATGAATTTCACATACGTAAGTAATAATTTAACAAGCCTAATGTGGTTACTTGGTGTAGGATCATTCATAATATAAAAGTTTCTTCCATCTATATATCATCTATATATATATATATAAAGGCCATCAAAGAACACGATTGACTAATGTTTGCTACATATATGCCCCGATCCAAAATTAAATACATGCATACGATGTTAAAGGAGACACAGTACAAAAAGAAATTAAAGAGTGGAAATATGTCATATCATGCCTATAAAGCTCCAAGATGGTAATCTATACCTTAACCTTGGCTCTTTGACTTGATTCTTTGTGTCAGACCTTCTATTTCCAATCCACTGTTGCCTGGTCTGGTTCCATAAAATAAGACCTGCAATAATATGTTTGAACTTATATACGATAAAAGCGCATTAACGGCTGCACCAATGCAGAAACTAGAATGCTCTTAATTAAAAGGATCTAGAAGCAAATACATGTGTCTTAACTTTGTGGCCAACAGATGAATAAGCATCAACTATGGCAGCTCTGCTGAAGAACATTTCAGCATAATTGTTGGCAGCAACTAGATAGATGAATAACTAAGTGTACAACTAAAAACAAACAAAAGCTATGGCAGTCCTCTGACGCTCGTAACTTTTCCCAGTTTCACTAACGCATTAAATTCACCAAAAGTGTCAAGAAGACTTGTAAAGTAACAAAAAATAATTTTTCTTTTCATTGATATAGATAATGATGAACATAAATCAAGACAGAGAAACACTAAAATATGCCAAAGCTCTGGGTTTTTAGATCAGCAAACAGCTTTACAATGTAGTCCAACTTGGGGATTTGGAGCTACTTCAAAGAGCAACTTAACCCGAGACAACGTGGCAATCTATTGTTTGACCAAAATTAATAGCTCTTTCAGTGTTTTATTGTTCATTTTTTTAGAAATTTAGCAAACATAATAAAACCAACATAAACAAAATGATAAGAAAACATGGAGAAAATAATTCATATAAGCAGAACACATTACCATGGTTTATGAACTCTGATGGGTTACTGCTGCTTCCTCCTCCAGAATGAGGATCAAGGTTCTGTGTGGACATGCTAATTGAGGATATGCTCCTTTGAGACTGAACTCCACCATTCTCCATCTCATACGTGCTTGTACTACAAAAGCCTTCGGAAACACTAGGATTTCTTACTGAACGACCTTGAATTTTCAAGCCCTTTGAAGGTTCGTCAACGGCAATAATAGGAGTGGGCTTACTATAGCATCCAAGACAACCTCTGCTCTGTTGCAAAGCAGATTTAACAAGCAGAAGATGACCAGCTTCTAGGCTCAGCCATACCACATTTAGGATAACCATAATGGAAGTTTCAGTATGCATTATGCAAGCAAACATATTACCCATTTTAAATGATAAACTTGCTAAAAGCAAAGTAAAACTAGTTCTGCTTCTCAAACTGGGATAATAGTTACACAAAAAGTAGACATCCACTTATGGTTTAGGAACATATGCATTATGCAAATGATTTTCATGATTAGTTAGCTGAATGAGGTCTTTTGACAAATGAAACAAATGAATCCTATCAAGTAGAAGGGGATAATTACTTTCCACCAAGAGGAATTGGCAAGGCACATCCCCACCAACCATATGGCGACAAACAGACACATGTAAGCAGCCATAGACTTGAATAGTTTTTTTTCTTCATTTATACGTAATATTCTAAAATGAAACACCCATATCTAATCTTAAAACTCTTTTTTCTCCTATTGCGTGAATTTGATCGTTATGGAAAACCAAAATTAAGCACAAAACCTTTGATGGTGGGTGATTCATACCCCATACAGGAAAGAAGCTGAGTTATCCAAGAAGAGACAGTGGCCCCCAATCTGCTGGCCAGCATCTAGCATCCCACCATTCCCAATTCACCTAACAAAACGCAAAAACAATTTCTAAACTTTCAACCAACAAGAAAAAACCAACAAACAAACAATAAGACACATAAATTTCAATAAAACACCCAAAAATTCTTCTAAATCAAACAACAACAACATGATTGGATACTAATTACAGAACAAACTACAAAATAAGCAAGGAATTTATTTCCGAATTGATTCCTTACCTTGAAACCAAATCGAATAAACTAAAAAAAAAACAGGATTGATCAACCAATCGATCGATCGAGCTGATGGAATGAAGGAAAGTAAGCAGAGGAAAAAGGGAGAAGGTAACAAAAGGAAGACGAGGGGAGTTATTCTGGTTATCGGGAGAATTTGCAACTTGAAGCCACTACTGATAATGTTTCTCTATTAAATACCTTATATTTCCTTTTATTCTTTCTTGAACCATCTTAAGAATTACAAGGGTTATTTTACTAGCTAGTAATTTAAGTTTTTAGATTGCATACAAATGGTTTTGAGACGGTTATAAACTACGATTTAGGGTGTGTTCTTTTACACCCGTAAGTCACTTCTTTTCTATTAAGAAGTCACTTCTAATTCACTTTTTATTACAAAAAGAACATAAAAAATTACTTCCAATACATTTTTCAATACAAAAAAAACACATCACTTTCAATATTACTATTTATAACAACTCACTTCTAAAAACTCACTTCCAAAGCCAAAAGAACACACCCTTAGTTGATCTACAGAAAATGAAAAAAGATAATAACTATCATTTTTTGGCAAAAAGTATACCAGCATTTATGAAATTTTCTAGATTTTCATGAAGGTTCATTCTCACTTCTTTTTTGTTATATCTTCATGTACCTAATAAGAATATAGGTTAATATCATAAATCAAAATATACCACATCAAGAAATTCTCTATGTTCATTTATAAAATATAATATATTATTTTAAATATAAATTATTTTAATACTATTTGTTGAACAAATGATGGAAAAATAAATAGTGCAAAGATAGATTTCACGTTCAAATTTACCTTTGCAAATTAGAACTTCGAACATGTCTTATCTTTTACTTCGTATATAGCGTATTAGCATAATATTATTGTAATATAATATCTCTTGCATCGAAACTTATTTAAATCAATAATATATTAGATATCATAATAGAAGTAATATAATTAACTCACGCATTAGTCCTCTCATGTTATTATCTCGTATGCATTATTAGATTCTGTTGGATATAAAGTCACTTTGATTGGGTTTCTAATAAACGGTCCACAACTAGTTGCTATTAAATTGATAATAAGCATAAATAATATAAAACAATATTTTGAAAAGTTAGGGTAAAAGAAAACATATATGGAATCCATCAATCGAAAATGGGGCTCCAAAGTGAATTGCAATATCCATCATATATAACTAGGATTCGCCATCATTATTTATCATCATCATCATTATCATCATCATATTCATAATCACTAAATTACAAATATACACAAATAATACTTTATCATCAATTAAAATTACATAAAAGGAATCTCTACGAATTGTATAAACTCCATGCATCCACATTGCTCTAAAAATAATTTTACGAAAAACCTACTGCATTGCCCAAAATTTTTATGACACTATCACCACTTATTTGCTTGTTGAAAATAAATTTTTTAAAAAAAAATAAACTATTATTTAAATTTATAAAAATAAAGATATCGAATATGTAAATCTAATTTTTTTGCAAAAAAAAGTGACTTATATGTTTGAATTGTCACAGAAATTTTCTTTTTTCTTATATTTTGAATTCTGCATTTTACATGTTCACTCCAAATTTTGCTTTTATTTTAATCAACTTTTAATTTCAAATTTTACTTTACGTATTTTAATTATCACTTTCAACTCTAATTCTATTAATTTTTATCTTTTATGAAATTTTATTTTTACAAAATTTATTTTGTAAAACTCATTTTATATAATTGAACGACACTCCCAAGTAACCAACAAATGCATCGGTATATATACGGACACACGTACCACACACTAGGCAAGGCACTACCTAAACAAAACGAGAAGAGCTATCCTTTATCAGCACCTTTTTGCAGAAAATTTAGAGGTAATAATTTGGGTTCGTCGATCGATTTCGGATCGATCAATTTAATAACCGGATCAAATTTGTTTAACTCTAACTCAATCCATAAATTTATATGGTTCAAAATTGTCTAACCAAATCTATTAACAACCGGATCAAATTCGGATCGACCTATTTAATAATTAAAATTATTAATTATATATTTTATATTTTTAAAATTTAGCAAAATTATAAGACCATTTGTAATGAAAGTGCACGATATTCTAAATGACGAGATATAGTGAATGCCCGTCAAAATATGCATTCTTTAGTATCTTCATCGGTTCTTAAAATATCTAAAAAAAATTTATTTTTATTTTTATATTTGAAAAAATATTTTGACAGCTGAATTTTTATGATTATAAATATATACTAATAATTTTGATAAAAATTTCAATAAACATAGTTATCTAACAAAATTTTGTTAAAAATTTTTATACGAAATTCATAATACTTTTAATAATATTATAATTTTCATCTTATACTATTTTCCTAAAATATAAAAATAACAATTAATAATAAAATACTATATAATTTAATAATTAATAAATTACTATTATCGATTTTTTTATTACTAATATTTTAATATAAGGAAAGAAAAAATTAAATATTTTTCTTTCAAAATATGATAATTAAATTGGTGAGTCAATTTCGGATTAATTTGGATCGACTTATTTAATAATCGGATCTAATTCGTTCAATTCTAATCCAACTCATATATTTATAAGGGTCAAATTTTTTAGCTCTAATTCTGATTAAATGGGTCAATTTTGAATCGCATTTTTAGATCGGATTATATATTTTCATCTCTAAAAAAATCAATCAAAAACTTTCATTCATTTATTCACTCAATACTTCTTCTTTCAACTATTCTTTTATAAAAACACGCACACCAATGAAGTTTTTTATGGATGGATGAGCAGTGATGAACACATGAAGCCATATACATACACATTTCTCATGGGCACTAGATCCGGAGACACAGGTACAACACAACTCCCGTTCTCTCTCTCTCTCTGCATTGAAAACTTGTGTTTTGTTTGTAAAGTTGAAAACTTTCTTTCCTTTTTTTCTTTCTTGGAGTGGATTCTAACTTGGGGATGATGGGGGAAACTCAGCAGATCGTTAAATTGGCTTATGGGTTTTAAAATTCGAACTGGTTTGGTGTCTAGGTTGTTGTCTGATTGCCCGATCGGCGGTGATTGTTGGGGGAATCGGTGGGTGATTGTTGAATTAGAATTTGGGGGATTTCTGGAGCTTTCTTTATTGATTAAATTTTGGAAGTTAGCTGTTGTAATCGGTATGCACCGCTATTGCTTTTGCTCTGGAGTAGTTTGGTGGGACTTGTTAATACTTGTTAAAGATTGATGGATTACTTTACTTGAACTGATTGCTAAGGTGTTGGTGTTGTTGATGTTTATGATTTGATTTTACTGGACTGGTATTGATTTGTTAGCACAGACTAAAATATTTGGTCATTGAGAGTTCTCATTGACTGAAATAAGGTATGGATCATGAAAGGACATGAATTTTTGTGCCATTTGATTGTTTTTTGCTGCTAAAGCTGAAGGTTTTAATCTATAAAATGTTTTATGCTGTGTAACGTGAATGGATAATTAAAGAAACTTAGCTGTTGTTTTAACATACAATATATAGTAAATTAGTTGATGTAGTAAATTAGTGTAACGTGAATGGATAAGCTAAGTTGATGTAGTAAATTAGTTAGCTGGAGCTTGAAGGACGCCAATCACTTTATTTATTGTATAATGTTCTTTTGCATTTTATTGCGTGTAATGAGATATGGGTCTGAGCATTCCTTCTGTTTTTAGATGTCTACTGAAAGATCATTGTGACTTCTTCTATTGCATTAACTGGATATCAGAATGTCATAAGCTTTTTACCTATTAACATGGTACATTTTTTTGCATGCAGTCAGCTATTTATGGGCTAATTCTGGCATTTCATGGGAGGTATAGATGTTGATGAGGCACCACCCTCAAAGCGTGTGAAGGCATCTTCACGCGAATCAGGAAATATCTTGCTGAGTTCTTCTCATTCGGAGTCTTTAAGTCCTTTGGGAGGCTCAATGGCAAGACTTTTGCCTTCCCAAGGGAAAGAAGACATGATTGGTTCTAACGGAGTCATCAAGAGGGTGGAATTTGTTAGGATAATTACCAAGGCTCTTTATTCTCTTGGTTATGAGAGAAGTGGAGCAGTCCTTGAAGAAGAATCAGGAATCCACCTGCATTCACCTACTGTTAGTCATTTTAGGAAGCAAATTCTCGATGGAAACTGGGATGAAAGTTTATCGGCATTGCCCAAAATAGGTCTGATAGATGAGAACATTGTCAAATCTGTTTCATTTCTGATTCTAGAGCAGAAATTCTTGGAACTATTAGCAAAAGATAAGCTTATGGAAGCATTAAGTACACTTAGAAATGAGATTACTCCTCTTGGCATCAACAACAAGCGGGTGCATGAGCTCTCTAGTTGTATTATATCTCCTTCACAGAAGATTGTGCTTGGTTTTCAGAATCTAGGAATTGATGCTGCTAGCCCTCGTATGAAGCTTCTAGATGAGTTACAAAAGTTATTCCCTCCGACAGTGATGGTACCAGAGAGGAGGTTGGAACATTTAATTGAGCAGGCTCTGAATGTTCAACAGGAAGCATGTTATTTCCATAACTCTAACAATTCCTTGTCATTATATGCTGATCATCACTGTGGAAAGGATCAGATACCTTCGCGAACAGTACAGGTTAGTGCCATAATATGATGGTGAAGAAGGCAAGCAATAGTGCAACTGTTGATAATAGGCTACTTTGTCTTAGCAGCCATGTTCCTAAGCAATACTAGCCTATTCAGCTTGAATATTAGTTGAAACATATTGGATATGAAGGAACACATGTCAAGTGTTTGCTGCTGTGTTTCACTTAGTATAATTAATGGACGGTATGCCCTATAAAGGGATACTACACTCTTGGATAATGGGTTAATGTTTATTGTCTCTGAAATGTTCCAATTTTATTAAAAATTTTCATGGTTGGGAAAGGATTAATCTGGCATTAGTTATTTCTATTCTGGCTTACTGAATAGTTACATGAAGTGTAACAAGAATTGTTCAACTTAGGTGAAACTTTTGTCTAGTTCTATTCTTTTGCTTGAGCTTCTATTCTTATATGCTGTTCTTTTCTCCTTCTCAGAATAAAAATGTGGATCAAGATTGAAACCACTTGAAACTTGCTTTAGTTCTTGGAATTCATTGATACCATTTTAGGTAATAGTTCGTTCTATAAGACTGCCTTTTTAAAAAAATTATGCGGAATTTTTTATGATCATCCTACGTACTGAATGTGGGCCCTCATATTGTACGTCCTTAGGATAACGTCCTCAATGATACATGACAAACATGAAAGTATGCCACATTCCTATCTTGTTTGGTCAAGGAATGCTTATTCGCCATGATATGTTTATGGGGCATTGACTAGTTGCTATTGTGGAATAGGTATTGGAAGGGCATCATGATGAAGTATGGTTCTGTCAGTTCTCAAATAATGGAAGATTTTTAGCATCATCATCTTGTGATAGATCTGCAATCATATGGGAGGTAATTATGATTTTTGTGCTATTTTTTCTCTTAATGTTTGTATTCCATGCTTTTGATCATGATGCAATTTTTAAATTATTATCTACTTACATATGACCAGTAATAATTAGGAACACTCTAATTGATACTGTTTTGTTAGAATCCATGTGCAAACTATCTCATTTATTGTGTCATCAACTTCTTCAACATAAGTGTTGTATTACTTTAGTTGGATAGAATGTTCCATGAGTCAAGACTATGGTATGTTTGAGAGGATGGCAGTTGCTATAAATTTTTGCACTTAGTGTGGAGCTTTATCTTGCTCTTGTTTGTTAGAAGAGCTCAGTTACGGGTTAGAATGAAGCTTATCAAAACACATCCAACCTTAGGAGCTAAGAACAGCTACTCGCTGTGACCCAAATCTTGTTGCAAATTTAAAAGATAGCTTTTCAGAAGGTAATATCCAACTTGTGATCTGACAATTGTTAAAATACTTGTATCTGGTAGTTACAAACCTTTCCCGTTTGGTTGTTTTTATTATTTGATTTTTTTTTTGTTTCTTCTAATTCTTGCACATAAAGTTGTCATGTATGTTTTGTAGGGTTTAAATTAGGCAATTTACTTAATTTAGTAATATGTGGAACGTGTTATGCGGATTTCTCTTTTTTGGTGTTAGTTCGACTATTTTGATATTATGTTAAAAGAACTGATTAGAAATTTCTAGTTATTATTTTTCCATATTATAGCTATGAGAATTTCAGTCAGCATGCATGCATTGAGATAACATTTAACTTTAATAAAAAGGACACACTTGTTGATATTTCAGGCGTTTCTCTTTTTGTGCGAAGGTGCACTGATTTGAGAAGCACTTCCAATGGGAAATCCATAAAACCTTTATGAACTGCTAATAGCGAAGTTTGTAGAACAACGATACCACTTTACTATTGATCAATCATGCACGTACTGTGTCAATTTTTGTACTCGTGAGAATTAGCTCTATCTGGGATTAATCAGTGAAGCATGATAGGAGTCAAACTGCAAGGCATACTTTTACATCCATAAGACTTGATACCATTTGATTATTCCATATTGATGGGAGTAAGAGTTACTTATGTATCTAGAAACTCCTTTGGAGCTTTATGTCAAAGTACTGACTCCAAAGAAATAGGATTGTGCTATTTATCAAGGAATAGTAACTTCACATTGTCGTAATTGAATATCCTTTGCCAGATTGTTGCATCCGTAGTTTCTATTGCTCAATGCACTCACAAGACTTATTTATAGGATTCTGTCTCTAAAACATATCATCTCAATCTGCATTGATGTACCTTTATCTCTCTTATCTCTATATGTAGCTTGCACAATTCCTTAGTGGTTTTCGTGTGGATTTGCATGTCTAGCATGTTTCTGAGCACGTTGTAGTTTATAGTGATGGTTGTGTTATCAATCTATATGTGCTGTAAAAGAGAAAACGCCCATTTTGTGCTTCATCTGTTGGATAGATCTTTAATTGCTTATGTCCTGAGAACATTTTAGGCATGTGGACTCCTCTATGATGTCCACAATTTTGTAAATTAGTGGAGTTCCTCTGTATCTGTCCATTTCTTTAATGGAAAGTCATGTAAGGAGGTTTTTTCTTAATCATCTTGGACAAATATAGGCTGACATGTTCGGAATGAATACTTATGTTCTGTTCTAGATACATGAAGATGGTGGAGTATCATTGAAACATACATTAACTGGCCATCAGAAGCCTGTCCTTATGGTTGCTTGGAGCCCAGATGACCACCAGCTTCTAACATGTGGCGTGGAAGAGGTTGTCAGACGTTGGGATGTCAATACTGGTGATTGCCTTCATGTCTATGAAAAGCCAGGACATGGCCTTGTTTCATGTTGCTGGTTTCCTGATGGAAAACAAATTTTATCCAGTGTGATGGATCAAGGCCTTTGCTCATGGGATTTAGGTGGCAAAGAATTAGAGTGTTGGAAAGGGCAGAAGATAAACAAGAATTGTGGCATCACTATCACGAAGGATGGAAAACAAACCATAAGCATGTCCAAGGATACAGTGATATTGTTGCTCGACAGAGAAGGAAAGATTGAGAGGACGATTGAGGAGGACCAAACTGTTACTTCTTTCTCTTTGTCAAAAGATGACAAGTTTGTGCTGGTGAATCTTGCTAACCAGGAAATTCATTTGTGGAGCATAGAAGATGATCCAAAGCTTGTGAGCAAGTACAAAGGTCATAGACGTAATCGTCTTCTAATTAGGTCATGCTTTGGTGGTGTCCAACAGTCCTTTATAGCTAGTGGAAGCGAAGATTCACTGGTATGATTCTCTCTCTCTCTCTCTCTCTCTCGGATATCTAAATTTACTAAAAAGCTTGCGATATGTTATTAGATAATAGGAAAACATGACAAAGGTTTCAAATACCAGAAGTTTTGTTTCTGTGTAAGATCTGTATTCTGCTGCTATTGTGTGGAATCTAGATTGAATAATGTCAAAACCTATGTGAAGTCAGTTGTTAGTGCTATTCCAGAAAACACGTAGGGGAGTCCTTTCTGCTTTCTCCAACTAAAAATATAATAATAAGCAGTAGTGGATAAATAATTTTGATGCTCTCATGTGGTTGGTGGCTGAGAGATCGCAGCAGTATTTTTAGCTATAATTGCTATTCTGGTTGGGGGTTATTGTTGTAGAAGTAGTAAGGAAAGCTGGAGAAGATTTCATCTACAATGCAGTGAAAAATCCCTTGAGAATTAGATGGAACTAATCCTTCTACAAAGCAAAACTATGCATGTGGGAATAGTCTGGCAGCATATTGTCTTTTTTAAATATAATAGTTGATCTAAAATATAGATGGTTTTGCCTTGCCATTATTTCTATACATGGATTTTGGATGTTAAAGTGTAGGCTTCTTTTACATATTTCAATCATGTTATCTAGAGTAGCTGTCCTGTTCCTGCTTTTGAGTTCTACTATTTCTCCACATCCTTTATTAGTTATGCTATGCAGCCTTATATTTCTTGCTCCCCTTGGTAGCATTGTACTATTTATTTTAAATTAGAATAACTTGTATTAGCTGAATTTTCTCCCAAACAGTATGAATGTTTCATACCGTAGGATGGGGGTGCATCAGCGTGGCCTGATTCTGTCATTGAAACCACTTTTTGGCTGAGGTTACAAGATGAGGCAATTTCTCATAGTTTCTTCTCTGGTCACATCTCCTGTTAGCATCCCATCATATAACATCTTTAATGGTGCATCGTTCATCACAAATGCCATTGACTAGATGGCATCCTTAACCTCGTACTAGTCGTAAACCTACTTATATCCCTTGTACATCCTGTCTTTCTTACCAGTACTACGAACCTTCTTGGTTTTTTTGGGACCTATTCGTAATAGCTCTAGTTTATTCCGGTTATCTACTTGCTGAACACGAGCTTTTAGTGAGAGGAAGCATAGCACTATTGTGGACCCACCCTTCTCTCATATTAATTTAATTGCTATAGTTGTAGTTATCATAAGCATGATAACTGAAACATTATTCTCTTTTCCAACTATTCATTGAGGTCATTTTGTTCCTAAAAATATCCCAACAATACAGTAATGTTGGGTTTCTTGACTTCAGGTATATATATGGCACCGGTCAACAGGTGATCTTATACAAGTGCTACCAGGGCATGCAGGTGCTGTAAACTGTGTTAGCTGGAACCCTTCAAATCCCCACATGCTTGCATCTGCTAGTGATGACCATACAATCCGGGTGTGGGGATTAAACAAGGTTAGCCTAAAGCGCAAAGAAATTCATAGCAACATCCACAGTAATGGAGTCATCTACTGCAATGGAAAATAGCAAAATGACAATGAACTGAGCATTCCAAGCACATTTTTTGCTTTCTTTTGTTCTAGATGGAGGTGACAACAGATGTGCCTGGGGAAAATGTGAGATTTCTATCTTCACGTGGAATGTTAACACCAACTATTATTCTAGTTCAGATATTCATTACTAAAAAGTTCAGCAGTCTAGAAATTTTAGTTTCGTGATGATTCTACTGCCTAAGGTGCTCTGTTTCTCATGTCGGTATTGATGCAGTAGCCCTGTGTATATTGCAAAGTAAACTACTAAACTTAACACAAAGTGGTTCCCCATTTCGTAGGAGTATGTGCATGAGTTCACCATGAGCTTACATCAGAAACTTGCAAAGATTTGTATACTTAGCCTGCTGTCTTTTATATGGACGACTACTTAGCTCGCTATAACTGTTCCAACTTTTAAGAAGAGCATTTTGCGGGAGGAGGAAACTATAGAAAGTCTGTTATAAGCCAGAAAAACCTGCAGTGGGTGTGGAAATACCTGAAGTTTACTTGCATGTTATGTTACAAGTGATCAGGTATAATAAGGAATCTCTCTCTGCTTCAGAAACCTTTAGTGTTAGGGCTAAAATTTTTGTTCATGAGAGACTCAAGGAGTTATCCTTCATACGAAAGTTAGCTTCCCTTTATCAATACATATAATTTTGGCTTTGCTTTTTCATTTATGTGGTTCGAGTGAATTTTCTGATTGCAACCCTCTCAACAAAATCATTCTCACCCAATTAATGATCTCATTACTTTCAACTTCTCTTTGTTCTCTGGCTGTCTATATCAATTCTTATAAGCTCAATAGAAGAATCACTTCAATCACATAATCAATAATAGATAGTTAGGAACGTTAGAGACTTCTTATTAAATAATTTTTTTTCAATAAAAAGTATTTTTAAAATTTAAAAAAATAAGTTCTATCTTTTATCTAAAAAATATTAAAATAAATAATAATAAGATCTTACAATATGAAATTTTTTATATTTTTAAAATTTTAAGATATTTTATAAAGTATTTTAAAAAATTTATTAAAAATATAAACTAAAAATTAAAATAAAAAATTACTTTTAAATATTTTTTTAATCAGACGTTACTTCTGAACACAAACATGTCCTTGTTAAAAGTATTTTGTAGTCTTCTTTTCCTGTCTTCCTTTGAAACTGAACATTTAAAATTAGTGATGAGTGAATGCATTACTACACTTAAAAAGTTTCTTTTAGTGCTTCTTGTTCTGTAACACATGAGTTGTTCTTGAAGATTCATTCAGTTTTGGGTTTTTGATGAAATGGTCAATGAGTTAACTTAAATACAATTGAATCAAATTGTATAATCTAAATAATAGTTGATGAATATACTATAGTTAAGCTAATTAATTTAATTTAGAGCAATGACAAACGTATAATAATTTTTAAAATAAAGTGCAAAGATCAGAATTGCCATCAATGATTGAGACAAGTTGAGCAAAGGCCATAAGCATGAATTGGACATTTCATGCTAACCACCAATTATTTTTCCTTTCCTATATACTTCAAATTTATATTTGTTTCTTTCTGAATAAGAAATTATTACTTGTTTCATTATATTCAAGAACACATTCTTATTAAAAAAAGAAAAGAAAATATAAACTAAGTTTTCTCTATAGACTCCATTTGGCATTGCGTTTCAAATAAATATTTTTTTAATTTTTTTTAATTTTTTTTAATATTTTTTAATACATATTTTATAAATATAAAAAGATTTTACAAGTAAAATTATTTTATTATATACTTTATTTATTTTTTGTTTTAAAAAATTTTATTTTATAAGTAATTCTAAACTACTCTTAAACTTATTTGGAGATAATAGTGGTTACAATATGATATAAGAAATGGCAAAGAAAAAAAAAAATGTAGTTATGTTTATATTGTCGACGCGTATGTGTGATAGGGTTGGGACCAGTTTCTAGAAGCCGCTTTTTTTAAGAAGAAAGAGCTTCTTGTTGTATAGCTTGTCGACCACTACTTATAGATTGAACTAAGAAAAATAATAAAATTTCTATTGATGCAAAAAATTGCTTTGTTTCATTGTGTGCCAAAGCAGTAGTGCTTCGGCAAACCGTTTGGTTGAGCTTATAAAATATTATTTTTTAAATTTTTTTTATTTTAAATTTTTTAATATATATTTTATAGATATTTTAAATATTTATTTAAAAATTTAGAAAGTATAAAAAAATTTTACAGAATAAAATATTTTTATTATATATTTTTGTTATTTTTTAAAAATAAAAAAATAAAAAAATATTCTCTATTTACAAAAAATTCTATTTTATAAACACTTTCAAATAACTCCTAAATATATTGCCAACAAAAATTACTTAAAATTGGATCATGATTAATATTAATAACAAGAATCTTTGAATTTCAATCTGTACGAAGAAGTCGGTTTCCTGTCTTCTGTCTTTTAAAAATTTCTATTCCCATTTTGGCCCTTTTCTTGGTTGTGAATTAAATTTCAAAGCTGAAATTTTTAAAATAAATATTTAAAAAAAAATTTTAAAACTGAATTTAATTTTTATATTTATATGTTATTAAAATAAATTTAAAGTCAAAACTTTGGTTTATAAATTTAAAAATATAATTTTTGACTTAAAATTTAATTGTACTTATTTTGATTTAAAAGTAGCTCAAAATGAAATTTTTAGAAAAATAATGAGTTACAAACATATCGGTAAACACGACCATTCAATCAATGTAAATTTTCTCAATAAAATCCTACTAACAAATTTTTTTTATATAGATTAAATTGATAACAATATTTGTAATATATATATTTTAGATAAAAAAATACGTTAGCATGTTTGGAAATATTTATAAAATAATTTTTTTTAAAAACGATCAGTATTTTTATTTTTTAAAAGTAAGCTTTTTTATCTAAAATAATAATAATAAATTTTATTGTATAATTCTTTTTGTATTTTTAAATTTTTAAATAAATTTTTAAAGTTTTAAATAATGTCTTGAATAAATTTAAAAGTTAAAAAAATATTTTTTTAAGAATCTTAGTCAGACGCCGAAGTTGTAATTGCGTTCTATAAATATAATAGAAGTGTTAACTGTTACCATAGAGGATAAAATCATATTGTAGCATTATTAAAAGAAAGTGCAAAAGAATATTCGTCTGATCCATATTTTAAGTATTATTCTTAATCTTGGGCTCTGTTGTTTTGTAAATTAATAAGATTAGCTCTTTTGTAATTAGTTAGATTATTAAATTTCTAAGGAAGGTTAACTTTTGTTATTAAATGAATACGTTTGAGATAACTGGTTAGTAGGATTTGAAAAAAAAGGTTAAATTTTATTTCTTTTAAGTATACTGAATTAGTTAGATTAATGATAATTTTTTACTACTGTGGCATTATTTAAAGTAAGTAAATATGGAAAACTAAATAATAAAAAGGAATACATATGAAAATATAGGCTAACATGATTTTCTTCTCTAACCTATGATTTTGAAGTGTTTAAATGAGTGTGAGTTAATTACTCAAAGATAACAATTTTTTAGATCTTCTAATTATGTGCAACACAATATTTCTTATGATGACTCTGCAAGAAAAATTATGATGTTATTTGCTTTTGAAAAATAGCAAGATATTCAATCATATACATGCAGAACTATAGGAAGAACACTTCAATCATTTACTTAGAGATTAATAAAGCAAAATATATTTTCAAACCAAGACTTCTTACAATTCTTTTTGTGAAACAAAGGCCAACCAAAAACGTTACATTAAAAAAAAAAATTTTTTTTAAAACCAAACAAAGAAGAAGAAGAAATTGTACAAGGGACAAGTGGGTGTGTGGTGTTCTTGTAACTAAACTACTACTAAGCTAGTTTTTTTCCCTAACATGTTTTCATGTACATTGCAAAATGCAAATGGTTGATTCACGTTTCTTCTTCTTCTCCAACTAACATCTAATTTAATTACAGCAATTGTTAGCAACAACAATTATCGACCCACCAAAGAAGAAGAAGTTGTTGTCTTTGGTCATGAAGAACAGATCATCCTCTGCAACTTGTACTGCATCATTCCGTTGTACAGTGCTAATCTGTTGGCCGGCATTGACTTCGCCGTCGACGATCTCCGGCTGATTTCAGGAACCTTTTCCTTCTCCTCCTCCGCTGCTGATGATTCGAATTCTACGACAATATTCTCTGCGAAACGAACCCTCTTCTTGTTGTTCGTGTTCTTGCTCTTCTTCATCACCTTCCGTTTATCTGCTTAAATCAACAGAAATAAACTAAATGGATCAACCATCTGAACAAATAATCTACAGAAATTTTGTTTTTCAAGATTGAGTAGTTGATTGTTTACCTGATGAAATACAAGGTGGTGGAGAGTTCGGTGAAACAGAAGCAGAAGCAGAGAAAGACAGTGGCTTCTGTCGACAGAGAGCGAAAAGAATGACAGTGCCGGAGACGGCCATGGCTGTTGCCAGTGCCATAGTTCCATGTGAACCCATCAAAGAAGACATTGATCACTTCTTCTCGAAACTCCACAACAGAAGAAATTAACAAACTTCGTTTTTTTTTTTTTTTTTGAGACGAAAGAAAGAAAGAAGAGAAGAGTTTGAAGAAATGGAGTTGCGTTGTTGACCTGGATTTGGTTGCGGTTTTATTAAAATGGTGGTGATGACGCATGTGAAAGTAGCATATAAATAAACAAAAAACAAATATTTGAGAAGCAGTAGTTGGTTTGCGTGATTAACTAAGTAATTTTTTTAATTTAAAAGTAAATGAAAGAAACTAATTGGTGTTTAATAATTAATGGTAGATGGATTTTAATTAGTTGCTTTGGACAAAGATGATCTATATAGTCTGCGAGTGTTCGAGATTGAACGAAACTTTTCCAGAACAACGCTGCATTGAATTGGGTTCATGATTTTCGCTTGATATAGGACTTATTTTAAATATTTATAATTAAATTTTGTAAAAATGAAAAATAAAAAGTAAATTTTTTTTTTTAAATAAAATAAAAATAGAGTTTAATATTTATGTTTTAATAGATTTTAAAAATATATTAAAAATTAAAAAATATAATTATATTGAAAAATATGTAAAAAAAAGTTAGAATTAAAATTTTTTATATGGAAGTAAAATTCTAAATTTTTTGTATAATTAAAATATAAAAATCGTTCGAAATCAAAATTTAATAAAAAGAAGTAAAATTATGGGTATTTGAAACACACCGATAATGCTTCAGCAAGATTATCAAGGAGTGTTTGTAGTTACTACGGATTCCTAATTTATCCAATTCGTTTTTAATTCTATATGTCAGAATTCATACATAATAGAGAGACTCGCTCGTGTTAAGACCCACTGTTCTTCCATCACTTTATCAGATAGTTATAATTTAATCAAATAATTAATAAAATAAAAAATATTGATTAAAATATCATACATTATTATTTAATCGTACGAGTTGAATTAAGAGCGAGAAAATATATATAAGAGTGGACAAATCTCTCTTATTTGATACAATTTCATGTGCAATTATGGAATTAGGATTTTTTTTTTCTTTTCAAGGATGTAAACTGATAATTTATGGCCATCAATTTTTTGTAAATGTATTTGGATTCTATGAGTCTATGACAAATTATAATTTTTTTATTAGATGAATAATAATTTAAATAAAGAGAATAGTATTACTCCAAATTCAGATATGACTTTGGTGTATTAGAAAAGATTCTGTTTTATTGCTCCAACACTTAATAAGGGGACGTTTGGAGTATTTATAAAATAATTTTTTTTTAAATAAAAAGTATTTTTATTTTTTTTAAATAAATTTTATTTTTTTATTTTAAAAAAATAATAAAAATATATAATAAAAATATTTTATTTTGTAGAATTTTTTTACACTTTTTAAATTTTTAAATAAATTTTATATATAATTATAAAATATATATTAAATAACATAAAATAAAAAAAAATTAAAAAATAGCGTTTGATAAGATCAACCAAACGCGCTTAGAGTTCAACACCATCAGCACAGTGTTGGTATGGATAACGTTGAGCTACTAATAATAATAATAATAATAGTGCTGCTGGCTTCGTTTGATTCGTTAAATCATCTTTTGTAAGAGCAAATAAGTTGGTCTTGTGACGAAAGTAGTGAAGTTTGAAATACTCTCCAATGAGTCATTGCCAATTCTTGAGTCATCGACAATGAGTTATATCGCATTTTGTGTTTTATTTATGTGGAGCAATCTATGACTTTTTTTATATATTACGTGCTATTGTTTTTTATTTTTTCTAAATAAGTATACTTTATTAATATAGGGGGTACTTATAATTAGATATTGATCAAATGTGCAGTTAGTTATATATAATAAGAGTTTTATGTAGAAGACATTTTGGGGATATCTCATAAGAATATTCTAACACAATTTCAAAATCTTAAACAAACAAGTAAATCAACTCTTACTAAGAAAGTGATGTTAACCATATAGCCATTAGAAATTTCAGTCATGCTTATCTACTGGTTTTTTCGAAAGGGTTTTCTCTAAAATGAACAAAGTTTAGTGGGGATAGGATCATGAGATTACTATTATTATCTTAAGTCCATCACGGAAACGAACTTCAAAAAAAAATCCAAACATAAACGGAGACGTGTCTATCAAACAGAAGACTTCTCAGAAAGAAGCTGCAAAGGAAAAAATAAAGTAGATAATGTGAACAACACTGAACACATGGTGCGTGTTAACTTGGTTAATATGTAATATAACAGTTCACTCTAATCTCATGAAAATAGAAACTTCTGCAAGAGAAACGAAGGTACCTGGGTGTTTGATCAAACACCTGGCTTCTTGCTTCTGGCTCCTTCACAACATTAACAGAACCACTTTGAAGATTTTATAGCATCTGGAAGATGAAAGATGGGCTTTTCACATTGACTTCCTTCTCTTTTTCCTGAAAATGAAAGAATCAGATCAAATATATAACAAATCAGATCACGTTGTGTACCTTCGTACGCAAGTATCATAGAAACAGTAGTAGCGTTCAGAAAATCTGCAAATTAGAAATATAGAATTTGAATAAGAAAGAAAGAAATCAACGAGAAGCAATGCAAGAGGATCAACAATTTCTGTAATAAGCGTGCACAACAATGGTATTTGGTTACTGAGGCCAAGAAAGTTGTCATTGTCGAAGCTAATTGATGAGAACATTGTACAGGGGCGAATCTGAAAAGTGAACACTATCACCCGGCCGTTCTAGGCTTGAAGAACCTCTTCTTACATTTCACCTTGTAATAGTATTACAGAACGAGTATCAACAGGTTTATGGAAATAAAAAGAAAAAAAAGTATAAATATTAGAAGTCAAGTCAAAATGGCTCCAAAAGTATTTCCTTCATTATGAATTTTACAACGCTGCGTCTAGAAGCCGTGGGTCATGGACAAAATTCTGTCCAAAGAAGCAACATCCCTGGCATTGCTGCCTTCCTGTAACAAAGGAGAACAAAATAACCTTATTAAGGTCCTTTAAACATCAGATAGCTACAGACCTGGCAAAACATCTGCAAATAGATTAAGAAACCGACACAACAACAAAGACCGTATTGCACACCGGTCCGTAGATTGCAACTCCTGATACTAACAATCAATTGGCACATTTCAGAGACATCATGATATTGAACTTAAACATTCTTGGATAAGGCAATGAAGCAATCGAACTAAAATTAATAAACAATATCAGATCCTTCCTCATAATCATGCTTCCAACAGTCTCCCTAGAGTGTCTTCTCTTAAATGACGGAAAGAAGAGAGCATGTAACCAGAATGAACCGTATCCAACATTACTTGCTATTAGATAACGTTCTGTGTAGTAATCTTCAGAAAAACGCTATTGAGATTATATATATAGTTCCAAGATATTGTAATTGTAATTTTGCATCATGCAGCTCTCCACGTGCCATCCATACCATGCAAGTTCTTGCTTTTGCTTACTCAAAATCAAGTACTTCAATATAAAATATTGAAAACTGGTACAACAAGAACATAACAAAAGCAATAAGGATAGATCACACATCACTTACTCGATAATAAGTATGTTACTAAGCATCCTTTATCATCATATTATCTATCTAGCAAATCTTACTCATCATACAAATTAATCAAGTCAAATATCAGCTGTTCAACGTACGCAATGGGTACTAGCATTTGCTAGACAAGAGTTTGACATATTTTTCCTACGCTCTTTCTCTTTCCCTTTAACATCTAAAAAGCTTGAGCACCTGTTTATCTGCTATTTCTTGTAGTTCATAACTCAGCAATAACAATTGACCAACAAGCAACATGTTTTGGTTCTATTGACAAATAAAACTATCGCTACAATATGCTCTTTCCTGACATATGCTTTAAAGGAAACGGATTTTCTTCCAAACTCAGTAGGCTAACTTTGGCAAGCATACAAAGTGCATGCAACATACTTCGAACAGATAACTAATGAAACGAATGCAACATAGAAACTTCATGCCTATGCCAACCAAACAGCTTGCTTTGAACTAGCAAGTTATGCATGAAATTGCTTTTATTTTCTAACGTAAAGAACGCTTGCCTGAAAGATAAAAAGTGGGACATCTTAGCATATCCGATGGGAGTTTGGGATGTCAGTTGATACTACAATGCAACTACCTTCCTGTAAATGAAGTCCAAAAAATCATACTCCTAGTGGCAGTTGTGGTTTTCTAGGCTAGCTACATGAGAAGACCCACATTTTAGCTCATCATAAAGTGAAGGCTAGCATTCATCTTTCCTCAAACTCTATGTATGATAAGTAACAAAGTATCTGTAGGTTCAAATTCTTTTCAGTTTTATGCCAGAATGCTATTAGCACTTACTTCACCACTACAGAGTATGTTCAATAATTGGTTAAAAACAACAAAACAAGTATGCAGGAGCAAAGTAATCATACTACATACATGCAAAAAAATTTTGGTATGCATCAGAATCCAACTTATGAGCAAACATAGTACCTGGAATTTCAATTTTGGGCCTCAACTACAGCCATAGGCCTTGTATTGTAAATCTGAGAGAGACAGCAGAAACAACAACGGCAAAATGCATCTGAAGGTGAAGAGCCATGGTGTAATCAAATAATTACGTCACATACAAAAATCACTAGACTGATCCTCGTTATCATCATCATAACTCTACGAGCAGCCATGAAACAACGCTGGCCGTCAACTGAATCTCTACCCCTCAATCAAGGGAAAGACTCTTCTTCATGGCCTCATAAACTAGGTAGGTGATACTTGCAGATGGTACCACCTTGAGCAAATTTGGAAAGATCCCTTTGTAGAATCCTAAAAGCCCTTCATGCTGAAGAGTTCGCCAAAATACATCTGACATTCCTTGATATGCAACACCTGACTTACCACGTTGTGCTTGCATTCTGCAAAATGTCCACAGTCTGGTTAGATAAACAATACATCATTAAACTTAAGAGTTTCAAATATCTGGAAGCAATTACTTACCTTGTTCTAATCACCTGCAATGGATAAACACATGTTGCGCCAAGGGCTCCAGATACTGTTCCACAACCCAACTGCACAAGTGGGCCAGGATCTATATAGATTGCAAGTTTCAGCAAGACATAAAAGCAGGCACCATAACAAAAGAAATGTGAAGGAGGAAGGAAAACAGATAAACTTCTAACTGATAATTAGAAAATTCGTTGAGAGCATACCACTATCTTTTAGTATATATTTTTTGGACATCTCCTTCAAGGTCTCGTATGCTGCAAGATCTATTCCTGCGTAAGGAATCATTCCCATAATAGATGGAACCAGACCTCTATAGAAGGCACGAGGGCCTTCTTGCACCCATATGTCTCTGGAGAGGGTAGCAAGACTGGGGACTTTCCCACCTTCACAAGTGAAAGTTTGTAACCGTGTTTTCACAAGGTCCATTGGATAAATTGCAGTTTGTGCCACCGCACCTGCCATCCCACCAGCCATAAGGCGTTCTAAAGTAGTAATATCACTTTTACTTTCTCCTTTCCCACTAACTATGAAATCCTTGAGCATTTCATAGACATAAAATCTGATAGCACTCTCAGGTGCAACTTTCATAACATTCAACCCATTTCCCCTAAAAAATCCCAGCATTCCCCCTTCCCTCCAAATGTCCTTTATTGCCGGTATAACTTGTAAACGTGTTGTCTGCACTTGCATGATAACTTTGAGACGATCAAGAGGAGCTGTGGCAGTACGAGAAGTAGCTCCAGCTACTCCCCCTGCAATTAAGTATTTGCTAGCATTTACATGTTTACTTATCCCTTCTGGTATTACCGCTTGTTCCCCTATATCTACTAAAGCAACTCTTTCCCAGTGATGATAGATATTCTCCATGGTAGCTTCGTGTGGATAGAGCAAAAGAAAATCCCTCCATTCTTCAAAAGTTATAATCCCATTGTTATCCTTGTCTACATGCTCCACAAACCGAGCAAGTTCCTCATCATCAATTTCAATTCCTGCAAACCAGCAACCAATGACGCGAATGAGACAAAATTTCTACGAGCATGCAAAATAAGCAAGAAAACGTTGTGCCCTTTATTCCACAATCCTGCAATAAGAAATTTGCACGAATATAAGAATCAGGAAGTTTTCTAGAGTGGGATTGAAAGTTATTAAGTTCTATCCAACAAGGCTTAGTTTTATTGAAGCTCTATCAAATTTAAAATTCTGTCTGCAAATTGCAGCTATTCCTCCAAGAGGACCAAACAGACATTGAGGGAGTTTGAGATGTACAATACTGAGCTTCACAAGAAACCCCTTAAATCAAGAGCAAAGAGGAAAAATGAGGCACAAGAGAAACAAATGAAGGAAGTCAGCTCCTTTGGATATTAATCATGAAGAATGAACAACATCAAAAACAAAAAAAAAAAAGAAGTGATGGTGTGAATGATGTTTTATTGCCACAAGCATAAATGCACCTAGCTACATTCGTATTTTTCCTTTAAATAACATGTAACTGCTGATAGAGAAAAACAGTCATCAAGCAGAATTCCTGTGTCAGGTAGCTCATAGAAACTCATGAAAGGCACCATTTTGTAGCAAACAAACACCACCTAATTTGGGTCCAAATACGCTTCTCATGGCATATGACCGTCTCTACCCTATTCAAACAAAATCTGGAATGAACTGTCAGTATGATAAAGGGATGCCTTTGAAACTCCTCAGCAATCATTGCAATGCCAAATTTGCATCAATGGTAACACTCTGCATTTCTATCAGTTGACCTAGACAAACTCTGATAGTGCGTTACATCAAACCAAACATTATACAATTAGCAGCATTGGCAGATTGTGCAAAATTAACCTAAACCACTCAGCTTATAAAATGACATAAACCAATAAAATTACCAGCCTTGACAAGAGCGTCCCAGAGCTCCTCGGGTAGTATGCAGCCATTATGCTCAACATCAATCGCCTGAAATATACAATAGAGCTCAAGCTCCTTATCATCCATGTACCTCCGGAACTCATTATAATCGACCCGTCCGTCATGGTTTGCATCAGCAACCTTGAGCAAATCCCTTGCATACTTATACTCTGCCGGAATCTGTAGAGCCGACAACCCCTTCTCGATCTGCGAGTAATCAAGGTACCCTAAACCTGCCGAATCGAAGAAATTGAACAAGCTCCTAATCCGTGATTCCCTCTCTTCTTTCGTTTCCCGTAGAGCGAGAAGAACATGATCGATGGAAACAGGTCCTGGCTTCTTAACCGGATTGCAACCACCACTCGCTGCAGCTGTTGCAGTTGCTGGCGGTGACGTCGGTGCCGGAGAAGAGAATCCGACACGTTGTTCTGCCGCAGTGCCGGACATTAGTTGCAATTCTGATTCCAATTACTTTGATCCCGCTCACTATTGGAAATTTTGAAACCGTAAACTCTCCATAATGAGAAAGATCTCTAGATCTGGAGAAAATAAATTATTCGATTCCAATTCTATGAATTCTCCAAACAAAACACGCGATTTCGTTTAGAAAGTTCTCCACAATAATTACTGAATTCCAATTCCAAGTCAAAAAAGGGGATTGACAAAAAAAAAAAGAAAAAAGAAGATTTTGAAGAAGACCAATATTGAATCAGAACATTGCACACTGTTTTCTTTTAAGTCGTTTCGGAAAAAAATGAAAATCTCTACTTTGAAACTTAAATAAATAAATGGAATGAATAACTGCAGTAGCTGGAGAGCTCTCCGGACAGAGGGAGGGAAGGGAAGAGAGACAGACAGAAGGAAGAAGGATCGTGAACGGGAAAAAAAAAATTGGATAAAAATTAAAATAAACGGACTCAATTTTGTTGTCACTGATTTATTAGTGTAATTAATTTGAAAACAATATAAAGTTTTTCATTGTATTTATTTAATTTCGTCTTTGTTTTATATTTATTTGTGGTGAAGCATATTCTGGGAAGATATCTGGAAGATGGTGCCATTTTGACACTAGTATAACTGTTGCTGCTTTATTCTGTTGTCAACCAAATAATCTCCTCCTTTCTAAGTGGAAGCAGTTCAGCTTCATTGGTTAGTTTATATTAGCGCTTATTTCAAATATTTATAATTTTTTTTTTATTAAATTGAATTTTGAATAATTTATATATTTTAATTATATAAAAAATTTAAAATTTTATTTTTCATACGAAACTTCAATTCTAACTTTTTTATTTACATATTTTTTAATATAATTATATTTTTTAATTTTTAATATATTTTTAAAATTATTAAAAATACAAAATACTAAATTTTAGTTTTATTTTATTTTTTAAAAAATTTTACTTTTTACTTTCACTTTTACGAAACTTAATTACGGATATTTAAAGCACGCATTTAGTGAAAAGGTAAACCAGTTTAACAAGTAAAAAAAATATAAGATAAACCAGTTTCTTATTTTTGGTTTTCCAAAAACTAGACATAAACTGAGATTTTCTTCTGTTAGTAGAGGTGAAACTGAATAAACCATTTTATGAGAAGCCATTGTTAAAATTATAGTTGAGGTTATTCTAGGATTCAGGGTTCATTCATAACAAAGATACAGATAGGCAAAAACTTGCATGAAGAGCGTTTTTATCTAGACTCTAAACTGAATTTTTGAAAGTAAATTTTCTAATGAGTCTGTTAGAAAGTAAAGTCTGAATAAGTTAAATTTTTATATTTATTTATTATTAAAAATGAATTTGGAAGTGAATTTTTTAGTTTTAAATTTTAAATTTTTGATGGAAAAAATTGAGTTTAATTTTTTATTTTTATTTTATTTTTAAAGTAAGTTGGAAGCAAAATTTTTGCCAGAAAAGGTAAATTTAAACCCTAAGGTAAACACATCCAAAGTAGATGTGCAAGAAAACAGTAGACCTATGTTAGTGTCCTGAATAATTGGATTGAGAGAGACTTGTTAATGGAGCTTTCAGTTTCGGAGACTAACAAGTAAAACACATAGAAGACTGTTTGAAAAAACCTGCCTTAAGTCTTTCAGTATCAATCATTTCACTGTGGTGTTTTGGCTCTGAAAGTTAGTTAAAAGTGAAATTTTAAAAATGAGTTGTTATAAATAGTATTGTTGAAAATAAGTTAAATTTATTATTTTTTTGTAATTAAAAATAAATTGGAAATGAATTCTTATATTTTGTTGTATTATTTTGTGTTTAAATGTGTGTTGTTAAAAGTAGAAAAAAGTGAGTTTTTTTTTTGAAAAGAACACACTCTAAATGGGTCTCCATCGGGACATTATTAATTTATTTATGTAACAAGAGTCTTACCAATTTCCAGCTTCAGCTTGTATTCAGTAACACTATGCATCCTTCTAAATCAACAAAATAATACAAAAATATAACAAAAATAGGTCGCAGATAAATAGAAAGCATATACATGAATTCTCCACCCAGTCTAACAGTTACATAACCACCAAGAGCAAATCATAGATAAACCGTTATATTTACTCTTGATACATACGACACTTAAAAAAACTACAACCAACAACGTTGCCTTAATCCATAATTACAACTAGAAAAATCTGTCAAGGAACGAAACAAAAAGGCATCAACTTATGTAGTGAGGATAGGAGGGAGATAATCATTCTTGGTTCCGAGCACTCTAGCCTTGGTATCAGGGAAAAATTCCATTCCCGGCAACTCTGCCACAGTTCCATCATTAGCAACTGCAATAGGGTAGCTCAACAGGTGACCTGGAAGATCTCGGTCCAAGTTGTCGCTGGTGTAGAGGTCCCAGTACTTGTCTGCAATCCTGTTTACCTTCTGAACACACTCCACACTTTCGGGTTGAAGGAAGAGATCATCCAGCATTCCAAGATGCTCATACCACAAAGCCATGCGGAAACCATGGATCTGCCCCCTAGCTGGCTCCCTAGTTGTTAGATGGTATGGCTGGTATGCTCCCATTGCAATCTCAGAATCCCTTGCACCATCCATGGACCGCTGGTTGATGTTAGCTGATCCAATTATTATGTACTCGTCATCCACTGCAGAAAATGCATCTGGCGTGATGATCTTGTAACCATAATCATTTTGCATATCCTCTTAATAGCATATTTTCCAAAAGAATTAGTTGCTGAACTTCCGAAAGTTGTATTGCATAAAACATTAAAATGCATCAACTTACATAAATATTCTTAAATAAGTTCACATGCAACATGCAGCAGTTACGGACAACTCATGAGGGCATAAACAAATAACAAAGAGAATTATGGCATGCAAAAGCAAAAACCACACAAAATCTTTATTTGGTTCAGAGCCTATTGGGGCCATGTTTTATCTGACAAGTCAGAAACATTAAAAGTTCACATATGGTTAGCTGACTAAACTAGTGAAGAGTCACTTCACTTCCTACAAAATCACAATCCATGAAGGTATTACTTACCTATCATCATCTTGGTATGCACATAGATCATGAACCGCCTGTTCTGCTGTGCTCTGAAGTAATCTGTATCTGGCTCAGGCTGCTGCTCGGGTACATATTCTCCACTCTGCTTTGCTTCCCTATTCCCAAGACAGAAGAATGTAAGATAATCCCTTGGATTTGCCTCAATTCCCTTTGCTTCAAGAGCTTGCACAATGTCAGTGTACATCATCTCCATTGTCCTCCTCTGCCAGTCCAGTATTGCCTGAACGGACCCACTTTCTGGAACACCTTCTGGCCACATGGGAACAACAACGTATACCGTGAAATGTTCACCAGCTTCAATCTTGCTGACAATCTTCAAGGAAAGCTCCTTGGGGATCAGATGGAGTGCACCAATGTCCTCAGGCTTGATGCCATCAGCTTTCCAGGCGAACGAGCTCCCAAGGAAATACTGGTTTTCAATATATATAAACTTTTTTGCCCTTCTAATGGCATTAATATAACCATCCTGAATGCTACGGTCAATGATATTATCTTTTCCACTAACAAGCCCAGCCCTTGCAGCAGCTTCAGGCGTATCAGGAAAGCCAAAGGCAGCACCACCATCAATAGATCTGAAAAGTTGAACATTCCATATCTCTCTGTCCTCAGGGAACATAACAGGAGATGGAGGTATAATGATGTCAGCCAGATCTCTAAGTTGTACAAGAACATCCCTGCCTCCCTGCATTCTCCATCTTTGCTCGAAATTAAACAAGACGTCCCAAGCAATAGGACCCTCTAGCCTAGAGTGAATGTCGTGCCAAGGCTCTCTGGGTCCACCTTTTGTGATTGACCCATCTGCAAAGTTTGGTTGGTGGAAATCAGCATGATGAGCTGTGTCCAATGTCCTGAACAGAGAGTGGAATTGCGTATCATATCTTCCATCACAAAGGTCAATTCCCCCAACAAAACTCACGATCCTACGTTGTTGGGAGCTCTTGTTAGGCATCTCATGGTCCACAACTACAATCTTCTGATGATGAGTGAACATGGTTGAGATTTGGAGATTTTGAACAATGCTTCCTCCATCATCAGGATTCCTAGGGCACAAAATGCAGTGGACATCTGTGCCCAGGAAGTAGTTCATTGTTTCTTCATCATGGGTAGCCATCAGACCATCCTTTTTCAGCACACTCACTGATGTCCTATCATCCCAGACAAGCATGAGAACCCGAACACCTTCATTAGCCTTCCGCTTAAGCAGCTCTCCGAGAGTAACATCTCCACCAGGTTTTTTCCTATTTGCATCCCTAACCAAAGTAATCTCTGTATAAACTGACCATCCAGTAATGTATAAAATGTGTTGGGCATTACTAATAGCATCAAAGATATCCTCCCAGCAGCGGTGGGGTTCATAGTATCTGCCATCTGCAAGGGGAATCTTTGGAATGAAGTTATCAGGTACATGAGCATCTTGGTAAAGTGTCACTTTGCATCCTTGCCTCTGTGAAAAAAAAGTGTAAGGAACACCAGGAAATTTTGGGCTGCGTATTCCCCTCCCCCAGTTGCGATCTTTTGAGATATCAAAATATTGAACTTGTACATGAATTTTGGCTCCACCATCCAAAGGATTCCGGGCGTTATCACATATTTCCAGCCATCGATCCACTTCTTCACCATCAAGGATCTCAGATACAGGCAAGTATGCTCTTCCAATTAGAGATGCCCCAATCGGGTTGTCAAACTTAACAGTGAAGATGACATTCGCAGCCATGTGGGCACAATAGATATGAAACGATTCATACCAACGAGGATTGACAGGTTCATTGCTTATTAATCGAGTTCGACCTACTCTGGCCTTCTCTAGATCAATCGTTGCATAGAGCTTCGAACTTCCTTTCCCTACCCCCACAGTGTCCTCAATGTTCTCAACAAGCTGCAGAAAAACAGGAACATCCACATGAAAAAGTAAAAAAGAAGAATGAATACATGGGAAGATTTAATGATCCCATTGAGACAAAAACATGGAAGGAAGTGGAAAACGTAACAAATGGCTTGCAAGCCTGCATGCTGCTTCTGTTGAGTGTATAATGTGCATAAACTGATAACTACATTCGTCATAAATATAAATGTTTGTAACATGAGGTGTCAATATAAACTGTAACAGGAATTATAGTAATGCTTCAGTAATTTGTAGGCACCGTCTGCCAAGGTAACCAAAAGTGTAAAGAAGCTCTAGTCTATAGATGATGGACTGTTGATGCTCTAAGGAATTTCATCATCGCATTACATAAAAAGAAATAACCTTCTAGGAGATATTTACGGTATAAACTTCAAATGTATGTCTAAACAAATCTGTTGAAACCGCAGCTCCTCACAACAATATAAATTCTGATGTCGAGCAGATCTATCACATATGACTAAAGTATAAACGACAAATATTCAATCTTGTATATATGACACTAATATGGTAAAGTGTGGATATTTGGAATCTTTTACAATCTGTGATGCACAACAAAAAAGGCGAAAGCAAATTAGAAAATGAAGTCTATGTTTCTATAAATGTTTTGTTCAACTACAGTAAAATGTCGAATCTATGAATCATTTGAATCTCCTCTTCAGCAAAGATTTCAAACAACTACTTCCAGAATCTAAAGCATGTATAGCCATCATGCACGCCAAAGGATGTACAAAAGAATCAATTAGAAAAACAAAGAAACAAGAAAAAAGCTTCAAGTTCAAGCTGATATTATCCAATACAGGGCACGCAATACATGACCTTTAGATCATGCGTTGATTATCAAATGCAGCGTTTGAAATTGCTTCATGGATCACACCAGGTTTACTACTAAAGTGAAAAATCCATCATCAACAATGACTACATAAACAGTAACTATAGCTGCAGATCTCAACGGATCGATGTACCTTGCGGATGAACTTGGGAGCACCCCCGCTAGCACGGTTGGGATTAGAAAGTGAATCGGCCTCAAAGATCGTTACGTGCATCGTCCCATGCAGCAAAATCTGCGCCATTGTTTTGTCACCTGCTACTACCAACAAAATGAACAAACCAAATCAAATCAGAGAAATCAAACACAACAACAACAACAACAAAAGAGAACAAAAAACTGGGGAAAAATAAGAAATAAATGAAACAAAAATGAGTGTACCAGAGAAGATAACCTTGATTGAGAAGCTCGGATCAGATCAAGAACAATAAAGAGGAAATGGATGAACTTGAAAACAAAAGGAAAAGAAAGAAGAACAGATCTGGTCTTAGGAAGTGGAGAGGAACAGAGAGTGAAGAAGAGGAACAGATCCTAGAGAGAAAGGTAAGAGCAGAAATGGTGGAAAGGTTTGTTAGATATAATTTCATTTATTTAAAATAAGTATAAAAAATTAAATTAAAAATTAAAAATATTTAATAAAAAATAATTTATATTAATTTTGTATTAATAATAAAGTTTAAATTAAATTTAAAAATTTTTTATGTAAAAAATTTATTTTTAATTTCTTATTTATTTTATATTAAAAATAAAATTAAAAAATAAAATTTAAGTGATAGTTAAACGCGCCCAAAATAGTTAATATATTAATAGTATCATAATAGAAAAAGTGTTTTATTAGCGTGTTTTTTTTCTTTTTCTTTTAATTTCTACTCAGGATAGTTAAAAAATATTTACTTAAGCTTGGAACAAATTAGCACTTGTTTTTGTTTATATTGCCATGGTATAAATTTCTGATTTTGTAACTCTAATATTTATGAGAAATAATTGAAGTATTTATGATTAAAATAATTTAATTTGAGTAATCATAAGCTTTTTAAACACAGAAACAATCACAATAATAACTAATATAACTAGCAAATATTAGAACTTAAAAGTTGATTTGATATTATGTAATTTTATGATCTCAAAATATAGTTTAGAAAACTTTTCAGTGTACTGAGAAAGCGTTCGGAAGTCTTTTTAAAATTAAGTTTTTTTAATAAAAAATATTTTTATTTTTTTAAATCAAGTTCTGTTTTTTTATCTAAAATATAATAAAAATAAGCAATAAAAAAATTTACTACGTAAAATTTTTTTATATTTTTTAAAATTTTAAATAAATTTTTTATAAGTTTATAAAAAATGTATTGAGATAAATTTAAATTTTTAAAATTGATTTTCTTAAATGTAATACTAAACTCTCTCTATTAAGCATAGTTGTCGAATTCGGACTGAACCGGACGGTAAATCATCCAAATTTGCAAAAAGACCGTATGTGCAATTGATCAGTTTCGATTCGCTTCAACTCGATCGACCCGCCCGGCAAAGTCAAACCGCGTTGGAATCTCCTCTAAAATCAACCCAAGAGGGAAGAGTTGAATTGAGTTAATAAATAAAAATTTTCGTAAAACTTAATGATCCTACAGACAGCAAGCGTACATCCGGCTATTAGTAGTCTCATAATCTGTAGACAGAAAAGGTTAGAGTATATAGCGATTTAGATAAAGAAGAGAGTACTCAGAGTATTTTACGTGGTTCGGCAAACCTCTTTACATACATCCACGGGTGCTCTATCACAAGAGCTAAAGCTTCGCTAAACTTTTAATAAGCTACACATACATCAAGAGTAAAGTGCTTCACCAAGCACACTTACTCTTAAAGGGTTTCTTCACCAAGACAATCTTTCACAGCCTACTGGACACAACTGTCCCTCTGACTGATATGCTAGCTCTATTACAAAGTTTAAGAACTTTCACCAAGCTCCACCGAGCTTTTTTATCAAGTGCATCAAACACTTCTGTCACAAATTTATAAAAAAAAAGCTAAAAGATCAAGGTTAGGCACAGTATCAATCTCAAAGTAAATAAATGAATTTAAAATTTTCTATTGAGATAATCAAACTTGTTGCTGCTGAAGATGATGCTCTGTAAGTGATTGGCAGTAAGAGGAGTTTCTTTACTTGATAAATTGAGTCGATATAGTGCAAGTTTGTTTTTAGATTTTTTGCTCGTTATATTCTCTATCTCACTGTCTCTATGTCTCTGTGCTTTTTATAGAATTTTCTGTTCTTGCAGATAGGTGGTTCTTTCCGTTAGAAAAATATTCGTTGGTTTGTAGTAGCAAATTTCTAAAGTAGAGATGAAGATTGTGTTCAATGGTCAATCAACTGCCTCAAGAATTCTTTTAGCTAAACTGGTGCAATTCTTTCATCAGCATTAAATGCACCTAAAAAAGCAATTCAAAAACTCCCGCCTGCAGTTTTGAGTTGTTTCAGCTGAGTTGTATTTTCAAATTTCTCTAACTGAGTTGGCTTCTCTTGATTTGTTGTTTTTTTGCTTAGGTTGATTGCTTCAAGTGAGGTGGACTCCAATAGCGTGATTCTGCAGTCTCTACTTCGTTGCTTCCTACTGTATTCAGTGGGTTTTCATTGCCATCTAGCAATATCTATACTTAAACTTGTTCTTCAATAATATGATGGCTCAATATAGCTCAGTTCTGTGATAGTAACAAAATAGTAAATTTGTTAAATGGTAAAACCTTATAATTAAATTCGTGATTTCTGCTTTGAGGAATTGAAGCATTTCTGCATTGTCAGCAAGACATAATTCTGATGATACATTACACTATGTTATTTATCTTCTCTTGTTGTGATTTTTTATGATTCTTGATATGAACTTATAGCTAATATGTTCTTCAGTAAGTCTTTAAGATTTTGCTTCAAATGGATGACGAATTCTTAATTAAATTACATCTGAAAAGTTGTTCTATCAATGTCTGATTCTGCTCCTTGTTTAATGAGTTTTCATCTATCATTGCACAATTTTTCCAAGTTTATGTTCATCATTATTTGATGTGTTATGCGGTCAATCTGATAGTGTGCATGTTGGTATGTCTCTGATGAAAAGTTGAAGTTCAAATAGAATCAGCATAATGCTTGAAATTATTTCTGATGAGTGAATGATTATCACGATTTTCAGTTTCTTCTCTGTCCAGTGAGCAGCAGCGAAGTATCCGGCTATCGAGTCCTCTGTTTTTTGTTCTTCTCTGTTGGCGATACTCTGTTTTCTGCTCTTCTCTGTTCGAGATGCTCTGTTTGTGATTCTCTGTTTTATCCATGTAGCAGCAATTAAACAGCTGACTGCTTGATTGATGAGGGATTCTCTGTTCTGTTACTATAAAAGAAATTTTATACAATCAGTAGCTGCTTGTTGTCTGCTGAATGTGGGATAGACCTGTTTCATAAATTTCTGCACAACTTAATTCCAATCATTAGTTTATCCTAATCCATAAACTATAATTTTTAATTATTGTTATCATCAAAATCAATCTTGAAGTTCTAACAAATCCGGTTGAATAAAATTTAAAAAAATTAATTAAAAAAATTAATTGATGATATATTTAATGCAAAAATAATAGCCTTATGTTGAAAAATAATATGTAGTTTAGATTTTGTATTTGGATATGATAATGAAAAATATAATTGATTATGTCTCATTTGTAAATATTAATTATTAGTAATTTTTAAATTTTTATATTATAAAATATTCAGACTCAAATATATTTATCCAAAATAGTTTGTTATATTTCTTTTATGATTTATATATTTTATAATTTATTTTCTTCTAATCGCATAATTTATTTAAATATTTATTATTATAAATTTTTGCTGTTACTATTGTTGTTGGTGGTGGTCATACCATAGTAGCAATTTCGCTGTGATTGTTGTTGATAGTAATGCCATAGTAAAAATACTTCAGTCTTTTGCTGTGATTGCTGCTGCTATTATTATTGATAGTGCCATTATAGTAGTAAATTTTTCACTGTGATTGTTGTTATTATTGATAAAAAATATTTTAATATTATTGACACGACGGTTCGACCGATTGATCCGATAGATCAATTCGAAAACCGTGCCCCAGATAATTTTTTAGTTTCACGTCCGATCCGATTTTTACAACTATGCTATTAAGAGTCGAAGAAAAAGAAAAACAAGACTATAAGGGATGAAAGAAAATCCGTGTACAGAAATTTCTAATTAAAAATTATGATTATTATTTTATTATTACAGGATAATTATAAAACTTTGGTTTTTTCTAAGTGACACTGAAATGCAAGACTTTTGATTAATTGAATCTAAAAGTGATTTTACTTTGTCAAATTTTAGAATATTTTATTTTTAATTAACTTATATTTACAAATTTATTTTTGAAAATTCATAATGGGTTTGTAGGATTAAAATGCAATCAATTTTATAATTTTAACTCACAAGATTTCTAAAAAATTTATTAATGTTTAAAATTTGCATAATTTCAGTCCTCAAAAACGAGTATACGAATGATCTAGTAGTAGAGCATAAAGCTGCTTTGCTTTAAAAAAAAAAAAAACAAATGAAGTCACTAAAAAATGTTAAGTATGTTGATGAATTCACTATTATATTTTCAAATGAAACGATAATGTGGTAAGAATGTTGGAATAATTGCAAACCAAAAGATTAGAACAGAATCTATCATACTAATAACCTCCAACAAATAAAATAAATAAAATTAACTAATTAGCTTGAGGGCATCTATCGATTCATGCCCTCTCCATTAGAAGAATGTACTTTAATTACACAAATTTTATTTTTTTCACTAAATTTTAAATTTAAATTTATTTGTATATTTAATTTATATCGAACTCATTTTTTAATTTTTTTTAATTAAAGTTTATATTTACAAAAAGTCACTCTCAAATGTTCCCTTTAGCCATGCTAGATAAGAAATAAAGTTATAGATATATTCATATTAGAAAAAATATGTGCACATTATCACTTTATAAATATATTGGTGCACATTGGCCAATATAAGTTGTGTAGAAAGTTTAAAAGTTAATTTTTACCGTTGAATATAAAAAATTATGAGTCTTGAATATTATGATAAATTTTAGATTAATTAGATTATAGATCGATATCCATCCGTCTATTTGATCAACATGACAGAAGAAAATTTTTGACAAATTTTGTAAAATATAAAATTTTTTTTTTCTGTTATCAAATTTTGTAGATCGATTTTCAGTCCGATTGAGCTGAAAATTTATCTGTATGTTCAAAATTTATAATTTTTCATATTCAATAGTGGAGATCAAATTTAATTTTTGAACGAAATTTAATTGGCTAATGTGCGCATAAGTTGATAATGTATATATATCTTCTTCCATTTATATTTGTTGTTGTCGTCGTCGTTGTTTATTCTCTCTCTCTCTAGGGATGGATGCATATCAAATGGTTTTGGACCTTACTTCGAAGGTCTTTCTCCATACATAACAGGCCCAATTATATTGCTCAATTCATTGTGGTACCATATTGGCCCAACCAAAGAAAACTTTTTTGTGCATCCATTTTGTAATTTGAAATTCTTGTTTGTTCATGTTGTTCTGTTTCTGCTTTGCGCTCCGAATGAGAGAAAAACAAAAATTGGTTAAGCGGCAATCTATTCTCCTGAAAAAGAAAATCTTTTTCACAATATTTCGCAAAGTGATAAGCTAAAACCAGCAACCAAAATATTTTTTTTAATGCTTAAGAAATAAAATCTATACAATAGATCTTAGTTTAACCGGCTAGCAGGACTGGAGAAACTCAATATAGAAATCTCAGTTAAAATTTAAGTTTGGTTTAACATAGTTGATCCTGACTTGTTCTTTCTTTGGCGCTTAGTTCTAAAGCCAGCCAAATTGATTCCATTGTAGGTCTGTTTCTTTGAGTTCATCATCACTTACGCTAGGGTGTGTTTTTAATTAGTAAAAAATAAGTCTCGTAAAGTTGAATTCCATAAAAATTAAATTGAAAATGAGTTTGATAAATTTAGAATAAACTAGAATATAGAAATAAATTGAACTTAAAATTTAGCAAAAAAATATGTTGTATATAGTTGACACACACTCTCACAATAGAAAGATCATGCTGTCCTCTCTTATAACCCTTTACTATGAAGACCAGATGACTTTTTATATTTTTTAACGATAAATTACTCGACTGTGCGTTTGGAATGCAGGTGCGTTTCAAACGCCATTTTTTAATTTTTTTAATTTTATATTTTATTAATATATATTTTATAAATATTTAGAAAATTTATTTAAAATTTTAAATAGTGTAGAAAAATTTTAATTAATGAGATTTTTTTATTATATATTTTTATTATTTTTAGAAAAAAATAAAGTTTGTTCTTTATAAAAAAATAAAAATATCTTTTATTTAAAAAAAAATTTTATTTCATAAATAATTCTAAACGCATCGTAAAAACTCAATTTTTTCAAAAAATTATTTTACAGAAAGTTACAAGCTAAAGTTCATCTTAAAGAACTGTCAGTACTGATGAACCAATAAGAACTGAGGGAGCTACAAGCTTCTGCTTCATTTATCTTTCACAGTAAAGTGAACTACAAACAAAAAAGAAGAAGAAAAAGAACAGTAAATATAGAAGAATTGAGAATATAAAAAAAAAGATCTTCTGCGTTGTCTTTGGCATCTACCTTCACTTGCGCAAATTTTTGTCGTCTTACAAATAAATTGAAAATCAAAAATAATAAATTCTCCAAATGAGCAGGCCCTCAATGAGGGACGACAAAAGATGGAAGTTGGTTTCAAATATCAAAGCAGCAATATTAAGATATATAGCTTTTGCAGATCTTTATAATTTATGTCAAATATAAAAACTATACAAAAATTAGTTGAGATTCAATTTTCACTTAGTTTCTATAGACTCACTTTGATATCATCAGTAGAGTTTATTTAGTTTAGAAGTAACCTATTTAAACCGAAGAAAAGCAAACATTTGATAGAGGTTATAGGCAATAAATAATTAAGAAGCCACTACCAGATACCAACCCCGTTGTCGATTGTTTTCACAACCACCAATCATGTACGAGTCCCTGCATGATTTGATGATATTTGTAAGAGTTTTTCAACAGGAAGTAAATCAATTCATGGAATGGAACACAACTGCATAGAGTAAATGTCATCATGTGCACTCACTCAACGGTCCCCCTACACGAAGAAACGAGTTTCCAAGTCATTAATTAAGAAGACATTTTCGATGAAATTCCTTCCGTTGCTGTGATTTGAAAATAAGTTTAAATAATTGGCCAGTAACAAAAGGCTCAATTCCAGCATTAAAACATCTATAAGCTCAGTGCCAAATAATTTGTTCGGCACTTTAGCAAATTAAAGTCTCCTTCTGTCATCAGCGAAAAGCTGGGATCAGCAGCATAGAAGTCCACGGGACAAGAGTATTAAAAGTATGTTTTAAATATATATAATTAAATTTCGTAAAATTGAATTTTGTAAAAATAAAATTTGAGTAATATTTGAAATAACTGAAATAAAATAAAATTTAAAGTTAAATTTTGATAAAAATATAATTTGATATAAAAATAAAAATAAAATTCGGAATGATAATTTTAATAAAAGTGGTCAAATTTAAAATCTGAATAAAAAAAAAATGAAGCTCGAAATATTTATACGAAGATGCAGATGCTGCTCTGAATCCTACAACAAAGCAACAAATTATGGATATTAGGTACACTGTGAAAACAGCGTGGCTTACTTCTAGATGTAGGCTAAAAAAATATTGTCTAGATCATTCCTCAAATGAAATATACTCGTATCTAATACTGGAGACTAACTTTTGTAACATTTACATAAAACTACAGCTTTGAGAATTATTTGTGAACCAATTATGTGTAGACTGTACCTGACCAGCAGCAGTTGCGCCCTTCGATACATAGGAAGTTAGAGTTCTTTAAAAAAAAAAAAATTTTTTTTCATATTTTTGTAAATAAATATGACTATTTATTTAAAAATAAAGTGATATATACAATTTTATAACATTATTATGTACTTCAACTGGAAAAGCATTGATGCGAATTGCAGTATACAACCTCCTTGTACGTACAATCTGGCACAATTGGACGGCAATGTAAAGAGTGTTGGAATAAACTTTGGAGCAGAAACATAATTTGAAACAAAAGGGAAACCAGCCAGGTTGAGGTTCATAGATTTTACCAAGTTGTGCATAAAATCAACTGACCATTTAACATTTTGCAGAGTCCCGGAAGGTGGAACAGCGGAAAGTCATTGAATTTTGTCACTGGGGCGTAGGTGAATGAGTTCATTACAGTCCTACTAAGGTAGTTACATCCGGCTGCAGGACCAGGGCGGCAACATTTCAACCGACACTCCACTCTGTATTGGTGCTTCTGCATTCCCTCCAACTCCTCTTGTATCCTCGCCCTCGTCTCACTGCCATCGCGTACTTGGTTCCTGCAATCTCTCTCTTTCTCCTCTCTCTCCACATTGTAAAACTGAGACAAGCCATTATAAATAAGTCCCGCATTTTCAGTAGAGTGTTCGGGAAATAATGGTGCAATCAAAGAAGTTCAGAGGTGTCAGGCAACGCCACTGGGGTTCCTGGGTCTCTGAGATTCGACACCCTCTCCTGTAATGATCTTTCTTACTGTAGATTTGCACTTTCCACATATTGTGATTTTGGTTTTCCAGGCTTTTGAATTCTTTCTTTCTAGCTCATTCTTCTCACAGTTCTATGATCTTGTCTGATTTCTTTCTTTCTAGCTGATCATTCTTCTCACAATTATTCTCTGATCTTGTCATTTGACTTCATAGGAAGAGGAGGGTGTGGCTTGGCACATTCGAGACTGCCGAGGAGGCGGCAAGGGCCTATGACGAGGCCGCGGTTCTCATGAGTGGCCGCAATGCCAAGACCAACTTTTCTGTCCAGAAAAATGTCAATGGCGACACACAAGCTGCTAGCGACAACCCCTGTCCCAAATCCTCCACCACCCTCTCAGAGACACTAAGTGCAAAGCTCAAACGTTGCTGCAAAGCACCTTCTCCATCCCTCACCTGTCTGCGACTTGACACTGAGAATTCCAACATTGGAGTGTGGCAGAAGCGAGCAGGGGCAAGAGCGGAATCAAGCTGGGTCATGACAGTGGAGCTTAGCAAAGCTTCCAAACCAGCGTTTCAGGAGCCCATGACTCCATCACCATTGGAAGCACAAATGTCACAAGAGGTCGGAAGTAGTGCTGCAACGGCAATGGAAGATGAACATAGGCTTGCACTGCAGATGATAGATGAGCTGTTGAACAGAAACTGCTCAGGTTCGATGGAAGGTGATGCCAACATTCTCATGTAGCTACCAACATATCTCCTCCATGAGTTGCTGAATTAGTTGGAGGTTGGTATCCATAGTGTGCTTGTACCATAATTACTATTTCTTCCGAGATTAGCTATAGTTTAAACTTTCTCCTTCCTCACATAAGAGCTTGGAAGGTACACTATGTCTGGCCAAAAAAAAAAAGTTGCAAACCCTGCATACAGAAATTATGTTATCCATCAAATAATCTCATTTCCTGAATAATTATGTCTTATAAAGTATAATTTTCAGATTGTATTAAATTATGGTAAGAGAACTCAGGTGTTCTATTTGATCTTAAGCTGTGGCAGCAATCATCAACTTGCTGCAATTGAAACTGTCGCATTTTGTTTCCATTACATTATTATTTGATCATAAGCTGAGGCAGGCCACCTTCAGGAACAGCTGCATGGCAAGACAGAGCAAAATGAAGGATTTTCTTATAGTAGTGTTTCTAAAGTTCTTTTTTATTTCATATTTTTTAATAAATTTTATATAATATTATACATAATTTATTTTAAATTTTAAAAATATAAAAAATTTTGATAGTAAGATTTTATTATTATTTATATTATTATTTTTTAGATAAAAAAATAAATTTCCTTTCTCAAAATCGGATAAATTTTTTTAACTTTTAAAAAAGCATTTCTTGTAAATACTTTCAAACGCACCCCTAAAAGTGAAATTAGAGTTAAGTTTTAATTAAATAGAATTAGTATAAAAATAAAATAAAACACAGAATAATAAATAATAATTGAAACATAAAGTAATAAACTTAAAATATGAAGAAAGTAAATGGATCCTTTCGGTGTCGCAATCTATTTTAAAAAAATAATTTTTTATAATATACACCTTTTAATATATTTTAAAAAAAATTTAGAGAATTTATTTAAAAATTTAAAATTTATAAAATAATTCTACGTTTTTACCTTTCTTAGTTAAAAAAATATATGTCATTTTCTTAAAAATAAAAATATTTTATTTTAAAAAAAATTATTCAAAAAAGGTTTCAAACCTCTTTTTTGATCATGGCTTAACTTAACCTTCAACTTGAAAAATGAATTCAAGTTCCAAGCAACTATCTCAGATTTCAAAGAAAAAAAAAAAAAAAAAAAAAAAAAGAAGCACGCCAACTAAATCTGCAATTTATATATTTTCTTTTCTTCATTCACCTACCTAGTCTGAAGTGATTGTAGGACCCTCTTAAGGATTCATCAAGGAAACAAAAATAAGAGAGAAATAACATTAATGTTCCTGGAAATAAAAGTTAACCCAGTGTATAATGTGCCTAGTACGTCCCGATACGAAATTAATTACGAGAACCTACCTAAAGAGTAGGATATGTTTGAATTCATATGTAAAAAATAAAAATAGAAGAACAGATAAAAATAAATAGTTAATTAATTTTATGACGTTTGAATATATGATAAAAATAATAAATTAATTATGTTTAGATAGATAGATAAATAAATGAGTAATAAAAATTAAATTTTTATAAAAAACTCAAATACTTTTTTTATTTATATTAATTTAACTTTTATTAATATAATTTTAAATTAATTTAATTAATATAACTGAAATTAACTTTATTAATATAACTTTTAGATTAATTTTATTTTTTATTAATATTTAATATAATTTAACAAAATTAAATAAAATTTAGATTAAAAAAATTGGATCATATAGGTTTATTATTTTCTCTACTAACTAAAATCAATTAAACCTAAATAAATATAAAAATTATAAATTATTATAATAATAAATAACACATATTAATTAAAAAATATCTAATTAAAATAAATATTAAATAATTAAAATAATAAAAATACAAAAAATAAAAGAGAAAGCAAATTTACTTTTTCTTTTATCACATATACATCCACCAAATTAATAAATACATATTTTATTATAAAATATGATAGAAAATGGAAATAATTTCTCTTTTCTTTTATTAATAAAATCAAAATAAATATAATTAATATAGTAAAATATTTCACTATCACCGTCATTTACAATCAACGACTATCTGGAAACCATTTCTATTATTAGTTAGTACTAATAAAAGCTTATGATCCTGACGCTGGGTCAGAAAAAATAATCATTTAACAGTAATGAGACAGGTGGTGTTGGAAAATGCTGTTCAATTTTTTATTAACTTTTACATAATAAAATTTTATAATTTTTTATAAACTTTTTAATATATATATATTACAATATAAGTATTTATTATAAAGTTTTTTATTAGCTATTTTGATTAGCTTTAAAAATAAAAGTCGTTTCAAATATTTTTATAATTTTTTTCTAAAAATTTTTTCAAAATGTATTCCATAACGTTTCTACAGTAATATTGTTCATGAATATAAAGGTCTATGTCAATCCAGTAGGTCAGAGACAAGTCCCAGTCATGTGCCAGTCAACATATATGAACACAAAAGCACATTAGAAGTATTTATGAAAAAAAAAATTTTAAAGAAAAATTTAAAATATATTATTTTATAAAATTTTTAAATATTAAAATTATATATATAATTATTTTAAATTTTATATTTTATTTTGTATTTCAAATTATAAAAATTCTAAAATATTCTACATAATCTTTTCAAGATAAAAAATTTACTGAAATTAATAAGCAATTCTAAATATGCCTATATAGCATCACGCTTCATGATGGCTAGATATAATTGACATGTCCGTAAGGGATTAAGCATCTATTTAAGTATGGTTTATTATGATTTAAACTATTAAAGAATTTGGATTAAGGATGTAAAGCACCAGGCTGATTAATTTGTTTAAGGATTGCGTTCTTCAATAGTTCATTTTTAATTTTTCTTTTACATTTTTTACTAATTGTATTATAATATTTTATTTATTTAAAATTTTAAATATATAAAAATTTTATCTAATAAAATTTTATTAACTTTTTTAAATAAAAAATAAAGTTTATTTATTAAAATAGAATAAAAATATTTTTAAAATAAGATAAAAATATTGTGGTTAATGGTGTTGCACGTTTGACTGAAATCACTGAGACTGGGGTGTCTATGTACGAGCTTGTCAGTGTACGATTTTCTCCTCTCAACCAGAAATAAGTACATCTAATTAAAACGAAAAAATACCTTATCTTTTTTTTAGTCGTGTTTACTTGTTTAGATGAAGTAGAGTTGCTGAAAGAAGTAGAATTTTTAGAAAATAAATTTAAAAATAAATTAAAAATTTAAAATATTTAATAAAAATAGAATTTTATATTAATTATATATTTATAGTAAATTTAAAGTTGAATTTTTTTTTAAAAATTTTATTGATCAAAAAATTTATTTTAATTTTTATTTGTATTTTATGTTAAAAATGAGTTTTAAAAAAATAAAATTTAGGGTGCAGTAAATACGCCCAATTGTTGAAATTGGTCCAAAAATGATTCGTGAAACAAATGCAAAAAATGTGTCTAACAAATGAATTCCTTCCGTTGACTTGTAAACATTCAATAGAAAATCAGTTAGATCCTTCTTTTATACAGAAAACAATAACAAATAAAATAACAACACAAATGAACCACATTAGACAGTGGTTATCAAATTCCTTATAGCTCTCAGGTGATTCCAGACTCTTAACAGAATACGCTGCCTCCGAATCCGATCATGAATTTCTCCGACGATGCAGTTCGTGAAAATCTAAAAGGAGACTGACTGTGAGGACGTAGGTCGAGATCTTCACGCTTCACATCGCACCCAATCGAATTTGAGCAGAAGAGAAATGCTCACATAACTTAAAGCCTACTCCAATTCATAAATTTGCCAAAGCGAGAAACAGAAGGGATCACATGTGCATGTGGTAGAGTCTGCACGTCTGCAGGGCAGAAAAAATAATCTCTGAAGGAAAATAAGCATAACTAATAACTTGCACTGGTGAGATATAACTAGAAGTTCAGAGATACAAGGAGAAATGTTAGATAATGAATATTTCCTGGAGCGAACAGAACCAGATCACGCTCTCAGATAAAGTATATATTTTCAAACAGATTGATTGAGATGTGTTGAGCTAGCCACATATATAAGTACTGCTAAGATTACAATTACAGTTGGCTATGTTTTGAAAAATATAATACCGAAAAAATTAATTAAAATAAAATATTCGAATGATTCTGTTTATATATTAAAAAGTATAATTTAATTTAAAATTTTAAATTAACAGATTATAGAATTTTAGTATATTAATTTTTTTATTTTATTTTTATTCAGTATAGAACTAATTTATTTTAAATTTTAATGCAATAGGCTGCTGTTGGTTTTGCTAAGTGTAGTGAAGTTACATAAGTAAGCTTTCCGTTTCAGGTAGTAAAAGTATATTTTATTTCATTGCATTTTAGCGAAAAGTGAACTGCTTATCTATAATAACTGCTGCTTTCTTATAAACTGCTTTATATAATGAACATGCACGCATATAAAACTTTTATGCTTTTTTTTCGAAATTAAATTATTAGAAAGTGAATTTCTAAAAAGTGAGCGATTAAAAATAAATTATTGTGAATAGTGTTATGAAAATTGTTTTAATTATATTTTTTTTTAAAAAATGAACTGAAAGTGATTTATTGTATTTTTTTATAACTGAAGTGAGTTGAAAATTAATTTTTAAATGGAGAAAGTGATGACGGAAAAAACACACTCTATAAGGCAAATATGTAAATATTGATGAATTAGATACGACTATATTAATGGACAACTGGACGGCCCATGTAACGGGTTCGCTTAAAGCCCATAATAAGAGAGGTTTGAAAAGGAATAGCCCAAAAAAGCCCATAAAGATACAAGAGGAAAGGCTTACTTAGCATGTTGTTATAATTCGGAATTTGCCAAATTTTATAACGTAAAATTTTTTATATTTTTTAATTTTATTCACGCAGGCCTATAAATAATAAAAATAAAAAATAATAAGTTCGTGCGGTATTGCACCATCTACTTAATGTCACTAGAACTGTAAAAAAATTCTTTAGAAAGCTTGTGTGTTTACCGACATCTTTTCTTTCTAAAATTTTAGTTTAACTTATTTTTTAAAATCAAATAAATACAAAAAATTAATTTAATATTTTATTTCTAATATTCAAATATTAAAATGAAAAAAATTCCTTCTATTACAAATAAATATAAAAATTTAATTTTATTTCAAACAATATTTTTTAAATAATAATTTTGAAAATTCAATTCAGAGCTGAAGAAACCGGAGGCTTCAAGTTTCAAATTTCAAATTCAATTGCAAACAAAACCCAAATTTACTCATTGTAAGAATCAAAGCCTAGCTAATATTACGAATAGCCCACTTTATGTACTAATAAAATAAGCTTTGCTAATATGAAAACGTTATCAACAAGATAAGGATAAGAACTAATGTTTCTAATCACTGAAAATCATATATATTCCAGAACCAATGTCACCAAGGATAAATAATCCTATGGCTTAGTTTCAATGAAAAGAAAATTCCTAATAGGTTCAATCATAAAAGTCAAATTTATTAATCTATTATTAGAGATGCATTTAAATATGATTTCTTGCTAACTTTTCTCTCTATTGATCAACTCGCCTCCTACGAGTATGTTCGTTTAGTATTAATTAAAAAATAAGTTATTTAACATAAATTATTAAAAATTACTAAATTTAAGGCCGTATTTTAAATATTTATAACTTAATTTTATGAAAATAAAAATAAAATTTTTTAAAAAATAGTAGAAAATGGTGAGTTCAATATTTATATTTTAATAATTTTTAGAACAGGAGTACAAGTTGAAAAATAAAATTATATTGTGAGGTGTACAAATAAAAAAATTAGAATTAGAATTTCGTATATGGAAGTAAAATTCTGAATTTTTTGTTAAAAAAAATATGAACTGTTTAAAATTTCAAATCTAACTGAAGAAAATAAAATTATGAATATTTAAACTACGTCATAATACAAATTTTAATTTTTTTTGATAAAAATGAGCTAATATATTTTTATATTTTTTGTGTATTTAGAAATAAGTTACAACTAACATTTTAGTTAAAAAAAAGCTATAAAAGATAAAAAAAGTTATCTTCGATGTCAAATTTTGTAGCTAACTAAAAAAGAACTTTTTTTTGAAAAAATATGAATATTTTCAAATTTTTTAGAAAATAAATTTTATTTTTTATCTAAAAGTATAATAAAAAAATTATACAATATTATTAAAAATATTTAAAATATAAAAATAATAATAATAAGTATTTATAAACATGCACCGCATAGTAATGCTGCAATATTGAAATGCTCTACTTACTGCTTTGTGGGGGCCTTTTTTTGGAAAATTTCATTCAACGAGTTACTTGCAAAGTTGAAATTCATAAATTTCGGGCGAAAAAAAACAAAGAGGATTTGAATTTGTTTAAATATTTAACAAATGTAATTAATATTTTAAAAACTGTTTGTGTCATAAATGCAATCCGGACATAAATCATGGAACATGCAATGGATATGCCTTGGCATCTAAGAATATTCTTGTGCTGCGAATATTTGAAGAATCTTCTCCTTCAGTTTTAGCAAATTTAGTTAAATATTGGAATTGCTGAGTAGTTAAACCAAGACCCTCGTGCTCTCTTTTCACAGTTTAAAACTTTGTTTCAGTTACATCCTATTTTAAATTTAAATATTATATAAGAGAGAAATAAAAATACTTTTTTATTAGGAGTATTTTTAGACATTTTTTTTATTTATAGCCGAAATAATCTTCAAATTCAATTTTCATCATTGAATATAAATAATTATGAGTTAAAAATTTATTCATAAAATTTTAACTAAATCAGATCACGAATATAGCTTTATATGTTTACTTGATCAAAATAATAAAAATAATATAATATATATATTTTAAAATTTTTTTACTTTTTATTATATCTAATGGTGAAAATTAAAATTTGAAATCACTCCCATCGTAAATCAGGAAAGAAGTGATCGAAAGTATTCATAATGAGAGAATATCCTTATCCTTCCCCTATTATATATATATATTAATTATTAGTTTACTTTATTATTTATTTTTATATTAAATTTTATTTTCATATATTATTGATATTTTTATAAATTTTATTTTTATCAAAAAATTATTTTCATAAAACTTAGGTTTATGTTATTAAAACTTGTCTTAAGGAGATGATTGATGATAATTCCTTAAACTACCTGCCGCAAATTGGGAAAAATTAGGGTCACCACAAGTTGCACCAGTGAATTTTCTTATCTATTAATAACATTTTTTAACATTTCAAACACTAAAAAAATCTGTAAATACATGCAATAAAGTGCCAAAATATTTTTCAAAAAAAGGCTAAGGTACATTTCTAAAATAAGTTCTCAAAGTCGAAATATTTGGTTCTAATATAAATTTAAATCAAACATTATTATCAAATTTGTCTAATATTTATATAATATAATCTTATACACAAATAATTATTATAAATATTTTGACTCGGTCATAGTCTTGATTTATTAGTGTTCATAGTCTTGATATTGCGTAAATATAAAGAATCAGCTAAATATATCTTATTATGATTCTCTATTTTTATTTTAAATTAATTTATTATTAAGTACTAAAAAATTAAATTAAAATAAATATTTTAATTTATGCTTACGATATAGATCAAATAATAATATATTTATAGTTTGTTACTAGTAATGAGTGTGACTAATTTAGATCTCCACGCCAAGTATTAAAGAGACCATAACAACACAAAAAAAAAGTTAAATAAATAAAACTTCAATTAAACTCATTGTTGTTGTTGCCTACAACATTACTGGTAAGGCAATGTGTTATGTTCAGTACTTCAACAGCCACTCAAAAACTGCCAATTCCTGTTTGCTGAATTATTGGTTACAGCATACTTTATAAGTACTTTTGTATTGATAGTTACGAAACAGGTCAAATTCTAATCGCATATTCCTTCCGGTCTCAGTTTAGAATTATGCTTTCCCGCTGCTGTCCTGTTTTTAAAATAAAAAATAATTTATTTAATCATTAAAATCTCCAACTGCTTTTGGTTTTAGTTTAGTTTTTCGGAGAAAGAACTCCCCGTTGGTTTCAGCCATTACTAAAGATTCGTTCGAAAGTGATGATAAAATAAAATTTTTTTGAAATAAAAATATATAATAAAAAAATTCATTTCGTAAAAATTTTTTATACTTTCTAAAATTTTAAATAAATTTTTTATATACTTCTAAAATATATATTAAAAAATATAAAATAAAAAAATTAAATAAATCGCGTTCGAAACATTATGCCAAACGCAGCCTAATAACTACTCTTGCGAAATTGATCTTATCCAAATGGTAGAGTTTGCTTTGGATTTGAGCATGTTATTTTGGCCCATTTTTTAAATAGAATTTTTTTAAAATAAATTTTTTTATAAATAATAAAAGTTTATTAGATAGAATTTTTTATATTTTTAAAATTTTAAATAAATTATCTAAATATTTATAAAAATATATTAAATATATAAATTAAATTAAATTAAATAACGACAAACGCACCCAAAATTGAACATAGCACAACACCAAATGATGACGCGAGTTTCATTCACGTGATGCTTCGTCTCATCACGTGACGATTCGTCTCAGAAACCCCAAACGCACAACACACACTAGAAAAGAAAGTGCAATTTTGCAAAACCGAGCAACTCATATAAAGTTGTGCAGTAGTATCCTTTGTTGTTTGGTTTTATAATTTTAGACGTCTGAATAAGAAATGGTAATATGTTCATCTACATTAAGTTACACATATTAGCAATTGTTGTGCACTAAGTGCGCACTGTTTTGCTTAAATGTATTGCATATAAATAATAATGATTCTAGTTTGTAGAGTTATGAAGTTTTAGTAATTACAACCACTTTCAAACGAAGTTTATGAAAGCATTTACCAAATTCTGCATCTTGAAAAGCTCAGCATTCTGAAAACAGGTAATATAAGAAAGTGTTTGAAAATTTTTACAAAATAAAATTTTTCTGTAATAAAAGATATTTTTATTTTTTTATTAAAAAAATAAAAAATATATATAATAAAAAAATATTATTATATAAAATTTTTTTATATATTTTAAATTTTTAAATAAAATTTTTAAATATTTATAAAATATATATTAAAAAATATAAAATGAAGAATAAAAAAAACGTTTTCTCTGTTTGGGAAAACGTAATCCCAAAACCCACCTAAGTATTAGAATTGTGCCCATTTGAAACCATCTTGGATATGAAGTATCTTCATTGCCTGTACTCATTAACATGGTTTTAATTAAAAAAAAACACACTTTCAATCGTCCATTTATGAAAATAACAAAATCATAGTGTTTCTTCCGCAATTTGACAAGTATTGAAGGAAAGCGAGGTATAAGAGAGAGAGAGAGAGGAATAAAAACTGGAGATATCCTTTTGTGGAGTTTCCGAATATTCCAACTTCCTGACCTCCGCATATTCTATCGCCGTCTCCTTCCCACCCTTCTCACCTTCTTCATTATTTATACCCCAATTGCATTACCCGTTCCTTCCCCTCCTCTCCCTCGTTCTCCATTCTTCGTCTTCTTATTCACCTGCTAATTTCAATTATTTCTTCTTGTTGTTCAATCGATTAGCGTTATTGTTGTTTAGAATCGATGAAGTTTGGGAAGAGTTTGAGTAACCAGATCGAAGAAACATTGCCGGAATGGAGGGATAAGTTTCTCTCGTACAAGGATTTAAAGAAGAGGTTGAAGCTTATTGGTGCTGGTGGAGAGAGACCGGCTAAGAGATCGAAGGTTGATAACGGCGGAGAGGCCGATGGGGGTGGTGGTGGAGAGACGGCAGTTGTTGTAGGGATGAGTAAAGAGGAAGGGCAGTTTCTTCAGCTGCTTGAAGCAGAGCTCGAGAAGTTTAATTGGTTCTTTGTTGAGAAGGAAGAAGAGTACATTATTCGGCTCAAGGTATACCCCTGTTTCTTTCGTTTCTAGATGTGTTTTTGTTTGAAATTTTATTGAGTGCTTCAAACGTTTAATCACGCTGAGTTGATTTTTGATAGAGATCTTGTTATTCTCTCAATTGACTACGAAAATCGTTAAGTTTTGATTTCTTTTCCCCCCACTGACATGATAAAATGTTTAATTACGAAAAATTGATTTTGCATATGAACTCTGAACGACAAATTACTAAATCGTTAACCAGTTCTTCTTTTACCCTGGGTTTGAGAAACTTATGTATCCTTCCTGTTTCATAGTGATAATCGGCATGAACGTGATTTGATTTTGAAAATTTTGGCACTCGGTCTTAGCTTCTAGAATTAGATCCCGCATATTCGACCAGAGTAAAGAATGAAAACGTCACTTAGTACGATGCATTATTTTTCATTATCCGTTGGATTAACAGTAGCTTTCGGTCTTCCTTGTACAGTTTAGTGCGAAATTTTTTTCCGAAACTTAGAATTTGACCGATTCGGGAAACTTAATAAATGAAATTCCCTTTTGGCTTGCACTGTTTGTAGCTTTTGAGTTGCAGCACATGTTGAGGTTATGAGTTACTAATTTTTTGTGCTGACGTCACCGATGAATTGAGCTTCTTGATTGACTGAGTCGTTGTATGCGTTTGTGTTGCAGGAGCTGCAGGATAGAGTGACTCGGGTTGCTAACAAGCAGTCCAACAAGGATGAGCTGATGAAGGTACGGAAAGAGATTGTGGATTTCCATGGCGAGATGGTTCTCTTGGAGAACTACAGTGCGCTAAACTACACGGGTGAGTTAGTCTCTGCTATCTTCCCATGCTAATTGTTGATACTTGTACAATTTCCGTTTGCATGCTTGGTTGGATTGTATTGGTTCTATTTGGATTACATCTCAGTGTCAGTTTTATTGTTTCTTTTTTGTCGTAAATAAATTGGCTATATTTTGTTTTAGTTAGGTAATTATGCTAGTGAACTCATGTACTTGACTGAGCTCTTAGCAGGCAATAAACAAATATTCGTTAGTGTTGGTAGCTAATTATATACTTGATGCATGCTGACTTTTATGTTGAATATGCCCATGTTGAGTATAATGGTCTCTATTGCATCTATATTTTACCTCAATTGATGGTTATTAGTACTATTGCATTTTCGATCATATAGTAACCAAGTATCATATCGTATTAAATTTTTTAAGATCTACGAGGCAGCTGCAGTAAATCCATATTTTTTTCCATGTCTTATGGTGGATGGAGAATGGTTTGTTGTTAATATCAAAATTTAATGTTTAAGTTAGTGCATTGTTGGCTATAGTTGCTAGACCATTTGACACGTATCTTGATTTTGCATATATCAATTTAGTCAGACATCCTGGTCACTGGTGCCTTTCAAGAAGAGCTGATTCCATGAAATCCAGGCGAGTTACGGTTACTGCTACTAGAGAGCTGGTGGGCCGTCAGAACTACTGCAGGATTGTCCATCTCGTTGAATGGAGAATTATTAGGTGAAGTAGATTTAAGATTTGGCAATGTGCTGCTGAAATGAAGAAGTTTGGTTTAAGTTTTATATGCTACCAGATAGATGATGGATCTGTTGGAAGTAGGGCTGTAAATGGGTTGAAAATATTTTTGGCGCACGCCGATCTGACCAAAAACTTAGTGCAAGATATGCCGAGTAGACTTCACCCATAATTGCAATAAGAGCCCCGACCCAACCTTTGTGACATTTTTGGGCTTTTCTCTGCTGTCCTGAATTCGCTAAGATTTCAAATTCATCTTTTATGTTTAAACAATAAATGTTGAATCCAAACTTTCTTCTGTAAAAGCTTCCAAACTTAAAATCTTACACTAAATATTAACTTTTACTTATGATTCACAAAAAAATATTAAATGGTATTTTCAATTCAGTCAAATTAGGGCCAGCCTGAGTTTCATAAAGAAAACACCCAATGTTCGGGCCAACATAACCTGTCCTGAGCTGCAACTGACTTTGGGGCACGAGTATGGCTCGATGTTGTAGGTTGTGTCGGGACTCAGATTTGGGAAGTCCATTTTCACCCCTAACTGAAACCAAGTAACCAGGGAAGTTGTGTAGCATATGGAGTGCCTGTTCATAGGGGCTATTTCCCGTTCTGAAATTTTGACATGGTTTACGCTGATGGAGAGCTTATCTGTTGAAAGTTTTGTCATACCGTAAGTAGTCTAATAGATAGACTGGTATTATGCAGATTGTCAAGAGAGTAGATAATAGTCTCTAGGGTATCTTGCTTAAGTGAAAAGTTATGTTGATGGTGAGTGGTCTTCGTAGTTTGAAGTGATTATATGCAAATCATAGAAATAAATATGCTTGTATATGTGATATGTAGCACGGAAATAAGTTTTAATTTTATACAATGCTTTATTAGTTGGACTGTAGAATCTCATCAATTACAAAAGGGGAAATTTTTATAGAGTTATAATTAAGTCGATCTTCGTTCCACAGGATTTTATTTCTGGTCAGGATAACTATAATATATACAGCACAGCTTGTAAGTCACAAGTTAATTCTTAACAGAGGCATTGAAATAGTAGAAGACTGCTAACCATAAACCAACTTACAAAGCGTGAGAGGAATATGCTTTATGTAAAAACCTTGATGAAAGATGTTATTAATTAAAGCTGCATTTACGTGTCCGTATGAATTTAAGCCGTACATGCTGGTCTGTGGCGACTCAGTTCCTTTGGTTTGGCCCAGTAAAATCTTATTGACTACCATCTGTCATTGTAATTTTGATCACGTGGATGGTGTTTTTCTTTGCATTCTTTGCAGAAGTTTTACGTTGTTTATTCAGAAGTATATAACATGAATGGTTTGACCTTTGAAAACGATCACAGCTTTATTTTTTTTCCCTCGTCATTCTTTATTTCTCTTTATTATTTTTTGAGTATGTCCAACCTAAAGGCATAAGCAATCCTGATTATGAGAAGTTTCATAAAAAATAAGCCCCATTGAGTGCTCCAGTATTATTTTGTCGGCCTTTGAAAATGGGCACAGCATTTTTTGTTTCCCTCGTCATTCTTTTTTCTTCTTTATTATTTTGAGTATGTCCAACGTAAAGGCATAAGCAATCCTGGTATGAAAAAATAATAAATAAGCTCTATTGAGTGGTCGAGTATCATTTTCTCATTTTCCTTCTTGCAATCAAAGTCTAACTAGCTGCTACAAAGGCGTTTAATATTTGCATGGCAAGAATGTCAGCTCTCCAGAGTATTAATATTCCAGAGTGACCATATCTAATTTATCTCTTGATTAATGACAACAGGTTTGGTCAAAATACTGAAGAAGTATGATAAAAGAACTGGAGCTCTCATCCGGCTTCCCTTTATCCAGAAGGTCTTGCAGCAGCCATTCTTCACCACTGATTTGCTCTACAAGCTTGTGAAGGAGTGTGAAGCCATGCTCGACTACCTCTTCCCTAAGAGCGAACCATCTACATTGGTCGAGAACAGTGGTGAAGAAGGCAATGAGCAGCATAAAGGATCGAAACCTGGTTCCTCATTGGCAAAAGGAGAGGTCCCAGAACTAGAGGAGATAGAGTACATGGAAAGTCTCTACATGAAGAGCACCCTGTCTGCACTGAGAGTGTTAAAGGAGATACGAAGCGGGAGTTCCACCGTCAGTGTTTTCTCTTTGCCTCCGTTGCAGAACAACAGCCTGGAGGAAAGATGGAACAAAGTTCCCGTGGTTGAGCAAGCGGCTAAATGATATGATTGAGAGATCGCTATTAATTGGTTTTATGAGGATTAGCAGACAAATGGTTACCCCTGGGCCCTGGGGATCTCTCCTTGGGTTAGCTTGTGATGATTATATCATTATCAACCGAGAAGATATTTTTTCTTGTATTTGTAAGATAATAGCCTTAGTTATCAGGTCTCTAACAGAAGAAGATGTCTTCTTACATTTGTTACACACACGAAGAATTTATTAAGAAATATTGTTTGCACCTGTTGTTTGACTCCATTGTTTGGAACTTGTTGCCACTTTTGCTGCTTAAAATACATCTTTCTTGATTAACTTGATTTCCGTTGATTTGAATTTATGGAATTAAGTTATTCTTTGAGATATACTATTGACAGGTAACATTGAAGGGGGTCATGCTCTTCATGGTAACAGTTATCATCTGCCATATGAATTGGTAAGTAGTTATTACAATGGTCGTAGTTGTATTTATTCAGCGCCCTAACAGGAAAATTTGAAACAACAATACTATACAACATCTCGTCTCACTCATGTCCCATACAAGACCGTACAAAGTTTTATTCAACTTGAAATACGAACTTGGAAAATCATAACTGTACACCTTATGTATATATCTTAATGAATATACAATACCTTCAATCCCGTTTATAGATGATGATTATGAACAAGGTGTAAATTCCCTCTTTCTATTTCGCGGGCTTATTGTATTTTTAGTAAAATTTTTTTCTCCATCGAGAAATTTTGTTAGGCCTCAGTAGTTAGGCCTTTGATAAGTTTGGAATTTCACGTGAATTTGTATGTCCTCGGTTTTATTAACTCCCAATTGATAGACAGTTAAACAGTGTCATGATGTGAAGGCGCACTTATTAAACGAATACGAAAGGAAGGAAAAATAAAGCAATCAATGCTATTTTGTTTTGGAAACTATTGTATAAATGGAACAGTGTCCTGCGAGCGACGGCGGGGTTACCTCCGGAGCTCCGCATGTTTACAAGCAACCAATGAAAGCAGCGATTGACCACCGTGCTCCATTGTTCTCGATATCAATCTGAAACTTCTTCCATCAGTTTGAACGGTTGAAATCGATTCTCTTACTTCTGTTCGGTTCTTTGTTGTGGGTTTTTACTATGACAGGCATACTCACATCGCCTATATAAAACAGAGTAGATTGTGCTGCAAAGAAGCAATCACGGCCATCTTTAAGTAAGCTTGAGCGTTCTTATTGTCAAGGTCTTACTGATTATTTATTTTCAGCTTTAAGATGGATTCTTTTTAGAGTTTTGGTAAGATAATTGTTTAATTTCATGTTTCTGTATCATTAGTTAAGCAAATACCATTTTACCGTATATGAATTGCATGTATATGATTTTTTTTTTGTACCAGCGCCTTTGTTCACTTAGGGTATGTTTGGATTGTGATTATTGATGATAAATGTCGGTGATGGTGAAATATTTCAACATGTTAATTATATTTGTTTTTGTTTCATTAATAGAAGAGAAAAAGAATTGTTTCTCTTTTCTCACCGTATTTTATGGTGAAATGTGTATCCATCAAATTGGTGGGTATACCTAGTGACAAAGAGAAAAACAAATTTGCTTTTCTTTTTATCCTTTTATCTTTTAATTTTTTTAATTATTTTGAATATTTATTTAATTAATATATATTATTTTTAATTATAATAATTTATAATTTATATATTTATTTAAGTTTAATTAATTTTAGTTGGTAGAGAAAATAATAAAATTATATGATCAAATTTCTTAATTTAAAATTTTATTTAATTTGTTAAATTATATCAAACATTAATAAAAAAATTAAATCAATATAAAAAATTTAATTTAAAAGTTATATTAATAAAATTAATTTAACTTATATTAATTAAATTGGTTTAAACTTATATTAATAAAAGTTAGATTAATATAAATAAAATGAGCATTTTTGAGTCTTTTATAAAAATTTATTTTCGTTACTTTGTTCATTTATCTATCTATCCAAAAATAGTTAGTTTGTTCCCCTTACTGTATATCTAAACATTGTAAAGTTAAATAATTATCCTTTCTTATCCGTTCTCTTATCATTTTTTCAATCTATCCTCTTACTCTTATTTCTCTACTATGTATCCAAACATACCCTTAGGTGCATGCCTGTCTGCTTGAGTTTGTAGTTAGTGACTTGGGCTATAGAAGGTTTGACGCCCTACGGCTCAGACACTGCATTTGGCTGTTAAAACCTAATGGTCACGGTGTATGATTTGTCTTGTAGACTGTAACTGGTTTGCATAGACAAACCTGTCAAGAAAGCTGTCCGGGAACACTTGCATCATGTTTTAAGTTCTCCTTTTTCTAGTTAAAGTTTCTGTAACTGGGTTGCAATTCAGTTTACTGCTGTGGCTGAGTGGGCTTTCATATCCAAGAGTTGTTTGCTTATTTGAAGACTGTATTGCACTTATGTTTGCTTATTAACTTATTTTACCCTTGTGCATCGTCGTCTTATTGTTTCACTCATTTTCACATATAGCTTCTTTTTCTGATTATTTTCTTAGTCAATAAAATGACTGTCTCCTTGTTTTCTGTCTTGAAGGTTGAAGGTCTGATCGCATCTTCTGTCTGAATTCATTGAATGAGGAGCATCCTGGTACTATTGAATCTATCAGCACTACAGGTATGACTCTTAAGCTAATTTGACACTGTCAAATCAAGAGTTTGAATGGTCGATTGTACTAGGGCATCCAATTCCATTATGGCTCCTGAACTTCTATTTGTGCATCTACTCCAAATAACAGAAAACGTCGTAATTCTATTGTTTGTGACAGTCATTTCTATTTTATTTGTAGCAGCAAACCATTTCCTCTGGTTGTTGATTGGCTCATCCAAATAATTAATATGACGACCTTTAAAAACTTTCGTACCCTGATGTTTTGTAGCTTGATGGATTCTCTGGGGAAATGTGCTCCATCAGAAACCTTCAGTTCTCATCAATCCAATGTAAGCTAGCGAACTCTGATTTAGTAAGTGCATAAGTTTGCATACAGCGAATCCTATCAACTAGTCATTTCTAAATATTTACATGTTTTATGGATGATGGTAGCAGTATTTTCTTTTCTCTTAGTACTTTGTTTCGGTCGAACATTTCTATGGTGGTGGACTATTAAAACAATATGGTAACAGCAAGTGTTTCTCTTTGCTCGCACTTGGTGGAGCGACTTCTCCACTATTTATCATCTTTTACTAAGTGAGACTAGAATTTCAGTTAAGTATTTTCTTAAGGGGGTATCCAAACTTCATCATGTCCCAACAAATAACTCTCATCTTTAAGTTCCTCTGCTTACTGTCACCCACTATATATTTGGCAGTTTTGGCCACTATTTTCTTGCAAATCGACTACATAATGATTAGCAGTATAAAATATAATCATAGTTTACTTCTACACAAGTACTATGGTTTTACTAGCATATAAAAGGATAACGAGTGATAGCCATCAGAAATACTGAGGAGTTACTTGTTGAGTACATTGTCATGAATTGCGATATGTATCTTTCCTCCAAACCAATTAACTATATCAAAGTCAGGTGTTTATTTGTTCAGAAACATTTAGGGGTCTTGTTATGGTGCATAGTGGTGATTTACTTTGGATAGAATAGCAGTTACTTTGATAAGAATTTTATTTAGAGACAATTCTAACCCTTAACTCTAGATAACGCAGCTAGGGTGTTAGAGGTGTTGGTTTACACGGACTTATACTTTGAAATTTTTTTTATCTAATCAAACAATTTTATAAATTTCTTAAACACAAGAAAAGAGAGGCAGTGAAAGTTCGTGCGCAATAGTAGAAAAACAGTTATAAATAACTTTAAAAACTTAATTTTAATAATTTATTTTTACTATTCTTTGTATTTTGTAATTGGAAAGATCTTTTCTACCCTTGTCCATGGTAGAAGTTTCCAACATTTAGTCTGGACTATGGTGACTTAAAGTAAGTCATTATACATCTGTATTCCTAATTTTTTGGTTGTTCTCAGTTAGCTCATGCTCTCTAATCTGCAAGTCCTGGCTTCGCTTATACTATGATCATTGTCAGTATATGGTTTTTCATAGTGTATTTATTTATAAAATCAGAGTGCATAATCTTTTTTATATTGATTAACAAAGCTTTAAATATTATAGTCATCTGCTCTTGTCAAAGAAACTCTTCTTTATCATCTCCAACTACCACCTAGTTTGCGCAAAGGCAGTTTTTGGTCTCCCTGGACTTATGTAAAAAATTTTTTTTTTGACAGCCTTAGCAACTTCTTAAGTGGTGGAGTTGATATTCAGTTTGTTGGCACATGCAAACCATTTGAACAGCAGTAGAGCATGCCCCTTCTTAGCTGTTACCTATCTAAGCTTCTAACCTTCATAGACTTCGCTCCTCCTAAACTAAAGCAATGCAAAAATAACATCTTCTGGCTAGGTACTGTTGTTTGCAAACTTACTGGTGTTTTCTTTCAACAGTAGATCTATAAAATCGACGATTTTTATGATGATTCATTTTCAGGTCTACATGTTTCTGGGTGGAGTTCATAGTTTCCTATTATTTCATTTATTTATAAGGCTTGGTGAGGGAATTGAGATTTGACATTGTTTGGTGTTGTAAATTTTTTATTCCTTCTTTTACTTCCTAAATTCAGATATCTTTTCGTTATAAATTATAATTTTTTATACATCAACTGTCTGTTATCAGTATCGCTCAACTACTAGCAACTGCCTGATGCGATCCATTCATCTAATTTATCCTCCATGTGGCCTTTGACTTCTATGAAAGTGGCCAGCCTCTGACATAATATGATATATGTTTACTGCAACTTGGCAACTACTTCAAGCAGGTTTTAATCACTCTCTTCGTATGACATTATTCTATTGATTTGTGTTTTATTATTATTATTTTTTAACTAAACCCTTCAACGTTGACTTTCCATTTCGTACGTATGAGAGTGGTGCAAAACTTGATCTTGCAGTTTAGTCTGTCGTTGCAAACCTTGAACTTTTGGAACTCTTGTTTGTCAAGGTTGACTTTCATTTTTGAAAGAGATAGGCCACGCAGTAGTATATAATGTTTGTTTGTCTGGGTTCAAGTAATGTTCTTGTAGATAGCTATCTTCATGCTATGCATTCTCCAAAAGTTGATACCTTCATCTCCTATCATCAGAAGGCTGGGTTACAAGGTCCCTTAACTACACCTTTGACGATCCAAAATCATTCCCAGAAAATAGCCAAGCATACAAAAAAGCCAGTTGTAATCTATATGGTCTCGCCCGAGATAATACATGTGGAAGCTAATGAATTCATGGCTCTTGTGCAGCGTTTGACGGGGCCGTCTCCTTCAACTCTTGGTGAAGGTGGGTCATATGGGAGTAGCAACTCTTCTAATCATCATTCTGAGAAAGTTAATAGTCGACTTCCTGTCAAAGTCAAAGCTCGAGTGCTAACTCGATCAGGCTCAGGTAGCATAAAGTTGTCTGAACAATCCGCTAGTAGGTCACATACATCTCAGATGCTTTTTCTCCATGACCTGAGGCCTCCATCTTGCGGTAATGATTGTAAGGGGAAGGGAGTTAGTTCACAGAATTGGATTCGAGAAGGAGAATGCCAGGGCCAAAGTCCGAAGGCTTCATCAAAAGATGGTGAAAGCCCCTCCAGTTTTCTTAATATCTCCAGTAATTGATGAGACAAAAGCGTGCTACTCCTGTACAACATGTAAAACAAGACGACCGAGCTCCTTCTATGGCCATCTTTTCGAAGCAAGTCTAGCCTTCCAATCAGCTGCTTTGTTGTGCATGGCTATTGAAATGACACATCAATCCCGATTTACTGGTTGATTCAATGTAATCCTGATCCCTTTGTTTCTTGGTTATTTGCTTGAGCTACAAGTTCTGTAATATATTTAGTAGTCTATCTCCATATACTTATAGCAAGTCTTCAGCCTGTCATGTTACTGTTTACATGTTTGTAATTTATTGCTATCCGAAAACCTTCATTTGTGTGGTAAGTTCTCAACTTAGCATCTGTATATATTTTCCGCCTTTATGTTTGTTTTTGTAAAAGGGGTGACTTCTCGAAATCAGAAAGTGCTTGAGTTCCTTGGTTGCTATGGATTGTCCTTCAGCTTTAAATTGTTTGAATGCGTACTCATTGCAAGCTCACGAAATGGAGTGTGCAGTATATACAACTGCACAGAAGAGAATTCTGCTCCAAGCAGGTGAAATTGGTTTTTTGGTTCATGTTGTGCATAATGTAACGGCCACCAATTTGGTTAATGGTAGAAGAATACTACTGTGCGTAGAGAGCAATCAATCTGAAAGAACGTTAGGATAAGAATGAATATTACGGCCAAGAGTTCTTGGCGAAAAAAGGTTTCAGCTGAAAATGTCTTAAAGGATTTGAAGCAGGACCAGCAATTGTTGGGCATCCCCTTCTAGTAATTGGTAATTTGATTGCTGGTAGTGACTGCAGAAGAAATAGTATGCATTTATGATCAGGTATTTTTAAGTGGAGCGTTTGCAAGCATGTCTCTAAAAGAGTGAAATGAATCGCAACGTTAACATGTAAGACATTAGAGGTGTTCAGTTCACAGAGTTCTTTTCACCATTTTGTTGCCCGAGCAGATCTTCAGATAATATTCGCCATTCTGAAGAATATTGTTTATTGATATAGAATACTAAATGGAAATTTTTGCATCATATTTATAGTTTTATACGACGAGGCCTTCTCTTGCATAAAATTCTTTATGTAAAGATTTGAGCTTGTTTACTTTCACCTTAAGTGATCCAAAAATGACTTTCTTAGCCAAAAAATCACTTTCGGATGACATTCTAAATTTATTTTTATAAATTTACCTTCACAAACTCACTTTCTAATAACTCGTTTTTCAGAACTCACTTCTAAACAAGTAACGCACGCCCAATGTATCAGAACATAGTATACTCTAAATCATATTTTCGTTATGTAATTTATTGAATCATTTATGTCCTTCAACTTTAGCAGATGTTGTAAGCCATCATTTCTCTTTAGTTGCTAGTTAGTGATTCATGTTGTGACCATTCAAGCCACAATATAGAGAGTATGATATGTACCAACTTCCACATTAATCTCATCCAACATAAGAAGATGAAGGACTAACTTTTCCTATTTGATTTGTTTAAGATTATGTTGAAGCACTTCTCTTCTTCAACTTTTTGTTTTTGTGTGAACTAACTCATATTCTTTTGACTTTGGTCATCAACAAAATTGGCATTACTTGTTCTATTTATCCGCTTTACGCTTTCCTTTAAGTTGATAGGAAAAGGCACTACAGCTCATGTACTTACCAAGATCATTCAGGAGATTGACTTGATTTAAATTTCTGATTTGCTTCTGGATAATGAGACAGCACCAACTGACAAAGTTATGAAAGAACAAGGATGAATTCTTTGTTTACAATTAATGCATTACCTAATAATATACAGCTCTCTATTTTCTTGGGTTTACCAGTGTAACTGATTGTAAGCGACAGAGCAACTGAAAAATCTAACTAGGAAAACTTCACAGAGGAAAATGTGAATGACATTTGGTGCAAAAGTATTTATAATTTCTACTGTGCTGTTGAGCTCAAGCTGTTTTTCAACTTTTTTTTATTTTACATGTTTTAATATATATTTTATAAGTATATAAAAAATTTATTTAAAAATTTAAAAAGTGTAGAAAAATTCTACGTAATGAGATCTTTTTATTGCATATTTTTATTATTTTTTAGAAGTAAAAAAAATAAAGCTCGTTTTTAAAAAAGGACAAAAATATTCTTCATTTCAGAAAAGTTCTATTTCATAAGAAATTCCAAACGCCCCGTTACTTTTTAGGTGAATGTGGTTTCCAGCTTGATGCATGCTACATAAACTTGCAAGAATCATTACTTCTGTTCAATTTCGTAAAAGCAGAAAAAAGCAATTCCATGGATTGATCTCAGCGTGTGGGGATGAGCAGAAAAGCTTATCATTGTAAAGCAGTGTGGAAGTAAGACAATTTGCATATTATGTTTTTTGTTATCCATATACTTCATGAATAAAGACTAGCAATTCATAACACTACATGCATATTTTAGTGTCCACAAAAATGTTCCACTAGCTTCACTTTAGCATTGATTATCTATATAAACCACTGAAGTCATGCATTCTCCCTGACATTGATTATCTATATAAACTATCACTCTGTAGATAGTATACCACTTATAGTCGAGTTTGTTTGATTTTATCTACAGAGATGAAAGAGTACACTGGAAAAAATTATGCGGGATTTTGTAGATAGTATACCACTTCTAACGACGGTGAGTTTAATTTGCTGTGTGTTTGCTCAAGGAGGGTTACAAACAGGGTTCTATTCTAGTACTTGTCCAAAAGCTGAAGCTATCGTTAGAACAACAGTTGAGAACTACTTCAATAGAGACTCCACTGTTGCTCCTGGCTTGCTCAGGCTTCACTTCCATGACTGCTTTGTACGGGTATCCACATCTTAACTTGTTCATTGCTCAAACTTTTGGGTAACGTTTGTTCGCGTAATTTCAAATCTTTGGTGAATTCTGCATAGGGATGTGATGGATCAGTTTTGATTTCGGGTGCTTCTGCTGAGAGAACTGCAGCACCTAACCGTGGACTTAAAGGATTTGAAGTCATAGATGATGCTAAGTCTCAGTTAGAAGCTGCTTGCCCCGGCGTAGTCTCTTGTGCTGATATTTTAGCACTAGCTGCTCGTGACGCTGTTGATCTGGTAACAAACTAATAAAATTTTCTGACACATATAAATTAGTTCATTTTAATTTGTTTTTTAAAAAGATGTAGCAAAAGTTCAGCTAGATAACTTGCATCAAGATTTTCGTTTCGTCTTCCTTATAAGTTACTATTTCAGCTTCTGAAAAACTTGAAAACTAGTAAAAAGCTTATAACAAAAAGCTCTACTAGTTAATAGACACTAGAAGCAATTTTCTTACCTCATTCCATTAGCAAACTCCCATATATTGTAATAGTCGTTCTTTCTGAAGGTGAAGACATTTTTCATGCTTGATGTATTTTAGACCGGAGGCCCAACGTGGTCCGTGCCGCTTGGCAGAAGAGACGGCAGGTTCTCGTCTGCATCAGATGCCAGCAACTTACCTTCTCCTCTTGATACAGTTGCTGTTCAGAGGCAAAAGTTTTCAGACAAAGGCTTGAATGATCAAGACCTTGTCACCTTAGTTGGTAAACATCTTGATTTTAAACAAAAACTTACTCAGAAGTCTAAAAGCATAAGTTAGAATGTAGCATTCTGATTGAATGCCATGCATATAACTTTCTGTAGGGGCACATACCATAGGCCAAATTGACTGCTTGTTCTTCCGCTACCGTCTATACAACTACACATCACTAGGCAGTCCTGATCCAACCATCAGTACATCATACCTCGCGCAACTCCAAACATTATGCCCCAAAAACGGCGACGGGTCCAAACGCGTAGCTCTAGACAAGGACAGCATGACTATTTTTGATGCAAGTTTTTTCAAGAATGTGAGAGATGGCTATGCAGTTCTTGAGTCTGACCAAAGGCTATGGGAAGACCTTGCACTGAGGAGTATTGTGAAGAACTATGCAGGGAACTTGAGAGGGTTGTTAGGGTTGAGGTTTGATTTTCACTTTCAGAAGTCTATGATTAAGATGAGTAGTATTGGAGTGAATACAGGAACACAAGGGGAGATCAGAAAAGTTTGTTCTAAGTTCAACTGAATTGATGATTGAACAAAGATCCAATTGCATAAAGGCATGACAAGTTTATTAGGGCCTCATTTGGTTTAGCTGTTTGAAAATTGAACTGCTTTAATTCTAAAGAAATTAGTTTTTCTAAAAAAAATTTATAAATGTGCTTTACAAAATCTATTATTTTATGGTTAAATATTTTATACGTTGATTCTTTAACGCGTGACGCGAAATTAACTACATTATTTACATCAATCTTTACGATATGTTTATCTATATTTTAAACTCAATTTTTTTCAAAAAAAACTTTCAATAAAATGTAAATATAAATATTAAATTCACTTTTTTAAACTCTATTTCTAACAATCATATTTGAGAACTAAAAACTCTAATATTTAAGCTCACTTTTAATTAAAAAATAAATATAAAAATTAAATTTATTTTTATAATATAACCATCAAAAATTTTCCTTTGTCAATAAATACAGACTTGATATTTCGCATGATTTAATTAGTGATAAATTTTTATAATATAAGCTTCTCACTCTACGGTATAATGCTTTATGATTTCAAATTACTGATACTTTTATCAAATCACATCCCTTTTTTAAGCAAGTTGAGTGTTGTCGATTACTCTCCTCTATCTCCAAGTTGAGAATTATTTTTTAAAAAATATTTATAACGTAACTTATAATTTGTTTTATTCTAGCATTTTCTGTAATTTTTTATTTGTTTCTTATAATGAGGAAGTCTATAAATAAAATTGTATTTTTATTTTTATCATAAAAAGAAAGGCAAAAGAATGTCTCTTCAAATTTGTTACTGTGGTTTGTTTTCGTCGGAGAACGGAAGAGACGTGCTTGTTCTACTTCTATCAGTTCTATGTTCTAAATGCAGCCTTATTTTTTGTCCAACCACGTCGTCTACTACTAATCGCGAAGCATTCCTAAATAAAAATCTTTATTTTACCTCGAATAAAACTAATTTTGAAAAAAAAATTGAAATCGTTGCTGTTCACTTTCTTAATAAATTAATTTAGTTAATGGAATATCCATTTTGTGAATTCTAAAACTCAAAATTTTATTATAAGTAGAGAAAGGTTAACTAGAAATTTCTCGCAAAATCTAACGAACAGCTTTCCTTCTGGCAAGTAACTGAGCAAGAGAGTGATTGTTTCAGTTTTCTAAAAAAATTAGAGAGATTTCTTGAAGACACCAAACTGCTTAATCGGTCGATTAGGATTGATTCCCTCTTGCTTCAATTTTATTTAATTTTTTGCGTAATTTTCTACAATTTTTCGGCAGAGGCAGCAATTTCAACAAGCAATCGCTTCTTAATTCCTAGCAGCAGCAGCAATGGCATCACTGGCGATTTCATTCTCTGCAACCACCACCACCATCAAAACTCACCATGTTAGCATTTCCCCGGCAAGTAAACTATGGTTCCTTCCCCGGGGCGGAGTTAGACTACGTGGCAGCAACAGAGTCATCTTATCGTGGGCCGCACACCGGCGTTCCATGTCAGCCGTCGTGGTTGCTGCGGCGACGACTGGAGCTTCTACTCCGGCCTCGGCAGGAATGAAGAAGGAGAAGAAGGAGAAAGGGTTCGTTGAGGAGATGAGGACTGTGGCTATGAGATTGCATACGAGGGACCAAGCGCCTAGGGAAGGGAGGAAGGAACCTGAAGGCCCGCCTGTTGCAAAATGGGAACCTTCGGTGGAAGGTTATCTGAAGTTTTTGGTCGATAGCAAGCTTGTTTATGATACACTTGAAGATATCGTGAGCCAAGCTCCGAACCCAGTTTGTAAGTTTTCCAGTTGAATTCCTTTTTGATCTATTGAATTCTGTTAAGTTTGTGCCTTTAATTACAGTTGGGGTTCTAATTCAATGACAAGTATTGAGCTTTTGCAGTTGGCATGTTTATTAAGTTTCCAATTTCAATTGTTATTGTAGTAGAGCATATTTTGCCTTTACATTGAGCAGTTCTTCCTTCAAAATCCTTTTTAAAAAATTTGAATGTTTGATCATTTCTGTGTTACGAAGTAACTAGGGAATAAGACTAGAATAGAAGACGATGAGAAATAAGAATAACGTGAAAAGATAGACGAACAAGATGAGAATAGATTGAACAAAATCAGAATAGAAAAAAATAGAACTGGTCACTTTTCATTGATCATATGAGGTATTGAACATCTTATTAAATAATAGCGAGGATTCATTTCTTGTGAGTAGAATTCTAAGCTTAATACAACTCATCTTCAGTTAGGACTTCAATCTAACTAGGATATCTAACACTAACCATAAACGAATAATAATTTTCTAATGAAACTGTAACTTCCTAAAAAATTTATACTCTAACTAATTTTTACTCTTATACAGTACTGTAACATTGTGGCATGACATCATCATCAAACTTTAGTTCGTTTTTTATTTCATTTTACAAACCTTAAAGGCTTGACATGAAGATCAAGGCAAGGTCCTTGAGCAGTTGCACCTTAGTTGCCATTGTTTCGGATATTAGATTAGATCCATCATGAAGTCATTGTCTTTATGATGGATAAGGCTGTTGGTTACCTGTTTGTCTCCCGTTTGAAAAGATATTGGAATCAACAGTAAATTTGTCTTATTAAGAGTTTAATATGTGCCGGTTTATCTTAAAAAAGAGTTTGAACATGTTGTTAACATGTTAGCAGCACTTTGAATTTGATCCTATAGATGGGTTGATGGCTGTGCACATCTGGTGAAAACTGGCTGTTCCATCCTACCTCATAATTTCGGTACCTAGAGGACTACATAATTAAATTGTCTTGATGGATTAGACTGTGGTCTTTAATTTCTGAAAAATTGAAGCATTAGCTTGTTTTTGTGAGCCATGATTTGGATTTTTTTGTGAATGTTTTTTCTTTTACCTTAATTAGTCTCCATTTCAGTATTTTTCAGGGTTCTTGCCAACATGATAAACCATCATAGTGATTTGTCTTGTATGTACTAGAGTGAGGATTTGCTTCAACAGACTAGAAGCAGCTAGGCTCACCATCCTATTGCACATGTACTTAATAGTCAGTTTCGTAGATGAATGACTATCAAGAGTTCTATGGTGTTCCCCTAAGGACTCTCTGATCGGCGAATTTTAGTCCTCAGATCAGCTTCACATTGCATTTTAATTCATTTGAGGTGATAAATATTTATCAATGAGTTCTATCTGTTCTTAGTTTTAGAGTGAGACTGGCTAGTACATTATTTTCAGTGAAATGTTACTAGGTTGGTTTTTGTACTATGGTTATGTAAGCAAATAGTGTGAGGTGTTCTGCCTTGAAGGTGATATGCCATTTAGTTTGTGTCTAAAAACATATTCTTTTGACTATGAACAAGGTAGATGTGTTATATTTCAAGGGAGAGGGGAATACAGAAAATAGAAATTGTGATGTGGCATGAAAACTGTGAGAGAGGAAGCTGAAAAATTTTGAGATATATGATTTTATCCTACCGGTTTGATATGTTGTGCTTACTTTGTTATCAGATTACAGTGACTGCAAGCTTCTGCATACGGTCTGCATAACCTGTTGAATACAGAATCTTTGTTGCTGCCATCACATTTACTTCGAAATCTTATTTATGTTAGCTGATCTGGACTGCAGATGCTGAGTTCAGAAATACAGGCTTGGAGCGGTCTGAAAAACTTGCCAAAGACCTGGAATGGTTCAAGGAACAAGGTTACACTATTCCCCAACCATCATCGCCTGGAATATCCTATGCTCGCATTTTGAAGGAGCTATCTGAAAGGGATCCCCAAGCTTTTATTTGTCACTTTTACAACATCTACTTTGCTCATTCAGCTGGAGGTCGAATGATTGGTAAAAAGGTAACATTCGCATGCTGGTTGTTGGCTTTCTTTCTTCTCTAGCAAAGGCACTGTCTTGTTTATGAAGCCTTATAGGAGAGGATCCAAAGGGAGATCTGTCTCACTAAATTCAAGCCTTGTCCTATCTAACTGTAACAGATCAATCCAAGGCTCCCAGCTTAGTCTGCTCTATTAAGTTAGAAAGTTTTGGTTATGAGCCAAGACATGACATGTGCATTTTTGGTAACATAGCTATTCTGTTTTGTCTTTGTCATTGATATCTGATCTGGTTTATCTTCTAGACCATTAGCATCTAGACCATTAGCACCTTACCTCGTTGGAGTTATAGTTCTGTAGAGGTCCAACACGACATCTACTGGGCAGCATAGTTCTGTCATTGAGGTCCAACATGAATCATATTTTTGTCAAACAGTTTTGGTTAAGTTGAAAGCTTTATTTTAAACAATATTTTGAAATCTGTAATATGGTAAAGGAAAAAAGAAAAGAAAAGAAAATTCTAACTATGACCTGTCCTGGCCATTGCTTTGTGGTTGTGGTGTCTTTGAAGGTCTTTTTCTGTAATGTCTTGTTAGCATGTAAGGCAAGTTCCGACTACTGTTCTCACAAGTGTAACACTATTGATTGTTATACCTGATTATAGGTGGCAGAGAAGATATTGAACAACAAGGAGCTCGAATTCTACAAGTGGGATGGTGATCTTTCTCAACTTTTGCAAAATGTTAGAGAGAAGCTCAACAAAGTTGCTAATGTAAGATCCAAGTCTTGCACAATATATGTTTTCTTTTGTTCTAGCTAAGCCTTTTTCCCTTGCTTTGATGCAGTTCTTTTGTCCTGATTTTCTTGTGTGTCCTTTTGTTAGGATTGGTCTAGAGAAGAAAAGGACCATTGCTTGGAAGAGACTGAAAAATCATTTAAGCACTCAGGAGAGATACTTCGTTTAATTCTCTCCTGATAAAGTGGAACTAACAGCCATTGTCACTGTAGCTATTGCCTGACAATACGGCATGTGTATAACTTCTGTTTTCTTGTTGAAGTTTTCTGTCAATTTGCTTGAGCCCATGCGGTTGGACTTCTGCTTTAAAAGTTGTTGCAAAATTTGATCACGTTATTTCCCACTTCTTTTGGGATTGTTCTTTTTGTAGAATTTCTAATTTTATGCAACAATCAATTCATATGGATCATAATCTTTTGAATCTAGAAACTTAGTAAGTTCTACACTTTGAATGAGAAAAACTATCTTGATTATTTCTTGTTCATTTATTTCCTGTAATCTTTTTGAAAATTTGAATTAGGTGATGAATAGAAATTTTAAATTGGAATGTAGAGGAGATTAAGATACACTTTCTTAAAGATCATTATAATGGGTGGTGAAATAATTAGTCAAGTAATAAGGTTTTAGCATATACATAATTCGTTGATTCTTTTTAAAATTTATTTGTGGTTCGGGTTTACTTTTTGAAAAATATTGGTTAAAATTTAGTCAGTGAGAATCCACCACGTCCATTAAGGATTTGGTATGTCTGTTTTACAATATGTCATCTCTACATATAGTTGTTATCCGGTAGTGCGTATTTTAATTTATAGAAAATAAATTTTATATAATTAAAATTCAGCAAACTGAGTTTGATATAATTTAAAAATTCAATAAACTAAGGATAAATTAAATAAAAAAATAAATTCGAATTTAAAATTAAAAAATAAATTTTGAGTAATTAAAAGAAAATACTAACTCATCGCATAATTGTGAATCAACTTCGCTAGGCACCAAACAGCTGCGTTGTGAACTACAGACAAAACTTGATCGAGCTCAAGCTCGATTCAAGTCCAGATATGAGTGACCAGATTTGTTACATATTCGTGGAATTCAAGAAGAAATCAGCTCCAGGCATTTATCTAGTCCACAAAAAACAAAAACAGACAAGACGCAAAAATGTTCTGGAACGCCACGCGTCTCTTAGTCCCTACGTCGACCAGCCCAGCGTATGTCGTTGTTAGAAACTCCGAACAGAAAACAAGAAACATATACATACATACATAGATCGATCGATCGAGATCCATTGCTGTACTGAATCTTTCTGCTTTTTCATCTGGTTTCACAAGATGTGGGGTGGTAATGGCGGTGGTGGTTACGGTTACCAGATGAGAAGGGGTTTACCTGCAGCAGGCATCCTTGTTATCGTTGCGATCATCGCTATCGTTTGCCTTTTGATTTTCTCTCACAAGTCGAGTTATTATGGCTGTAATTATACTGTTAGAATCACGACCAGTTGTTACTCACCTACCTACACAAGAGATATTATCAGCATCGCTTTTGGTGATTCTTATGGCAATCAGGTATCTTGATCGATCGTTTCATTCAGAGAAGTTTGATTATTTGAGTTTGTGACTAGATGACTTGCCAAGTAATTGTCAAAATTTCATTTGTGACCATTAAAGATTGAATTTCCTTTTTGTAGCGCGGGAGTTGGATTGCTTGATGACGATTTTTGATTATTGAGTGTGTGCATTGTTGTTGATTTTTTATTTCTTACTATTATCAATTTGGGGAAGTGATACATATGTTGTGACTTGTGATTGCTTATTAGATACAGATTGCTTAACCTAATTGATAAATATTCGATTCTTTTGATGTTTCTTTAACTTAATCAAATACGGTTTGGGATAGTTGAGATCCCTGCAATCGGTTTCGTTTCCTCTGCTATGAAATTGCAATTTATTCATTGTAGTAGAATCCTTTTCCCTTTACAAAAGTTTAGTGGATCACTGAACCTAAGCATTGAAGCCGATTGTAAACACGCCATCCTTTTTTTTTTGTTTGAGGAGTTATCCTTGAGCTTTTCTGGAAGGAATTGAATTGATAATTAAGTTACAAGCTGGTTGTATCTCACAGAAATTAGCTTTAACAGAATTGTCATACTCTAATTTCTGCAGGTATACGCTCCACGCCTTGACAACCCTTCAAGCGGGGCATTTGAGCAGTGCTCGACAGACACATATGGGATCCAGGGAACATGCGGTTATGGGGTATGTTACCTTTACCTCCGGCGTGAGGGATATGATGGATGGATTCCATCTTCGGTAGAAATCTATGACCCTTACTACAGGAGATATGTTACCTTCTACTATAACACACCATTGCCTAACGGTCAATGGTATGGCTACAACAACTGCTACTACGTTCGTCATAAGGGCCCTGCTGTAGTTGACGCACTTCCTGTTACCTTCCAGAATTCCAGTGTTCCCATTGATGCTGTCCAGAATTCTAATGCTAGTGATACCAGCTTAGTTGCTCAAGCCTAGGGAGGTGTTGTGCGTCTGTTAGGAAAGGGTATAAGTCTGTCGAGAGAACTGAATCCTTTTCATCAAACATATATTACATAATGTGTTAAGTACTCCAGGGAAGCATTTTATAAGATTCCATGTTTCTTTTTTCATTGTGAGTATAGAGTAAATATTCAGCTCAGCAGCTTACAAGAAGGTAAATACTAATTTCATGTTTATTTTTGGCATGTATCGAACTTAGCAACTTACAAAATGAAAATATATATAGCAGCATTGAATTATAAGCTCGTATTTTCTCTTTTCATTTAGCTTCGTTTGATGGATCAAGACTTGTTGAATACAGTGTAGAAGAAATTTTTCTATCTAGCGGAGTGCAAAAGAAGGGACAATGTATTCTTGAGTTTTGTCATGCAATTAGCATCTTTCTCCTGCCCAATTATGAATATCTATTTCATACAGCTGTGTGATTTACGCAATGTTTTGCTCATTTGGTCTATTTGTGTTCAGTACTCTCACCTACAAGTCCTTGGATTCTGAATTATGAATCAACATTTTTTGTAGAAATCTCAAATCGTTACTACCTCTGCAGAGTTGATTTTTACCAAAGTGTATGCAATAGACAAGGAACAAGACATACGAACTAATGCTGGATTGTTCTGCATGCTGTATATGTTGTCCAGGTAGCATCGGGAAAAACAGAATTTAGTGCAGCGACAAAAAATTAATGACAAACAGAGACTTGTTCGTCTGTGTTTTGCTCAGTTGAATTTTGATTCATTATGATGATGAAAGAAGTAACGTTAGTATCACCTAGAAGGTTAGATGATTGGGCAAGTGTTTGGCTGCTGTTTGTTGTATTTATGTGGAAAAGTAGAATTTACGGATACTTTCGATAGCGTTGAGCTGGGTACTGAAAAATCAAAGAAGCAATATGCTGGGAAATTGGAAGACTTAAAGTCTAGGGATAGTAATATATGATCCAATCTAACAATTCAATCCATAATTGTTTCATTTAATTAAAATTAGGGTTGGAAAATTTGATCCATATAAATATATAAGTTAGATTAGGATTGAAAGAATTTTATTCAGTTATTAAATGGATCGATCCAGATCGATCCGAAATTGATCTTTTAATTTGAATTGTCATATTTTAGTAGAACAATTTTTTCTGGTTTTTCTTACGGTATAATAAAGTTTTTACAACAAAAAAAATCGATAATAATAATTTATAAATTATTAAATTAGATTATATTTTTAATTTTTAATTTTTATATTTTAGTAAAATGGTATAAGATAAAAATTATAATATTATCAAAAGTATTATTATATAAGTGTTTATTTAATGATGAATTTGAATTTTATAAAAATATTTATCAAAATTTGTCAGTTAGTTATGTTTATCAAAATTTTTATCGAAAGTATTATTATATATTTATAATCATAAAATTTCAGCTGTCACCACCACATATTCAAAAATAAAATAAAAAATTTTTGTAACATTTTAAGAACCGATGAAGATATTTAGAAATATGCATTTTGATAAACACTTAATATATCTCTTCATTAAGAGCATCATGCACATTCATTCTAACTGATTTTTATAATTTTACTTGAGCTTAAAAATATAGAATTAAAAAATAATAATTTTAATTATTAAATAAATTTGATCCGGTTATTAAATAGGTTAAATTAGGATTGACAAAAATTTGACTCATATAAATTAATAAATTTGATTAAAGTTGAATGGATTCGATCCGAAACTGATCCATCAACTCAACTTGCTACCCCTACTTAATGCCATGTTTGACATGATTCTTAGATAGTTTTTAGGCTTTTTAAGTGTAAGAAATTTATGCATAGTACTCGAAGTTCTTAAAAAAATTTGAAAAATATAATAAATTGTATGTCATTGAATAATTGTATATACAATTTTTTTTTTAAAAAGCTAAAAAAATGTTTGAATTTTTTCTTAACTCTACTTCTTCAACTATCTCAAATGTTTGGAATGTGATCGTATGTTTTGTTCACACACTAGATATGTTTATCAAATACCAAATGAGAGCCTGTATGTAGATCAGTGGATAGAACGTCACTTGGACACCAAATCAAATTTAATTTTCAACAATATATATTTCACCTTTTTTTTATGAATGCCAGGATCTACATAAATGGAATCCTGGATTTTGACTACAATTTCAATAGGAATGGAAGCCATTTGCTTCATCACTAACTATGAAACCATAAGCATCTAAGACAATTTTTGCCAAATCTGCTCACTGGCGGTGCTTTACTCATCAAAGGTACTCATGAAACCTCCAATGAACCCAGCACCATTACAATTTCCACACAAGATTTCCTTCTTGCCCCTGCAACCAATGAGATTACAGAGAGATGATGCTTGTTCTATCAACTACATCTCTTCAGTTAAAAAATTCGTAGAAAATAATATGACCAAGATATTTAAATTTTGCGATTAACGAACAAATTGCAAAATGACTGTCAATTTGTAGATTCCTACTATATATCCTAGTCTTTGATAGGAAGAGATGTGTTGTAGTCATATTACAAGGTAATTGCCATGATTGTGCAACGCAGTAGCTAGATTATAACAATTCATTCTTAGGCATCAAATTTGCAATGACTTAATCGACTCGTCTTCTTTTTTTAACCATTACTCTGAACACAGATCAACTATGAAACCGGCTCAACATCCTGATATCCTATTATTTTGTCACATAGCTTTTATCATCTTCCAATCTGAGGCAATATTTAATAAGAATTTTTCATGAAGAAATGTAAGGAAAGGCTAGTCTATAATTTTCATTTACTATGTAGCACTACCCTTATGAGCATTAATATTTTCCAGGTTCAACAGAAGTACTTCTTTGGCATGGCCAGACATAAGCAGGAATGTTGTATTTTACTAGTCCTTTTATGGATGGCAACCTAGAACATGAGATGGATGAGGATGCTATAAAAACATTAATTTTTCTAGTTGATTATCCAATAAAGTTTAGCCAAAACAGTGCCAAGTACCAAAATAATTTTTTACTATTACATTCTCTAATACAACCAAACATTTCCAACTTGCATTTATGTAACTCAGAAGACATAATCAAATGTAACATGGGATGAGAATCAAGCATAAAGAACTTTGCAGCAGATATCCTACTTTCAATTACAAATCTGAAGTTATGGATTATGCATGAGTAGTCTACACTACATACTGCACATAGCAGGCTAGATATTGAGGCTAAATATTGAACATAGAAATATTTAAACTTGGATACGATTAGCATTGATACAAACATAACCAAAAGATTAAGAAACTTGTTGGTTTTCATATAAGATGCTGGTGCTAAGAAGGAATTTAAATAAAATAGAAACAGATCTCCTGCATCATTCAACAATTTGAAACATGTTAGCCGGTGGGTTGTGGTGGAAGATCAGGCAGAAGGTGTCCGCATGATGTAACAAGCAAAGGGATAGAAACATCATGTTGATGAAGCAAGTAAGCTTTGACTGCTCCAAGAAGACCGGACATTGGGATTTTGACGTTTGCTAAATTTAGCAAGGTACTAAAAGTTAATCATGAGCAGACTACCATACCTGCAAAGCCAACATAGCCCGCCGGCTTTGAATTGCCCATTGAAATGATCAACAGCATTTACTCCACTTCCGTTGCACTGAGTGCATGCTTTTGCACCTGTTAAATTTCAAATGTTTAGAGGAAGAAGTGGGACCTATGTGCCAAACCCTCCCTTTGGCTTGATAGTAAGCATTTCCCAGCTAGTAGAACTAGTAAGAATGGTCTGCTAAACATGTCTAGCAACTAACAGTTACAAAATGCTGACTGGGACATAGCAAGCAGCATCATCTCAAATTATTTTTATCTACAGAGAATATGCATACCATAGAAATAGAGTATTTGAAAGATAGGACAAGAAACAGAATTGATCTCACTTAATTTTTTCTAGTTTATCTTTCAGTTCTCATAGTATACCTGAAAACTTTTACACATTCAAAATGTAAATAAGAATATCACGAGGACCACCTGAAGCCCGAAGAGAGATGGCTTTTTTACTTTTGTGCATTAGGAGTTTGAATGCTTTAAAAACTGGCCAGCAGGCCAAGCTAGAAGAATTTTACTCTAATGACATCAACTTTATGCAGATGAAGCTGATAAGTGATACTTCGACTAAGAATTTGTGTATACCCTCTTGCTTCATTGCAGTGCTTGAAAAGCATGCACACCCAGGTGAAAATGCCACGAATCAAACAGAAGTACTAAAAGAATCGACCAGTTTAGCATACAATCTTCAAGGCTAAGTTTTTAGCAGGATGAATGAATATACCCCTAGGCCCTAGCTAACAAGAAGCTATTTAACAAGTAACCACATGAGAAGACATTTTCTGAAGGAAGCTGCCTACACACATTTGAAGAAGCCAGCAGCTACAATAGCAGCACATAAAACATGTGTTCAGATGCGATACCAATCCAAACACCTTCAGATTCAACTGTTTCATTACGTAACCTATTTAACTTGGCAAATAACATTCGATATAAGATGCATGAAAACAGTAGACCACCCAAAAAGCAACTTACTTCGGCTTCTTCTACTCAAGTACATGTCACAAACTTTTTTGTTTCCTTTTTGTTAGATCACATCCTTTCATATGTTAATCTCACAAAAAGACAGATAGGCTCACCGTTGCCGTCACAGTCAGCGCATATTATGCTGTTAGGCTTGGTAGCTGGGGTATTAGTACCTTCTGCAGCCTGCCCAATCCAAAACAAAATAACCAAAACTCAAAAAATCGAATCTCAACACTCTAGCAGAAGTAATAACATCAAATAACCTCTTTCAAGAAACGCAAGTTCAGTTATTTCAACAGCCACAATGAAAATTCAAAATTTTAACTTGAAATTCTACACCAAAATGGAAAAATGAAACATTCAAACTACCTTAACGCTTAATCTGCCTAAATGGTGAACACCGGAATCATCCCTACTGATAAGAGGACCACTAGGAAACGCAGAAGCACGACTCGGAAACGGAGAAACGCCGGCTATGTTGTTGTTCTTGCTATTGTTGTCACTGATCTTGGCGCGAACAGGAATCGCACAACAGCTTGTGAATCTCAAGCCTATACTTGCCATCTCTCTCTTTCAAAATATTTTTAAAAATTCAATCTTTCTGCTTCTATACTTCTTTATGAAATTTTCTTGAAGAAAGTAATAAGACCTCTTTTTTTCTTGCTTCTGTTTTTTTGTATGCTTCAATTATTCAGTTATGTGAATGAAAGGTGTGAGAACAGATGAGGTTGTCCAAGTTCTTATATTTACACTTGTTACCACTGTTATGTTTACTATAATGGCCTTCTCTGAATAGAAGCAAAAAATCTCTGCAAGGGCATTATTGGAATATATGGATTTTTGTTATCTTTTTATATCAGTGTACATCATCCTGAACTTATTATATATATTTTTTGAAGATAATTAGAAGAAAAAGAAAAGAGTTTTGAATTTGTTTATGGCAAGCACTCTAAAGTTGATGTCGATTCCTCCGTGCACCCTTTGTAGTCTCCCACCGTTCATTACAAGTATGTAATGTAATTTGATCTCCAGTTCTTTGTTTAGATTTGGAACCAAAACGCAAATTTGCCTGAAAATGATCCACTTTTTTGCATGAGAGCTGCGTAGGTTAGACCGAATTTCAGTCTATATTACTCCGTTAGTTGTAAATCTTCAAGAATTAGGGTCACTGATGGAGTAAACCAATTTGGAACTATTTTGTTTTATTAGTTTAGTATTAATGTAGTTTGCTTTTGCAGAAGAGGGGAAGGGATAAAGTTAAGTGAATAGTATTTAGGAGGACTAGGGTTTTTTTTCGTAATTATTATGGAAGAAATTGAGTTTAATAAGTTTGGTTGAGTTGTTGTTTCCTTCAAAAGAGATATCTTGATGGAGTTGTTCCTACTGATTTGTAAAGGAGTGGAGCAACTGCAATAATACTTTAGATTAATTGACATTTATTAATTTCAGTCACCAAGAAAGTTGTATGTGTTTAATTTTCCTTTATGAAAAGATGCAGAACTCAATTTTCTTGTTTCATGAACAGGAGTATCATTAGCTGGTGGTTTGCATGGCTCAAAACCATCCTGCAGAAAATATCGCAATGCTAGAAGTTTCACTTCTAGGGGAACTGGGTGTAATGGTGGAAGCTATGGTGCAATTGCCTTCATGGTGCTTAATTAATTACCTTCCTAATATAAAAATGCTCATTGGCAAGTAATACTTGTCATAGTTCTTCTGCTAGTTAGCAAGGGAAATTTGTGTATAACTTGATTAAAGTCTTCCAAGACCTTCACATGTGTCGTTCAGTCTCTGTTAGTGCAGAATGTTTGATGCTATTTATGTTTTATTTATAGTTTGGAAGGAGGACCAAGCCAAGAAGAGATACTGTGATACCTGATCCAGACTATCGGATACCAATTGTGTTTCTTGGTATATATAGCTAATGTGCTTTTGTTGTTAGGAATGGAACTTTCTATTGGTATATATAGCTATGGTACCATCATTCAACTTTCAATTCTTGCTTCTGACCCCAACATGTGTAGTGCAACTTTCTTTGTCCATCTATTAAAAGCATTTGTATGCTAGTGTTTTATATTGTTAAGAAGTGTTCTTTCCTTACACTCCTCCATTTTGGAACCATTTTTGCTACGGATGTTAGCGGAAGTTTCACTATGCGTTGTCCTCAGAATGTCTTCACTGGAATTGAGCGTCATGATTCATTAATTCATTATAGAATAGGTACGTAGATCATTGAGGAGTGTTTCTTTTGGAACAAATTTCTGGCATTAGATTCTCTGAAATCAATCATAGAAATCTGTTGGATAGATTGGAACATGAGAAAAAATTGCTTACTGGTAATGAAGGCTCAGTTGCTGCTGAAAGCCACGTGGTTATTCAAAAAGAATGCAGCCGTTGTTACAACCTATTATTTTTGCCTTGTTCTTTATCCTCCTTGCTATAGGGAAATGTTTGGTGTTGTAACCAAATATGTGAATGATAATTTGTGAGACAATACATGTGAATGGGGCAAGCCTTCTCGTGTCAAAATGGTTTCATATATTTTAGGAATATATCTAGATATGTCAACAAATTTGTATGACAAAGATTTCAATTTATATGCCATTTCCTGTTGATTATCAGTATGAGATCAATAAAAGTCTTTTGTTATTTTAAAAAAAGTTTAAACTATTACATGTGTTTGTTCCTCTGGTTCATCACGCCTAAGATAATAGCTGCTTATGTACAGGATTAGCAGGTGCACTAGTATACCAAGACAATCTTCTAGCAGCTGCTCCGGTTGGCCTCTTAGGCTTGCTTCTGTTGTTCCAGGTCAAACATTACAAGTTATTTCCTTCCCTTTCTATATTTTGAAGAACTATCCTTATCAACCTGTTCTTAAATGCCTCTGACTTAGATGTAGTCCTCTACTTGGATAGAGTTATAGATTTCTTCATTTCAGTACAGTGTTTGTGGTGAATTAGTTTGGTTGAAGACTATGACATGGCATTCTCACAAGAAAAAAAAAAAGAAAAAAGTTAAAAAGAAAAATAAAGAAAAGAAAATGGAAGAAAGAAGAAGAGAAGAAAGAAGAAAACAAGAATTATGATATGACTTGTGCTTGTTATTTCTTAGGGACCATGTCTTACATTTAATGGTCAAAGTGTCTGCGCTCATGAATCTCAAGATAGATGCATTCTATCTTTGCTAGTTTTTATGACTGTTTTCAGTGCATCATAATGTTTTTGAATCCTTATCATAGCAGCTAATCTTTTTATTTTAATTTTTCAGACTACAAGAGTGAGATTCGTGTTTGATGATGAGGCACTGGTTGTGTACCCTTCTCCTGAATGATTGATTATCTACACAACTTTACCTTCTTAGATGCTGTGATACACTCAAAGCAATTGCTTTAGTTCTCATGTGTTTTAATAGAATTTCATTGTTTTTGGCTATCAATACTCAATACAGGAGGTAAGAGTTGGTGATCGGCTTGAGGAATCTGGTGAAAATGTATTTGTTGGTGGGAAGAATCGCTGGAAGTACACATGCATAATGCTCTGCTTAACTTGCTTGTTAACCTCTTTGTATGATGCCAATATTTTTGGATCAGGTACTCGACATTTGTGAACTGGGAGCTTTGGTGGCCAAACTTTCCAATCCTAGTCTACTTTAAGGAGACTCAAACAAAACCGGAAGGGCAAGTGCACTTCTTCCCAGTAATTTTTGTAAGTTCATGAATCCAGGTATCTACTTGGTTTTCACTTTAAGGTCTACATTACCACTTCTCACATTTTATTCCTTTTGTATCTTTGATGTTGCGGTATAGAACGGAAGGCAGCTTTATGATGTAATGGTTGAGCGAGCAGGGCCCTCAAAAACAAGCTTACCCAAATAGGTAGCACACTCAGAGTGACCATTCAGAAGGCAGGGATGATGCTCTGCCAATGACCAGTGCGTCCTTTCTTTTCTTGGATTAGAATAATTAGTCAACAATCATTTTGACCTCACTGCATGAGTAACCTACTTGTGAAAGACCGAATCTTTCTGTAACTCAAAATTAAACATTGTGTAATTCTGAACTATCTTTACAATTAACTGAGCCTCAAATTCAGCCTTCCTCATTCTGGAACTCGAGGAACAGCATTGGCTCAGTTTTGCAACTCTTTTGAGAATTAGGATAACTAATATGAGTTTTCACTCTGTCCTTGGTTTTGCTTGAACTTGCAGCTATCAGTTTTTAAATATCATGTATGCTAGCCAAGTTTGTCACAGAATACTATTATTAATCATGTGCTCAAAATATTGTTAGCATACATATGAACTCTTATTGCTTCATAGATATTTCCGCAAAGGTTGTATGAAGGTTTCAACACGATGTCTTTCCTTGATTCACAGGCTTCAACAAAGTAATCGGGCTTAGATTTTCCGCTGGTTGAAGATCTGGAGGGAAGAACACTTGCCGAACTTTTTCTTTTTTCAGAAAGAATGAAGGACACATGTAGATTGGCCTGCTTACTTAAGCGACTCGCAAATATAGCATAGAGGTTAAAAGTAGATCTCAAGTTCAGTGATGTCGTTGAGAGTAAATAAATCCTATAATATTGACTGTATAAAGTGCCCTTTTGTGTTTCTCCCACAATGAATAGAACATACATGAATCATCAATTCGAAAAATATCATTTTTATTGAGTAAAGCAAAAGTTGAGTTGCTAATTCAGGATTGTTAACATCTAACATTCTTGAGTAAAACAAAAGCATTACATGGTCAGCATTATCTTTTCTTTGAAGCTATTATTTTCTCGACTGTTGTGCTCTGATCTCAGAGAACTTGAATTCAAAAATTATGTTTTGGTTGTAATACTATGCAATTCATCATGTCAAAAAAAGTTCCATTCTTTGATCACCGCCCCTTGTGCAGAATCACAAAAGTGACTCCCACTAAAGTTCTTTGAGGATCAATCTTACCTAACAAGCGAAAATCTTGAGATTACTTGCTTTGCAAATCCAAAGAGAATAGGGCAGGTGGGTGTAACATCAAAATTGCTTCAAGTTCACGATTCGTCCTAGAAGAGCACGGAATTTGCTATTATTTTATGAAGCCGAAAGAACTTTCTCGTGATCTCTTATGCCTTTTGAGTTAATGTGGATATTGACGATGCGTGCAAGTCGTTTGATGAAATGGGTGACACTCAGTGAAAGCTTATTTAACTCTTTGAGGATTTCACATTCAAACTCGGCGATATAAAGTAAAGGCTGAGAGATTTCTGTAAAACAAGCGATACTGAGTTTAGGGATGTTCTTGGTTTTGTAAAGCAAAGGTAGCTGGTGAATGTATCGAAGTTGTTTGATCAGGTGAAGATAGCGTTTTTGTCTCACTTTGCAGTACATGTGAACTATTGATGCATTCCTTATGCTGCCATTTTTGTGGTAGATATCTAAATGCCCAATCAAGTGCCTTTCCCTGGCAATTCATGGTTGCATGCATGAATATTGTCAGTTAAATTACCGGGTTCTAGACTAATTCATGGTTGCATGTGTAGGCTCTGCTTAGTTTTTTAACAGTGTTAGAACGGGCGCGGTGGGATCTTTATGGTTGGAGCCCAATAGTATAAGGTGTAAAGGGAGGCAAATATGTCCTAAATTGATACCAGCCATTTTGATCCGTGTTGCGCGTGAGGGTGGTTGTGAGAATAGTCCTATATTAAAAATTTGGATTGATATAGTAGGTGTTATATAGATTGGGCACCCTTACGTTAATAAGATAGCTTTTGAGGTGTAGGCTGTTCTCAGTTTGTTAACACCTACAACTTGCATATGCCTCTTTCTTGTACTTTCCTAGTTATGCGCAATCATCAACAACAAAGCAAAGAGCTGTTTGATGAAACGAGTAGGTCTGATAGAATGACTGTACATCAACGTTAGGATTACTTGCATCATGAGCAACTACTTAATTTCATTTCCATGTGTTATAGATTATCACTTCAAAATAAAAAATGTCGTCAATATACATTTGAATTTGGTTGGATTTTAAAATCATTTTCGATTCCAACGGAGTTAGCATTTTCCCTTCATAGATTTCTTTATGGTCATTTATAGGCGGACATATGCTGGATTGCCTCTCTGCTCTGCACTTTTAGAACTCAGAGAGTTTGTTCATTGTAGGGCCTATTTTAATTACATGAAAGTAAATTTTGAAAAAATGAGTTTTACTAAAATAGAGTTCGGATGATAATTAAAATACGTAAAATTGCGTTTAAAATAAAATTTTGATGGAAATAGAGTTTTGTACGGAAAAAAAAAGTGAATTTCGAAAAAACGTGTATTGTCGAAATTAAAATCTGGATAGAAAAAATGAAGTTCCCGTGACAATTGAAATATGCTCATATTGTGGATAACACCACGATTATTTTATTTAATCAAAATAATGAGCGAAAAGGTGCACAACCTCTACTGTGTTACTTATTAGTACATCATTGCAAACCTTGTTACATCCTCTCATCATCGATGTGTTCATTATATTTTCTCAATGTGCAATGAGAATACAGATCATACATAGGTTGCCATTCACCGGTTCTATTTTGAACTTCTAAAGCAGAGAACTATTTCGCAGTTTCAGTCACAGAGTTTCAAAAGATCTGATAATCCAAGGCAGATCCTGTCGATATTTCCACTTCGGAAGATACCATGGTGAGACGCTCTTCCAATGATATGACAAACACGATTGGCAGCCTATATGAAATCACTGTTCTAAATGCAGGTGATGTTCTATATTGTGCTGATCATCTGCTTATCTAATCCATTGATGGCCTTTGTGAGAAGTGAAAACTCGACCCAGTTCAATGTCATCAGTTATGGAGCAATTGGTGATGGAGAGGCAGATGACACAGAGGTATGTTTTGCATTACCACTTAGGAAAGATAGGAATATTCGTGCAGCAGTGCAGCTGCATCAGTGTTAACTTGCAGGCACTAACTTTATGTTTTTTAATAACATGTAGGCTTTCCGAGAAGCATGGACCAGTATGTGCAGTGCAGCCGTGAACCACTCAACTATGCTCATCCCTAGATGCAAGATATTTCTTGTGAATCCTACTTCCTTTAAAGGCCCTTGCAGATCTAGATACATAAACGTGCAGGTAAATGCCAAAGTTCATCGTGCTAGTTCATCGCGATAAAAGGCTAAAGTTCTGATTCCTGACTCATTAGAAGCATTGCTAATCTCTATAGAGAAACTTAACTGGTTCCAGTTTCATTAACAATTCGAACTTATCTGTACAAGATTGAAGGCACTGTCTTGGCTCCTGAAGATCCTGACTTATGGAATGGTACTGATCCATCATTGTGGATAGAATTTAACAATTTGAACGGACTTCAAGTCAGTGGCATCGCAGATTCTACTTTTCATATTGATGGCCGTGGTTATAAGTGGTGGAATCAATCATGCAAACTCAATCCACAGAAGGTATGTATGCATAAGAGATACTCACTGATTTTGTGTATAGTTAGACGCTGTTATTATATATAAAAATACATAGTATAATATTCTGTAGCCACTTTTTTATGAATATGAAGAAGTGAAGTTTGTTTTCAAATACTTCAACTTCAGTTCAACAATCCGTTCTAATTGTTCTCCTCTGGTGATGCAGGGATGCACCAAGGTTGCGCCAACTGTAAGTACTTTTCAACTAAGAACTAGCAAAGACTATTTAATGATCTTAAACAAGACGTAGAAAATTGTCTGTGAACGTTATTCTTCTACTCATAAGACCAGCGCAAATTGATTGGCTGGTTGGCTATTTGACAAGAAAGTCTTCTAAGATTGTCGTATATAGTACAATGTTCACATGTATGTTTCTGTTGATGTAAACCAGATTTATAAGTTCTTCGATTCAATCTAAGAACTCTAAGGATATGAACAGCTAGTCAGGTATCTTGTGATTTATTATTATCCTGACATAGCGAAGTCCCTTGCTGAGTAGAGCTGTACCCTGCACGTCAGTTTGGGATGCATTCTGCTTGCCATATTGCAATGGCTATTAACACTTACTAGAAGTAATATAAGACTTCAGAATATCACAAAACAAGATAATGAAGGTTAAAAATTCAAGATAATGAAGTCTTTTTTCTTGTTTTTTTTAATCTTGTGTTCTCACAGGCAATAAAGTTTATCAACTGCCAAAACTCGGTGATGAGAGACCTTAGTATTACTAACAGCCCACAGACCCACATTCTGATTCAAAATTGTAGGCGTGTTCGATTGGAAAACCTTATGATCAAGGCCCCAGGGTACAGCCCCAACACTGATGGCATTCACATCCATTCATCTCAGCTTGTTGTCATCCAGAATAGCAGCATAGCATCAGGTATATGTGGATTCACTAGGTTATTTCTTCACGAATCCTCAGTGTACATTCAGCAAGTACTTTTACAGGTGATGATTGCATTTCAATTGGTGATCGTGTCTCTGACATTGATATCAGCCATATTTCCTGCGGACCTGGACACGGGATCAGGTAAAATTCTTTTAACAAATTCATCCATTATAACTGCTTAATCACTAGTGCAATCATATATTTATGTCTTCATTTAAGTGTTGGGAGCTTAGGGAAAGGAGGAAGTAGCGCTTCAGTTGAAAGAATCCGTGCCAGTTTTGTTAGTCTCCATGGCACTTCCAATGGAGCAAGAATCAAGACATGGCAGGTGCTAATACCTTCTTATTTGCTTTACCATCACCAAGTATTAGCCTTTCAAAGTTAGTATCCGTTAAATATATCCAATACGTTTCGTTGTTAAATTAGAATTTCTTGCAGGGCGCTGGAGGTTATGCCAGATTGATATCTTTTGAGTACTTCAATTTCAACAATGTAAAAAACCCAATTATCATTGATCAATATTATTGTGATGTTCGAGGAAAATGCCCAGAACAGGTGCGTTGTTTTTGGTCTGTCGCCAAGCTTTTGTACTCAAATTTCTTTGTTATTAGATTTGATTGCTCATTAATGTTTTCAGAAAATCATCGAAAGCTACCTACAATAATGTTGCTCAAACTGTTATCGAATGAATGAACTGAAACTTTTGTACATGAGTTGGCTGCATTTCATGATGATCCTGGCACCAGCTAACGCTACAATAATGCATGATTTTTGCTTTCCTCTTCTCTAACTCTAGACCAAATATTGCATTGTCAGAGTGGTGCTGTAAAGATCAGGGACGTAAGATACATACACATGCATGGAACTTCGGCTACACCAATTGCCATAACGCTCAACTGTAGCCAGTCAGTTAACTGCAGCAATCTTCATTTCGACAGTATAAGTATCGTTTCTTCAAATCAAAGGGCAGATGCAAGGGCACAATGCATCAATGCCTATGGCGACACAGCTGGTTTCATCACCCCAAGCCTATCATGTCTCCAAAACAATGCAACAGAATCAATCTCCTTGTTGCAAGATGCATGATAATACAATCGATCTGAAGCTTTAATGTGTCCGTCTGTGTTGGGATGTGGGGGGGCAGGGGGTGGGACGAGATGCATTATAATATGATTTTATATCGCAGTGACAGATTTTTATATCGCGAAGTTGTATACATAGGATTTTTCTGAATTAACTTTTGATTGGATGTTCCATCTAATGCATTGATAGTTACTTTACAAAACTGAATGAAATCAGTTTTTTAATTCCCTAGGTTTCTAGATTGAATAGAGTATTTTAGTAAAAAATAAATTGGAAAAATTTATTATAAAAAAATAGAAAAACAAAATGAGAGGATAAAAGAATTATTTAATAGAAAACTCAACTTGTTAAGCAAGGCTAATTTGATTTAGAGCCCAATAATTATAATTGAATTTCGGTAACAGGAATAAAAACCAAACCTAGTTTCTAAATTTAGCTTCTTTAAGGCATTCTTTGGAGGAAGCTATCTTTGAAACTTAATTTCCCCCAAAGTTACCTAAATCAGCTAAAAGCACTTAGGACTCGAGAAATAATCAATATCTAATAGACATATTCACCACATTCGATATGTACAATGGACTCCACTGGCAGTGGTCATTTCCAGCAACCAATTACATTCCTTCATAGTCCGAGAACTGGAGGAATTTTTTTCTTGAACTCTGCAAAGCACAAAAAGTTTGGCACGGGAAGGATGAGATACATTACATAAGCTTAAATTTGACATTTCATATTGATGAAGAAAGACTATTCAGAATGATGATGTCAACAACGGTTCCTCCCATGTCACAAGGGCAAATTGGATTGCTATAATATACAAAGGTGGAATACAGTGGGGAAAAATTACAATATTTGAAGTTCCCCAGTGTTATATTACAATTTGGTGATTCCCTTGGGTCATGGTGAGGAATCATAATAGTCCCAATTCCACTGTATTAGGGCTAGGATGACAGACCTCTGATCGTGGTTTCTTTGACTGTTGTCACAGATCTCTGAAATAACTTCAAAACATGCCCAAGTTTATCCTACAAAAATATCAGCCAGCAAATGCAAAAGCAAAGTTAGTGGATCAGGAAAAGATAAGAGAGTGGATACATGACTCAAGTGACACAAGGCAGAAGGTATTAAGCATCATTAAACAGTCAAACACCCAAACTCATTCAAGGTTCTGTAACTTCAACGATGTTTTACCACTCAGAAACTATTACTGCAATTTAGATTTATGCATTAATGAAATACTAATACTCGCAGAAGCCTGATAATGAGGAACCTGAGAAGTGTACCTCTCGTAGTTGCTCAAGTCTTTCAAGTGTAGGTAGTAGTTTCGAACTCAACATGGCAAGACCACCAGAATCAACTTTGCTGCAATGTAGACAAAACACAAATAACTAACATAGAGAAACTGGGATATCAGGTTTATTACTAGAGCAAGTAGATGTTGTCCTACTCTTCCTGAAAATGGATGAGGATAATGTTTAGCAGATGCTCTGTCAGCTTAAGCAGCAAAGAGATAAGCTGATCCCTGTTTCCAGCCATGTGACACATTTCAGCCATTGCCACGAACCTCCTGCAATGTGCCAATAGGACAAAGCAAAATGAATCTCTATACACATACATTTTTAAAAGAAGTGCTAGGCTGCTAGTCTTACTTTGTAGTACTTGTGGCACACAATAACAAAGTAAACAAAAATGAATTTCAGTAACATTTCCCTAACTCAAAAAAGTAGGTATTTACATATGCAAGACAGGGCAAATAATGTGGTCAGGTGTGTGTACCATCCCTTTATTTCCGTGCACAAACAACTGAACCAGAAGGCCACACTCAACTTTTTTGATGTAGCATTATTGTTATGTATTTATCGCATAATATTCTCATCTAGAGTTCAAAAAGGTTAAACCTTATCATATTTCCTGAATTCTCTGGTTTCATGTATCTTCAAGGCTGAAGTATTGGGGTCATCAATTTTGGGGCTGGCAGATGAGGCATCCAGCATCTATTGTCATTCAAGTTACAGAAGAGAACTCGAAGCTTTCTTTCTCCTCTGGATCTTCTACCATGAAAAAGCTTTTATTTCTTGATTTAAAGATGGCACGGTTTCTATGAATCCCACCAAGGCTACCAATAGCAACAACACTAACAACGAAGATGTACCCGACTAAGAGGGTTTGGAGAGCGAAAAATCGCCAATATTTTTATTCACAAGCTAAGACGTATCTCAAGCCGCTTAAATTCCAGCATTTGCTAGTCTGTCATTTTCTAGTTACTTTTGAGTCTTCTGCTAATTTCCGGCATTTGGCATATGCATTAGTTGCCAACAATATGCATCGAGCTAATTGTGCTAATAGTGTAAGTTTTAAGTGAGACAACTTCATAAAGAATTAATAAGACAATTTCATAAAGAATGTGCTACTATAACCTACTTACCTGTGATTTTGCCATCATTGTACAGGTACTGTAAGCAAAATTTTGGCTCATTTGGTAATGCTTATTTTAGATTGTTTCTGCTTATATTTTTAAAAAACCATTTTCGGGTGGTTACCACATGCATTTGGGAGAAGAACATATTTTTTATAGGGCATATTAGAAAGCAGGTTGTGGAATGCTTTAACAAATTAGTTATGCCTTTCATAATTAAAATAACATACCAACCTGCTAACTTTTCTCAAAATTCTTCACTCTGCCTTTAATATTTTTTATTCAAAATAATAAATTCTTACAAATGAAGTTAACATAGTAAGAAAATTATTATATAAAAAATTTTCAAATTATTATTACTACTGTAAATGATACTTCTTAACTTCATTGCAATTATTTGCAACCAAAATCAAATTATTGAAAAATATTCTATTGTAATTGTTCATTTTTGCCATTGTTCATAGAAGTATAATTCATTAACAATGATTTACCCAATAATTATTGAATGATTCTAGCAGTAGCTTCTAACAGCAACATTTAAGAGCAGCTTTTTACGACGACTTTTTGTAAGTTTCAGCATCATCAAACAAAGCCTTAAAGTGACGCACTAAAGTTTCACATATTGTAATAGCACACGATCCCAAAATATTTTGGTCAATATGATCAACTACTTATGTTTTCATAGACAAATAAAAAGCTTGCGAAATAATGCATGCACTGCATGCGTGACACACTGCTCAGTGATCCCCTTCCTTTGTAATTAACAAAGCTAACTTGGATAGCAAGCTATTCTTGTGTTTTCTTTTTACAATAAAAGCAAGTATAATGGACTAAAATATTTACATTTTGAAGAAGATAAAATATTTAGTCCAATATCAAAAGATGAAATATTTTAGTCCCATTGTACTTGGAAAATTCTATATTTAGAATCAGCTTTACGGAGAGAAAAAAGGCACAAAACAAAACATGAAAAAGCTGAAGATGCTAGCTTAAAACTACAGTCAGTATGTCACCAATCTGAGTCATGTTCCGTCGTAGATGATTGAACTACAGTCAGCTGATCAAACTACAGTATCAGCAAGTTGAAACAGTTGTTTGAAGAGGAAGGGCATATAAAATGTCGATGTTGAAGAAACGCGTTCAACAAGCAAATAAAGCACATTCACACTATTCTCAAACCGGTATGCAATGCTTAAAATTATGAATTTTTGGTTCACACTATGCAAGGAGTAGCACACCTTTTCCTTATGTTATCTGATGATGAAACACAATCTCGTCTCTTACAAACATCAATAATTTCATCAACCTCCTGCCTTGGAAGCTCATTAATGTTTTGGATCTATAAATCATAAAAGTAAAGTTAATGATATCATACAGGAAAATCTCTACATTATTATTGTTACGTAAGCATTAATAGCATGTTAAGCAAACCAACCCATGAATGAAATATACCTTACTCAGCAATAAAAATTTCTCTTCGCCAGCCCTTTCGAGGGTAACCATAATTGAATTAAGAAGTGACACAAGTAAAAGAAGAGATGGCTGCTGAGGGTCTGACGCACTAGTAACCTGACTTCCATCAAAAACCTATTACACAAAGACCAAGATAATGTCAAGAACACTAAGTCTAAAATGGAAATTAAATTTACAGGGACCATGAGAAGGTAGGTTGCAATGCAAAAAAGATTAAGACAAAGAGAGAAATTAAAACATACTTCACCTCATTTTTCAGGGCATCGTTAAAAAAAGTTTCAAGTAAATTTACTTAAATATGTAAAAAATTAATGTGTCTTGGTCATTGAACTTTGAATAACAATCTCGAACATAAAGACTGTACTCATTTTAGTCCTTCATCCAAACAAACATCAGTCTATGATAGATCATTTGGCTGGTATAAGTGGTAACCATTACATAAAAGAACAGTTACATGCTTTCCACTCTTTCATAAATATTTGGTCCTTGGTTCTAGTAGCAATTTTCAAATTGATACAATGCGCAAAAATCTTGGAGCAATTACTATCATAGAGTTTAAAAAATTGCAAAACAGGATATCACATCACTGTAAGAAAAAAAACAGCTATTAGAAGGGAAGAAGTATACAAAACGTGAAAGTTCAAGAAGCATAGGAGATATAAATAGCTTCAGCAGTCTATAGCTGCAAATCCATAGCAGCTCAGGTTAACTCCAGGTAATCAAGTTTGTGCACCAACTTTCTATTTGTGGTGGTTGGTGACTGCGCTTGGCTGGGACAACCACTTAAACCAATCTTCTATAGAAGACAAGCCCTAACTATACAACCTATTTTAAACCATTTTCATCCTTAGTGCAATTACGAGAACCACGACCGCAAGCTGGAAGTCTACGTCAATCAAGTTGCATTTCAAATAGGATACGTAATTAGTATAAACAGGGAACAAAAATTACCTTCTGACTCCTATGAGAATGAGTTTCAGTTTTCCTTTTTTTCAACATCATCTATTACTAGTATTTAGAAACTATCATGTTAAGATTTACGGTCAAAGTTCTGGAAGCCTCTCAATAACAGATAATCCCTTCACGAAAGAATTGTCTGCTTTGAATTTGTTTGTTCAGAGGTTTTACCTCTACTACCGCAAATGTGGAGAACTCCAAAACCTGGAACACTGAAATTATATTATATGTACTGCTAAGTCATAATCTATATTTACCTACTAAACAGTACCCTTGATTGATAGATATAATTATGGAAGCACATGCCCAATACATAACACTGCACGTAAAAAAGAGACGTTATGGTAGTTGCACCAAAGTGCCTCGTTCAAATTAACCTTGCTATCGAATCTCTTAAGTGGTATGATAATCGCTACATTTTCCACAGACACGGCCCACATTTACAAACTCCTAAAACTAATTTGTGGTCATCTGATCTTTGACACCACCCAAACATATGAATCGCCTGAACTAAAAACTAACATATCTAACAGCCGAAATGAAGAAATATGAATTTGTTAATTAGCCTCCAGGACAAGTGCACTATGTTAAACAACCAAGTCATAAGCTTGATTCTACTACCACCAGCGCACAGCTCCAAATAAGCCTGTAATTAGTATAATACAAGACACTGATTGAGCTTGTTAAAAGTCTCTCACATAAAAAACCAGGTTTTTGTTCTGCTCTTTTGTCAGTGGGATCAACCCATAGTTTTCTTAAGATATTAATATCGCATTTGCAATTTCAGAGTACTAAAATTATTTCTATCAAATCTACACGTGCATAAATAGCTTATGAAGATAGCATAATAGTGAAAGCTATTCAGTATGTACAGACCTGCAGCCTAAGAGTACTCTTTGTAATCAGAATATAAAGATAAGAGGTCAGACTATAACATATCTGGAATAAGTTCAACTCCCCCTTTCTTTGGTCCTGCTTGTAATTCAGAATAACCAAAAGTTAGAGATTACAAAACTTTGGCGTCCTTTTAAGTTTTCAGATAGAGGAGCAAACCTCTATAAATTCCAACGATTGAGACGAACTGGATGAACAAAAGTCGAAATTGAAAAAGAACTGCATCAAGCCAAATAGCAACTGGAGAAATCCATAGTCATCACTTTCCTCATAGGCCCAAACCTGAAACAACAAATAATTTAAAGAATCGCAGTATTCAGATAGCATCATAAGCCGACAAATTAAAAAAGCTATAACAAGAACTTGAGCACAAATTTATCGAAAGGCCCAAATTATACACCTTGCTGAGTATAGACACCACAAGATTTAGTTGTTCCATAGACGCATCATTAGCTACTGAAATCTCCTCCCTAAGAATCTGATAAAAAAGTGACTGGTTTCCTTTCACAAAGTCCACTATCTCCCGCACAATCTTATTTTTCACCTGAAACAGATAATTATGTTAGCAGAACAATAACCCCTAGCATGAAGAAGTATGAGACAACAATATCATGGAAATGCCAATTACAAAGTTGCATATGTTATACCATATTTGAGATGCACATTCTACACATCATAGAAAAAAGACGTATAGATATCATTGTATATAAGGTTGCTAAAACTGGATAATATCGCAATAGATTCAATCATCAAATGAATGATATATTTCAACAAAAAAGCATCAAGTAATTGGTCAAGATACTAAATAAAATTAAAGTGACCCTAAAGAAGAACCTTGAATTTGAATGAATGTATAAATACTTACATCCTATAGATAAGAAACCACAACAACGACCACAAAACTAAGGCGTCATTTGTCAGTGCCTTTGGAGAGTGTTTCTTTACAACTTTTCATGTCACGTTTTCTAATAAACCTTCCATTATATAGTACAAAATTTATTTAAAAATTTGGAAAAAAGAATAATTGTATGTTGTAAGATCTTGTTATTGTTTTCTTTTTTTTGGTAAAAAAGTAGAGTTCATTTTTCGAAATATCCCCAAATATCCTTCATTTGAAAAAAAAACTCTATTTCAGATACACTCCCAAAGGTCCCCTAAGCCATTAACTCACTTGAGTGAGGTCGGTTCTATGAATTTATTTTTTTCATTCCATTCGATTATATACTACATTTATTGAAGGATCAGATTCCTTAAATGCTTCGCCACTGTTTTAGATCAAGTTAATTTTGGTCTACTCCTTTTTCTTTTAAAGTGTTCAAATGGAATCTAATCACTCTTATGGACTGTAGCATCTTTAAGTGCGTGCAAGACATGTCTAGACCACCTAAACATACATTCCCTTAAATTATTCTCGATTGGCACGATAGTTGCTTTTAGGCATATATTATCATTTGTTATTTTATCCATTCTAGTGTACCCACATATCCATCTTAGCATCCTTAGTTCGTATTTATTTTACATATTGACTTTTGGTAGCCCAGCATTTACTACTATATATGTATTGCAAATCGAATGACTGTTTTATAAAACTATAGCCTCAACAGAATTTTCTTATCACACAATATTTCAATAGCACCTCGCCCTTAGGGGCACCGCTCCACTTACAATGCTCCAAATTTAATCTCCATAATTAGATATGAATCACTATGAGTTAGAATCATTGTGACAAAATTTTAGCTCAATCGGATCACGAGTCGACCTCCATCCGTTCTCTTGATCAAGAGACATTATATATATTTTTAAGTTTTTTCTTTTTATATCATCTTGATCAGGAGAACCTTTTCGTGATCAAATTGAAATAAAATTTTGTCAATATATAGGAAGGGATAGGGACACTCCATCAATTATGGACACTCCCGCGCACTCTACGGTCATTTTTTGGCCGGAAAAACCTCCAAATTCAATCTCTACTATTGAAAATAGATAGCTACGAGACAATAACACGCTGACAAAATTTTAACTCAATCGTAACACGAATCGACCTTCATCTGGCCACTTGATCAAAATGACAAATATATATATATATATATATATATATATATATATATATATATATATATATATATAATATATATATATATATATATATATATATATATATATATATATATATATATATATATATATATATATTTGAGTTTTTCTTATTTATATCATCTTGATCAAGTGATTAGATTAAAATTGATTCGTAATTCAATTGAGCTGAAATTTTGGCAGCGTGTTACTGACTCGTAACTCTTCATATCCGACGATAGACATTGAATTTAGAAGTCTCCCAGGCCAAAAATGACCGTGAAATGCACGAAAGTGCCCCTAAGAAATGGAGTGCCCTTATCCTCCTATGTTGACAAAATTTCAGCTCAATCGCAATAACAATCAATTTGTATTTAAACTCTTAATCAAAATGACATAAAAAATAAAATTGACAAAAGATATATATTTTGCTTTTGTGTTATTTTGATCATGAGTTTCGATAGAGAACGATTCATATTCCGATTGAGCTGAAATTTTGTAAGCATGTTCCCAACTCATAATTATTTATATCCAACGGTAGAGAATAGATTTGAAAATCTCATCGGTCACTTTTGTCATAACGATTAACGACATTCTTATGTCTAAAACAATCTTATTTTATTAAATTATACTATATTACTATTTTTATGATATTATAAATATCATATGCTTCGAATACAATTTAAATTTTATTATTATAATAATAATAACAAATTTTATAACCAACATATCATAGTTTATATCCTAGACTTAATATATTATTTAATAAACTTTGAATGACAAATTACAGAACCAAAGTGAATTCTTCCACTTGACATTCCATTAAAAACTAAACAACAAACTCATTTCCCAGTTTCCTACCATTTTCAAAATTTCACACTTCTACCACTTCTTAAAACTCACTTCTCGCATTTCTCACACTTGTTTGCAACTAATCATGCCCTAAGGGAAGCAAAAAAGGTAATCAAAAACATAAAGGTTGGTTTACTTTGAGTAGTGCTCTCACAACAGGAGCAGTAGTCAATCATAAATGTACTTAAGTTGAATGCCATATATGAGTTTCTAACTTTTAAGTTCCTATACAACTACCACATATCAAGTTAATATACTAGTTCTTCTCAAACACTAAAAATGAGTACAATATATAGTCTTCTGTTTGGAATTAGACTAAACGAATCCCAAAAGAAAACAAGAGTTGAAATAATAAAGATGACAATATAAGAGACTCATTCCAAAAAGAATAATAGTTTAAAGCTAGTATGCCTAAATCACAAAGGCAAAGGAAAGAGATAAGTAGTCACACGAGAGACATAACCTCTAGAAACTCTGAAGACTCAACCAAAAATGTCATGCTAGAAACCAATCTCAAAATTGGAGCAACTAGCGACTGCAATTTATTGCTATCACCAACTGGATCCCGTCCCAACATAGACACAGTCAATTTTGGGAAGCCCTGTGGAAGGGTTCATATTAGTAAACAAATAATCTAAATCACAGATACCTTTACAACGACTTTGAGTTACCTTTGCTTGAAAAGCAAGCACCCTGCATGATGCTAGATGTTCCAAGACCCCCATGGATAACAGAATTTGTGAGCCATGCTTTTGGTAAGTGTAGCTAACTCTGAGCAGCAATCCAAGTTGAGCTTCAATGGTACATAACCTTTGCAGTGGTTCCAATGAATTCCAGCTACTCTAGAGAATGACAAACACAAAGACAAACAGACTCTTGAAAAGGCAAATTACATAACTGCATAAACTCTTTCAGATAAAACCTATCTCTACAGAGCACGTCATGAAGATTTCTTGAGAACAGCTAAAAATAATTGTGTAAACCAGCAAAAACTAAAGGTGCAGTTGCAATTTTGAAATACATTTTGCTCATAAAAGGTGGTCAACAAGGAGGTGCCTAAATAGGATCCCTCAAAGTTTAAGCAATATTTGCAGCAAATTTTCTTTTAACAAACGTATTCTCTCCTCTGTTACATCAAAAAGTTAAGGATAATTACTTTGCAGGTTATCTTGTCCTTCCAAGGACTTTCATGTAAAACCAAAACAACCAACAGCACTAATAATTAGCAAACTCCCTGAGAACTCAAAACACTCATATAGAATAAAGCCAGCAAGCTAATAAGTATCTAATAAACTAATCAATCATAGGTTATCATTTTGTTGAATGTCCATGCTGTGAAGCTTGCAGAAACATATCGAATGACAACTATACGATGGAAAAAGCAGGACTCACTATGCAAACACCCCAAATTGGGACTAAAGTATCACTAAGAATGGAATGAATGGAGATGAGTGTCATAAACACACCTTTATAGCAAAATTACCAAGTTCTGTGAAGCACGACCGCAGAACTCCTCTGCTTTGAAGTTGATTTAAGAAGTACTTATCTTGATCAATAGCAATCAATGAGTCTAGAACATAAAAAGCTATTGCTTTTCCTGCCTCACTACCTTTGGTAGCATCCTTCACAATCTGGAATACAAAACAATTACCAACCTCACCCATGAAAAAACATAAGATAACAAAGAAAAAAAATGATAACTCTACCAAGTTGACAAAGTCAAGACAAGGTCTTTCTAGACTGTCCTGTAGGTAGTTCTTTGGCAAGATCACCTAGCACTGTATCTTTAACAACTACTGCGAACTACTAAAATTATCTCAAGGTTTAACATGTAGACTACACAAAAAATATTAAAACCCATGTTCTTATGGAGCTTATTCTATTGTGAATACAGAAACATGAAAGTGGAACTTTCTTGATTATATGAAACACTCCAATAGCATGCCCCGACGTGCAACTTAAAATAAATATATAGAAAGGGAATACAAGCAATAAGCAATAAAAGTAAAAGCAAAGCAAAAAAATAGAAAATCAAATGCTGAAGTATGCATCTTCTAACACTGTAAAGGATGTCCTCAGCCTCGCATGAAATCCACTTTCAACTTATCCAATAAGTTTCATAGAAAATCAGCCGACACATTCAAAAAGTTGAAAATTAGCTTAGGAGAAAAAATAAATGGAAGTCCTTTGAGAATTTGTACGTCTCTATTAACTGTAATGCCAGTATTTTTTATCTCATTTAGTTAAAAGTTCATACATTTAAATTAAAGTTAAAACATGTGAATTGCTGTCCAGGAATAAGTAACGGAAGACCACAAACATAGTGATCATGCATGGATTTGAGAGGATGGCTAGGGCATCAGATGTAATAAACAGTGACCACTCAGGACTTAGCATGGAAGAGAAACCATAAAAATAACATAGTGGGTGGTAAGGTGTGAAAGAGCTGTCTCACATTAACGACATAAAGTGAGATTTTAAGGAAGAGGTGATAGTCTTCAATGCTAGATAGTTGGTGCTATTTACCCAAAACAATAACTTAGTGTGGGGACCGCAAAAAAAGGATGATTTTCTCCCTTCATTGGCCGCGATGGTTGCATCATGTGCTTTACATCCAAAAAAGAAACAACAAGAGAAGCAGTTCTTACCACATCAATAAGTGCTCGGGACTCTTTCTTCAAAATTGAAAAATTGGAACGTGCAAGTTCGGCCTGCTCTTGTTCAACCTAAATATCTTGCAGTAGGTCACTCAACTGTGCACTTTGAAATCTAATTCATAATGGCATTACAATTGCATGTACCTTTTGAAGATTGAGTTCATCGTCTCCTTCCTGCTCTTCATTTAACAAGAAGTTCAAGACTGATAAAGGAATATCTGGATCAAGAAAACTCTGGCAATACTGGAAGTAATTTAGGAGCAAAGCATATTGCCTAATTAACAGGAAAAGGTATTCACAAATTAGAAAAATAACAATTTTAGAAAACTCGGGCAATATTGCCTAAAACAACCGAAGTATCACTAATCAACAAACCGTCTTCTCAACACTTCAGAAGATTCAGTTCTGAGGATAGCCATCATAAGCTTAAAGAGGACAGATTGACAGGCACCATTAGAAAGTTGTTTTATTGATATAATATCAAAGCATGTCACATTGTCAGAATCTACTCCTCCAGGACATAAGAATCTTTCATCACGTAGTTTAGACATGCAGGTCAGACCAACCTTAGAAGTTACAGATAAGAAACCGTAAGTTAAAAACCACTGGAAAAATATATTCACTCTTTTATTAGAAAATAAGTAAATGCTCTCACATGGGTTAGGACTACTGCCATCTTCAAAGAACAATCTGGTGAAGCTGAGGCAGCTAACGAAGCATCAAGTAACCTACAAGAATTATTTGCAAGGAGTCACCAATTTCTATCAGAAACATGTACCAAGAATTAAAATGAGAAGGATCTGGAAATATTAGGGCATACTCAAACAACATCTGGGAACGATTCTCAAGCAATGACATTCTTCTAGAAATGGAAACCTAAGAGAGGGGAAATGATCGTCCAAATCAGTACGGAGCAAAGAAATGGAATAATGAAAAAGCCAACTGTTCATGTGGCTCAACACAAAAACAAAAGTTTCCCAAATTACCTCTATAATCTGCGACCACCCAGTCAGCATATGAAGCTGTGCTACCTGTTCTTCAAGATTTTTGTTGTATCTCCATGCCCATCTTAGCAACTGCTGGATGGATTCTCTTAATTCACTGTTTTCTGCTCCTTGGGGAGTTAAACTTTTACACGTCTAAAGAAATATACACACACATAATGACAGTTCAAGGATATGAAGACATTCAACTAGAGATTCTAAGTTCATGAAATTGAGTTACATATAGGCACAAAACCTGCAGGATTTTGTTATGAAATGCATCAAGTTCAATCAATCGATCACCACGTTCTGAATAGTAATAGATACCGCCCACATCAGAAGTTGCAGGATTTTTCAGTGCATCCACCACCTTCAAAGATCAAAGGCATATTAAAAGTGATTCAATGTAACCTTCATCATCACACATAAGCTCAGGGGCAAAATGCATAACCTCACCTGACTATATATGCCACCTTGTGTATCTTTCATCGCTGCATCAGGTACCCTGAACTGGACTACTTCAAGCAATTCTAGTGCCTACATGAAAATCCAGAAATCCAGAACAAAGTTATAAAAGAACCAAAGACCTAAAAACTATTACAGTTCTAGCTATAATCAAGGAATCAGAAAATTATCAAATCTGCCGGTGTATGAAGACAAAATGATAGTCCACAGAAGATGGAAAACTTCATAATGCTTAGGAATGCAACTCAATGAATTCCAAATTCCCAGCAAACGAGGGGATGAGAGATAGGTCTGAGAGTGGCATCCCTTATTCAAAGCAAAAGAGTCGCATAACCTAGGTTTCAGAGATAAACTAAAAAACTATAGTGCTGCCTTCTAACTAAGGTTATATCTTTGCATACATTTAGTAAGTCCAAGGACTGGATATAGACGTCTAGCTTTCTTAAACACTCTTCTGAATCCACCTTCTGCTTTATATGAAACTCTACAAACAGGTTCTAAGCAATCAGACTTAGGTAAAGCTAGGCCAAAACTTGGTTTAACACAAACAAGTAAAAAAGTTATATTACTTGTAAATGAAAGATCAATATATTGCCCTCTACTAGTGCCTAATTATTAGAAAGAAAACAGAGTTAAAGATGCATGATAATAACTTGTTCTCCAATATTTAAAAGGAATTTAATTTGCAAGAATTGATTCTGTACAAACTGAAGTATGTAACAATCACTTCATTTACTCCAGTCTAAAACAACCTAGTCTACTCTTTAGGTGATTGTAGGAAGATATAAAGGATACTACTAGTAATTCAGGTTCTTAAGATGCATAATTATGATCTGCTAGTTTTTTAAAAACAGATGGAATGGCAATGAAAGACTCTCACAAGGCAGCTCACTGCCAATATGTGAGAAGTAAGACATGGCACTGCTGCAATAACAACATGACAAATAGGTATGAAAAGGTTCACTTTGCAATACCTTACTCTTACGCATTGTCAAACTCCCACCATCAGTTATGCCAATGAAGTTAGGCCGCCTTGAGGATGATACTACATTCGAGTCATTGACATTATGGACAAACAACTGAGAAAGAACTGCTTGGCACATCTCTCGGTGAGTGGATACTGATACATCAGCTAGATGCAGTTCCAACGCCATAAGTTTCAACAACCATGCCCTCTGTGAAAGAAAATATGTTATACATCTTGTTTGAACAGCAGGAAAGAAGCAGTTTAATATTAAGTTAATTAGAAAACAAAGTAATACTACTCTTAGCTGCATAAAGCCAAAAGTAGGATACTCTAATGGCCTAAATTATCCTTCATTAGATCTCCATATTTATCTTAACCTTAAAAGTTATAAATCTCATATTTATCAAATTCTTGAGTATTATCTACTTTTAACAAATTGGGAGATTACAGTATCTTTTTCAAAAGAAAAGCTCTTCATTTTGCAACTTGGAACACTTATGATCTCATTTCTAAGAATAAGACCCAACAAAAGAAAGCCCAACAAAACCAATAACTTTGGACAAGTCAAAACCTTGTTATTAGAATTTTCATTTTTAAAGAATAAGAAAGAAAATCATGACGTCAGTGCGAAGCTTAGGGTCTAAACATGGCAAAAACCTCAACCTGGGTTGTTTACACCAATTACCTTAGCAAAAATTTGATATTTTTAGATTAACTTATGTACTAGAAACATCCACCATAGTGCACTAAAGTAAAAGTTTAAAATAAATTAATGCATTGTTATAATAAATTATTATGTTCATTAGTTATTCAAGAAGATTTAGTTAACTTTTAAGATTTCACCTTAAAACATATCATGATGAAAAACATTTTTTCTTCAAATATATAACAATATTTTAGCTATGAATGTATTATATATTGTTTCTTTCTTACATCCATTAACTAACATTCATATGCAAGCTCTGCAAAACTAGTATATTACTTTATGGAGAACTCGAAATGAAAAGGAAAAAGAAAAACGAAAAGAAGAAATTGTGACACCAGGGTAAATAATATAGAAATCCATGGTCATGCACGCTGCAATTTACTAAACAAAGGTTCAGCAATCGACCTTAGAAACTAAGTGTCTATAGAAAAAGGAAAATGAAAAGAAAACTAAATGAAGACATTTAGAAAAAATAAGCACATAAAGTAAAGGTAATGAACTGATGCAGACAAACTTAGAGGATATATTTAATATATAGTAGAAACATAAACTAGCATCCATATGCAAGTTCCGTAAAAACTAGTATATTACTTAAGTATGGAGAACTCGCAAATGAAAAGGGAAAAAAAAGGAAAAGAAAGAAATTGTGACGCCAGGGTAAATAATATAGAAATCTATGGTCAGGCACGCTGCAAATTTATTAAACAAAGGTTCAGCAGCCGACCTTAGAAACTAAAGTGTACATAGAAAAGCAAAAATGAAAAGAAACTAAAATGAAGACATTTAGAAAAAATAAGAATATAAAGTAAAGGTAATGAACTGATGCAGACAAATTTAGAGGATATATTTAATATATAGTAGAAAAATTAAACAAGCATATGCAACACCCGGATCCTGCTAGGTGGATATTAAAGTAACTTATTACTTCATTAAGGGCGTGTTTACTATAGGATAAACTCACTTTTTTGAAAGTGAGTTTAAAAAATGAAATTAAAAACTAAAAATATTTAATAAAAAAAAATTTTATAATTATTTTATATTATAAGTAAATTTTAAAATTAAATTTTAAAAAAAAATTTTAATAGAAATAATTTATTTTAATTTGTTAATGTATTTTGTGATGTAAGTGAGTTTAAGAAAAGTGAGTTTGAAAGGGTATGTAAACAAGCCCTAAATATAACAGGAGACGATCACACAAATGAGGAAATTATACAGATAAAACATGTCATCAAGCAAACATATTGCACAAGTCCAACAACTATAAAAATGAATATTTATTGCTTTTTCTGCGTAAATAACAATGTTTACGCATTGATACATACGCATCTACTTGGGTTGCCAAAAGCCACTAAGACAACAATCAACCTCCCATATTATTTCAAGCTTTTGCAACAAGAACACCACAATTGTCCTCAGTAAAATTATTACAATTTTGAATGCAAACACTGACTGAAAATCAATCTTTTCCAGATAACATTATTTGAGTAGCACCAATACCAACAAGCAAACACAATATTTGTAAACAAGGTACTCTGTATCACTCTGCCTGAGCATAAAAACACTTCATTTGAACACAATTTTACGTGTAAACACTGATTGAAGGTCATCAGTTCAAATGAAAACACTGATTAGCACCAATTTCAACCAGCAAAACAATTTACGTGTACAAATTGAGTACACTGTACCACTCTGTCCATGCGCAAAACTCTTCATTAAATGCATTTAATTTAAGCTTTCCATAGTGTACATCATACAGATCATCTAACTTGCTTATAGTTAACAATTTATGAATAATAATTTTAGATAATGGCTAGGGCAGCGTCATATGATAAAAGCCCTAGGTATATCACAAAAGTGCAAGAGCAATTCTTTGTTTCTAATAAGTACTACACCAAAAAGCATAGTCTCAAGGTCTCCTCCATTAAAGGCATTACAAACAAAACAAAATCATAAAACAAAAGGCAAATTCAAGCTCATTTTTCCAGGAGAAATCTACTTTCATAAGTAAATGTAATTAGAAAAAAGAACAAGGAGAAAAATAGTAAAGGAATCAACATCCACTATCAAAAATACCTGGTGGAGGCTACTAACGCGAAGAGCTTGACTGTTTGTCCTTTTAGGCAGTGGCACAATACCAACACAATCAAGATGCTGAAAAGAATAAAAAGCTTTGAGAATAAATCTAAAAAGGAGGAATTATTGTTGCATAAAATAGAAAGGATTCTGAGAATAGAAATGGATAACACCTTCGCGAAACCCTGGTGCTTTTTTGTACTTAAAAGGTCTATTATGGGCCCAGTGGTCAGTGGATCAAGGCATAATTCGTAAAGAAGCTGCATAAAAAAAATGAACGATTTTAATATGTTATACATTCAAAGCTTAAACAAATGCTGATTGATCATGGTATATAATAACCTGAAAACTGAACTCCAAAACCAAATAGTTTGTTTCTGGTTTTGTAAGCTTCTCCAGATTTTCCAAAATGACCTTAAGGCAACTGATAGAAAGAAACTTTAATCATCTTCGTATAAAAACATTCTTCTAAGCAGAAAAGCAGCACATTTACTACTATAACAACCAGCTAACCTGTAATGAAATTTTGGTTGCAATACTGTCTGGTTTACAGGGCTATCAACATCAAATTTAAGAAGCATATGTGTGACATTTGGAGCTGGGCGACTAACATTATCGATGAGAAGCTGGAACAGAACCAGAAAGTTAGATACATATGCTAATATACAAGGCATTTTCACCAAAGAAACTACTAGCCAACTACCTGCAGTATGAGAACACCAACATCCTCTCCAGCGTTCTCCAAAACCTGGCATTCGTCAAAACGCAACTCCAAAGAAGCTGCATAATCTTCAACCAGTGACTTAGCAGCATTTGATTTCAGCAACAGTTGCACGAGCCCAACCATTCGAGAACTGCTAAAAACCAAAGTATGATATAAAGATCAACTACTTTTGCAAAACAACATAATGAGAACGAGCATTCATTAATTTCACAAAAAAGAAATCAGAGGCGCAAAACAATGAAACTATATCCTATATTAACCATCAGAAATACTCTGAAAGCAACTTTTTCCACTTCTATCATGTATACTGCTTTGAGAAGATATATATTCATTATTATTTTGAGATTAAAAATGGCATGCTATATTCAATAAAAAGTAAGATTCATTATGTTGATATGATTCCTAACCAAGTTATCAGATTCTCCATTCTCCTCAGCAAACAGGGGCAAGGTCATTCATTCAGGTTCCTCAACCCAATTGGGTAGGTTCTCCTCCCTAGAAAGTGTTCTTAGTAGTACTGATCTATTTCTCTTAGGGAACACTCACTTAAAGATAATAAAACTAATAATCTAGAAATAGTGACCAATACTTCGCAACATATAGGTCTATCCATCCTGATGGGCATTGAAACATTATGGCATGATATTCCAAGTATATAAGCGTTAGGTTTTGTGTTTCTTGAATAACAAGATAAGTACATTGATGCAAATAAAATCAAATACTGTTATGGATTACCATAGTTGATTTGCTACTACACACAGAGTTCAATTGCAATATGAATAATATCAATTTATCTCCAGGTGTGCATATAAAGGACAACATTGTGATAGAGGCTTCTTAAGAAAAAAATAACACTTGACCTACAGCATAAACAAAATATAATGATTGTTGATAGGAAAGTAGGAAACAGAATATACCTATGTGTGAAATAAACATACCTGAAAATATTCATCAGTTTTATTGCACAATGCTGTATTTGAGGAAGATATTCATATCGTATGTATTCGAGTAAGGCAACAATCTGGTTCTGATCTCGTGCTAATATGATTTCCAGAGGCTGCATATGCAAATAACTTTACAAGATAAATCTAGAGCACCTAATGCCAGTAACATAAAGTTTATAAAAGTAAACCTGGTATAGAGGGCTCCAACATTCTGCCAGAAACAAATCCTTTTCGAGAACAAGAAGCAAAATCTCCAAAGCAAGATGGACAACTTTTTCTATAAGTTCCCCATATGTTTGGTTACGCCGCTCAGCAGCAATGTTATTTACACCAATCATACAAATACTCATGATATTACGGAAAACAATCCTTCCACTCATGAAATCCTGGGAAAATAGTAGAGGATCAATAAACCAGATAACTTGGTATTTGCATGACCAAGGAAGATTCTTTCGGCTACAGAAACGATATCAACAAGCGGAGTCACTATAACATAAGAACGCTCCTTTTAATAACAGAACTGTAATAAGTGAGTCACCTAGTTGACTTTTTTCAGATGATAAAAGTTACATGGGGCATTTGGGCATTCTTATGCTTAACCTTTTCTTAGGACAGATTCCAGACTAGTATTATCTAAAGGCCAAAGAGAATTAGCAGCTCTCTTGAATTCAAATGGAAAAGAGCCTTAGGACCTGCATCCCTCAGGTTCATCTCATCTTAAATCCAAATGGAAGACTAACCAAAGAGCTACATGGGTTAGGCTTGGTGCTTGCTGCCAATGCTTATTAGAAACTATGCTCCATCGTTCGTTATCAATGTTTCTTAGACAATATGCATGTCCTTGCTCTGCGATGCATACTGAATTTAAGAATAACAAGAGGTAAAATAGACACACATGATAACTTGAGCAGTTAATACAAGATGAAGAAAAGGATACAAGTATTAAAAAGATTACTGGCTCTTGAAAAAGTAACTCAACAGTAGAAGTCGTGCCTTCAGAAGTTCTATTATGGGAAGTTGAGTTTCAATTGGAGAAGCTTGTGCTACAGTAGATGGCTGAGGCAGCTCCAAAGCACTACGAACATCCTCGTCTCTAATATCATACATGCTTAAAATCCTGACCATTCGACACAAAGGAGATTTATCAACTTCTTATAAACGCCCAATCTAGAAAGCACCACATATTCGCAATAACCTCAACTTCATGGGGAAATATGTTCAATAGATACATCCTTAGAAAGAACTAAGGGTGAAAATAAATGTATCTACCAAACAAACCATACATAAAAAGCTCTGATACAGATCCAGAGCATAAATCACATTGAACACTTTCTGTGAACAACAAACTAGTACAAATTTGATAAAGCAACTTTAAGACAGCTTGCTAACACAAAAACAGCACGAATGAGATGTTTGTTGAATAATTCCTGGCCTCTATTTGCAATTATACTCACAGATGGAAATGCTTAAGGCAAGCAAGAGCCAACTGCCACTTTTCACAAGGATCTGCATATGCTCTCTGAGGGAAAGGACCAAAGGCATGATCATATACAAACCTAAAGATGCCCATATATCTGGCAAAGCACAATTGAAGTTTTAGTGTAGGATATCAATTGTCACATATTGAGATATTGACAGAGTACCAGAAAAGAAGCATTATACTAAAGCTCCTACAAAATCAATATGGCATTACCTACGTCCTTTATCACTAACATCTCTTTCTTGTGCAATGAGAAGATTGAGCAAGTTAAGAAATGAAATTGTAGAAGGATATTTCTCCATTCTTGCTTCAACTTCATTTAGCTCATATCGCATATCATAAACCTGCACCATCACAAACATAACAATAAGCAAGTAGCTCAGGAACCTGCTTCCCACTACAATACAGATACATCTACGAAACTAAATACAGAAAACAAAAACGTAAGATAGACGGTCTTAAAGGCAATTGGAGATTCTCATGACATGTACAACTACAGACAATCCAAAGGCATCAGTTTTTACACAGTTTGACCTTTGCCTACTGCTTGCATATAAAACCAGAAACGTGGTTTGATGAGAACGGTCAATAGAAAAGAAGAAGAATGTGTAGAGGACTTCATCTTTCTTCAGTTAAGCAGTAATGATAGTATAAGACAAACAGGTCACAAGAAAGTACTTTCAATAAAAAATGCATACAAGCATTCAGTGTAGTCCCTATCCATCAAAACACTAGTACAGGGAAGTATTTAGAAATGTTAAGCTATTGGGTTAAATGATATAAGCAAGTGATCTACAAATATTCTTCACATCAATACACAATAATTCATGTCAATAGTATACCATCCAGTTCCCAAACAAGAATTCAAGTAGTATAAAAACAAAAACCTCGAATTACATTCCTTAGGGCATTCCACATTACACAACGAAAGTTCAGGTTCATGGTGTTTTTTTTTCATACAAGGAGATAGAGATTCATCTTTGCAGTATCAATGAATAGAATCTGTCACTACATTTAAAAAATGAGAAAACTAATCTTTCTAAGTTATCGGAACTCAGCAATACAAGCGTCACTCTATGTGCAGGATGGGAAACAAGCATTATAAATGTAGTCGAGTACAGAAAAGTACTATAAATGTTTACAGAAGATCGTACCTGTGAAGGTATGACCTGAGCAGTACCTCCGACAGGAGGACTAACTAGAACAGGTAGATCATACTGCTCTAGGAAAGTCCATATAGCATCTTTGAAGACTGGAGAGACCTTGATGAAGGAAGAAATTGCATTTCGCAGAGCAGCCTGTGCAGCAGCTTCTGGTTAGTTAGATTTAAATGCAGGTAAAACCAACGAAAACTAGAAACTCAGTCTTAGCTAACCTTCAAATATGTAGGCACATTTTCATATCCGAGGAGTTGGAAAAAAGGCTCAATGTCTGGAAACCACTTCCTCCTTTCGCTAGGATTTCCATTTTCCACTACCTGTTAGCAGTCATCTCCATTTGATCATTTATAGCTATAGAATAATTTTATCAAATTTATGTGGTTGATAATGACAAAGTTACACAAGAGTACATGCAATAGACATATGTGACAGAAAATATCTTTTACAGAAGTATTCCTGGTTCGGAGTCCATCCCAATAGGACTGACAAGGAGGGGAAAAATCAATCTCTCAGATCTCATAGCATAGCTCAAGATAGAATTGTTAACTAGAGAGAGAAAGAACAATGCAGAAAATCTCAACATATTGACAGGTATGTCTATCGCAATTAAAACATTTAAGCATTCAGAAATTTAACTGGGCTTGGATATCCAGGGTGTAGATTGCAACCAGATCTTAAACAAAGATCTCATCATAGATAACATTATTGACATCTTCAACAGAGATAATGACAAATAAGGATCCATATAGTCGACCTCATGTAGTAGTAGTAAAGTCCAACTTTTGTCATTTTCATTGTTGCTGTTGTAACTATAATTTTGTCCTTAAATTGATGCAATTAACAAGGTATAAATATATACATCAATACAGAATAAATTTCTCAGGCGAGCTTCATTTGTCTAAATGCTGTTAAAAAAATTATTTAAAAAAGAAACTCTGTGTAACGAATTGTTGCTAATACATTTTCTTAATTATGTATATCAGTGTCCTACATCCATACCAATTCCTACCAAAGTAGTTTTTTCAAAACTAAATCTAACCTTTTGTTTGTATGGATATGACCTAACAAAAAGAAAAAGGTGGTGACTTGACTTTTCATTAGAGTGAAGGATGGTCATAAAAAATAATGGCATGGATATTTTAGTGATCTATATTTGTGTAAAACAAAAATAAAATAATCATTTAGCAGAGAATGAATTGGTCTTAGTGATGGCTTTGACCATAGTATTAAGGTGACGAGGAAGGTATATATGAAATCAAAATCAATATCTAAATTTCCATTGACCAAATGGTTATGTTTTTGAGATCTAATTCTACCCTTCTTCAATAGGATGAATTTTAGATTTTTCCTATATACAACTGCAGCTAAACAATTACACAAATTTGTGGGAAGTTACGTCCTCTTTGTTTGAATGAAGGTTGCATAAAAATGTAACTAAAGATTGTTTAAACTAAATACTATAATAGAATTTGGAGTCAAAATTAATGCAGTAACCTATAATGCATATACAGAAATTCAAGGGAATAAAAGGAACCATGGGAAAGTTAAGAGGAATATTCCCACACTAGCCAAAGTTCAGAAGTTGGTTTGGAATATACCTAAATGATATACTTGACTTAGCCATTACTAATTAAAGAGACTAATTTGATCTAGGTTTGCATCTGCTTTGGGATATGTTTCGTACAAGTCAAAGCAGACTTACTAGCACTGGCAACTATGCTTCTACAATTCTGGCATAAACCATCAAATATTGCACTACCTTTTGCAGAAGATTCAGATAAGCTACAAGTGCTTGGGCATCACCCTCTTGAAATTCAGGCAATCCGACTCCGGAAGTTTGCACAGACTGTTTAAACTTCTCTTCATATATAGACAGACAATTAAACAAAGTGCTCCATCCAATCGACCGAAATGTTCCACCCTGAAGCAATTCGAAAACTCTAGCAGCACCCTCTTCAGTAGTAGCCTGAAAAGGCAAGCATGAATAAGAACAATTGAAATCTCCACCACTATCTCAAGCATAACACTACATACCAAGGTACTCAACAACTTTAGAAAAGCCACAAGAGTGTGGATATTCGTATGATCCTCTCCAGCAAAGTTTATGAATACCCACAAATCTTCATTCCCATAAAGTAACTCTGTCTCTTTCTGAAAGGTTTCTCGCAAAAAAGGGAACATCACTCATTCTTCATTAGAAGTTAAAAACAAGGAAGCAGCAAATAATGGAATAGATAAAAGTATATGACAGTTTTAGTTTATCTCAGCTTGCACACAAAAGTATCATTACTGGAGCAGTATGAGAAACTACTAGATAGCAAAAAGTCAAGGAAATCAGATCACAGTAGAGGTACAAAGGAGTACTGTAGATGCTCATAGATGCTCCTGAAAGACCATCAAAAAGCTCTGAAGCACAAAATATGATGATCGAAATGAGAAAAATAAAGACAAAAACCGAAGATTCTGTAACCAATCAATAAAAACTTTGGAGACCACCTTTTCTCCATGTGACCACGTTTTTCTCCATGATAAAAGTGCTTCAACAATCCGGTTACTAGAGTACCCACTTAGTCCAAATTATCAAAAAAGAGCATGCAAGAGAAAGCACTTCAAAACTTCGACTACATAAACAGTTGCAGCACATATGTAATGAATTTGCATAAAGGTTTACAAATGCCAAATTCATGTCAAAACCCAATCCCCAAAAAAGGGTGAATTGATTCTTGTGTAGCATATGTATTTGTGATGTGTAGAATATGCTGTTGCGACACGAGAATAAACAATTAAATTTGTTTGATTTATTCTGGGTATAAAAGAAGAGCAACTGGTGCCATTTTTCCTCTTACAGATTTTAACCCAGATTAAATGCTGCAAGAAAGCAAAGTACCTAGCATGCCTCACTATTACACTTCCAAATACTATAGCCTAAAATTTCCTATCCTTGCCATGCTTCCCATCCCTCACCGAAGGATGAGCATCACCTTTACATTCATGACAACTTTATAACCATAATTGACAAAGTAGCAGCCACCTACAATCTCAAGGCATTTTATACTTGAATTCAGTATGAACAGTGTAATCCCTACTCTTTTGAGCGATCATCGATCTATTAGTTTATCCTCATCACCAACACTTGATATCACGAACAACATCTTTCTGAATTATTGTAACATAGGTAAGTAGATCCAACTTCACTGTGATCCATCTATTCAGGTGCATACTTTCCCTCTCTACCAACACTAAAAATTGTTAGTCTTTCACATATAGTTTGGATCCTGTTGTCCAATTTATATTCATATGACGAAAAGTTGTGAAGTTCATGAAACATAACAATTCCTCAATTTTCCTCGACTGCCTTATACACAAGTATTGCCATTCAACCTTTATACAAACACCAGAAATTGCTATTTGAATGCTTATTAAATAGGTCTATCTATCCTATATTCATCAGGAAATATACCAAACTACTCTAAAGTAGGGGTGTGCATATTCAGATTAGCCCACAAATTTTCCATGACTCTTCTTCTTCTTCTGTTTGGTTCAGTTTCTAATTCAGTTTGGTTCCTTTGGTTTCAGTTTCGATCTCTCATAACCAAACAAGCCTCAAACCAAACTGAATCGAACCGAACCCGACCAAGCCGACCTGATTTACAGCCCTACTCTAAAGGCCTTCGAAATATTTTAGCATCAAGACTTCTCACAAGAAATAGTATAAATATATTATCATAAACGTAAACTTCACTGACCTGGTAAATTAGAGTAATTAGTTCTATAAGCGCCACAAAAGGTTGGACTTTCCTTAAACTGAGCTGATTTTGATTTGAGGATGTATCATCTTCGGACCCATCTTGTTCAGCCACAGCACATGGACTCAGAGCACCCATAGCCTTCTCCTTCATTTCTTTAACCTTACAAATAGTACTTGATAAAGTAAAGCACCAAATAAAAGCAACAGAATCAAGATTGGTCTACCAATTACCGTTAAAGAAAAGGAAATTCTTTCCTTCATCATAAGCATAAAAAAGGTAAAATCTGACCAAAACGAAGTCAAGTGGTATCACAGAAGATCTCAAATTCAGAAAAGCAATTCTTTATGATAATGGGAATGACTTTTTCTACAAGAAGATTCTGTTTTGGATTTCAAATATATGCCTTGAAAAAACTACACTAAGATGTTCGAACTTCAATTCTACTATCCTCTCGGCATTGGCTAGATAATAAACAATTAGTTACAAAGAGCAGCTTGCAAAAGGCCATACCAAAAAGTTTTCCATATTGACACGCTAAGGGATGAAACATTATGATGGCACTCTATGTGGAGGATAGTGGGCTTCAGCATTAGTGCTATTTCACCTAATTATAGATTCTGTTTGCATAGAGGAAGCTTACTCCTGATTGCTTCCAGAAAAATATGGATATGAGCTGATAGACAAAATCCAGGTGGTTGCAGCAGAATAGAGCAGTCAGTTAAGCTGATTCAACTTTTGGTGGAATATTAATAAGCCAGATTCTAGGCATAGGAACCATGTCTTCTTATGGAGCTTTGGCCAGGAAAGGTACCAATGTTCTTGATGAAGAATAAAACTCCACTTAATATTAAGAAGCAACCAGCATTCATCTCAAAACGGGCAGCTTATTGGTGGTTGTGAAGGCTTAAACAATGAAATTAGGACTACGCCGTTATTCATATTATTAGATATGCCAAACTTAACCAATTGTCTTTCAACTTTAGTCTTGATCATGAGTGAAACATCTTTTCGGCCACCAAACACAGTGGGACATCTAATACTGTAAGCAATCTGGCATTCTTCAGTCATGTATGTGTGATTCATATTAAAAAAGGCCAATATCATTGTTATTATGGAGGGATGTATTACCACCGCAAATAAAAAGAGAACTAATAGTCCCACAGTTAAACGACAGGCCTTTCGTCATATAAATAACTCCTGTATCTATAAATACTTATCATAGGTCCAGGCAGTGGCAAGATCCACATGATTTACTTGTTGCAATAAGAACTATATTGGCAAAGATAGCAATTTAGATAACACAAATATTTTCCATGTGAGCCCATTGATAAGTGTTATAGAAGTATCATTAGCATCCACGTAGCCGTGTCTTTAAAAATATTAGTTGTTAACATGGTATGGAACCCGCTCAATAGCATGACTTCAGACCATTTTCATACCAATTTGTGAAACAGAGCTTCTCATAAATCAATTTTCCCAATGAGGGTTTAGTCTTAAAAGACATTTCCAACCCCTTAATAAAAGGGTGTCAAAAAGCACAAATGACATTAGCAGATAATCACAGTCCACCCACTTTAGGAAGATAAGGCTTACTGCTGGTGGTCGTCGCCAAATATAGTGAAAAGCTACAATTCAGCCAAATAAGATGTTTTCGCCACTTAATTGTACTGACAGTGTTTCTTCCTAACTAAGAGCAATTGATGACAAACTTAAAGATCTAAAGCTTTAAATATTGAATTTATAATATAAAAGTTGGGTATGAAAGGACTAGTGATGTTACCTTCTCTCTCAAGAGTGGATGCGAAAGAAAGCACATCAATAACTTATGCATGTATGCATTGTAGATATAGAGCATATCCTCATCATCATTCTGTAATGATTAATATACAAATATTCAGCCTCGTGAAAAGAAGCACAAATAAATAACAATCAAAGAACTATTCTAAAGCAGATAAGTACTAAAAGAAACAACCACGTCCTTCCAACAAAGGTATGACCAAAACAAAACCAAAAAAAAGGAAAAACAGAAACTACGTAAAAAAATTTTTTAAAAAAATTAAAATACCATACAAATATAAGGAAGAAAGATATCAAAAGTACACTGAAAAAAAAGGGGGGAAAAATCAAAAAGGAAGGAGAAAAAAACTGATATTGTTAAGCAAAGATTAGCAAACAGCTGAAAATGTTAAAGGACGACCAACTTTCCAATCTATGCAGGGAAAAGAAAACATGGTAAAACCTAAAGAAGTCACATATCGACATATTCAAAATATCTGAATATCAAAATGGAACTATCATTTCGAACTTCAGTTCAAGACTCATTTGAAACATCATGCAATAATATGACTTTGATGAAAGAACAAATTATTTGTAAAAGAAGTACTCAATTATTGAAGCTTAGAATTCCTATTATCATCCAAAATTTCACCAGCGCATGACGTTTACCTATGATATCAACAATAATACCTGGAATGCTGCAGTCTTAATAACTTTCCAGACTAAGAAATTGAAGACATTGTTTGTGTAGATCCGGTCCAGGCATGAGCGAATGTTTGCCAAATCTACAGAAGAAGATACGGCATCGTTCGCAGGACTTCGATCTTGAGATAATACCAAATGCACGGCCCATGCAAGCCTAACACAATCAATAAAACCCTCGACAGTGGGATTATTTCCAATATTCATCACCTAAGTTAGACAAGATAACCACATAAAAATTTGTCAAAATCGATGCAAATAAACCAAGAAATGCACGTGCTTCCAGCAATTTTATGAAGATCAGCTTACCAATTCTTGAAATTCAGTTTTGAAAGCTGCATCATGGGATAGAACAGAGGCCTTATCAGGAATTGTGCTCAAACCATCGGATACAAAAGCTACTACAAGTGAGAACATGAGGCTGTATGTAGTCTACAAGCCAAAAGTTCGAATTTCAAGTTAAATATAAACTTTACTTATTGACTACAAGTAATAGAGTCCTATTATAAGAACAAGCAACAGTAAGAATAAGAGAGCTGAATAAGAAAGAATGAGTAACCCAAGGGTGTATAAAGAAGTACATGAACAAAAGAGGATCTCCTTCCATGAGGAGAGAGAGAGAAGAGAGGAGAGAAAGAGAGATGAGCAAAACATAATCACCAATTTCTGGAAAAAAAGAACACAGTACAAACCTGAAGCTTAAGCATGTTCTCATCAGTACTAAGTCCTGCATTGTCTTTCAGAGCCATAAAGACATCTCTGACATCTTTTGGACCTACAAGGGAGAGCAAGTATGAAAAGAATATTCAAGTGATTATGAAGACATAAGTACAGTAGTCATTATGTTCGTGGCAAAATTACGACGCAACTGATTAACGGAGTTGCTGTGTAAGAGATGGTCCAAGCACAATCTCCATTCACGAGATATTCAAATCAGGAAGTCAATTTAGCTAGACACCATAATAATAGTTACATATCCAAGGGTATACATGTTACATGACAACATTACGAATTATATTTCATATATGCCATTTCAATGAATGCTTTCTCTTTCAACCTATTAGCGACTGTATTGAACCCATTCCATCATACTTTACAGCAAAATAACCCTGTTAAAGCCCAATTCTTTTACATAATCTACAATTCTAATTTCAAAGTTTAATCTCTTAAGCAATACAATAACTCTTCAAACAAGGTGCCATGACAAAACCATTGATGCAATGGACCATCAAAACACTTTTATTCATATGCCTTGATGCATGTGCTCCCATATCCCAGCAACCAGCTATGCTCATTGGCTGTCCCCTTTATCCCCAATTTACCTTCCCAGATATGACAAAGGGTGTGTATCAGTTCTCGCCAAACTCACTTTTCCAGCCTAAAACTCACTTCCAGACTAACTTCCAAATACAACCAAACACAAAAATCAATTCCAAATACAATCAAACACAAAAACTTAAATCACTTCTCAAACCCACTTCTCAAAGAACTCACTTCACTGCACCAAACGAGCCCAATGCAAATCCTTCTAATATGAGAGGAAAATAAGCTAAACCCATGTTTAGTGTTTGACTCTGATCAACAACATTTCATGTAATCTGTTACCAAAGAAATATTTTATTTATGTTGTCAAAAATGTTACACCTAGAAGTGTGGCAGCTACGTAAAGTGCAAGTGAAAGGTACACTAGTTACGCTAGCGTACACATGCAACAAAATGCATGCACATCTTACTACAGTATGAAAGTGGAGGGATTTAGTTAGAAATTTCTTGTGGTTCTCTTACTCTCTAATTTCTCCATCTCAGTCCCACTAAATTTGGTCCAAGAATTCTTATTGTTCTCTCTACTATCATATTTCTTTGAGTCGCATGGATTCGTCTAAAAACTCTTGTGTTCTCTCTCTCTCTCTCTCTCTCTCTCTCTCTCTCTCTCTCTCTCTCTCTCTCTCTCACACACACACACACACACACACACATGATTTTGTCTCAATGTGCCACTAAGTTTGCAAATCTTCTTCGAAACTACTATTTCTAAATGGGGAGCCTTTTAATCACAATTAATGTTATGCCTTCAAACATGTTCATAGGTTAGCACCCACATACTTGATCCTGCTCTCACAGCTTACACATGTGAACAGTGGGGTTCTTTTGAGTAGAAAGCTCCTAATCTAGTCACCGACAGGCTACCTATTCAAAAGAGTTGTAAAACAAACACAGCAGAAAGTGTTGGAGAAGATTTAGGAGTCTGATCCTGCGAAAGCTTTATAATATGATTCCACAAATTTTACATCTTCCAAACATTTTATGACTTTTATTTGAACAAAGACTGAATGAGCTGACCAAAAATAAAATACATGTAGAACATAATAGTTCTACCTTTTTTGGAGTTGACATCTAATCAAGGTTTCATAATCAAACTTGAGTTAAATGAGCGTAGTGGCCAGATGAAACAGTGTATGTCAAACACTTCTTGTTTGAGGCCTAAGCATTCAATTAAACTTTTTCAAAAAATAACATTTTGATTGATATATATATATATATAAGATAGAGGCACATGACATCCTTAGAGACACATGTTGCACATGCAGGCCATTAGACATCCAAATTCAATCTCCACCGTTAGATATGAAAAACCATGAGTTGAGAACATATTGAATTTTAACTCAACCGGAATACGAATCGACCTCCATCGAAACTCTTGATCAAAGTGACACAAGAACGAAATACATATCTTTTATCAAATTTAACATTTTATGTCATTTTGATCAAGAGTTCCGATGGAGATCGATTCATATTCCGATTGAGTTAAAATTTTTCTAACATGTTCTCAACTCATGGTTCTTCATATCCAACAGTGGAGATTGAATTTGAATTTCTCGCCGGCCACTTTTGGCCGGCATGTGCACCATGTGCCTCTATCATATATGTATATGTATATATATATGTATATATATGTATATGTATATGTATATGTATATGTATATGTATATGTATATGTATATGTATATGTATATGTATATGTATATGTATATAATACATATATATAGATATATATATGTATATATATATGAGATAGGATATAGACACATGTAGGTCTTAAAGGCACATGTGTACACATGCCGGCCAAAAGTGGCCGACGAGCTCTCCAAATTCAATCTCCACCGTTGGATATGAAGAACCATGAGTTGGAAACATGTTGATAAAATTTCAGCTCAATCGAATACGAACCGATCTCCATCGAAACTCTTAATCAAAGTGACACAAAAACAAAATATATATCTTTTGTCAAATTTAAAAATTTATGTCATTTTGATCAAGAGTTCCGATGGAGATCGGTTCGTATTCCGATTGAGCTGAAATTTTATCAACATGTTTCCAACTCATGGTTCTTCATATCCAACGATGGAGATTAGATTTGAAGAGCTCGCCGGCCACTTTTGGCCAGCATGCGTACACATGTGCCTTTAAGACCTACATGTGCCTATATCCTATCCCCATATATATATATATATATATATATTTCAAATGCTTGCTCCAATATAAAATAATTGAATACAAAACTTCATATAAGTTAGCCCATACTGCACAGCCAAAGCCCATCACAGTAGCAGTTACCATTTTCATCTAAAATTATTTTATGTAGTGTCTATTTCAAACTTGTGAAGGAGCACATTTAATTAATTCCTTCTTCCTCATAACACTAGCCAAAGATAGTAAACAAAAAATATGTATCACACAAAAAGATCGTGCATGCTTTGTCATTTTAACCTAACATTAACTGTCCAAAGATTTAAATCTCAAAGTCTTTTGAGATTATCACACTTCAATATCCAACTTGGGAAAAGAACATTTTCCTAACCAAATTGCTATTGTAAGGCCAATTGTAACGCCCCCTTGCCTACGGAATTTCAGAATATATGTCCACTCTAAAGCAAGTGTCATCAAAACCTGTCTAAATTTAAAATCTCGAGACATATTACCAATATACTACACCACCCTTACCCCATTACTTTAAGGAAGGGATGTTAGAATTGATACATAATTTGATTAACAAAAAAAAATGAAAAAAAAATGTTACTGATAAAACGCTTCATTCCAAGAAATAGCTTACAGAAAGCCACTCAAAGCACAAATCAAGCTTACTTGTTCGAACAACTAGGACAGAGAGTACAAGGCAATGACCAAGGGTCAATCTTTCACGTAAAACAACATCTCGTCGTTGAACTAAAGCACCTCTGAAGTCGAGCAAAAATTGCTCACAATTTGGACCACCCAAACCAGCTGGTTCTTCCCGATTAAGATCCTATAAAGGAGTGAATTCCAAAATCCAAAATCATCATCACTGTCATTATGAAGCAGTATTATCTTATATTAAGAAAGTAGAAACATCAAGGTCAACAACCAAAGTTCACATGCTAACAGGACTGGTTTGATCCGTAGTTCAGTAATCACTAAAACTGTTTTCACTAACGCGAAAATTTCTCTTCAAATTATGCCACTGCCAATACAACCAGAATATAAAGTGAACCTTAATAAGATTGATCAAACGTTGCCTCAGTCCAGAACTAAATAAATCTTCAAGATATGTCTGAATATCAGCAACAAGATCTGCTTCCAGACCTGGGTCAAGTACAACAGCCTGCATGGAGAAATCTTAATGGTTAAAAACAAAGGAGAGACAGAAAATATTTGCACAATAAGCCATCTCACCCTTAAGAGTGTATAGAGAGATGTTAGCATGTCTCTTCTCTCCATGTACCACAGACCAGCTGCAAGGCGAAAAATTTCCAACTGTTCTCGCCCAAAGAGTGTCCACTGTAAGATTTGAAGGATATAACTCATCAACTTGATGTGAAATGAAGAAACACATCACTCCGGATGAGGTTACAGCCTCAAAAGTTAAAGATCGAAACTTACCTCTCTATTGGCTGCAATGAGTAGCTGAATGCACTCAATTTCATTAAGATTGAGCTCATCACTTAACTTCAAAGCCTATATAAAGTTAACAGGAAACCAGTATAGATGTTAATGAAGGAATACATATGCAAATAACATATATAGAAATTTATGTATCTTTGTGTATATACTTAGGATACTTGGTAAGATATGCTTCAATTCTCTGAAATTGGATACCCATTATTACCCATAGAAATTGGATACTCAATTTCAGAAGTTAAAACTTATGTTATGTTAATTTGGTTAGCCACTACTTGCTTTGGTGGATATCATACATCCATCAAAGTCATAACACCATATCTCTGAAAGAGGATCCCCCTCTTTCATTTTTCCATCTTATCTAGGTTCTGGTATTCAGATATAAGACCTCCACATATTTTCTGAAAGATTTTATCTTCTAGAAAACTGGGGAACAAGCACAACTTACAATCAGATTTAATGGCACAGGAAATATTAAATAACAAATCACTTAGGAATTACATATGCTGCAAAGCAACAAAATACGAACACCTATAGTCGAAGTTGGAGCTTCCTTCTCTCCAACTTGATTCATGAACACTAATCACTAGTTACCTAATGGATGCATTGTCCTACTGACTAAGCCTGGCAAGAACTAGCATGTGCGTACAATCACTTAATAAAGTATACAAAAGAACCGATACCATAAACATTGATGGATGTTGACGACCAATGGAACTGTGAAGTTGAACATACTACAATGTTGCATTCCCTAAAGCCTCTCAAAGGTTAATAATTCTATGCTCACAATTCTATTCGATGATGGACTCAGACTATACAAAATATCAATGTCAATCAATTCGTTTCATATAACAGCTACCAATTACAGCAGCATCATATTCGTCCAAGTACTTCCAAGGTATGCAAATGACCCTAAATTGCAACGCATCAATATTCTCACTTTTTTTAGTGGTCGTGCTCACACTTTTGACAGTCCCTGCAATTGCATACACAGGCAGGACTTGTTCTGCATAATGACGATTCTACAAAAGGAGCAAAAGCAATACATTCCCACATTAAAGAGGTACCATTGACTAAAGACCAAGTCCAATGAGAAATATTATACCATTAATCTGGTAACTAGCAGAGTCCACATTAGCATTTGTGAGTCTCTACTTGAATAATATACAGGTAGTAGAAAGGAACAAAACTCAGATTAAAATGTAAATACATAGGAAAAAAAAGAACAAAGTGAGACCACGAGCTACAGATATATGCTATTATTCAAGAAATAAAAAGTTGAAAATTATCATTTGCTCCTACATGGCAATGACACAGCAAAGGAACTACATAATATAGTAAGCTAAATTCAGAAAGAACACACAATAGAAAACAGTACACAGCAGAAAATCCAGATCAGAGACTGGTTTAGGAGAGACCAAGTTAGTGTTGTGAGAAAAAGCAGGTCAAAGGAACATGCTAACTTGAACTAAATACAGCCCAGTGAAATAGGATAACTGGATGTGCCTCTTCTTCAGTAAACAGCTACACTGTTTTGTCTCTAAGAAAAAATATGGTCTACAGTTGAGTCTCCGGGAAAATGTTACAAAAGAACTTTCAGAGGAGGGAGACACGCACGCATGCACGCACACAGAGAGAGTGAGAAAGAGGGTTGTGAGACATACAATTTGGACATCATTGTCATCAAGGGGGATTGGTGAAGGGCAGTCTGGCAGCCTCACCTCCTTTGACTGCACCTGTGCCCGATCCGACGCCTTGGGGCCCTGCAAAACATATGAAAAATAATAACTACTATAACAATCAAAATGAATTTTAACAGGAGAGACTTCAAATTTTACAGTAAATTCTGATACAGCTATATGTACACAAGTTGTGCTTGTCCTAGGAAATACTCAAATTCATATCAACCGTACACTAAGAAAATTATCAATCCTAAACAGATTGAGAACAAAACTTACTGCAACGCAATACATTCCCAGCTCTTTTCAAGAGGCCTCAACTGCCTCAAGGGCAATAGAGAAGAAAACTTCATCAAAATGATAGTAAAAGTATTGCTGCATAAGTGATACGAATCACACAAAATTTACACGGTGATATATTAATTTGCATTGCAGCATCAAGTGCAGATTTTTCATCCAAAAGAAGAGCAAAATAGAAACCATCCAACAAATAAATTTTGTATCAATTAACCAGAATCAAAGCAACTTAAGCAACTTAAGAGAGAAAAGCAACTGCAATACAAGTAATCAGAGCAACACAGAAGAGAGAGAGAGAGAGACGGGAATGAGAGGAAGGACCGAAAAGAGGGCTGTGCAGCTCGAAGGGCGTGAGAGAGTTCGATCCGTTGCGCCGGAGACGGAGGTTCTGGACCGAGCAATGCCGCACGCACCACCGAAAGAAGCTGCTCCGGTGAAGACATCGCAGCCGCCGTCGTCGCCACTGATTGCTTGCCGGAGATCAACACTGGTGAGGTAGAGGTTTAAAATAAAGGTAAAACCCTAGAGTAGAGTGAGAGAAAAAGGATAGCGCGGGCGGGGAAAAAAAAGAAAGCGTTTGGTTTACGCGGTCGGAAATATGAGCCGAACTCTGGTAGCGGGTTACCGGCGCAATTATTTGGGCTACATAAATGGGCTGAACCATTGGGCCTAGAATTGGTTGGTTCCTAAAATATAACAGAACAGGGAATTTTAATAAGGACCGGTTTTGAATCTACCGACTGCTCTAATTATCTAAACACCATTTCTACTTGAAGACCAATGAAAGATTTCGTTGATAGAGATTTACATTTTAAATTTATTATATAGTTTTGTTAACTTAAAAGTTATATCTGGATTTTTTAAGTTAGGTGATGTTGCTGATTATAACTTCTCCATGCCAAAAAGCTGAGAAACCCAAAAAAAACATACCTTTTTTTCACTATAATGGAATTCCTTCTATATGGGAGTATGGACCGTATAGTATTACTTGTTTACTATAAACTGCATTCTTCTTGATTGAAGAAACTAAGTAGACATGAATTCATTGCCAACAAACAATCTTAATAAATGAACAAAAAACATTTGACTCAAAAAATTAAATTTTCTCTCTTTTTGTGTATCACAATCAAGCTCTCCCAACATCCTCAAGTCTCATTTATTGCAGCTTTTGCGAGAAAATGTAGCAATACCATCTCACCTACACTGCCTCTTCAAATTTTTAGGCAGCAACATCTTTGTAATCAAAGATTTCAATCTCCTTGACCCTGGACCTGGCTTCAACACGCCCACGTTCATGCTATCTTTCACTCTCATGCCAAAACACATACCCTTCTCTTTACTACTACACCATCCACCATGAGAAAACCCGCCCCCATGCCGGCTGTGAAGCAATTCCCTGTCAATTCTATCAAGCACAGGATCGTTCTTTCTGAACTTCCTTGCAAATGAGACGCCGCTTAGGATCATTCTCCTGTAGTCTTTCAGTCCAAGATACAAGGGATGTTGTTTGGGAGGGTTGTCCCATGTAATGTAATGTAGATCATGGTTGACGACAGTTTTTTTATATTCTTCCGAGTTGCAGATGAGTGTTTGGAAGTAGAATTCCGGCGAGGAGATGAAATTGGTGTAGTATAGGAGGAGAGTTCTTGGCAGATTGTCCCAACCAATGATGCAGTACTCTGCAAAGGACCTGGACAGCAATGTCCAAGCTGAACCTGCTTGCATCAACAATAAGTGACTCAACAATCAACCGAAAAAAATAAAGAGCAAGAAATTAAGTAATGCAATTGGCATTTATTTCTAGGCCTTCAATGTGATCGCAGTCCTGTTCAAATTCTCAGCTAGTCTTCATGAAGAAATCAGCACAAGTACTCAGTTGGTCCTGATGTAAAACATAACTTGCCTGATTCCTTAGATTAACTGACCAAGCGTATTCTTAATCAACATAACATTTTACTCATCTAGCACATGAGCTGTAATCGAATACGTAAACATATGCACTGATTGAGACATCAACATATTGATATCACCATATAAGTGAAAGAATTTTGCTTGAAAATTTTTCAAGAGACTTGTACTGCAGTAATACTAGAAAGAAAGTTAAGGAGCACCTGTATAGAGCTTGAATGCAGTGGGTAGGCTCCTCTGACTTCGGAGCCTAACAAGCTCTGATTTGTTCAAACTATGCAGTGCTGGGTCTACAATGATTGGCCTCGCCCTCTTGCTACTGCAACATTAGAGGAAAAAAAATATCTAACTTCAGTATTTAAAAGAAGTGACAATTCAAGTCATAAGATAATTGTTGATACTAGCCACTTTGACATTCAGCTACATTTAAAGCTCTTAGTTCAACTTATCAAGCTCCAGGTAGAGATCAACTATTTTTTAATGCACAACATGATAATAAAAAAAAATGTTCTCTTACGTTTTGAGAGAAATTCAAAGACGAAGAATTAAAAGAAAAGAGAAATTTGCTTACATTTTCCAACCCAGATGGCTGCTGTGCTGTACAAAGTTGAGATCTCTAGGTAGGCCAGAGAAGGCATAGATCAGATCTGCATATAGTTACCCATCAAGACACAAAAACGTAACTAAAAAATTGAAGAAATTGACCTTTCCCAATGCTGGCATACCTTTCTTCTCCTTATTCCTTACCATCTTGAGTTATCAATGGATAATCCGAGGCGCTCAAGTTTATAAACCAGTCCCACTTGCAGCATTTGAGCAACATAGACATTGCATGTAGAGTGGTTGAAAGCATTGTTGGTCCCCTGTATGTCACTAGGTTCGGCTTCCCGACAATCCACACATTGCCTACTTGCGAAAAGACCGAATGGTTCGATATGAATGAAGATAGATGTTCATGCTCTGAAGGCAACGCTTCAAGGTCAAGATGGATTAGGTAGTGGTTTGCAGGGTGGTAGAGTGCTGTAAGGGAACGTTTAAGCCGTCCAACATCACCTTTTGATGCTGATATCAGGTAGGCGAAGGTGACCGGATATGATTTGTTCCAATGAAGTTGAGATTGTTGTTCTGAGATGTGAAATGTGGTGGTGTGTCTCGTGAAGATTGATGGCATGAAGAGGAGCGAGAGGAGTACGGACGTGAAGATGAACGGGATCATGAATTCTTTGATGCCCATGATTTGTGTGCTTTGGAGGAAGTTTAATTTTTCAATGCATTGTTTCTCATACAAAGGGGAACATTTTCTTTTAAATTGTATGAGAAGAAGAAGAAGAAGTGATCCGATCTCATTGATGCTTGTAAGAAAATCAAAACAGTTAGAAGATGGTTGGTATAAAGACAGAGACACTTCAGCAGCTATTGGTAAAAGAAAGTTAAGCAAGCAACAAAATGAAGAATAGATATTGCATACCTAAGGAAATGAGGAAGACAACATATCTTTCTTGTGTCCTTTTTCTTTCACAAAGAAAAAGAACCTTTCTTTTTTTTTCTCTCAGAAAAGGAGCAACTAAAGAAATGAAGCTCTTGTAAAGCAGGGATTTAGTTGAGTGCTAGGAGAAGGAAGATAGTGTCCTTCACAATCATGTGAAGGTGTAATGGAGGGAGGAGAGAAGTAGTTATCCTGAAAGTTGTAATCACATGACAATAATTAGTCTCTTACAATGTGGGGGGATATTGAATTGGCTAAACATCTTACTAAGAGTGATGGCATCCTGTTCGGAAGTAAAACACACACTTGGTAGTTTTTGAATAAAGTATCCAAGAATGGAGCAGTCCCCTTTTACTTTCTGCCTCATGGGATGTTTCATGTTTGTGATACCATATGATGCCTCTCGGTATAAGTAAAGTTCGGAGTAGTAATTGAAACACGTCAAGTAGAGTTTCGAGTTAAATTTTGATGAAAGTAGAGTTTTGTGTGAAAGTGAAAGTGAAGTTCGAAGTAATAGTTGAAAAACAAACATCCATTATGCTATTGTTATAGTTATTGAACGGCGTTGTGAGCACCGTTCATGTCTGATCATCTACTCTTGCATAGACTCTGAATGTCCCGAAGAGAACGACCTTTTCCAAGTTCGGTAAAATGGTAAAGGTAGAAAGACAGAAATGAGACTTGGTGATCTATTGACTGTGTGGAGCTCCGACATCTCATCTACAACAATCAACCAACCGCAGTTTTATCCAACGAAGAACATGTTCCGCATTTTTGTTACAGTTGCTATTTATAGTCAATATGAATAGCTAAATTTTTTAAAATTGAAATTAGAATGAAACACTAAAAAATTTAATTTGTTTAATATTATTTGATGTACAAATTGTTGATTTTATTGTGAGTGGTTAGTTCTTGTATGAAAAAATATTTAGGTATTAAATTTATATGCCTGATCAATATTGAATTGGATATCTGAACTATCATGTTAATTGTATTCGCGAGGACCAATTTATTCGGAGTACAATTTACGAATCACATGTTAAATATCTATAGTTAGTATCTACTATATCAAAATGAATGCAACTGTATGATATATGATTTCGTACAACTTAATGCATCTCTAATTATTTCTAAACAAAGAGTTAGAATAATATTAAAGATAGGTGATTTTATATTAAACCAATGTTTAAATTATAACTAGAAATCCTTATGTGATAAATTATGATAGAATTTTTAGGATATACTTAGGTGAATGTGTCTACATCAAAGAAGAATTCTTAGAGAAAAATATTATACATTGTATGGTAAGAGATTACTAATAAGTGTCTAGATTAAGTTGAAATTCTAATCTTAGTAAAATTATAATAGATGCAAAACTTTATTGTGAGTTTTGTAGAACGTTTGGGAGTGTTTATGTAAAGAAATTTTTCAAAAAAATAAACTTTTAAGTACATTATTTTACAAAATTTTCAACAAATAAAAAATATACATACAATCATTTCATACCTATAATTTATTTATATCTTTCAAATGTTTAAAAACTTTGTTAGAAAATAATGCATAACTTTTTTGAGTTGAAAAAGAGTTTTTTTAAACTGATAACTAGTCCTAAACATACTATTAATTATAAATAAGAGCGCTTATACTCATTAAAAATAAGGGGAAGAAGAATCGAATTAGTTATTCTATTCAAACTTTATATTTAGTTTCATAGTTTATCAAGCATTAAAATAATTTTGTGATTTGTGTGATCACGAATTGTATCAATTGATATTAGAACGGTCGGTCGTCCTTCGCTTTTGTTGTCTATTATGATGTCCTCATAGTAGCAGCACCAATTTCAGTATCAATAGTACTATCATCATCACCGTGGTTCAAATTGTTATCAGCAATATACGAGCCTTATCTGCAGCAATATTGTCATTGTAATCATTATTCTTATCAGCAACATTATCGGTAATATAAGCAATATCAAACAAATTCATTAATCTTAAGTACAAATTTTTACTCAGGAAGAAGGTGAAACATGCAGTGCACCATTATGTCAGACCTCAATTTCATGTAAGTTTAATATATGTAAACAATTATCTCAATCTCAATTTAATAAAGTATATGCATGACTCAAGGAGATACAAAATAATATTACAAAAGTTCACAAAATGATCAGGAAGCGACTACAGTAGCAAGAACGTCTGTCAATATTGAACACTAAAAAAACATCATCACAATATTGCACTATGTCTCCCATCAATACCGACCAATACCCATCTCAACTTTAATACCCCACTTAACCACTAGTATAAAACCTTCTTCTTCAAAATCCACCGCAAGTTGATAAGAATCGCAATAAGGAGCCACTAATTGAGGAGAAAAATATCAATTTCTTTGGAATTAATAATTTAAATTAGTATTTTTTTTATGATTAATTCCACTGTACTTTTATTGGACCTCATAAAAAACAAATCTCCAAGTACTTAGTCTAGTAGTCTAGTCAATTTTCGTTAACCATGAGGACAAGGTTGGTTTTTGGGAGGAATGAAATGTTACACCATTAGTCTCAATCTATCCAAAATTCGTACTTTATTTAGAAGTGTTTGGAGTTTGAATTTTAATAAGAAACTAGTATTTGCTCATATAATTAAGAATTATATATAAAGATGAATTTTATAGAAGAAGGCTCTATCTTGTATAATAAGAAATAAATGTTCAGATTATGTTGAAGTCATAATTTTAATAAAATTGTAGTAGAGATAGAATTTTGTTTATGAGTTTTAACTATAAATAAAAATAATTGTACTCGTTAAAGAGAAAGGGAAAAAAATTAAATTAGTTATTTATTCTAGTTTTATTTTTAATTTTTTAGTTTATTTAGGATTAGAATAGTTCCACGATTCGTGATCAATTTTTAAATCTAATTCCTGCATGAGCACCATATCAAGTAGAGAGAATAGGAAGAGAAGAAAAAGAAAAAGCAGATATTCAGCATTGGTTTTGAAAGTTACTTTTTATTCTAAATTTTTATAATTTTAAATAAATTTTATAATATTTAAAAATTATAAAATATTTTAAATAGATAGATCATATATCGTATACTTTTTATATTTATACTTCTTATTATTTTAAATAAAAAATTATTTTTAAAAAAAATTCTAAATAAATTTTACTTAAATTGTTTGTTTATTTTAAATACTTTCAAATCTAAAAACTGTTTAAGTAAGCTTGTTCGCAGTCAACACTTAAGCTCGCCGAATCTGATATACGTTTAGTAGCTGGTTTTGAATCGCTCTACTGTCCCAATTAGATCTAACCACTAGCACAACTTCGATCAGGAAATTTACAAAAAATTTCATCGTTCTAAATAACAAACTAAGGGTTAATTTGTTAGGAAAAAAACTTTACAGATAGATAGAACATTAAATAGTTTACATTATTTGTTTGTCAAATTGAATAACTATTTATATAGGTTTAGACACCGTCACTTATCTAGTTAATTTTTGAAGTTTGAGTTCCATCTAAATTTTTGTCTAACATGGTATCAAAATAGTACATCCTAAGAAGCACGAAGGCTTCTCATTCTGATTATATTGCATACTTCAAGAGAACTCTATCCTCACAAGAGTGTCATATACATAAGTCTCGTATAACATCATGAATGCTTGTTTCCCTGATTCCAAAGCTTGCTACAACATGGACCAAGCACCTCTCAAATAGATTTTTCGGGCACTTCTCAACTATCTACTTGCCTACAGCAGATAGGAAGATGTCCCATATAGCAGTAGTGAGAAAGAGCACCAAACACAAATGCTCCACAATTTTTTCACGCGCAGCACATGTGTGACATTTTCATTTTGAAATAAAATTTTTCTAAAATAAAAAAATATTTTTATCTTTTTGAATAACGAATTTTATTTTTTTGTTTTCATAAAATAATAAAAATAAATAATAAAAATATATTACTATGTAAATTTTTTATATTTTAAAAATTTTAAATAAATTATCTAAATACATATAAAAAATATATTAAAAACTATAAAATAAAAATTAAAAAAATTGTTTTCTGATTGAATGCCAAACACGTCTGATTAGAAATTATTAGAAAATATTTACAAACTAAATTGTTTTAAAATAAAATTTGTTAAAATTTTCAAATAAATTTTGTTATTACTAAAAATAAATTCTATAAAACATAATAAGTTATTTTTAAAATTCTTTTAAAAATTCATAAAAAAATTTTTTAATTTTAAAAATATAAACTCTTTATTTAAACTAATAAGCACTCTCAAACTTTCTAATAGATCACCAAGCCAACCGTGCAGCTTGTACTTTTGTCGTATTGTTGTTTTAATTATTGAAGAAGTTTATTGAAAGAATCTCTGGTTTGGTTTGCATACCGTGTGTCTCAAATTTCAGTTCTTTCGATCACATCACTCCTGCTGATACAATTCCTAATCAAACAAACACAGAAAACATCTGATATAAATGTACGTACTCTAAATAGATACTTTTAATAATTTGCTCCAAACATATGATTATTTAACATAAAGAAAAAAGCCAATGATAACTATAGACATATTTAGACTGAAAAATTATTATACAAGTACATAATATTTAAGTTTTTGAGTTCCTATAAAATAAATTAAAAATAAAATAAAAGAACTATATTTTAATTTTTTAATAATTAATTACTTCATGACGATCAGCTACAGCCCATATATATCATATAGGAGTGAATTGATTAACATTTCTTAACCGATAAGTATCAAATTAATATATTCTAATGATTAAAATCTAGATGAAGCGCAAAACTAATCGTTCCATCATAATTAAGAAGAAACTCTTCGTACGTGTAAAGTTGGGCTTCTAATTTCATCTCCGTGATCGCAACGTATAAAGTCATCCACCCTCATCAAATTATAAAAATGCAGAAAAGCATAAAGTTTTCGTTTCAATTCCACGCTACCATTGACTCCCTGTTCTTCATTCGTGTCGCGCCACTAAAAGTATTATTATTTATTTCTTTAATTTAAGAAGAATGTTTATTATTGTTATAAATAATTGCTAAAATAAGAGTGATTAAACAACTCTCTTCCAAGTCTGCTTGCTAGCTGCTGCGTTCATGTATTTGTTATTATTATAGCAGATGTTAGATATTCTAAAAAAAAAAATCTTAATAATAATTAATTAATTCTATGTCTTTGGTGATAATCGTTTGCCAAATGCGAAACGCTGTTTATAGTCAAGAGGTGTACGATAACTTTCGGTGATTACAGCGCCTTGTGATAGCTGTATTTGAAAAGAATGATCAGGTCTGAATTTGATTATAATAACTTTGCAGCAGTTATTATCAAGCCTGATTCGTTTTAAACGTGTCAGTTTTACGTGGCTATAGTTACCAAATTAATCCCTTGCCGCCTCATCATGTATTAAGAATGAATTTGACATTGATTATAAAATAAAAATTTTTAAAAATTTTTTATTTTAAGAAATATATTTTATTTTTTTAAAAACAAATATAAATAATAATAAATTTTGTAATATAAAAATATTTTATAATTTTAAATTATTACATAAATTTATAAAATATTAAAAAAGTTTATTATGACATAATGAAATAAACTAAAATGCAACCTCAAACGCCTTCTAAGTTACCTAGATTATAAATCAACATATTTTTTTCTTTCATCTCAAAATTTTTTTTTAATTATTCTCATCATCTTTAAAAACACTGACATTTTTTTATTATCCATTGTACCAATGGATTATGGGGCTGTTTAGCATTACTTTTTTAAAAAGTAATTTTTTTTTTTTATTTTATGTTTTTAAATATATTTTTTATAAATATTTAATTTATTTAAAAATTTAGAAAGCATAGAAAAATTTTATATAGTGAAATTTTTTTATTTGTTTATTATTATTATTTTTTTGAGATAAAATAAATAGAGCTTATTTTTTAAAAAAAATAAAAATATTTTTTATTTAAAAAAAATTTTATTTTAAAAATACTTTCAAACGTCGCTCTTATATTATGGGGGTACCATATCGGATATTTGGTTCACGAATGCAGCAAGGCAGCAGGCAATCAATATCAAACAAACATCACCTAATTAACCCAATCCAACCCGACCATCTCTTCACAAATCACTATTAAAGGAGAGAGCATTTGGAAGTACTTATGAAAAAAATTTATTAAAATAAAAAATATTTTTATCATTTTTTGATAAAAAATAAGTTTGCTATTTTGGCTAATAAATAATAATAATAATATCTAATTGCGTAGAATTTTTTTATATTTTTTAAATTTTTAAATAAAATTTTAAAGTATTTATAAAAATATATTAGAAAATGTGAAATAAAAATTAAAAATTACGTTTGAAAAGGTGGATGCCAAACGCACCTTAAATATTTGTTTATTTGGATATTTGAAAGCTTATCTTCTCATTTTTATCTAATTTTTTATTTTATATTTTTCAATAAAACTTTTAAAATATTTTATAGTTTTTTTAATTTAAAAAATATAAAAAAATTTTGATATCGTGAGAACTTATTATTAATTATTTTTTTAAGTAAAAAAGGAGGACTAATTTTTAAAAAAATTCTAAAACATACTTTTTTTTAAAAATTTTATATTTTCAATAAGCACTCCGAAATATGTCTATAATTAACGAGCATCGAGAAGACAAACACTGTTTTAAAAAAAAAAAAAAGTTTTTCAAATAGTTTAAAATAAGTAATTATAAAATAATTTAATAAACATAAACTTATTAACTTTATTATTGGATAATAACAAATGCCAGGACGCCCTCGCTTCAATTGAATAGCTTTCCTTCGCTTCAAATAACGAGGAGATTGAGACCTAGCTAGTCCTAGTGCTTCCCCTTTCTCCTACTGTTAGAGCTCCCGGTGCTACTACTAAGGCGAATCGGCGTAGTAGTGTCTCTTCTGAAAATTAACGTATTTAAGGAGGACTTACGCTTCCAATCCAATAAAGAGTTTCACCGACATTCACCGACAAAATAAGATACGTGTTAGATCACCGTCAAATCTTCCTGTAATTATTTGCTAGAAGCACTTTTAGAGGGCCCTTTAAAAGCCATGAATCACAAAACTTTTGTTGTTGCAAAAAGTGAATGATTCCGTCTTTGTTTTGTCTAGACCTTGTGACACTTGTTAGAGCACACACAGTACTTCCCTCTCTCTAGCCGCTTTCCCTTCTCCTTTTTAAATCAATAATCCCTCTTCTTCTTTCCTTAACATCAAAGAAAGCAAAAAAGGAAAACATTTCTCTTTCCCTTCATGCTGTTTTTAGACCCAAACCAAAATCAAATCTCCCTCTCTGTTTCTTCAATCAATTCAAGGTATTCAAAATTCATTCTCTGCAATTCTTCTTTGATCTGTGTTCATTCAATTCAATCTGTTTAGTTCCTTGATTGGTTGGGTTCTTGATTGATTTCTTTTTAATGTATGAATGAAAATTAAGGGAGATTTTGAATGACCGCAAGAGAATATTGATGCTTTTACAAACATTAAGTTGGCTTTCATTCTTCTCTTGGGTATTATACAATTAACAGTTATAATCTTCTTTCAAATTCTAACTCTTCTTCTTATTATTATTATCCTCTGCAATCAGTTGATCAGAATTTATTCATGGTGGAAGGAAGAACTGTTACTAGTGATGGGTTTCAGAAGCTTGTAGACAGCAATTCAAATTTTAGTTACATAATCTCAAACTACCCTTGTGTTTCTCGAAGCTATATAGATTATCTCTACATCTTCTATTCCATTTGCGGAGATTACCCTGTTGTTGGTTATTTCCTTCTTTGTTCGTGTCTTCTAATTTTGTTCTATCTGTTGGCCAACACTGCTTCTGAATACTTCTGTTCTTCACTAGAGGGTTTGTCAAGGGTTTTAAATCTATCCCCTGCTATCGCTGGTGTTACTTTGTTAGCCCTTGGCAATGGCGCGCCAGATGTTTTCGGAAGCATTGTTGCCTTTATGGACACTGGAACTCGCCCAGTTGCGCTCAGCAGTGTTCTCGGTGGCGCGTTTTTCGTGTCCAGTATTGTTGTTGGGACGATTTGCTTGTGTGTTGGTAATCGTTCTATTCGAATTGACCGGTCAAACTTTATCAGAGATGTGTGCTTTTATCTTTTAGTGCTTGCGGCGCTCTTGTTGATGTTGTTATATGGAAGAATCACATTCTGGTGGTCGATGTGTTTCATGTCTCTCTACTTCGTCTATGTGTTTGTTGTTTCGGCGACTTTCATGTGCAGAGACAAGAACAATGATTTGTTGGTGCCACTGTTAGCGGATGTTGAATCAGAAGAATCACTACCGACTGTGAAACAGATTTCTGAAAGCAAAGGCGAAGGTGACAGAGAACAGAGGCTAAGAATTTTCAAGATCAATCCATGTATTGTTCATTCCATGAAGTGGGTTCTTTTTGTTATATCAATACCTTTATACCTACCAAGGAAATTAACTATACCAGATGCTTCAGAGGAGAGGTGGTCTAAGCCACGGGCAGTTATTTCAGTTATGCTGGCTCCGTTGTTATTGGCAACATTGTGGAATTCTCAGAGAGGCAAAATGGGTTCCGATGAAAGCTTGATCATCTACATGGTTGCGGGGCTATTGGGAATAGCACTGGGTGCTGTTGCAATGGAGACTACTGAATCTTCTAACCCTCCGAGAAAGTGTTTGTTAATATGGCTAGCAGGAGGTTTCTTCATGAGTATGATTTGGACTTATGTTATAGCAAGAGAGCTCGTTTCGTTGCTTGTTTCAATTGGAATCATTCTTAAAATTAGCCCGTCTATACTTGGTGTCACCATTCTAGCTTGGGGTAATTCAGTAAGTGATCTAATTGCTAATCTCGCATTGGCAATGAACCGAGAGCAGGTTGGTGCACAGATAGCAATCTCTGGTAGCTACGCAGGGCCAATGTTTAACACATTGGTAGGTTTAGGTCTTTCTCTTGTCCTAACAACTTGGTATGAGTACCCGAACTCGGTAGTGATACCGAAAGACTCGGCATTGTTTGAGACTCTTGGATTTCTCTGTGCTGGATTGCTTTGGGCACTTGTGGTCTTGCCAAGGAGAAGAATGAAGTTGGGCAAAGTGCTAGGAATCGGACTATTGGCAATTTACTTTTCCTTCTTGTGTTTGAGGATTGCAGAAAGCTTGGGCTCGCTTCTTCTTGAAAGATAGCTCATGGAATTAACTCTGTACTTGATTTTCAGAAGAAACTAACCTTTTTTTTTTTTTGGTTGTTGTAAATTTGTTCATGTAAATGCTTGTTAGTGATGTCGTATGCCGTGTATAACTCATATGTCGATAGATAGCATTTATATTTAGAAGGATATGTAGATGTGCGTATGTTATTCATAGATTGTGTTATCCAAAGAGTTTTTGTGTCAGTTTTTTGGAATGATTTGTAGAACAAGTGATAGAAACAGTAGACCAGTTTGTTTTATTCTTTTTCGCGGAAGAGATCATTTTCTAGAAGTCTAATGAACGAAAGAAACAAGCTGATTTGTATATGATGGAGAACCTTATAGAGATATCATAATATACATTACACTTAGATTCTGTTCTTTTTTTACTCTTTTAATTTCAATTTTTTTTCATATTTTTAATAAATTTATAATATTTGATAAAATTTATTAAAATTTTAAATTTTATATTATAAAATTTAGATTTTCTTTTAAATTTAAACAATATAGTTTATTTTTAAAATAAAATATTTTTTATACTACAGATTTTTTTTAAAAGCACTTTCTATTAGTTCTTTCATTATTTTGGAGTAAAAAATGATCACAAGATTGATAGCATTCCTTTGTATACACAATGCTTTCCACCGTGCAACTAGTTGGTATGGGATAGACACCGAACTTGTTTTATAGGTGCTCCTTAGTTTTGCTTCTCAAATACTTGTTCATCTCTTTTATAATGGTTCTTTAAAAAATTTTTATAATATTTAGAGAAGTTGTATATAAATGTAAAAGATATGAATAAATATAAGTCATAAAATTTAGTATATGTAATTTTTTTATTTTTAAATATACAAGAAATATGTAAATTTACTTTTTAGAATATTTATTTAAATAATACCAGATAATGTTTTTTAAAGAGATGATGCGTCTGTTTTGTTCATTCTGAAATGAATTTTTTCGCCAAAAGATAATTTCAATAATTAAAAAATTATTCACGAATATATTTTTGTTATAAGTTAATTGTTTTGAAGAAACACTTTTTTTTGGGAGTGAAAGTGCCGACATCTTTTATATCTGAATATGGTACTGGCTTTGACATCATTCTCGGAATTGCCACCTTGAAATGATCAGGTCAGCTTATTATTAATATTGTGATGTGATGCGATGTTTCCAATCTAGATGGAAGGTGTGATTTTTAGGAAAAAAAGAAATTCAGAAATATTATTTAAAGACATTATCTCAGATAACAGACGTTAAGTCGGAGGCACCAGTGGTCTAGTGGTAGAATAGTACCCTGCCACGGTACAGACCCGGGTTCGATTCCCGGCTGGTGCATTCACATAAAATTCAACAAGAAAACCAAAGGAACTAATCAAGATTGTTTAATTTTTATTTTTTTTTCCCAATAGAATCAAGAAAACTGGACAACTTTTCATTCATTTGATCTTAACATGTTTGGATAAGAAGATAGTAAGGCAGGGAAGCATCATTATTTACTCTTATATTTTTATTTGAATATGTAGTGATGAAGGATAAAAGTTAACCATAATTCGATTACATTGCTTGCTTTCCAGCTTTGATACTTGAATTAACAGTTAGCTGATTATCTGTAACACATATAAAGTTATAAACTAATCTATAAGGTTTCATAAGAACTTTGCATATGTAATTATTGTCTTAATATTGTGAAGATGACCTTTAGATATCTTGACAATGACTCGAATAGGGAGGGGCTATTAAACTTAAAAAATATTAGAATGTTACCTATGCACCATTAGTAAATTAATTTAATCTTCCTTCAGTCATGATCATAAGCTAATGGCGATTTAACTTCAAATGACTATAAATCACTAGGAAACGTAGTTCATCTCATTCGAACCCGTATAACAAAAGAAAGACGTACATAAAGATTCACTAAGGACGCATTTATTTTATTTAGAATTGAGTTTTAAAAATTTTTGTTAGTAAGAAATGAGTTTAAAATGATTACTAAAGTATTTATTTATGAGAAAAAATAAATATTAAAAATAATTGTTTAATGCAAAATAAAGAAAAAGTCATTGAAACTCAGATTTTGGCAATAAGAAAGTGAGTTCAGCTGAAGAATAAACACCCTTAAAAAATCAGCTAACAGACGATCTAATTTATCAACTGTACTATGTACAGTGACGTTCTGAATGAACAAAACCATATAATAGAGATATTTGAGAGTATTTATGAAATAATTTTTTTTTAAATAAAAAATATTTTTTATCATATTTAATAAATGAGTTCTAATATTTTGACCTCAAATAAATAATAAAAATATTTTAGTAGAATTTTTTTATATTTTCTATATTTTTAAATAAATTATATATATATAAGATAGGGGCACTCTAATTTTTATGCACACTCCAGCACACTTTATAGCCGTGGAGACCTTCAAATCCGATCTCTACCATTGGATATGAAGAACTACGAGTCGTTAACATTCTGATAAAATTTCATCCCTATTGGATTCTGAATAGATTTTTTCATCGTGCCACTTGATCAATGATGAAAAAAAAAAAATATAGATATATATATATATATATATATATATATATATATATATATATATATATATTTTTTGTTAATTTTTACTAATTGTGTCATCATTATCAAGTGACCGGATGAAGGTCTATTTGTAGTCCGATCGGGATAAAATTTTGTCAGTATGTTAACGGCTCATAGTTCTTCATATCTAACGGTAAATATTGGATTCGGACGTCTCCATGATTATAAACGGCTATGGAGTGCGCTGGAAGGTGCATAAAAATTATAGTGCTCATATCTCTTTCTATATATACATATTAAAAAATATAAAATAAGAAATTGATAAAACGTTTTTTTGAATAAGCGTCGCCAAGTGGCCCTCTATTATCACAAGAAAAAAGAACATTTTTTGCTCCCTCTTTAATGCAGGGATTGCAACATTCGTAGGTAGTGCAACTGTTCTTGTCGTGTCCATCTCATATAGATCATCTTCATTTATGCCTTCCTTAGGTTTCACCAGTCCAATCAAGTTTATCATGATTTATGTGCCCCGCAAACAAACAACCTCTGATAAGTAAGCCCCACAAACATGTCCTTCAACTTTTGGGACATATGTAGATGTCTTGCAATCTCCTTTTATTACTTCTTCCATCTTGGCATTTCGCTTGAATCAAGTGGGACATAAAGTTTAATCTGAAAGCATGCGAAAAGGCTAGTATCATAATTTGCTATTTTAAAATTGTTTGTATTTCTCAAAACTGTATAGCAATAGTTCTACACTGATAGTGTTCTCATGAACCATGAACCGAAGAAATTCAGACAAGTTACAAAAACATATATGCATGTTATGAAAAAAAACGGATGTACTACTGCCTTCCTTCCTCAAGGAAAGGACCCGAAAAGGTCACTAAAATATTCGCTGCATATGAACCGTAAGTTGTTTGCTTCATTGAGTGTCGTTGAATAATTCCCCTACTACGTTTGCTTGCTGCATTTGCAGAAACCATGAATGCATGTCAGACATGATAAAGAACCATAATCCCTTTTCTTTTCTTTCAAAATTATGTTCTTCTTGTTCAGAAACACACGTACAAAAGCATAGACAAATCATTAAAATAGTCTATCAGTTCTCAGTTTCTTTCTTTTTTTTTTTTTGTTGGTGTTTGTTGTTGATATCAATCAGAAACCAAATAGGCGTACCTCTGGTTGACAAGATCTCATCCATCAGGTTCAATAAGAAAGGTTTTCATTTGCACGAAAAAAATGCCTGTTAGGAGAATTTGGCAACATTCAGCTTTACTACAACTACATTTCATATCAATGGATGCAGTATGCACAACAGAACTGAAAGACGACAGCATAATTATACCAATTGCAATGTCAAGCTTGCCAAAACGCAGTCATTATGTATGAAAATACCCATCCTATAATTGCAACATGTACTTTTGATAATGCTTTTGGTATCCAGTAAAAACTTCATTTACATTTTGCTTGCAAGAATCCGCCCTTTTCACTTTTTTTTATTACAAATTTTTATTTTTTATTTTTTAATAAATATTTTATAATATTTTATAGAATTTATTTAAAATTTAAAAAGTACAAAAAATTCTATGTTAAAACTTTTATTATTGATTATTTTTATTTTTTTGAAGTAACACATAAATAAAAATATTTTTTAAAAAAAAATTCTAAATTTTTTTTAGAAAAAATAACTTTCAAACATCACTAAATCCTGATTTTAAAAACACAGCTATGGAACCTACAGTAAGTTTAGTGATTGATCCACAGTCATGCAGGGTAAACGAATCAGGCTTTCCAGCGATTAATAGTGGGCACTACTGGCTTTAGCATCCTCTCCACAACCGTCCTCCCTACTCAAAACACAACTGGAACATTTTTTCTGTAAATAGAATACTCATCATAAGAATTATGAAGACAGTATATTCAAAGGCAATAACAGTGGTTAAAATAAAAACGCTTGTGATTTGTGATTATGAGTCTTGACCGCAGCAACTTCTCCATTTCCATGTACACAGAAATAACTCCCACTACCATATTCGCCGTATGCACAAAAGTTATCATCAGCATTCCTATATGCAGAGACATACACTCATATATTTATATTATTGTAGATCAGTATATATCTAATATTTTAGTTATATCAAAATATTTTTTTCATAAAATTAGATACTTTTATTTATTTAAACTCTTCTTATTAAGAGTTATATATATATATATATAGGGGGGATAGGGGCACTCCTTCTTTAGAGGCACTTTCGGACATTTCCTCCCCGGTTTATGGCCGGGGTGACCTCCAAATTCAATCTCCACCGTTGAATATGAAGAACTATGAGTTAGAAATATATCTATAAAATTTCAGCTCAATCGGACTACGAATTCACATTCATCCGGTCACTTGATCAAGATGACAGAAAGTAAGAAAACTTAAAAATATATATATTGTATCATTTCTATCCGCCGCCGTCGTCAAAGATAATGATTTGACAGTTAGACTCCGACTAAATCTATTCTCTGTCAACGTGAAAGATGACGACTTTAACGGTTAGATTCCGAATAGATCTATCTGTCTGCTATCATACAGATATGGTTGCAACAGTTAGAAACTCCGATCATCAGATCCAGTGGTTGGATTTGAAATCTAAAAATGAAAGACCCTACCCTACCATGCCATTATCGCTACTATTGTGCCTTCGCAAACATCTTCTTCTTATCGATGCCATCGTTTCTCCGCTGAATGCTCGGACAGCAAACAAGCCCGCCATCCTCCTTACTACTTCACCGATGAATTCGGCCGATTACTCCTGCTGGCCTCGATTCGCTTTCGCCGCCGCCTTCGTCAATTCGCTGCCGCTGTTAGATCCGACACTGCCCATTCACCGTTCACCGCCACAACTGTTAGACTGTTCTCTCTTACAGCCGATCATATTCTCTTCATATCGCCGCCGCCAAACCAATAGCGATCTCTCTCACGCTGCCGTTGTCGGGGACGCACCTGAATCGAGCAAACTCATCCAATTCGTCCTTATCCGGCTGAGTCGAACGATCCCAACTAAGTTGTGTAGAACCAAATCAGCTGAACCGATTCGGATCGAACCAAATTCAATCCGAACCTGATATATCCGATTCGAACCAAACTGATCAGTACCAAACTAGATCAACTAAGCCGAACGAGATTGAACCAGATTTGGTTCAATCTTATACTAGAATGAACTGGATTGAACCAGACGCATGCTCAATCTTGTACCATATTAGATTAAATCAAATTTGGTTTATACGAGATTATACCAAACCGAACTGAACCCGATTAGGTTCAATTTTATACTAAACCCAACCCAAATAAGCCCCACGATCAAACCAAATATATATCTAATATTTTAATTATACTAGAATTTTTTTAAAAAATTAGATATCTTTTTTTATTTAAATCTCTCCTAGAACTAGAAATTTTTTATTTAGAACTCCTCTAATTTAATGTTAGAAGAAGTCTATATCTATAATTGTATTGAAGGATTGAAAAATAAGATGGAATAAGATTGAAAGATGAAATAGTTTTTCATCAATTTGTACTCTATGTTTTCATCAATTTGTACTCTATTTTTAACGTTGATCATTCAAGGAAACCGGTGGATTTACACAATCTCTTATATCTTGTAGGCAACCGCTCCAAAGACTTTGTCCTGCTTATGTACGCCCCCCTGAAAATCCATGGACCGCCTTCTGTGATTCATAATTTGAACTAAGGTGTTCCTTCCGAATCAACTACACAAGAAAAGTTAAATAAAAACCTTGTTTAAATACTACCGAAGTTGCAATTGAGAAAAAAAAAGGGCAAGTTAGTTTTGAAAGTAATACCATCTGACATATTTCCCAGTTTCTTGATTGCAGCCTTTAGAGAAATCTCTTGTTCCTGCTCAAATTTGGCACAAACACTCAAACAGAGAATAACTTAATAAAGCTGCTCATCACCTTTGAATAGTAAAAGGAAGTGTCCAAACTGAAGTTTCAACTGAGGAAAATGTAAAATAAAAAACAAAATGCTTCAGAGAACTTCCACTGATGTATGACTCACTCTAAGAAGTGTTCTTCCCTTCTCCATTTTCTCTGGATCAGGATTCCTAGACATAAAAACCTTCTCAACCTGCAAGGTGAAACCAAATATTGAGGCTTGTAATCGGACTATAGATCTGGAAGTAATATAAGTAGAAAGCTTGCAACAGTATCCAGGGAATTATGCAAAGGACTTTATAATGGAGGAAAGAGTTAAAAAGTAGACACAAAACTTAGGGTGTGTTTGGCATCCCATTTCAGCCCAGCTTTTGGATTTCAAGCCCAAAAATGCATGCAAACTGCCGCAGAAAATTTTTCCAGAAATTTGGGGAACATGAGTGAATTGTACGTCATGGGATAACTATACGTACAAGCTCCTTTTCCCAGAAAGCCATAAAAATTTTCTGAAAAGCTTATTTTTCAAAGAGCTATACTTTTTCAGCTATCCCAAACGGGGGCTTAGACTTTAGTACGTAAGAACCACAAATTAATACTACTGCTAATCAATTGCAGAATATTTCTGCGAGTAAAGTAGATATGTTCCATAAAGTAGTCACAAATATGAAGCCAGCGTGGATCTAATTTGAAGACAACATCTTGTTTACAAGTATGAAAAACTACACAAATCCTAAATTTCCTTTAAAGAGAAAAGAACAGGAGTGGAATGCCTATCACAAGACTATAATAAAGATTCTAAGATCAATATGTCATGCTCTAAGACTACGAAAAGAATCCTCTAGTATGAAGAACTACAAATAAAATGAAGAAGCTTCTAAAATTGCAGAAATATCTCCAGTATTCCCTAGATATATGAGTGAACTGCTGCAAGACAAGAGTTACTAATGTACAAGTTTATGTTAAACCCAGAAGAACTAACCTCAAATACATAGAATGTGGTGAATATTATATAAAGTTAAGCAAATTTCATCATATTACTAAGTGTAATCAACCATCAACAATAAGATGAGAGTTGAAAACAAAAAGAAGACAAAGACAGAATCCTATCCGGCTATTTATCTCAATTCCATTCTATTATCCCTATTCACAAAATCCTAACCTATATATACTGATGGAGTACATGCATACATATTTAAGAATGACGGCCCACATAAGACCCTTGGTGTTCTCTATTCAAACCACTCTGAAACTATAATGAGCAAAATAGAACAATGTCCCTGCTCATACAATCATCTTTAATAAAAACTCTGAACAGCTGTGGCCAGTTTAGAAACCTGCCCATAACATAATCCTATTCTTTGTAGGTGCTAGAAACTTTATTAGAATTCTTGCATGCTTTTGAAGATACGCTAGAAGATTGTTGCAAACACTATTGTCACACTTCATATCTAAAGATTAAATAGGGAACTTCACGAAGTAAAAACTGTGTTGCTTATATATAAAACATTCGCTGAAGGACTTGGGATCATATCTCTTACTGACTCTCTTAAACAGGTTTTCCAATATTTTAACAAAGCTTCTGGCTAGTTTTTAACACTTAACCTTGCTTTTGAAAATTCAGAGTCACCCCAAAAGGTAAAAACATGATAGTTTTCTAAGACAAGTACAAGCCTACCTCTGTAATGAGTGTGTTTGTGTCAAGAATCGTGATGACATGAGGATCATTTTCCGTAGCAATCAAACTTGGGTGCACAGGATGCCCTCTTGATGCTTGAATCTGAGAGCTTGTTGCTTTTCCAGCATCTTTCATCTTCCTGCTTGATGCAGAAACAGGAGCAGGTCTGCGAGCTACTTCAATGTTTCCTTCAAAGGCATCGTTGTGTGACTGGTCATGTCCATGTTGCATCTGCTAGTAAAAACAGAAGTTCAACACTTCCATAACCTTGGGAACCTAATTCAAGCTTTTATGTAAGCAATAGAAGTATAAGTACATTAAGAAACTATCACCGCAGCGTAAATCTAGAACAAACAACACTATCATATAGATAGCAGCTAGGTAGCAATATCAAAGGTTCAAGAAACATAAGATATGATTCGTCAAGTTTTACTTAGTGACCAAAAAGCATTAGACAAAACATGTATGTTTTAATATCACATGGTTACATCTTATTGTGGTGGTAGTTAAAAAATAAATGAAAATAAAGCAATCCCACTTCTAAGTTCGAACAACTAGCATGCAAATAACCTTCAAACGAGTGAGAATACTGGTCGAAAAGCAAAGACGCCTACCAATAGAGCTATTTAGACCAGCTCAGCAACTTTAACAATTGCAAGAAAACATGCTGAAATTGTGTAGGGATGGACATACATATGCACAAAGGTCAAGGAATATACAAGTAGAGAGTAAATGTATAAAAAGAAGCAGATAGGATATCTTACAATACCAAATAGGTCAAAGTTGCTAAAACAATTACAAATTGCATGGAGCTAATGTAAATGATTATCGGTCAAAATATAGAATGCACAAAATCATAACAAATGCATTTGGACTCTCGTTTGGTCGATATTGTAAAAAAAAGTTCTAGTTCCATGATATCAGATTCATCAAGTTTGTTGCTAAGTAGATTATAATTTCACATGGTACCATTTTTTTAATCAATTAATTAATGAAACCAGATGTTGAGTTGACATGTCGAAACAAAGCATGGTAGTGTTGGTTAAATTGGTGACCAGAGGAGAAGCATGGTTAAATATACATAATTATACATTGTTACAGAGAGTAAATCTATGTTCATTCAAAGCAATATGACATGTCAGCTAATACAATCAGCTACTAGAGAAATTGACCTTGGGTCACAATAGCATACAAGTGTTGTTTTATGCCTTTCCAAGGCTCAATTATGTTCTCCAAGTTCCATCTTGGATTAGCTACATGGCATACTGTAGTAATTACAAGCATGAAGGAGTTTAAGTTCATGTGGTTCTGAAGATAATTTATGACGTATAATTTTCTTATGACATTCCTAATAGCATCTGTTCGGATGGGCAAGTATATGAAACACACAGACCAATTACCAGTTCAATACAAGAGCTGGAAAGTTATGTAATTTCCATAAGGTTCTCTACTGTTTCTTATAAATGGCAAATGCGACTCTCTATAGCTTCCTGTCACTCTTGGTGAATGCTTGACTTTGACATTCTCCCTTTTCAAGTATGTGTTTTGATTTCTTATTAACTAGGAATTTCACTTCTCATTCTAACAGCAGGCAGTTTGAAGCAAATATCATTTGATTGAACTCATTAATAGACACTAAAACATAACTCCTATAAAGCTTTACAGAAATCAGCACCCCAAAATATAGACAACATGAAACACCACTCTCCTTTTGAAGCAATACTATCTCACGTGATTTGGTAATAGGAGAAAGGTTAAAAAAGAAATCTCTCTTACTTGCATAATGCATATCAGTTAGGAAAACATAAGCTTCACCAAAAGGGATGAAGGCATGAAAATGAAAGAAATCTCTGATAGTTGTAATTGTATAGTACTTACGCTACCAAATAAAGGAACTGAAGGTAGAGGTATTGCAGCTGCGCTTTCGTGGGAAGGCATGATATTAGAACTCTTCCTCCACATTTGACAAGGTGGAACAGCTGCAGAAGATCTACGTGCTTTCCTGATTTAGGAGATAAATGTTTCAGGATATAGTCATTCAGATGTTGATAAACATATTTCAGAAAGCTAAATAGTTCTTGTAATTCTGTTGGAACATAATACCTAAGAAGTGATGCACAGACCTTAGCGACTTAATCAAGTCATCAGAATTGACTTGCCTCAGAATTTCTCTATGCTCGTCATCAGATATCCTGAGTTCCTTTCTTAGCTCTGTTAAGAGTCCTTCTTTATCCTAATACAGAAATTTAACACAAACCTCAAAATACAATCTACAAATAAGAAACTGCATAAACTTATCTTGACCTAAAAATAAATCATTTGTCCAAAGAAATCAGATCACTTTTAATGAATGCAACATGCATGTTCTCTTTTAGTGGAAACCAGAATTCGTAAACTTTCTTTTAGAAGTTCCTACAGTAAAGCAAACAAGTATGAAAAATGAAGCAATTGAACGTACCCATGTCAATGACTCAGACTGTGCACAGAAGGCTAGCAAAACACAATGATATGCCTCTAATGCCAGTGAATGAATTTGAGAATCCATCTTTGGCAAGTCTGATGAATATGATTATGACTCTTCGGATATATCACCTTCTGGAATATAAAAAGATACACTATTCAATCTAGACATTAACTTTGATTGATAGCATTTCCTATGTTGAATGAATAACAAAACACAATAAGAAATAGTTTTTCTATGACAAAAAATTGATCTAATAATATTGATGTACATTGTTTCAACAATTTTGAGTGTAATCGAACCTCAGGGGAATAACTCCTGATTTCCACACAATGATGAAACACAACGTAAATGTAAAGCTACAGCAATTTATTTACCATTGCATTTGGTTTTGCAGGGAAAGGATAAGAAAAAGGTGAACATAGAGTGAAGTGGAGGGGCAACTAAATGCAGATTTTTCATCCAAAAACCAGAATATGACTACAAACTGTGATAGTTGATATAGTTTGTGATCTTGATGTAAATTTTATTTGAACATATCTTAAAAACATACCCATAACTTTCTATTCGAACAACCTAATACAGATTAAGATATATATATATATATATATATATATATATATATATATATATATATATATATATATATGTATGTATGTATATCTACCTTTAAAAATTAATTCAAGATACCCTCAATTATAGTAACATTCAAGAATTCCATTTTGTAATTGGCACATGGAATAAGACAACCCAAAATCTAACCGTTTCTCAATACACCTTAGTATAGAACACTGCTAAACTATGCCTACAAAACAAGATCTTACTACTAAACTATAGGGCTAAGCCCTTTTTAGCAGTGGAAAAAACCATAAAAGAACAAAAATGCCATAAATCCAGAGTACGAAGTGGCACGATATAGCAACTGGAACAAACATAAACCGAAAATCTTTAGGTAATGAGAATCTTCATAACTGTGATCCATTTAACTTAGAATGAAGTGAACTTGACATATACCATCTGTATCGACTACTATCACTACATAGTCAAGACTTGTGTCTAAAATCCCAAACATTTTAGAATCCCTCAGAAAGAAACATGCCATCACGGCGGACCTTAAAAGCAGTAGTGACATAGCCAAAATCAAAATAATTAATAAATAGTGAAATACTGAAAAAATTTCCCCGAGTCTACTAACCATCAGAAGAGCTAATACCCCAACAATCTACACTTTTAAAATCCCTAACACACTGAGATGGAGTTCATTTAGCAGTATTATAAAATTGCAGACATTAAAATCGGGCGGAAATCAAAGGCATAGCTAAAAAACCCATCCATCTAAACCCCAATCCAGTACAATACAAAACCCATAATAGATAAAAAAAAATCAAAGAAAATAAAGCAATGGAGTTATAACCTTTATAACTAAGAAAATTCCTAAATAATCAAAATCATTAAACTCTTTAAAGATAATAAAAACAAACTCTGAACACAACATCAATCCATTTCAAACAATCATACAACAAAACCGTTCCAACTGTTGCACAAACGAAATAACAAAAACACAAATAAATATAAAAGCAAGAAACAAGTAGAACTACTGTTAAAGATTTCGAAGCTGGAATCATCGGGGAAACGACACAACCCATTGATTTCACCACACCCTGAGAAATTCAGGAATGTGGGAGAGATGAGACTCACCGATCGAAACTTTCGAGAGAAACTATCGACTTAGAGGAGGGAGAAAGTAAATATTCCAACCATGAGATGAATATTCTGGCGAAGAACGAGGCGGAGCTCCGGCGTTTCAAACCCTTTTGGCCGTGGCGGGTAATCGTAAAGTTATATAGCAGAGCGGGAGAGAATAGCAAGGAAATGAATATTGCAATCGATGTTCCGCAGGAGCAGTTTACGTATGGCTGTTTGAAGAGATTTACGTTAGGGAATGCCGAATGACTTGTGAACGCGTGGTTATTAAATGGTTCTTGTTTGACACGCGAAGTTTTTTTACCGGACTAGGAAATTGCTAAGCGGCTTAAGCTACCGGCCCGTTTTTCAGCCCACTAATTTCTTATGGATCGCAGCTTTCACTAAAAGCCCAACCCAGTTATTTTATTTTAATTTCAGTTTTTGCTATGTTATCAATGATATTTGAATATTGTTGCAGCCTTCACTAATATTTTCCAGATATTATTTACAGTTATTATTGTTGTTTAATATTTTAAATTTATTAATGCAGTGCAATGTAATAATTAGTAACGATGTATGCATAGGTACGTGTTGGAAATTGCTTCCAAGTTTCAGTATATTTGATTGTTTGTTACTTTAAATTTTGCAATTGAAGTAGTTTTAAAGAATTTTGCGCAAAGCATTCCATAGTGACAATTAAAACATACAGTAATTTCGTGAAAATTTGTCAATATTTAAAAACTAGTAACGAAAATTCTACCATATCATCGACATTCTAAATATTTAAAAACTAGTTTCAAAATTCATAAACGTTTAATAGAAGTAAGCTAATAATAAGACAATAATTCTGTTAAGAGGAAGAATCGAATTAGAAGAGAAACAATAGCAAGTTAGCAACTAAGGGTCTGTTTGGATTGAGAGTAAGTGAGAGCAATGGAGAGTAAGTGAATAAATTACTCTTCATTGCTCTTGTTTGGGAATGTCTTCATAAGAGTAATGGAGAGTAAAACTTCTCTCCATTACTCTTATATGGGGAGTAATCGGTTACACCCCAAGGTGGGGTGTAACCGAGAGAAGAGAAATTTTGAGTCTTTTAAATTTTAAAGTTCCCATTTATTCATGTTAGTTTGTTATATTTACGTCTTGGTTTTTGCTTTTTTTTTTTTCTCTACAAATTTATAAATTAAATAAAATTAGTTAAAATTAAGATAAATTAAAAATATATATATACAAATTAAATTCAAATTTTTTGCTATTTTTTTTAATTATTAAGTAATATATACTATATAAATAGTTAAACGGGTCATTTTTGGATCGAACCGAATTCGTTTAAAATTTTTGGATCATTTTCGGGTTGACCCGAAATCGATCCAAACCCGTCTAAGACTTGACCCGAACCCGACTTTTTCGGGTCGATTTTTGCCACCCCTACTCAAGACCAAACAGTCACTCTTTTTTTCTTCTTCATCGTCAAAGTTCTCAAGACAAATATACTTGTCAATAAAAAATTGAAACAGTAGTATCAAAATTGTCCTAATAAATAGCGCGTAAGAACACCGGCCTGAAAGTAAATTATATTAGCTTTGCTCAACTAAAAAACAACAACAAACACAAAAGGATATTTTAGTATTTTAATAAAAATTACTCTTATTTACTCTTTAGTTACCAAACAAGAATAATCATTTACTCTTCATTAATCTTATTGATATATCCAAATAAGATGAGATAAATTATTACTCTTACTCTCGTCTCCACTCGAATAATCTACTCTTGTTTAATCTTACTCTTATTTATTACTCTTATATCTAAACAGACCCTAAGGGTTTATTTATGTATCCTTTCAAACTCACTTTTTTTGAACTCACTTATATTATAAAATACATTACAAAATTAAAATAAATTATTTTTATTAAAAATTTACTTTTTAAATTTTGATTTTAAAATTTACTTATAATACAAAATAATTATAAAATTTTATTGTTATTAAATATTTTAGTTTTTAAATTCACTTTTAAAAAAATGAATCTATCATATAATAAACACGCCCTAAAGGGATTGAATTTTCTAATCTTATCATTGGTTAGCTATTTATACTGGCCACTGATTGATTTTCCGGCGTTATCATGACAGCTTACATTCGAAGTCCATATTATAAATTATAAGAGTATTTAAAAACATTTATAAAATAATTTTTTTAATACAATTATTATAAATATTTTGAAAAATGTGATTATTTTTTTATTAAAAAATAATTATTATATATATAATTTATGATAATTCTCTTATAAATATTATATATATAAATTTTATTATTTGTTAAACAAATAATAAAATTTGTTTTCAAAAAATTTTAAAATTTTCGTATTTAAAAAATGATTTTTTAGGTACTTTCAAGTACCAACGTCTCATATGAACTATTATACATAGAGTGAGCGTTTGTCATTATTTATTTTAAAATAATTCTTTAATTTTATATTTTATATTTTTAATTTATATTTTTATAAATAGTTAAAGTTTATTTAAAATTTAAAAAGTATATAAAAATTTGCATAGTTAGATTTTTTTATTATTTATTTTATTATATTTTAAATAAAAAATACAACTTATTCTTTTAAAAAATAAAATATTTTTTATTTAAAAGATACTCCGAAATACTCCAAAAATAGAGAAAAAATAGGACTTCTGATTCCAAAATATATGAATAATTAATTCATAATAACTAACCAAAATTTATTTTCTTAAATATTTATCTACTCTTTAAATTGTCTTACTTATAATGGATTGAACATTAAAATATTTAAACAATTTTAATTATTAATTATACGTTCAAATTATTCGTACAAAATCTTGATGTGATAACTAGTTATCTACAACTATTCAAAAATAGCAAGTGGATAATGCGATATCACTGTTGTTCATTAGTCCAACTTAATTTTTAATTAGCACTGATAATGAAGCTCAGATTCCTAATTTTTATCAATAAGAAATTAATATTGGATAGTTTTCTCGATTTAATAATATATAAGGATAATATCATCAGTGTTGAGAACATGGAGCGCCAGCCATCTAAGGATCTATTTGTCAACACTTTTAACTTATTTTTTATTTCAAAAAATTTGTTACTAAGTTATTTTTAAATTAAAAATATGAATTACATACAGTTTTTTGGAAAAACATTTTATTTAAAAAAATCTATGTTTAAAACTTATTTTAAAAATAATAAATAAAAAATAAAGTAATTTCTAAACTTCATATTTTAAATAATTTAATTTTTAAAATTCAGTTCCAAAAAAATTAGATTTAGAGCAAAAACATAGGCATTAAATTCAACTTTGTAAACAACTAGCAGTTGCTCTACTCGGGGATGAGGGGTGGCAAATTTAGATTTGATCCAAAAGTTCGATTCTAAAAAGTCGATTTCGTAATCTAAATTTAATCTAAAAAATTAAATAGATTTGAATTCAGATCCGTAATTAATTTATTTAACTTATATAATTATTTATATAATATATATTATTTTTAATTAAAAATATTTTTAAATAATAGTATGAAATTTGAATTTTTAATATATATATTTTTATATTATCATAATTTAATTAACTTTTATTTAATTTATAAATTTTTATTAAATTAATTTTTTAAATATATTATATAATTTATGTTTATTATTATTAAAAATTAATATTTATTTTAATTATTAAATAAATAATTTTGAATTTTATTTGATTATTAATAATTAATATAATTATTATATTAGTCATTCCGAAATCTACTTAAAAATTTGAATTGCCTCCCCTATTGGGAGAGAAAAACTTGTTTCAGTTTAACACAGCTAAGCATGACGTACATGTTATGTAATAACCCTTCGATATTATTTCTTATTTTATAAGAACAGAAATTTTGAATTGACCCGGTCGTATATTTTAATTAATTATGAAAGAGAGACTCGCGTACGTCTCTCAGTAGCTTTTCTTCAGACGTAAAGTTTTAAAATTTTCACGTGAGAACACTTGAAGACGAGTTCCAATTTTCCAATTTTGGAGTCCAGATCTTCCACTGATTTGGAAATAGTTTGAAATTGTTTATAAAAATATAATTTAATAAAAAATAACTTTAGTTATGTTAATTTTTTTTTAAAATTTTATATAAAAGATCGAGTTACCAAAAATAAATTATATAATAAATTATTTAAAAAGTAGAGTTTGAAAGTGAAATTAGTTTTATATTTATTTTTTAATAAAATAAATTTAAAAGTGAATTTTTAAAACTTTTAATAATTTTTTATTAAAATTGAGTTAATTTTTATATTTATTTTATTTTATAAGTGAATTTAAAGTAGAATGTTTAGTGAAAAAAAGATTCAGATTCAAGTAAACAAGTACGGAGCAGACATTAACTAGCAGGTATATGTTTCTCTTTTTTTTGTAAATAAATGATTGTTGAGAATTCAAATTTTGAACAATTAGAAAAATTCATACCCTATGCATCGATGATGATGTTAGGTGATATTTTGTTTTGTTTATTCCCTCATTATTTTTTTTAATTTTAAAATTGTATAAATTTTTATAATTTTTAAATAATTTAAATTATAAAAAATATAAATATTAAAATTTTATTATTAATTATTTTTATTAATTTTTTTGAGCTAAAAGAAATTTAATTTTAAAATATTTAAGATATTTTCTTCATTTGAAAAGTTTTGTTTTTCATAAGCATTTTTAAACATATGTAAGTCATGATAGTTAGTATTGTGAGTAGACCGTAAGATAAATGATCTTGCACAAAAGCTTCTATTTGAACAATATATTTACTTAAACAAATAAGCTTTGTAAAATTAAAAAAAATCTAAATTATAAATAATTTTAAAATAATGTTTCATTAAAAGTTATATTGGCATAAAATTAATAATTCTAATTTGCTTGGAATTGAAACAACTAAAGGAAGATTGATAAAATTTTCAAAATAATTTGTCTTGCGTTTTAGAGCATGTGTAGCAATGCTTATCATTGTTCATTAAAATTTCACTTTAATTTTTTTTAATAACTGTTTTATAGTACAATTTTTATTAAAAAAAGTGAAACGGACAAATAGATCATATATAATAAACTAATTTATATTATCTTTTAATAAAAAAACTTTTTTGAAAACTCTAAATTTAAACTTTTTCTTATTTTTTTTAATTTATAAGCACTCCTAATCTTCATTTAGAAAAGGACAAGGAGGATTTTGAATTCAAAAGATTTTACGGTCTTTATCTTCCAACAGAGGAGTTAGGTTGATGTTAATATTAGTATTAATAGTTCCCTTAACCAAATGGCAATTGCTCTAGAGAATTAAAGTCATGTTTCTAATTACATAAAATTTATTTATTTTGTGAACTTTTGAGTTTGAATTAATTTATTAATTTCCGTTTACTTCGAATTTGTAAAAAATTATCTTTACCTTTTATCAAATTCAAATTTTAGTTTCAAACAGAGATCAGAAGAGGCTGTTTATTTTCTTGTGCGAAACAATTAAATAATTTGCGTTCGCTTTCCTCTTCTTCCCAAATTAATCATGTTACACAAGCTAAGGAAAAAAAAAAGAGACGATGATACCATCAAAGTCAATAAGCTATTTAAGATACATGCGCGTCTTCTGAATTTGGCCGCATTTAGGATTAATTATAAGAGCGTTTTAATTTTTTTAAAAAATTTACATACATATTTTATTAATTCTTTTTATATTTTATAAATTTATTTAAAATTTAAAAAATAAAATTGTTACATAAATTTTTTTAATAAATAATAAAAAACCACTTTAGTCGATGTTCTTCCTTCAAGTTAAGTAGTAGTAATCCGCCGTAGCTGAACCAACGTTGATGGAGAACAACAGCAAGTGAGAAAAGAATTTAATAAGTCAATATAATTAATTAGCGCATCTAAAAAACACGGTATACTTCTCAATCAAATTCAAAACAAAAAAAATGAAGTAATGCTCAATAGTGAACAAATTATTATTAATTTTAAATTCAAGTAAACAAATAGCCAACCACATACGTTTTGGAACTTTCTCACAGGCTAAGCTAGCACGTTCCTGTCACTTGAAAATTTTTAATTATGAAATTAAGAGATAATTCTAGAAACCCAAACCACAACCCACACCACCTCGCAGCCAGTTCAGGATATTTTCTAGCTTTCAATTTTTTTTTTAATTTTTTGTGTTTGGTAAGAAGAATTAATTTCATTAAATGGTTAATTTTAATAATACCGATCTACAGAAGCAGCATCTTCTTCTCTGCTCTCATTTATTAATTACTGATCATTACAAAACAAATTCTTTTTTTAAGAGAAGAAAACGATTTCTCCAATCAAGGAGCAACAGGTCTGTGGAAAAGTTTTAAGTTTTCGTTATCTCTCGAAACGAGTCAAAGTCAAACTCTCCGGCTTGCTTACTTTGATTTCCTGGTTGTATAAAACACAGATTAGATTAGCCCACAGAGTTGATTTTTTCATTGAAACAATTTATCGCACTCTCTCTCTCCTCTCTCTCTCTACTTCAGATCGAATCGCAGTTTGGCTTTTTTGGTAAGAATTCATACTGAGATTAAGATTTATTTCTTGTTTTTTGATTATTAGAAAGATCAGTTTCTTTTTTCCTTTTTTTTTTGGTTGTTTGGTTTTTGGATCTGGATTGGATTTAGTAGTTAAAAGATCTTCAGTAGACAACTATGATTTGAGAATGTTTGGATCGAAATGTTAGTCGAATTTTGATATGAGAAAGGTTTGAGCTCATGGATTGTGGTTTATGACAGTTTTATCTTTGAATTGTACCTTAATTCTACTATTGATTGCCTTGATTGATGTTTTCTTATGCTTCTCCTTTGGAAATTCATCTGTTGGTAGGAGATTTTTTTTTTGGTGGCTGGTTTTTAAATCCTTTGATAGTTGGTTCATGCAGTGTGCAAATAGCTAAAGAACAAAGTCTTGCTTTATTTGAAGTACTTTAATCTCACATATGTATGATTTGGTGTTGCAATGAATTAAGAAAAATAGAAATTAAGTTTGATTTGTTAGCAATTATAGACATTGAATGAATCTTGTTCTTTTTGGTGGTGAAGAAAGTAAATTGCCATTTTGTTAATGAAGAGTAAGCTCAAAGACGAATTAAATAAGTATTTGTTATGAAGGATTAGTTCCTATAGCTACTTGGAACTGTAAATTTGATTGAGAAATGATCTTTAGCAAGATTATAAAGTATGCTTCTGCCGATTAATTTGATGTATCGATCTTGTGTTGCAGGCTCGTTTTTAGACTTAGATACACGAGGCAGTAAATCAAAGAGTGAAACAGAAAGAAAATGGGCAAAGGAGCTGGTTGTATGCCTAGCAAGAAGAAGCACCCTGAATATGAACCGGCAAATACTCCCAAACCGGAAGTGCAGGCCCCTGTACAACACACTGCTCGTGATAAACCTCCCACTGCACCTCCACCTCAGTCCAAACTGAAGATCTTCATCGTATTCTACTCGATGTATGGCCATGTGGAAACCCTTGCAAGGAGAATGAAAAAGGGGGTCGATGGAGTTGAAGGTGTTGAGGCAGTTTTGTATCGTGTGGCTGAGACACTTCCTGCTGAGGTCTTGGAAAAGATGCATGCTCCACCTAAATCAAATGATATTCCGGTGATATCCGCTGCTGATCTGGTCAATGCTGATGGAATATTGTTTGGATTTCCGACAAGATTTGGGGCCATGGCGGCACAAATGAAGGCCTTGTTTGATGCAACGGGACAGCTGTGGCAGGCAGGGAAGCTTGCAGGGAAGCCTGCTGGATTCTTTTTCAGCACAGGAACACAAGGAGGTGGTCAGGAGACAACAGCGTAAGCGTTTCTGTTCCTTCACTAACTCTGTAGCTTGGTAAATACATATGGTTGGTAGGATCTAAGGTACCTGATTTCTGTTTGGAGCAACATATTCCATTTACTTGCAGTCACTGATTCTTAGGTTGAGTCTTAGATCCCATTATCTTGCAGTTAAACTAACCCAGCACAGCTAAAATTGGTGATAGTTTAGTTGGAGAACTCTCTTGTTTAGTATAATTCAATTTTGCATTTTGATCCATTTCTTAATCATTATTTATAATCAACTTGATGTTGCATGCAATGGATACGGATACGGTTTGGAAGCAGTTAGTTATTGTCAATCTTGCATGTAAGGTTTGTGGGACAACTATATGGTATTTCACATTATATGGTCAATGGCCCTAGCCTAGATTGGTTCCTGGCTTGTTTTGTAGCTTTTCCATATGTAGTCATTCATTTACTCCCAGTTCCCAATATATGCTACTCATTTTGGTTCATATCTACTCAGAAGACACATTAAGCCAATTTTGTCATTGTTTTCTTCTATTATTACATATACGCTTTTGTTGTTGAAGTGGCAAGGATGCACAAGGATCTTTATTATGTGTTCTTGAATGGTAATAGCGTTAGGATTCCTTGGAGTTCTGCAAAATAACTTTGAGACATTATGGTAATTAAGACACTGTGTCGCATAACCTTCCTTCGGACATATTGGAAGGTCTTTACTACAATTTTCAAGCTCTAGTGGCGAGCTGCCTCAGCTGGTGGTTCTCATTTCTAAGCATCCTTTTTTATAAAGTTTCCACCACTTATTGAATAACTTTCGCTCTGATCAAAATCCACAATGCACAATATATATATATATATATATAGATAGATATAGATATAGATATAGATATAGATATTGTTTGTTTTTTCTTCGTATCAATTACAAGGCCTTTTGATCGTAGACAGTAGACAGTGAGGCTATCCTCGTCACGTCATGAGACATTGTTACAGTTTTGCAAAATTAATTTTGGTTTATGCATAAGAAATATCTTACAAGGAATTCATTAAAGGCCTATTTTTGGTATGTTCAGAAATGACCTTTTTGTGGTGCTCATTTGCAGTTGGACTTCGATCACTCAGTTGGCGCATCACGGTATGCTATATGTTCCGGTAGGCTACACCTTTGGAGCTAGCATGTTCACAATGGATGAGATAAAAGGAGGTTCTCCATATGGTGCTGGTACTTTTGCTGGTGATGGTTCGAGGCAACCAACTGAAACAGAGCTTGCTATGGCAGAACACCAGGGTAAGTATATGGCATCAGTGGTCAAGAAATTGGGACGCCACCAGTAGAATTGAAACTCAATTCTCTTGTATCCAGGCGAATTATTTTGTGAAACTATTGTGATTTCTATTTTAAGGCGTGATTACGGGATTTGGTATATTTTATTTATTTTCGTAGCCGGGTGTTACTTTATGGCCCAATGTTTGTTCATTTATTCTACATCTTTGTTGTAAATGGTCCTAAACACTGCAGAGATACCATAAAAACCGTGTGTTGTGATCATGAGTTCATTTACTGTTTGATTTCTCTTCCGCAATTCTTAAGGGTGCTGGCTTAGATTCAATGAAGTTGCAAAACTAAAGATTATTTTGTGTCAACTGGGAAAGAAAGTGAAATGAAAACCTTTCTGCTCAAAAAACTCCGAGTAAACTGTTCAAACTCCAAGATTTCGATAAAAAATCGGAATACAATTTTTGTAAGTTGTTGAAAAATGTAGGCAAATCTCCACATACAACTGAGAAACGTCACAATTATCACGTAACAAGTGATTGCCACTTCTGAGTGGTGGCAACTTCTCCAATTAAATTAGCTCTCTAAAATGAGAGAAAACTATCATAACATACCCCAAGAATGGTAGAGCACCAGCTCTCTAACAAAGCAATGAATGTACTCTTTGAGGCAAAACATTTACCAGTCTCTACATTGTATCCCCAGTTCCTGTAAACAGTAAACAATACATAGAACCACCACCATTTTACACAAATGACAATTCCCAAGCTGTAAGATCTTAAATGCCAAAGCAAATATGAAGAGGCTGCCAAAATTTGGAATCTCACAGGAGTGTTGTGAAGGGCGAGTTGTTATTACCTAGACGAACTTCCCTTGCTTAATTTGCTGCTTGCTCGTGGATCCTTTAAAGACTTTGCGATGCCATCAATGGCGACATTCCCCATCCCAACAGTCATAGCTTCCTGGTCATCCCTCTCCTTGTTAAGCTTGTTAGAAGCTTCAAGTTTATCCAATTGCATTGTTGACCCATCCCCAGTAGATACTTCTGCTTGTGTGGTAGGTTCACGGAGCCATGGACCTGCTTCAAGCCATGGATGGAGAAGAAGCTGTGCAGCTGAAGGTCGTTTTTCTGGAACAAAATCCAATATGGGGACGAGAAAATCGGCCATATCATTTGCATCCTTCTCACTAAATTCATATTTCTCTATCAGCACCTTGTTGAGGGGCCAAAACCGCAAGCGACGTATATGCCTCAAGTCACCATATCTGTTGAAGAAATCTCGAGAATACCGCCCACCTAGAGCAACCTAGATAAAACACCAATCTACTTTCAGAGTATTTCTTTCAAAAGGAAAAGCTTGAGCCAGAATATAGAAGGGGCATAAAAGCATAAACATACTTTGCGAGGCATCATCCCAAGGAGCTCCATCATCAGAGCCAAGTGATCCTGCATAAAGAGAACCATGCATCAAATTTGATACAGAAGAAGTTAGACAATCAGATATTATCAATAAAGAAATTAAAAGGAACACTCAACAGGAGCAGCTGTTGTTGTGGAATGAAAACAGACCAAGCACATCAATTTCAAAATTCTAGTAAAGTAAGTTTCTCCCAAAATAGGGAAAAAAAGGCTCTTGCAAAGTGAAGAGTTCGAAGAGCTACGAAAGAGTAGATATCATACGGATCCATTAGCCAAATTAATGAAGTAGAACCCCTTTAAGGAGACAAAAAGGAAATCACCATCTATAACTACAATTTACCTTTGCAGAACACAAATTTATAGCTTCTAAAAAATTACTGATGATAACTGAATAACGTCTAAGAATATTTGCTTATCTATTCTCAATATTCATTAAGAAGATACCTACTAAAAGTTTAAGAAAAGAAAAAAATACAACAGAATAATTAATGGATATAGCTTCTAGAATACAGGGCTCGATTCCAACAAATCAACGTCTAGAAGTCAAGAAACTGCTATGAAAATGACTTCCCTATTCTTAGTTTATTGAAGTCTCAGCTAAAGCATCTCGATAAACTGTTGTTCTCAGCAGACAAAGTAGGAAATATGTACAGAATCTCATTGAAAGCTGGCAGGACGGTGATGCAAAATAAAAACTTTACCTCATCTCGGTCATAGTTCTCACCACTATGTGGATCAAAAAGTACATCTCCTGTAGCAAGTTCAAAGCATATGCAAGCGAAAGACCACATATCTGCAGGAGTAGAGTATTTAGATCCCAGTAAAACTTCAGGGCAGCGATACTGTCTGGTTTGGATATCACTGGTGAACTGCTTGTATGTCCAACAAGCATTCCCAAAGTCCACAAGTTTACAATGCAAATCAGCTTCTAATGCAAGCTTCCTTCTTGTTGCTCTGCTCCCCCTCCTTTGCACATGTGCCGTTCCATTTGATGCTCCCATTCCAACACAACTCCCATTGATCACTGCATCACAGTCCTTATCTTGGGAAGCATCAGCCGTAGAAGCAGTTGGTAAGCTGTCAGAAGTAGCTGCCGCAGCACGTTTTGCCTTACGTTTAATCTTCTTCTTTTGATTCTTGGTAAGATCTCCATTAGATGGTGCAGGGGACTTTGGTGGTTGGTTATCCGGCTTCGTAGCAGGGATAAGCGGGGTTGCTCCCGACTGTCGTGGGTCCTTGGAGGGGTCAATTGTAGAGAGAAGGAGGATGTTCTCGGGCTTGAGGTCGGTGTGGATGATGGAAAGTTCACGATGAAGATAATCAAGGCCAACAAGTACATGCCGACATATTTCCTTCACCATTGGAAGAGGTACTCCTCGATAGTCAGTGTACTTAATCAGAGTCAATAAATTATCCCCCAAGTACTCAAACACCATACACACATGGTGTCCATTTGGTCCTGAATGCTTGAAATGGTCAACTAGCTTTACAACACACTTAGTGTCATTAGGATCCTTATCAGCAATCTGCTTTAAGATTGTTATCTCATCCATTGCGGCCTCTGTATAGTGTTGTGCACTCTTCTGCACCTTTAGTGCAACATATCTCTGCAAAGAAAAAATAAGTTGAATTATTTCTCATACAAACTAAAATAAGAAAAGGAAACAAACACATGCCATCAAAGAGACATCATTTTTTACGAGATTGTAAAATGAAAACCGCAACAGGATGTCGATAAATAACCTTATTTGGAGTGTCTGCTTGATTATTTGGTACAACAACGGTTTAAAAAGGAGTAGATAATTGTTTGCTTTCTTCAATAGTTTATAATTACCAATTTTTAATAGTGTAAAATATTCTAGAAAAAAAAATGTAGAAAAACCAAACTTAATCCCTTAATCTCCTTTCCCGGTAAACAAAATTTAGAAAAAAACACTTTTTGTGCAAGTTTCTTCCCATATCCATGACTTGTTTCAGTTCAGAATATCATCGTTAATATGATTAAAAACGAGATGATCTACAGTAAGTCTAAGAGCTAAGTTCACTGCATAAACCATATATCAACGTAATATCGAAAACAAATAGATCTTGTTTATGTTCTGTAAAAGCAGAACCATAAGAGGTGAGAATATTACTAAATATTAATGCATTTTCTAAGGCAGATAATAATCGAACTCTCCTACTGCAACCATTAGGTAATTTCCATGTGCATCTTCAATAGAAAATGGTAAGTTTGACGAGACTACCAAAACTATAATGATATTATCAGCCACAACCTTCTTCTTATCCCCAAGGTGTGTCTTTTTTGTTATTGAAGCAACCACAAAGATGGATTGTGCTTCTGGAAACTCATGTTTTCTAAAACCCTAAGCTCATACGATGGAAGACCTGTTTTGGAAGGGAAACAATATAGCAAGCAGCACCCACATAGCTGTATCTACACCTATGCTGTACCACTTAGTAGCAACCCATTTCTGTGGAGATCAGGTTATTTTCTGCTTCTCAAAGCATATAAAGCACTCTTGGAAGTGGTAGATAAGTAACACTGCATAAAGCCAGGTAGCCTCCCTAAGTTCCTCTAGTGAAGTTTCCAAATCTACTATGCACAACCAATTCTCTTGCTTTACCATGAAACTCATTAGATATGACCAGGGCAGTGTTTCGACTAACTTAGAAAGGATAGAACTGTTTCAACAAATCTTTTCTTCCTTTATCATCTAAGAAAAAGCAAAACATAAACACAAATATCTAACGGGCGGCAGTTATCTATGAAATTTTAAATGTTCAACTAAAACCATCTTTTAACCTCTCGAAGAACTATAGCAAATTTGTAAAGATCTGTTTGTCTTGGTAATATTGACTTCATTTTGGCAGAGACTGGGTGGGAGATGATAAAGACAGTTCACATCGCTTATCTTAGTAACAAGGTTTCATGTGGCACTTCTAAGTTCTAACAAACGTTATGTCAAATATTAAAACTAAGAAAGCTTACAATTCAACTCAACCAGAACAGATGAAATTTCTGTTCATCAACAATTAAGAGAGTAAGGCTCTTCTTCCATCTCATGCCAGAAGGGAGGGGAAAAAGAAGTGATATTTTCCACCGACTTCTCATCAAATTTTCTTAGCTAAGGTCAAACATAGATCAAACTTGTTTGAACAATGACAAAGGTTTTTGCTTTCAAATCCACGAGTCAATCACCTCTGGGTAGCCTATTAGTCAACTAACCAAAAAGGCTTCATCGCTAGCTTACAAGAATTTAGTGCGGGGTCTAAAAACATATATAAAGGCGACAACTTCTTTCCATCAACCTTTCAAACTTTAACCAATAAAACTGTATTAAAAAAATACCAAACCACCATGAATGATCAGAACTTCCCATCAATAGTCAAGCTTTCAGCGATATTAATTGGTAACAAATTTTCAACATTCATGAAATGAACTAGAAGCACATTGCTTGATGAGGTCTTTAGGATCAGGACTAATGATTGTAACAATCCTCAATGAAACAAGCTTCCACCATAAGAAACTTGACGACAAATCATCAAATGATAAGACAATATAATGATCACACTCAAAATGTTGAAAGTCAGGCGGGTCTAAAACGATAACAAGGTGATGATTTTCTCATCAAACTCTTAAAGTTTCACAAATAAACTAGGCAATGAATCATAAAATGATACCAAAAACAGGATGAAATTGTAAATTTTAGTTTTGCGGACTGAACCTACAGAAACAAGGTGTCAACTTCCCCTCAAATTCCGACACTTCCGCAAGCAAGCTTGAAAAATCGAATTGTCAAACAATAACCCTACACTTTATTATACTACATATCTTAAAGTTGAAAGAACTTGAACCACATCGTGGGTGCAACTTTTGATCAAATTCTACAACTTATACCAACAAAACTTGATAACAAGGGTAATTTAATATTTCTTACAGAATATACGGTATCCCAGGCTAGCCAGACGGTAGAAAAGTGTCCCCAGCCGAGCTTGGATTGCACAACATAAGCTCCCTGCTTGAAAGTATCACCAATCCGAACTGCATGGTACCCACCTCGCCGGTAATCTTCCGTTCCTTCGTCTTCCGACGTGTAGTTGCTGCTATAATCGTCCTCCTCTTCCTCTTCCATGCTCCGCCGTTCTTCTTCCGTCGTCTCCATATCTAAAACTCTCCAACTCTTCAAATCTTTATGTTCTATGATTCCTTTGCTATTCAATGCTGAATTTGCTAGATTTATACTTAGTACCTGTTAATCTAAGCCCTTTCAGTCTTCTAGAGCTATCAATAGATTTGAGGATAGCGTCTTTTTTCTTGAAACTTCATCTGCCGATGCTCCGAAACGATTACTGAGGTGGTTTGATTCTGATAACAAAAAGATTCGATTTTTTAAACGAAATCAAGATTGTAGAGCTAACTAGCGCCAGAGACTGGTGCTGATTGCAGCAATTATGCTGACAGATCTATTGAACTAGCTACGAAGTTTCTAGAAGGGAGCTGGAATTAGGGCCCCGTGCCGCTGTACCTAGTAATGATTAACGTTGCTGGAATCCACACAGCTGCCACCGTGCCGCTGCCGCTGCTTCGCCGCTGTTAATCGTCTCTTTATCTTCGGTTGGGGAAAGTCGGAATATAAGCGGTGGACTAAAGATTGGTGTATAGTAAGCCTTTGGAACATTATAAGGTTAACATGTTCCATAATGATTTGTAGTTTTTATGTTCAAAAATATTTGATAGTTTCGTATTTTAATTGAAACTAATTTATGTTATATTTTAAGCACAAAAAATTAAGTTTTCTAGAGTTGGGATTTCCATATTATACATGAAATAGGAAAAATACGGGAGTAGTTGTATGTGTTTTATTACAACGAAAATCGATCTGTTAAGAAAATATTTATAAACTAATATTAGTATAATGTAAATTAGTAAATATTAAAAATTTGCAGAGAATTTAGTAGATAGGAATAGTTAGAAATAATTAAATTTGTCAAATTTATAATTCACGATAAAAAGCACAATGTTAATTGGTAAAATGTACCGTACATTTTTATATTTTTTAGTAAATTTGATAATATGTTAAAATTTATATAAAATTTAAAAAATATAAATATTATTTGTAAAATTTATTAGTATTTATTTAATTATTTTTTTAATCAAAATAAATTGAATTTTAAAATTTAATAAAAATTTTTATAAACACTTTCAAACGGACCGATAAAAAAAATTTAAATAGTAAACTCTATTAAAAAATATTATTTTAAGACAAACTTAGCTTAAAATCGTTTGTAGGTTGAAATAAAATTTATGTTAATGATACAAAAACACAAACGGCGAAAATAGTTTTTGACGGTTGAAATTTTCTAGTAATTTTTACCATTTCGACAAAAGAAAGTATTAATTTTAAGGGAAGTTTTAAATTCTTAAAGCAAACACTTCAAAAAATATCGAAACAAAAAATTAGAACAAAAAAAGAATTTATAAACAAAAAGAGAAACTTATTTGGTGCTACTTAAAACTATTATGAGACCTCTAATACAAATATAATAAAATTTTCATTGTAAATAAACAATGACGATGGCGTTCAGAGTTTCATCGGAACTTCAGCAACCACTGGCGGGAGTTTTGACAACAGTGGCTAGACTTCGATCAGCACAACCAGTGTTAATAAGATCCGGCTGTGACTGATGATTCGTCGGACTCCGGTGATCACCAGCAGGAGCTAAGACGTTGGTGGTCGAAATCTGTCGCCGCCGATGGTGGTTGAACGAAGCACAGATGTTATTAGTGATGTGTTCTACCTCATTAGTCTGCTTTAGTAGATTTGAGTAAATTTCTTTAAAACAAGTTTTCAAAATTTGCAAAATAACAAATTTAATTTTGGCAAGTTTTGATTCTTTCGAAAATCAATTTACAAAAAACGAAATGTAACTAAATTCCTCTCTAATTCTTCAAACAGTTTAACGTAATTAAACTGCCTTTAACTTCAGTAGATCGTTTTTAGTTCTAAAAATCAAACTTTGTAAACTGTTCCTTAAAGAAAGGTCACAATCCGAACATCATCGACCAATCAGAAAAATAGTCGTAATACCAAAGAATGGCGACACTAGCCTCTATTACGTAGTCGAAAGCAACCAACGGTAGTTTTAGGTCGCTATTCACGTATGATCAAAATAAATTTAGTTGTCGTTATTTAATTAAAAATAATCATATTTTATTAATAACGACTAAAACTATAGCTGGTCGCTTTTCGCACTCAACAGTGACAAAAATAAATGTTGTCATTAAATATTACATCAGTAGCAACCTATTTGAGTGTGGTCAATATTATATTAAAAATAATAGTGACCGTTTTTTAAAAAAAAGTTTAGAAATATTTATAAAATAATTTTATAAACTAAAAAATGTTTTTATTTTATTTTAATAATATATTTTATTTCTGCAGAGAATGATTCTAAATTTTTGCAGGGATATTTGAAAGTAAATTTTTTAAAAAATTTGGAATTTTGAAATTTCAGAACTAAAAATATTTTAAATATTTAAAACCAAAATTTATTTTATTGACTTTAAAATAATAATAAATAATTTATCATGTATAATTTTTTATATTTTTAAATTAAAAAATATATATAATAGACTAAATTTTAAGTTATGAAAATAAAAAATTAAAAAAATAAAATAATATTTTAAAAGCACTCCAAATATGCATTACAGAAGAGTTGAAATTTAGAAAGGATGTGAACATAAAACTGTTTGGAAAGATGGCTCACTCAAAAATTGCCAATTTTTTGAAGAAAATTTTCACTATTACATACATATTATCCATAAAAGAAAATGAATCCACATGAATTTTATGGAGTCTTATAAACATATATTCCCTTTCTTTTTTTTAATTACATCCCCGGTGATGAGGTTAAAAATCACTGATCACATGCTAATTGACTTCCCACCATCTTGAAACAGGAAGAAAAAGAATAAAATTTGAATGATTTTTCTTCTCCTAATTGCATCAACACTTAGAAAGAACAGTTGTAGCTCATGGAGATGAATGCCTGCTCCGTTTCAATGCTTTGCTTGCTTAATAGCCCTTGTACACTGGAGGCGGCGGTGAAGCATACTCGAACGATTCTGTCGGCGGCAGGTACTCGTAGAAGTCTGTTGGTGGCGGTGCTGTTACAGTCTCCGGCGGTGGAGGTCTAGCTACTGGAGGAGGGGGTGAGCTTACAGGTGCTGGTGGTGGTGGGGAATGGACTGGTGGAGGTGGTGATGCTACTGCTGGTGGCGGTGGTGAGTGCACCAATGGTGGAGGTGATGCTACTGGCGGAGGTGGTGAGTAGACCGGCGGTGAAGGAGGAGGTGAGAAGACTGGGGGTGGCGGAGATTGTACCGGTGGTGGTGGGGAGTGCACCGGTGGTGGTGGAGGTGGTGAGTATACTGGGGATGGTGGAGGTGGTGAGAACACCGGTGGTGGAGGAGGCGGTGAGAACACAGGTGGTGGAGGAGGCGGTGACTGCACCGGCTTCTTCTTCTCTGGTTCCTCGGGCTTCGGTGGTGGCGGTGATCTTGATCTGCGCGGATCTAGTGGTTGAGATGTTGGTGGAGGAGGTGATGGCAATGGAGTTACCGGTACTTCGAACGGCGGTGGAGAGACTGGTGCAAGTGAAGGTTTTGGTGATGGATGAGGGTTTACGGGTTCCACTGGCTCCACCGGAGATGTTTTCGGCGACGGTGGTGGACCGACTGGCTTAGATGGCTTCACTGGTTCAGGTGCTGGCTTCGGGGAAACCTTCGGAGCTGGTGGAGGAGTAACTGGCTTCACTGGCTCAGGCGAAGGTTTGGGTGAAACCTTTGGCACCGGAGGACTGACCGGGTCGGGCTTAACTGGCTCCGGTGAAGGCCTCGGGGAAACCTTTGGCGCCGCAGGATTGACCGGCTTGGATGGCTTCACTGGCTCAGGTGCTGGTCTTGGTGAAATCTTTGGAGCTGGTGGATTAACAGGGCTCGGTTTCACCGGCTCCAGTGAAGGTTTTGGTGAAACCTTTGGAGCTGGAGGACTAGCTGGCTGCACCGGCTCAACCGGAGAAGGCTTCGGTGCAGCTGGCTTTGGAGCAGGAGGGTTCACCGGCTTCAATGGCTCTACCGGAGAAGGCTTTGGTGCTACAGGATTTGAAGCCGGAGGACTAACTTGCTTCGGCTCTGATGGAGCAGTCGTCTCCGGTGTCGGAGAAGCCTTTGGAGTGTTGCTTCCCTTGTAGCCGCATTTGAACTTGCTGCACTCCACACGGCGGTTAAGGATAGGGGCGCAAAGGCGTGCCGTCTTCTGCTTGGGGCGATCCGCCAAGCAGTTGCTGACGTCGTCGAACTCCACGCCGCTGCGTGCTCCAGGAACACACTCCGTTGCTTCTCCCTTGAAGAAGTTGTATGAAAAGGTGAATTTCTGAAGGTTAGGAAGCTTGCAGATTTCCTCCGGCACAACTCCAGTGAGGAAGTTGTGTGCCACACCGAGTTGTTCGACGCTGGAAAGCCCAGACAAACTCGATGGGAAAGCTCCAATCAACCTGTTTCCGCTGACGTCGAAGACCGTAGCGTTCGCAAGAAGCCCGACCTCAGGAGGAAGGCAACCAGTTAACCCGTTGTTGATCAGTACCATCTCGTTAAGCGTCTGAACCATTTGTCCGATGCTTGACGGAATGCAGCCGGTAAAATTGTTGTTAGCCAGAACCAACAACGAAACTGGCGAGTTGCCCAACGTGTCAGGGATCGTCGACTCGAAACGGTTGTCGTTCAAGAGCAAAGCGTCCAACGGCTTGTCGAACAATTCTGGCGGCAAAGCACCCTCGAAATCATTGAACCTGAGATCGAGATACTTCAATCCCGGCAACCCAAGAACAACCTCCGGAAACTGTCCCACGAAGCGATTGTTGCTGACGTCGAGCTCGTGGAGCAACGTCCACCGGGAGACCGACTTGGGCAGAATTCCACAGAACCTGTTTGAGTTGATATGGAACAATGCCAAGTCAGACAACAGCCCGATTTCCGCCGGGAGATATCCGGCGATATCAGCACCGTTCAAATCAAGCCCGGCAACGACGTGCAAGGTCGGATCATCAAGAGCATCGGAGCAGAAAACCCCGTTGTAAGAACAAACATCAGGGCCCTCCCAGTTGCCTGTTACATTGTTAGGATCAGAATAGATTGCGTTCTTCAATGCCTGAAGAGCAATGTAAGCTCTCCTTAACCTCTCATTCTTAAACTTGATATCAATTTTAATATGGAACTCGTAGTCGGCAGGAAGATCGCCGCCTTCGCTACGGAGAGATAGAAGCTGACGACGAGCAATGGAAGAAGCCTCGGAATCGGACAAGGCAGTGGCGACGGAGGAGATTGATAGTAATGCAGAAGTAAAGAGAAGGAAGATAATTGAACGCCGGCCAAAGGCCTCCATTGTTTTGAGCCTCATCACCCTGGGAAGAACCCCAAGGTTGATTTTATTTTTATTGGAATGGGGGAAGAAGGGGGTTGGATGAAGGAGTTGGGGAAGAACTTGAGGGGGTTATAAAGATTTGATGGAGATGGAATTAATGGAAATGAACTATATTTGGGTTAACGGTTCTCCTTGTTTCTTGCATGGATGCAGGAGAGATGGAAGACTGTTTTTTTCTTTAGGGGGTTCGGTTAGTTTTATAAGTTTGTGATTTTGAAACATTTCAAATTTTTACTTGTACGTGGTGTTGGATGAAAGAGCGGCACGAAATATTTTATTTTTTATTAAGTATTTTTAATTTTTAATTTAATTTTTTAAATTAACTTTTAAAAAACTCACTTTACATAAGATAAACACGCCCTTAAACAATCGACGTCTATGCTTGAATATCTTCAAAATAAAAAATATTATTAATTATTATTATTTTTAAGATAAAAAATAGCTTATTTTTTGAAATATCTTCAAAATATTTTTTATTTTTTAAAAAAATTATTTAATAAGTATTTCCAAGTGTCCCCTATATATATGATATCATTCATTGCCTTTGGGAGGCTGGCAATTTTGTATTGAGATTGCTTAAAATTGAAGTCAAATTGTGCTTCACATAATCAGAATGATGACCTGTTAACAGTTGAACGAATCGACTGATTAACCAACAAAAGACAACAAAAACGGAAGTATAAGAAATAATTACTCAAATTGCAGAGTTTTTACAGATACAAAAGACTAGGAAAATCTTTATGATGTTCTTCAGAAACATCAAGGGCATGTTTACTTGCCCAAAGGTGACCAAAAAGTGAGTTTTTTAAAAATAAATTTTAAAAGTATAAAATTTACAAAAGTAATTTTGTAAAACTAAATTTACAAAATTATCTGAAATAATTTTTTGGTGTAAAAAAAATCACTTCCAAATGAAATAAATACAGCTCAATGCATAAATACTCTCCGTTACTCGTACATGAAAAATTGGACACAAACCTGTAAACTCATACACAATCATTGGAATTGCTACTACAAAAAAATTGAAACCAATCCTGTAAACGCAACAACACACTGCAGTAGTGATTCATTCAATACAAACGAAAGAGTCGATACGTAAAAGTGGAAGCTGAACCCTACCTACATAACAACATGCTGTTCTGTTACCTGGAACTGATCAAGCTGAAGGCCATATCCTTCACTAGCTCGAAGCCTGGCAACTGAAAGATGCACTCCAGAAATGCTCTATATATTTAGTAAAGTGCATCCTGTGAGAGACACCAAAGAGAGATGTAATGTAGTCTCATAACATGCTTTGTAAGGTACTTTGTGGAAGAAGTATTATTTCTTGTGACAGGACATGATAACAAGAACACATGGAAACCAACCATTGCTTCTGCGTAACTCCTCAGAAGTAGATGACCTTCTTTCCAAATTAAAGAAACACTATTTCGAATAACTTTCAAAGGTTAACGTAGAAATAGGACAATAACAAAGTAACAGAAGGAAAGCAGAAAATAGTAAGATAAACAAGGGCGAAACTAGCAATACTATAGAAATGCCTAACTATATTATTGATCATCAACTAAATTGTTCTTTGGGGAAGTTCAATATAGAGTAAAGCAATTAAATGCCATAGATCATAACCTTTTATGATAAAGGCTCACTAAAGATCTCTGCATGACAATCTATAAAACATACACGTTTGGATTCTGTAAAGAATAGTCAATTCTTACTGCAAACGGAATATGAATGAGGTGAGTGATAGCTTCTTACCGCTTCCAACCAAAGAAGCAATTTTCTCTAAATATGTTCTAAAAGCCAAATATCTAAATTAATCTAAATTATGTTCTCAAGCCATCTAGGCCTATTCTTGTTAAATTGTAATCAAATTTAATGTGACGAAAAGTATTTAACATAAGACAGAATCGTAGTTTCATTTGCTGGAGAAGATATCATCTTTTCGAGCAAGCATAGCAATACAAAAATGATATTAATTCAAAACTTTGGGACTGGACCCCAGGCTTCAGCTTAAACTGTAAATGAGAACTCGTAACTCTTTCCAGATCAATGTACCCGAAGGGGTTGAGTCATTGAATAACACAAACACAGAAGTGGGTTCCAACAATATTGTCCTCTGGATCTCCTGATTCACTGCACAAGTAAGGACAAGTAGGCAACGAAGCTCAAATCAGATACCAACTAGTAAAAAACTATAACGCAACTAACACTACTCTCAACGTATAGTTTTGCAGTTCTCAGCAGAAAAAGTTCTAAGAACATCACAATACTAGCAACCAAACATTTGCAATCTCAGCAAGAGAATGCTTAAATGGCTTGCTGAACCAGGGCAGATTGCCAACTATTTGATGTGGCAAGTCAATCATGAAGCTTCAAGGCTAGTATGGAGTGCAACTCCAGTATGATAGCAATCATTTGGATGTTCTTACTAGCAGTCTTTTGATATTAATTAGTCAATCTTGATAAGTGGCATCAGTAATTCTCATAGTTACTAAAAATGTTAGCTTCTTTGGGCATTTGATTGCATTTTAGAAGCAAAGAGACATATTCTTGAAGTAGCTTACACTCATACATTGATCTGTCGACTCGTAATTGTATTCCTAGATGATGTTCCGCCCTATCCATGCATGATTGATGGGTAACAAAAGCAAAGCCAGAAGCTAAAGCTGAAGCTCTTCCCAACAAACAAGAGTTTTCAAAGCCATAAAAGAAGGGGGCAGAAAATGATTTAAAACCAATGAGAAAAGGGTACGTACACGGAATCAAACTCTTTGATCACCACGAGCCCTTTTCCCACAGCATCCATCCACTTGACATTCCTCTTCTCCACCCCAGAACCTGAGTCATCTGACCCTGAACACTTCTTAAGGCAGCTCCTCAGAACAACAGCAGGTTTGGCATCTTCCGGTTCGTTCTTTTCCACTTCATCAGCCTTACCATCAGATACTTTCTCCTCCACAACACTAGCAACTGATGTTGGGCTGGGAGCAACATTGTGGACACCCTCCAATTTCACAGCACAAGGAGGGCGAAGGCTAACAGATGACTTGGGGAAGCAGACTGAAGGGCAGTAGGGCTTGCAATGTGAGACCCTCATGAGAATGTCCTAGTGAACGACAGACTACCACTTTGATACACATCTCATGATCCAATGGAGAGCGAAAACGTGAAAGCTTTTCTCCTCAAGATACCATTCTGTAACTTCAAAAAATCACCAGCAAGGAGAATCCAGTTCGAGAGAAGATGGATGATAGAGAAAAGAGCCACTTCACAACAATCTTTATCTGCCAAAAGAGGTCGGCAATTGGAAATTAAATCACCCAAAAACTCTAGAAACAGAATTATCTGCTCCTCAATCTTTCGAGAGGATTGTGCAAGGATCACCTGCAAAAGATTCCAAAAGAGATGAAACTGATATTACAAAATTCTTGAAGAAAAGAGCATAAAATTCAAACTACTTTCTCAAGAAACAGGGAAAACCCCAAAAATTCACAAATTTCTACGGAAAACCATATCAAATCTAAAATAAAATCGAAACAAAAGCAGAACTCAGCAACTGAGGGCAAGAACAAACTCGCCAAACACAAATTAGAGAAAAAGAACGGATTTTGCTACCCAATTACAACTCCACTAATCAAGAATTATCAAGAACTAGATACACAGCACTATCAAATGAAAATAAACAGAAATCAGAGGTCGGAATTTTACCCCAAAATTCGAACTTTTTGCTAATCACAAGACAGTGGAACTGAATCCATTTGAGAGTGGCAAGAATCAAAGGCTTCTTTCATTCCTTTCTGTAAATAATGATGATAATAGTAAAAGTTATCCAGAAAATTGATACAGCCTTATTACTCTGAGAAGGAACGACTGTGCCAAAACTATCCCCCTTGTAGTTTGCTAAAGAAAAGAGAGGATAGATAACCACTAAAAAGTTTTGAACTGTTTCTGTTCTTCAACAAAAGACCACTCTGTCCATTTCAGTCCACTATCTTTTACCAGCTGCTCTTTTGGATTTCTTTATCTTCTATGTTCTTGTTTAAAATATCAGCTGCCTTTCTTTTTTCATAAACCGAATCATAAAATTCACTAACTAAAAAATACATAAGAATTTAATTGAATTTTAACCGATGTAAGCCAATTCTTCATGTAAAGTGCTAGCAGCTTAAACTGTTAAAATAAATTTATAGTAATTGTTCAGATTATTGTGGAATTTCTTATTTGAAAATAATTATGGTAATTGCGGGCTCATTAGGTAATCAAAGAAACATGCCCATGTCTTACTCAATTCAAGAGATATTTAGGAATACTTATTGAAAGAAGCTTTTCGAAAAAAAATTTAAAATTTAAAATGTTTTTTAAATGCTTACTTTTTTTACTTTAAAAAAATAATTACTAAAAAGATTTTACGATGTAAAATTTTTTTGCATTTCAAAATTTTTTAAAAAATTTCTATAAAACATTTTAGAAATTTTATTAAAAAATATTAAATAAAAAATTGAGAAGAAAAGCTTCTCCAAACATGCCCCAAAAACCTAAATTGAATTAAACGCTAACCACCAAACGAAAGAGGCATCAATCTCTTTTCCAAGGTTGTTGCTTCTCAACATTATTCATTATTATTATTATCATCACACAAACTTTAGCTAATAATATACTAGTGAGCCTGTGGTTCGAACCCCGTATTTTTTGACTTTGATACTATGTTGACAAACCAATTGAACTAAAAATTTAAAATAATAAAAAAACTTATTACTACATTAATTAATTATATATTATTTTATTATTTTAGATGAAAATCGTGATTTTTTAAGTATAATGCTCTACTTCAACTATTAAAAAAACAAACAAGAGATTTCTCAATGGATAGATATGCAGATAATATATAGATTAGAATGTATGAAATAGAAATAGCAATATATAACCATACTCGTGAATTGAATATGAAATCGATCTACTTAAATCGATTTCATTATTAATTTTAGTCATATTTGGATCAGGTTTGGATCAATTAAGAATTGATTTATAAATTAAATAGATTTAGATCGATTCAAATTAATTCAAAATTGATCTATTTTAACTCATATAAGTACTTGTGTAGATAGAAATATTTAAATAATAACATTAAATTTTAATTTAATTTGTATATATATATTTTTTGCTTACTTTATTTTTTTTTTATTTTCTTATTTAATTTATAAATTTTGTCAAAATTATAGTTTTTCTATCTTGAATATGTGATACCTAATAATTTTACCTATTATTGTTAGAAATTTATTTTTATTATTCTCATTTTAATAATTTTAATAATTAAATAGGTTAGTCCGAATTTGATCCGATCATTGAATATGTTGAATTATAATTGATAATTTTTATCCATATAATATATAGATCGGATTAGAGTTGAAAGATTTTGATCCGATCATCGTATTTGTTTGACTTATTAACTTATATTGTCACACCTAATAACAAAATAGAAATGACAAAAATACTAACGATTTAAGAAAGGTACAATTTTCAAGAATTTTTTATTAATTTACTAAGTATTGTAATCTATGTATAATTATGTGTTATAATTTTTACAATTCCCCTTAAGGATCCACGGTTTTAATTTTTTTATCATGATAATATATGCTTTGTGAATATAAGTATATAACAATGATTTATACTTAATGATTCTTTAAAATGATCCAAAAATTTCATCCATTTTGACAATTATATCATTTTTTAACTCAAACAATTAATGGTAAAGAAAAAAATAATTTTAGAAGCTTAATGAATAGCCAAATATTATTTATGGAAATTATAAGCATGCACAAAGACAAATTAGTATTTAGATCATAAAATGGAATACTATATGCAAAATGAATTATTAATTAATCTAATATTTGTCTACTATATTGTTTTACTATTTATGTGCTGATTATTGCTATTATTTTAGTATTTCAAAATGTAATAAATTATTCAAGATTAGATTATCTTTTATTGTGAAAAATCCTAGTTATCTTTCATAAACCTTATGACTATCCTAGTAAAAACCATTTAAATAAATGAAGTTTTTTTTTAAATACTTCTTTATCCTATCATTTTGTTTTCTAAGTTTTCTTTTTAATTAAATTTGTGTGATCTATTTTTTACTAAAATTGATATAAATACTATCAACGTTCCTTTATATATATCTACATTTTACTCTCAAACAACTTTTTTAAAAATCCAGTCAAGAATTAGAGTGAGATTTACGCTCCGGATCAACGATTTTTGGATCGATTCAGACGGGTAGGTCCAAATTTGTTAATTATGCGCTCGTCAACCCTCGAGTAAATTCTATTCTATTGGTTCTCGTCTTATGTCCATAACATTTTCTTTTAATTTGATTGCTGTTTGTATTTAGTAAGGATGGTAAGTAGATCACATTGAGTTACCACTTGGAATAATAAGAACTCCAACATTCATTTTTTACTTGGACTTAAACTCGAACTCGGGTCTATTTTAAACAGCTACATCATAATTATCTTCGAAAGATTTCACAATATTATAATAAATCGAATATAGGATGTTCGAATTTGATCAGATTTTTTAATTGATTTAGGGATATTTTGATCAATTTTTAGTAAAAATGGGTCAGAAAATTTTTTTTGCAAAAAACTTTAAAAAAACAAAATGAGACGGTAGAACGATTATTTAGTCATAAAATCCAAAAAAGAATGGCACACCGTAGCATAACCTTGTATTGATATAGCTAGGGAAATTTTAAAAATTTTTGCAAAGATGAGACCTTTCAAAGTTCTCATGTAGCTGTTCATTCCATTCTTGAATCAATCAGCAGGAGAATTCTCTACTAGTGACTTTATAAATTAGAATGAAAATCTATATCAACTAAAAAATTTTCAAAAAATCTCTCTTCACAAATTAGTAACAACTAATTAATGCTTCTTAGTTCTTCCACTAGATGTAAAGATCATTCTTTTCAATTTAATAGCTAAAGATAATTGGTTTACATACCAAATTACTTGCATGCAAATAACAACATATTGGAGAAGAAGTTTCTGCAACAATATTACAAACAGAAAATTCATGTCTGTTCACCTGTGTTCGAAACTACTCAGTGCATCATCAAAAGGAACTTGCAAAGGTTCAAGAGTATCGACAATGTCTCTCATGAGAGGTCTTGCTTTTGGATTCCTGTTGAGGCAATGGTACGCAAGCATCGCGGTCTTATGCACACCTTTAACCGGATAGTCTCCTTCAAGTCTTGGATCTACAATGCTAAGCAGTTTCTTCTTATGGGTGAGCATAGGGAGTGCCCAATCAGCCAGGGTCTGTTCTCTTGCTGGACGGGATTTGTCTAATGATTTCCTTCCTGTTAGGAGCTCAAGAAGAACCACACCGAAGCTGTATACATCACTTCTTGCCGTCAAGTGACCTGCAAAGAATGGAACTTTCTAGGCTTAGTTCTCAGGAATCAACAATGCACTTGCAGCTACTTCATATGATAGTCATGTTCAGTATATATAGAGTGATCTGAATTAGAAGTCAATTAAAATGAGCAATAGCGCACGAAAGCTTTTAAACAAAGAGTCAGTGAAGAGCACCTGTCATGATATATTCTGGAGCAGCATATCCATAAGTTCCCATTATTCGAGTAGAAACATGAGATTTATCACCCACTGGTCCATCTTTTGCTAGTCCAAAGTCGGAAAGCTTTGCATTGTAATCCTACATATACATCAAAGTAGTTTTATAAAATAAGCATGTGGAAAAAGGAAATGAAACAATATAATGAGACATAGCATCTCAACATAGATAGTAAGATTAATCTGAAGTACTGCAGTCTTTTTAAAACTTACAATCAGAAAAGCACAAGATAGTTATCATCGAAAGTTTTGAAAGCAAGACAAGTAATAGAAAATTTTGCAGTTAGATAGTTCATCCTTGAGCTCAGGGGTACAGCTATTATCTCATACACGCTAACTAGAATCAACCAGATGAACTGATAAAGGCTAATTAAACAATCAAAAGCGTGAAGCATTTGTTATTTCTCTGTTTATATTTAATCTTGTTTGCAGCAGCTACTTCTCCAAAAGCAGCTTCTGGGATTTAATCTTGCTGGAACTACATGCAGTTTTTACTTTCAAATCTTACCACGTCTAGCAAAATGTTTGATGTTTTAAAGTCACGATATATGACTGGTTTATCAGCATCATGTAGAAAAGCAAGCCCTTTAGCTGCACCCAGTGCAATCTTCATTCTAATTGACCAAGGAAGCGGAAGCCGTACTCCTGCATATAGTTTATAGAAAAGCACGAAATTAATTATAAGATACGTAGAAGGCTATTGGTAGTAGTCACTGCCTTAAGCCAAGAAGCACAACAACGCCTGTGCTTCGATACTGGAATGAGATTTGAAGTACCATGATGACAAGAAGGGCATTATAGTTTCTGGTTGTAATAGAATAAATAACATTACGAGATTGTCATGTGATAGAAACACTATTGTTTAACCAACTCAGCGTTATGGCATAGCATGCCTAATTCACACTGAATAGCATAATACTTCACTAGTCTTTGGATGTACTAAGTCAGGAAAGCATATCTGTATATTTGATTGCTATATCCTGCTAGCTATGTAAGGTGCACTTACTTGAGAAAAGATTGCTTTCAACACTTCCACGAGGCATGAACTCATATATAAGAACTCGGTGCTCATCTTCGCAGCAATATCCTATCAACTTGACCAGATTTGGGTGTGAAAGTTGCCCAAGAAATATAACTTCAGCCTGCAAAATATTGCAAAGTCCCAATAGGCATAACTAAAAAATGCCCGTCTCTGGATGTATTAGGTTTAAGGTAAATGAATGAAGGATTTTAACTTACTAGCCATTCTCTGTGACCCTGATGGCTGTTATCACCGTCATGAACTTTTACAGCTACTTGAAGTGGTTGCATGCCCTCTCTAAGATCTTCAGTAATGGACCCTTTATAGACACTTCCAAATCCACCACCTCCCAGACGATAGTCATGCCTGAAATTTCCTGTTATAACTTTAAGTTCATTAAAAGTGAACGCAATCAAGGGGTTTGCTGCAGAATCCCTACGCCAGTCCTCAACTTCCTCCGGGCTTGATGGCAACTTGCTAATTTCTTTCTCTACAGTCTTCACTGATGGACTCTCAGTTTTGGGAGATTCTGGTAGCCAAGAAAATGTATATAAACATTACAAGAGCATGAACAAATCACACTAAATTTCTTGCAAATTGATCCCAGGAAAAACATGCACAATAATAATTTAATGAAATAGCTTGTAGCCTCTTAATTTCTTCTTTAAAAAAAAAAACAAACGAAAAAACTATCCGTCATAAACAAAATGACAATTTATGAAAAACAACTTCCTTATACGCTACAGCAAACAAGGCATGGTAGGAAAGTAAGCAGAAAGACTAACCTGACTTTGCATTGGAAGAGACTCTGTTTATAGAAGGGTTCACTTTGAACCAGCAATTGCCCATCAATTACTCCTCCTTCTCTCACCAAGATTCCATTTTCCTTTCCACTTTACTCAACCGAGAGAAGATGAGAGAAAAGGTTCCCAATTTTTCAACAAGACAATGAAATCCAAGAAAAACAAACAACAAGCAATCAAAGAACAACAGAAAATATATCTAAAAACAGTTATGTAAAGTCCTTATTTACTCAAAATCTATCTTAGAGAAATGGGTTTTCTTTTCTTAAATTTCAAGCTAAAGATGATAACCACCAGATGATCCAGTTCAAAGAAGAGGACAGAATGCCAAAACCCTCAAACTTCCATAATCTTTTTCAAATTAAACATTTGTAGCAAAAAAATGCTTTCTTGCTTAAGAGATACTCAAAAGGTTGTTGTTGGTGGTGGGTTTTCAAAAAAATTGAGAGTATATTGAAGAATCAAAAAGAAAATAAATAAGTTAAAATGTAAACATCCTTATCAGATTAAGTGTAGCCCACTCGCTCTGCCTTCATTCATTCATTCATTTTCAGTATGGTCTTTGCATTTTTAGTGGGTTAGGGGATGCAGCTGAGTAGTGCTCTTTTTTTGCTTACATACTCTTCTGATACTGATTTTATTCTCTTTTTCTTCTTTTCATTCTGCTCTCTTTTTCTTTCAAGAAAAAAAAATTTGAAGAGAAAAAACCTTCTACTTCATATTCATATTTCTTTTTTGTTGTATGATTGTTTGCTTCTATCTTCTCTTGAGGAATTCAAAAGTGGAATGTGTGGGGGACTCCATTGAGCCACTGCCGCTGTTCTCCAAAGATGGAATGAGATAGTGCTGTTGGTTGGTGCACTACTTAAACATGATAATAAAACTTCAAAAGAATTATTCATCAATTTATTATCAATCTTGTGATTTTCGGAGTTATGATCTGAAAGTAGAGGAGTAAATAGAGCTACATAGTAATGACAACAAAGTCATTCTCCAATGGTGATGCAGTGAAAAAGATAATCTCAATGAAATTAAAATTAAAGAAATAACTAAATTTCAATTGGGGGAAAATTTTTACAAGGACAAAATAAATTTGAAGATCATCAAGTGGCTGTTACGAGTTTGGCATCGTGTTCGCAGCGCACTTGTTATCTTGTACAACAAAAGTAAAACCACCATCTCTCAAGTCGTCATACAGATAATGAAAAACAAAGGTAAGAGACTTGAAAACATTAGTCTTCTTTCTTTCTTAACAAAGACATGTTTGTCTTTTAGCTTAATTATTATTATGACAAAACCACTAAACAACTTTTGCGTTTCATGCATATCATCAGTATTACAGAAGTATTTATTACTATTTACTACTTTTATTTGATTCTGAAGTGAAAGAAAGGTCAGTGGTCAGCAGAGAGAACCTTGTTGGCCTTGGCTTTTCTTTCTTTACTGATTCCTGATGCATGCATTCACACTGGTTCCTTAATTAAGAACGAAGAGTATTAAGAAAGCAAATTCCAGAATGTACAAGATTTGAAGTGCTTAAAGATCAATTAGGAACAGTTCGAATGAAATATGAATTCTAACCTGATTCATGTTTTTGCAAAAACTAAACACTTTCGATTTCCTTTTGCTTGAAAAATTGTCACCAAAAGTCCAACTGTCATTTTGGTTGCGGAATACAAGCCCAGACTTCAACAGAGGGATGCATTCGAGTTGCTGCAAGCAACGAAACTTCTTTTCTGGATATAACAGAAATGGTTTCTGCGAAACAGCTCGAAAATATATGTGGGCTAACTATTATCTACCATCACTAGTATCTTCCAGAATGCATGGATGATGCCAGTAAATCAAATTTACTCAAAACTCCAAAGCTTTTAGGCAGGTACTGCTCCGATACATTTCCTAGTCTTAGCATACACATACAATTGGTTAATATACAGTGGTTAGGTGTAGTTTGAAGTTTTACTAATCTGGCTGAAATGGGGGTCATGGAGGCCGAGAAGTAGGACTTTCTGTCAATCAGATATTTCAGGGAGTGATCCTCTAAAACCTCAAAAATATGACTACGAGCCTGACCACAAGCAAAATTCCTTGCAATATGGTTGAGGAATGACAATATAATGCTCTAACAGTTCTATCTTTTCTTCCATAGCTTCACAATCCCGCCGGCAAAAGACCTCAAATTGTCCCAGATAGTGGAACCCTTTGATGAAGATTCACCATCCTTGGTAGGCAGCCTGAGAGTGTTTGAACCCAGAACAAACAAATGAGCATTCTCTGGTATCCCTCAAAATGATACAGGACAGCATGAAATATAAGTTAAAAAATGAAAACGGAGTGAGAAACTATATTTGTGTACATAAAGCAACTGAAAAATGTGGTACAGCAACAAAATGAGAGATCTCCTTGGTATTGTGTTAAGTTCAACGACTTAACAAAATAAGAATTTTAAATCTTCTGCATCGGATAATAGAGGATTCCCAACCTACTTTCCTCAATAGTTTTAGATTTCCAATAAACTCTAGTGTAACTTCAATCTGACAGAGCTAGTCGCTGAATGTTCAAGTTTACCTTAAAATGTTGAGTGGCAATTAACTTTCCACGATAGCAGCAGTTAGAATGATGTGCCTAATTGATGTTGTCAGAGTGAGTGCACTAGATAATAAGCCTTCAATAAGCATAATGGAAAGAACAGTTTGCATTGCGTGGCAAACATCACCAGTTAAAACCAGAAAACAAAACCCACAGGAAACAAGAAAGGGCTAACTGCATAGAGAAAATAAGGTAACGGAAGGGAGAGGGAGAAAGCAGACAACTTAAAAACTAATGATGCAAATATAAAATAACAAAGAGACAATGAAATGGAAAGTTGCAGTTGCACTTGCTAGGAGAAAAAAATTTATGAAGCTAAGTCTACTGGATAGGAAAACCTTAACGAGATCGCCATTAATGAAAATGAGATCAAGATTTTCTCCAGACCAACCAACTAATAAAATAATTTATTATTAAAATACCTTGTTCACAACTTTGACAAGCCAAGGCATTTTAAAGTATGTATCCCTTATGGATACTATTTTCACGCGCCTAATATGTGTGCAAGCTGATCAGAATAATCAATAATATGAAAACTGCCACTACAACTGAAAATTCAGGGACATCTGCAGCACACCATATTAATTTGTCAAAATACATAGAGTGCCAATTGATCAAATAATTTAGTCAAGATATAAGTCTTGCAGAGCCCCAAAAGTAATAACTTATTATTCCCATTGCCAAAAGACAGAAAAGCTTCAATACAGTGACTTAAACAAGCTTACCCAAAGGCCTCTTCAGGTTCAGCTATGTTCTGACTGCTTGTCTGCTTAACTTCCACAGAAACATGTGCTTTTTGAAGGCCACTAGAACCTTCCATGTTGGTAGCTGAATCTACTTCACTGGCTTCCAACTTCCTGGACACCATGGAATCAATCTGCAGCCACATCTCTAGATCAGAAACAAAAAAAAAAAAAAAAAAAAAAAAAAAAAAACGCGCTCACACACAATAAGGAAAGGGAAAAGAAAAAGGAAAAGGAAAAAGAAAAAAGAGAGAGAAAGAAATGCCCCTTGGAAGTGCACTCTAAAAATGTAAGCAGACTTTCAAACAGTATACATGTCCAAATACAAATAAAATTGAAAATACTAACAGATACATCCCCTTTGGTGTGCGTTCTTGCTTCATCTTGGTTATCAATGGCACTACCTCTTGAAGTACCTGCCTTTGGCAGGTTTATAGAATCTTGATCAGCTTTCCGGCTACTCTGTACCTGAACAATACCAACAAATGTTTCTGATGGCATCTGGTGACTTCTGCCAGGTTCTTCACTAATTTCCTCTGCAGCCAGGACGTTTACCAACCTTTCAGTCAGCAGAGTCTCTTGTGATTCCAACACTTTATCATGTGTCACAGGTTCTTTGTCAACAATGGTATTAACAACTGCTGTTCCCTGAACTTCAACTGCAACACCCACATTCCACCTGTAAGACATTTGCTTTTCTGTTGTAGAAGAGCGTGCATTTTTCCCTAAATATTTGAAGGAACATGACTTTACAATTCTCGCCATTTCTCTTGTTTGAGAAGTCTGGTGCCTAATATCACCATACATTTTGAAGTTGTACTCTAATTCTTGCACAATACTTCTCATAATGTAATACGACCCACCTAAGTGCTGCCTAGCATGGGAAATGGTTGGAAACTTTCCTTCATTGGAGGACCTGTAGCTGCATTTAACAATGTCAATCATCTGAAAGTTTAAGATATTTTTTAGAAAAAGAAAAACTTCACTAACATGCATAAGTAAGACAAGAACTGTTATCTGGTCATACTAATTTAAAAGACGTTATGCAAGGCTCTCTATACATGTATCAATGTATGAGATTCATCTAACAGATCTTGAAACCAGAGGCTTTTTTGCTTGCAACATTCATTTAATATAAGAACGATATTCCAATTCTAAAGATAATTCATCTTACTTGTCAACAAATTCTTCCGCAAGAGCTCGTCTTTCTTGTTTCGTCAATTTCTTCTTATGTCCTTGTTGTTTAAACAAGGGAGAAGAAGCTGAAGTAGCAACAGACCTCATGCGGATCTGTACATTGGATATAAGTACTAAATGATGTACCTCTATCAGCACTGTCAAAGAAAGCAGCTACTTATTATACATCTTTGTTATTATGCAAATTTCACAAAAAACTATAGTACAAAACACCATCTTGAACATTACTCATCATCAACAATGATACCCCATCACATCAATGACACTTGGACATTAACACATTACAGTAATGAGTTCTTTAGAGACGAATTTAACAATTTGAAACATGACTTATGTGCATATTATATGCAATACACATAAGTTTATCATAACAAAGCTTATATGCATAAGTATGCTGCATGTATTGGGCACCAATATGGATATTAGTAACAACTAGGACTTAAAAGAAGTAAAACACAAAGGAGAACCAATCAAATAAAACAAAATAGTTTAGCTACACAATGTTTAGTATACAGTGACCGCATCTCAACAATTACATCTTTTGTTTGTCTTCACAATAGATTGGGCCTCCTAAGTTCCAACCCATCCAATATGGACGATAACTATTTTAACAGCCTTTTTAAGATGGCACAAAAGTCTCCTCCGACCTCAAACTCTGCAAGAGCTTGACACTGTCAATAATGTACCATTGACTGAAATTACTAAGTTCCCTACATGCGTGCGCGCCACTGATTGAAAGAAAAACATTTGTCATTAGATTTGTACAGTTTTGTGTTTGACAGCCACTTAAAATGTCTCTACATTGAAAAATCCCTGCTCTTTTCAGGATTAGAAATCTTAGTTACTTTTAATTGAAGCTTAAGTCATCCTTAGCCAACATAAGACTTTGATAAGGATCTCTTCCCTTAACCAACCGTCTCCTAATACATGAAAAGAAGAAAAAATAGCATACCTACTCTTAGTATTTTAACAAAACACAACTGTAAAAAAATAAAACTATATATATATATATATATACACACCCAGTGCACACCCACACATCCAACGTTGACTGTCCGATCACGAATCTAACGGCCCTTATAATCAGACTCAATCTTACTGTTCCCGCCCTCTTTGAGGGCAAATGAGTCGTTATATATGCATGTTTCACAGAGGTCGCACAATTATTAACTAATTTTATGAATTTTTTCAAAAATATGTTATAGTTCGACCAGTAAGGAGGGTTGTCTTTTACTTAAAAGGCATGAATTTGAATCCTGTTGAGAAACTTAATTTAAAATTTTTAAAATTTTATTCTTAATTATATCGTACAAGGTCCTGAATCACAACCAAGTCGCACTTGGTTTGATATGGATGCATCTGTATTGGCTACACTGGGTCACACACAGTCGTAGTTGGATCTACATATGATTGCAACCCATTACGACCAAGTCCGAAGTGCGATCCGTGTTGGTTGCACTAGGTCAGATACAGTCACACTTGAGTTTAATACAGTTGTAGCTAGTTCGACCTTGTACGACTCTTTGCGACCTCAGTAAAATAGGCATAGATAATGATGTATTTGCCTTTAAAGAGGGATAGAACCGTAAATTGAAGCTGAAATTGCCAAAAATCAGTCGCACCCATATATACCATTAGATCGCGATCAGACGGTCCATGTTGAGTGTGCACGCACAGTGATGGGTGTGCGTATATTCTCATATACATAATATAATATATATATACATATATAGAAACTCCAGCTCTCATGTACACTGCAACTCCTCCACGGCCGTTTGTGGTAGTGGCAGTGGAGATTTCTAAATTCAATTTTAATAATTGAATATGAAGAATTATGAGTAGGTAATATGCTGACAAAATTTCATCTTAATCGGATTACGAATTAATCTCCATCCGGCCACCTGATCATGATGACATAAATAGTAAAAATTGACAAAGAATATATATTTTCTTTTTGAGTTATCTTGATTAGATGCCCGGATGGATGTCGATTCGTAATCCGATTGAGATGAAATTTTGTCAGCATGTTACCGACTCATAATTCTTCATATCAAATAGTGGAGATTGATTTGAAAGTCTCCAAAGCCACAAATGGCAGTGCAGTGCGTTAGATTGTGCATAAAAAATAGATTGCATCTATCCCTCATATATATATATATATATATATATATATATGACAACAATGAAACCTAATAGCTATGACCCTGAGATAGTTGTGTAAAGCATTACAAAGTCATCATCAATGTCCAGTCACAGTCACTTATTTAAGTGACAGAAAGCTAGCCAACTAATCTCCATCAAAACAGAAAAATGACATTACTCAACCAAATAATTTTTCAATCTTCTTCAGTAGATGATTTGATGCCTTAATGATTACCAACAATAAGGCAACATGTGTAAATGGGTACAAAAGATTAAAAAGCACTTCCGAGGAGCACACTCTACAAAAGCAGGCCACAACATGAAACCAAAGTTAACCAACATAACTTCCAGCTCAATTAATTGACATGTCTAAAAGTTTAGATTTATTCAATTCTATATTCAGAGCTTTCATTCTTCACTACTTTGAAGACCAATTTAACATTTTTCACTTGACCTTCTAAATATTTTTCTATAAATCTCATTCGATAAGTATTAGAAGAAATGTTATCTATAGTTTGGCGAGACTCTTTACAAAAGAGATCAGAAAAGTAGTCATCTTTTCTCCTCATTCATCCACGACTCTGTCTATGATGCATAGGGCCAAGGAATTGTCGAAGAGAATAGAGAAGGGCATTTCCTTAGGAAGAGACAACTGAATTCCAGCTGCAGGACTTGTCCTAGTTGCAAGTCCTGACAGCTGGAGTAGCACTAGTCACCTTAGAGACTCTCAGGTGCATTAGTGTTGCTAAGACCCACTTAGCAACTAGTATTAGATGGTTAGAAGTCTTGCTAAAATTTGAGCTTTTGAAGGAGTCTAGTCGGTGGTAGCACAGTCGAGTTCCTCGTGGTTTAGAAGTTCCTTGCAAGTGGAACTTTAGTAGGCATAGGAGTTCTTTTGTAGAAGAACTCCTCATCTAGCTATAAATAAGCATTGTAAGCCTCAATGGAGGCAGGGAGATTTATGCATTAGTTAGCTTTGAATTATAGTTTACTAGTTAGCTTGTTACATCCCAATATTTGTTGAGAAGGTGTATCAGCATAGCATCGTCACAACTTTGTCAGTTCTCTCTGTCAGTTCTCTCAATCTAATAATGCAATGTTATTAATTTCTGGATCTTCTATGAAACCAACGAAGTGTTCCCTTTTGTTTTCAAACAGATTCAAAAGAACCCTAAAACTAATAACAGTGATAAAGGAAAAGATCAAACATGATAGAACTCAAATACGAAATTAACTGCTCGGGAACAGCATAATTACTCAAAACTAGTAAAACCTACAGCCATTACATAATGACAACAACCTATTCGAAGAAATGACCCAGAAAACAAGAAAAAGTCGAAGATATCAGATAAGAGAACATACCTCTTCTCGATCTCATCTTGGTAAAAGATTAATTTATAAGAACCAGCGAAAACAAAATCCAGAGACAAAACACAAAAGAATTCGGTTCTAGTTTCGAATTTGAATAGTTTTCAGAAATTATTTTAAGGGTTTTAGGTTTTAGAAAGAAAAGAAAGAGGGAATTTCAGCGCAATTAGACTATTTAAGGGCGGGTTTACTTACCGTCGAACTTTACTTTTTTTAAATTTATTCTTAATATAAAATAAAATTTAAAATAAAATTTTTATTAACAAACTTTTTTCAAAATTTAATTTAAGAATTACTATTAATACTAAATTAATTTTTATTAAAATTTTAATTTAATTTTAATTTTTAAATTTATTTAATAAATGCGTGTTTACTGCCCGCCCTAAAACAAAGTCAGATTGTAAATGCCAGCTATAGAAGGCCCGTTACGACCCATTTTAGAAGCCTGCAATCGGTCCATAAATACGAAGTTTAAAATCGAGGGTTTTCCAGTTCGGCAGTTTGTGGTCCTAAAGGCAACAAGGCTTTAACAGGATTTATTATTATTATTATTATAGTAAAATAAATCCAACCTTTTTAACTTCAAAAAATATGTCCAAAAAATATAAATAAATTACACACATAAAATAACTATATTTATAAAATTTTTATTTTTTTTATTTTTTAAAAAGTATTAAAAGTTAATTTTCTAAAACACAAACCTCATCAACTATATCCATCAAATCATCTTAGTTGCCATTACCACTTTCATAAAAATAAATTAAGCAAACAACTAAAAAATAAATATCTAATTTAAGAAATGATGCCCGAAATATTCAAACGATTTTTCTATTTATTATTCTTAAATCATTAGTTATCTACCAATATAATTATATGCATTGCTATTTTAAAAGCTAATCCCATATATAGCACATTTTATTATAGGTATAAAATTCGGTCCGGACCGAAACCGATTTGGACGAAAAGTTGACGATCCAGCACTAATTTCGGTCCGAATTAGCATAAAATCGGATCGTGTTAGTAATCCGGTAAGATTCGGATCGATTCGATTTTAATATTTCTTTTCTAGACAAAATATATTTATTTAAATAGAGAAGCATTGACATTCTAAAACGTGCATTTTATTGGGTACTCTTATGTTACTAGTTTATTTCTCTCATCTTTTATATTTTATTAGAAAGTAATAAGTAAATAAAATATAGTGTAGATAGTATAAAAAATTATAATGTAGATAATTTATTTTTTGTAATGCATAAAATATAAAAATTTTACTATATATTAGATTGTTTGGTTATTATCTTAAGTACTGTAGTTGAAAAATATGAAAGATATAATTTTAAAATATATTCAATATTTCATATATATAATTATTTTAAAAATTTTTTAATAGTTGCTACAGAAAATACTATATAATACATATAATTATATTTATATATTAATATTTATTTAATAAATTCAATTTAATTTAATGGATCGATTTAGTGATCCGTTTGGTTAACCGATAATTTGATAATTTTTTCGGATCGTATACCGAATTGGAATTTAAAATTATGCACGCTAGCCGATAATGCTACTTAAGACAGCTTTATTGAAATTTGGACGAGATTCAAATTTTAGCAAATTATCACTTATATTTCTTCATTTCTCATTCGCGTTGTTAATTCGGTTCAATGATTGGAGGAATGTTATAAGCATCCTAAGATGTTCGATTTGTAACGGGTTTTTTAAATTTTTTATTAATTTTTGGTCATGACATAGATGCTATTAAAGACTTAAGGTGTGCTTGCCTTTATTAAAAGTAATTTTATGACAAATAAATTTTAAAAGTGAAATTTTAAATGTCATTATTAAAAATAATTATTATAAAAAAATATTAGTTAGACTATTTTTTTGAAAAAAATATATCTGTATAAAAAAGAACACATCTTTATTGTATTTTGTTTTGTTAATCAAAATTTCATACACCTATTTCTTAATTACGGTTAACAGGTTATATTTCTGATTCATATATGTTATCATTACGTGGCTCATAAATTCAAACCCACGTACTCTTGAGAAGTGCAAAATTATTAAGCTAACTAGTAGTTACTTTTATTGTCTCTTTTTGTTTATATAGTTTTCTCAAATTCTGCCACAACTTAAACTTCAAATTTTGTTATTAAAATTTATTGTTTATAGCAAATCTCATTCTTTTGTTCATGCAAAACAAACACACACCGCTCTTTTTCTTTCTAAAATAAATAAAATGAGGCACTCCATACTGTCTTTGTCCAGCTTTTTTTTCCTTTTAATTATTTTTCACAATGCCGAGTTTCTCTACCGACATTCAATACCGACTTCAAACACTCAATCATTAGATTCATTTCAAACTATTTACACTCACGCCATTCAATCCTATCGGACAAATATCGGCACGTTTCTCTACCGCTTCATTTGACTTCGCGAAGCATCTAACACCGAAATAATCCGAACAATTATATAAAACGCGTACCACAAATTACAGATAGTACCACTCTGCATGTTCGGTCAAAATAGTTTCGAAAAATAAATCCTCTGAACGAAAAATAAAAGGCGCTGGATTCCATCCTTCATTCCCCGCCCTAACTCGTTCTTTCGTGGCGGCGCCACCTTCTTTCGTCTTCTCTCTCTGCTAGGGTTTTCCTCTCTCTTCTAGGGTTTATCCCTGCTCTCTGTTTCTCTTCTAGGGTTTATCATCAATCACCTGAGTTGGTGTATCGCCATCATGGCTACTGTCCCTCCTACCACTGATCGTATCCTTTCTAGATTTCTTAGATTTTTGTATTTAATTTCTTTTTGATATGGTTTGGTGATTCTGTTGATTGAACTTTTGACTCGTGGCTCTTTCTATGCCTTTTTCTTGTTGATTTTGGTTTTCGATTACTGTTTCTTTATTTTATTGAGTTGTTTTGTCTCGGTTGGTTTGCCGTTGTTGAGGTATTGATTTTTGGTTTCGGTGGTTCTATATGTTGTTACCAATAAAGTGAGCTGTTGCGTCACTTCTGTGTGATTTATGTTGGTTTTGTTGAGATTTGGATGATTGTTGGATCCGGTTAGCGATTGGAACATGTGAGATCTGTGGGATTTTTATTTACAGCGATTGCAAGTTTTTGGTACCTTCAGAAGCGATTATTTGATTTGGGATTGTTTCTTTAACTGAATCATTCGTAGAAGCTTCGGATTTACTGCAGAAGCTGTCATTGGATTCACAGACTAAGGTGCACGATGCAACTGAGGTTAATAAAAAGGTAGTTTAACATATATATATCAATTAAATTCTTAATTGCAGTTTTGTCTAATTAGTTAGCTGTATGAAGTTGGTTCTGATATTTCATTTTTGTCATGCCAGTCCTCTAGTGCTGATGCATCAAACATGTCTATCCCACCAAGGGATCAGTCAATTACTCCTTTGCTTCAGGAAGCCATGGACCCAAACGCATGCTATTTTCCTAGTGGTTATGGCTCCTCTCCGTACTACTACCCTCACCAAGGTATATTTCCAACGCTTCTTTGTTCATTGCGCTTTGTTCAATTCATCATTGTTTTGTGGCTCATTTGCTTGAACCCCTTCCTCATTCTATTCTACAGTTTAAATAGAGATGCTCTTAGTAGTTGATGCTTATTTTGTTATCTGCATTTCCTTTTGACATGATTATCACTGCCATTCAAAACTTATTGGATAATTATTTAAATTGTCTTATTGATGATTGAAATATGTCCAGGTTATGATGGTTCCAGCAATGAATGGGTGGATGACTATTCTAGATATTTCAACCAAGATGGACAAGATTTGCCTCATGTAGGTTTTCAGAGTACCTCAGAACTTCATTTGTCATCATTTCATTTTTATAGTTGTGTCTTAAACAAAAGTAGTTTTAAATTTATATGGTTGAATTTAAAGTTACATTGTTGAGGTAGCTGCTCCACCATGTAATCATTACAGTATGTTCACTATGTGTGTATTGACAGGGAGTTTATGGTGATATGTACCATGGATATGGTTATTCATATGGTTCAACAGTCCCTGCTATAGGACATGATGGCCAGCTGTATAGCCCACAGCATTACCAATATCCTGCATACTACCAGCCATTGTATTCTTCCAACCAAATTTCTTGCTCTCAGCCAGAAGCTTCACCTGTAGCTGCTGTTCATGCACCTCTTTCATCAGATTCAAACAAAGCAAACTCAAATGTAGTTCCTAATGGTATTGCTAAAGGGAACAACACATCAGTCCCATTGAGGTCAAGTCGCCAAAATTCATCACTGACCTCGAATGGTTCCTATAGTAGGGGTGCTTTGTCTGGAGGTCCAGCATCTGCTTACCAAGATACAAGATATGGTTATGACGGCATGCGTTCACCTGTTCCATGGTTCGATAATTCTGCTTTCTCCAGTGGGCAACATAGAACTGTAACTACCAGTTCGTCGACAACTGCGGTTTCACACAGCCCTGGTAGTTCCACGGCTAGAAACCAGAACAATTTGCCCTCCCCTCACATGGTATGTATACTTTTTATATAGTATTAGTCAGCTGTAGTTTTGGTTCACATTCTTCTATTCATGCCAACTGGGGTTGCCCCATCTTTTATAGGGAAAGAGTTACTGCTAATTTCTTATTGAATAGAAGTTACGTTAGGTTGCCTGTGGAATTTGGTATTTTGCTTCACCTGTTATTAGTTCCATTGGAGGCTGCTCTTTGTTCTATGCATGTTTTTCTTCCATGTTTTTTGGTTGTTTGGTTTCATGAAAAGAAAATGAGAAGGGCTGGCTTATTTTGTGTTTGATTACTTTATTTTCAGGGTATGCATGGCCATCCAGCAACTTCTGCTATGGGACCGACAACAAGCTTTATCAATAGAGTTTATCCAAATAACCGAATGTACAGTCAATATGGGGGCATGTATGGTACTGCTGTGGGATACGGGGCAACTGGCTATGGTGCTAGGGCAAGTGGGCGTTGGGGACCTGCTTGGGATAACAAGTACAAGCCCAGGGGGCGAAATGGTGGATTCTATGGATATTCCAGTGAGAATTATGATGGATTATCTGAGCTAAACAGAGGACCAAGGTTTGGGCTCTTTAAAAGTGAGAAGAGTTTTGAAACAGCTGTAGCAGTAGCTGTCAAAGGACAGACCCTTCCAGCTAATGACAAGGAGAATGCCAATGCTAACCCTGATAGGAAGCAATATAACAGAGCAGATTTTCCAGATAATTACCCAGAAGCGAAGTTTTTTATCATTAAATCATACAGCGAGGATGATGTTCACAAGAGTGTAAAGTACAATGTTTGGGCGAGCACCCCAAATGGGAACAAAAAATTAGATGCTGCTTATAAGGAAGCCCAGGAAAAGAGTAACGGTTGTCCCATCTTTTTGTTCTTCTCTGTAAGTGCATCCCATATTTTGCTCTCGACTTACTTTTTTGATGAAGTTGTATTGTATCGATTTTTATGTTCTGCATTTCAGGTAAATACAAGTGGCCAATTTGTTGGCGTTGCTGAGATGATTGGGCCTGTAGATTTTGAGAAGAACGTTGAATACTGGCAGCAGGATAAGTGGACTGGTTGCTTCCCTCTCAGGTGGCACATTGTAAAGGATGTTCCCAACAGTATTCTTAAACACATCATTTTAGAAAATAATGATAGTAAGCCTGTCACAAATAGTAGAGACACACAGGAGGTTTGTATCCCAGCTGATTATTTTCACACTTAAAGCTTAGACTGGTTGTTAATGATACATTCAATCTGCTTTCTGTAGGTTAAACTTGATCAAGGTCTTCAAATGCTTAAACTTTTCAAGGAGCATGTGAGCAAAACATCCATTTTGGATGATTTTGCCTTCTATGAGAAGCGTCAAAAGAGCATATTGGAGAAGCGTGCTAAGCAACAATCTCTGAAGCAGGTATGCTGCATAAATGTTTTGTGTTCACATATGCTCTGAAAAATGCGAGTATATTATAATTTGATGACTTCTTTGATGTGCCTTGCTTGAGGATGTGAAGGTAGTGTCCGATGCTAAACAGGATGCAAACCAGAATGGCACTGGTGAGCAGAAGCCAGCTGCTGATCATGCTTTAGCTGCAAATGGTGATGCCTCAAAAGTTGAGAAGTTGATTGCAGAAAAGCAGGCTGTTGCAAATGGTGTTTCCAGTGGTTAAGGTTGATGAACCCTTGTTTGCCGACTGCAGCGCTACACAGATGATCTAAGTTATAGTTCTGAAGGAATTGAGTTAGTTGAAATAATCATTATTCATGATTGTGGCAACTTTGTGCTGCAGGAAGCTGCAGCTTACAAGATTTCCAGCCAAGCATAACTGCAGGCAATAAAGTTTTTTCTTAGCCATCCTTTACAGGCCGAGTTCATTAGTTTAGTTAGTACAGGTCTTGATTCATTCTGGTTTTGCATTCATCTGGGTTGAGTTCAGTCAAGGTTTATAGTAGCAATGTTGAGTCTGCTGATATTTTTTCGGTTTGGTAGTGTAGCTTTTGATTTAGCTTTTTCTTTTATTTTAAACCTTACCGCTGTATACTTCTATATGTGAGACTCTATAAAAGTTGAATGAACAATTAATGAAAGGGATGTCATATTTTGTTATGATTGTACATTGTATCATGGTCTGGTCTGGCTATGGTCTTAAATTAGATTCCTGGTGGAAGTATAAGATATCATATTGGCATTGACGTATGACATCTTTATGTGAAGTCCTTGAAGCTTCGTTTGAATTCTTGGTAGTGGACATTGGAATTTGTTTACTCATGTAGTTGAACATTTAATGATGGTACCGCCAGTTACCGTCGTTAAGAGGCAGGCTTTGATTAGTACTGGGGCCATTCATCAGGTTTCTATATAACTTTTATGCGAATGTATTAAGCATGCCTAAAGGATTATGAAGTGATACCAAGAAAATTGAGCTAATAGAATAGAAAAATATGAATGAGCTTTAGTACAAAGCTTGGGGAGCTTACAAAAGTGCCAAGTTTATAAGGCTTTTTGGTGGGTTATAAGTGAGGGTTCTCTTCTTTAATATTTGCATCTTATTTTGCTAATAGACAGTGATCGAATGCTAGATAACACTTCTTTAGAAAGTTCTTCTAATGTTTTTAGCATATACTTTCAGATGTTCTAAATATTTTATATAAATATCTAAAATTCATCAATATCTAAGTATTATAGAGAATTCTATAATTCTGGAGGTGCCCTATGATGGACCTTGCGACGTCAAGGCAACCCTTTCTTTGGAAGTTTTACATGCTTGACATCTTTATTCTCCTAAAAAATAATTTGTATGGGTGGTATGGGATCCTTATATGTAATAATAATCTCTCCATTATTACGCTTCTTGGTAGAAATCAAGAGGATTTGGGGGCATTTGAAATTACTTATGAAATAAAACTTTTTTGAAATAGAAGATATTTGTCTTTTTTGAAAAATGAGCTTTATTTTTTTTACTTCCAAAAAAAATAAAAATATGTAATAAAAAGATCTCACTCAGTAGAATTTTTTTATATTTTTTAAATTTTTAAATAAATTTTTTATATATCTATAAAATATATATTAAAAAACGTGAAATAGAAAAAAATTAATAAGCAGTTTATAATAAGCTATGCCAAATGCCTCCTTGGTCTTTCTTAGTGCCTTACTACAATTGCATGGAAAACAATATTTTCATCTCTAACTTGAGTGTGCGTTCCGTTTGGATCATGCACACTTAGGTTCCCATCTGAGATAATAAGAGAGTTGATAGCAAGCAAAGGATATGTATGGATTTGACTGAAGAACTTCATGCCTAGGACGATAGAGAAGGTGTGTCCCACTTCATGCTCCAACCTTGAATGAACGGATTTAGCGACGCTCACAGTAGGATTAGCGGCTGAGTTTACTACTTCCACTGTGCCGCTTTCTTTCATTCCTTTAATGCTAATGTCTTGGTCTCCCTCTGAATGACGAAGTTACGGGTGGTTTCTACGGGTGTGTTTGGCATTGCTCTCCAAAAAAATAATTTTTTAATTTTTAATTTTTTTATAATATTTTATAATATTTATTTAAAAATTTTAAAAATATAAAAAAATTTACAGTGTAAAATTCTAATATTGCTTATTTTTATTATATTTTTAAGTAAAAAAAAATTTCGTTTGTGAAATCGAAAAAAATACTTTTTATTTTAAAAAAATTTTCATAAATACTTCTAAACACAGCATATATCAATTAGGGCAGAAAAGATTTTACTATTGATGGTAGCAGACGTAAACATAAGTCCTTTATTGGCAAATTGTAGGGTGACGAGTCGTTGCGTTTGAGCGTCTCAAGTCGTTGGAGATATCCTACACATACTTGTGACTTTTTAATTGGTGACTTCTCGAGTTGGGATGTCAGAACGCTGAGTAGCTTACGTTATGGGCAATCCGCACCCAATGCAGTCCGTCGTAAATAAAACATGAAATTTTTTATTCGATGTCCTGCTCTTGCCTTGGGTTGGCTTAATCGTAACTACTTTTGTCATCATGAAATTTTAGTGTCCTTCTATATGGTGGCCTTAATCCTGCTGTTTGTTGAGGTCATCCATGAAGTATAAGAGGAATCCTTGTCTGACATGTTATATATTTCAAGCATATGAGTGGTAAATTTTTAATGTCATCACTGTGGATCTGGTTTGCTAGAGTTGGCGTAGACGGTCACGAGCCTCTTTCTCCGCATTGCTCATAGTGAAGTGCTTCTAAAGTTCTCATTTGAAGTCTTTCCATATGTTGATTTTGGAAATGCATTTGCTTATGTCACTATATTCGTAATGCCACCATGGCTGAGCTGCATCACGAAGATAAAGAGCAATACTTTACCTTGATGATTATCATGTACGCCCATGGTAATAAAGTACTATTCCATGCCAAAGATGAAGTTTTTCACAAGTTTGGTATTAGGAATGCGTTGCAAGTTGATGGTTTAGGTACCTCCAACCTTCTTATTTCAATAGTGGTATTAAAACAGTATTAGTAGTAGTAAAATTGCTCTTTTTCCATGTCTAATCTTAGCAAAGTTTTCCTACTTTTAAATAGATAATGCGTATTTCGTGTTTTATGAAATTGCGCAAACGGAAACGTATTGCATGAGGGCACTAAGGTCTCTCTTGAAAGAGTTACCAAACTCTTAGATACATCTTTTAAATCATCAAGGCATATACCAAACTCTTTGATGTTAGAATTGAAAACTGAGACTGTCTCAGCAATGCGTGGCTTCATAGTATTAAAGAATATGGCCTTAGACTTGCAATTAATTTTGGTTAGTGCATGCTGCTTTTTCCTTCAGCGAGCTTGCTCTTGCGGCACCTCCTTCTTAGTGGCGATGTCAATGTGGCCATTACTATAGGGTGTTTGCTATAGTATTCCAACTATTAAAATCTTTGCTCTGTCATGAAACTATAATTTCAATAGTACATGTGCGATACTTTAGACAACTTTTACGCAAAATTGCTACATAAGTCTAGAGGATTCTAAAGTGATACTTGTGCAAAGAGGAATGAGAAAGTATGGATGGAAGAAAGGTCTGCTAGAAAGCTTCGAGAGCTTTTAAGAGTTTGATATTCACAATGCTGAGTTACAAATGAGTTTTTCTCCTGTTTATAGTATCCCATCTTTTTAATGTACGGCGGTTATTACTTTGACTGAATGATAAAAATGCTTCTCAAAATTTTTCCATATATCCAAATATCTTACAATTAAAATAACTATTATTTTATGTCCCTTCTTCTATTATTTTTTCTATTCATTTTATTATTCTTTATTTTTAATCATGAATTCAAACATACCGTCAGGGGCTTGCAGTATTGCAACTGAATTTCAGAAGAATCAATGAGCGAGAGCTTTGTATACGTTAAAAGTAGAAAAGATATAACGTGTAAATGGTAATGTTATTATTATGATATATAATAACCTTAATAAGTATAGACTTCTAAGTTTTAAAGAGGCTTCGTACTAATCTAACACATGAGGCAGATCAGTTTGAGCCAAGTGTTTACCACAATTTGTTGTTAAGATGATTATTTCTTCCGTAGAAGAAACATTACATCATGAAAAAGATTAAAATCTCATTATTAGAAATTTTCATCCGATTAGAATTCATATGCAAATTGCGTGTGCCACAAAACCTCTTACCTAATAAGAGATGAAGAATCCGAGAGTAAGAAATATTGATAGCATATGTTTGATTTCACAAAAAGCTCTTCTTACTGAGAGAAGAGACAAATTATTTGTGAAAAGCAAAATCGACTATTTGTTTAAAACTACGACCTTCGACTTCTTATAAATATTGACGACTAATAAATTAGAGATGGAAAAATTTTGTAAGGCTTTACTTGTGTTCTTTACTTGTTTTAGAAGCCAACTTTGACTTAGTTGTACAAAGACAGAATTTTCTCTAAACGTTACATAATATATCTACAGGTGCTTTATATTTAGATAGAACCTTAGCTCGTCTTTGGTAACTTGATATATTTTTGTTAACTTTATTACTAAAAAGAGATGGCTATTACAAGATCGTAATCAAGTCATACACGTTTAGTAAAAAGTGTATGACCCCGCTCGGTCAATACTGTACATAAAAACTCTTTTCATCCTACATTGTTGTATTGTGGTCTGGCCAATCCAAAATTGTATTAAAAAAGGCAGAACACTTTTGTAACATGTTTCTGCTAAGAATTGTAAGCTAGTTAGCTATGTCAAAGAAAAAAACATTAACACAACAAAAAAATTCGAATCTTTTGAAGCTTAATTAGAGCCCATAGTGGACTTTAAAACTTATTTAGTTATTTGTAACAACACAATTGAACTCATAAGAAGTTCTTGTGCTACAACTCATAATTGAATTCGATCATAATTTCATAAGTCCCTTTTTGCTTAATGTAGGCCTAGGTCGACTCGGGTAGGCAACCAAAACCTGCTCAGATCGAACCGGACCAAATCGAATTGAATGCACGATTGGTAAGTTGCAGACTCGAATTGATTTTGCTTTCAAGTCAACCGTTTCGAATCGATCCGAACATGCCACAAAGTAGTGAGTGGTAGTAAATGCCACGATTTTAGTGGTCAATTCATTAAAGACTAATTTTTTCATACAAAATTATAAATGATGGCAACAAAATTTATAATGTCAGGCCGGTATTTTGCAACATGAATCACACAAGGAAATCGTATCAACTTGAGCAGTAGGCCCGTTCGGCATTGTGTTCGAAAAAATAACTTTTTAATTTTTAATTTTACGTTTTCAACGTATTTTATAAATATATAGAAAATTTATCTAAAAATTTAGAAAGTGTAGAAAAATTCTACGTAGTGAAATCTTTTTATTGCATATTATTATTTTTTTAAAAATAAAAAAATAGAGCTTATTTTTTAAAAAGGATAAAAATATTCTCTATTCAAAAAAAGTTATATTTCATAAGCACTCCCAAACACCCCCTTATCCGGTCGAAATAGTAAGAAAGCATCTCTATGGAATTACATGCATAGCAGGTGCAAACATTACTCACAGAGCACTTATTTTGCAACTCCAAATAAGCTAGATTTTGAATCATTAATATATAAGAACAATCTTGTGTACAAATATTTACGACTAAAATGCACAATGCGAGTTGTTATACTGAATGGATGTACATTTAGCGAAGATATGTTCGCGAACACAGTTAAGGTGCAGGCTTTGATAAGTATTGGAGCCATTCTTCGGGTATTCCTTTTCTAGTTTTTAACATTTTCAGAGCTGATGCAGTCAAGGGGATCGTAAGTATGTCAAAATCTTTAGGGGCCTGCAGATGCAGCAACTGTTAAAAATCCTTGAGCAAGAACAAATGGAATCGAAACTTGTAAGTACTCAAAGATAACTGATACCTTTGGGATCTTCATCAACTTCATATTTGCTTCTTCTAGTGTTTTCTGGCCTTTCCTGCTGTTGCATCTTGCGCAAGCAGTAACCTGCAAGATGGAAAGAACTTCCTGAACATGAAAACCCTTAATCATTACGGATTCATAGCAGGAACAATCAAAGTCTGGCTTCTGTAAATGTATTTGCACTCAAGGCTCTAGGTAGAAGTGTACGACCGTGAAGCATATAAGGAATCCAAGTTTCAGTATTCAGCTTATATCTTGGAAATTTGGGGAACGAATGAATAAATGTATAAGTACAATTGCCTACATGGCCACAGCTTCCAGAAAGATCGGCTAACTTCATTGAATCCTATGATATCAATTACGATTTACACAGGTGATTTATAGAAGAACAACAAAATCTTTTCAACTGTCCCGCTCAACTTTTTATTAACTAGGTTGAAAATATGTTTGAATTCAAAGATTCTTCATAATGGACTTTGCAAGGATTAAAAGTAAAAGATGAGTGCTTGAAAACTTAACACAATCTTAAAACTTCAGTGCCTGCTTCGGCAACAAGAGATAAATGGAGCTTGCTAATATATTTCAAAATCTGTAAAATGCTCCTACTGATTTGTTGTCAAGTTCTCACGAGATAAGTAACTTGAGACCATAGAAAGAGGTACCAGATTTTCCCATTTCCATTCACCACCTCGGGCGATTGGTATAACATGATCTATGGTCAAGTTCTCACGGGAAGAGCAATATCTGATACATAATGACAAAAATCATTGATCAGAAATGCTAATGACATGTTCTAGACCTATAGTTAGAAATGTAAATAACTTCAACTGTAGAGGATCCGAACACATCAAAACGAAGAATCCCCTGCACTATAGTAAATGCCATGAGTTTAATGGTCGATTTCATTAGAGGTTACTTCATTGAAACCAAACTAGCATTGTATTCTATTTATGATGAAGTAAGATTTAAAATTATAATTATAGACAAAACTAAGTGAATACTAAAAAATAAAAATAAATAAGATTCTATTCAAGCATTGCAAATATTTTGAAAAATATTTCTGTAGTAGAAAAATACCTCAAATATTCTTTTACTGTTCAAGAGTTGGCACGCACTTAAAAATGTATGATTAATTAAGAAAAGGAGACTTCTTTAGATAATAATGTATTGAATTCTTAATAATCACACACTTTATGGTACAATTTTCAAAATTAAGTTATACAGGGATGAATACATTTGCCGTCCACTTCGACCATTGGTTTTCATATTCTTTTAGCTCGATTTCAACTTTCTAATATAAAACTAACTAGAGTTATAAAGTTGATTTAAGAATTATGGGAATATCAGTTCTAGACCCTAAAAAATATTTGTTTGTAATTCGCCATCAATTCAGAAGGCTACACTCATTTGAGGTTAAAATACCAAAACAATAAGATTGTAAAAACTGAAGAAATGTTTGACCTCTATCATATTTCAGTTGCTATCTGCCAATATTTTTCCTTTTACATTTTTACAGTATTGCTACTGAAAACATCTACTCCACTAGAAAACCATTCATCAAAAATCTTTCTTAGTTTACATTAACTCCAACTGTGGACGCAGGCAGCAGTGTCTAAGAGTGATTCAAGCATGACCTTGAAACAGAGCACCACATGTTTAATGAATTTACACATAAAATAACACTTACTGGCAAGTGAAAGAATCTCGAAAAAATATGTTCTTGCGGCTCAGGTTTCGTTGAACTCTTCTCCTTTTAACAACTTGCAGTACTTGCGGTACCTGAAAAATCACCATTAACTCTGAGATTTCACCCATACGTTGCCAAAGTTTGTGGCGGTAATATTGTAAACAAGAATCAAATAAACTTCAGGAAACCTGAGAATAAATTGCTTACCTGTAAAACAGCTGGTATATAAAACGAGCCACTAGGTGATGAAACAGTCTGATCATAGTATTCTAGGACATCTGCCTGTTAAATGCGATAGTTCAGAACAGAAACAGATGAGCTTTTAAGTTTTAGCATACAGTTGATACAATACATGAGTTTATTTGGTAATCATGTGAATAGTAAATGTACATATGCAGATAAAAGAAAGAACAGAGCAAGGTTACCTTCTCCATGAACTCTAGGCAGATTGCACGCCTCCAGCAGACAACATTGACAGGCCTAATGAAGTAGGGCATATGCTTAGACTCCGAATGCACAATAAGGTTTGAGCTTATCTACTAATTGACAATCCACATTATACTTTTTAGTTATTACAAAATAATCAACATCATCGTTGTCATCATCATCACCATCATCAAGAATTGAAGGCCTGATTGTTCAAAAGAAATAAGCATTGCATTCACACTACCTGCCCACCCAAAAAGCACATACCTTTAGGGAAGAATCAGCACATCACATGCGATCAACATTTCATAAAAACTAATTGTATAATACTCACAATTACTGGCTCCAAGTGATTAAACAATAAACTCAAGCAAAAATATACCAATAACAAAAAATAGAAAAAAGAAATGATACAAAGATCAAAATGCCTTTTTCTAATACCTGTAAGAAAGATCCAACACCAATCCCCTGAAGGAAGACAACTCATCCCTCTCCAAGGCCCTTTCAATCCCTTCACTGTCAACACCACGATCTCCATCTAGAGACTCTCCACCAGTTGCGACTCCTGTTTTCTTCCCTAAAGAACAAAACCGTTTATGCCGTTGTCTATAAAACCTCAATCCTCTCATGTTCTTCCGAACGGCAACATGATTTCTCTCTAAAACAGTCATTCCAGCTTCACTCTTGAATCTGTAATTTTCCCCTGACTCATGACCAAAATAATCCAGATCTCCAGTGAAGACTGATCTCGAATACCCATGAGCAATGAATTTTGCCATGCTTGTGATATTCTTCTTCTTGAAAACAAGTTACTGGTTTGAATGTTTTCTTGTGATCTTGTTATCTCATTGATCCAAGTCTTGTTGCCGAGTCAGTTGGCAAATTTGAGAGGAGGGAAAGTGATGAATGGTTGATGCAAGTCGAGTGTTGAGATCTTTTAATGACTAAACAAAATTTGGTTTTCATTTTTTTTTTTCTTTTCTAATTATGAGAAGAGTGTGAGAGGTGGACTTGGTTTCACAACCACAAGTTACATTTGGTTGATTCCAAGCGCTGCCAGGAATATCTCTCCCTTGTGTGATCGAATTGAATTGTCCTCCTTTTCTTCTCTACTGTATAGTTGTTCCGTAAAAGTAAGCAACTGACTGACTGCTAAGAAACTTCAATAAATACATAATCTTTCTTTAAATGTCATTCCAAAATTTCAATTTGAACAACAATTGAATTCATACAGACACCTTTAATGATCATGCGCATAAAAAACTACAACAGTTTTCAACAAGAACTTTTAAGGACAAAACTTCTCTGCAATTCAGATATCACAATACGTATCTCACCAAAGTTAAAGCCAGTACATAAATTTCTTTTACTCGAAACGGAAACCGACAAGACTGCAGATAACGGGCTAACGAACACCTATATGTACCGTGACATTTCCGCTTTCCAGATGAGAATATTGCCATGAACCCAACATTCAACAGTATACATAAAAAAGTACTAGGAGTATAATCTTATTAACTCTTTTCATTATGTTCAGAACTAGGATCCTCATTATGTGCTCAAAAAAATCCAGTACAAGATATTCCAGATGTATACAATGGACAACCGATGGCTAAGGTATTCTAGAATCCGTCCTATACACAATTCGGATTGTCCATCTGACTCGATCGCTGTTGCTGATGCTTCAAATTGACAGAACCATGTGCTCTGAATAAAAAAGGTGCAATACAATGAACCGCACAAAATATAATCCAGACACAAATGTCAAACTCACATAAAGAAAGCTAGGGTTTAGTCATCTTACCATTGCTGATTCTTGCGGAACTCCGTAAGCACTGGGTATATGTTCTCAAAGGCAGTATATGTCTCTTCCCTCACCTAAGGATGCAGAAAATAGTTTCTCGAGCTAACATGGCAGAGTAGAGAAATATAGAGAACATACACTATGTGCAAACTAACCTTAGCACCCGTGAGGACAATCTTGCCAGAGACGAAGATGAGGAGAACAATTTTCGGTTGTTTCATACGGTATATCAGACCAGGAAAAAGTTCAGGCTCATACTGGTCAACAACCACCATGCAAGTCATGTTAGTATAGCTGGTGACGTTGTAAACAAAATTCCAAAAATCCTAAATAAGAATTATGCAAAGAACGATAAGACAAGCAGAAAACTTGATCCAAAGGGTGTGTTTAGACAAAAAGCTTCAGCCATATGAACAAAATGGGAAACTTACACTTGAGAAAGCACCATGAGCATAAGCCAGACCCTCCAACCGAATAGGAAATTTGACATCACAGGAACCAACAATGTTTTGAATCTTGAAATCCTGAAATCCATCAATCATGAGTAAATTGTTAAAATTCAAAAAGGAACAATAAAAAAGACGGGGAAATTATAGTGATTTACGCTTTACCTTGAATTTAGCAGGAAACCCAAGCTTCTGAATGATACGAGCATACTGAAACTCAGAAACAAATAATAGGAGTTCAGTACTGCCACCTCCAGATATATTACAACTTAGTGATAGCAGTTACATGAACAATTCTAATTCAGCCACGCATACCTTCCTCGCTGCCAGTTTTGATTGTTGCTCACTCTTAGCACCAGTGCAAACCTGATAGCACATATTAAAAACATGGTAAAATGCCAAAAGCATATGATTTTCGGAGATCAGCAAGCGTGACATTTATGCTATTGGAAAGCAAATAGAAAACCCTATAGTTAGCTAGAAATTTCATTAAAATCTTATAGATAATGAGCAAGAAATGTACTGCTCCCTAGGCCGCAAGTGACACTCCAGAAATTCTTTCGAACAACACAAATCTAGCTGCTAACTCTATGGTAAAAGATATTTGCTGCTGATAACAAATAAAGCAGCATTGCATTTGTATGAATTTATTCAATCAAGGTACCCGGCAAGTGTCCAACTCAAAGCAAATGCAAAAGGCATAACACAATAATGCATGACATATCATTTTCGGCACTTAAACTAAAAGCAATAGAATTTTTCAATTCCTAGGTCAAACAGATTAACAATACAAGCCAGGGTAAAGAAGGTCTATGGTTACTTTGCAAGAATCCGTAAGATACTATCAAATTTTTATAGCATAGATTTGTGCAGAAGGATCTATGTAGCCCATCCCTCAAGGTGGGATAAGGTTTGGTTAAAAAAGAAAGTCAAATATTCCCGATCTTAGAGCATGCACCTAAGAACTTATACACAATGACTTTATAGGATATATACATAGTAATTAGATGAAAAGGAACATCATGATTGCATCCCCATTTGTCAGACCCACATATATAAATCCATGATAAAAGCACATATTCGAGTTCCAAAGAGAAGAAAGCTCTCACCATTTTCCCAGATGCAAAAATCAACGCTGTAGTTTTTGGCTCTCTAATTCTCATGATAACAGCAGCAAAACGCTGCAACAAGAAGGTAATAGTTAGATTAGAGTAAATTAACTTCTGAGCAAAGAAAAAGATAATACATCAGCAAAAGTACAAATAACACATAACGATATAATATGATATATTGACACTATAAAGATGTGAAGATTGAGTTAACAGCCAACACTTAGCACATTATCACGAAAAAGAATGGACTTCTTTAGGCATAAACAAATTGTTCTCAGCCTATCACTTCATGTCTTCCAATACAGATAGGTTCCAGAGCATATCATTAACATTCTCTAGGCCAATTTGTTTAAAAATCCATTTTAAGTTATCAAATGCTTCTCATCTTTCAAACTACCCTTTTCTTCCTTCCTTAATTTTCAAAGTTCTCCAGCTGTATTTAATATCAAAAGTCTTTACCTTCCTAAGTTAACTCCAAAAACCTTATTATATAACAGGTTATGACCACAATTTAGAATGAAAGCACTGGAAGAAAACAAGAAAATGACATCAAATTGCCACAAAATGGGTGCTGGCATAATCAGAAAACAGATCAACCAAAAACTGAAGACAGTGATATCCAAGTAATATAAGTAAACAAACTTTTCCAATACCTTGGGATTGTACTCAGCATTGCGAGCTTGTAATGCAATCGCCTTAAGGTCCAATTTGCAGTCCAAGTTTACGGTTGAAACTATGTTTCTAGACATACAACAGCAAACATAAATGTCTTGAACAACCAAGCGTGTTCTAGTTATGTGCATAATATTCGCACAACCACTTGAAAACAATCAGAGACAATGCACAGCAAAGCTCAATCTTGTAAGACAAAAGTTTAAGCAACCTCATGATATTTTAACAGAAAGACCAACAATAACTCGGTGAAATCATTTTCTTCTCATTCATGCAGTTTCATTGATTTCATTTCTTAGATGAGCTTTTACAGTTTACTGGAAAATAATTCACTTTCAAAACTCATGTTTGCATACAAAACTAATGATTTTCCATCCAGGCAGCAGGGGTAAAAGAAATACTTTTGGACAAAATTAATAACTCGTATTTCTTTAATTAACTAGAAACGCCTCTTTGACCAATGCAGAAGTTATCATCTTTAAAGTTTGAATTACGAAAACCATTTCAACAGAATTAAGTGTATGCTTTAATTGTTCCTGAAAGAAATGATTCAATCTTTAACCTACGAAAACCGCTACCAACATTGTTATCAACTCAATTCTTCTTCTGGATTCAAACAGTAATCAATCCTCAATCAACTTACTGCAGCGTGGGGACAATTCCAGATGGATGCTTCGATAGATCCACAGGCTGGCTCCCCTCCATAACCTGATCTGCCATCCTTTTTACTTCAAATCTCAAACACAACCAGCTGAGATATCCCAAAACCTTTCCCGAATTCCAAACTTTATATCAGATTCTTCAATTAATGTCTAAATTCTAGCTTCTCTCGAGCCTAACCGGGATTTCTCCAAGAAAAACTCTCTCAAACTCTTGGAGATTCAAACAAATGCTGAAGATTTTAGGAAGAAGAGTTTTTTCGAAGTTGAATAGATGGATTCTTTGAATCGCGAATATAAAATTTAAAGCAGGAGAAAGTGGTGAGCCTTTTCTTATTCGAATCAAACAATTCCGACAGAAAAATCAACAATTTCTTCTCACAACCAGAGCTTCCTATCGCTAACCCCACCAAGAAAACCGAAGATTAAAAGAAGTACAAGATATCTGAAGCAAGATTTGCAGGGGGACTGAAACCAGGATAAAAAATGGGCGGTTGTAGCTTCGAGTCAAGATTATCCAGAATGAATTCGGAGAAGAAAACACAGAGCGAAGCGGGAAATGAAGAGAGAGATTGATTTATAGAGGGAGAAATTCAAAATTTCGACTCTTTTATATGATCTAAGTAGATAGATAGATTGATATAGAGGGCGAGAGAGAGGAGTTAGGGTTTCGTTCTTGTTCAAGAAAAAAGAGAGAACGAAGACACGGTCATAGCAAATACCAAGAGGCGTTGTAGTACTCCGCGGGTGTTCGGTACTGTTAACCGGTTACCGTCGGCATTTTCTGATTTTTTCTCAATGTTTGAAACCGGTGATACCCGGTTTAAAAAGAAACTTGCACGTTATTTTACAAATCATGCCTTACAAAGATGTTTATTTACATAAAACTTCCGTTTGTATGTGCTTTTTAAAAAAAAAAGTTTTATTTAACTCCGCTTTCTTCAAAATTAAAATGTGACCATTTTATATTAGTTATAATTTCAACTCCACTTCCATTACATGAACCTTATTTATAAAAATTTAATTTAAGTTCTACTTTATCGTATTTTAATTACTATTTTTATTGTTTTAATTTTATTTATAATGAGCTTAATTTTTATAAAATTCAGTTTTTAAAATTTATTTTTAAATAATTAAAGCACACTTTTAAAATATGTTTCAATTATACGAAATTTATATTTTTTATATATTTTAAGTTCAAACTCAATTACTCTTTTTCTATTTATTCTGATTTTATATAACTCATTACTAATTTATTTTTAATGAACTCACTTATATGAAAATCAGTTTCATTAAAACTAAACTCGTACGGTTCTATCGATTATAACACACTCTTACGGTAATGGAAATTAGTTTGCAAGTTTTGCAGAATGAACCTTACCACAGGTTTATTTACAGTAACACCCATAAATTAGGATGGGGTTTGTCAAATAAAGCCTTTATTATATATCAACCACACCTCCAGTTTCCCTCCTCAAATCCCTAGATTTCGAAGAAGGCCGAGAATGGCGAGTCTATGTCCATGATTATCTCGAATGAGCAAAATTTTAAATTTTACTTCTATTGATGGATAATATTGGGTAATTTTAAGGAAAAATTATAATTTATTTTTTCTGTTTTCTAAGATCCGAGCACGCTTCTATCGACGATGAGAGAGCTCGATGAACGAGCATCTACGGAATTTTTGTTTCCTAGAATGCTTTAGTGAGACTTTGATGGTTTTAGTTTGTGTAGCAGTCGTGTGATCATTCTTACCAAGGTTGTAATTTGTTGGACATATTATTAATTGTTCATGGACAAATTTTCGTGGCATTGTTCTGTTGTATGTTAGGTAGTTGTTGAGCTTTGGCTTGGTTTATTTATGCATGAATAATCTTAGTTATAGTTGCTAACAAAGTTATAGTTGTTGTAGTTGTTAGCAATAGTTATACATGAATAATCTTAGCTATAGTTGTTTATAAAGTTAGTAGCTTGATTTTCAAATATGTGTAGCTAGTGGCTTGTACATGAGTTCTTGTTTTGCATGTAACTAGCTTAAATTAGAACAGAATGAAAGCTAATCAGTAAGATGGAATGACGAACGCTAATCTTGTCAACCTAAGTATCAATTTATGTCCCAAAAAGTTTGACTTTTAGGCAAGCTCAATTGTAGCTAAATGACCTTTTTGCGTAAAAGTTGAACTTCAATGAGGATGATTGTTAGGTAAAATTTTCTTCAACTTTAGGCAAGCTACTTCAACTATAGCAAGTGAATTTGCACGTGGGATCTAGTTGAGACTAAAAGTTGGGATGCAAATAATTTCAGGAAGTGGGATCTACAATCTTTCTTCCATTTTCTTTGTTTGGTTAGTTTGACCCATGGCAATTGGAAAGGGTTGAGATCTACCCTGAGTTCAAACTTGTCATATAAAGGTCCAACCAGCAGCTATTTTTAAAACTTATCCCCAACTTTTGTTCTGTTCCACTAGTCTTAGAGTAATTTCCAGAAGAAATGGACATGATCGTGCCTTTTGTCTGTAATGGAGCATTATAATGCACAGTAGAAGTGAGGCTGATATATTTACAAATGATATGAAAAAGGAAATATTAGTTCTTATTTATGAAACTTTATCACGACTAATCTAAGCAGATCTCAAGATAATTTCCTGATGTTATTGTTTCATTGTTCAATGATTTTTTATTTTTTCTAACAGGTAGTGTCAATCAAACCAGAGATTAGACAAGGCGCTACTTGGAGCTGCATGCTCATGGCTCAAGAAAAGTCAACCAAGATGATGAGGATCCAACTGTTGAAAAGATGAAGAAAGAAATTGAAGCTGGCCAGGAAAATGCATTGAGTCTTTGTACTAAAAAAGTGTTACTTTCAAACAGGCATATGATATTGTAAGTTCCTCCTTTAAGTTGATTTGTTGTATAATGCTGTTTAGTGCTAGACCAAGATCAGTATTTTATGAAATGCAACAATGGGATTTTGGACAAGCTACCTCAGTCCTAGATGTTGTTGCCCTCATATTTATTCATGGGAGGAGTCATACAGTGCTTGCTTATTCTATTCCTTTGCTTTTTCCCAGAAAGAATGGAGATAAAATTACGATTTGTGCAGAGAGTCATGTGAAACGGCTTCAAGAGGACTTGAACAATTTTGCAGAAGACTTAAAGCAAGGTGTGCAGCTATCTTGTTCTTTCATAGCATGTAATTCTTGACTGAGTCTTTTAAATGTTGAGAACTATTCTGACTAATAATTTCCTGTCGAGGCTGCCAAATCAAGTATGTTGTGTGAGTGTCTTAGCTGCCACCTGGATTCTGAGTAAAAATGACACCTGAATTCTTGAACCTGCAAAGCCTTTTCCTCTTTCAGTATTCTTTGTACCATACCCTTCAATTTCATTTCACTCATTTCCTCTTGAAATCTGTTCCAAATTGAACTCCTGTCCTGTTTCGTGGTCTATGTGTTGGTAATGCTAATTTTGAAGTTAATAGGACAAAGGGAATATAGCATTGGATGAGCCAGCTATTCTTCCTCCACTGCCCCTGATGACCAGGGATGATAAATGGAATGTAGGGTGTATAACACCACAAAGTAAGAAATTCAGGATAGCTTGGTAGCTTCAGTTGATTTCCTGACAGTAATTTGTTCGTTTTGACTTTTGTTTTCAGTGTTTTATATGACAATTAAGCAATGTTCTTTTGAAAAGCAGGCAAATTTGCCCTGTCTTTTGGTATTAAGTCACTGAAAAAGCTACTCATTAGCTTTTTGAAGTCGGAAAATTTGCTGCATAGATCCAGAACCAATCCAGGTTAAATCAATGGATTTCTTGTTTTTTTCTAATTGTAAAATATATATTTCCTTTTATAGGTGTGAATCAGGTTAGAAACAAAGAAGTTCCTCCTGAATTAGTGCCTTTATTCTTGGAAAAAATTTTACTTTTGACGTTTTTGTGCATCTTGACTCTTAACCAGCTCATTGCTTCAATTGCTTTCATCGTGGTTTTGTTTCCTTGTGTAGTTTAAGCCACACAATGTGGCCTTTCATTGATTACAAAAGATCTAGAACTTAAAAAAAGAACATTTTTCTGGTATGTTGTTTTCTCGTCTTAAGAAAGATACTGTTTTTTAGGAACTAGTGATGTTTTTCTTATTATTAGATTTTAAGAGGGCAAAAAAAAAAAAAAAAAAGATGGAATTAGTGAAGGAAACTAACAGCAGTCCTTACCTGGATTACAGATGGTAATTTATCTGGTAATGTGGAAAAAATAATTCATGCATATGAATTAACTTGTCCTCCTCTAGTCTTTTTTCTTTCTTTCTTTCAATCTTCTTTTTATCATAGAAGGTAGAAAAGATGTCTTATTCTTCTAATCTGTAATTTTATTGGATTAGAGAGGTACTACATGCTTTAAAGTATCAATTGATAGGCAGTGTTACCAAAGTCATCACTTGGTTTTGCTGTCTCAAAAGCTGCATTTTTTATTATTTTTATGAATACAGGTGTCTTATGGGAAGAAACCTTAGCCCTGTGCTATGCGGGAGCTAGAAAATCTACATAGGGATTCTGAGAGTCGAAAATCTGCCATGAAGGCTCTAAATTGTTATGTCAAAGACTTGGATTCAAAGACTATTCCTCATTTCCTTCCTTCAGACCAAAGAGCTAGGCTCTTTGTTTGGGGACTACACTATCTCTATATGAAGTTCTAGCCAGACTCGATGCCGCAATATTGTTCCGCAGATTGTTAGTATCATGTCTACTGTCATGCGTACCTTGTCCCGAATATGGGTTCTTTCCCTCTCCACCAAGCCTGCTTTAAAGTAGTTTCTGCGTAGCTTGATATGGAATTGACCCATCAACACCTGATCCCGAGAGGCAAGGATAATTTGCTCTCTCTGCAAGCCCCTGACCAATGCATTGATGGTTCTCTGGAGAACATACACATCTGGTGTTGCACTCTGCAGGAAAGCTCTTGCAGAGTGTGATAACTGTCCCTTTGCTTCGAAAGGAGATCGCGACTGAAGTATGTTTGAAGGTAATAGTGCTATGGAGGAGAAATCTACACAAACAGACTCCCCACATGGGATTGGTCATGGCATTGGCAAAGCATAATGCATTGGCAGTAGAAGATTCAAGGTTGCTTCTGAGATCTGGGTTGCAGATTGTGACTGCTGATGCTGCGGAAGCCACTCCACAGAAGAGGTTTTCAACCATCCATATGATCGACTTTCTGATGAAATGTGTCGATGCTAGGGCTTTTTCTTCTAAACTTGAAGAAGTAATTGAAGTGATGGATAGACGCTTCCAAGCTGATCAAATGCTGTTTGTTCGTGGTGCAGCTTTCGAGACTTTGCAAACAGCAAAGCTGATACACATACAGAGTGGATGTAATGGAACTTGCTCTTGTCCTGTCTCTCATTCAAATTCTAACGTTGTTGATGACAGAACAAACTCTTCTCCTGGATTTTCTTTTCCTGTATCTCAAACAGTTAATTCCTCTTTTGACTGGTTGTGGAGTCATGGTTCCAGCAATATCGATGTATCACTGAAATATGGCTTGTTTCTTGGAGCATGTGCAGAACCAGATGATTCCAGCAGTCGCATGTCAAGTGATATAACCCAGCAACACTCAGAGGGCTTTTCTGGGTTCATTTGCGCTACAGAGTCAGTGACACCTTAAAAGTGCAAGCTGCTCTTCTCAGGTACTTCGCCACTAACTTTCTTTGAAGCTTCAAGCATAGTTAGTCATCTTAAAGTATATAATGTTCATAAAACTCTTGTGCACTATAAGAAAATGAGGAATGTTCTTTCGAATGTTTCTGTAGCAGGAGCAAGATTACTTGATATTGCATTTTAGGTACTGGATGCCTAGCGTATTTTCAGAGCATTTATCATTATATTAAATTGAGAATAGTCAACTAGGTTGGATTGGTAACTACAGTCCTTGGCAAGTCGTTAGATAGTACGTTACATTTCAAACTGTTGAGTTACCTTCACATAATAATGAGTAACGAGTGTTTGTAAAGTAGCTTACTATTTATTATTATTGATTTTGCTGTGCTTCTCGTTATAGTTTTAAAGAAGTCTGAATCATTTCCCTTGAGCATGACGTCAGTTGTATGCAATATGTTAGAAGTTCCATAAAAATAATTGTGTAATATTTATCCATCCATGTCTCATAAGACTCAGATGTAGCTATTAGTAGACAGTAGAGGTTAAGCTCAACTCCAAAACATTAGATCACTCCAGAATGAAATTGATGCCAGCCATGATGATGTTAGCAAGGTGCAGAATGTGAACATAGTGAAGGCTGCTGCTTCAAGTGGAATGTGTCTGAATGATCAAGACAGGCAAATTCGAACTGATGGCCTGCATTCTGGAATTGATGGAAGCCAAACTAGCTGCAGGAAAATGTTGAAGCAGCTGCTAGATGGTGTTCCATATACTGTTGAATCAGTGTCATCCACTGATGATATTCCAGAAGTCACTATGTGCAAAGGATTATGTACAGCAGCTGAGTACAAAGTTGGAAACCACTTCTTAAGTACAGTTGCAGTAGGTGGAGGTTATAACAAAGTGGTTGCAGGTTTTCTCTTTGCCATTTTCTTAGTTTCGCTTCAGTCTGCTTATCTGCTCTATCAGGTGAAGTTAGAGGAATTTGTTGGTTTAGCTCCAACTTAGGCTCTATATGTGTAGTTTTTTCGGTTAGTGCTGTTACAAATAGAATCCTGGATCATGTCTATCTTGTTAGTCATACTTGTTCTGATAACAACTTCGTGTGTAATCATGCTATTTTATTCAACTTGTTAACTTATTATCTTTACTGGCACTGATATGTATGATCAATGAAATTTGTGGGAAGATTTTCATGGATATGTGCGCGCTAGAGCAATGTGCGCGTTTTCTTTCTTGAGCTAATATGACTCAGAAGAAAACTGAATGCCAGAAATACACCATTTATGAATGTCAGGAAACTGATTTCATTCACCACGTTAATAATTCTCTAAATTCAAGAAGATTTAGCATCATTATCAAACAGTTGTCCTATATTCAAAGGTTGGGGTTGTATGAGCACTGAGAACATCTCCATTCACAACCAGGTGGTAATGTAATTGACGTCATGGTTGCAGAAGGGGCAAGACAGATGTGTGCATATTTTGCATACCATCATCACCTGAGCAGGCTCAATATGTAGAACTCCTCATCCACTCCTTTGTATGACAGCTAAGTTATCCCTTCCTTGTACATCACAGATTCACATAGCAGCAGTCAGCAATATGCTCTCTTTAGAGAACCAGGATCAGCAACATATATGAACACATTAATTTGTAAAAATTCTTGTCTATATTCCGCTAATGCATTCATAAGAAAACAAGCAAGTCTTTGGTTAGTTTTTTCTATCTATTCATGGAAACTGTCATGGCGCATGGATGTAACTTCTACTAATTTACTCTACCATCGGCGCATAATCACTATATACTTCTATTCCATCATCTTCCAATTCTTTTCTTTGGGTTCTATTTTCTCCATTTTCCTCATCAATCTTGTTGTCACTTTCTAGCAAACCAGATAAGACATCCTGTGCCCATGACTGCACAGAAACAGACAGCCTAACATCATAGAATCCTGGAAGAACTTAAACTCTGAAACAACAGGTTGCTTTCTGTGGCAATTTGATCCTTCTAATCCGATGGCAAAATTGCTTCTGGTGTGCTTACAGCCAGCTCTGAAGCTCTTCTTGAAGTGTCACCAGCATCTGGCTTCAACCTTGTCTTTAGGTTTGGTGAACTGCAGCTCTACATGCAGTTCACCAACATTCAAATTTCAAAAACTTGAATCCACATACTACACTTGTTTGAGGGTTATATTTGTTAAACAGGAATGATTCTAACCTGAATCAACATGTCTGAGCTTCCTCTAACATCATGAAGAACTCAGTTACGGGCTACCATGGGACATCACTAAAACATGACTGCATTTAACAACCATAGAATCTCCTCTTGAGTACGAACTTCACCATCCATTCGTTCTGAAACTCTAGCAAGAAAGATTCCTCCATCTTGTGATACGACAGCAGCTCAAAGTTGTGGCAGCAGTTCACGTTCTAGGAGGATACCAAAGAAGAAAGCTGCTTGCAAATCTTGTCCAGGCTCCCAAGTCTAAGAGTTCACTCAAGAAAGGAGTTGTTCGTCAATAAGGACCGTGCCACATTAAGTAGAATTGTAGTTTGTCATGACTTTGTAGTCTAGTATGACTCTTTTAAAAATCCTAGTAGAAATAAATGTTAGTAGTTATTTACAATTATTCTCATAAGAGGATATTGTCATAGCTTAGTCTATAAATAAGTGTATTGAGATTAGAAGAAGGGAGGATACACAACACAAATTCTGATTTCTTTTTTATTTTTATCTCAGTTTTACCTTATTCTGTCCCTCTCGGACTTGTTCACTCTTTTCTTTGTCTTGTTCACTTGCAACACATCATCTTGCCACAACTCTTTGGTCTTTATGAAGTGACCAGGAAAATAGGGAACATTAATCCTACTTCTATCTCTAGAACAAGTGAATGACTTCCAATGTGAATGTTAATCCATCTTTGATTCACACAAGAAATAGAAATGCATCCTTGACTAGTCACTAGATTCAGTTGATGAAAATAAAATTCACGTAGAGATGGAAGTTATTCTTTACTGATATGAATGCAGTTTCAATCTTACAGACGGAAAGTAATTAATATCCAAAATTTACAGTGAATCACCAATATCACCTAAATCCATAACTCATAGTCCGCAAATCTGCACAAAATATCGCCTCTATAAAAAAAATTTCTTGCACATATGCAATCATAATCATAAAAAGTACCCAAAGTCAGCTTTAGAACTTTGGGAGATGTTTGATAGTGCTTTTAGAAAAAAGTTTTTCTAGAACAAAAAGTATTTAAAATTTTTTTTAAAGACGAGTTGGAGACCGAGTGATTGTTGAAGAAGAAGAAGAAGAAGATGCTCTGCAATGAGAGAGTAATGGTTTGGGGTAGGGGAGATGCAAAGAGAGAAGAGAAGCCATGGAAGAATTTCTTCTATTTTCAGTTGCAATTTTTGTTTCTGCGTCTTCTAATTTCTTGAAATGGACAGAGCTCAACAGGGATAACATGGTAACTTCCAGTGTTTGGAATTAGATGGATTTGGAATTTGGGTCCTCGTCTAATTAATTGCCTTCACATAAATTTGAATTTCACAGATAAAAAGGCGTGCCAATTTTCAATCCGACCTACGAAACTGATTCAAAATTGATCCAAAATTTCAGATTCAAATCAAGCTTTAAATAAATTTGAATCAAAAATTTTAAAAGATTTCGAATTTAATATTTATATAATATATATTTTAATAATTAAAAAATAATAGTAAAAAATTTAAATTTAATATATATATATTTTTTATTTATTTTAATTTAACTAGTTTTTATTTAATTTATAAATTTTATCAAAATTAATAATTTTTTTTAATATTATAATTAATAATTTTTATATATTATTATTAGTAATTAATATTTATAATTTTTATTTTAATAATTTTATTTATTAAATAAGTGGATCCGAATTTAATTTAATTATTAAATAGATTGAGTCAGAATTAACAATTTAATTCACATAAATAAATAAATTTAAATAATTTTAATCTAATATTATATAAATCGATTCCAAGATTGATTTATATATCTAAATTGGCACTCTTATAAAATTAAGAACATTTCAAGAACAGCCCAAATCGTTCCTCCATGTGATGACCCACTCCACTGCTCTCCTCTATTTTATTCCTGCGGTAACAATGAAGTTATCATAAACCTCACACGATGCTTTCTCTTTAATCCAATTTTTTGCAAATTAAATTCAACCACGTAGTCCATCCACATTTATTCGACTTGTACTGCAGCACTAATTTTAAACCCTCTCTTCCTCTCGGCTCTCGGCTGCAGTGAAGCATTCTCCATCCGTCTTCTAGGGTTTTGGTTTCTTTTCCGCCCCCGATCTCCTCTCTCTCCTGATCTATCTCGATCTCGATCAGTTTTAGGGTTAGGGTTTTTGCTGAAGGAGAAACCATGGGGTTTCATATAGGATCGTACGGGATTCAGTCGATGTTGAAGGAAGGACACAAGCATCTGTCCGGACTCGATGAAGCAGTTCTTAAGAACATTGATGCTTGCAAGCAGCTCTCCGCAATCATTAAAACTTCACTCGGTCCCAATGGTTTGTTGTTATTATTTTCTTTAATTTTCTCTCCCTTCTTGGTTTGCTTAGGTTCTGGAATCAAATTTTAATGTGCGTTTCATTTGGTAGTGGATTGGTATTAGAAGTGGTAAATGCGGCTTTTTGGATTCGCTTAGTTCAAAAATTGAGTGGAGAATGTAAAATTTATCGATTGAAGTTGACATTTTTATTGATTAAATTCCAAATTCTAAGTTTAGTACTGTGAAATTTTGATTTCAAGTTCTTGTTTTGGTATTGGATGGCGTTCTGTTGTTTTTCTGCGTTTTCTATTTTCGCATTTGTAACGGGGTAGCAAAGATTATATGATCTAAAAAAATTCAAAATTGACCAAATCAAATGAGATCAGTCATTTAATAGAGCCAATTTGATTTCATGAGCATTTGTGAGCATTCAGTAAGTTTATTGATTAACTGAGAAAGGAATGCTATTCAGAATACGAACCAAATGACAAGTGAGGAATAATAAAAAGTAGAAGCCTGTTTTTGTTTAGTAATAGTGGTATAATGTATATAAGCTTGGAGATTCTTATGACCGGTTAGTCACAGAATGGTTCACTTAATTCATTTTCTTGCCATTCATGTTATGAATGCTTTCTCTGTTTGTATATTCTTGGAGATCACCTCATTAATTGGATGTCCCTAAATTTTTATTTATGTTATGTTTGGAACTCATTTAGGAATGAACAAAATGGTTATTAATCATCTGGACAAGCTCTTTGTTACGAACGATGCTGCCACCATCGTGAATGAGCTTGAGGTTCAGCACCCAGCTGCTAAGCTTTTAGTTTTAGCTGGCAAGGCACAACAGGAGGAGATTGGTGATGGTGCCAATCTCACAATATCTTTTGCTGGCGAGCTTCTTCAGAATGCTGAGGAGCTTATAAGGATGGGATTGCATCCAAGTGAAATCATCAGTGGCTATACAAAAGCAACAAATAAGGTGATTTGTTGACTTACATTTAGGATATACATTACTTTGTATCTCTCTCAAGCTCATTGTAATGGGCCTGAAGTCCTCGTTTCTTCATGTAAACATCAGACTGTTGAAATTTTGGATGAGTTAATAGAGAGAGGATCAGAAAATATGGATGTAAGGAATAAAGATGAGGTTGTTTCCAGGATGAAAGCTGCTGTTGCTAGCAAGCAATTTGGACAAGAAGATATCTTATGCCCTCTCATTGCTGATGTAAGAAATAATCCTTTGGTACTGCATTATGGTAGTATTTGTTTCAATATTTCTTAACTCATCATTTACTCTATCAGGCCTGCATCCAAGTATGTCCAAAGAATCCAGCAAACTTTAATGTGGACAATGTGCGAGTTGCAAAGCTCCTTGGAGGGGGTTTATATAACTCTACTGTTGTACGGGGTATGGTCTTAAAGAATGATGCTATTGGGAGTATAAAGAAGATGGAAAAGGCAAAGGTAGTTGAAGGTTCTCATAGAGATAATAAAGTGCATTTTTGCTATGATGTTCGTGTGATAGACCTTAGTATCTTGGTGTTTCTTGTTACCCCCTTCTCCAGGATTTTATATCTTCACTAGCATTAGTCAAACATAGGTTAAACTATTTGTTAGAATGATCTCACTATTATCTCCTGTATTTTCTAAATTAGTGGAATCATTTCTAGATAGTTAGTATGAGAAACTTGGTTGTGGTATCTATTTCTTTTAAGTACCTTATATGTGAAGCTATTTTGAATGTTACATTGGCTGGGATCTTAGCCTTTCACTTTGCTCTTTATGCTTGAAAATACACATGCCGATGTTCTCAGTTCATCTAGGATTCCGCATGCATTATGGATTTCTTGCTTGCAGCTAGGATAAGTTCTTTACTCCTTTCTGCTTATTCAGCATTCTACTAAACGACTGGTAAACTGTATTTTGATATTAAAAGACTTATGATGCTAGTTTTGGACTCATGCTTTAGTTTTGTGGATCAGTTTGAGTTTGTAAGTGGGTATATTGAGTATACAGTAAAGATATAAAGCACTATTTCTATTTTCTTGTTTTTTGTTTGAGATGAGCATTGGAGTGTGGATATTTTGTGCAAGAAATGTTGAGCATTGGAGTGCGGATACTGGTGCAAGAAATTCATCTTTTTCTTCATCGAACTTTAAATTGCATGGATTTTGACTATAATATTACATCTTCCAAGCGTAGTCAGATTGGTAGGCTGCAGTATTTGATAAGGTGCCTTCTTTTTCCATTTTGCTATGTAGGTTGCAGTATTTGCAGGAGGTGTTGACACATCTGCTACAGAAACAAAAGGAACAGTTCTTATTCATAGTGCTGAACAGGTTGTGTTTTGTAACAATGTTCTCCTAGCTTATTTTTTATTCAAAACTAAAATGTATGGCATGCAAGTATGTAGCGTAGCCTGGCCAGGTTTATATGAATGCATGTGACTTCTTACTACTTTCACTTGGCAATTTGATTTAAACTTGTAATAGTCAGCATGAGTGCTAGACTATCTGTACGGCTTTCTCGGAAGGTAATTGTTTGAAACCCTGTGCTATGCACAATCTGGCTTTCTCGGACAGTAACTAGGTTGAAACCTTGTGTTCTGCCCATGACAAGGATCTTAAGTAATCATGCAGCAAAGCTATTGATTTTGGATTCTGTAATTTTCTTGAGATATTCCTTTTGGTGTTGGTTACAGTTAGAGAATTATGCAAAATCCGAGGAGGCAAAAGTTGAAGAGCTCATCAAGGCTGTTGCTGAATCAGGTGCCAATGTCATTGTTAGTGGAGGTGCGGTTGGGGATATGGCATTGCATTTCTGTGAGCGGTACAAGTAAGTAATCCCTTTTGAAGTTGTAACAAGTTTGTATTTTCAGATTATGTTTCGACCCCATTTAAAATCATGCCATGTTAAACTTAATTTTATGCATCTGCTTGGGATCTCTAGGTGAGTCTACTTTGGTATTCTTCTTTATTGACATCTTTAAGATCTAATGTTAGGTACATGGGTTTGATCATGTGAAGCCTCATGCTATGGTGTACTGCATATTCTTTGAATGTGAACCATCTAATTACAAGAATATGGTGTCTAGCATTGTATATGTGATTATCATGATGATCTTAAGTTGGCCTCCTAGAAACATTGCTTTTTAATAGATATTTCCCCCTTTCAGGCTTATGATCCTGAAGATCAGTTCAAAATTTGAACTGAGAAGATTCTGCCGGACTACTGGTGCTGTTGCTCTAGTAGGTTTTAGACTAAAATTTCTTGTTTCTTAGTGATATTCATTTTTAATGATACTAAGGCCTTGTTGATTTTGAATTCCAGTTAAAACTTAGCCAGCCAAATCCTGATGAGCTTGGATATGCTGATTCTGTTTCAGTCGAGGAAATTGGTGGTGTTCGAGTATGTACTTGACTCTGGACTATCAACTTGCTCATTTTGTTATCGTATATGTATAAACTACTTCCTAACATGTATTTGTCCTTCAAACTTAGGTAACTGTTGTGAAGAATGAAGAAGGTGGGAATTCTGTTGCCACAGTTGTCCTACGCAGTAGTACTGATAGTATATTAGATGACCTTGAAAGGGCCATTGACGATGGTGTCAATACGTATAAGGTCTTTCCTTCTGAATATTTCTGATAGATTCCTACTTTGATGATTGGCATTTTCTTTCTTTTTTCTTTTAATTTACTATTATTATTTTTTTAAGAACACCTGCAGTTGCCAAACATTATTAAGTTTTTACTTAATTTAAACAAGATACCAATGTGTTCCACCTTTTGCAGGCAATGTGCAGAGATAGTCGCATTTTACCAGGAGCTGCATCAACAGAAATCGAACTGGCTAGAAGACTGAAGGAGGTCTCTTTCAAGGAAACTGGGTACTTTCCCTTGGTTTTGCATGCTATACTGAGTTGCCAAATTAGAAGGGAGATCATTCAATGCATATGAATGGTTTGCAGTCAATCATGATACATTATTAACCATTCATATTGCTTTCTTTTTCTTTATTGCAGATTAGATCAATATGCTATAGCAAAGTTTGCCGAAAGCTTTGAAATAGTACCTACCGTTCTTGCAGAAAATGCTGGACTTAATGCAATGGAGATAATATCCTCCCTTTACGCAGAGCATGCAGCCGGAAACACCAAAGTTGGCATTGATTTGGAGGGAGGCATTTGTAAGGATGTTTCTTTGATGAATGTCTGGGATCTATATGTCACGAAGTAAGCATCTCATGTAAATTCTTATACTTCACATATTTCATTGTGCGCATATTTTGTGAATTCGTTATGCATGATGGTTGCAGTCTACATTTTTTTTTTTAAAAAAAAAATTTCCCTTATAAGTTGTGCTTGAGATATCCAAAAGTTGTCAGAGATCTAGTGCTCTTGTCATGTTTCCAATTTTGTCCAGGCTTGTGATGGTTACCGATGTAAATATTCCTATCTGCTGCTTTGCGCATTTATCAAGTTTGATGCTTCTGTTGAAAGTTGAATGTGGTAGTGCAGGACTTGATTTTATAATTGGAGTTTCTCTTTGGCTTGCGGTGACGTTGTTTTTGTATGTTAGTAGTTAGCATTTTGAGATTTTTGTGAAATTGTGTGGTTTTATGTACAGTTAACAATCAAAGTCAAATAGGGAGTAAGAGGTTGTATAATGCTGTGAAGTTTTTGGATCTGTAGTTAGATAAGTATCACTTCTTATTGTCAAGAATGCAGTGTTGTTGAAAAATGTTTTAGACGGGAAGATGATGTTTGTACATTTGTCGTGCCCCTGCATCTTGTAATTTTTATATAGGCTAAATTTTGCAATTCTTATTGGACCAGATTCTTTGCTCTGAAGTATGCTGCTGATGCTGCCTGTACTGTTCTTCGGGTTGATCAGGTGCTTCAAACTATATATTTTTGTTTTCAACATAGTTTTATTTTGGTGTGTTTTTTTGGTTATTTGAGGTTATTATAATCTTTGTTCTCCCTGCTAGAATTAATAAATTTTTATCTGCAGATCATAATGGCAAAACCAGCTGGTGGGCCCAAGAGAGATCAACCAGCAGGGATGGATGAGGACTGATTCTACTGATTAGGCAGTCTGTGAAGCTGGATCAAGCATTTTCAAAGCTCTTGGTGATCTGTTTGCAGTGTGACCAACTGCAGAAATTTTGATTCGCAATGATTCAGACAAGGAAGTTCCTTAACATGAATGTTTGCTCCAGAATGATGTAATACTAGTACTAGCTATTAGAATTATCAAGGGTCATATATATTTGGTTTTGGCCAACAAATCAAGCTAGTATAGTTTCACTTATGATGCTGCAAGGGAGTTGTTTGGTGCATGTGATATTTGCGTACATGTACTGAGATTTATTTGTTTTATCTGGTTCATTTTCTATTCGATGCTTTATTCAGGAACTTTGGAAGTACCAATTTTTAGTTATTTTACTGCATTCTGCTTTGTACTACAATTTATCTTATCTACGAACCCTGTGTTATTGGTTTTTTATCCTCTTGGAGTGAATTTGCAGATTTTAAGAAAATGTTGCGTTAAATTCCTTGTCAGTGTTATTCTCATGTGGTGTTCAAGTATCACAAGTGTATCCCTCCTGAATTACCTCTGATCATTCGTCAATTATAAAATGAAAACTCTAAAATTTTTTGGTAGTTAAATCGGTTTTCCTTACATGCACAGCCCAGAAACTGAAAGCCATGGTTTCAGAGCATTCCTTATCCTTTTCAGTACAAGAAATTTATGCTCAATAAGAAAAAGTTTTCACTGCTGCTGCCATTAATATCAACAGCATGCTTCTTCTCCATTACCCAAAAATAAATCCACCTATAGTTGCTCTCAGAAATCATAACACCAAACTCTCCAAGGTATTACTGTCACGCTACTGTCAAAACAGCAGTAGTTTCGGCTTAGTTGCTTTTGTTTATGTTTTGAGTTCCGTTGCTACTAAATATTATTCCTGTTTTGTAAGTTGCTGTTTCTTACTGTAGCTTGTTGCGAATTTGAATGTGCGGCGAGGTCACTTGGCGGCGTGCTCAGATGAAAGCAATCTGTCTGACGGGGAAATTGGGCATGACCCGTTTGAGAAATTGCCTGAAAGAAACCTAATTGGGGTTCTCAGAATTGTGGAAGACAGTGGAGTCTCTGTCGATGCTAGTACCTTCAACTTGTTACTGGATCATTGCTTGAAATTGGGTTCGATCATTGATGCCAGGAGAATCCATGCCAAGATTCTGAAACTGGGTTTTGATAACGAAAGCCTCCTGTGTGGACGACTTGCAAATGTTTACTTGTGCTTTGGTGGGTTTAGTGATGCAGTTAATCTGTTTAATGATATGTCACACCGAAGTTCTGCCTCTTGGAATGCTTTGGTTGATGGCCTCCTCAAAAGGAAAGAGAATGATACGGTTTTGATGCTTTTTTCAATAATGATGAGGGAATGTGAGAATCCAACTGCTGCAACATTTTCTGGTGCTTTGAGAGCCTGCATTGGAGGTGGTGCTAAAAATTGGAGTTTTGTTCAGCAGATCCATGGCAAGACTATTGGATATGGTCTTGCTGCTGATCCACTTGTAGGAAATCCTTTAATTGACTTGTACTCAAAGAATGGGCATATAAATTCAGCTAGGAAGGTATTCGATGAATTGTGTTTGAAGGACAATGTGTCTTGGGTTGCTATGGTTTCTGGTTTCTCTCAAAACGGTTTAGGGGATGAAGCTATTGAGCTCTACCGAGACATGCATCGATCCAAAATCTCTCCAACACCATATGTTTTTTCTAGTTTGCTTAGTGCATGTGCAAAAGGCGATCTTTTTGTTCAAGGGATGCAGTTTCATGCTCATGTACTCAAATTAGGATTCTCCTCAGAATCTTTTGTGGGCAACTCTCTTTTAACTTTCTACTCAAGGTGCAGAAATATGAGATTGGCTGAACTGGTATTTAGTGAAATGCCTTACAGAGATGAAGTCACTTATAATGCAATGATATCAGGTCATGTACAGTATGGTGATAGTGAACTTGCAATGCGGATATTCACAAAGATGCAGACTTCAGGAATGGAACCTGATTGCGTTACCATTGCTAGTCTCCTTAGTGCTAGTGCCGCTCTTGGAGCACTTGAACAAGGCAAGCAACTTCATGCATATGTCTTGAAGTCTGGGCTGTCTTCAGATTATATTATTGAGGGATCCATACTAGACCTTTATGTGAGATGTGCTGACATAGAAGCAGCAAATGACTTTTTCAACACTACAAATAGGGAAAATGTAGTGCTTTGGAATGTGATGCTTGTTGCTTATGGCCAGATGGGTAATTTAGTGAAGTCCTTTGATTTGTTCTATCAAATGCAGCTTAAGGGTCTGGAGCCCAACCAGTATACATATCCAAGTATACTGAGAACTTGCACGTTTGTGGGAGCAATTGAACTTGGTGAGCAGATCCATTGCATGGTCATAAAGACTGGTTTTGAGCCAAATGTCTATGTAAGCAGCGTCCTAATTGATATGTACGCCAAGTGTGGAAGACTTGGCAGTGGTAAACAAATTCTTGAAAGTCTTACAGAGGAAGATGTAGTCTCATGGACTGCCATGATTGCTGGATATGCTCAGCATGAGCATTTTCTAGAAGCTCTCACCACATTTAATGAAATGCAGATTCGTGGTATTCATCCAGACAATATCGGGTTAGCTAGTGCCATCAGTGCTTGCGCTGGATTGAAAGCAGTTGAACAAGGAAGGCAGATCCACGCCCAGGCATTTTTGTTGGATTACTCAAAGGATATCTCAATTGGAAATGCTCTAGTAAATTTTTATGCTAGATGTGGTCAAACTATGGATGCTTATTCCAAATTCAAGACTATTGAGAATAAGGATGAGATATCCTGGAATGGTTTGATATCAGGGTTTGCACAGAGTGGCAATTGTGAAGAAGCATTAAGAATATTTGTGGCAATGGATCGCGAAGGTATTAAAGCAAACCTATTTACATATGGATCTGCCATTAGCGCTGCGGCTAATATTGCAGATGTGAAACAAGGAACACAGATTCATGCAAGGTTAATCAAAACTGGATATAACTTGGATATAGAGGCCTGTAACGCGATAATTACCCTTTACGGCAAGTGTGGGTGTATTGAAGATGCAAAAACACAGTTTTTTGGGATGTCGGAGAGAAATGAAATTTCATGGAATGCTATCATTACATGTTACTCACAGCATGGCAATGGTAGACAGGCTCTGGAATTCTTTGAGCAAATGAAGGAAGAAGGATATGAGCCAAACAATGTGACTTTTTTAGCTGTTCTGGCTGCTTGTAGCCATGTGGGTTTAGTGGACAAAGGTGTTGAATACTTCAGTTCCATGAGTCAAGATCATGGTGTTAGTCCAAAATCAGAGCATTATGCTTGTCTTGTAGACATCCTCGGACGTTCTGGACAGCTTGAACGAGCAAGAGGATTTATAGAGGACATGCCGGTTGAACCAGACGCTATGGTTTGGCGGACACTTCTTAGTGCCTGTACTGTTCATAAAAACATGGAAATTGGAGAATTTGCAGCTCAGCGTCTTCTGGAGTTGGAACCTCATGATTCAGCAAATTATGTTCTTTTATCGAACATATATGCACTTTCAAGGAAATGGTATCAACGGGATCAAGTGAGGCTTATGATGAAAGAAAGAGGAGTTAAGAAGGAGCCTGGACAGAGCTGGGTAGAAGCGAAAAATGCAATCCATGCATTTTTTGTTGGTGACCGATTGCACCCGCTTTCAGATGCGATTTATAACTTCTTAGAAGACTTGAATACAAGGGCTGTGAATATAGGGTACATACAAGACAAGTATTGTCTCTTAAATGAAGTTGAGCTCGGCCTGAAGGACCCATCTTCATTCATACACAGTGAGAAACTTGCAGTTGCTTTTGCGCTAATGAGTCTGTCACCCCCTATTCCCGTTCGAGTAATGAAGAATCTTCGTGTGTGTAATGATTGTCACAGTTGGATGAAGTTTGTCTCAAGAATTGAAAAGCGTCCCATCATATTACGGGATGCCTACCGGTTTCATCATTTTGAAGAAGGAAGCTGTTCATGTCGAGATTACTGGTGAAACATGAGGAATTGACAATCTAATGAAATGGGTAAAACAGAGAACTTTTATTTGTTACTTTTATCACATATTTTCTTTGCTGTCATCCTCTGTTTTAAATCCTAATGCTGCGTTGGATAGTCTATAATTCGCAGGGGCAAGGTCTGATATGCTTATTACACACCAAAATGATGCAAACAGGAAGTGGACAAAAGCTTGATAACACAAAGACAAGTAGAAAGTGGTATAAAGGGTGAGGCTTGATGCTCTTGGAATAGTGAGATAATCTGATCAGGTTTAAATACTTAAGAGGGAGTTTGGCCAGACTTTAAGTCACTTTGCGGACTCATACTAAAAGAGGTGGATTTTTATCTATTATTTTCTTTCTGCATTGATTCTATTTTAAATGTGTCTGCCTATTATTCTTAACACTAAAATATTATTTGATTTGTTTGATTTTATCTTCAAGGTTGAATGGCATATTATAGAATGAGCTTGAATTCTAATTATGTTCTTTTGATTAATTTAGGGAGATTTTAAGTAGTTTGAGTTGATTCTTTTTTTCCCCCCCTCTCCTCTTTGCTATTCAATGATAACTTTAGGAAACTCCACTTGTGTGGATTCTTTCACCTAGATGGTCCCAAGCTCAGTTAAAAAGAGAAGGGATGCAACTATCTATAAAATCCTGTCAAATCCTAATGATATGGATTCTTTACAAGGATCTATGTAGCTCAACATGGAGTTGGATTTGACTTGGTTGAACAAAACTGATCAATTTAGCAGATAAACAAAGTGGGAAAGGGAATATAGAGAGTAGAAAAAATGTCAGAGAAGGTGAAAAACAGAATAAGAAAGGTGATGAGAAATGGAAGAAAAAGAAGGAATAAGGTAGGAAAGAGAGGGAAAAAACAAAGTAAAAGAGAAGATGGAGGCTCTCATATTGGAGAATGTGTGCACGCAAGGAGAAGAAAGAAAAAGATAGATGTTGGGGAAGAGAGAAGAGAAAAAGAAAAGGAGGCTTGAGGTTATGGGATGATAGGAGCTCAAGGAAACAGAATTTTAGAAAGTGGAACTTCTCAATGGATTTATTTAGAGCTGTGGTTTTGAGTGTAACTGTTTTGTGGCAAAAGGAAGAAAATCCTTGGACCAACCCCCCATCGTCTCCACCCCATAGGAACCCTTAGAGCTACCAAAAGCTGCCCGAATACACTAGACACCCTTTTGAAACTAAAGTTCTTAAGAAATGGACTTTTAACGCAAAATTTCATTACGTCTATGTACGTGAAAATACCTTCAGCTTGTATATCTTTGTTTGTCGTACGAGGAGCTAACCTGTAGAGAAGCATACTTTTTCTCTGAATGACCTAGGGGAGTTATAGTTGTTTTTGCTTTTGTTATTGCTATTGTACATTGGAACCCACATTCTTTAATCCGTCAAAACTTGACGGTACTAGGGTGCCGTCGTAGTTCCTTAAAAAATTCATCAAACCCCCTTATTCCCCAAACTTGCCTAACCTGCCAAAAAACAAAATTTTGGACAAACACCGTAATATCTGAAGGACATAGGTATTGTGTTCTTGATAAACAATAGAACTATGCTCTAGAAAAGTTGAATACTGCCTTCACTTTATAGAGCGTGATTATGATTTGGTCCAGGGATGCACCAATCATCATTATATTGTTATGCACTAAACATTTAACCTTGTAAGGGTGCCTTGAAGGCTGTAAGTTGGAGCAAAGGCAGCTGTGTGTTTTTATTAGCCCAGATTAAATATTGTTTAACTACTTGGCTGAGAAAGGAAACACATCCAAAGAAAGCATTCCCTTGCTGACATCTGTAAAGCACTGACATTTCAGGTGTTGTGCCCATGTTGGGCACATATTGGACACAACACTTCATTGGACAATCCTCAAAATATCAAGCAAACAAATATAAAAAGAAATTAGAACAGCCCAAACTTCCTAGTGAATCAAGCAAATGCAGATATTTCTCTACAGTAAACATCAAAATAATTTCTTTTAAAAAATTTTTATCGGGCCTAGCTAAGTGGTTAACTAAGTCAGCTTTAAGTCAATATCGTTCTTGCGTTGGTTAGTATGTAGGTGATGATCAATTGTTAAAGAAGATTATGGAGATGTCACTTACCAATTTTACATATCCTCCCAATTTATAACTTGCATGTAAACAATATATTTTCCCTTTTTCTTGTTTAATTGACATCAACTAGTAGAATATGGGAGAGAACTACCTCGACTTTAGGGCAGTCAATAAATGTTGGAATGCATATATATTTACCATCACTTAAGCAACCATATAGAATGTCTTACTACATTTATGGCTACTCTACACTTTAGCCTGTTGTTGTTATAGTATATGCTTGTAACACTTCAGTATTTGAAATGAAAAACTAGGAATTTATATCATCATTAAGGAATATGTCAACGTGTGCTTGTTAATGAGGGTTTTCACCTAAAAGAAGAGGCTTAAAGGAAATTCTGGGTTAAGTAAAACTTTAAAAGGTGTCTTTCTTTTCCCTTCATTTTTTGAGTTTAGCAATATAACTGAATGGATCACTTAAACATCCCCTTTAAGAGATGGATGTCCTAATCAATAAGCTCTTGTTGCTTGATGGTTAATACGTTTTAATTTCATATCTCATGTCAACCTTTTACTTAGTTACGAAAAATGTTAGAGTTTGATATGATCAATTCTATATAGAAACTACTTAAATTTTGGTGTGGTAGAAGTTAAGGAAACAAGATCACATGAATTTAGGAAAGCTTGAAGGTGTGCTGCTATGTTATTTTTCTTAAGACTTGATTCAACTCCATCAGAAATGATGGATGACCAAGTTCAGCGAGCAGTTTGTGGTAACATGAAGCCTAATGTCCATCTGCGTCTCACATTGATGAAGGCAGATCACTGGATATGCTGGTATTTGCAGAATAGTCCAACTCTGGTGATGTATATTTCGACATGCCCGTTGTATATAATTTAATGCATAGAGAAGAAGGCGGGAGTTTTGTTTAGGAGTTGTTTCTCAACCTGTAGTTATTGTAAATGCTAGAGGCACCTGCTTGAAATTTTAATAATGTTTTAATTGACAAAAATAATATAAAATATTATTTACTTTCATACACGTGCATATGTCAAGACTATTAATAAAATGGTATGAATGTTGTTTACTTTCATGTATTTATAGTTTTCCACTTCAAAGTGACTACGTTTGCATCAAAAGTGTCAAATTATAATTTTAGAATATAGTATGAAGTGCTTAGAGGATTGTTTTATGAATGAGTTAACATGAAAGCTTGAATTTTTTTGATATTGCACAAAAGCCATCTTTTTCATGTCTGAGTCTTTGAAAACTCTACTCATTTCGTACAACATCTTTGAAATGATAATTTCACATTTTTCATGTAATCCTATTTGCGGCTAAGTCGAAACTTATAAAAGAAACAAAAGAAAAAAGTAGGCAATTATAGAACGAGAACTACTTCAAATTTTACTAAACTAGTAACAAAAGAATTTACAATCAATGCTAAATAGCTATTTAAATATTCAAACTCCTAATAAAATAAAAAATAGATATTTAAATATAAGATTTTAGCAGGTAACTATTCAGTAAAATAATTAAAGTTATTTTGAATTAAGCCCAACTTTCTTTAGAGTCTCTAAGGAAATTTGACCATAAGCTTAGCCCACCATTTGGATAAACTTTTTAATTGGATAACAATATAAGTAAATAGTGTTTTGAATGTAATAATGATTTTACGACAACCTAATCAAAATGTTGCACGAGTGAAGTTGGCCAGTTGGTGTTTTTTTAAGGCCTGACCTAAATTCTCCTTTTAAGTGCTCGATCACTAGTTTAGTTTCTCATGAAAATTGGCCTTACATGGAATCAAGATAAGATGAAAAGTGGTTGATATATTAAGAATTCCTACTTTTATTTCGAAGACTGTTTTGAGTTGCATTGAACTATTTAATATATAGGTCCAACCCTAGTGTGTAATTCCTTATTTCTATGGTTAGCTCATCCGTTATAGTGTCTCCTGAACAAGAATGACAAAATATCAAGAATGGAGATTCACGGATATTATTAGATCAAAATTGTTAGGAATATACATGCTTCCAAATAACGATTTTTGCAGTTCATTTTTTGAATATTTGATACTATACAATTTTTTTGAGTCTTCATAGTTTGAAGTAGGGCATGTTTTAATTGAAAGGAACTCCACTTTCGTCTTCCAAATTTGAATTCCGTTACTTCATGTGTTTCAATTATCACTTCCAACTTTACTTCACTTTCACACCAAATTTCACTTCCATCAAAATTTAATTCTAAACTTCAGTTCACGTGTTTTATTATCATTCCGCACTGTACTTTCACTGAACTTCATTTCTCATTGAACTTCACTTTCATAAAACTCGCTCTCGCGAGACTCACTTTCATGCAATTAAAACACACACATAGAGTGTAGGAGGAAACTTCATATATAGTTTGAGGTTTAATAGTTATAATTCAAAAGATCTCGATCATAGATAATCTCTAACCACTATGAATAAACTACACTAGTAGATTTGAGATATACTTCTGCGTACATTGATCATTACATGCATGTTCCGTTCCCTAGAGAATCAATATTTTTCTAGATACATATATACAGTTAGAATATTCTTTATATATATACATGAAGTAGTTGGATCAGATGTTGTTGAATGACCATGTTGGTGATAAAAGTTATGATTGATTCTTAAGTTGTTTCTTAATTGAAGGTCGAAAGATTCCAATCGCAAAAGTTTGGACTTGGTTAGGATTGTGATCCACTGAAGGTCCTTTCCAATGCTGTCGAGTCTCTTCTTGGTGGGGTTACGGTGGACAGCGACAACCCTCTTCATACATGCAGCAGGTCTCTTATATGTGATGCTGTGGAGTCTATATATGTTAAAGACTATTAAATAGCTATTTCTGATGAGATTGTTTTTGCAACAGGTTTGTCAGAGACTGTTATGTTAGCAGCACCTTGATAAGCCTGGAGATGGAAGTGAAGCACCCAAGTGAGCTTTATGAAACCTGCCAGAAGAGAACCCTAGACGTAAAATTCGATGATAGTTCAAGGGAGATAAACGAACTGGTGGTAGCAATCATCAACTTGGTTAACACTGTTGGTAAAGTACCAGAAAAGGACAATGTGAGAAAAGGAGGCGACATTCACACTCGATATAGCTTTGGAAGATGGAACTCTGGACATTCCCATCTCAAAGCGCTCTCTCATAGGACATCAGACTACCTTGTTGTCTAGCCAGCTAACTTTGGAAGAGAGATCCCATATTGCTTCTGGTTTTTAAACAAATTATACAGTGCTACTAGTCTCTATCTATATATATGTGTAGCTAAAAATAAATGTTTGATGCTAGCTAGGTGCATCATCATTCAGAAGTTTTCTCAGTTTCAAGAGCATTCAGTGAAACTTCATTTGCAGTTTGTAATATGTATTTTGACATGAAATTTTATATAGGGTAGAGTGTTCGATTTGTAGTTTCTGTGTGGATCTTTATAGGGCTTGTTGTTGTGTTATGTGCTATTCAAATCTAGATAAATTCGGTTATTGTGTGTTATATTATCGTTGGCTCTCTTTTGGGCACTGTCTCTGGCCTTATCAAAGTGCGTAAATATTTAAGTGTCAAATGCGTCTATTAAATGTGAGCTTATTGAGGTCTTTTGTTGTAGTGCAAGATAAAATGATAATTTTACTGAAACTTTCCCTTCCGGTGACGTTGCTGCTTAAATTGGTAATGCAGCGATGTTGAAGGTCATGTTTTGTAGAGCGTTTAAAAGCTTCAATTAAAACCTCTTTTTCAACAAAATTTATTTAATATTTTTTAAAAAAATTATATCATAAGATTTATTATTATTTATTATTTTTTTAATTGAAAATAGTATAACTCGTTTTTAAAAATTGTTAAGATATTTTTAGTTTAGAAATTTTTATTTTATAAATACTTCCAAACCGTTCTAAAAATCTAGAAGTTTGATTTCTGTAACTGTAACAATGTCTTTGCCCTTTGGTATGTCCACTTCCTCGGTTGTCTGTAAAAATATTACTAGAGCAATATTTAACATAAAAAACCAAATACCTTAAATATAAGCGAAAAATAAATTCAAAAACATCAATGCTAACCTTGCAACGACAGGACTTTTAAACATCCGTGGCCTTGGAGTCGATTGATAGTGCTTTTAAAATAAAATTTTTTTGAAATAAATTAATATATTAATAAAATAAATAATTAAAAATATATTTATTTTTATTTTTAAAAATTAATAAAATTAAAAATTAAAAATTTTTTTATAAATTATTTTATATTTTTAAATTTTTAAATAATTTTTTATATATTTATAAAATTGTATTGAAAAAACGTACGAAAATTACATAACAGAAGCGACCAAGTGTCTATAAACCGATTTCATAGTGTCTCTTCACTATAATCTCACCAACCATCCACAAAATTGGTGGCAAAAGTGACCCATGAAACAATTTCACAAGAAAAAGTTTCCAGTTATACTAATAATACCGAGCAGTTAAAACAGACGCAAGTTCAGTTTCTGGAGCGTTTTATAATCGAAGTTCACTCTTCACTTTTCCTTCAGTGAAATACATATATTACGAGGATACAATAAAGCCATAATACTGATATGCTAAAAACATCAAGTTACAGCAACAAGAAAACAAGAAGACCTCGATAGAAAAAACAGTAATCCATCGCTTCTTTGAGACACCAACAGTCTTTCCCTCCTACCACTAAATTGAAAATATTTTTTAAATAAAGTTTTTAAAATAATAAATATTTTTATTTTTTTAATAAATAAGTTTAATCTTTTTTATTTATAAAAAAATAAAATATATAAAAAAATTTATTACGTATAATTTTTTTATATATTAATTTTTAAATAATTATAAAATATATTAAAAAAATTTAAAAAAATTGATTATTTGATAAGCTAAGCCAAAGAATCCTTTAGTGTGCTGGCGACGGACACGAAGACTCCAACAGTGACGAAAACCACTGTGGTTCCTGCAACAAACGAAGCACATATATATTCATTAAAATAGTAAAATATAATAATAAATAATAAAATTTTACGATATAAATTATTTTATTTTTTTCGTTTTTTGAATAGATACGGTAGAATATTTATAGAATCTTTATTAAATAATATGAATGAAATGAAATTGAGCGGAACCCTCTGCCAAAACAGCACCCGTAAGGCTAAATAGAAAGCTATCTCTCAGATTCCTATGTGAACGCTGCATAGGAAGCTCCGAGGACATTTCGGACATGTTTTATTACCAACGAACTTTATTTTTTTTTTTCAGATTTTAAGTTTAGTATTTTACTTATTTAAGTTACCACTTTGAACATAACTTTTAACTCTACATCAAACTCTACATTCACCAAAACTTTACTTCAAATTTCACTTCATACATTTCAAATATTTTATTTCTATCAAATTTTATTTCAAATTTTACTTCACGTATTTTAAATACTACTTTGAATTTTACTTCTATCAAACTCTATTTCCACAAATTTATTTTTGAAACACTTACTTTCATGTGATTAAACATGGCCGATGAGAATCACTTAGGGAAGACGTCAAGAATGTTACTAAATAATTTAGAAGAACAGCTGATGCTGCAAAAGAATCAATAAAGAATATCTAAATGGATGGAGAGTCAGCAAGCAGTTGTAAATCTCTTTTCAACATGTGGCTCTATTGTTTAGGTAAAACATAATTAATGTAGTTATTTAGGCAATTGAAATCAGTAAATTTCTCTTGATACGTGGTTTTACATTACTGAGTTTGGTACCCTGGCTATTTATTGCATCTTTCTACCGTGAGTTGTAGCTATAAAAATTTAATACAATATTGCTAACTGAACAGACCCTAATTTTCTATAAAATAGCAGAATTATAGTCGACTGGACGTAAACAGAATCTCTCTGTTTAGCGTCTTTATTTATCAAATGAAAGCAATATAAGAAATCATTCAACACACAAACACATAAGATTTACGTGGTTCGACAAATAAATTTGCCTACGTCTACGGCCACTCTTTATCAAAAGTGAATTTTACTAATCCTTATCAAGTTGCTACAATATCAAGGTAATGTGTTTAGCCAAATACCATTGTCTTAACCGGTTCTCTCTTCGAGATGAACCATCAACAGTCTACTAGACTCACAAGTCTCTCCGGCTACTAAAACACATGCCAACAGTCTACTAGACTCACAAGTCTTTCCGGCTACTAAAACACAAGCCTTAGTCAAGGCCTTGTGGGAAGTATGTAGCTTCTTATAAAAATAGCACAACCTAGAAGGCTTAGCCAAGCTCTTCTCACGAATGTGTTTGTTACAAACAATTTTAAAGCACAGGATCTCCCTCACTAGATTAAATTTAAGCTTAGTAAAGTAAGGAGAGGATCAAAAGAATGCCGAAAATATATCTTTGTAAAGCTCGGCAGTGAGTTAAAGTAAGTAGGTTTCTTTTTCTTTTCTTCTGGTTCACTTGCCTGCTCTCTTATTCTGTTTTTCTCCTTTTTATATTTTTCTTCTTCTCTTCGCAACCTGGAGTGATTCGAATCTTCAAACGGTATGAAATTCTTTCCGTTGTCTCCCTCATGTGCCTGCTACAGTGTTATCAACTTGGTCTTCTATGCCACTGCCGTTTAAGATTCTATCAGATACGTTTCAACGGTTGAATTTTGATGGAAATAAATATAATATCATTAGATCTTCCAGCTAATATTTTAAATCTCAATTGCTTATACTGGTATGGCTTGACTATAAAGCAGCTGGCTGGACTATAACTATTTATTTAGAAGAATTTATATTTTCAATTCTGCATAGCTTAGTTTGAATCATTAGTCCACCTAACTCATAAATTATAATTCTTAATATTTGTTATCATCAAAATTATCTTGAGATTTCAACAGGATGGTTTTGGAAAGGAGATTAAATAGATTTTTGCCAACTTTTTTTTATCCTACGCTACTGTTCGGGCTTCAATCCTTACACTGTATGCGAAACAATCTATCCGACATTGAGTCACACCATGTTCAATCCTTACAATGACTTTCTATGTAATCTGGCTTGCATCATCTTGCTTTCAATGAAAATGTTAAACGGACAAGTGATAAGATTAGTGTGGTTCGATGGTACCGTATTAAATCACTTGGTGTGAAGTTTCAACATGTCAGTATCTATCTCTTAATGAAGTTAATTTGTATTGATTGTTCTTTTCAGGTTTACTCATTTTTTTGGTTTACTTCACGTAGCTCTTCTTTCGTTCTGATGAGTGGAAGTAACAAATTGATTACAACAGGAACCGTATGCTGCATTGGAGAACGCGATCTGAACGCTGGATAACTTCTATGCAAAAGAGGAAATGAAATCCTGTATTCACCAAGGGTTGAATACTGCAGAAGCCAATTTATTTATGCACTACCAGCAACATTGTTCATTTATTGATTTTTAGCTACCATGAGGGTACTGCTTGTATATAATTGGAACAATCATTAAGCACGCATTGCAATTTTCAAGTACGGATGTAATTGGTAAAACTGCAGTGCTCTCGTGTTCTAGGACATTGTTCACATGCATTCAGATAACCTGAAATTTGTTCTACTTTTACCTAGCACAGAAGAATAAGGCAGATACACAGAAACAATCATGACAATTAGAAAAAGAATGAAACACATTTTAACAACTAGAATTCCGATACAACACATGAACAATGAAGAGAAAAAGACAGGACAGAATCGACTACCACGCTTCTCCATATTGTACTAAACAGCATGAGTGCCTGGATTAAGCACTGTAACATCTACTGTAGCTGGAACAAATTAACATGGAGCAAGAGCGGAAACAAGATGATCAATAGAATTATATACTGCTAACTATTGCAAATAATAGACCCACTGAAAGATATAGAACTAGTACAACTATACCTATAAAGAGCATCCAAGCTCCTCTGGACTACACTTTTAATTGCTTAATTAAATGAATCCTCACTATGATAGAAAAGTCCACAACACTACATCCAGCAGCAGCCAATGTCTTCAACAGCAGTTAGTAGCTCATCATGTCACACTTTGGCCTCTGACATCAAAATGCCGTTTTGCGCACAGCAAATGTCTTTAATTTCACAGTATGTGAAATTTGAACACCTGATAACCTGAACATTTGCAAGTTCAGTTGTATATCCAAAAGAATGAGGTCTCGTCTCTACACTCTTTTAACCAGAACATTTGCAAATTCCTCACAAAAAGCTGTCCTCTGTTCTGCTACGCATGACAAATGGAAGACATGTACCTAGGACATCATGATCTTATGCACTGGGCCTTTCCAAGGTAGGACAGCCACCATCTATTGATGTGCATTTAGTATCATCTGACTGGTCAATAGAAGTTTCAACAAAAGGGTGGATATTTGTTTTTACTACCAGCTGATGATTCCCTAACCACATTGACAACAAAAGGTTCTGACAACTTCAAGTCATGCCCAGAAGGAACGCTAAGAGATTGACCAAGACATCTCAATCTTGAGCTCCTCCTGCTTGCTTTTTGATGCGAAGCATGTAATGAATCATTTTTTGACTCTTCTTGTAGATGGTCATTAACTTCATCAGGTTCTGAGTTCCCATTATCAAATTGAAATGCTCCTACACGAGTATCCTCAGAATCTAAACATTCCAGTTGAGACCCATCCGCAACACTGGTATGTTCGCACAAACACTTGGAGTTTGGATGCAAGGCAAACTGTAATTTGGAAGAAATATGACCTGCAGCTTGCTTCTCATGCTGGATCTTAACAACTTCATCAGAAGAATGGGGGTCAGTATCAACTGTAGGAAGCAGAGATTCATTTGAGACCTGTAGCACTTGGTCACACTCATCTTCACGTCCAACTCTACCGACTACAGATGAGGGGCAAAAATTAGGAACATTTAAAATGAATATACATATAAGCAAAAGACATGTCCCTTATAACTCACCATCAGTATTCAGTCCAGACTCTGGAGCTAAGTCATTTGTCAGCAAGGGCTTGAACAATAATCCAGTTCCAGGAAAAACCAATACATTCCTAGACTTCACTTCTTCTTTGCGATGCACATCCAGTGGTAGGAAGCCAAAAACATTTGTCCATGTGTGCCACAATTCCGATATAGCTGGTATTACCAGCTTTTCAATGCTTAGAGAACGTAAAGCCTGAAATTAGTTAGATAAATTATTCGAGGCATAAGTTACTAGAAGAATAGTAGGAAGAACAGAAACGAGTATCCAACTTATGACAAATCAAACACAGTGTGTTTGAGGAAATGATTGAAAGGGAAATATTATGTATACAGACCATAAGGGAAGTGCTTATGCCTAGAAACATATGATTATTGGTCGATTAAGAAAAATATTGCAAAGAGTGCTTGAAATTGCATACATTTAAGAAACAAGGAGAAGAGTTGTTTCATCAATGCAGCAAATCCTTCACAAGATCTTGGTTGTGCATGCAATGAAGCTCTCACAACTCGAATGCCATAAGATCTAGTCAATGACAATATCCAAGATTCACTTAGGGCGTGTTTCAAATGCCCGTAACTGAGTTTCATGAAAGTGAAAAGTGAATAGTGAAGTATCTTGAAAAATGAGTTCGAAGTGAAGTTAAAGTTTTGTGTTTCAATTGTCTTTTGAAATGAGTTGAAAGTGGAGTTCAGATTTATGTTTCAATGACTTTTGGAAGTGGGTTGGAAGTGGAGAGAAGAAACTCTATCGGGAAGAGTGTGAAAAGAATAGAACTCAAGTGAAAGTGGAGATCTACGCGGAACTGCAAGTCCGAATTCCTTTATAGCATTAAAACACGTGAACTTCGGAATTCCAAATCTGGTGGGAGAAGCTGGAGTTCCAGTGAATTGAAACAAGCCCTTATTGAAGGCAATAAATAAATTAAATATGCAAAAGACAGATCAATAGGAGGTTTTCAAAATAAGCTAAAATGGTCAGAGGCACAGCTTAGCTGCATTAGTCAAATTATAAACTAATGCATGACAGTACATACTTCTTCTATCTTATTAAAAAGTCGACGGCACATCCCTTGACGCCTATACATACTCCTCGTTCCAATGAATGGCATCTCAGCCAATCTGGTCCCGTGAATCCTATAAAGCAGACAATATTAGTGCATTGGATTACAGTGGATAAATTGTAAGATTCATTATATGATATACTCACGCAAGATAAGTACATCATTAAATACAAAATACAAGAAATATTTAGAGTAATAGTTCTATCACAGTGCCGACAAGATGAAAACAATCAAGCCTTATCTCATTAAGGGCCTGCAAGCTAGGTTTTGTAATGGTGTTCTACAAAAATCAGAGAATTTCAACAGCCATGGTAAGATTTTACATAAGCCATTATGGGAGTAGAAATGCATGGAAAAACTATAGCATTGTATCAGTCAACTACCATGGTCTGTTTTCTAAAATCACACCAAAAAATAATACAGGTCCACCACATAGTGGCCGTTTGGGATTGCTTATAAAAAGGTGCTTTCAGTGAAGATAAGGTTTTAGTGGAAATTTATGGGAATCGAGCTTGTCTTTTTTTAGCTTAAAAGAAAACTATACATATAATGATTCTATGACGTACAATTTGCGTTCCAAATTTTTTAAAATTTTCTAGAGTGCTATAAAAGGTTTTTTTGAAAAGCGAAAAGCTGAAAAGGAGATGAAATAAGAAAGCATAAGCAATGCCCAGCTGCCCCATAATACATAGAGTTCCACCATATTCAATATAATTTTGTTCACCCTTTTTTTGGCCAGATTCAGTGAATCAGGAGGGATACATTCTCATTGCCACCATCCCAACCAATGCCCATAGCCACCAAGTTGCCTCCTCATAACCAAGTTGCATGGCTATTAAAGTTAACACAGAACTCTATTTATCTTACATAGAGCTAGTCCGCTAAAAGGACTAGTCCACCAACATACAGACAACCAAAGCAACTTTCATAAGGAAGTCTTCTTATGCATATAATTTGCTTCCCAAGATTTGAGCAAAATGAATAGCATGTATGTTATCAATAACATTCCATCTCAAGAGTATTGTTACTCAGATTCTACCAAAAGGAAAATTTTTGCCAGCTGACTAATGAAGCAATTTATCTTAAAAACACTTTCCAGTATGAAAAAAAAGCTCTAGTCTATAAGAATGTCAGTTTTATAAGAAATTTATTCCAATCGGAATACGAAATCGACCTCCATTGGAAGTATTTGATCAAAATGACACAAAAAGTAAAAATTGACAAAATATATATGTTTTTTTGTGTCATTTTGATAAAGAGTTCTGATTAAGGTCAATTCATATTCCGATGAGCTAAAATTTTGTGAACATGTGTCCAACTCATAATTCTTTATTTTCTAACGGTGGAGATTGGATATAGAGATCTCCGGCCAGACCGGCATGTGCATATGAATTGGACACATGTGCACAAAATTAATGTTCAATGCTATATATGTGTGTGTGTGTATATATATATATATATGGTAATTGCAATTTATATATCTATAGTTTACTACTTCAACATAGAATTGATGAAAGGATTAGCATTGAACGTTAAGTGCAGTTCAACATTGTGCGTACATATTTAAGATTCACTACATCTTTTAATTTCTTAAAACTACTGGCTCAAAACCCTACACAAATTTTCACTCTTGTAACTTTTCCTAGGAGTACATAATATACTAGGATGCAGTTCAAGGAGCAGTTAATTCACGTTCAGGTGTATGTTAAAACATCTACCTAACCTCTATTATAAAGCATTTACAGAGGTCGCAGATAGATCTTGTATGCAAAATCAAGAACTGCCAAAAAACCCCAATCATTCAAGCGAAAGGAAAAAGGAAAATATGCATGAATATTTGGGATTCTAGTTCTATTTATCAGTAAAATCATAAGTAAATATTGAAGTAGTAAAACAAGAAGACAATTCGTCAAGGAGAGAGGATACCTCAAGCATGCAGCAGACACGATTTCATCACCTCGTTCCAAGATGAAAGTGTAAAAGCCATTATAATTGAGGCGATTGAAATTTGATCTAACAAACCAAATCAAGAACAAATCAGTAAACAACAAATTTTATAAAACAACAACCAATGTCTACTAGATAGAGCATATATTAAACTTTTCAAATGGAACAAACATTGTCTAATTTTGAAATAAAATTTACTGAAATTTGTGTTCACAAGGTTAATACAGGAAATTTAAGCTTTAAGAGACATAATCCACATTTTAGAAGAGTTCAGGGTGTTCAACAACATCATAAACACAGTCGAGTACGTACAATTGTCTTAAAGCCTATCCACTTCCAAGAAACTAAAGTAAACTCATGTTGGAGCAAATTGTGACAGTTCAAAGTAGGTTTCTGCTATATACTCAAGTTTGAGGACCAAATTAGACCCTCAACTTTTTGCTGTTCGTAGAGCTGAACCTTTTAGAAAGTTCCATTGCTGAGTCTTCATACTAATGCGATACTGCTTTTTGAATGTTATGCTAAGTTCACCACTTTATGCAAACTCACATCTTAGAATTTTGAATTCCCAGTGAATCAAGAAATGGGCTACATAGCTGTTAACTAACTCTTGAATTAACTCTAAAAACCTGTGAGATCACTAAATTCTTCAAATCAGTCTTACAATTAGTATATTACTATGGGTGCGTTTGGCAAAGCGTTCCAGAAAAGCAGCTTTTCAATTTTCCAATTCATATTTTCAAATGCATCTTTTATAATTACTTAGACAATTTATTTAAAAATTTAGAAAGTATAAAAGAAGTATACGAAGTGAGATCTTTTTATTGCTTATTTTTGTTATTTTCTTGAGGTAAAAAAATAAAGCTCGTTTTTCAAAAATGATAAAAATACTCTCTATTCTAGAAAAGCTCTATTTCAAAAGCACTGCCAAATGCGCCCTATATACACACGCTCAATATAAAAGGATATGTCCTTATGAACAAGGACTAAAAATACAGCACTCTTAAAAGTTTAGGGACCCAAAGGGGGCTATCGGAAGTTGGGTACAGAAGTGAAAGATCACCCAAAATTCATGACCATCTTAGGGATCTTGACTTTATATTAGAGCCTTCCTATTCAATCATGATTCAGGATCTATTTAGTGATAAATCGGAAGCGACTTTCAGGTCCTTAGGTCATCTGCCAACTTACAATCTATTAGATGAAACTGGTTAAAATTAAATGTTTGATTTAAGAAGCCATCTCACAACAAAATAAACATCAAATTTCCTATCTAATCAAAGACAAATTTGATCATAATAATAATAATAATAAAATCACATCCATGAAATCTTTGATATAAGGAGCAAGACTGATATTGCATGAGGGCATTCTTTCGAAATGAATACTTCACAAGGGACAAAATCACATCAAGAAGTTTAAAACTATATAGTTTAAGTTATTAAAAAAATGCCATCATGCAAACATGTTGGGCACAATATCAAAAGATCATCAGTTGAAGTGTTGGAAATTAGTGAAGTGGCATATTCCTAGATATTTTAACCATTAACAAAGAAGTATTTGCATTATCGACAAAGGACAAGATGTGTTTTCCTATTGTCAGAGAAGAGTCGACATAGCAGCCCAAACAAGGTAGAAGAGCAATCATTTTAGGCATTCTATATTTACTCAGAGCTCTAGAAACATATGAAACCACCAATTAATAACCATCAGCTTCTGCAGCTCCTCAGTACAGCAGACAACAGAAGTGTGACATTTGTTGCTCATACAACATCCACAACAACTCAAGGTTTTCAAAAACCAACTTGCAATGAGTTGGTTGCAAGTTTTAATTATTGAGTCACTAATCTCCTAGTGGTACACAAAAGTTAAGCATACAGTTCGATTTGATATCCATTGACTGTACCATCACTTCAGTATATCGCAATCAGTCATACTTCCTTCACATTTAAGGAAACAGTTTACGAGGCAAAATTTGTGCATTTCTTTCTCTAAACCATGAGCATACATATAACACCCAGGATAAAGGACAATAACCTGCACATCCATAAGCTATGTATGATCAAAGTCGTACTAAACTCGAAAACATGCTAAGTTTTATAGCTCAAAATTGTGTCCTCCAATCTTTCCTTTAGATACTTTACATCCTTAGCTCATAACAAACTGTACAACCTAAATTTGGAACTTTATTAGGAGTTCTATTTAATTTAGAACTATATTTCTTTCTAATACATGTATTCATTGGCAGAAAAGAAACATTTTGCCAAAAAATCTAGATCAATATAAGCAAAAGAGTTCGATAATTTGATTCCAGATACATCACAACATAAAGACAAGAACTAAAAGCATGTCTTTCAAATCTAAAGTGCAATGCAAGAAGCTCAACTGCTAATCCGGAACACGAAAAGATATCAACGAATAGTTGGATTTACACATAACAGAGGTGGAACTTCCAATTGAGTCTTACCCACAATTATAGACTACATTATGAATCAGGTTGAAGCCACTTCGCTGGTCATTAATTGGCAGAAAGCACTCCTCCATAATCCCAAGAGCAACAGCAACTTTGGCATTGCATTCAACCACCTGCTCTAGCTTGCTGAAAGGATTTTGTGAACTTTGATCAACTCGTTGAACAAGACTCCAAGAAAACCCATCTTCCATCTTATTTTTCATGCCAAGCACGCTTCGTAAACTCTCAAAAACCTGTGTTTCAGCAAGTACAGGTCAAATGTGGGATATCAACAAAAAAGGAGACAAACAAACAGCTAGCAATATATAATGAATACACGTCCAACACTATCTGCATAGATCGAAACAGATGTCCTGAAAAACAATAATGATTTACAATAAGTACAAGTAGAAAATCAGACAAATCTTTAATTGCATTCCTATGGTAAGAAAAATTAGCTATGCAATAAATTGCTCCTTAAATTCCATGACCTCTTTGAAATGCCTTTATGATTAGCTTATGATTAGTTATCTAGGATAATGAGTGATTCTATATACCATATATGAAGGCATAGACCACTTATGATGAGCTATCTAAGATAATGAAGGAAATGTCTTTATAATCCACCCAATCCTTATCAAGCCTTAAAACGGTGTTCTGAAACCCAAAAGAGGGATAGACACCTTGGACTTCCTTTTAGCATAGGCATTAAGAGATTCAACACTAAAGCAAACTGCATAGCTAAGCTAACTATTTTTAGCTAGATCTAGAACTACAGCTGATTGATTATTCCCCATTGAAACAAGAAAACATTACAATGTTATCAGCAATATAAAGTAATAATTGCTCACAATCGCCTTAAGGACCATACTTATCCCTTACTGGAGTAGGCATTTGAGGATGGCAAATAAGGCAACCAGTATGGCATAAAGTGCATTTATTAGGTTCCAATACAAATAACCAGCTTGAGAATATTAAAAAATGACTTTATACAGATATAGAAAGAACAAGGAGCACAATATAGTTAATGCGAGGTATAATACAGAGGCAGGCAGCTAGCTCAGTCAACCAAAGATGGGCCGAGGGAACCAAACACGCAAATTGAATATGGCATGTATAAGATAATATAGGACGTAGTTCTTCCAAGATAGAAAGAATATCGCATTCCAGCTCATGCACTCTTGTGGGCAAGCACGCACACACGAGAGAGAGAGAGAGACCTTTTTGCAAGGCTGACTACAAAATGATGTTGATGACAAACTACTCTTGCTAGAAATAACATTTTCCTCCGGAAGACACCGTCTATGAACTGCAAAATACAAATAATTCTATATTAATATAAATCAGTAGAACTATCCAACTTTGTAATTTAACACAGTAAAGTCACCTACATTTCTGCTCACACTGCAAGCAAGTACAAAATTGGGGAAATTTTGCATCACTTTCTTGTGGAGTATCTGAAACTAAACCACAGTATCTGCACAAGCAGTATGTGCAGTGCCAATCACCGGGTGGAAGCATCTGCACAAGAAGGCTTAGGAGTTAGTCTAACCACGTAAACTTGAGAAGAATCAGTCACCAATAGAAGGAAAACTGACCATCAATTCTATACATATAAAGAGATGATTATGCTTTAATTTGACATAAAATCACATACCTGTATATAACAGTGCATCAAAATTAATAGGTCATATCATATAGACCTAACCTATGATGTTCGTTGCAGATAGAATTAATTGTCATACAGGAATATAAGACATCATAGCACCTTAGTTAGGATTGTTTTAATATGGCTGGAATCTCATACTCTTGTGAAAACATATTATACAAGCTGATTTATTTTAGAGTATGTTAAAATATCAAATAGATTAAGCTAAGGGTGTGTCTCAAACGCCACGTAACTCCACTTTCTCCTGCCAGATTTTGAGTTTCGAACAGTTCATATGTTTCAATTACACAAGAAATTCAGAACTCCACTTCCACATTCGGAACTCTAGTTCCAACTTTCTTATTTGCACACTTTCCAATGCAATTATATTTTTTGATTTTCAACACACTTCCAAAGACTATTAAAACACAAACATTGAACTCCACTTCCACTATATTTTTCAAGAAACTCTACTTCCTAAGTTTTACTTTCACGAAACTTAGTTACGGACATTTGAAACACGCCCTAATTGTGAAAGAAGCAGTAAACTGATGACAGTTGAATTTAATTGAGAAGCCTCCACATTTCTTTTCCTTTCATTCAGCTCATAATTAGATATATATCTAGAATGGAGAAACCTTATCAGGCTCGCTATGAAAAGAACTTGTAAGTTCTACCCCATGTCAAATATGTGTTTTGGTACTACTGCAATGAGCAAACTCCACCAAGTAGTAAGGACTTCCACTATGCACAAGGTAATGACACTTAGGGTGTGTTCTTTTACACACAGAAATAACTTCTCCTTTACTAAGAAGTCACTTCTAACTTATTTTTTATTAAAAAAAATATAGAAATCACTTCCAACTCATTTTTCAATAAAAAAGAATACATCACTTTCAACAATACTATTTCTAACAACTCACTTCCAAAAACTCACTTACAAAAAACTCACTTCCAAATCCAAAAGAACACGCCCTTAGCAGATGTGAGAAGCATAAGAAGACATATTGTAGATCCAGCATATTATCTGCTCAAAATTCAACATTATGAAGATCACATCAGTTATTCTCATTAGACTATTGGTATTCGCAAGGTTTTGCAAGTTTTAACAAGAGTTGAACTTCCAAGGGTTGATGTTGCTCCGATACGCTAATGTGACAACCACTTGTTCTGAACAATATATAAAGAAGTTAATCAGGTGCTTGTTTAGATAAGAAGTTAAAAGTTGCCAACCTATCTACTCATTCAAGACATAAAGATAGGCGACTATGTATTTAAACAGGTCAAGTCACTTAACTATGGGTCAAGTAGAATTATTTGCTATTACTACTATTATGCAACATGACATTTCAGTGGGAAAAAACACAAACTTTATAGCTTTGGACATGAGAATGTGGCTTATGCAAAATACCTCCATGCCCAAGCAGCTTAAATGGAAAGTTGAAGGACAATTATCACAGCATATTAAATCACCACCATCTCCGCATATTCCACATGTATCATCATTTGGGTCATCACCGGTTACATCTATAGTGTAGAATCCTCTTCTTTTAGACTCATCCAGCTTTTCCCATGCATTCATTTGGCATTTCAAGAGAGAAATTCCACCATCTTTGACATAAATGTTCTGGTACGGCTGACACAATTTGCTCCCAGCATGACACTCAAAGTCAGATACTGTAACTACATTCTTGCAGCAATTACAAAGTATACCTTCCCTAGTAATTTGACCCTCAAGCAGTGCTCGAGTTAGCCTCTTATTCATATACTTGATCTTTCCATTGGCAGGTATAACACCCATATCTATCATCCAAGACAGAACTGTCCACTTCCAAACATAAGGAACATAGTCATCAGATTCACTTTCTGCATCTCGATTAGAATCACGAACCAGCAACGAACAGCCTCTTTTCTTACTTTTCTGCTGACATTTTATCCCAACTGGGTGACCAAGAAGACCCTTTGCACTTAAAGAAGAAGCAGCTTTCTGCTTCAGGTTCCTCTTAGTGTGGAATTTGACAACCTTATATGGTTTGATTTTTGAACTACTCATGGGTCTTTTGACTCTGCCTTCACGTCCAAGATTTCCCTTTCTTTGATTGGGTTCTTTTATAGCTCCATAAAGTTCCTCGTTACTCCTCCGCTTGTTTATAGTTCTCCTCAGCGTACTAAGGGCATCCAGAGGTATTAGATACGATGAATTTTTCTTGTTGATGAAATCATTTCCATGTTTCAAAGACCTTGACTGTTCTCCAAAAAGGCACTTCTCCTTGCCATCATTATCTGAATTTAACTGAGAGAGGAATACTTCGTAAGCCTTTGTGATTGACCAATAGCCATTACCTCCAGGAGGAATATAGACACTATCGTAAGTAGTTTTCCCTGTCCTAAGCCTTAAATCAATTGTCCAACCAGCATCTCGAAGCACTCTCTTTATCTGATCTCTAAGTTTTTGTCTTTCTGTTTTATCAACATTTCCAGCTTCTGCATCGTGTGATGCAAGAGGAACACTCCCCTTGCCCTTAATTTCATTCTTCCTACTCCAGAGATCAGCATGGTTTTGTTTCACTTTACCAGACTGAAGACCATGTTCTCTTCTGGACTTGAGGAATTTGCTTTTCCGATTTGAGATTTCTGCCATTTCCAAATTATCTTTACCAGGTGAAACAGGAGATTTCTTCATAATTTCTGGATCTGAGGAAGATGAAAAGGACTTGGACTTCAATGATGCATTCTTAGCTAATCTAGAAGAAGTCCTTTTAGTTTGTTGACCTCCTGTATTGGTAGAACCAACCACAATTTGACCTACATATTCATTACATAATAAAATTCCAGAAGCACCAGTTTTCTCCATGAACCCAATATTTTGCTGCCGTAGAGTGCCAGAAACTAATCTTGTGGCATCATTGTTACCGCCATCCTTTTTTGGTTTCAAAAAGTTTATTCTCTTTGTCCTTTCTACAGTAGATCTTGTCCCCTTTTTAACCCAGCCATCCTTGATACTATGAGTAGTTACTGCTGATTCTCTTTCTTTGTCTTCCACTTTGTGAACTCCATGTTGCACAGAATCCATGGTGATGCTGTTCCCACCAACTTTCCCTGCCAGAATTTGCCGAAATGTAAAAGAATCTTTTTCGAATTTCTTACGGTCAGAACCGAAAGGCAGGCTCTTTCTCCTTTTCCCCAGCTTAGATTCTGCACCATCCTCCTCCATGGTTACAGGATCTTCATTGTGATGGTCAACATTGACGTCATTTACCCTGTCATAGACCTCAGCCTTCCCCCTACACTTAGTTAACTGGGTGCCATTCATTTCACTGGTAGTGCAGCTGTCCGAATCATGATTTGCTCCATCAGCAGATAGCACAGCAACTTCTGCCTTTTGACATTCAGACTCCTGCCTCAGCTTTGCAGCATCGGACCTTAAAAACCTCCTATTTTCTGGCTTAATCTCGTACTTTCTCCTCTTCATTGATCTCTTGTTGGTGGTAGTAAAACTATCACAGACATGATCTACTGGATCAGTGACCTGTTCCATCCAATCGACCACAATTTGTCAGCTGCGTAATACAGATACAAACAACTAAAATACATGAGAAAATGAGATAAAAGAAAAAATAAACTTGCCTGCTCCATGCAAGTGCCCTTTTCAGATGCCATCATCCAAACTGTGAATTGTTTAGCTAATCTAAACTAGAAGGTTGCTGCAGAGCTAGCACTCACACCAAATGCAGCATTGAAATAGCATTATATATCCCCTCACTATCTTCAGAAACTTCAGCCAGACAAGCAATTCCTGGAACATCAAAATTCCAAATAGAAAATCTAAAACTCATAGCATGTTCTAGTGGTTGACTCAGCAATATTAAATATCACCGGAGCTGAGGCAAGCCACTTGCCCTTAGATTTTGCTTCTATGGAAGTGCCATTGCATGGCATGTATGTATTATGTCCGTATGTGGCGTAAGTGTGTGTGCGTGAAGCTGTGATGACAGAACGAATGCAGTCAATAAAAGCTGATCAGAGCCAACATCGTGTAAATTAAACAGAATGTATGCCTTAGGAAAGAGAAATTCTGTTGGATTGATTGAATTCCAAGGTCGTAGCCTTGGAAGCAGAGTGAGTAGAAGTTATTAAACTTGAAATTCCATCCATCTATATGCGGGTTGAAACTTTTGATGAAAAACAAATAGCCAAAATTGAACCAACTTAGCACAAAAAAAAAAAAAAAAAAAAGAACAAAAATTACCCATTGGGGACCGAATCAAAATCCTAGCAGCTAACTGCAATTAACACAAAATTCTCAGATAAGAAAGACACAAAAATTAACAAAGATATCGAGAAAGAAGGCGACAGAATTAATCAATGTAATTACAATTATACAGACTAATGTTATAACTTCGAAGAATTAGAGAGAGGATATACTAGATAAAGAGAAGAAGAGATCGATCAATGGATCGATCAAGAGCGAGAAACACGAACGTATTACCAGCGACTCCAGATTCTCTTGCCGGGAACCGCGGAGCGGCGGTGACGATGGTGATCGCGGTCTGGTAATGTTGATTGATTGTTCAACAGAGCAGGTGGAGAAGGGGTTTTGTGCGAAGAAGAAGAAAGTATCAGAAAGATTATACTGTGCAACGCTTGTCAAGCAAGACCATAGACCGACACTACTTCCGACTAATTTGGTCGAATAGTAATACGTTTCTGTGTTGTGTTCGTTTTGTAGTAACTACATGGGATTGCAACTGTTATTGGTCGGCTTAGGGGTGTTTTGGGATTCTTTGAAATGAGTTTTGTGAAATGAAGGATATTTTTGTCCTTTTTTGAAAAAGCAGCTTTTTTTTTACTTAAAAAAATAATAAAAATATGCAATAAAAAAGATCTCACTCAGTAGAATTTTTTTACTTTCTAAAATTTTAAATAAATTTTTATATATTTATAAAATATGTATTGAAAACGTGAAATGGAGAATTGAAAAGTTGGGTTGGAGAAAAAGCAAAGTCCATTAGAACAGCCGGTTTGCTAATATGAGTTTCATGCTTTGCAACTCGCTCCTACAGTACAGTAGTGGGTAGTAAAATATTGACTATGTCAATCTATGTTTCTGAAAAATATTTTAAAATAAAAATATTTTTATTTTTTAAAAATATGTTTATTTTTATTTATAAAAATAATAAAAATATATACTAAAAAATTTTATGTAAAATTTTTTTATATTTCTGAAATTTTTAAATAAATTTTTAAATATTTATAAATATAATATTAAAAAAATATAAATTAAAAATTTAAAAACTATTTTTTTGATAAACTTAATCAAACCACCCCTACGAGGTTACTAATAAATTTGGTTTGCAATAACTCGTACATCTAATAATTGTAATTTTAACAGGTTCCAGACTTCCAGTGTTCTCGTTAGGATATGTTTGGAAGGAGGAGTAATAAGTAAGAGAAAATAAGAGTAAAATTAAACAAGATAAAATTATTAGGGTGGAAACGAGAGTAAGAGTAATAATTTAATCTCATCTTGTTTGGATATATCAATAAGATTAATCAAGAGTAAATAATATTCTTGTTTGATAACTGAGGAGTAAGTAAGAGTAATTTTTATAAAAAGTCAAAAATATCCTTTTATATTTTTTTGTATGTTTTGGTTAAGCAAATATATATTTATATTAAAAAAAATTTTATATATTTTTTTGTTTTTAATAAAAATTCAATAATATTAAAAAGTCAATAATATTCTTATTTTTTATATATTTAATTATATATTTAAGTAAATATATAAATTAAAAATATTTAATAAAAAATAAAATTTTATATTAATTATATATTTATAGTAAGTTTTAAATTTGAATTTTAAAAAAAATATTAATAAAAGAATTTATTTTAATTTTTGTAAGTATTTTATGTTAAAAATGAGTTTAAAAAAAATGGAGTATAAAATGGGTAAATAAAATAAAATGATATGGATATTATGGAAATTTTAGTTGTTAGTAGTATCAATATTAATCTTACTCCAGCTTACACCCCACATTGGGGTGTAACGATTTACAGATTAATGAAAATTAATAGAGATAAATTTTAATCCTCATTTATCTTATAAATTTGTTACCAAACTAGAATAATGGAGATTAATTAATTCACTTACTCTCAATTAATCTGTAATATTTTCGATCCAAACAGAGTGTTAATTAATTGGGTTGAAATAAACTTGTACGTTAGTATATATATCTATAAATATCAATTGACTATAGTCTGAGATCGTTAAATTTGATAAATATTAGTTAAATACATAACTACTCTAACCATGTTTGGACTACTGATCAATTCATAAATTCAAAAAATAATTTAATAAAAAATTAAGGAGTAATCAATTCACAAATTTGTACTAGCCCTTTAAGTTCCCGTTCTAAGCTAAATACATGAGGTGGCATTAGAAGTTTATTTAGGAATGCTTAAAATAAAAAAAATTTGTAAAATATTTTTTTAAATATATTTTTAAATTTAAAATTTATAAAATATACCTACATAAATATAATACTATATATACTTCTGTTTTTTTAAGTAAAAGATTACATGTGTGGAGCGATACCATGATACTATTATGTAAAGAGTACATATAAAGTGCTTAAAATAAGAAATATTTTAAAAAGTATTTTTTAAATTTTCAAGAAATAAATTTAAGTTTTTATCAAATATAAAAAATATATATTATCTATATTACATTTTTTTTTATAATAAATAAAATATCATATAAGATTAAAAATATAATATGTTTTGAATTTAGAATTGGTAATTTTTAATCCGATCTATAAATCCAATCCGAAACAGACTAAGAAACTTAGCTGTATTCAGATCAAGTCTTTGCCGGAATTGAGTTAATCTCGAATTGATAAAAAATTGACTCCAAAATTAAATAAATTTCGATGAACTTAAATTGATTCGAAATTGATCCGATTCGTATAACTATTTATAAAATATATATTACTTAATAATTAAAAAATAATAATATAAAATTTAAATTTAATATATATATATATATATATATATATATATATATATATATTAATTTATTTTAATTTAATTGATAAATTTAATATTTTTTAAGTATGTTATAATTCAAAATTATATATATACCTATTATAAAATTAATATTTAAAATTTTTATTTAATAATTTTATTAGTAAATAAATAAATTTGATTTTGACTTAATTATTAAATTAATATTAAATTAATATTAAATAATTTTAATTAATTATCATATATATCGATTTAAAATTAATTTAGGAATCCGGAATGTCACGTATACGGAAAGGCACCGCCAAGATGCACAGCAAAAGCATCCTGAAGAAAACTGAGGATGTAAATATTTTTCATCTGATGTTCATATTTTGATCTGAATTATTTTGATAAAAATGAGTAATAATTTAAAATGCGTTATAAATTTAATAAAATTATGTTAAGGATCGATCTTAATTCAATTAAGTCTGTAAATCATTATTCCTGCGCCTATCTTTACGTTAAAAAAGACGATCAAATCAATTAATCTTTTCTACAGGGACGTCCTTTAAAAGAATGGTTTTTTTTGTTTTTATTTTTCTAAAAAAGAAAGCGATATTTACATGTCCCTCGCCTCACACCCTCTTCCTCGCTCTCCCATCGGGAAGCCTCTCCGATTAATGAAGAATTCCAAGCCCTCCTCTGCAGGCAAGTCCGCCCATAGGGGCGGCAGAAGCAATAGCCGTGGCGGCGGGGGCGGTAGAGGTAGTACTTCATCACGTGACCGCGACCACGACCGTGACCGTACGTCCCGGTGGGATTCCCCACGCGACCGTGACCGTGACCGAGAGCGCGAACGTGGCCGGGACCGTGACCGCGGTTCACCAGCCGCAAAAGCTTCTAAAGCCAAGCCCTCTCCTTCCCTGGCCGCTGCTCCCGGGGGTCCCCACGACTTCCATGACCTTGCGGGCCCCACTCATCCATCCCTTCCTTCACAACCGCCGGCGTACGGTTTCCATAATCTCGACCGACGCACGATCGTGCTCGCCGATGGCAGCGTTCGGTCTTACTTCGCTCTACCTCCTGATTACCCCATCGGTCCCACCATACTCCCCGCTATCGACCACCATCACCCCTTCATCGGTTCCGGTCCTACTCCAATGGGCCACCCTCTCTTTGATCATCAGCCACTCCCTGACTACTGGGCCACACACCCGTCTCAATACCCTGACCACCTCTCAAGTGGCGGGCCTTCTTCTGTGCTCAAGCGGAAGCATGATGGAGGTGATAACGAGGACGAGCATGCAAGGCACCGTCGTCATTCCTCCTCTGTTGGGGAGCAGTTAGGCCAGCCAAGAAAGCAAATGAGGGACGAGAAACACGAGGAGCGGACACAGGTATTGGAGTATGTGGATCCCAACAAGATGCAGAAGGCTTTCCTGAAGTTTGTGAAGATGGTGAATGAGAATGCTGTGCTGAAGAAGAAGCTTCTTGACAAGGATGGTCGTGGTGGGTCACTCCAGTGTCTTGTTTGTGGCAGGTTTGAACTAGTTCTATTGAAAACTTTTTCCTTTTTTCCTTTGGTTTTGGTGCATTGGTGTTGTGGTAGTATTAGAATTATTTTTCTGCTGATAAAGATTGTTGCTTGCCTTTCTCTTAAATTGTCAGAAGTTGATATTTTGAGTATACATGGCTTAGTTCCTAACTGTTCTTTAATTGTTTCGCTTTGTGTTCCGTTTGTGTGGACTGGTATTCGCCAGTGTTGTTCTCTGTTTCTGTTGTAGCTAGGATCTTTTCTTGTAGCTTTCTTTTGGTAGAGGTCTAGCTTTTTCTGCAGATTTAGTTATATGTTTGTAAGTAACTTTATGTTACTTAGTATGGGTTACTGCAGTCCTTTGTATTGGCCACTTCTGTTATATCTAGATAATTGTAACTTTGTGTTCTTCATGCTAATTTCATTATAGCTGTAAGCCTGTAAGATTGCTTGGAGGTTTCCTTTGGGTTGAGCGTTCTACTGGGATTGAAGATAGTTCCTCTCATATTGGGATTAATGATTTTCCCCGGTAGTTTTTTCAATACTGGCTGGCTGGTTAGTCATGGAACTATGTGATGTTCAAGTTATTCATTAACTTCCATATATGAAATAGCCAAGCAGTACTCCTGTTGACTTTCTTGTTCATTCATCTTCTCAGACAAATATGCTAGTTTTTGGTGTCAATGTTTTGGTGGAATCTGTAATCACTGTAGGTGATGCATTTTTGGATGCCATCTAATATTAAAAATTGACATTCAATTTTTGGTTATTGTAATTTTGATTGTTGGACTAAATGGATTCATGTTATTACAATTGACAAAGTTTTACGCTAGCTGTCAACCTACCGCAACCCTCCTCCTATTTGTTTGTTTTTTCTTTTTAATTTTGATTGTTCAGATGGTCACTCTGGGTGTGGCAGCTCATTAATTGCCTCTTCTTATGATTTTGTTTATTTTAATGCATTGCTTTGTGGACTTGTGTATGGGCTAAATGTAGTTGCTTTGTAATCCTTCCCTTTGTATATATATATATAATATATATAAGAGTGTGACCTTCCTATGCAACTTGATCCAACTATGCTTAGGCTTTACTTTTTTGTGGTGTTAGTTGGGGCAAGCCTTATGACTGTTAGTCAGGTTAGTTGAGTTAAGAAGGGAGGTTGACTTAACCTCTCTCAAAAATGTGATCGAGCAATTAGGCTAGTTGAGTAAGAAGATTGGAAGTTGAAATTTGTACTTCTTTGAGAGTGATTGAGTTAAAAGATTTAAGTTAGATGGTCTTACATGTAGAAGAACAAGTGCATTGAGTTTGCCGTTGTCTGAGATCTGGTTGCAAGCCTAGTCTAATTGCATACTCAATATACCTTGGTCCCATGATTTCCACAAACCAAATTCTTTGTGGGTAGAGGTTGTCAATAGGCAGTTGGAAAATGGCTATTTTAATGCACATTTAGGAGAAAAAGTCTCTATTTCCTTATTGCAATATGTTCTTTGAACTTTTGTTCCTGCTAAGGAGGAAAATCAAACCATGGATTTGGAAGAATTTAATAAGCACAGCCATTGGTTGGAAGCTCTCCACATGAACTTTATAATACATAACTGTAGAGATTATAGATTCAGTTTCATGTTAACTTTCTAGGCCTTTATTGTCCCTCTAAGCTTAGAGATATGGAATATTTATTAATTTATATGGAAAGCTGCCTTGTTTATTATTAAATATTGTGATTTTGTTTTGGTTAAGACTAGCATATCTATGCAAAAGCCAATTAAATGGAAAAGCACAAAGCTGCTTGGTTTTGATTGGTTTGGTTTCTTTAGCTATGGCATTGTCTAGAAATGCCATATTAGAATTTGTAATGCTTATAAGGCAGTTAAGCATAAATAAATGTATGACCTTAATGTGAAAACTTAGGCTCCCACAAAAATACTCCTCCCATGTGTATCTTCCGTGGTCATTCCCTACGCTAACAATATGAGAGGATATAGCTAGCAAACTTGGATTGGTATAGCCCTTAGCCCATAGGTGCATATAAATGCTTGGAAAATCTTGAAAATTTGGTGTGTTTTGGTTTCTCTATCTCTCCGCCTCTCTCTACTTTGTTGCTTGTGCAATAACATTGTTTAATGAATAGCACTAACTGAAGCATTGTCAGAATAGAATGCTTTGTTTGGTGGTGGACGTGCTTCTCTTATTGTGTATTTGTGCCTTGCCATATTGTTATATGATGTATATATTTTCTTGCTTTAGCTATGTTCAAATGCTTTTTAGATGATTACCCATCTGATGGTTTAAAATAGGGTTATTTAGTTGTTATCCTGCTGGGAATTTCAGGATTGTTTTTTATGTGTAAAGTCCTTAATAGTATTGTCTTGCTCGTGACTATTGAGTCGTAGTTCTTGTGGAATCTCGCAGGTTACTTGTGGCAGTTTAGTTGCTTGGTTTGTTTGCTTTGCTTATCATATTAGATGGTTTTCAATCTGGAGCTTAAACACGGTAGCTGTATTGGCTAAAGCTACAAGAAATGCCTAATCCCTTGACGCATCAAATTGAGATATGATTATGTCAAATTTCTAAACTAAAATTCATTATAGTAAGGTTTTGTAGTAAGTAGTATAAGGTGTAAAACATTATCTAGGTTCATTATTTGTCTACTTTTAAGGTTTGTTAGTTATGTATCAAAATGCGGTTTGTCAACACTATACTTGCTTAGGATTGTGACGATCTGTAAACTATATAAGTCTTAATCTAGTTGATCTTCAAAGAAGATAAAGAGTTTCTTTCGCAGTTTGCTATATCTACCATCATTGTGGTTGATTATCCCGCACCCAATTCTTGTCTTTTGTTTTCTCTCTGTAGTGGCCTGAGATGAGGGTTACGACCTACACTAGTGAGTGGTAACCACTTTATGTTATTGTATTTTGTTTTATTTTTCTACAAAATTTGATAAACATATTATAAATCAACAAAAATCTTAAAATTTAAAACATGTGAGTACCTCTAAACTAACATACTAGTCTCAGCATACATTCATCTTAAGAGAAGATACATTTCCTTTCCAGTTTGCTATAATAGCATCATTACAAGTGATTTTTTCTTGGTCACTTCTTGTCTTTTTTTTTCACACTCTGGAGAAGAAAACTAATGTTTTTGGTTACAACCAACCCTTGTGAGTATGAGCGTTTAATTTTTTTTCTTTTGATTTTTTATTTTTTACAAAAACTTGATAAACATATTAAAAATCTAGAAAACCTTAAACTATAAAATGGATATTCAGTGATTGGATCATTGTATCTTAGGACCTATTGTAGCTGCAAGGAAGTAAGAGAAGTGCTCTCAATAGTAAAAATTGACTTTTTTTGAATGTGACAATAAAGTGGTGAAAATGTTTCTGGTGTTTAGTTTTATGGGAGTGGCAGGAGGACCACTTTGATATTCTTGTTGTTCTTTCCAAATTTAAAAGTTAATATAAATTATTTTTTATAATAAATATTATATTATATATTTGTAATGTATATTAATTTAGAACATCATTTACTAACAAATAATATTACTAGTTAAGCATCTGTAGATCTTAAAAAAAATTTAGATTATAAATATTTAACATTATGATTATGTTATTTATTATATGTAATACATTTTCATGTAACTCATGATATATACACACACAAACATAACAATAAAGCCTTATCCCACTAGGTGAGGTCAGCATGGATACTTTCATTTCATTTCCTTCTATTCCGAACAATGAGCAATGAAATAAAATTTACAAATAGTTAAATACTTCTATACTACAAAGATACAAATGTATAACACTACACAGATGCAAATGTTGAATGAGACTTGGGATATTGTGTGAAAGGGTTGTGATAGGCTCTCCAATTCCTCCTCCGAACTCTCCGAATAGCTAGTATAAGATGGGTCCAACATTCAAAGAAAGGTCTAATGCTAAGAAGAGTATGTATATCTTTAACTTAACTTGCTTCACCATCTTTTCTTTCTTAAACTTTTTCATAGCTTGTTTATGATGGTGCTTTCTTAGTCTCGCTAACAAGATTTTGCAACCACTAGTGGTCTGTGGAATCTCCAAGATCATGAGTAACTGTCTTTGGAAACAGCAAGTAAATCCGAAACCGGGTTGTTAACAACAATCTCAATTAGCAAAGCCTGTTGCTAGTTTTAAATTAGCTTTATGCTTATCTATCACAACATGCAGTTATATATCCTTATCTCAAGAGCATCTTGTTTTCCCCTTATCTTTAGAAATATAACTAATATAAATGAAATAACAAACTCTATCCATCAACATAAGCTTTTCGATCAAATGGTTTGTTCACATTATCATGTTAATTACCTCCCAGCTTTAAATAAACTAAGAATAGATAAACTCAACTTGGATTTGCTTTTTGTGTTTTGACTCAAGTCTCTACAATGTAATTCATTCAATGAAGATTTTTGGGTTAGTCACTCAACAAAGTGAAACAGGAATTGAAGGCTTGTGATTAGAATTGTGTCAATAGGAGCTATGAAGGAGAATATGCTTGGTTCAAATTATATTTCAAATCACTGCTCGTACAGAGTTTCGGTCTATGATAAAAGTTAATTGCATAATATGCTATTTCGTTTCCTCAGAGCTCCAACGGATTGCAGTTAAGGGTATTGTTATGTGCAATTGGAAGATGGTGGAGTATGTTAATTTATTTACTGTGAGTCGGGCCCACATATCATAGGATTTTTTTAGCGTAGGCGTTTTTGACTGCCAGTACATTTGGAGAATTTGGAGAGTACATAGATTTCGGAGATGATATCATTTTCCCTGTTGCAATTCGGAGAGTAGGAATTTAGGGTCTGCCACCTATTCTATCAGGAATAGGAGCAATCTTACAAAGTAGTCAGGAGTCAATTACCCATAGATTTGGGAATGGGAAGTAAAAAAGAATGTTTCTCTAACCAAATAATCGGAAAGGGAATCTTTTATTCCCATTCTGGCACTCCCCTTACCTGGGATTAGAACTACCATACCTGGCATTATTCTTACCTGGGATTAGAACTAGCATACCAAAGGCGCCCTTATTTCTTGTTTAAATGAATCAGTATGTCAAATTCAATGGTTTGTTGTTTATGCAAGATTTGCTGGTCTTGTGGAGTTTATTCATAATACAGCTTTGCAGATCAAGATGATATGATGTATGGTTCTGCTTGAAGAGAGGTGTAAATTATTAGGGTTATGCATTACCAAGTCATTGGATGAACGGAAATAGTAAACCTGCTTTTTATTGATTATTGGCAGTGCTTTTTCCAACGCTAGGTTTAGCTTCTCTGTTGAAGAGTTGAAAAAAAGTGCTTTTAGCTTGTAGAGTTTCTGCAAGTGGAAGTAATACGTTTGTTCTCGCAGCTTATAGCTATAGGAGGTTGATCGCCAAGCAAGCATACTGTAGCTTATTAGAAGCTTTTAAGCTTCTGGGTTTCTAATAAGCTGTAGGAACAAGCACATAATGTCTTCTCTTTTGTGCCTTTTTATTTGTCTTATATACAGAGCATGTAGCATTATCGACCCGCTTGAGATGTCCACTTGCAGATATTCTTTTTTATTTGTTGAAGCCTAGACATTATTAACACTTGCATGTGCAAGATTTATTCATTATTCTTCTTCATTAGGCAGTTGTTGAATAATTCTCTTCTCGGATGCTCTTGATGTGTATTATTACAGGCAATCTAAAGATTTTGCAGATGCGCATGGTCTTATCAATCACACGTACCATTCACAAAATGCAGACTTGCATGTTGACCATCTTGGCTTGCACAAGGCCTTGTGTGTGTTCATGGGATGGAACTATGCTACAGCACCTGACAACCCTAGGATGTATCGATCTCTGTCTGCTAGTGATGCAGCCTCAAATAGAGAAGATTTGATCATGTGGCCCCCGCTGGTGATTATTCATAACACTAGTTCTGGGAAGAAAAAAGATAGCCGCATTGAGGGTATGGGTAACAGAGAGATGGATGCTAAACTTAAAGGTATACTATGGTCCTACAACAAATCTCTTTATTTTGGTAGAATATCTAAGGGGATCTATGGGCTGTAAAGTCCTAAAATTTGCTAGGGTCCTTTCCTCTACTAAACCAAGTAGATCTTGAACTGTCTCATTATCATGTTTGTCATATTATACCAATGTTAGGGGTAGTCATGTTCCAGGAAGTTGCTTGAGAAATGTTATACTGTTTTAGATTAAATACACCCTACTTACTTATGATCTTAAGTGTGTCTATTTCAAACACTATGATCATGCTTTCCTTCTTTTGAAGTTTCATAGAGTTGTGTATCAGGAAGGAATTGAATCTAGTTTCTTTCCATTTTGTCCTTCCTAGAGTTAGTTCAGTTATTGTTAATCGAATTGCTTGCATCTTTTCTGTTGAGACACCATTCTAGCAAATTAGAAAGTGGATCTGTCTTCTGTAGCCGCTCTCTCAAAAGATGTGTAGATGTCTTTTAGTAGTAGCAGTCGTCATGTTTTATTTCTTTGGTCTCTTACACATGTCAGATGTTTTCAGTAACTTTTCTCAACTGCAAGTCGTATATCTTTGTTTTCTTGACTAGCAAATCAAAGATATATTATCCTTTTTAGCAGTCTTGTTTTGTTTCTTGTACATTATCTCCTATACAGTTTCAGGATTATACGCCAAATCCTCAATCCCACTTTGATTCTGATTGAACATCTATACTCTGGTAACTTATGGAGTAATTCTTTTATGATCAACCCTATTTTGTAGTCTGTAATTTAACTAGTGTTTGCTAATGAGATGAGATACTACAAAAGGCTTATGTTTACATTTAGCTTAAGGAATTAAGAGCCTTCATATTCATTTATACTTTGAAACCTTAGGGTAATTATTAACAGCATTGTTTCAATGTTCTTAAAACCAGACTAGAACTGCCGGTTTGACCAGTTTAACCGGAAACCTTATCAAAGTCCGGTCTGGTTTTGGGCCGATAATCTGATAACATGACTACTCGTTTGAGCCAGTCAGCTTAAGCAAGTTTGTGGAAATGTGGGCCAGTCTGGTTCATAACGGAGCAAAGTCTTCATCAAGTAAAAATATTGGGGGAAAAAATATATCCATCCTTAGTGGGGATTGGAATTCAAGCTGTTACATATATGGTGAAATTTCAGTAACAAACTCACCCAGGAAGCTGTTTTAGTAAATTGATTGATTAAGAGCTGTTTAACATACAACTTTATATAAGTAATACACTGGTGCAACCTGTCCTGTGTAACAGCTTAACCCATCGACAGGTTGACTAAAGAGGTAGCCGGTTTCAGCCTGCATTTAAAAACATTGCATTACTCTTAGAAGTTTAAGATGTGACCTGGCTTTGACATCGTGGATCCTGATACCAAAAAATCCTCGTGCAAAGGCATATGTTATAGTTAAATTAGAGTTGGGGTGTGTCTTCTTGGAATGCAGTTTACTCCTAAGAAAGTTGCTCAACACGTATCCGTACGTGGGATTCATAGTATTGAGTTACTTTTATGTCAACCGCAAATTTTGACCAATATCAAGTTGTTCTTTCATTTCGGCGGCAAGCTTCATAATAATTGGACGTATTGGTGCCCAACATATTGGCTTATCATGTTGTCAGTTTGTAGCACTTGCCATGTCGGACACCTATATGTTCAGTTAATGGCTTCTGCTATTTACTATTTCTTCAAATGTTCAAGCTTTTGTCTAGATACATGTTGGACAAGTTGATTCGTGCTCTCGCTTCCATTAGGAGATTATTAATGTTGTGTCTTTATGGATTCCTGGGAATCTGCCACCAATATTAAAAGCTCGTATTTGTGCTCTAGATCAGTCAACCAACCTGATTTTGCACTTCTATTGTGTCTTGTGAGTTCCTTAATGAATTTAATGAAGCACATCTGTCAGACATGATTAGGAGTAATACATTTACTGAGTAATGACTAAATTTAATGGATATGCAACTTGCTCAACCTAGTAAAAGCATTAGTTTCTATCAGCTGAGTGAGTTGATTGGGAAGTTTTAGGCGATTCTTGTGCCCGTTTCAGTTAGGCTTATTTTAGTTTCTATGAGTTAATGTAAAGCATGACTGGCAATTTAGGCATTGCTGTCGAAGAATAGTTTCTATTTGACGTCTTTGGATGATGCTGCCTTTTCTATTACCACAGTTATATATCCGTGTCCTTTATGCTTCATGCCTTGTTACTACCAGGTATTGCATGTATAGAATAGCTTCCTTATGGAATCCGTGGAAATTGTCATTCCATTTTTAGCAACTCCTGGTATATAGAAGCTTATGTAATTGTAGTTAGACTAGAGCAAAGGATTACAAAGAATTTAAGGTGAATATCTCTTCGGTGGATTAGGAGGTTTCCTTCTTATTTCAAGGAAGGTTGTGGCCTTAAGACGTGTAGTTCTCTTGCTCAAATTATATAAAATCCCTTTGCGAATGAAGACACAATATTGTGCTTACTATGCCACTAAGAACATCCTAACCTTTATGGTAGACAACTATGCAAACTGTCATGGTCATGTGACATCCTCTAAAAACAATGACTTTTGATATTTATCATATGCAATTCTGGACTTGCCCTTTTTATCTTTTGAGTTAATGTCCTTGTTCTTTACGATCAAGCATAACATGTGCCATGGTTGTTATTGGAGCTTCTTAATGCTTGAACTTTCTTCTAATCTAGTTGCACTTTGGTCCTTTGCCATTACTACAATCTTAGTAGTTCAAATTTCAATAGGCGTAGATTTTGTTGGGGCATGCCTTCTGTAAGTTTCTGAAATGGAGCTTGAAGAGCGCATGCAAAGCTCTTTGCTTTTGACTGCATTGGCCAACTTTAGATGCAAGTTAGAAGGCATTGTTGAAGTTTTAGGGCCTAGTGTCAAAATCTGAAAAATCTGAGGGTTTTGGTTTTTGTCAGTTACGAACGTAAAGAAGAGCACGGTCTTAAACAGTTCTTATATCTGACTTTATGTGGATTTCCTACCTCTTTTCTTTTTCCAGCAATCTTCACTACGGACAGGAGGCAAGATTTTGCTTGTTACATGCATTTCTTTAAGAAAATGAGAGACTTTTTGAGCTTTAGATTATGTCAGATGTTGTTGTCATATTGTCAGGTGGTTTGAATCCAAATAAAAAAAATTTCCCCTTATTTCTTTCTCCAGAGTTAGGTTTTAGCGGGGGCAAGGCGAAGGCCATTTATGGTAAGGATGGCCATTCAGGAATTATGTTGGTGAATTTCGCCAACACTTCAGCTGGCCTGAAGGATGCTGAAGAATTGGCAGGGTACTTTGAGAAAGAAAATCGTGGCCGTGGAGGTTGGGTTCAAGTGCAGGTGTTGCAGTCTGGCACAGATGATGACAAAAATCCAGCGCTGGTTGAGGTCGATGAAAAATCTGGCGAAAAGAGAAGGGTTTTGTATGGTTATTTAGCAACTGCATCAGATTTGGAAACAGTTGATTTTGACACGAGGAAGAAGGCTGTTATCAAGAGCAGGCAACAGTTTGATCCTTCTGATTAATGCTTTTAGTTGCAATAATTATTACTTATGCAGGTCTTGAAAGGTTGATTGACCTGAGGAAGAAAGTCGTTATCAGATAAGAGAACAGTTGGGTCCTCTGGATGACATTCTTTTAAATGGTAGTTGCTATCAATATGACATGCAGTAAGCATGTTCCCTTCCCTTGCCTAGAATGGTAATTATTGCGAGGTAGTTTTCTTTGTAATTATATTTGTTGATTGCAGACTAATGTAGCTTTTCAGTTCGACAATGATGGTATCTTTTTGCATGCGAATTACCATTCTGGATTTTTTAGCTTCTTCCCATGTAGTCCCTAGAATCATGGTAGAACTGTGAGCAAACTTTATTTTGTTTGCTTGGCATTAGGTACAGTGCAGAGGAGGTCAGTCTATTGTTTTGCAGTTGTGAATGCATTTCATTAATGCTTTTGGCATCCTAAATCCCTTTGTCGTTGGAGAATGTTGGGCACACAGCTCTGGTTTGCAAATGAGTGTTTAGAAGCTCTTAGAATTCGTGTGATGATTTTGTTTTTATCTGCCATTTAGGGAATTGCATTTAGGTGATGTTTGAAAGAACTTTTGAAAAAAAGAATTTAGAATGAGGTGGGTATTTTAATTAAAAAAAAAGTTTTAATTTTTTATTAAAAAATAAAATAAGTAATAATAAAATTTTATGATATAATTTTTTTAATTAAAATTTATAAAATATTAAAAATATATTATAAAATGTGAAATAAAAAATTAAAATAAAAAAAAATTTATAAGTAATGTTAAAAAGGCAGTTATACTACTTTATTTGGAGGAAAAAACTAAGTTATCCACTGGAGTTGAACATAATGTGCTCAAAAATAAAATTTGGTTAAAGAAAACACAACTTTCGTATGGTACAACAATCTTTCAAAATAATATATTAGCTGTTTGCACGGTGATATGCATTAGGAAGAGCGTAATGTATTCCGTTTTGGAATCGGTGACCGTTTATTTTGAAGTAAATTTGAATTTTAAAAACTGAATTTAAATTATTAACTTAAAAATTAAATATTTATTAAATAAAATTTATATTAATAATATTTTATAATAGAAAAAATTATTTTAAGTTTTATCTATTTGATATTAAAAATAAATTTAAAAAAAAAATTAGAATTTGTCGTATAAAGAAAAACACGCCCAATGTGTCGATGGCTAGTTTATGAGTTTGCAATTAAAATCAATTTATATTATTATCTATCTGCTATCTTCAACTTTATTTCAAGTTCACGGATCGAGTGCGTGATTGATAACCCAAAACTAATCAATCATCTTTGTATTTAACCCAACCGAAATCTCACTATCAACCATCGTAACGGTATTCTCGCAATTACTTTTTAGTTCTAGTTAACAATGTGTATGCCTGAAATTAAGGAGCTAAAGAAAAAGAGTTATTAACAAGGGCATACCTAAAAATTTTCAACTTATTTTTAATATAAAATTTAAATTCAAATATTCCATCAAAAATTTTATTTTTAAATTTTAATTTTAAAACTAAAAGGTTTACTTCTAAACTTATTGTTATATAAATAAATATAAAAATTTTATCAAATTTATTTTAAAATTCAAATTTTCAGTTTTTATAAATTAATTTATAAAAAAGTAAGCACTCCATACCCTGCTAGCTTCTTACATATAAAGGTACACTAGCTAGCTTAACTACATCTGTGCATTCTGGTTGAGCCTTGCAGCCGCAGACATTGCCGCAGCTACACCGCGTTGGTTAGTTGCAAACTCTGGACCGCTCTTCGCTTCTGCCATCACCACTCTCTCAGCATCTGTCCTCGTCACCGGCCTATCTCCCGGCATCTGAACGGCTGCGACCTACAAAATTAATCCGATCACAAATATTAACCAATCCCGAATTATATATATATATTAAGTTTGTGTATATGGTACACGAAGGATCGTACTGAGAGGATTTCGCCGAGCTTGATCTTGTCTTCGTCCCGAACAGCCCCAGCGTTAGCCTTAGCAGCAGACTCGGCTTCTGCAGCAACGCCGTTGGCGATGTTCATATTGGTTCCGGTAGCACACGCTTCAGCAGCTTGAATTGCTGCAGCGTCCTTTTGATCCACAGCCTTGTCTCCTGCAATCCGTCCAGCTGCCTCCAACGCTTCGCCGATTGTCACCAAGGTAGGATCAGTCTTCTCTACACTAGCGTGTGCTCCCGGGAACGCATGCTGTCCCACTACCGCAGTTGGGAACGCATGCTGTCCCACTACCTGCAGGCAACGAAACGTACGAGTAACAATTGCAAAAGTTTGAAGAAAGCACAGAAGGAAATCTTAAAGAAGAAAAGTAAAGCGTATATATGTAGCTACCTGCTCGCCGACGGACTCGGTGTATACACGAGCACCGGGAATGTTGGTCTCAGTAATGTTAACACCCTGCCTGTTAACCTTATCAGTAACATCTTCGTGGCCAACAAAACCGGCCTGCTCGTTCTTCGTTGCAGCAGCCTGCACCGTCGCAGCAGGGCCGCCAGGAATTGTCTTCCCGAATGTTCTGCTCTCTGCTGATTGCATCATAGCCGCATCACGAGGTTTCACTACCTCTCCAGCGAGGTCTCCGCCTACATGAAGCACGTCACCGTACTTCACGGCGCTGTCGTCTTGCGATCTACGCAGCTGATCCTGGCTCATTGCTCCAAATAATTAACGATGATAATTGATAGAACAACTACCAGCAGTTAAGCTCTCTCAGTCTGCAGTTATCTTCTTCTATATATCTTTAGATTTGATGTGGCTGCGTTTCTACGAGGTTGTGGAATTTTATATGGATGTCTGTAGAGGGTTTGTTTTTACGAGGTTGTGGAACTCTCTAGGAAGCTGGAGAAATTATCTACGAGGTTGTGGAACAACTACCTGTAAAGTAAAAGCTCTCAAAATCTGTCGCTTGAGGTTTTGGATTTTTATTTACATGAACGGGTGACAGAGAGATGGGCACGTTTGCAGTATGTGGAATGCGGTTCCGCAGGTTTTGTTTAGCAGGTAACTGTTGCACCGGCTTAAATATTTTTGAAAATAATTTTTTTCTAATAAAAAACATTTTCTAAAATTTCAGAAAAAGAATTTTCTTTTTTATTTAAAAAATATATAAATAATAATAATAAGATTTTATTATAAAATTTTGTACTTTTTGTATTTAAAAGAATTCTATAAATGTTAATAAGCACAGCCAAATCGAGTACTCGTCTTCTGTGCGGTGCGCTGTTGCGCGAGAGAGTTTATAAAATAAAAATAGAACTTTTTATAAAATAGATTATTAAAATATAGATATGTGGATAATTAGTAAGATAATAGTAATAAAGAAATATTGTGAGATGAGTGTAGTAAGAGAAATTTCTGAAGTGAAATAGACATTACCTCAGTGAAAGTGAAATAGTAAATATTTTTTGTCAGAAAATTAGAGAAGAGCATCAAGGAAGAACCTACGAAGCAAATTATATATGTCAGGAAATTGAAAGTTAACAGAAATACGCGTGACATTATATAGTCAATTATCATGACCCGAGATAGAATATCTGATAATGAATTAGCATCTAGCAATGGAGAGGTAACAACAAGAGAAAAAAAAAACAAAAAACATGAGCCATTAACCACATTTATAATCTAATGGTTATGAAGTATGGAAACAAAAATAAAAATTTTAAGATCGTGAAATTAACTAAATTTTAAAAAATTAAATTTTGTAAAATTAAAATTCAATAAAAATAAATTTTATAGTAATATTTAAAATAAGTGCAGTAAATTTGAAGTTAAATTTTAATAAAAATAAATTCTGTATAAAAATAAAAAAATTTAAAATAATAATTAAAATATATAAAATAGCTGAATTTAAAATTAAAAAAATAAAATTTAGTGTACTTAGAAATAAATGCTAACTCAATAGTGTACTAAAGTTGAACCCAATAGATTACCTTTACGAGAGCCTGCAATGAAAAAGTACAATACAACTAAACAGTCACGAGAAATCTGATGATCTATCCTATGCTGGGATCCTTTACGTTTTGAGGATCAACTGCATCAGATGCGTGCTTGGTTACTGTCTCACTCATGCAATTTGAGTACAGATTGTTTTTTTCTTATCTATTATTTAGTTTCATAGTCATGCATTAGAAAATGCAGATAGCTTCCAGAATCTCCCATCGTCAGATATAAAGGCCCAAAAAAAAAAAAAAAAACTCAATAAACGTTGTTGCAACTTGCAACTGCGACAACTAAGTAGACATTTGGAGAGCCTTAATCTAAAATATTTAAAAGTTAAATATTCAAAATGACTTTTAATATAAATACATATAAAAATTATTTTTATGAATTTACTTTTAAAATCTAAGCTTACTCTTTATAAAGTTATCTTAAGAATGAATTTAACGCTATAGGCTCCGATCATCTGCTGCTATTTGTCCTAGAAATCAGTATCAGTGGCACAACAGAAACTGCGTTTGGCTTTAGTTTTTTAAAAATTATTTTTAAATTTTTTTAATTATATATTTTTTAATACATATTTTATAAATATATAAAAAATTTTATTAAAAATTTTAAAAATATAAAAAATTTTATGAAATAAAATTTTTTTAATATATTTTTATTATTTTTTATTTAAAAAAAATTAAGCACTCCGAAATGGCCCGTAGACATTTTAGAGAATACGAAAGTCGTTAATCTATCTATGAATTTCTCGTAAGTTCATTAATACATGTATATGTTTCTTCACAAAAGAGTTATAACTTCATCACATTACATTTATTAACAACTCTTCCCTATCTATTGACTATTACATTCGCGCTCTCTTTCTCTACCGCCGCTTGCGGTCATGCTCACGTGAACTCCTCTGCCTGCCATCATCGTCCCACTCAGCTTCCCTCCTTGAGGACGATGGCCTTCGCTTGAAATGGTACTCTTCCTCGCTCGAATCATCGTACGCCGCTGAAGACGCTACCCTCTTCTCTTCTCTGTACCCGTTGGCATTAGCAGACGTCACACCTCCACGGTGCCGGTGCGACTCGTGATGATCCTTCACTCCATTAACCATCTCTGATGAAGACTTTCTCTTCCTGCTCCCTCCGTCCCCAGCAGTAGCAGCGGCGGCTGAAGAGGCCTCAGGGAAACTTATTCGAGAGAACACGCTCGATTTATGCTTCTTGTCTGCCTTGGACAAACCAGTAACGGTAGCTGCAGAAGCTTCCGCAGTGGACTCTGTCGGTCGGCGCTTCTCCGAACGCGGTGGAGGAAGAGGACGTGGAGAAGAGTGCCGCCGAGATTCGCGTGCCGAATGCTCCCGGAATGATTCGGGATGTTGTCGTTCTGCCCTGTCCGAACGTTCTGACCGGTCTACTACCCCTCCTGCTGATTGAGACGTCGGCCTCTGCACACGTTACCAAAACTCTTTAAGGTTATTTCCGTCATTCATAAAAACGAATAACATAAAAGATGCACACATGACGAAAATGCCCCTGACGTGTACACCATAGATCCACTCTAATAAAAATTAACTGGAGTCACCAACACAACCAGATCAGAATGGATCTTGTTCTGCTCAATCAGATTTCTTTACGTTATTAAAGCTAATATCACTAAATACAGTTACATAAGAATGTAAACCTGCAAATCACCCAACTAAGAAGCTAAGGGCAGGAAGATTTTAACTGGTTGCGACAAGGGACAACTAGGCCATACGTTTTAAAACAGGCACACCATCCAAAAGCAGGTAGCTGCAGAAAGCCAACAGGATTAAATCCTACATCTACAACAGGTTGCTGGAAATAATCCTAGGAAGGAATCAGATAATTAACTCGGCCGGGAGACATGACAAAATCACAAACAAAAGTTACTATACACAATGTAACAAGCCAAAACATTGCGCAGGAAACCAAATTCAAAATCTTAGCTAGCCCAGAAACTCGACATTTTAGTAGGTGCTCTTCTTGATTGCGGAAGCTCGTCCGAATCTCACTATGAAGAAAAGCAGGAAATGCTCTGCTTGACAAACACTTACACACCAACATCTTCAGCGAAAAATGCAACATTACTCTCGCAGAACTACAATTTGCAACCTTTCTATGGCAAAAACTACTCAAAAATAAACCACTAAACAAGCTATTCAAAAGACATACTGGCTTTGCTTTCGTTGGTGGTACATCCATACTGCTTACTTCCCTGGCAGGAACCCTGTCCCTATAATGATCTCTGCAACAAGCAAAACTATAGCTTAAGAGCAAGAAAACCCAGAATAGGTTAATCTAGGCATAAGGAATTAATACCACAAGTCTCATTCTTATATGGAACATAAATAGTTCACATTCAACTTCTTTTGAGGGCATTATCAACTATTATGCAGCCAAACATAAGAATTTTTAATTTTTTGGAAAACAGAAACAAAAAGAATTGACTATTTTGCAGATTTGTAACATTTTAATAGAGAAAATAATGCAGATAAGAGAAACTATCATCAGCTTCCTTACCTCTCACTGTGTCGTTCTATTTCCTGCTTCCTCCTGGCATTAGCTTTTCTAGCCTCTAACCCCTCTCTGCTCATCCCTGGAGGACCTTGATTCATGACCATGCTGTTCATGCCGAATTCAGGCAAATTCCTGGATAGTAGGAAGACATATTTCAGCAACCAGCACATAAAACCAGAAAGGTAAGGAAAAAGAAATAATGGAAAATATATGTTCAAGAAAAGGTATAGGACTGTCAACGAAGACGATGCAACAACTCAAAAATATGGTCATGGGAAGAAACACTGACGCGTGTATAAATTGAAATGCATACTGATATTACAGTAACTATATAGAAAAAAACATATCTAAATACACTCTTAGAGTCCAAGGAGCACGCACTACAAGAAAAAGTGTACGCAAGACAATTCAAAGAGACAGCTCAATTAGCAACTTAAAAAATAGTTTCTTGTGCAACCCTTAAACATCTGAAACTTTATCTACCTGGGAGGAACAACTGGCATCATATAATTTTGTGCTGCAAATGGATCTTGAGGAAGAAGTCCACCAAATGGAACATCAAAAGGTCCTGGAGTATAACCCATAAAAGGCATTGGCCCAGCAAAAGGTCCCATGTATGTATCCATCCCTAGCGGCATCCCACCGGTCCAGTAAGGGTTGAATGGTGGCATGCCAGTAAAATTCTCACCACCAAGATCTTGAAAGCCTCTCCATTGCATGTCACCAGCTACAAGTGAGAAGAAAAGGAGAAAGGTGAGCATTGAAAAATAAACACCATTTTGCATCTAGTCCTAAGAAACAGCAGGGAGAGAAGTGATCTGCATAACCTATCGCATACAAATCAGACAAACTACACGAGCCAGTATGCCAGAAAGGCATTAAAGATGGGACAGCGTACTAACCATTCCCTGGAGCACGGGCCTTCTTCTTTTTCTTCTTTTTCACTGCCACAAAAAGTAAAACAGATGATAAAGTAGGTCTACACTTAAGTTCAAAAACTCAAACAAATGGTTGAAAGACTATTGAAATCTTGATTCCCGGTAAGTTATTTCACGTGCTATGAGAGGCAATTGATGGAAACACGAACAGGGAGACTTGCACATCCAATATACCCACCAGGTTCACCAGCAATCTTTTCTACGACCTCTTCAGGAGCCGGGGCACTTTCCTGAGGTGCAGGTTCTTTTGAATTTGCTGTTCCAGGTGTATCTGCTCTTTCAATAGCCTTCTTCTCCATCAGAGCATTCAGATTCCCTTCACTCGTAGCCTCACTTTGCTTTACCTCCGGCGCAGGATCAACCAAAGGAGCATGCTTTCTCTCATCTTTGGAAGCAGCTGAAAGAGTAGGCGATGGAGCTCTTGGCTGTACATGACGTGCAGATTCCATATCTGAAGAAAAAGAGGTTTAAAAAAGACCACATGTGAAATTATGAGATAGGATGATGACTGATGAGAGAGAGAAGATTACAATACCTGGAACTTGCACCAAGCTGCCACCATTCTCTGCGCTACTAGTTGCTGTTTCCATCATACGACTGATTGTTTCTCTAAGAGTTTTGTTTGGAAGAAGGTCATCTGCTAGTACATTAGTTGCCCCACATACACACATTGACTTCGAAATAATATAATCTCTGATGCCTGATAAAAAACTTAGACAACTCAATGCCATCAAAGAATGATAGAATATAATCTATAAAGATAACAACAAAGGATAATCGATGCCCTCCTAACAAGTAAGAGGGGCAAGAACAAAAATAAGAAAAAAGAAAAGAAAGAAGATGAAAGCCACTAGTCGAGCATGCCACTAGAGTAAAAGCTTCCCCATAGGATGAACTTTTATAAACCTCATACTATCTGAAACAGGCCATAAAGGTCTAATGATACATTTAAGTGGACACACCAGTACCAACATCATTACTCATCCAAAAGTCCAGGAACTTACATTTGTCGCAAAAACTACTGAAACAGCACTTGCTAGTTAACACTGCATCTTTCATGACTTGTTTACACAATGGACATCTGAGTTCTGGAGGAACATCAGTGATGGTGCGGGTAGTAGGCAATCCCTCAATCTCTTTTTCAAATGCAGCCCTGTAGAAGATTTAAGAACAGTAAGTATAAGATCAGAACACCACTTATCTATGTAAGGTTTAAATACTTGATCGGTAAGGTAGTACATCCAAGCTTACTCATTTGGCTTCAAAACAGCAACTGCTCCGCTAGGTAAAGCATATGATCCATCCGGTGTGGCGATTAACATTGACTTTGGAATGCCAGTAGGGGGTTTCACTCTTTTAATATCATAGTTAGGGTCTCCATTGGTAGGGCAGTGTTGAATAAAATGTCCTAAAATAGCACATGAGAAAATAAGCAAAAAATAGGTTGAACTAAAAGCCCCAGAGCAACATTAACACAGCATATCAACATACCAGGCACTTTACATCTGTGGCAGACATACCCTGGTGGAGGAGTTTTCCGCTCTAGTCCTCCTCGGCCTTCATTTGCCCAGGATAAAAACACATCATCAGCTAAACAATGATAATGGATGGTCTCGTATGCAAAATGCAAAGCATAAATCACAATTTTATACAATAACAACAACAAACTAAGCCTTTTATCCCACTTGAGTGGTCTACATAAATCATTTCTTTCCATTCCGTTCGATTTCAAAACAAGATTCAGCAAAAGATCCAGCATAAGTCACAATTTTATAAAATAAAGAAAAACAAAAATACAAGATAAGAGCATCCATGCCAATTTTTAATAACAAATAAACTTCAAAAGGTATACAGAACCACAAATTGTAGAAACTAAACAAGGTATACAGCTTTGTTAAAAAAATGGTCTACTGCATTCAGATGCTTGCCCAAGCAAGCTTTCTTTTACAGTATGCAATAAGAACCATAAGAAGCTCAGCAAAGGCTTCTGGCAAAGTCACTATGAGAAAGCCTGAACATAGATGCTCTCAAGGAAAATCTTCAGCATTCTTCTCATTACACAAAGTTTTCTCAGAAGTGAACATCAAGAGGAAGTGTTAGTAATTACCAAAACCACGACCACCCATCATTCTTCCACCCATGCCCCTACCAAACCCTCTTCCTGAAATGAAACCGTCCTGTGGTTGACTGCAAACACCAACATTGTAAGGTGAGACCAACCCATAGACAAAGAGGTCACTACACCCAATATGGCAGCAACCAGTCTTATTAACATTACAATGAACAGTAACATCTCACCGACTCCAATCGAGAGCAGGAGTCTCTATCAAAGCCTTAATCTTGCTATCCTCATCAACATTATCAGCAGGTGTCATATCCACTGCTGGGATACTAGGTTGAGCAGGAAGAACTTCAGGCATTGCATAGAGATCATTTCCAAACTCATCCCATTCGTATTCTTCATGCTGCAAAGTTGGTGGCACAAGGAATAATATTCAAATTACTCAGTAAGGAAGTCTCAGAAAGCGAGCTATGCGAGAAACATACATACATTGACAAACTTGTTAGCAGATGAATCACCTATCTTGCTACTCGCAAGTGGAATATCTTCCACTTTATCCTCGAAATCTTTTGGCCTGCAGATTATTTCATAGTCTCAGAAACGGTTCCAGAACTCAGGTTTTGTGATGAATTAGAGAAAAAGATATTTGCTTTCAAACAGTTCATCCTTAATTGAAGGATCTGATTCATCTTCAACATTGCCCAAATATAGCTATTAGATAATGGAAACGTATAAAATCACTAGATTCGAAGTGGGAGAAGTACTCGTCTGGTTGGGTAACTATAGGCTTCCGCGGCCGTCCAGGAATCCGTCGGATCAAAACTGACGTATTTTTTGGTATCATAGCTGCTTCATCTACATACTCTGAAATGAAGGTACAACACAGATTGAACATAAATCCATGGGGGTTTGACAGCTCCAATCCATATCTCAAACGTAAAGAATGCAAAAGCACGTCTACCACAACTCAAAGATCTTATCGCGACAACATAGTACAGCCAAGTAGGAAATTAGGCAGAAAATTTCCGTGTTGAACATTTTCCCCCAGCTTGTAATACCAATGAACCGGGAAGCAAGTCAGCAACCATCAGATGCACCAAAAGAGTTACCATACTTTAAGAATTTTTATCAAAAGCAAAAAACCTTTCATTCCTCTTTCCTAGCTCCAAAATATTTGAATACATTTAAAGAACAATTAAACAGCTCACTCATGCTATAATTGAATAATTTATTGCTAAAACACTAGTTCAAAACTTCACAAATACAACCAAGAATAGATGAAGAGCTTTGGCAGTTCTTTCTTCATATCAAAGAACCAACCCACCTTCATTAGTCTGTGCATTGGAGACCATGAGATCGAAATCAGTACCCCTTCCCAAATGCTTGGATTCAAAAATCCGTTCTTTCAAATTGACAAGAGATATGAATTGCCCCTCAATGGGAATGGAATCGAAATCCTTTGCACTCTTAAACTTAAAATACACAGCCATAGTAGTTTCGTTTTTCGTTATTCACAAAGGAATCCCCCCGATCTATAATAACCGCAGACTTGATAAGCTCACAAGCAAAGAAATAAATAAATATCTTCAATTTTTAACGACTTTCGTAGAAAATCAATCAATCAAAGGCCAGATACTAAAAACAGGCCTGTGAACTGCAACATAGATATGTCTACAAGGAAATATCTCCTCCGATATCTTCCGATCGATAATCCGTTACCGATCTTCTCCTCGAGCCAGTAAATTAACAAGAACAAGACCGATCCCTGTTCAAAGACGCAGTTGATTTTCTCTCGACCGAACTGATGAAACTCACAGAGAGGATGACCGAATCGGCAATCGAATCGTTCGAATCCTCTAAAGTTCACGAAGTCGTGAGATCGCGGATTCGATCTGAAGCCCAATCAATTCAGCATCCAGAAGAGATGGGATCTACCAGACACCCCCCGAGTCGAAGAATCCGTGCAATCTGAAATCAACCGCCGAGAATCGAACTAAGAGAAATCTTCCATCGGTGGACAAGAATCGATCAAAGATTGAAGCAGGAAGAGAAGATAACGATAGGCAAAGCTAGGGTTTTCTCTTTCTTTCTCTTTTCCCTTCGGTTGGTTTTGGTTTTGTTTTTGGAGAGATAACTTGTGCTTGCGTTTTGGAAGATAATCAGAGAGAACGCCCACACGAAAAAGTAAGAAAAATATAAGGGCATGTTAAGTGCAATTTCTTCTTTCTTCAAATTCTAAATTCTACTGCATCATATATTTTTATTATTAATTAAAATTCTATTTATTTTATATTAAATTTTATTTTATTTATTTATTATTTAAATTTTATTTTTACTAAGTTTTTATTTTTTATCAAAATTTATTTTAAAATTTTAGTTTTTACGAAATTCACTTTATAATTTAATAAACAATATTTTGCAATAGTTCCTGTAAATGTCAATTTAACAAATGTTTTAGCAGATTTAGGCCTAGCTTTTCTTATTTCTTTTTCTGAATAAGAAAAACCTTACAACTAGCATCAACATATACTAACAGCTATAAACTTCCAGAGGAAAGGAATGCAAGTATTTGGCTTTGGATTTCTTTAATACCTGAAATACTTGTGAGCCTGAATGAAAAAAGTCTTTAGAGCGTTTGACATTGCTTTTTCAAAAAATATTTTTTTTTATTTTTAATATATTTTTTATAAATATTTAAAAAACTTATTTAAAAATTTAAAAAATATATAAAAATTATATATAGTAAAATCTTTTTATTATTTTTTAGATTAAAAAATTAAAATTTATTTCTCCAAAAATAAAAATATTTTTTCGTTTCAGAAAATTTTTATTTTAAAATCACACTCCTGAACGCAATATATGTGCCAAAATATCACCATAGAGATAGATCTTAATTTATTGTGTTTCAAGCAATTTAGAGTATCTCATTTTCATCCTTACAACTCATGTCTTCACACTAAAAAATTACTTTCAGCTCACTTTTTTTTAATACATAATATTTTCACTCACTTTCAATCATAGTTGGCAGACCCGGACCGACCCGTCCGGGTCGACCCGGAAATCGTCAATTCGGACGGTAAATCGGTCTGGATTTGCAAAAAGACCGTTTATATAATCGACCCGTTTCGACCTGTTTTTGACCCGTTCGACCCGTTTCAACACGGTCGATCCGCCCGTCCGGATCAAACCGGGTTAATTTTTTTTAAAAATTAATTAAAAAATTTTAAATTGATGATATATTTAATACAAAAATAATTATTAATAGCCCTATGTTGAAAAATAATATGTAGTTTAAATTTTATATTTGGATGTGATAATGCAAAAATATAATTACTTATATCTTATTTGTAAATATCAATTATTAGTGATTTTTAAATTTTTATATTGTAAAATATTTAGAATCAAATATGTATACCTAAAAAAATTTGTTATATCTCTTTTATGATTTCTCTATTTTATGATTTTATTTTTTTCTAATCTCCTAATTTATTTAAATATTTATTATTATAAATTTTAGTTGTTATTATTGTTATTGGTGGTGACAATATTTTAATTTTCGCTGTGATTATTATTGCTGTTGTTGTTGATAGTAATGCTATAATAAAAATATTTTAGTTTTTTGCTATGATTACTATTGCTATTATTATTGGTAATATCATTGACAATAGATTTCTTACTATAATAATTATTATTATTAATTAAAAATACTTTAATATTATTGATCCGACGGTTTGACCCAAGAGCCGTAATCTGGACGATTTTTCGGTTCGATATCCGATCCGATTCTTACAACTATGCTTTCAATAATAATGTTTATGATAACTTACTATCTAATAACTTCTTTCTAGTTCGAAAGAACACACTCTTAGAACTCTTCTAGATGTTGAGTATGTCTACGTTTTGTCTAAAAATGATCCAAAAGTGAATTTACGATATTAAGTTATTAATACTAATTTATTAGAATTGTAGTATCACATGTCAAAGATAGTAAGGAGCTGTTTGGCAAACATTTTTTAAAAAATAATTTTTAATTTTTAATTTTATGTTTTTTAATATATTTTTTACAAAAATTTACTAAATATTATGTTTAATATTGCGGCATAGATGTATAAAAGAATCTGCAGGACACCAAAAATGTTATTAGAATTTTCTGAGGTAAGAATAATCTGGATTGCAATTACAATACTCTAAATTCAAAGGTCGTTTCTAAAAAAATATTAAAGAGATCTTATTTGTACGAGTTCTCTTTTCCTCCCAACTTTACAAACGCCGGCCCTTCCTTTTTCGTCTCCGCGCGTGCACACGTTACCGCTCGCCGGAGCTTGCTAGGGTTTCGATTAAGAACAAACTTCCGAGATGGATTCCGGCTGTGGAGCACCGCCGATGCTGACGGCAGAGTCGGCGGCGGTGCTGCGGGAGGGTATTTGTTTGGTGCTAGGGCGGTGGACGGCGCTGCAGATGGCTGTACAGAATGGTTGGGGAGGACGAGATTCGAACCGCAAAGTTGAGGAATTTGCTATCGAGATACTCAATTGGTTCGCGCAATCAAAAGGTCAGCAAGAAAAAAAAGTCGATTGCTTGATTTCATGGTTTGTTTGGATTAGTAGAAGATTTGATAGCATGTTAAGAACTTATATGCAATAATCGAAAAGGCTGCGAGTTGAGCTTAAGCTGAGGTGATTCCTTTTCATTTTAAGCTTTGTCTCTCACTATTTAATTTTAATGATTTTTTGTTTTGGTAATGAGCGATTGTTTCTGGTAGTTTTCTGTATTGGGAATGACACAGAGCAGTGTTTTTCAGTCAAAAGTGAAAACTTTTTGTTATTTGTATTGGATAATTATGTAATAATAGGAGTCATTTTTATGTTCGTGGGGTGATACTGTCATTTTGATTAAAAACTACTCGATTTGCTAGAAGCAATTTTCAATACTGTAAAAATCATGCTTAAAAGTTGCCTATATAGTTGCTTTGATACGCAAAAGTTATTTCTTATCGGAATTATAAGTCTTTTGTGATACTAGTTTGGTAAAATTAGTGGTTCCCCAAAGTTGGCTTCAAGATAGTGCAAGATTAGCAGCTTGTCCAAACAAGTTTTGCATGAGTTACATATATACAGGGCAGCTCTTTGACCACTCATTTTAATTATAAAATACCTCCATTTGCTAAAGGCACTCTCTAAATCTTATGTACTTGTTTATCATGTATAGGTAAAACGAAGTTTTTATTTTAGCTTTATTAGTGCTGCTTCCTTTTTCCTCTTCTTGACTTCTGTCGTCTCCTTGTTTTTAATAAGTTATCCTTCAAAATTGTTGAATGTTGAGGTGTGTGTGTTAGCTATAATTATTATCTTCTGACGGCAGTTTTATGTCCTTTTTTGTCTGACTTGTATAGTTGAATTGTCAATAGGACCTAGGTTTGACCATTGCTTGCTATTATGCTATTGTATGAAAGATTCAGCTATTTTTCTGTCGTTTTCAAGTCAGTAAGTTTTGTTGTTATACCATCTAGGTTTTCTATCTCTTTTGAGTCTTATTTTTGTTTATTTATTGGTTGTAGAACTATGGATTGATGATTTGGAGAATCTACTTGAAGAGAACATGTTACAGTCGTTCAGTACGGAGCTAGAAGATGGCAGCATTGAGGAGGTAACATTTGTGCTTTTTTTCCTTGAGACTAAAGTAGTGGAAGGTGTCGAATCCTGTTTAAAGTCCTTTCTAAACCTTATAATTTAGACACAAGTATTTATTGAAAGTAGAGTCGTCTTCTATCTACTAAATGATTAACAGACATTTTAGCCTATCTGAAATATATTGTTCTCCATTTCATCCTGGTTATACCCTATTTTGAACGGATTTTGTGGACGATAAGCAGGTAGTAGCCAACTTGAACTTGGTTCATGTTTTGATCGTATTTCATGTTTTATGTTAATAGGCTGTTCGTATATATACACAGACCTAATAAAAATCTAGGATCTGCATTATTAGGGCTCTAAAAATTAGGCTTTACCCTTTTTTTGAACGGCTACCTATGTCACTCCGTGTATTCGCTGCAATGGCAGAGTTCTTCTGAAGAGAGCTGCTTGCCTCCATGTTTTTTTAGTGCTTGCTATCACCCTGCTTTGGAAATGATTCTTTACTTCTCCGGCATGGAAGTTTTGCATCATGTAGTAATTATGTGTAGTAGATCTTTCTTTTAAACTAAACTTTAGGTTGCATTATGTCGGGAATGGGATCTTATGGGGTTTTATTTGCTCAGTAATACACGTATTGGTCAATTAAATACAGTTTAATATATAATCTATGTCATTTTCCACTCAACTTCTAATACTTTGAATTTCAAAATATTGATCATTAGATATTTATAGAGGTTTGTTTGAGATAAGTATTTGAGTTTTCAGTTTTCTAAGTTACATTACCATCCACACGTGAGTGAAAATTAAGAAGAGTACATTTTTCCAATGGTTTGTGTTTCGTATTGGATTGAAGGTTATTCAGATTATTTATGTGAAATAGGGAAGAGCCTAATTAGTTATAAGTTATATGATTTGTGGAGAGATATGAAGTTGAGTTTAGAATCCTAATTGTTATGTAATCTATGTCATCTTCCACTAAACTTCTAATGCTTTGAATTTCAAAATTATTTATCATTAGATATGTTATGAGATTTCTTTGAGATAAGTTATTTGACGTTTCTGTTTTTTAGGTTACGTTACCCGTCACATGTAAGTGAAAATTAAGAAGGGAATATTTGTGAAATAGGGAAGAGCCTAATTAGTTATAAGTTATATTATTTATAGTAGAGTTATGAAGTTGAGTTTAGAATCCTAATTGGTTTATCAGTTTCAGTTATAGAACGTTTAGGATTTTTATTTGTTTTACGATTTCTTGGAGATGAAGTAATTTCTATTTATGCAAGTTTGTTTCTAATAGAAATTTGTAAATTGTTATGAAGCCTATTTATTTTCATTATCAAGGAATGAAGTTTTGAATTTTAGTTAAGGATATGAGGTGCAGACTCTCTCTAACGAGTCGAAGGTTTGAGTAAACACTAATCTATCAAGTTGTAAACTCTCTCTGATGAGTTGGAGGTGGGTAAGGGCATATAATCGTATCAATTGGTATGGGAGTCAGATTGTCTGTGTTGCTTGATGGCATGGACAAATGTAAATCTGAAGACGAGGGCGTAGACAAATGCAATTGTGCATATATTGATTCTCCAGAAGTTTAGAAGATTGTTAGATACAATGATAACTTTTCTGAAAAGAAATTGTTAGATGGTTGACAGATTTGGATTTCTTTTTTGAGCTTTGGAAAATTGTAGAGATCCTACGATCAATCTCACTTCATTGAAATTTGTGTATACTAGCTAGGGTAGAGAGAAGGAAAGAATAAAAAAAGGGATTTTTGTGGGAGCAGTTTTGTTATGGGTTCTTGTAATGTGTCCTTAGATGATGCAAGATTGCCGAGCAGTCTACTACGGTCATGTTGTAACTGTAACGGCTGGGAAGTGGGATGGAGGTCAACAACAGAAGTGACAAGAGCTATTGTTCAAATCCAGGATGAAACTTCAAACAATTACCTCATCTGGAGCAACCCGCGGCATCTCAATGCAAGAATATGCAGGAGCAGCATCAACTGTCGCAAGAAGATAACAAGAATGAGCAGCAAGATAGCGAGCAGCAAAGCATTCAACAGCAGGACACAGGCAAAACAGCAGCAAGCAAATCAGTGGCAGCAAGGAAATGAGAAAGAAACCAGAGAGCAGCAAAGTAATGGGCAACCAAAGAGCAGGCAACATGAAGTGCTGGGTAGCAATACCAGCAAACACCAACTAGAACCATGGCTAACAACTATCTCATTAAAACAACATCAAGCAGTAAGTTTTACATCAACAACAGCTAGTCCAACTGTCCCCAGACATTTTAGAGCAAGATGCCTTTACTCCAGTTGGATCAGCAGGAAGGAAGCAGAGAACAGCTGTCAACAATGATGACAAGAACAAAATAGTAGAGCAATCCAACCTGGGGAAGGCTCAAAGGATATAGAAATTCGAAGGATATAGAAACGAAGGGGCGTTATTTGATTTGCAGTACAATGAATACTTGAAAAGGAGAGAAGTCTACATTATCTTTGGAAACCTAAAAGCTTCCTTGAGGTGCTATGAGTTGGGGTAGAGCATATTGTTTTTCTTGGCATCATGCGATTGATTACATTTTGCCTCCTATGGTTAGTGTTGTACTACATTGGTTAGAGATTGCCATGAAGGCATTACGTCCTAACACCATCAAATCACTGAACTTCTAGTCTACACAATATATTTTATTTTGGTGGTTCGGTGACGTTCAGTTTTTTAGGCTTGAATTTTAGTTCAACCTCGAGGACAAAGTTACTTTTCAAGGCAGGTGGAATGCCACGTATTGGAATTGGAAGTTGTTTCACCAATTTATGTGGAAATAGGGAAGTCTAATTAGTATAAAATATATTTTAGTGGAGATTTCGAGATGAGTATAGTAATCGTAGTTGGTTAATGAGATTCAATTATAGTAGGTTTAGGAGTTCTGTTTGTTCTAGAATTTCTAAAAGATTGATAACCTTCTGTTTAGGCAAGTGTATAGATCTAAAGGATCTAGTGTAATTATTGGTAATGCCCTTCGAATGACTTTGTGTGGAGTAATTTCTGCTTTCCTTTGTTGACATCTGTCGCCCTTTAATGACGTTGCTATCTCTTTCATTTAGTTTCCTAAAACTCTTTTGTATAAGGCTTCTTTCTTATTTAAGTCTAATATGCAAGCCCTTCCCATAAACTGGTGATATTTCTGTAATTTCTACTTTTGGGTGCTACAAGTTAAATTGATTCTGAAGTTCTATAGCTTGGAGAAAGCAGGTTGCAGTAGAATTAATGACTATCCATGAAGAATGCCTTCACGGAAATTATGAATCAATCGAAAAACTAAGGAAGTTGGGCGCTAACGGTAATGCTGCTTCAGTGAGTAGACAGGTATACTGGTTTATCAGATATGTTGTACTTATTGTCAATTATTTTATGAGTCGATCTTTTAAATTCGACTGTACTAATGAATGAATTGTTGCAAAGTGATTATTGCCTAGAGAAATTAGAAGGAAAAAAGGATCATGAGACGATCTTTAATTACAGTTGGTACTTTGCACTTGGAATTGCACTTTCTTGAATTTGAAAACTTGTATATATATTTAACCTCACTGATTTATTTTGAGGATAAGATTGGAGGATAGGTTGAGAGTCCTTTGTTAATGTGTATATGTATCTTGGTTGTAGTACATCATATACAGCCTGTCCCTATTCAGCTTTAATTGCTATTTGGAACCATAAGTGGTAGTGTCATGGTGATATCAGTCTGGACGCCGGGAATTATGTTGGCTTATAAGGCGTTATTGTTGGATATTAATGTGCTTGCAAGTTATGTTTTTTTATGAAGTTAGCTAAAATTGACTTCTATTCGCTTGTTGGTAAAACTTGAATTTTCACAGGTTATTGTGGAGGGTGACTATGAGGATTCTGATGAAGAGACGTCAGACATGATGGTTGACAAGCCAAATCATAGAGAAAAACTTGCTGATAAACCAGACCCCAAAATTCCTGATGCAGAAGGATGGATTGAAGTTCCTTCCAGGAAAAACAGGGGTAAGAGATCTGGTTGACAAGACCCAAAGTTCCTGATGCAGAAGGCTGGATCAAAGTTCCTTCCAGGACAAACAGGGGTAAGAGATCTGGATAAGTTTTATGTTCACTTTCTGTGGTCTCTTTGTCCGTCCTACTATAGGAGCTTTCTTGTATTTATAGAAAACATGTTTTGCTATCTGATCTCATAAGTTATGACTCGAGTGGATAAAGAATATGTAATTTTGATGATCAGATATCTCTTTTGTGAGGTAGGCAGTAACTTGGCGGATTTTTAGCTCATTTGATAAAATGGTCCGTATGGCCTAATCAATGCTCACAGAGCTGGATTTTGATCAAATTAACTGTCTAAGATACTGATAATGATACTTGATTCTAATTGAAGTAGTCGTGTTACCAATCTTGTGATGAGGACAAGAACTTGGGAGGTTTCAATTTACAGCAGAAGCATGTCAGTTGTGTCTATTCCTTCCTGAGCTAACAGATATCTTCGGCAGATTGTGGTCTAGATCATCTCAAGTGGAACCATATGTATGTTCTTGTACATCCTTTGTGCAGATGTGTTCAATATTTGTTTTTATTTTTACTTTTTGGTGGAAAAATAATTTGATTACGTTCTTCACTCCTACCTGCAGCATTTCGTTACTTCATCAACAACATGAACTTATGTGCATTGACATGCCGTTTTATGTATTCGGAACACGTTCTTTATCCAAGTATCTCAAATTACAACATAAGGCTAATCAAAATAATATGATGTAATCATTGATTTGAAGGTTCAGAATTTTAATGCTCAGAAAAACAACTAGCTTTTGGTCCATGGGTGCACATAAATTTTCAATCGGCACCTTAACAACAAAGAAAATCAGAAGAAACAATTGTTATTTAAGTCGCAGGTAAAAAGGTTTGAAGAATCATCACCAAAATTTAATCAAAATATGAGACCTGTTTTTTTTCCGTTGCGTGTGTGATATAGTCGCCATATCTATTAACTACTTTTGAAAGGGTTTCAGTTGCAAAACTAGGTTTCAGTTGCAAAACTAGCTTTGATATCATCCCCAAAGCCCATGAGTTGGTCTTCCACTGAAGATGTGCTCAAAAGTGTCGTAAACTTACATAAAGAGACAACTAGATCATCAAGAAAATCTACAAGATGATGGAATACTGAGATTTTTGCCTCTGCCCAAAAGCAATCAACACAAGTGACTGAAACTTCTTCATGTTCAGCATAGTATACACCACAGATAATGCAGCCACAGTGGGTCCTGACATGATAGCAAACATATCTCGATCTACAAAAGGTCGGTTGTCGCAGACACAGTACTGTGATGTTTTCTTTGAGTTCTTGATCAGATCACTCCAACGGCCATTGGTCATTTTCAGAAACCCGGCACCTTGGTCTGGAATGGTTCTTATCTCATTCATACAGATGGAGTGGTACAGCTTTGACAAGAACTCCCTAGGAAGGTCTATGGCGATTGTTTGTATCAAAATCTTTTTCAGACGTTTTCTTCCTTACCTGCACATTGTGCTGATCTGGAGAATAATAAGAGAGTACAACAATATTAAGGCAACATCCTTATTTGCCAATATATGGGAAGATTATTCATAGTATCTTTCAGAGAAAGCATTAAGCACTCTCTGAATCTTTTGTGATTCACCAGGCATTCGAAAAGTTTCAAGAAAAAGCCTTAAAGCAGTATCGAAATTGATGACTTGAAAATCAAATGTGCCGGCACTCATGAAGCACCTGCACACAAAATTGATCATGATTTCCCAAAAATGTCCCCAAGATGGTTCTTGTCCAAACCAGTTGTATATCAGAAGAAGTAAGCTACACTCTGAGGATCAAGCTCCTCAGGCAAAAGACGCATTCCTTGCAGGAACTCCAGCCCCTTCATGGACCCCTGTTGAAATGATCAACAGCAACTGTTAACTTTCTCTTGATGTGCTTTCTTTGACGGACAAATTTAACCCAATAGTTAGGATCTGAACAGTTATCACGCTTTTCCATCCGAAACTGTATATATTCACATAATTCAGAAATTGCTTCATTTGAAACTGAAGGTGCATATTCAAGCCTGTTGGAATCCCAAAATTTGATCTTGATGATAACAATAATTAAAAATTATAGTTTATGATTTAGATTGGACTAACAAGTTATAATCAAACTCTGCATGATCTCATAAACAAAACTTATCCTACATCTAGTAGACAACAAGTCAGTTATACTATAAAAAGAACTTTCACCTACACAGTCACCAAACAGTCAGGTGAACAACTGCTATCTATATGCAGAATTTCTTCACAAGTGCATGAACAGTGATTATAGACAAAGCACATAATAGATAGACAAAGTGAACCTACTAATGCATGAATACGAAAACTTCAAGATAAACAAATGTGAGACCATAACTCAAATGTATACTAGATTTACTAACATTACAAATCCATTAAATAATTTAGAGAATGACTTTAAATCTGAAGAATTCAAATGAAAAATATTGAGAGTTGTGTTGCCAACTTTTGGATCAAAAGTGAATGTAATAGAATAGAATCAAACTTTTCCACAAATGTTTCTAGATGAGCTGCTTGGTAAACTAATGGCCAAGAAATTGTCTTTAAAAAGACCGACGAACGTATTGAGGGAATCGCATTAAAAATAAACGATCAACAGGTTAAGTCATCACTCCTCCGATGAAAATATTGCATTATTATCCAAAAAATTCATGAATTTTCTTAGAAGAAACAAATTCAGAAAGAGAAAAGAATATGAAAGGAACAATAAAGGAGAAGACAAGCAAGACAACAACCGTAACAAATTGGACACTTAAAAAGTGAATGCCCTCTGTTGAAAAAATCTAAAAATATAGACATGAGAAGAAAAAGAACAATAGCTGCCTTGAATGATGAGGATGAAAGCTCATCAGAGGATAGCCAGACTAAGCCTGAGAAAAATAAAAAAGTCAACCTATGTTTAATGGCTAACCATGATGAATTGGATTAGGTAAGCTCTACTGATTATGATGACTCTAATTAAAAATTGCAAAATATATTCGATGAACTGTAGGCAAAATATTTACATCTAAAACTATAAAAATTTGTATGCATAAATTTAAGGAAGAAAATAACTGCATAAAAAAGAAATACTCACCTTAAAAATTATTTTGGAAGACAAGACCAATGCCATTAAGGACTCGGTGCATGCTGATTATGATCACATGAATATTAAATTATGTGCATTACATAATGAAAACAAACATTTAATGCAAATAAATAAAAAATTCCATATCAAGCTAGATGAATATGAGGCTGGTAAGATCATAAGTTATGCAGCTACCTCTAGTCACTCTACTAATGTAGATATGATAAAAAAGATTCCTGAACTTGAGGAGTCGAATGAAGCATTAAGCCGAGAAGTTAACAACCTATCTTATCCAACCATTACAAATCTTAGTACATTCATGAACGACTACAACACCATGTTTTTAAAGGAGATGGAGCTGAAAGAGAACAATCATAAGCTACATCAAGAAAATAAGAACATAAAGAATACTGTACAGAACCTGCAGGACAAGAACAATGACTTAGAAGCTTCCCTAGCTAAGTTTGTCAAAGATAAAGATAGACTTGATGTGATATTAGGAGCTCAGTGCAGTTTTTACAGAAAAGGAGTTAGATTTGTACTAATATCGGCCAAACAATCTGGTAAGCAGTCAGTATGGTATGAATATCAATCCTCAACCACCCACCAGAAACATAGAGATGTAAGTGTGCCTTCAACAAGTATGCAGAACTTGAAAAGCATTGTGTACAGAGAGTACAAAACTGATGAATCATATTCCTTAATTCTCTTTATTAAATATTTTCATTATGATAGAAAGTGTTATGGTATAAATTCCTCTTGATATAAAAAGAACACTAACACTGTGTTTGATTGGAGTGTTTAAGGAGAAAGGAGAGGAAGGGAAAGCAATTTTCTTTGGTTGTGTGTTTGGTTTAAGATTTATTGTTTAAAGAGAAGGAGAAAGGGGGGCAAAGGGGTTGGAAAAGTTACTGTTTGGATGTGATAGCATTAATTTCCGAGTTGGTATATTGTCTTGATATCAACAAGAAGATGCATTTGTGATTGACATCTCTGCCTTCGCTCTCACTCACATCTCGCTCTTCGGCTTCCCCATTCTCGTTCTTCACCGGCACTTTGTTTCTGCTCTCGATTCCGTTCTTGTTTTTCTTCTGACATCCCTCTCCTCACTTGCTCACCGCTCTCATTCTTCTTCGCCGAGCTGTCTTCAGATCTAGGTCTTCTCCCATGACCTCTCTTCAGATCTAGGTATTCTCCGTCGATCTTTCTCCAGATCTAATTTTCTTTGATGATCTCTCTCCAGATCTCGTTACTTATTATTTTTTGTTTCTCGAAGAAATCGGTTCTGGTAGCTGTTGTTATTGGTGTCTTTGGAGCAAGGCATAAAAGCAGGTTTTCTAGATTCTGAGAGCCATAAAGATAAAAATAGAACTTTTACTGGTTTAGTTTCGTTTTCGGATTTAAATTATGTTACTTATGAATTTTGAAAGTTCGTATATTTTGAGTTGTTCTGTTAAGAGAATTGCTTGTGCTCTGCTTTAATTTTGTAAAGATTCCTTCCTTTCCAGATTTGTTTTGAGATTTCTTTTAGTTTTGAAATTTTCAGTTTGGAGACTGTTAGTTTTTAAAATTTTTGTACCAAGTTTGTGTTCGTTTTCTTTTGATTGATACTTGTGTTACTTGTTGAGAATCCCATAATTTGGCTTAAGGTATTTGTACTTCAAGTTACTGTAATGGCTTGCTGTTTAGATTGTACTTCTCTTTAATTATGAATGGCTTACTATAATGGCTTGAGATATTAGTAATGGCTTACTGTAACTTTGAATCCCAAAGTTACTGTAATGGCTTGAGATATTAGTAATGGCTTACTATAATGGTACTTCAAATTACTTCCTCAATTATTTGTACTTTTTTTATGGCTTGCTGTGTTTAGATTGTTTAAGTGTGTTATATTTCAAATTACTGTAATGGCTTTTGATTATGAAATAATTGAAGTATCTGTTTGAGGCTGTCTATTTTTGCTATCAATTTGCTATTCACTTCTAAATCAACAGATCAGACACAGAATAGTTAGTTTTTGTTTTATGAACGAAGAACATTGCTCTTGATTTCTTTTAGTACTCTATGGGTGCGTTTGGCATTGCTTTCCCAGAAAACAAGTTTTCAATTTTTCATTTCACATTTTTCAATAGATTTTTTATAATTATCTAGAGAATTTATTTAAAATTTAAAAAGTATAGAAAAATTCTACGTAGTAAGATCTTTTTATTACTTATTTTAATTATTTTTTTGAAATAAAAAAATAAAGCTAGTTTTCAGAAAGAATAAAAATACCTAACGTTTTAGAAAAATTCCATTTCAAAAGCACACTCCTAAACGCCCCCTATATATAGATTTGTGATTGCATTTCTAGAAAAATGATTGCAGTTCTCTAACTTATCCTATATGATATTAGGATAGTATTTAGAATATCAAAGGACGTCATCAACTTTACTTCAATTGTGCCAAAATTTAACAAATGAAAAGAAAAGACTAAAGTTTAACATGTTATTTTGTTAGCTATGTGATGTTGCTTAAGCATAGACCTCTAGCAGCTTTACATTAGTTGTGGTTGCTTTATTATAGCAAGTTGATAGATGATGGGACTCGTATTCAGCTCCAATCATCGGGTAATCTATGTTGTTGGTCAAAGCACCACATGGTGTGGCATCGACAAATAAATGGATAGACGTGCTACTTCTAGAACTATAGTTGAATAGTATCACATGTATCCAATATGGTATCTTGATCTTTAAAGCTAAAAGTTTATATTTTTGGACTTTGGATGACTTTGCCATAGACTTATTAAAAGTTCTAACTGAAGGCTTAGTTTTGGCATCCCCACGTAAGTAAAACTTTTATGATATCAGAAGAATATAGATTTGACTTATTTGTATGTTTCTTTCACAAAAGGGACAGGTTTAGCAATATTCAACTTTAATCGTTTTGCATTATTTTAACACAGTTAAAACATTTGATGTTCATACTAAGAGACGTATAAGAAAGATCCCTTACATGTACATGCTTTCTGTTGTCTCTTTTACCATTTCTAAGAGAGATTGGTGATGTAAAACTTTGTAATGGAAACTACTTAGTTGCTAAAACAGAGATACAGTCACAGATTTAGAAATTGAATCACAAAAGAGTTAGTTTCTGTTGACCACGTCCTTCGGAAGTACTCTATATGATTGCATTTTTCTTGATTTTTTTTGTTTTGTTTGTTGTGTGCTGAAATCCTAGATTAAAACTTGAAAATGCTTGCCTTCATATTCCATATGGATCTCATTTTGAAAAAAATAATTTTGTTGTATAATACTACGGCACTTGTTTATATTGTTGTGTCCATTATTTGTTAAAACGACTTGTTACATGCATTTTTTGCAGTTTGGCTTCACATTCATAATGGATGATAACTTGAGAAGACTCTATATATTGCACTGTGCCGTGGCATTTTTGTTTTTATTGTTGTTCATTGGGTGATGTTCCAAAACCCACTTAAGAGAAAGCTAATTGAAATTGGTGTTGTTGTTGAGAAAGAAAGAGAAAGGATTCAACGTGATACTTAGTTCCATTTCGAATTAAGCTAGATGTCATCGTATTTGTCGAATGAGTCCATCAGCATTTACAAAATGATATAATATATTAGTAACATATGGTGGTCTTCGAGCTACACGGCGAACTAGTATAGAAGAACAAGTTATTAATTTTATGTGCATTGTTGGACAAAAACTATAAATTGTTTAGCACAAAGTAGTTTCCAACGTTCCAGAGAGACTATTAATCGTCACTTCCATAGTGTATTAAACACCGTCATAGAATTAGAGGAAAAGTTAGTGCAATAGTTCTGATGGATCATGATTGCCTGCAGAAATATATAATAGTCATAGATACTGCCTGTATTTCAAAGTGAACATAATATTCCAACTCCTATTTATAATAACTTTATATCAGATAATTTACTAATAATAAGTGCTAATGCTAGAATTGTGTTGGTGCAATTGATGGAACACATTTGAGTTAAAATTTCTTTAAGAGATGTTCCTAGATACCGTCGTAAAAAGAAATATACTACAAAAAATGTGCTTGTTGTTTGTACTTTTGATCTCAAATTCACATATGTTTTAACCGGTTGGGAAGGATCAGCATCAGGCTCTAGAAATTTAAAAAGTGTATTAAAAAACGTTTTTCACTACGAATACCACAAGGTAAACACAAACGAATATAAATATAAAAATAAGTTCATTAATATTTTGGTAACATGTTTTTGATATGTTAATTTTAAAAAAATTCTATTTTGTTGATGCTGGTTTCATAACAACGAGTGGACTTATTACACCTCATAGGAGGGTCAGATATCATTTACGAGAGTATTAATCAAATCCACCAAGAAACTATCGAGAATTATTCAACCTTCGACATGCATCATTGCGTAATACAATTGAAAGAACGTTTGGCGTATTCAAGAAACAATTCCCAATTATATTAAGTTCGAATGAACCGGCTTTTTGTGTTGAAACCCAAGCAAAAATTATACTAGAATTTTGCATTATCCATAACTATATTATAAGTGAAGATCCAGATGATGATCTTATTAGAAAAGTAGATGATGAACTTGCTAACCAACCAAGTGTAGCCAACACTCACTGTGACCATGATGTCACGGTGATACACACAACGAGGAAAGTCAATTAGGGATCAAATTGCTCAAGCTATGTGGGGGGATTATACTGGATAGTAATGTCTTGTTATTTATATCTTTCAAGTATTATTTTTATAACATAGCAAAATATTAACCGTGATGTATTAACCATATTATTGACTTTCGCATATGAGTGACATTATGTTTGGTACGTGTAATATCATACGTTTGCATTTTGTATCAGTATATTCACCATTTGATAAATTAATTTTTTTATTGTATGTATTTTTATGTATGGATGTAAAGAAGTGTTGATATCATTAAAAAGGAAGGCAAGTGCTAGGAGCCAAGTTTATCTTTTATGAACTTCGGTTATGGATGATACTCTTGTTGATGCTTTACTTCATCAAAATGATTTGGAAAATTGGGTCAACGGTACCTTCACGACACATGCATATTATATTGTGCTTAAAGAAATGAAAGAATTATTTCCTGAACAAACATTAGATAAAGACAAACTACAAAATCGTATTAAGTACATTAAAAAAATTTGCTCCAGTATGGAATCTATTTAAGGATGGTCTTAGTGGATTTGCTTGGAATAATACTACGAGCAAGTTTGATGCTGAGCCGGCTGTTTGGAAAAAATTGATTCAAGTATATTTATTTTTCAATTATTCTATTTGAAAAAGCATAGACTTGTACGTTGTTTTATTAAACTCATTTTCTAATATTGATTTTGTTATTTTAATTGTAGCACAATCCTAAAGCTATTGAATGAAGAAACAAATCATTTTCTTTTTCCTTATAATAAATTGAGTATACTGTATGGAGGTGATAGAGCTTCAAATTTTGCTGATATGAGAGATAGTTTGAACAGAGAGCAAACTGAAATAAACAATTCAAGAAATAGATTAATTGATTTCTGCAAATCGCATTGAATTGGAGGATATTCATGTCAAGAGTTAGGATACTGCACGGCGATCACTAAATGCATCTGTTGATCTCCCGTCACCAACTGTAGAGGGTACTTCTAGGAGTAGGAAATCAAAATCAAAAGTACAAGTGCTGGCGTAAACAACATGACTGAGGCTATCATACAAGTTACCCGACCTATTATCTTTGCCTTAGATAAAAACTCTTCCAATGTCAGGTGATGAGATTGTTATTCTCTTAACTGAACTTGGGTTTGAAGATCGCTTTCGTCGACAGTGTTATCTTTGTCTTATGAGAAATCCTACAAAGTTAAAATCATTACTGTAATTTTCCGAGCGCTCCTACTCTTGCTGAATCGTAAGAGCATTCCCTTTTGAACAGAAGAAAGGTCAAGATTCACCGATAAAGGGCATTTCTATCTTTCCTCTTAATTCCTCTTCCAATCCAAACACAAGTTACTCTTATACTTCTTTCTTTTTACTAATTTATCCAAACACCATCAAAATTTTCTTCCCTTCCTTCTTCTTCCTTTTCTATCCCTTTTTTCCCTTCTACTTCCACTTGCTTATGAACCCTTCCACCAAACACAGCATAAGAGAAATTTATACCTTTTGGTAAAGTCTTGGGTTCCAAAAGTTTCTTAGTGTTCTTTAACGGCCTTAACTTGGTGAGAGTATGATTCGGCACCACGTACAAAGCACCTTACATCTCCCACGAAGTTTTTCTTATCCCATCTCGAACTTCTCGATGCTTTGGCCTAACTTCTCGAACTGATCCACCCTATCGACTATAGCAAGATCCACCTATTGAGTCTTGCGCTCATATCTGCCATTACGTTTGTAAACTTCTCTTTACATTGCCTACTGCTCTCAAAAGCTTTCATTTCAATCTCCCTTCCTTCGTGGATGATAACATTGCTTTTTCTTGTCATTTTCGTTTGGTAGCACTTTAGCTATGATACCACTTGTCACAGGCTTACAGTTTTATATTGACTCGCGAGGCACTTAGTCAAATCTCTTATGGTTAAATCAGCATTTTACCCTAGACGAAGTATAAAAAATAGCTAAGAAAAGCTTGTATGATTTTGAGGGAAGAAGAAAAATAAGAAGCACACTTGAAGAGCTTAGAACGAACTCTTTATTACACTCAAACTTGTCTAGAAAGTTGCTTGATTCTTTTGATGGTCCCAAATGAGGGTCTTGCCCTCCTATTTATGCTCACTCCACCTTCTCAATAGACAGTAGAGATCAATTCGATCGAACGGTAGAGAACATTTAATTAAGAAAGTTCCTATACAAAAATCTTCACCTCCCATATATTCTAACTATCTGAGTAATTTCTATTACTCTAAACTTATGCCAAAATATCCTTAAGTGTTTAGACTATTCTACCATACTCTAAACCTACCTTATATGCAAAATATTTTACTTAGAGAAAAATATTTTACCAAAGTAATAAAGATGAAAAGAAAAGTCAAAATAGTCATACCGTAACAAAAGCTATTGGGTTAGACTGAGGATTCATTCACATATGCTCAGCAATGTTAAGTAAGGAGCACAGGAACTCAAAAAAATCAACCATGCAAGGAAGGCCAAAAGGTTCTTCCGTGTTTTGGGTAACTCCATTTGTCTCCTCAACATTCACAGCAGCCATTTTCTCCCATAATCTTGCTTTATTTCAAATTTCCATTTGTGTTCCCATTCTCCTAGTGACTTGTGTCACAGGCTTGAGAACCATCTTCCAAGCTACCTGTCTACAGAAGAAAATCAATCACGCTACGAAAATTACGAAAAAATTATTCTCTTATTAATATCCTTATGTTCACACTGAAAAATATAAGCTACCTGCCTTCTTTTACCGAGCAAATAATAACAAGTTATATGTCCCACTTTCCCAAGTTATCTAGAAGGGGAGTTCTGAAATACTAGGAACCAAGTTACTAACGGAACACATGTGAAATTGTGCTAGAAGAGGTGTAGATGTATTCACATACACTATTTTTTTAATACTATTATAGTTCCATATCGCTAAGATATATAGCAATGAACTATGTATATGAAGTGGTTAAACATAAATAACAAAGTCTACTTATAAATATATAATCCACTTCCTGCATAGTCTTTACTTGTTTGCTTATAGATATATAATCCACATCCTGCATAGTCTTTACTTGTTTGCCACCTTTCTTTGCAATCGTATATAGCTTGACAAATAAAAAGCTACTTGTGATAAAAAATTCTGCCTACCTTACAGATTGACACAGACTATAACATTCTTGCCTTAGGATAGTAAACTAAAGTGCTTTTTCAATTTCAGATGTAGCATAAATCATAAATGTTTCCTTATAGTGAGGAAGAGGTTTTGCTAAAGATAGTTCGATCTAATTAGTGAAGGTGTCTAATCAGTTAACAATGAGCACATCCATATTCAATTTTAGAATCCTATTCTTGGTTGCAAACAAAAGTATGCATAATGCACTTAACGCCTATATGCTATACTTTTTTGGAGATGGATGTCGTTGCCTTCCCATCTAATGCTATAGCCTATACTAAGCAGATTGCAAATAAACCATGCATAAGTCCGCATTTCAGTTGTCTGTCCTATGCAATTACAATTTGCTGCAATAAAACTACTCAAAGAAGATCCAAATGTCTAAACATGCATGACAACGCACAATCTATTGCACTAATTGAAGTATAACTCAAAAAAATGTCGCTCAAAGTACCTCCAAGGTGACAGAACTCGCACCTCCATTGCTGCTGTGGGGAAGGCAGGCAGGTGGGAGAATACAAAACCGAACGAGCTCATGTATTGTACGCCTAGAAAACCTCTGCAGCAGCTCACTCTTGGCCCTTGCTTAGTGCACAATACAAAAGCAAGCATTCAATGCAACACAAACATGCCGGTCCCCTACCGGATGCCTGATTCCCTCACGCACTGCAACAACACCTGCAAAATCCTCATCAGTACAGCCTCCTCGCTCGCCGAGTCAGTCACTTCAAACCGACACGTCGCCACAGCGTCCACCACTGCCCTCCCCACCGCAGCATAAGGGGCAAAAGGGAAATCAATTTATGAAAAGAAGACAACACTGCGCCTGTGACCGGCGCACCAGTCTCATCAGAATAAACAACGTCAAGGAACGGGTTAAGGTAATCAACAGGACCCAAAGAAGACACGCAGCAGAACGCGATACGTCGGAGCGATTTGATAGAGAAAGCGAGAGGGTGATCGAGAAGTCATCGTCGTCGCCGTAACGAACGCCCGCCCACCGCACGTTACGGCGCATGACGGCGAGGACCGCCGCTGCTTCAGCAGTGATAACGCAGGAGAGTGACGGTAGCGCCGCCGTCGGAGCACCGACGGCGGCGGTGGGGCCCATGGAGTTGACAGAAAGAGAGAAATGTTTTTGGTATCGGAGTGAGAACGTTGGATCTCGCGAGGAAGGAGAAGAAAGATCTGAAAGGGGAGTGAACAAAAGGTTTAATCTGTAATGTTCATTAACAAGAGGGGTTTTTGTTAACGTTTCCAATATGACTGTATTTGAAATTCTGGATTTAACGTGTGTGTTTTTGTTAAATGGTTTTAAAGGAATGAGCGGGCGTGTTTATAAATTAAAATTTTTTAAAAAATAAATTCTATTTTTTATATTAAAAATAAAAATATATAATAAAAAAATTTTATTATTATAAAATATTTATATATTTTTTAAATTCTTAAATAAATTTTATAAATATTTATAAAAATATATTTTAAAAATATAAAATGGTGAAATTGAAAAGAGCTTTCGAAAAACACCAATATTAACATTAATGTGTTAGCGTGTAAAGATAAGGGTTTTTATGCCAATATTAACATCAATGGGGTTTGTTTCAGAATTTAGTTATCGGAACGTTGGTTTGGGAAATGCTTTATGGTGCTGATTTTTTTTTTTTTTTTGTTTTCGGTTTTTATCGTTCTTGGGTTTTAGGTGTTATTGGTTTTTTCTCCAATCCATCAAAGTCGGCTTTGATTGTTGTCTCAAAGAAAACAACTGATCAGAAATCTAATCAAAGTAAAGATTTCAGAAATCCAGTTTCTCGTTTGATTTCATTCACTGTACGGATCAATGAAATTGAGATCAGGCATGTGGGACAAAAATTGATTAAGGTATTCTAGGTTGTAAATAATCTATGGAGAGTTTTGATTCAATAATGTTTTGGTTGTTGTGGCATTTACTCGGTCATGTGGTAGGCAATCCAGTTTAAGGAAAAAATGTGTGAAGGTTTTATCCATTGGGAAACCCAACTCATCTAGTAGCTGATTCGTGATGGGATTCTAGCAGTCTGTGAGTTCTCATAGTTTACATTTCGTATTTTGATCCATGTAGTTGGTGGGATCTGTGCAATAAGGTTGTTGCTGATTGTTCAATCGTTTGAAGAAATTAATTAAAATTTTAGGTACTACTCATGAAGTTTTAGAACAGGTTACATGGTACAGCCACAATTTTGTAAACCAAGTGAAAATCTGATCAGAAATCTAATCGAAGTAAAGATTTCAGAATCCAGTTTCTCGTTCAATTTCATTCACTGTACGGATCAATGAAATTGAGATCAAGTATGTGGGACAAAAATTGATTAAGGTATTCTATGTTGTAAATAATCTATGAAGAGTTTGATTCAATGATGTTTTGGTTGTTGTGGCATTTACTCAGTCATGTGGTAGGCAAATCCAGTTTAAGGAAAAAATGCGTGAAGGTTTTATCCATTGGGAAACCCAACTCATATAGTAGCTGATTCGTGATGGGATTCTAGCAGTCTGTGAGTTCTCATAGTTTACATTTCGTATTTTGATCCATGTAGTTGATCGGATCTGTTAAACAATAAGGTTTTTGCTGATTTCTTCAATCGTTTGAAGAAGTGAATTAAAATTTTCAGGTACTACTCATGAAGTTTTAGAACAGGTTACATGGTACAGCCACAATTTTGTAAACCAAGTGAAAATCTTAGGTGTGTGCCTATCATAAAATATGCCATGAAACATGATGAGTTAATAGATGAAAGTGCTGCCTTACCACCAGTTAAAATGATGAGTTACTTATGTGACAAAGGTCCAGTTTTGCTAGCTAATGCATAGGATTTTGACAAATTTGAGCAAGACATTGAAATATTGATTTCATAAAATTCGTTATTAATGTTGGTATTAGTTAATATTTTCCATAATTTGTGGCTTACAAGTCGAATCAGAATATGTTGCAAAAATGTAAAAGATGATCCAAATATTTTCCTCTATCAGGTGTCAAGAACGAAAAATGGAAGTTGATTTGACAGATAAAAGTGATTGCACACCTTCTTCAAGTGAAAATCGCCTAGTTAAGACACCAGTATCTTCTGGTGCATCAGGTGCAGGTCTTCCTTATGCTCCTGAAGATTGGCCACTTCCTGGAGATGTGTGGAGGTGGAAAGTAGGAAACAGAAAAACTCTTTCTGGCTACTTTCATGATAGGTATCTTTATCCTCCCCCTCGTATTCAGAAACTTAAGGGTAAAAACTCTGGATTTGCAAGCAAGATTTCAGTCAGTGAGTTTATCAAGAAAGAATTTCCCAAAACAGATGTTGACGCATTCTTTGCTTCTTTCATTTGGAATGTTCCTTCTGCCTATGACACCCCTAACAAAGGTTAGCTGCATTGCTGGTAATTAGCACTTTAATTTATTAGATTTATTTTTTGTATTTCTTTGAGTTTATTGTCAAAATAGGGTTTATTATATTAAATTCATAAGCTAGCTGGTTTTGGCCATCTATTTCGTACCATCTGTTAGAACTTTTTTATGAAGGGACTTCTGAATAAAGTAGAGTCTGTTATATGCTATGATCTCTTAGTATTTTACTTTTATGTTGGTTGTAGAATTAAGCTAAGGAAAACATCATTAAAGACATTGAGGTGCATTAAAATGGATGTATCATGATGAACTGACTTGGCAAGCTGAAGTGGGTATCATTGACAATTGATATATCATAACAATGAACTAATTGTGAAATAGGTTATCGCAACATATTAGAAACTCATAAGCTTCCTATTGTTGCAATATTTGGCACATTTAATGTAAATCTTAAAAAGCACAATAGATAAGTGGTTTCCTACCTAGCTGTATGCTATGGCTTATATGTTATTTAGTAAGTATAACTCATTCCATTTAAGATGTTCATCTTTTGCTAAACTGCAGATTTAAACTTTAGACAGACAAGTTCAACTGCCTGCGTTTTGCTGCAGCTTTTTTCGTTATGAATTATTGGATGCATAAAATAAAAATAGAGGAAGTTTAAAATAGATCATAAAAATTCCATGAGACAGTTTGTACAAGAAATTGTTTGCTTGAAGTTTTTATAATAACTGTATAAAAGTTTGCATCTGCATCTTTCTAATCTTAGACAAAATATGGCAATACCTTAAGATCGGAGACTTATAGTTATGAAAACATATGTATATACAAAGAATAGCATGTGTCTTTGTCGTGCCAAGCTTCCATGTTTGCTCTAATCATGGAAGCTAGAGATCAAACTTTGAGGACGTAAGACTTTGCTACTGAAATCTGTCCAATGGGAAACATGAATCTATTTCGTATTGAAGTTCGAGTCGATAACATCATATAAATTTTGTAACAAGAAACTCATCTGCTATTACACATTACCTAAGTTGAAAACACTCAGGTAACTAAACTATACGGTTATTAAAAAACAAAGAAAAAAACTTAAGAAACTTTCTAATTCTCCTCACAAATTAGGAAATGTCTAGGCTTCCTAGACGTATACTAAGGGGTTATTCCCACACCCTTAAGATTAGAGGGACTTCAACACCATTAACAATTTTAGTATCGACTAGAAAGGCCTTTACTATGGTTAAGCTTGATATGGTTTAATAATGGAATAGATTAGTTTTTTACTATAGGTAAATGCCTGCACAAAGTTAGGAAAGTTCATGTAGATCTTCATTTTTTGGAGCTTGCTTCAACCGAGTTAGCATGTCCAAACTTGCAAAACATAGAAGACTTGGGCTTAATCTGCAAATTTACATAAATTGAACTTTGATTATAGAACAAATATTAGATAGAAGAGTTGATTTATTTCATTGGATAGGAAATTGAATTTTATTCTGTACAACGAAGCTAGCAAATGACAAACCAAAAACCAAAACAAAAAACAAAAAATTAATGAAAAAACAAAATCTGCCACCATCACTGAAGAGCTAATTTAACAAATTATTTTAAAGTTTATAAACATATTCATGTGATGGGCCATGGCTAAAACCCTAGTAATCGAGCTTAACTAATTGGTTCATGAAGCAAGTGCACTTTAAGTCAAACATGAGCCAAATATGCATTACACGGTTATTCAACCCAAGGAAGCAAGTCAACTAAATTGCGTCAAGCCTAGGAGAGAGTCTTGTGTTTCATGAATACTTATGAACCTGACTCAAACACCCTAAGTATATCTGTGTAACCACTATGTAGAGAGAAAGAGAGGATTGTATTTAAGAAACCGTAATTAGATATTGCTTTTTTCGGGTAAGCCAAATTTAGCCAACCCATTGTGGTTTTTTCTTGATCTCCTTCAAGATTTTTCACATAAATCCTTACTTTTTAATGCTTCCCATTTTTTTCAATTTTTGTACTTGTTTGCATACCGTTTCCTAAAATAAACTAAACTCTGATCTTCTTCTTCTTTTTTTTTTTGGTGCTATTTGAGTCTGAATTTTCTCGAATTTGAAAAAAAATTTCATTGATGTATAAAACAATAATACCAAAAAAACTTGGAAAGAAAACTGTTTGAGTTAAGGTGATTTGAAGAAATTGACTATGAGATCTGAAGGAAACAATAGAATAAGAAAGTTTACTGAGAAAGATTTTAAGAAAGAAAATAGTAAGGATAAAAAGGTAAATAATTGATGTTTATCCTGACTGGAGAAAAAAAAAAGAAAGCAACTTGTATAGTCGTGTAACAACTGAAGTTGAAAACATTCTCCATCATATACATATATCTTTTCTTGTAAGCCAACGGATACATGAAATCACAACCTGATAGAGAATAATTTTGTAGTAAGACCTTGTGCGGTTGTCCAAAAAAGTGGCTAAGTCGGAAATTTTGAGAGAAAACTTGGTGAAAGTTTATCTTCGCAAATACTAAGGAAAAGATTGCAAAAGAAAATTGTGGTGTTTCATTTGTTTTTTATCTATATCCCTGCTTCTTTTCACCGCTATCCTCACCACATCTTTCTATTACAGTTATTCTAATCATTTTTTATTTTCATAATTATATATTAAGTAAATTAATTTAATATATTTTATAGAATAAGTATTTTGGAATAAAAATATAGTAGTTATATGATTATATCAGCAACTGATTATTTTATAGAATGTTTCATTTCATTAGTAATTTGTTCATTCCATAGATAACTATTTATTTTGATTAATTAATAACTATTTTATTAGTTTTTATAAATTATGGTTAGTATCGCTATAAATTATTAAAGTAATTATCATTAGTATTTGACTATGAAAATTATTTTAATTTACATTAGGATTGACGATTAATATTATTTCACTAAAAGTTTATTATTTATTTATTATTTGATATTAATTGAATTATTGTTTTATTAAATATTTAGAATTATTTTTGCAGTACTAGACATATTAAATGTCAGAAGCATTCAGAATTCATGCCACACAGAAAAGTTTTCAAGTTTCCTACAAAGTTCTGTTGATTGTCTAAGAGAATGGATGTGTCTTTACCGAACTGTGCACTCAAAATTTGCAAACTATATGTGCTGATGTTGCATTTATCCAAGTGATTTTGATTGATTTTGCAAGATAAATGCTGCTTTTGATTTTATTGATGGCCTATCTGTTCTCAGTTACTTACAGGGCAATTAATCATGTAAGGCACGGGAATATCCTGTCCAGTCAACTATTCTGAGTTTTCCGTTAGTCGTCTATGAAGTTGGCAGGCATTAGTTTGAATGTGATTAGCTAATCCTATATTCTGTTTAGTTTGCTTTTCCTTCGCAGACCTGATACTTGAGTCTGGTATTGCACCAAACACCCTTGTCCATGCTTACCATATATAGCATGTACATTTCTTTCTCTTATATTTTTCAATGATCATATTTTTTCATCAGAATACCCATATATGCACATAAAAAAGCATACTTAGTACCTTTTTGGATGCTTGTAATACCATCCTTTAGCACTTTCAACAACTTACATAACAAATTAAATATATGGTGGTGTACTTAATATTGCTTTCTCTTAGTTACTTCTAAGTGCGTGCTTAGGGCGTGTTTACCAACCCCTTAAACTCCACTTTTTTTAAAACTCACTTTTAATATAAAATAAACAAAAATTTGAAAATAAATTTGTTCTATCAAAATTTTTTCTTAAAATTTATTTTAAAAACTTACTATCACATACAAAATTTATATAAAAAATAATTTTTATTAAATATTTTTAATTTATAATTTATAATTTAATTTTTTTAACTTACTTTTAAAAAAGCGAGTTTATCTCAAGGTAAACACACCCTTAGTACCTTTTCAGATGCTGTAATACCATAGTAATTCAGGTTGCAGTAATATCTCAAAAGAAAAAATCTTGGTTTGCGGCTTTTATATGGGAAGAAACATTTCAGTATCCTCTTTAGATAACATAGCATTATCTAATATTTACATTGACGCTAGGTTTAAAGATTTAGTTATGTTGACTTAATTCCTCAGCCTGTTCCTCTACTTAAGAATCTTGTGTATGATGCAGCTGTAAAAGAAAACGCTCATTCTGGATTGTCTAAAGAAGTGTCCAACATCAAACAGCAATCCTCTTCTGGACTAAAACTTTCTGCTGAGGATTGTAAAGTTGGAAATCAGATGTGCACCCTCCAGAAGAAAGCAGGCAACTTTGTGGCGATCAAGAAATGTGATATCTGCTGCAGTGAGGATGATTTCTGTTGCGATTGTTGCTGTATTCTTTGCTATAAGCCTATTGCTTTGGCCTATGGAAGTTATGATTCTATTATATGTGAAGCAATCTTGCATGAGAAACGTATTTGTGGACATGCAGCTCATATTGAATGTGCTCTTAGGTGTTACTTGGCTGGGACAGTTGGAGGAAGCATTTGTTTGGATGTAGAGTATTATTGCAGGCACTGTGATAGCAAAACTGATCTTATCCCACGCATGAGAAAGCTCTTAAAATTTTGTGAAAATCTTGATTCCCGTGATGATGTTGAAAAACTTCTAAATTTGGCCATTTGCATATTGTCTAGCTCTGAACAAGAAAGAGCAATAAACCTCAGGAATTGCATCAGATTAATCATCAATAAGGTAAAATCTATTTTGCTTTTTAGCTAGCACAATTATAGTATCCTCAGGATGTCCTTCTGTGTTGTTGTCTCATTTTTAAATTCTAGAATAGTATGACCATCTCATATTTGACGCAGCTAGAAGATGGATCTGACCAAAATGATATATGGAAAGCAAATGGTAATACGACATCAGCTACTTCAGGTTAGTCCTCTCCTTTTAACTTTCTGTTTTGGAAAACTAATGCTAGTTTTAATTTGAAGTGAAACCACTTTAACACATGAGAGATTAAGAGCTAGGAAGTTCTAGCAAATTTCTTTTAAGAATTTGTACTTGGTAATTATAATTTGTCTCTACAATCATTTATCCATGAGAGAACAATGTCTTGTTGAATTGCATTTATCCAACTTCAAACTCTTCAGGAGAGAAGTTTCTGGAAAATTAAATTTTTAGATTGTGAGGGAGGTGAGTGGAGCTCTTCTCGAGTCCTTCTATCGATTTCTTCTCCTTTGACCTTAGACTGGTTATTATAACTAATCATGCTCTCAAAGACACTCCAATTTTAGGGCCTTCTGGAAGGTCGAAATTTGCCACTAGCTTCTTGTTCTTATGTGTTCTTATTGCATTTCTGTAATGACTCCTGGCCATTAAATGACGAAAAGCCATGGATCAGAAGTGTTATACGTATCGAGATTGAAAATTTGGCAATTCAGAACCACCACAATATAGAAATCCTTGATTAACTTATAGAGAAGCACTGGTGCTAGGAAACCATTATTTGGTGGCTAAACCCTGTACTAAAATTCCTGTAATTGGCAGTCTCAAGCCTGATGAAGAGGTTAAGAAAGTTCTGAAACAAAAGAAGTTTGAGGAGTTCTGTCAACAGAAATTAAACACTGAAGCTGTCAACAGTACCACCTCAATATATAAGATCGTTGACTGAGTTCAGACTTAGAGAGAAACAGTTGTAGGAAAGCATTGTTTGGGCTAAACGCTGGGTTAACATTAATGCAAGTAGAGAATCTCTAGCCTGATAAAGATCTTAAGAAACTTCCACGACAACAGAAGTTGAACGAGTGCTGTCTAGGGAAAGGAAATTCTGAAGCATTGAATATGACTTTTGCATCTGTCATTCTGGACCTATTAACTTCCTCATGCTGATTTATTTTAAAATGAATTGTTTGCATGTTGTTGAACAGAACAAGAAGAACAATTTTGAAGTGATTCAAAATGCTTGTTTCATCTCAAGACGAACACAGGAATGTGAAAGAAATGTGGGATTCAGTTATGTAGCTTTCTTTGGAAAGTATTCAGAAAGTACTCAAGTGTGCTATTCGAATGTCTCCTCTTGGAATTGTTTGTTTTTTATTTGATTGCTCAATAATGCTGATTGCAAGGCGTTTTCACTTATTTGATCTCCACTGCTAATTAACAAGAAATTCTAATTTGACCATCTGTTATTGTTACTGTAGGTGCAGTTTCATTCTTTGCAAGTAATTTGGAATGCCTTTCTATAGTTATGCATCGTTCCTGGTTTGGATATTTTTTTGGTTGTGATAACCGTTGATGTGTCTGAAAGCATTGACATATTTCTTCTTGTTGTTTATTTGGTTTCCAGATGATTCTGATGGTGGAAATGAGGCTACACTGTTAGGTGCAGCAAACATATTCATTGCCAAAACAACAGCAAGCCCTGTGATGCAAGTAAACCAATCTGAAGAAACTGATAGGGAACCAGATCAAATAAGTTCAGACCATGCAAGTGCTTCTCTTAAACTTCATGATGAGATAGACAATGCCCTGCTAGAACTTAAAAGGTCGCAGGAAACAGAATACAGAACTGCAGAGCAAAACCTTTACACCCACAAGGATTTTCTCCTCAGTTTATATCAACAACTTGATGTAGGAAAATCTGAACTAGCAGCTGTTTCAGCCCCGGAGAATATAGATACATCTGGTGATCCGCTTTCTACATCAAGTGTTATGCAAAGAATAATATTTGAGGAAGAAAAGCTCAAAGACATGATGAAAGTTGCTCAAGGATTTGGAAGGACACCCAGGAGAGTAGTCAGCAAGCATTTTGGCTTACTTATGGATGACCATCCAAAATAATTCATTTGTGGAGAGCCTAGCGATGGTGATCCCATTTTTGGTTTTTTTACTTGTTCTTTTTCGTCAGCTGCCAAAGAGTTTCTGTTTGCCATGGCAGGCCACCAGACGTTCAACCGTGTAAAATATGAGCTCTAGCATCAGTTTGATTCAAGCAAGTTGATTTGCTCATAACTTTGTCAAAAAGCTCTCGAATATAGACATATTTATTTGATGAAATTATGCCAGTTTTGGGCATGTTGCTCACCATGTGTATATAGACATTCAGTAGACGTTTGAAAATACTAATAAAATAATTTTTTAAAAATAAAAATATTTTAAAAATATTTTAAAAAAAAATTTTATAATATATATTTTTAATATTTAAAAAATATTTAAAAAATTTATTAAAAAATATGAATGGAAAGTTAGAATTAGCCGTTAAAAAACAAAGTCAAACATCTCCTTATATTAGTGGATTAGAATAAGAGAGAGTTTAGTAGATAATTTGAATGATCGATTACAAACTTTAGTATGCCCCGATATTGTTATTCAAGTTGAATTTTCCGGAAGCTGATGATAATAAAACCAGCTGAAGGTTTCCTTCTATGTCTTTGAGTGAGTGTTTGGTACAGCTTTTTCTCGACACTTATTTTTAATTTTTAATTTTATATTTTTTAATATATATTTTATAAATATTTTAAAAAATTATTTAAATTTAAAAAATATAGAAAAATTTTACATAATAAAATTTTTTATTATATATTTTTATTATTTTTTAAAATAAAAAAATATAATTTATTTTAAAAAAGATAAAAATATTTTTTATTTTAAAAAAATTCTATTTTATAAATAATTTTAAAAATTCCTAAAAAATTCAGACGATATTCAAATGGAAACTAGAAGCTCTTTGGTGAGATGCTACTTAGCAGAACAACAACATTTTGAAAGACTTCATCGTTTAAATAATAATCAACAATTTTCTTCTACACTCGAACCACAGAACAAAGTCAACTTCGAAGAGCATCTTCTACTTTCAACTTTTTTGCAAACTTCTGCAGACGTTCTGATGGATGTGACAGATCGATCAGGTCAGAGTCAGGTTCAAGATAGAACCACAAGCACACATATGGATATAAGTGCAAAAACAGGCAAGCCGGCCTGATCACTTTATCCGGGCTGGGCTGCCCGGCCTGAGTGTGAATTTGTTGATTTGGCCTGGCTCGTTGGTCTGTTTATTATTAATTTTTGAATAATAAATTTTAAATAATATTTAAAAAAATTATTAAATATAAAAAAATGAAAATAATTTTAAAAAGTATTACTAAATATAAATTTTAAAAAAATAACTTTCAAAATTATTATTAAATATAAAAAAATTATTATAAATTTATATATGTATGTAATTATATATTTGAACTTATATTTGAAATATTTTTATTTAAAAATAACTCAAAAAATTGTTCAGTCAGGTTTTTATTGTGAGTTATATGCTGCATTCTTATGACTACAAGTTTTCAATCTTTCAAACAAGTTAGTACTTTAACCATCTCACTAGTAAGTTGTGTTCTGTGTTTTTTTATTATCCTTTCGGCTGTACTAAATGCCGATTCTGAAGACACCATCGAAACAGGAATAGTCAAAATATCATGTGCTAGTTAAGAGAGTACTGGATATCTTGTTTAATGTGTCTTCCACCAGTTCAAAATATTAAAATTTTTTGGGTTTTTATCGTCTTTTATAATGACAGTATCTCCTTCAAAATATTTATTCAAATCAGAAGAATATTGCATGCTGCTTGAAGTTGAAGATGGTGTTGAACTTGATCCAGGCTTGATGGAGATCAAAGACGAATTGATCATTTTTTTCTTCTTACTTTGATGAGTTTGTGCCGATGACGCTTGCTATTGTTGATTCCGCAAATTACCAAACCTAACTTCATAAAGATCATAAACTTCGTACAGCTTGTTACGAGCTTTAGTAATTTGCAACTGAATATCAAAAATATCTAAATACATAACAATATATGTAAGATTATTGGTAAAATACACAAATTTAAATCTAGGATCTAGCATAAATACAAAACAATATAAACGAGGAATATCATACCAATATTATTTTAATTTTTTAGTCATTATTATAACTATAGGTCCAACTAATTCATCTGTTACATATGAATGTAGCATAGTAGCTATATTAAGAATTGAATATAAAACTAGTGGAGAAATAGGATAGTAAATACCAGATAATAAAACAGTAGTATCATAAAAAGTTTCTAAAAGTTCTACAAAATTTTCAGCAATAATCTAATGAGTTTCAGTGAATATATTGTTACCCATTCTTATATTATAAAAATCATAAGCATATTTTTATAATCTAAAATACTTTTCAATATTAAATAAATAGAATTTCATCTTACTGCCATATCAAGGTTGAACTTTTGGGACTTTAGATGTTCTGCTATACAATATCTCTTAAATTCAACTAAACGTTGGTTTGAACTAGTAATACAAAAAATAGCAACGCGAATATCATTAATTTGTTCACTTACCAGCTGCATATCTGATTGTACGATCAAGTTGATAATATGTCAAACACAACGTTGATATAGTAAAATTTCTCCCATGTATGAGCTTAGCTCCATCTCAAGAAATTGAATTGCTTTGGTATTTGCTGAAGTATTATCTAGGGTGATGGAGACAATGCGGTTGCTTATGCCCCATTCTTTAATTACACTTATAATGAGCTCAGAAATATTTTTAGCATCATGTGTGGAATCAATAAGTCTAAAACCAATAATTATTTTTTGCATAATCCATTATGAATCTAAATAATGTGCAACAACACTTAAATAATCTTGTTTAGCTCTACCGCTCCAAATATCAAATGTTAACGCAATAGAAAAATTTAATGAACTTAATTCCGATTTTAATATAGTGCGCATTTTATTATAATAAGTAATAATATCGCTTCTAGTAGTTGTTCTACTAATTTTTTAAAATTGTGAACAATATGCTCTTTTAATATGTTCTTCATAAAAAGATGACTCACCAAAATTAATAGGTAAATCCATAACACAAATCATACGGGCAAGAGATTCTCTAGCTACATTAGAATCATAAAACCAAGTACTTACCGAACCATCCGTGTTGAATTGAACTTGAGTTTGTGAAGGTTCCCTTCCGATTTCTTTTTTGGAAGCACATTTTTTATCATGTGCTATTAAATATCGGGTTCCTGCACTAGGATTAGTAGTTAAAAATTTTTTGCAAAACTTACATTTCGCCATTTTTTATTTAGTGCCATCACTTAGTACTGTATATTCGGCAATGAAATAATTTCAGGCTTCAGAAGTTGTGACTTTTGAACGTTTTGTTATTGTCGATGTCGATCTTGAAGTCGAACTACTTTCAACACTTGGAATCGGAGGATTTTCGTTACATCTTTGATGAAAACTTCTTCTTTGTATTAGAGAAACATCATCTCCTTTCTCTATACGGGCAACATCTATTTTCTCCAAATTTTGATTGTCCATACCACAATCATCCATATCAAGATTAATGGCACGAAAATTTGTATCCATTTGAAGTAACAACTAAAATTTTTGAGAATTGGAGAAATGTGAATTTAAAAAATAAAGTAAGAAAAATTATTTTAATAATTTTTGTGTAAGTTTGAGTAGAATGAAAATGAGAATTGAGAAAGTTGTGTGAAAAATAAATGAAAATATGATATATTTATAGGTTGAAAGTTGAATTAAAAAAATTTTTTTTTAACGTTGCAGACAGCCAACGAAAATGTTACCGCTGGCTACCAATTCAACGGTCATGCTAACGTCAGCATGACAGAATATAAGTTTTTTTTTACCATGTTGACCTGGTCCAAGTCAAAGTTGACCGATCAAGGGAACAGAATCGGGCGGGCGGGTCAGCAAAGTCGGCCCGTCCTGCCCATCGCACCGGACCGGACCGACCGAATCCTGCTACTATTCATCGGGCCGGCCTGTTTGGCTCGGCCTATTTTTTCATCTCTACATATGGAAGAAAATGTCAATCACAATTTAAGGCGTGTTTCAAATTCCGTAATTTTACTCTTTTTGGTTAGATTTTGAATTTCGAACAGTTCATATATTTCAATTACACAAAAAACTCAGAACTCTATTTCTACATGCGAACTAGTCTTAACTTTTTTATTTGTATATTTTTGAATACAATTATATCTTTCAATTTTTAACACACTTTAAAAAAATTATTGAAACACAAATACTGAACTCTACTTCTATTTTATTTTTTAAAAAATTCTACTTTCTAATTTTTGCTTTTACGAAACTTAATTATGAACATTTGAAACACGCCCGATATCACATAGCAGAACTTAGGCAACGGGCAGATGCATGTTACAAGAATGAAGCAGAACTTAGTCAAAACTTACGAAGCCATGCATATGAGGTTTGACTGGCACCATCAATCAACAATTATAGGACATAATGAGCTAGAATAGATAATGCTAGACATATTTGACTAACCAATCAATGGAACGAAGACGTAGAAACATTCATGATCCGAAACTAGAAAAACATCATTATAAATATAGCTTGACTTAGAGTTAGCAATATATAATCCGATCTAAAAGTTTAACTTACAACTGACTCATTTAATTAAAATTAAAAATAAAAATTTTGATCTATATAAATATATATATTGGATTAGAGTTGAACAAATTTGATCCAGTTATTAAATAAATCGATTCGGATTAACTTGAAATTAATCCACCAATTCAAATTGACATATCTTTAAAGAATAATTTTTAGAATTTTTCTTACCATAGAGTAAAATATTGAAAATAAAAGTAATCGACAATAATAATTTATAATTTATCAAATTATATTATATTTATAATTAATTATTTATTTTTATATTTTAGTAACATAGTACAAGATAAGAATTATAACATTATAGAAATATTATGTCGGTATTTTTTTAATAACGAATTTAAATTTCGTATAAATATTTGTATCAAAGTTTTATTATATAACTATATTTATCAAAATCTTTATCGAAATTATTATGAATATATTTATAATTATAAAATTTTAGCTGTCACCATATATTTTTAAAAAATAAAATTTTTTTTAATAATATTTTAAAGACCAATAAAAATACTAAAATGTATATTTTAACGGACATTTACTATATTTCGTCATTAAAAACATCATTCACTTGTATTCCAATTAATGTTATAATTTTGTCGAAGCTTAAAGTGTAGATTTGAAATTAAAAATTTTAATTATTAAGTTAGTCGATCTGATTTTGACTCAATTATTAATAAATTAGATTAGAAATGACAATTTTGGTTCATATAAATTTATGAGTTAGATTAAAATTAAACAAATTTGATCTAATTATTAAATAAATTGATCAAAAATTGATCAACTAATTCAAATTGTCATCTCTAGCTTGACCAGTTCATATTCACAACTTCGAGTTAATATAATTATTTCTTTGATTCTATTTAGGTCACATCAATGAAATTAATTGATTAATCAAACAATAAGGGGAACAAAACTTTTAGAGATAAGATGGTTCAAAATTATGTTGCAAATTAATATACCGAACCTTCCTAAACTTTACCAGAGTCCAAGGTAATGAAATAATACACAAACAAGTTGCCCGATCGTGTTTAATATGAACAAGTTTATTGGAAAAAGTAACTTGTAATATTAAAACTCCTGGGCTATGAAAATACTGAAAAATTAGAGCAAATTTTACTATGTAAAGTATACAAAAGATATTATTAGGGGCGTTTAAAATTGCGTTTCCCAAACGCTCCTTTTTAATTTTACAATTTTTAATACATATTTTATAAATATTTAGAAAAATTTATTTAAAAATTTAAAAAGTGTAGAAAAATTTTACGTAATGAAATCTGTTTATTGCATATTTTTATTTTTTTTAAAAGTAAAAAAAATTAAGCTCGCTTTTTAAAAAGAATAAAAATATCCTATATTTCAGAAAAACTCTATTTTATAAATATTCGTTTGGAATTACTTTTCCCAAACGCAACTTTTTATTTTTCTATTTCACGTTTTTCAATACATATTTTATAAATATTTAAAAAATTTATTTAAAAATTTAGAAAATATAAAAAAATTCTACGTAATGAAATTTTTTTATTATATATTTTTATTATTTTTTTGAAAGTAAAAAAATAGAGCTTATTTTTTTAAAAAAATAAAAATATTTTTCATTTCAGAAAAGTTCTATTTTATAAGCACTCCTAAACGCTCCCTAATGATAAGAAAGTAAAATCTACAAAATGATCCGGACTTGAGCTCTACAGACTGCCAAAAGGGGATCAAAATCTGACATTGAGAACCTACAGACAACCAACAGCAATTCTAACTTCTAGGTATGGTATCATTTATGAAGGTATTCAGATTGAAACATTGGGATGTCACTTTGCTTCTGTAAATGTGATCATGTCCCAATGTCAAATAAATCAGTTGGCATTTCTAAAAGATACTTGAAGTGCAATGATATGAAATTTCCTAAAAGAATGAAAGATAAACATGCCTAATATAAACTAAAAAGAAAGTTAATGTGTCTTCTATCTATATTCATTAAAGACAGGTACAATGAAATACCTGATTCCATCACAACATAAGTTCCAGAATTAGTTAGGAATATATCCACTAAGCCAGGGAGCAAGTTAGCAATTTGTAAATATGGCACAAAGCACATTAAATATCTCAAGGTACTAAAGCATGCTGAAAATGGTACCTATTTTGGTAAGTTTTTGCAGAATTCACGGCACACAAAGCACGTCTAATATATAAGTCGCACCATGGGACGCATAGCATGCAACACACCTAGAAAGGTTCCTATATATCTGATAATGCAATCTAACATTTGACAGCTTTTTCTGCCAAAAAAATATCAGCAATGTATAACTGGATGAATCAGCCCTCAGAAATTAACCAAAGCAACAAAATGAATTACTGGCCTAAAAGTTGGTGGATCAACAAAACCAAATGCTAGTAAATGAACACTACAACAATTATGTAAATATAATCATTATCTCACACCAAACTATAAGGTAAAAAAGAAATAGCGAAAGTAATCAAAATGACATCAGTAGCATATATACCTCCAAAAAAGAAAAACCAAAATCAAAATTGTCAAACCAGTTATCAATCCACTTCAACGTTCTAAGATCAAATTTGTGAAACCAGTGATTCATCCACTTCAAGGTTCCTAAAAATAAATAAAATAAAAAAAGTATTGCCAAACAGAGAAGTGTATAAGAACTTACCTCATTGGCATCTGCACCTTCCAAAAGATCCCAAAATAAGTGACAAATCAAAGATCAGTAAACAGTGGTGAGAAGTAACTATATGTCTATTTCTGTTTAAACCTCAGATATTAATAACACAGCTTCAAGCTCAAGAGTTTCTAACCTTCCACAAAAATGTACCAATTGCCACTCTGCACCTTCAGATACAACTGAAAAAAGGGGGAAAGAGACTAGACCAGCGACAGACAGACAAACACTTCATCTAAGTACACCATCAACAAACACAATAAGGTTGGGAATAAAAGATTAATGTTATCACCAAATTACCCATCATCAATGCAAATCTAAAACAGAAAACCAAAAGAAGAAAGGAAATTGGTAATAAACAAAACTAAAGATCAGTTAATCAGTGGCGGCTGCAGCATCCATCTATTTACACCATGAATTATTCAAACGAAACGCAAGCATCAATTTGAAGTAAAATTCATATTATTGCACTTCGACAAGGCTTCCAATTCCTCCCCCAATCAAATCCCAGCACCATCACCACTATTCCTACCAGTTCCATCCACCATTGATTTCCTCGGCGATTTCATTCTCATCCTCATCATCAGAATTCTCAGCTTTCGGCACAGTCACCACAAGCTGTCCATCACTAAAACTCGCCGAAGCCAATGAAGCCCTAGCTGCCGGCGGTAACCGAAACCTCCACCTATCTATCTCCAACCCATCCAAACTCCCAACTTCTTCATTTTCATCGCCAACTACAACAACCGCTTTGATAACTCCCGGATGAATCCGTACAACACGTGTTGTAACACCACCGCTAATAAAGGAGTGAAGATTAACGGCGTCAGATACAATCCGGAAAAAAGTAGGAAGCTCCGTGATGGTGACGTCAGCATCGGAGGGTAAAGGGAGCTCAATTACCTTGCTGAATACATGCGGTAAGCGGCGGAGACGCTTCTGCCGTCCCGCCACCGCCGCTACCAATCGCTTCCGTGGTGCTGGTGCTGGATGAACCCTCATCGGAGATGAAGTAAAACACTAATCCTAGAACTTGCTTAGAAGCAAACCCTAACCTTGCAGAATTACAGAAGAAAAGATATTAAGAATTTGATGAAGAAGAAGAAGAACAACGACAACGAAAAAGAAATGATCTGTAAGAAAAGATAGAAGTGAAAGAAAGAAGGAAGAGTTTCAGTAGAAGGAGTATATTAAATTTTATAAATCTGAACAGAATTACCTGTTATGTTTTGGGATTTTTTTATTTGATGAAATAAGTTTTATAAAGAAGCACGAATCATGCTGTTTCCTGGTTCAACACGAAGACATGGAGCCGTGTCGGGCAGAGTTGCTGGGTTCATAACTTCATATATGGACCCGTTAATCGTTTCTTAACTATATAGGTGTTTGAATTTGAAATTTGGAACGTTTTAAAACATCAGTTCCACTGATTGATTTCTTCTGACATCATTAATAACTTATAATGAGCTTGGGATTAGATATAGTAATAATGTTTTACATCTCTTTTTAATAATTTTATGTTTAACTAAGCTGTTCAATATCTGCGAACGCATTTAGAAACCCCTTTTTCTCGATAATGTTAGATTTTCAATTTTCGAGTGATTTGTGGAAGTGAAGAATAGGTGAAAAGATTTGACAATAATTTATCTACACGTGATCAATTTTGTTCTCATGCTTAAACAAAATAAGACGACGTTAATAATCAAGTAGTTGCAGTATGGTTGGTGACAAATTATCTAAGTATGTTTGTTAGATATTTGATTTATTTTGGTCCACAGTATAAAATACTAATAGCTGTAAACCATATGGGCTTGACTGGGCTCAACCTGAAGCCTTTTGGGCCTACAGAATACTAATGGATTCATAATAATCTTTACCCAAAGTTCAATCTTATAAATTCATTCGTTACTACAGCCGCCAAAAATTAAAAATAAAAAAAAACAGCAAAAAAATAACGTAATAGATGTTCTAGCAATAATTATATATATATATATATATATAGATATATATTGCAATTTAATTTTTATAGAAAAAGCTTTGAAGCTTAGAGTTACCAATAAAAATAAATTCAACTACCAAATATAGTAAAACTACAGCATCAACATATAAGTTGTAGGCAGAAATTATAGCAAACACTAGACGAATATATCTCTACCAAACTATACATTTCACTTGATCAAAAAAAACCTACGAAGGTCATCTGGCCCATTATCAGATTTTACATCAATCATCAGTTTTTCGCATCGGCCTCTGCAAACTACAAACTAACACAAGCGATAATTTTCTAATTCATTCATCCAAAAGACCCTCCAATTTTATTAATATCACATAAATCCCATAACAGTCCACTATCAAACTCAAAGCTGTTTTGGCTAACAGTCAGCGTCTATTTTAGTAAACTTCTACGAAAGTGTCTCTCGTTTCTCTCTAGAATTTCTCTCTTCTCCGTACTTCCTCTCTCTAACAAAAGAATCTTGGCCTTCTTCTTCTACTTCTAGCTAACCTCATAGCGAAGCAAACAAGTAAAAACAAACCAAAACCAAACCCAAGATCAGATCAAATCAAATCAAACAAATTGAAACAAAAATCGAACAAAAATTCGAAGGCGAGAAAATATTTTTCCTTACTTCTTCTCTATCGATGCCGATGAAATTATTCAAGAAGCTTGGTCACCACCGCAGCGCTGCCCACGATCTTTCTCCCCGACCAACTCAACCTTCTTCATCTATTGCTGCCGCTGCTACCGATCTACCATCCCCACCTTCTCCTTCTGATAATAACGATAACACACTACCGCCACAACCATCACAACTGTCTTCTCAACCGACGCAATCGTCGGGGGTACAGAAGGAGAAGCAGCAGGATTATATTACTTCCGAGGAAGAGTTTCAGGTTCAGCTTGCGCTAGCGTTGAGTGCTTCGAACTCCGATGGAGATCCTGATGGTGAACAGATCCGTGCTGCGACGTTGTTGAGCCTTGGGGAAGGTAGTGGAGGAGGAGGAGGAGGATTGGGCGATGGTGATCAGCAGAGGGGAAGGAGGGAGGATAGTGCTGAAGTTGCTGCGGAGTCGCAGTCTCGGCAGTACTGGGTGAGTCGGTGATTTTGATTGTCTGTTACTAGCTAGTAGTGATTCATTGGCATTGATGGTTCTTGGTATTTGTTTAATGGTGAGGTCAAATTCTATGGCTATTCGATTGAAGTAGTAGAAATGTAAGTATGGTGCGATATTCGTGGTTTGGTTAGGTTCTTTCATTAGGTTGTAGTTATGCTGGAAGACTTGGTAACAGTAGCAGTTTGCAAGTGGTTCAGTACCACTTCTGCTTCTTTGTGTTTATGGTGTATGCTGGGTTTAGCTGTTGTTATCAATGCTGAAAATTTCATCTTTTTTTTCTAAATAAAATAAAAGGTAGGAGTTTTGGTCTGTTGTTGGACTAATTCATGCTGTAACAACTTCAGTTTTAGTTGGATTTGTTTGTTGACGAACTGAGTAGGATGCACCCATACCAATCATACCAATTAGGTATAGACTTCTCCACACTTCGGAATTTAGGTATAGATTATTGTAGATTGTTGCATTCAGAACCAATGTGTTTTCTTTCCTGAAAGCTCATCAATACTTTCACTTGGCTTTGTTGAGATAGTGGTCTATATTATACATTGTGTCTATGCTGCTTACATATATTTGAAAGAGAAGTAGTAGTCCTTAATATAGTCAACGGTATCAAGACTTCCCCTAAAGTAGCAAATGGATTTTTTTTTTTTTTTTGTTTGGGTAAATTTTGCAGTTCTCCGCCTCACCTCATATTAAACACATATGTTTTTGCTTCTATAGCTTGATATTGTTAAACTGTCTGACCAGGAATACAATGTATTGGACTATGACGAGAAAGTGGCTGACGGATTCTATGATGTTTTTGGGGCTTCTAATGGTTCTGCTATTCGAAGAAGGTTCCCGCAGCTTTTAGATCTTCAGACAAGCATCAGTGATCTTGGCTTTGAAGTTGTTCTTGTCAGTCGTGCCATTGACCCAGATCTTGTGGTGTTGGAGCAAGTAGCACAATGCATATTGATGGGTTGCCCTACTGCTGAAGTTGGTCTCTTAGCAGAAAGGTTAGCTGAAGTTGTTACTGAGCATATGGGCGGCCCTGTGAAGGATGCAAACGTCATGCTAGCAAAGTGGATGGAAAAGAGCACAGAGTTGCGATCGTCACGGCAAACAAGCTTACTACCTATTGGTTGCATTAAGATAGGTCTCTCGCGGCACCGCGCTCTTCTTTTCAAGGTTGGTCATTCAATTTTTAACAAACTTTAAAGCTCAATTATTTTTGAGCTTGGTCTTTTACTTGTTCTGGTTGTTCCATGTCTTGTTCTGCATTTGGTAATGTTTCACTATCAGAACTCATTTCAGCAATCAAAGTTTCCGTTGATTCAAAGTAATTGTGTCGACCTCCCTTATTTTGACGTTTTATGCCAATATACCTGAAAATTGATGCACTCAAGAATTATGTTAAACAAAGTTCGGCAGTTGATTTCATCCTTTTTCTTGTATTATTTAATTTTAATGTTTTAAGTATTTGTGTCAAAGGAGCAAGAAATTGCATAACCTTTTGATTTTGGTTCAAAATAATCTGAGTGTTTAAATCACGTCTATTTTTTGGATGAATAGGGGCTTGCAATTTTAAATGACCTGAGAGACCTTGGCCTCATCTTGGAAAGCCTCTTGTACATTCTTGTATATATTTGTAAGAGCTAGGTTGCGAGTTTGGCATAATACGTAATGGGAATGCTATTTTATCAAAAAGTTTTGTGTATCCAGTGTTACTCATAGCGCAGCCTCTTGTTACCCTGTATATACTTGAAAGCTAGATTGTCAGGTTGGCATGGTATGCAATGAGAATGCTTTATCAAAAGTTATGTGTACTTATATGTTATGCATAAGCAGCAAAGCAGGACTTTGTTCTCATGAGGTTGTTATTTCAAGCGAGCAGGTTCTTGCAGATACTGTTGGCATTCCGTGTAAACTGGTTAAAGGAAGTCATTACACTGGTGTTGATGACGATGCTGTTAATATTGTAAAGCTAGACGGCGAAAGGTGTAGTAATCTGTTCCTTAGCTTCCTATTCTTGTGATGTCTTATCCTTTTTTCTTTTATTATTATGTGATAATCTCCTTATTAAATCTTTAATTTAAACTTGCCTGGCAGCCTATTAGATATCTGATGAGTACCATCACCATATACTTTCTTTGTGCCTGGTTAGTGTTTTATAATGATTCCATGTTTGTAATAAAGCCCGGTTACAACATGCTAATATTTCAATAGTTTGCATCGCAAAGAGGATAGGAAATTTTATTATGCTTGCCTTCTTTTTTGTTTACATCATATCCAGCAATTAAATATGCATGGGAATATGCTTTAATAATAATGAGTTACTGATGGTCTATAAAATATAAAAACATATTTAAAGATTGTATCAACATATGCTGATTTTCCCCCATTTTTAACTTTCTATCCACATTTTAAATATTGAGGATATGGATATGAGGAGAATAGAGGATAGCATGAGAAGGTCATATGGAGATTGAAGACGCTTTCTATTTTTACAGTTATAGTCGATTATAAATCTATTCTTAGAACTATGAAATAGTTGAGACGTCCGAGTATAGCAGTCATCAGTATTCTTTTTGATGAGCTTATGATGTGCTTTTCCAATATTGTTGGCATGACTTATTTTTTCATGAAGATGGTTGTTTTTACTCTAATGCCGGAATAACTTTTCTGTTGTAAAGTTTGCTTAGCCAAGTTCATGCAATTCCACAGATTTGAGTTGTAATATAACTGAAGTTTTATTATCTTTTCTCACTGTCGGCTATGTCAGAAACCTTCTAGCTAGTAGCAATATCTTCACTCAAAGTCATGTACATTTTACTGATATTCTACTTAAATCTAAGAGCAATAGTATACAACATGATCCAAAAAATGACCGTTGTGGAACATCATAATTGTTGGTTGTTTGGTTGTATCCAATTCAATATTGATTGTTTCAAATTTCATTGATATATGATGTGTCAAGCGTGGTAGTGGATCATGATGGTTACAATTATGATGGATATTATTTCTGTAAATGTAATATATGTATAAAGCCAAATTCGGTTTATAGTATGCCTGAATGATTACTTTTGTGCTTGTAGTTTGCAAATTCATTTTCAGCTTTTACTTCAAATTTTTTGTTCATGTTTACCATTGTCTTATACGGCTAAGTTGAAACTGCGACCCTATTCTGATTTAGTTATACTTCTGTTCCATGTGAACCAAATTGGGTGAGAGTGATGTTCAAAAGTTGGTCATAAAAGAACAATAAGGTGGCTCAATTTGTTGGATGAAGACTGACTCACATACTACCGTGATGTCACTATATACGTTCGTCTAGATGTTATAGTTGCATAAATTAAACCAAATTAGTGTTATAAAAGCTTTCTGTTATAAAGCATCTGAATTTGTAAGGGTTTGCCAATTTTAAGAAGTTATTAATGACGAGGGTGAAAATGAATAAAAAATGAAGTACATGGATGAAATAGATATTTTTAAACTACAAGGATGAAAATGAACATTTGGCTGTAGTGCAACGACCATATTTGGGTTTACGCCCATCTAACATGTATATAAATGTGTGTTTTTCATTCGGCTGTGCTTCTTGTTTCTATGCTTTTTCTCTGTTGTGTAGGTTAGGATGAGAAGCTGATATCTCAATAGAATGAGTACTTCGATTATTGGATATACCAAGCTAGATTCCTTTATATTATGAACACTAAACTGGGAGTTGTTATGGTACTAACATGAGACATTTATTTTCTCCAGGGAGTTCCTGGTTGATCTTATGGGTGATCCTGGCACACTTATTCCAGCAGATGTTTTGAGTGCAAAGGATGCTCAGCAAAATTATAGTTCAATATTTGGAAAAGATGTGATTCTCTTGGATGCAAACACTTCTCTTGATGATATGTTGAGAGCTGACCAATTACATATTGGGCATATCAGTGGAAATGGAGCTCCACACTTGCGTGATAGGAAGTTGATAGATGAAAGATCAGGATTCAAAAATTGGGTAATATTACCGTCTTCGTCGAGCTCATCTTTAGCTATTGGGAACAGTTCTACAGGGGATATAAGCATCTTTTCAACTGGGGGCATGAGTAATTTGCCTCAATTTTACCATTCAAATAATGTTTCATCTTCTGGAAGTGCTTTCTCTGAAAAAGAGAAAGCAGTTATTGATAATACGATGGATGTTAATGACACTAAGAGTGATGCTCAGGCTGCAGATCCAACTTCAGAAGGTACTATAGACACTAGAAATCTTTTTTCTGAGCTCAACCCATTCCGCGGTGTTGGAGCGGGAAAGGCTTCTGACCAGTTTAAGGTTACTGGAAGTAAGATTATTGAGTACCAGAGGCATAGAGAAAATAATGTATCTGGTCCTGGAAGGCCCCAATATCCCTTAGTTTGGAAGAACCGCCCTGCATGCAATGATATTCCTAATAGAAAGCAGAATAATTTTGTAGAGGGGCTTTTTCCAATGAAAAACGCAGTAATGAAAGATCATAATCCATCATCATCACGTGCATCAATTTCTCCTGCAAAGCAATTTTCAGAAGTAGATACATCTGTTCACAGGATGGCAGATAAGCTGGTCAGTAATACTGACTCTTTGCCTGGACATGGTAAATCAGCTACTGTTCTGGGAAGGAATCATCATGTTGAGTTGGATCATGGCAGTAGGGATTCTCGACAAGATAGCTCATCTGCCTTGTTTCAGAGAACCGAAAAGCGTGAGACCCAGACACAGGGATGGGACAGGCAAGATAGCAATACAGTTGAACAAAAAGAACATGCAAAGAAAGCCAAAGGCGAAGATAAGAGAAAGTGGATGTATGACAGGTTTCTGGGGACGGATATGTCAATGAAAGACACTGAGTCTTGTTCTCCATCACAAGTTATAACAAGTAGGCTTGATCCGATGCTGGATGATGTGGCTAAATGGGAAATTATATGGGAAGATCTTGTAATAGGTGAAAGGATTGGATTAGGTAATATTTAAAAGAAATCTTGTAGAACAAATAAAAGGTCTACACTAACATGTCATTCTCAAGCATTGTCTTAGAAGAAGTATGCATGCTTTCATATGCGGCCATGTTAGATGACTTCAGCATAACAAATTGCATTCTAGGCCATGCATCTCAAATGTAGAGTAGGTTGTATGTCTGCCTGGTACGTGGTCCTAGTGGCTTCCTAGATTCTTTTTTTCTTTTTTTTTTTTATATCTTTTTTGAGGGATTAAGTGGGTTGAGAAATTATGACGACACCAACCAAGCAAGTGGGGTTGGCCTCATCGATCTTAGAAAACATCTAAAGAAAGATGAATTCTTAGATAAGAGTTTAAACCTGGAATTCACACTTATAGTTATGATAAGAAGCATCATAGTAAATTGCTTGAACAATTGAGCTAAACTATTGATATTTAAATCCTATTTAGAGTTAAGAGTTCAATGGTTTTATATGTAAAACTGTGCTATTTTTCTCTTGGAAACTTTATGCATTACTAACTGTTTCTGATTTCAGAAGTGCTTATATAAATTCTGTTTTAAACAATTATAAGTCAATAATTTTTGTTCTCCTACTTTGAGATATGAAGTTGCTAAACATGTGTATCATGTACCACTTTTGAAAATTTTACTTTTTTCTGCACAAGAGTGTACTGTATCAAGTATTGTCAGATAGGGGTAATTATAGATCTGATCTTAGATGATATATATCTTCTAGGCCCCTTGAATCAAATATTAGTTGAGCACCGAACTGTATGATTACTGAAACATGAATGTCTATTTGATTGTTTGATTAAAAGGCTTAATATTTCTTTGTGTAGGTTCCTACGGTGAGGTGTATCGTGCTGATTGGAATGGCATGGTGAGTAAACATCAATTACATGAAATTTGGTTTGTTTGTCGGTTTTTCTTCTTTGGTTTTTGATAATTATCTGGGTGTCCTAAGAATAGTAGCCTTATTTCCTCTCCCTCTCTCTCTCATTCTTACTATACAATACAGCTGGAATCTTTGATATGCTTTTTGTGCATTATTTTTATTGTTCTGAAAGAACATGGTTGGATATATTTGAGCTGACAATAGGTTGTTTACGAATTACAGGAAGTAGCTGTGAAGAAGTTTTTAGACCAAGAGTTTTACGGTGATGCTTTAGACGAATTTCGTAGTGAAGTACGTAAAGGGCTTATGATTAGTGGAGTACTCTTACAAATTCACAGTTCTGATTAGAACCAACTTCATTTCAGTTTGTTTGAGTTGAACTCTTGATTGGGAAGGTTTTGATTGTGTTTCTCTTCTTAGGTTCGAATTATGCGCAGATTGCGTCATCCAAACATTGTTCTATTCAGGGGAGCAGTTACACGTCCTCCAAATCTCTCAATTGTTTCAGAATTTCTTCCAAGGTAATATAGTAATGAGTTTTATAAATATGATATATTCGAGGTCTTTAATGGAAAATATGGTTCTATCAGTGTTTCTTGGATTAGATGGTTATGAAAGTTGTGTTTATAGAGGGTTCACCGTATGAATGATTTGCAATTTGAATTTTGTAGAGGAAGCTTGTATAGAATTCTACATCGTCCTAATTGCCAGATTGATGAGAAGCGTAGGATCAAGATGGCCCTTGATGTAGTAAGAATCCTAGTCTCTTTTAAATAAAATTTCAAGTTGAAATTGTTATTATCTTATTTTCTTTGTCTAACTATTGGCTGCATCCTTTGCAAGGCAAATGGGATGAATTGTTTGCATACCAGTACACCAACTATTGTTCATCGAGATCTGAAATCTCCAAATTTGTTAGTTGACAAGAATTGGACAGTTAAGGTATGTACTGTAGTGATAACTCCTAATATCTTCTGTATAAATTCTACTACATGGAAGTCTATGCATAATACATTACTAATAATATAAATATTCTACTCTTGTTAATTAACGAGCTGAATGCTTTTCACTTCCAAAGAATGTATAAATAGAAGAAGCTGCTTGAGTTAATTTTGATTTCCTTAGCCATGTTTATTCAAAGTGGTGACCTTTTCTGTTCCTCAGAAGAATGAACTTTGTCCACCAAAAATAGTAAAAGCATTTGCAGTGATATGGATTTTCATTAGGAACCTGAATGATACTTGAAGCACTTTTTTCAATGAAACAGCTATGAGCCCATCTGTTGAGTTTTAAATTCAAGATTGACTGCATGTAGACTATTGATTTAGATTTTTCAGATGTCATGTGGTTATCTATATCAATGAACACTTCAGTGCATGTTTCCTCATTTTTTGCATTCATAAGAGCCAGAATGGTAAACTGATAGTTGAAAGGTAGAAAGGTGGTAGTTTACTTGTGAAAAGAGGTTGCTGGTATATATCTCGCTGCATGTTCACTTCAACAAGTTTAACAATACGTTCCCAAATTAAATATTTACGCAAGCAAGATACAGAGTCATTTTACCAATAATTCATTAGATCCCTGAAGTTCTAAAATTGCAACTAGTGTAGAATGAGAAATTAATGCGACAAGGATGAAGAAAGCACTAGATGCAAAAGCATGAATTGAATTGTTGTATGCTATTTCTAATGTGCTTAATCCTTGTCTTCCCACAAGTTTTAAATATATTCTTTCAAATGGTTTATATCTGCTGCACGTACTTTGATAGGATAGTTGTTTAGCTTTTGCACAAAGTGTTGTGCATATGTTGTTAGAATAACAGTTTTTGGTATTTGTTCAACTGCAGGTCTGTGACTTTGGGCTTTCGCGATTGAAGCATAGTACGTTCTTATCATCCAAGTCTACTGCTGGGACTGTAAGATAACACATATCTTAGACTTCTTCTTTGTTATTAAAAGTTTGAAGTTATTGGCTGTTGCTATACCTTCTTGGGATCTCCTACTTCTGTTAACTGAAATAACATGCTTCAGCCAGAGTGGATGGCGCCGGAAGTCTTGCGCAACGAGCCTTCAAATGAAAAGTGAGTGACATGATCTACTTGCTTCTGAATATGTTCCTTATCTGTAATTATGTTTCAGATAAGAATTCTAAGAAACAACCCCATTAGCAAAGCTTTTACCAACAATTTAAGTAATCTGTATGGTGTATTTTTAAATAACCCTTAACCTTTCATCTATATAAAAGCAAATTTTCTAAGGAAAGAGTTAGCACTGTTATAAATTGTTAAGTTATTTATTAGGGCATTTTTGCTGTGAGTAGTCATAGTTGAGGGTCTCCTCTCTCTCTCTCTCTCTCTCTCTCTCTCTCTCTCTCCCCTCTTTTATGGTGAATTGAAAGGGATGGTTTTTACCTGTCAAGGAAACAGTGTTTCAATACAATCTTGCATAGTCTTCTTGTTGTTTTCTAGTGTTTCATGAATTCGAGCTGATTTTGCATAACATCTTGACTCAACCTCGATGGCTGGAGAAATGTCTCAAGATTTTTTCAGGAGTTTACCTGGTGTTGATATGAGTATTTGTTTTTCTTCTTCTGAAGTGGCATCTTCTTAATAGTAAGCACTGCTCATATGCCTGGTGTTTTGATTAGTTGGGTCCTGCTTTAATGCTGGTTAAGCGTTTGGCCCTCTCTTTGTGCTCACTCTTTATATTAAAACAAGCAAAACACAGGTGACATTCCTCAAGAAAAAATGTGTTCTAGTTCTAATGTCATCTTAAGGGATGTGATATGGAATCCTAAATGGGTATTTTCATCATATACATAAGTTATGCTGTATATTTTTAGTTGACATCTGTTTTGTAAAGAGTTGTGGTTTCTTTTGGTGGTTAGATATTCAAGGACATACAAAATTAATATTTTTGCTTCAGGAAAGATTAATTATTCAATTTATTGTAGACACTGATGATCTAACCTAAGGACAGAGCTTTTTTTTTTAAATTTTAAATATTTGAGATAATTGCATCTGTTCCCCATGGTTTCAACAAAAGTACAGTTTGGTTTCCACTTTATGTCAAAAAGATCTGCAGGTCGTCTTAACTAAATGTTACTATGGTCATTGACATGGTATGAGCTATAATGCTGGAATATTTTTGCAGTCTAAATGGTGGCTATAGGTAAGTTATAGATATTTTTTTGATATAAAGCACTCATTTCTTCATCGTTAGTTGTAATATTTAGATTTTCAAGAAACTGCCAATGTGAAAACTAATGTAATGTTAATTGCCACGCTAGCATTCAGTTGAGGCTGTTGCTAAAAGATAAATGATAGCGACCTTATTGACACTAAGTAGAAAGCTTGGGACTAAAATGTAATAAAGTAAACATGGGGACTGAATTTCACTGCTGGTGAAACCACAGTGATGACTGGTGCAAGATGGAGGACTTTTGGTAGAGTATAAAGTAATTACACATTTAAACTACATCGCACTTATTACAATACCAACCTTGAAATCTGTTGTGGCATTTCTATCCTCTAGATTGTCTCACTATAGTTATTTATGTTGCTTTTGTCCTAAATTTAGCCACAAGCAATTGGTGCAGCAATGATGGTATCACTTCGTAGCGATTTGCTAATGTACATTTTATGCAGGTGTGATGTGTATAGTTTTGGCGTCATACTATGGGAGCTGGCCACATTGAGGATGCCTTGGAGCGGGATGAATCCAATGCAGGTGGTTGGTGCTGTAGGGTTCCAGGACCGTCGACTTGACATCCCGAAAGAAGTTGATCCAATTGTTGCGAGAATAATCTGGCAATGTTGGCAAACGTGAGTTGGGAAGAGAAAACTTCTCTCAAATAAACTGTTGTGATTTTTTATTGGTGCATCAGAAGGCTTTAATATTCAGTTCGTGAGCACTATGCAGTTATTCAACTTATACACCCTGCTACTTTTTGGCTAGTGTCAGTAAAAGGTTTCTGTCTCTGGAAGCATACTGTGCATCTGCCTTCACTGTTTATTACAGCAAATTTTTCCTAGAACCATAATTTTTCAATGTCATGCTTTTGTATAAAACTTCTTTTATACCTAATATTTTTATTTGCCTTGCAGAGATCCTAATTCACGGCCATCTTTTGGGGACCTTACTGTTGCTCTAAGGTCTCTCGAGAGGCTTGTCATTCCTACCCATCAAGATGCACAGAGCCCACCTGTGTCTCGAGAGATCTATGTGAATTCAACGCCTTGAACTTCTGAAATTTTGTGAATAAGATTGTGTGTGGTTTTGTAGCATTAGGTTGAATATTAACCTGAGGAAAAAGGTAAAGATACACTTCATATTTTGGCCCTTTTCATGGAAACTTAAGAAGTAGTTGTATCACTGTCACGTATAAAATACTAGTGACGGTGAATGTACAGAGGTCGCTGCTGTCGATAGCATCATTAGTTGAAATTCACTATGGGCAAAGGTTCTGCTTGCCAAAGTCCCCAAGGAACTTCGGCTGATTTGTACCGCAGGACTACGTTGAACAAAACCTGTATATGGATCCAATGCTTTTTACATCTGAGATAAATCAATGTTGTATTTTCTGTACAGAAACACCAAGTTATTCAAGTGGAAATCATTATTGATTCCGAAAGGTTTTACATATGCAGTGTGCTACAAAACTTGGCAGCTACTGTTGTTTTCCGGGATGGTCTCTCTTTTACTGAGATTATTCATTTCTGAGGAACCTAGCGTTAGATTGTTATGAAATCAACCTTGCGTTAATTATTTCAGAGATTCATATGACATGTATTCTTATAGTTAGGTTGTTTTATTCATAATAGCTATGCTATTTAGGGCCTATTGCAAATGCTCGTAATTTTTATTTTTTTTTAGATTTTAAGTTGCGAATAATTTATATATTTTAATTACGTAAAAAATTTAAAAATTTATTTTTATCTATAAAAATTTTAGTTTTAATTTTTTTATTTATATATTTTTTAATATAATTTTATTTTTTATTTTTAATATATTTTTAAAAATAATTAAAAAATAAATAGTAAATTTTATTTCTATTTATTTTAAAAAAATTTTATTTTTTATTTTTATGAAATTATGTTATGAATATTTAAAACACGCACGTGTCTATAACCTTGTTTACATATGAGACAAGATATACATACTTCGATGGTGGGAAGACGTTACGGTATTTACATCCAAGATTCTTATCATTGTCGTTCTATGATTATGATGATAACCACTATTTCAATTGACAACATTTTTGGATCACATGATTTACAGAAACTTGATCAGAGGAACAAGGGAAACGAACAAGACAAAAAACTTCAAGCAGAGAAGAAGCCTTCGAGTGTTGCGGAGCTGAAAGGACTCTTGGGTTCTACAGAAAACTTGTCCATCTTCTTCATCTCTTCAACAACCTTCTTCACAGAAGAGAACCCATCTTTCATCTTCTCCGCAGCAACTGAAACAAGAACATCGAATCCAATTATTCTTTGCTGACCATCTACAATTAAACCTTCCACCTCCCACTTTTTCTTGTTCTTCTCAAACTCCTCCACCACTAACAAAGCTATGTCTGCCATCTCCCTTCCTTTCAAGAAATTTAAACCAGTACTATCTATTAGTAGGGATTTTGAAGTTTTAAGATTTATACGAAAGATTGCGTTTAATGTAGATGACGAAGACGATGATGTTATATAGTAGACATTCTGAGGAATGGAAGCACAATTATTGAAAATTTTGGATAAGCTTGAACGAATGAAACTGATTAGTTGGTCTATCTTATTAGTAGTTTTCTTCTTGTGGGCTAGGTGGTTTTTCCTTTTGGTTTCCAACTTACCTTACTATGGGCTTCCATTGATATTATTATATCTATTTTAATTAATGTGTTTTCTGGCTCTTTCTTTAGGTCCGTTGAAGGAGACAACCATGTTGTATTGCCGTGTTGTTACCAACGGGATATCCTGTTTTAAACGTCGGAAACTTTATTTTGTTCCGTTTAGATTTAAATTTTCAAAAAATTTATATATTCATTGAACAGAAAACTCTAATTTTTAATTACCGTATAAAAACTCATTATTTTAATTTTTAAAATTTTTCTTCTTATTTTTAATTTATTTTTTAAATAAAATTAAAATATAAAAATTAAATTCATATTTAACTTATTTTTTTAATAATTTTTTTGTATTTTGTATTTTTGTAAAATTTATTTCTACATATTCAGAACACGCTCTGAACAAAACATAAAGCTGCCTCTATCAAGTGCAAGAAAACTATCAAAACTTTTAAGATAAATATACAACAATTAAAAAATCAAACAAAGACAAATAATTGACGTAAACAAACTGTCATTAATCTGTAAAATTTTTATCTTGCAATTAGAAAAAAATTCACTATTAATAATGAGTTACACATTTCATTGTGATATAAAGAACAACAAATGTTCTCTTTGTCTAAATAATAACAAACTCTATTATAAATAGTAGAAGAAAATTTGCATACGCACATATATACCATATGTGGCTACCTGCAGCGCTCTACACACTTAGCTTCCACCTATGCCGTATAGCTACTATATGACAGCTTAGAACTCATAGCACTCTACTATCACGCTGCTGCTATAACACATTGCACCCACTCTGTCAATGCGGCTTTAGCACTCTGCTGCATCTTATACGGCTGCCACTCAAAGAATCACCGCAGTTCCATGAATTAACCCTAATTAAACTAATATAGGATCAATCTATGAATTATCAAGTGCCTGCACCAAAGTTTTAATACCAAACCTCGTGCTTGACCCGAAAGGTTACTGGGTAACCAAGTTACCGGTTAACCGATCGGGTTACGGACCGAATCGATCCACTGAATCGTATTAGTTTATCAAATAATATTAATATTATAAATATAATATATATATTGTACAATATTTACTGTAATAATTATTTAAAATTATTTTACAAATATGGTTGTATATAATAAATATTAAATATATTTTTTATATTTTTGAAGCAAGTTTTCAAAATAATAGTTAAAAAGTTCAAAATATAGTAAAATTTCTTTATTTTAAACATTATAAATTACATACACTAGTCAATATTTATAACTGCTGGTACATATAGCAATGACCAGTAAGCTTGCATTCCTGCAAGAGGTTGTACTTTGTCTGTGGAGCTTTCGGCAGCAAGAGCAGGACTTGGCTCATTGCCCTGTAGAATTGTACAATTAAAATTGACAATTTTCAGCAAGACCTTGAAAAATAGTTTCATATAAATAATTCAATAATATAATTTTCATGTATGTAGGCTTACCACTGATCCTGAAAATTTACAAGAGGGCAGAGGTAATTCAACAGTATTTGAGCCAATTTTTATGTATGCACTATGCAGGCTTACCAGTTACCACCGAGGCAACTCTAACAGTAACAGCTAAGATTACCAGAGCACAAGAGAGCAGAGGCAACTCAACAACCTGTCCAGAGCACCAGAGGTTGCTAAGTTATTAATCAATGTAAACATTTTAGAATTAGCTAACTCATTGTTTCGTGATTTTCATCCTGTAATGACCTATACCAGGGAGGACAAAAAGCACAACAAGCTTATAGCTCGAATACTTTGATGTTCAAACTAATAGCCTTTGATTACATGAACTGCGAGCAATCCCAGAAAGCACAAAACTTTTTATCACCCTTGATGTTTCTCATCACCCTAGATGCAGAAGCATAATATTTAAACCTCCAGTTAAAATAAGTTACAGTAAGTGATATCTTATACATAATATCCACTGACCCAGAAACCAATAGTCGTCCATTCTTCAACACATAACAGAGTAAAAGTTTAATGCATGCTTATTCTAAAATACCTTGCATCTTCATCTGTAAATCCATATCTCCTAATATTGTAATGCTTGTTCACGCCCAACTACATAATGCAGGCTTAGCCTGCTAGGGCTGGAAGCCTCACTACTACAAATCAACCCTCAGTCGGTGCTAGATAAAAAACAAGCGGCAAATACTATTAGAGGAACCTGTAAGACTTAAGATGGAAGGGATGAATTAAATTGATATTTAAAAAGTTTTGAATATAAAACTTTCTAGAAGTAGTAGAAAGATAGTTGGCTATATATAGGATAATTTCTACAAGACGATTGTTAGTTATTCCATTGAGTTCTAAAGCACATGGAAGATTAGACAATTATTACACCAGAATAATATAAAGATTTACGTGGTTATGCAAACCTCTTTAACTATATTTACGGTCACTCTATGACAAGAGCAAAAAATTCTTTAGTATTTGAAAAGCTACACTTATCAAGACAAAGTGGTTCATCAAGCACACTTATTTTTTATAGATTTTCTTATGTAAGACAAATTTTTACAATCTACTAGACACTCGTCCCTCTGACTGCACAACTATAGGTTACTTGTAAGAGTAGTGAATATGCTTCGGGTTTCTATTAAACCCACTCTCCAAGTGCTTCAAGCACTTGACCTCTATATTGTAATGACAATTACAGTCACTAGTTGAACACATGATCAATCTCACTATAGATTAAACTCAATGTAAGTAAGCTGAGAAGATTAATAAAGAATGTGTAAAAATATTCTCTTAATATACTCAGATAAAAAGGCGTAGTAAAGTAAGTGTTGTCTTTGTAAAGTTTTTCTTTCTTATATATATTCTCAATGTGTTTTCTGTTTTTTTTCTTCTCTTCTTTACTCTTTTTTTTTTATTTTTCTGGTCTGGTTCTTCTTCTTATATGTTTTCTTTTTGTAGCTGTTCAACTTGGGATCACAATAGCTTGAATTCTTTTTGTTAGTGCTTATCTGCTTGCTACGTTACTATTTTTTTTCCTATTCTATTGATGTCTTATCTTTAGTTCTCTTGATTGAGGCAATGGCTCCTTTATGAACTATTCAGTAGGTATTTAGTTAGCTAATCTCCATATATTTAATTCTCAGCTGGACTATGATTTAATTCGGCAAGGAAGAATAAGTGAAAATGGTGAGAAATCGGCGATGAAGAAAAAATATTTGTTTGGCTAGACCGATGATGGCAATCCGTCAAAGATCGGTGCCAAAAGAGAAGAGGAGAAGATTGAAAAGGGAAATGAAATGAATGCAAACAATCGGAAAAAAGAGAAGATTGTAAAGAGGAGGAGATCGGTAATCAGTAAAAGACAACAATCGAAAAGGTGATGAAATAAATGAGCGAGACTGAGATGGGTGCGAAATGTGGATGAGCAAAAGCAACCAGAGAGAGCCATGAAGATATAAGAAGAGCCATACTGCACGATTTTTATTTTATTATTTTTTATAATAATACTGGATTGATCCGTTCAGCTAGATCATCGGGTTGATCGAAACCCGACCGGATCAACCGAGTCTTATCGGATTACTTGCATGGCGGTTCTAGCCACAGACTAGGTCCAAAGTCGGTCCGGATCATTGGTTTCTAGTCTAACCTGGTCGTTGCGGGTCGAATTTTAAACACTGGTTTTCTCTTGATTTCATTAACTTACTTTTATAGATTAATTCATATTATGAGATAGATCCTATTCTGAAATTTTGATATTAGAATTTTCACATGAACCTTTGTTAAGTGCATATTGTATTTGGGAATGGGGTTGGCAAAGCTCGAATTATATTGATCTTTAGTGAGTTCTTGAGTGCAGTAAGATAAAAAGGATGTTTAGGAGGCTGTTGATTGATTTATCTCGAGGTGAGAACCTGTGAGGTAAGGGTGCTTGGCTAAGCACATCGCTTCGGTGATTGTAGTTCTTTAAAAGATTAGTGAATTTTCACTTTTGACAAAGAATGACAATAAATATAAGTAAAAAAGTTTGCCGATGTAACTTCTTATGTGCTTATGATTGTGGAAGCTAATTATCGTTCTATGTGTTTTAAACCGCATTAAACTCTGACGTTTCATTTTGGAGAAAATCGTATAAATATAACTAACTACATAGTGTAGTAATCCTTCTCTGTTCAACATTGTCAACCAATTAGAATTATTGTAGTCGACTATATTATTGCTAGCTGTAAAAATTTTATAACCAAAATTTTTTAGATTCAACTTAATTCATCATGTCACTCTTGAGTTGATTAGTGCGGGTTTATCCAACAAGACGAACACATGTAATATGAAAATGCTATCCATCACCATCACAACTGCATCACAACCTTATCATCACTGTCCTTTTGGGGTGTATGATATGAATTTCCAATATTTCCCTCTTGAAGACAAACGTAATAGTGTGTGGTAATATGTGCACAAAAATTAATTGAAGTTGAAAGAAAATGTGTCTTTGTTTATAGTAACTTGAGTATGTTTGGTTCTTAAAACCAGGCGCATAGTGCTGAAAAAGAAATTAGAACTAGTGAAGAGGGTCAGCCTCGTCAACAGGAGGTTTTTGAAGAGGCAAAGAAGCTTCACAAAAAAAAGTATCATAAGCGTAAACGAGAAGACATACTTGTTAAATTATTGTCAGGAGCTCCAATTCCAAGAAGGTTGTGCTTCTAAAATAGATTTCTTTCTTGTTTTTGTTTCAGAATGTAGCTTTTGCTCTTTTTTGTATACAATGATTCAGATTGAAACAGAAATTATCCTATTTTGTGCAGAAGGCTATTCTTGATTTCTTATTTGACTGGTTAAACTTATTGTAGGTTACACCACATCTGGTTGCAACAATTATAGAGGCTCTTGAGGAGGAAGCCATTAACACAGGGAACAAGCCTGTGGACAAGACGGATGTCGCTGCCATCCAAGCAGAACATTGCCAAATTAACAAAGAGAGGAGACACTCGTGCCAACAGTCTATTTGCTCTTGCATTGGTTGCAGTAGCTGCCAATGCCAGGATTGAGAAGGGGGAGCTAAAGATCAAGCTCCATGATGTCCTCTCTGTAATATCTCCTCTCTCCACTACATGCATTCTTTAGTACACTTCGTGTTATTTGTAGGCAATTGTGAATGATTACTGTATTGTACCTTGTTGTGATGTAGTAGGCAAAATGGAGGATGATAAGATTTCAATGGAATGGGAAGCTGATAAGATTTAGCTGGAAATCGCAGTGCAACAAAATAAAGACAGCAGGTAAATAAAGAAAAACCAATTCTCTTTCCCCCTCGTTTCCTTCGAACTAGTACATTAATATAGCTAATATGAAACAGAATATCTTGCAAGTATGTATGGCTTGTCGGAATGGGAGATGAAGTGACGGCAGTAACTCAAAAAGGAGTGTTCCATTTAAAGCCTCGTCTGTTCGAGGCATTCAGTATGGGCAGCCTAGCTGGGAGTTGATCAAGAAAAGTATGTTGGGTTTCTCTTGGGAGGTAAGCCTGCTTTTGCTCTGGTAATCATTGGAGCGTGAGTGGAATCCAGGTTGCTGTGTTTGGGTGTAATTATGTTACTATTCCTTGCTTCTGTTGGAGTAGTAATCGTAACATTCTCTCCCTCTGAAGAAACGACCTCGTCCACGAGTGAGCATTGCTGACGCAGTACAGAGACATCCTCCCAAGTTGCATCCTCATTTGGCAAGTCTTGCCAAGCTATCAATGCCTCCCTACGACTGGTATTACCGGTTGAAATAATTCTGTAGTTGAGGATGCTGCGTGGAGTTAGGTGAAGGTAGCCATCCTCATTTAGCCGTGGAAGCTGCGGTCTGACCAAGAGGGGAACAGAGTGGCCATCCTTGAGTTGGGATATATGCACCACTGGATGAATTTTTGCATCGGCAGAAAGGTCCAACCGATAAGCTACCTGGCCGACTCATCCAACAATACGGAAAGGGCCATAGAACCGATGCCGTAACTTGTGATTACGGCGGTTTGCAACCGACGTTTGCCAATACGGCTGTAGCTTAAGAAAAACTTGGTCACCAGGTTGAAAGAATTTATCTTGTCGATGACGATCGGCAGTTTGTTTCATACGATGTTGGGCTTGTTGCAAATACAGTCTGAGGTCTCGAAGGATCACATAGCGTTCTCGGAGTTGATGACTGACACTGTCTATTATAGCAGGTCCGTTGGCGAAGGAAACCAAAGGAGGTGGAGGGCGTCCATAGACAACTTCAAATGGAGAGATTTTGGTTGCAGAATGGGTGCTAGTGTTATAAGAGTATTCAGCCCAATGTAGCCAACGCATCCATTGACGTGGGTGCTCGCCAACAAAGCATCGAGGATAGGATTCGAGTCCTCTATTAAGAACTTCTGTCTGGCCATCCGATTGTGGGTGGTAAGAAAAGGTCGTGTGGAGGGTGGTGCCTTGCAATTTGTAGAGTTCTTTCCAGAAGTTGCTGACAAAGATGGGATCACGATCACTGACTATTGTTGCTGGTCGACCATGAAGTTTGACGATTTTTCGGGAAAAAAGATCAGCAACCGAGGACGCTGAGTATGGGTGTCGTAGGGGAAGAAAGCGTCCAAATTTGGAGAGACGATCGACAACTACAAGAATTACATCCTTCTCTTCGGACATCGGTAGTCCTTCGATTAAGTCTATAGAAATATCTGTCCAAATGGTGTCTGGAATGGGTAACGGTTGTAGGAGGCCAGCAGGACGAAGAGAAGAGCTTTTTATGCGAGCGCAAGTATCGCACGCTGAGATGTAGCGTTGGACGTCCTTTAGTAATTCCTGGCCAGTAAAACATGCTAGAAAGACGTTTGAACGTACGGAACCGACCTCCGTGCCCACCCTGAACCGAGTTATGGGCTTTGAAAAGTAATTGGTGCCGAAGGGAAGAGCTTGCAGGAACCCAAATACGATGGTGATGTAGTAGAATTCCATTGCTTAAAGATAGGTTGGTGTCATCGCCGGAACGAACCTGTTGAATGAGGGAAATGGTGTCATTATCTGTGAGTTGAGCTTGCCTAAGGTTATCCCAAAAGGATGGCTGAATGGAAAAGAATGCCACCAGGGATGCAGAAGTACAGCGAGACAGCCGACGATAATATTTTCCTTCCGACCTATATTCAATAGAATAATCGTATCCTAATAACTTTACCAACCATTTGTGTTGTGTAGGTGTCAGGAGGCGTTGCTCCAGTAGATATTTGAGACACAAATGGTCAGTTTTGATGATGAAGCGGTGTCCCAACAGGTACGGCTGCCAGTGTTGTACTGCCAAAACTAGAGCCATCAGTTCTTTCTCATAAGTGGACTTCGCTAATGCCGCTCTAGAGATAGCTTTGCTGAAATACGCAATAGGTCGATTACTTTGAGATAACACTGCGCCAAGTCCATTACCAGAAGTGTCAGTTTCGACAGTGAATGGCAAGTTGAAATTGGGGCTGGCTAAAACAGGGATAGTGTCATCGCTAGTTTGAGAGCATTGAAGGCATTGGCTGCTTCTTGCGATCATAGAAAACTATCTTTCTTTAAGAGAGCAGTTAAAGGAGCAGCTATCTTACTGTAGTCTTTTACAAATCGGCGGTAGTACCCGGTTAGTCCAAGAAATCCTCGCAAGGAAGTAATTGAGCTTGGTGTCAGCCATGCGTACCTTGGAGAGGTCAGCGACGATACCTTCTGGGGAGACGATGTGTCCTAAATAGTCCAAGGATGAACAACCAAAGTTGCATTTAGAGAGATTTGCTCGTAGCTTCTTTTTTTCTAATAAGGTAAGAACGATTTGAAGATGTTCCAAGTGAGCCTGCCAAGAAGAACTATATACTAAAATATCATCAAAAAAGACCAAGACAAACCGACGCATGTAGGGGTGGAAAACATCATTCATGAGAGATTGAAAGGTTGCAGGAGCATTCGTAAGGCCGAAGGGCATCACGAGAAACTCATAATGGCCGTCGTGAGTGCGAAATGCTGTTTTGTGCACATCAGCGTTGTGTACTCGAATTTGATGGTAACCAGGCTTTAAGTCTAGCTTGGAGAAGAATTGAGCACCATGCAATTCATCCAGCAGTTCATCGATGACAGGAATATGGTACTTGTCCTTTACTGTCATATCATTTAGTGCTCGATAGTCGACGCAAAACCGCTATGACCCATCCTTTTTCTTGACGAGTAGAACAAGTGAGGAAAAAGCAGAAGAGCTTGGCTGGATTTTTCCTTGTTCAAGCATTTCTTGGACCGTTCTTTCGATCTCTGCTTTTTGAAGAAATGGATACCGATATGGTCGCAGATTAGCGGTTGAGGCTCCTGGATACAAGGGGATGCGATGGTCGCATGGTCGTACTTTCGGTAGTCCTTTTGGTGGAGAAAATACGATAGAATATTGTGCCAACAGCTTCTGTAAGTCTGCAGGCCAAGGGGTTGGTGTTTCTATCTCATCGATGGCCGCCATAATGCGAATAGCACATAGCGATCCAAGGTCACGCATGATTGTTAAGCGAGAGATACCGCCATCTCGAATGCCTTGCAAGACGAAGTCATTGCCACAAAGGGAGAAACGCATGTCGGAGCGTTTCCAATTACATATGACATCGCCGAGACTCTCAAGCCACTGGATATCGAGAACTAAGTCCATTCCCCCTAGCGAAAATGGGTATGCCTCCACTGAAAGTTGAGTTCCTTGAACCATGAGTGGAATCTGTTGATACAGTATCTCAATTGTATGTAGGCGTCCATCTGCAAGTTCTACTTTGAGGGGCTTGACCGGAGTGGATTGGAGTTGTAATTGTTTTGCCAATCTGGAGGTGATAAAGTTATGAGTGCTGCCGGAGTCAATAAGTATGAAGACATCTTGTCGCTTGATGCGTTCCATTACGCGTATGGTTTGGGGACCTATGAGGTCATGAATGGCACTTAACGACAGAGTTGCGTCTTTTGACAGAGCACCTTCCATGCCTTATTCATCTGATAAGTCTTCCTCAAGGCTAGCAATGGCATAAAGCGGAGCAGAACATCGGTGACTGCGATCATATTTCGTATCACAATATAAACAGAGATCTTTGGCACGTCGAAGATTTATTTCGGCTGCTGTTAAGTTGATTGGCCGATTACGAGGAAACTGATTATGTGAAGAAGATGTTTGGAAAATGTTGTTGGTGCTCGTAGGTGATATAGAAGTCGAAACAGAAGCTTGTGATGATGAGCCAGGGAGTGCTGAGCGTTGATGATTTGGACGCCACGGTCGAATGTTGGGATCCATAAAAAATTTTTGTTCAAACATTTTGGCTAGCCTATAGGCGGTCTGGAGATCTCGAGGCTCACGAGCCATTACTTCCAAAGCTATCTTATGATGCAGTCTACCACAAAATCGACCAACAAGATCATGTTCAGCTGCGAATGGCATGCGAGTGCGTAAATCCTTGAATGCTGATTGATATTTTGCGACGGAGCCGGTTTGAGAGAGACGATGCAGAGCAAAGCTTGGATTGCCGAAGGCGGTAGGTCCAAACCGGTGTAGAATGGCTTCGGTTAGATCTTCCCAAGAATGTTGTGGCCGGTCACATTCGAAAATTTGATACTATCTATTTGCTTCACCAGGAAAATACATAGGTGCAATAGCAATTCTTTCCTTAGAAGTAGTTTGATAGTATCGAAAGTATTTGGCGACAGAATAAAGCCATTCTTGAGGTGCTGTTCCATCAAAAGTTGGGAGCTTGTGTCGATCGCATTATACTCCATTCCTGATGATGAGGTGGTGGTGGGGGGCCCAAAGAGGGTGCCGGAAAGCACACGCTGGAATTGGAGGGTGAGCTTAGTAAGTAGGGTAGAGAATATGTGGTGTTAGGTGAGGCATTAGTGGGGTTAGGTAGGGTAGGTCCCTGGTGATTGTGAGTGGGTGGTGGTAGGTAGGCTAATGGAGTTGAATGAAGAGTAGAAGGGGATAGGAAAGCTATGGGAAGGGGGGATAAAAAGGTGGAGGTGAGTGTTTGCAAAGAAGACTCTCGCATAGGAGGAGCCAGTGGCGGAGATGCTGATGCTGGGGAGGAAGAGAAAAAGGGTGGGTGGTTAGTGGTGGTGGTGAGGTAAAGCGTGTTCCAGATAGAATAGTTGATCCTTGGAGAGAAAGTGGAGGAATCTGAGGCACAGATTGAGTCGAAGAAAAAGGGAAAGTAAAAAGTCCTTGGTGATTTTCATGTAGTCGGTGAGAGCCGAATTGGAGTGAAGGAAAAGAGATTGTTGACGGAGAAATGAAGCTATGTTGGCCGTAGATAGTCGGTGCCGAGGGAATGGGCGGGAGCGAATTGGTTGTAGGCAAAGTAGGTTGAAAACAAGGGTGGGAAGGGCTGGGATAAGAGTGTGCTGCCAGAATTTCTTGTGAAATCGTCGGATTTGCTTGAATGCTTGGAGAAACAGAGTCAAAATTACAATGAGCTTGATTTCGTCCATCCTTCTATCTATTTTCTCTTGGTGGTCTGCTAGACGAGTCAGAGTTTTTGCGAATTGTGTTATTAGCAGATTCAATTGTTCCTGTGCGTTGGATTCGGTTCTAGGTAGCGCCGGCGATGATAGCGGCTGTTTAAAATTTGCCTCTATTATTGGAGAGGCTTCATCGGAAGAACTCACTCCATCGCCGGCCGGAGTAGATGTATTGATCCGAGGATCGTGGCTCATGATACCAATTGATAAGATTTAGCTGGAAATCGCAGTGCAACAAAATAAAGACAACAGGTAAATAAAGAAAAACCAATTCTCTTCCCCCCTCGTTTCCTTCAACTAGTACATTAATATAGCTAATATGAAACAGATACAAAATCAACAGAATATCTTGCAAGTATTTATGGCTTGTCGGAATGGGAGATGAAGTGACGGCAGTAACTCAAAAAGAATGTTCCATTTAAAGCCTCGTCTGCTCGAGGCATTCAGCATGGGCAGCCTAGCTAGGAGTTGATCAAGAAAAGTATCTTGGATTTCTCTTGGAAGGTAAGCCTGCTTTTGCTCTGGTAATCATTGGAGCGTGAGTGGAATCTAAATTGTTGTGTTTGGGTGTAGTTATGTTACTATTCCTTGCTTCTGTTGGAGTAGTAATCGTAACAGAAGCTGAAATAGTGGTAAAGGCAGAGAAGAGGGAAAGCCCTACAGGGCAGACGTATCCCGGTGGTGTGGCTGATTCTGTGTTGGCAGCTGCACTTATTAGGAACGTATGGGAAGACATCTAGCTTGCCAGTGACCCGAACGATAAATAATTCCTCTTTCTGTACAAATATCTTTGCCCAAGAAAAACACGCTTCGATAAATTATGTAGAATATTTTGGAACTGGTTGGTCCAAAAGGCATGTAAAACATTCATCGGGTAATAAATAGTTGGGAGATTTTCACCATATTGTCTAGCAATCTGGAAAATCTATATACAGATAATGACAGCAACACAAGAACACATGTAACAATTTTATGTCGATTACGTCCCACACTACAAAAATAATAATAATAAAAATAAATCTGATAACTAAGCAGAGAAGCAACCATCAAGCGCTTCCAAGACGAAGGGGCTACTGCGCTCGATCGTCTTCATTGCAGTTTTCTCTAACTTATTCATAGAAAAGAATGGCCTCCTCGAGCTGCAATGCGCATTCTCGGCAATGGAGCTGCACAGCCTAACAAAATTCTGAGACTTGCCAACACTTCCCTCCTTCTTCCGCATGTCATACTCTGCTACTGCAAACAAAGCTATATCCGACATTGCAGCAAAAAGAAAAACCTTGCACCTACAAAGAGTTGGAAAACAAACAGGCTTATTGTGAAGGTAGATTTGAGATTCAGAAACCATAAGCAAGCACCTTTAGGCATATATATTAAATGAAATGAACGTTCGCAACGTTATCCATATGGTCGGTGGCTAATACCTTACCTTGAATTCTGGGAGCCATCCACGTTGGGTTCTGTGAATAATAACTAATGGCCGGCTGGTTTTAAATATTTAATTGACTGCTCTAATATTTTACTCTACCGACAAGCAATGCTCTCATAGAGTAGAAATATTAAAAGGCAATCAATAAAACATAAAGCCGGCCATGTGTTGATCGTCACAGAATGCATTCCAGTAACACAAAGGAGACGTGCTCCTACGAGATGCAAGTTTAAAATCTTTGCCCGTTTATAGTCTGGTTTTTTCATTCGGACTTATTGGTAGATCAGCTCTGAAGCACCATCACTGCAGTGAAGACAGTTTCACGTTCATGAGAACTCTCTGTTCAATGATCTGTCAAATTTAAAGCACACCACACACTCAGATATATACCCATGACAGAATGAAAATCCAGGAGCGATAACGTTACGGGACAAGAACAACATTATATTTATTCATATGGGAGCATTGTCTTTACAGATTAGCCTTGACATGAAAAAACGGAACAAATTCCAGGTTTCAAAAGATCTGGAGTTATCCAGATGGTCAGGAATCAGGATACCCAAAATTCAACATAAACAACGTCGAGTGGAGCTGTATATCCTCTGGTCAGAGTACAACATTTATCAGCCAGAGGGCTCGAATCCTGATGAGGGAACATCAGCACGATGAGTATGACGATGGCGGTGAGATTTCTTATGGGTGTGGGGTCGCCTTCTGGGTACTGCATCAATTTCAGGATGTGGAACCTCCTTGTTAGTTTCTGAATAACCAAAGAGAATTTCCAGAGGGTCTGCACTTGGCTCTCCTGCAACGATGATCTGGGGAAAAAAATTTTACTAGTTACCTCCCATTACTATCAAAGGTAGTTTTCCATTCAACTGCATGTGTTGTTTACAAAGAAAACAAGTATCAACTAGACCAACACACATCTAGAAGTTACGCTTGTTAAGGGTCATACTTACAGGCTTTGTAGTAAGCTGCTTTATCTCTGCACCAGGTTTGCCATGATTGCTGTCATGTGTTATATCTTCCACTTTCTGAATAACTGCTTTCTCTACATAAGAATTCCGAAACCGCCACCAGACAGATGGTTGGTCTGGATTTACATCTGTGTATACTTGTTCTGGGTAGAAATGCTTGTACATGAGCTTCACCTTAGATGGATTATTTTGGTATTTCCTTAAGATTCTATATAAATGATAAAAGGGTATTCTGTCAAATTCAGAAACATCAAAACTAAGCCACTTAATACCGATAACTGGAGAGAGAACAGAAGTTACATGTTTGCCAACTCCTTTTGGACGCGACTTCCTTCATAATCTAAGAGGCCATCAACACATCCATTCAGTGCTCTATTGAATTTCCAAAGTCCATAAAGAATGGATGAGCCTGCATTTTTCGTTACATAAATCTGCTTAAATCAATGAAAACTACCATAAAGTAACGGAAAATTTAACTACCGAATAACACTAATTGACAATAATGTTTTTCCAGTGATGCTTAAACATTCAAGTGATAGCAATTCCTTTATATCACAAATAATGTTTTTCCAGTGATGCTTAAACATTCAAGTGATAGCAATTCCTTTATATCACAAATACTTACCATTCACTTTGAATTAAGGTTCACATTGTTCAAATTGCAGATCTCAACATACAGGTTCCAAAATTATAAATGGTATTGGCATTACTTAGAGGAAAATGCTTAACAATGAGGTACTGTAATGACATAGCAATATCTTATCCGAAAAGGTTCCCCTCCATTTTTGAGTTAAATGACATACTTATTGTGTGACAAATTACCAAAAGCTAACATAATACATTTTCCGCTAGTACCAAAAGATGTGTATACATCATCTTATGCACGTAACAGAAATCGTGAAATTAATGTAACTGGTAAGTCTATGAATGAAACAAAAATTTCCTTCTAGAAGATATTCATAAGAGAATGGTTCAAGATGAAATTACCTACTGAAAGGTTCAACCTTTGGCTATGACTAAGACTTCCACATACTGCATTAATAAGGGTATGAAAGACACCACGTTAGGAGAAATCAGAAAGTTGAAAACAATTCATAATTCTATAAACCAAACCTTTAAAGTGGGAAATGACAGACAATACATTGGAAAAAGGCATATGTTACACTCAATTTTGGCAAAATCATGGGATGCTAGAGGAATGGATCCAAGAGTGAATCTAAATGTGCAATGCAGTCCTCGAGCACTCATAACACAACAGATTGGGTCGAACTAAAGAATGTTATTACATATCTTTGATAATAAAGGTACAGGCTAGATTCATCAAATAAAAGAAGTATGATTGAGACAGGCTTAGAACCACAACAGTTGCACAGGGACCCCGAAACAAACACGTGGCTGTAAATGGCCTATGCACTGATCTATAACATCAACATATTAGCATGGAAGCTATGTTCTTTCATGAAGGCAAGACGCCTTACTGCTAATATCAAACTGAGCTGACCTCTACCAAGATGAGACCTTCTCTGCCCATGGCATATGCAAGAACCCATAAAGTTCCAAAAAAAGAGACAAAAAAGCAAAATAAAATGAAATTTTATAGATTTGAGAAACAAAAGAAAAGATTCAGAAGACATGTAGGGTTAAATTTCTAAATCAAATTCTAGACTAAAATACTAAATACCAAATCAAACTATTACAAAAAACTATCGAAGTAGTTCAATATATACCAGCCCAGGCGACTAATGATGAACCAAAAGCACTGGATACGAAAGCGCGTCTACCTTTTCCCTTGCACATTTCTAGAAGTGCCTCCTCATGTGGCGTTATCTTTTCCTGCACATCCCCAATGTTAACAATCAGTTAGAAACTACACTAATCTTTCCAACAGAGCCCACATTCCCAATCCCCAAATCCAGACAAGACAGAAACACTCTGCATATATATTTTTTAAACGAACAACACAATTTCAGTTATCATGTACTTCAAAGACCCAATCAATAGCTCTTTAATAACAGAACCACAACATTGTATTCGATTAAAGCACTTCCAAACTAAATTTCATATCTTTTATAATTTCTCGAATTTAACTGAACGCTCGCTATGAATTAAGTACGAACAACTGAAAAAGGCATCTTCGTTAATTTTTTTTTGTTTTTCTCCTAGAAACAAAATGAAACCGAGCGACTGCGATGGACAAAAAATCTTTTAAGCAAATTTGAGCCTGGAATTTAGAAGAAATTAGATAGATTTTCGAACCTGTAGTGGCTTTGATCGGAGGACTGCCTCAAGTTCAGCGAGTACGTCTCCCATTTTTCGTTCACAATTGTCTTCTTCTATTCGTACCAGCTAAACCATTTTGGTTTCTAAGAAGTTTGTATAACAATATAATAATTAGAGAAGAGTACAGAGGCAGCTGATAACGGGCTTCTGTTGTTTTAACTAATCTTGGGCTTTGGGCGTAGGCTTCTGTTCCTTCTAGCTAAAACTATTTAGGATATATTTTAATTAAAATAAATTTTACTTTTGTTTTCAGATTTAAATTTTATAGTTTATATATTTATTTATCACTTCAAATTTTATTTTTATTTCTATCATTAACTCAACTTTTATAAAATTTAATTCTACAACTTACTTAGTATCTCAACTACCACTTTAAGTTTTAGTTCTGTCAAATTTTATTTCTCACATAATTTGATTTTTATAAAATTAATTTTATGTAATTTAAATACATTCTTAAAGTATGCACTATATTAGAGCGTGTTTCAAATGTCCGGAGTTTCATGAAAGTGAAATATAAAAGTAGAATTTTTAAAAAATAAAATAAAAGTTAAGTTCAGTTTGTGTTTTAATAGTTTTTTAAAATGTGTTAAAAATTAAAAAATATAATTGTATTGAAAAGTTGAGGTGCGTTTGGAATTGCTTATGATTTAAATAGAGCTTTTCTAAAATAGAGAGTATTTTTGTTTTTTTTGAAAAATAAGCTTTATTTTTTGTACTTTTAAAAAAATAATAAAAATATGCAATAAAAAGATCTCATTACGTAAAATTTTTCTATATTATCTAAATTTTTAAATAAATTTTTTAAATAATTATAAAATATGTATTGAAAAATATGAAATGGAGAAAAGTTGAAAAGCTGCTTTTGGTATGCACTACCAAACGCAGGAAAATTGGATGTGCATATAAAAGCAAAATTCTGAATTTTTTGTGTAATTAAAATATATGAACTGTTCGAAACTTAAAATCTGGTGGAAAAAAGTGAAGTTATAGGCGTTTGAAATATGCCCTTAGTGTTGGTGTTGCTAATGTAATAGATAATGGGATGGAAATTGTAAGGATTGACACTATAGACTATAGTTCTTTCGAATAGGGGTGGCGATATGGATTGATGGGTCAGTTTTGGATCAACCCATTTAATAATCGGGTCAAATTCGTTCAATCCTAATCTAACTCATAAATTTATACGGGTCAAAATTGTCAACCCTAACCCAAACTACTAATAACCGGATCAAATTCGAGTCGACCCATTTAATAATTAAAATTATTAATTATTAATTATATATTTTTAAGCTTCAACAAAATTATAAGATCAGTTTGAATGGAAGTGTACGATATTTTTACTGATGAGATATAATTATGTCCGACAAAATATGCATTCCTTAATATCTTCATCGGTAATTAAAATATCCAAAAAAATATTATTTTTATTTTTTGAAAATATATGATAACAGCTGAAATTTATGATTATAAATACATATTAATAATTTCGATAAAAATTTTGATAAATATATCTATCTAACAAAATTTTCATAAAAATCTTTATACGAAATCTAAATTCATCATTAAAAATATCTACATAGTAATACTTTCAATAATATTATTTTTCATCTTACATTATTTTACTAAAGTATAAAAATAAAGAATTAATTATAAATACAATATAATTTAATAGTTTGTAAATAACTATTATTGAATATTTTTATTGCCAATATTTTATTATACGGTAAGAAAAAATTAAAAATTGTTATTTCAAAAGGTGACATTTTGCGAATTGGTAGGTCAATTTCGGATTAACTCGGGTCGACCCATTTAATAATCGGATCAAATTCGTTCAATTCTAATTCAATCCATATATTTATGTGAATCAAATTTTCCAATCCTAACTCTGATTAAATAGATCGATTTCGGATTGTATTTTTAGGTTGGGTCATATATTATCATCCCTACTTTCAAATAACTCATATTTAAGGTGTGTTTCAAATAAGTAAACTCTAGTTTCTTCCGGCAGAATTAAAATTTCAATGATTTTTTTTTTCTGTTGCAAACAGAACTGCCGAACTCTAATTCAATACTACTGTAGCAAAATTACATCACGTTGATCTCCACTTCCCAAGTATATCACGCTTCCCGAGCTTCATTCATTTTCTGCTCTCTTCTTCTTCTACTCGATGGCGGAGATCGCAACCGGAGACATCAAGTCGGCGACAAAGCAAAGCTTCATAAGGAAAAGCAGAAAAGATGCAGAAAAGAAATGAGTTAACGAAGGGTAATTATGAAAATTGGTAAAAATTATTTGTTTTTTATTGAGTTAACGATGAGTGTTAGTATTTAGTGGGACTGTGGAATTTATTAGATATCATTTTTTTACTATAACATCTACTTTTGCCAATAAAAAATAAATAAAAAAAATTATTTAAAAAAAATTTTAAATAAAAATATTCTAAAATTTTTAATGAATTTTATTTTTTTATTTTCAAAATATACGAATAAGTAATACCATTATTTTATGATATAAAATTTTGTGTATTTTAAATCTTTTAAAAACATTTTGTAGTATAAAAATGTTTAAGAAATATAAAATATTTGTTCAGAATGATATTTATATAGAGCACTCTACGAACATTTACTATAATTATAGTACTAAAAATTTATTATTTATAAATTTTTATAAAAATATTATATATTATTTGTAACTTAATTTAGCTCTTAATTTTAGATATAGTTTAACATAAAATTTTAACTTTACTTTCACTCAATTCTAAAAAATAATTAAAACATAAAATATAAATTCTACTTTTAATCTATTTTAAAATTAATAAAAATTCAAAATTTAAATTTTATTTTTAAAAAATTTTTATTATTCATTTTTTATTTTTACAAAAATATTTAAAATACACGCTAAGAATGTCGAGATAAAATCCATGCTAAAGAATCGAGCTTCGAATTTCCAACCTATGGAGTGCCTTCCAATTTTTAAGTTCATCTGTCCAAACAAATACTATTATATATTATATGTACACCACTTATAACAAAGCATAACACGATTTTATTATTATTATTACTAATTTAATAATTCAACACATCAAATATTTTTCAAATCTATCTTATCTAATCTTGTTCTAGATAATCGTTTTGCCATCTCTCGTCTATTTTGCTGATCGTAAACAACACAATAACCAATCAACTTAACTAATTTTTTAAAGAACTTTTGAAATGCCTTTCCAATTAGTTTTGCTGCGGTAGAATCACCCATTTTCATAATTCAATATTAGAGACGTTTAGGATTGCTTATGAAATGGAGCTTTTGTGAAATGAAAAATATTTTTATTCTTTTTGAAAAACGAGTTCTTTTTTTTACTTCAAAAAAAATAATAAAAATATCTTATAAAAAAAGATCTCAATAAAATTTTCTACACTTTCTAAATTTTTAAATAAATTTTTTATATATTTATAAAATATATATTGAAAAACGTGAAATGAAGAATTGAAAAGTTGGGTTGGAGGAAAGAAAAGCCAAACACCCCCTTATGTCGGTCATATCAAGAACGGAATATGGCCAAGTAAAAACTATATATTAATTACACAGTCACGTCTAGGACGCATCCCATTTTGTCGGTGACGGAAAGTTAGGTTAGCTCAAATTTTAGTCAATTCCCACAAGTTGAAAAATGGATGGAACAGGTGGTGACCTTTTAGCTTGCTCTCCAGAAGAATCATGCCTCCCATTCAATCGCTTCATGCCTCCTAATACCTGATCTAGTTGCAATAACCAAGACGCATCACATTATAATTTTACAAAACAAAAAAATTGGCCACGCATTCCTAACATCAACACATAGAATTCTAAACAATAATCAGTCCATCTTTCCGCTCTATGAATATATTTTTGTTGCCAATGCCAACATTCATTCAACAGAACCTCTTCCTTTATATGTAGTAGTAGAGAAAAGCACCAATCTTTGAGATTGTGTTTGTGAGGAAACGTTATCTTCAAATGAGTCAAGAAAAGGATAATAGATTGAATGAGGAAGGAGAGCAGGTTAAAGAGAAAGGCATCAGCTCCGACGCAAGCAATGGAGAAGTGAAGCAGGTACGTGACTTAATTGCAACTCTTCATTGATCACTCTGTCCATATATAGTGATATAATTGTTTAACAAGTATACGAATACATTGAAATGTATGGTGAAGAACGTGTTTATGTACTAGTTTGGGTCTGAAAACCAGGGGGATAATTCCGTAAGAGAAATTAGAACAAGTGAAGAAGATGATCAGCCTGGCCATCAGAAGGGGGTACCTGATCAGAATGAAGTAAACAATAGGAAACTTCGCAAGAAAAAGTACAAGAAGCGTAAAAGAGAACGAAAACTTGCTCGGTTATTGTCAGGAGCTAGCAAGGAAGATGAGGATGCTCCCAATTTCAAGAAGGTATAGTAGCCTCTTAACACATTTCTTTCTTGTTTTGTTTTTGGATCCAATTTCAAGAATGTCTGGTATCCTTTTAACACGTTTATTTCATGTTTTGTTTCTGGAATGTAATTTTGCTCTTTTATTTTTATGATGACATTGCGGCTTAATGGATAATGGTTATGTATTTATGTTGGTTTTGTTATAAATTTTGTGAAAAATGATTTAGCGACGTAAAACAAGGATTGATGGAGTACTAATTTAATAAATGCTGCAAAACTTAAAGTTATAGAGTAGGCAGATTTTAGAGTTAATAGGCAAATTTAGTAGGTAGGGATGGATCAGTATGGTTTGAAGATTAGAAATATGGATGTATGGTGGTGATCTTTCGAGATCTTCTGTGAAATTTTTTACTTCAACAATTATGAGAAGTTCTCACATAGATTTATGAAGCGCTATGCCTAGGGTACAGTGATAGAAAAATTCAGATTGAAAGCAAATACAGTAGATGACTGTTCTTGGTGTACCTCTTCCTGGCCAATTGTTTCGGGCAGGTTCCACCAGAGCCGGCTGTAACAATTGCAGAGGCTCTTGAGGAGGCAGCAATGAAAGCAGGGGGAAAGCCTGTTGACAAGAGTGATGTAGCTGCCATCCAAGCCGCAGAGGCCCTAGCAATGAAGTGCGGTGACACTCCTGGTGGCAGTGTATCTGCTGCTGCAATGGCTGCATTGGCTACCAATGCCAACATTGAGAAGGATGAGCTGAAGATCAAGCTCCGCGATGTCCTCTCTGTAAAAATTTATTTTCTCTGCTCTCGGTCATTCATCATATGTCTTTGTGTTCTCTATAGCCAGTTTGTTAATGGTCATTGTATAATTTCACCATTTTTTGATGTAGGATGCAGTAAGTAAAATGGAGGATGATAAGCTTCCATCACGGTTGGATGCTGAAAAGGTGGCAAAGATAGAGAAGAGGCATAGCCCTACGGGCCAGACATATCCAGGTGGTGTAGCTGATTCTGTATTGGCAGCCGCACTCAGGAACGAAGGTGTAGATATCTAGTTAGTTTTACTAAAGCCAAGGGGCTATTTTCTTGTGTTCGTCTGTATATACTCGGTTGAGGTTTACTTGTTATATCAAATAGTCCTTCAAAGTTGGGTCATCATTATTGCCTACAACCTTAAAATTTCAAGTTCTCAAAATGGAGAGAGATAGGCCTGAAGGATGAACTTTTAACTTCAGTATGTTTTACTGTTACTGGTCGCAAATGTTTTTTTTTCTCTCTCTACAAACAATTCCAACCTTCCGCATGGCACAAATAACCAAAACATTGTCAGCCTATATATCTTGTATATATGCATTATGTTAAAAATTGTAAAGCTACAGTGCAAATTAGTGGTATTAGAATGTAATAAATTAAATGTGCATTCATGTTGGAATGTTAAAGATTAAAGAAGACGAATCATCTTTCAAAAGTTGGAAAGTCAACGGACTTTGAAATATCTCTTGAAAGATGGAAAGCCAAAAGACTTGAACAATTAGTGGGAAGATAAAAAGACAACCGTTTGGAAGTTTAAGAGTCTCCTTGAGGCATTATATATATGAATGAGAGACATTTGTTTGGAAGAGAGAACAAGATAGAAATAAGAAAGGATCATTCTCACATCAAGTGTGAGAGATATAAATAAAGCATTTTAGTGAGAGTTTTCACTTAAAGTGTAACATAATAGTTTGTAATTGCTTTGGTTTAGTGATTTTTTTGAATGCTAGTTTGACTTTCCGTAGAATTTTTCTTGTTTTTTCTCACATAAATCTCTTATCTTTGTATTATCTTACTGTTGTCTCAATTTTTGTATTGTTTAAGCAAGATCTTTGAATGTGTTTATATTTTCGCTGCATCTATCGACAACTGAATACACTCGCTATTTCCAACACATTAGAGATGCGCACATCAGCCGACAAACCTTTATGGTTACCATCATTTTTTTAACATAATGGTTTTGCAGATTTTCGTAATCCTTTTGATACAAATTGATGTAGCGATAAACAACTAAAATGAACTTTCACGAATTACACAAAAGTACAGTTTCAAGTAGTTTAATCTCTCCATGCTTGCCAAATCAATGGTGGTTCAAGTTGGCAGATGCAGAATGCAATCTCTTCTCTTGCAGAACAATGGACGAATTCTTAGGAGCACGCGCCATGGTTATCTACGGACTAGGTAGGTGTTCGCCTATCTGGAATGGCATTTTCAGAGCAATGGAGAAGTCTTAAAGGCGTGAAGTGGGTGATCGGAGATGGAAGGTCAATCTCTTTAGGCAAGATAGTTGGCGCTCAGATTTTATTAGCATCTAGCTTTCCACCACCTGCAGAGCTGCTGCATTAGGACATCACCACTAGTTATCATTTCGGGTCACAGTAACGCTACTTATTATCTTTGCTTGATGACTTGAACATGCTGCTGTCATGATTACCAGTTTAGTTACTTGGGTATATCCCAGACAAAGCCCTACGAAAATTTGATAAGAGTTTCTCAATGCACTTTAGCTACTGGAATTGCTTTGACAGGCTTCCTGCAGTTTTAGCACCGGATCTATAGTGCTCGCCTGCCACTTTAAAGGTTACGCTCTTGGTCGGTTAGCCAGCAACTACAAACTGCCAACGAAGATCAACCTGCAAAGCAGAACGATACCTTTTTTCCTGGTCAACCTGTGAACTTTGAGGGATAGAAGATGAGAACACAACCATCTTCTACTATGCGACAGCTTCGCTACTGCAATTTGTGATCCTTCTCTGCAAGGTTCAATTTCCTCCATCTCTCTACGTCCACACTAACTGGCGCGATGCTATCTTCCCCTTAGAAGGCACTCGTTCTGCGATACTCTAGTTGCCGAAATAACCTGGAGTATGTAGCTTGAGCCGAATATGGACAACTAAAAGGGAAACGGACCAAGAAAGTTGAACGGGATCCCGAAAAGGCTTGGTAGGTAATATCTAATATTAGTTACTGAACATACCATTCCCTGCTCTTCTAAATGAACCTCCATCTGGTTGTCCCTTAACCTATTGACGTAATCTTCCTGCGACACATTGTGACCTTTCTTAATGCTAGCTTAAGGCATTGCAAACACTTTATGATACATTTTGTCATATCAGTGAAGATTCGAGATAAATTTTGATAGTAAGATACAAACATCTTCAGCAGTGAATTATTTATAATAATTATGCTATGTTTTGTATTAGATTTCCAATCTTAGACGACCAAATTTGAGATCCGTTATCGATATGCTATCGACTTCGGAGGAGTTTGTCGATCTGTTATCGAATTCAGAGGAGTTAACGAATTTTTATGACATCTTTTAGGCTTTGGGTGACCATATTTGAGCTCTGTGCGATCTTCTGCAAATTTGTCCGACTTTTTACCATCGCGCTGGTAGCATTAGATCATTTCTTTCTATATGGATAGTTTCTATTTTAGCTCTCATATAATCCGTTCTTTGTTTTTATAATTTTCTAAAAGATTATTTTTTGGGAGAAGTGTAGATGAGTGTTTTATCTTGGTTGTTTCAATCTTTTTTCTTTAAAAGAGAGAGAAAGAGTGTATCTCTCCGAAAGAGTTGAGATAGACGGTGAAAATTTTTTTTTATAATAATTGGAGCTTTATTTAGAATTATCTGTATGTTTCAAATCTTTATATCTCTCACATTAATGACCAGAATATTTATTTTTTTTCGTAGATATAGATTCTCTATTACGAGTGAACCACATAAATTTTTTTCATCATTTGTTCTATGTTGTGTTTATTGATCTTATTTTATCCTATTTGTGACTAATTTTGTTAGATCCTTGATGATGGATTGCTGAATAATTTTTTATTTATATTAGATCTGAGTTATTTACATTATTTGAAGCTACTTTGCTTTTTTTTTTTCCTAATGTATTTAGTGCTTTCTAACTTTATTGCTTTCGCAATATATGATCTGTTATGGAGTAAGCATATTTATACTGTGATTCGGCCATTTGCTTAATACCTGTATTGTAATTTGAATTTTCACTTTGTTCAGTCCCTACGTGGGCATTCTCTAGCTCTTATAAGTTGCAAACATTTTTATAATGATTTGGCCATTGGTTCAGTACCTATGCCATAATTCGAATTCTCGATTCGCTTTCATATCAAGGATTTATCTTGGGCGTCGCCCGTCGTTCTAAATGATTCAAACATGTGTTCAAAGAAACAAATTTATCCACTTTTGTCAAATCTACTATTTGTTTTCTTGCATTACTCTCTGGTGTCATTAAATAAATCAATTTGATAATGAAACTACATGATAATATGGTCTCTTGATGTCGAGATCTTCCTCTACGAACTTAATAAGAGTAGTAAGATTATGAACATTACCATCTCCTAAATTGCAAATGATCTTCGCCGGTTCAACAATAAATCCTAACCATCTTTTTTGTGATTTGATTAAAGAAGCTAAATGCATCCCCTTCTGACTTAAGTTGCAATGTTTGAGTCTGTGATACTTAAAATATATTTCATTACATGCAAATTAAAATGCAACTAGTTCTTGCAACAAAAGTTATTCTCATTTATTTGCATAATAGACGTTAATTTTTTTTCTTTTATTTGGTTTTCACTGACTCACCATACTTCTCGGGATCTTAAAGATAAAATTTACTTGTCAATCATTATTAGCATACCCTCCCACTCATTTAGAAAGTATGTGGACTTCGGGTGTGTTTCAATATCACAAAATATTTTTTTTTTCAAATTTTAAATTCTTGTCAATTTGTATTTTAATAACTATTTTGAATTGTAGTTTTAATTTTATATCAATTTATTTTTATCAAAACTCAACTTAAACTTCAATTTACGTATTTTAGTCATCAATCTAATTATTTATTTTCAAATCTCGTTAAAATTTATTTTATAAAACTCAGTCTGTGAAACTTATTTTTAGCAATTAAGATTTCTTTTAAACTCCCACTCGAGAGTCAGCAGCCATGCGTGTAAATTTGACTTTTTATATTCACACCGTATGTATATCAATACCATGGGTTTGGTTATTATTGTTTGGTTAAATAACTTACCAATACAGAAGTTATTTATGATTCTGAATAAAAACAAAGCCACAGATGATACATGGGCCGGATGGATCAAAAGAAGGCAACCGTTGTGAGTTCAAATTTCAAAAAACAACTTTAACGATCAATCTATTTTACTCAACTCGATTCTTTTCAATTGGCTCCAACAGAATTCAGAGAGATAACACAGAAATATTGATGAAGACAATAGTTCTAACCTCTGCCTGCAAAGGCAACGATGGTGAAAGCACAGTAACAAGAACTCCGCCACCATCTTTATCAGCTGTCGGCGGTGGTGATACCGGAGGCGACGGAAGTAACAGTTACTATTTCCCCGGTTGTCGAAAAGGCACCAACTGCCATTGTGAAATTTGTCAAGCAAGCATCTATGCAACCCTTGACCTCTTACCTTCTTCCAAGGGCTCTATTTCTCGCAATTCCAGCCCTGAACGAACAAAAAAACCAGCTAACTTTGCTTCTGTTTTCGACCCAATAACTCCTCCGCCGGCAAAGTTGGAGCCTACCTTTACTCTATCGGATCCTTTTTTGCGTCCTTTTCGGTCCACCGCATCCCAAACCCCTCCGGCGCAACAGAAACCACCAAAAAACAGAAGGATATGTGCTGGTGTTGTTTCTTGGGTAGTGAAACTGATTGTTGGATTTTGCTTCTTATGGGTGCTGGACTTGGTTGTTCCTAAAGCGGTTTTGAGATTATGGGAGCCGAAGTTGGAGAGGATTGTAGGGATTGTTGAGGAATACGGCCTTCAAGGAGAATGTTTGAGAGAAAAAATTCAAGTTTTGGAGGACAGGATTGGAAGAATTGTTGGCAAAGGAGTTGTTAACTGTAGTTCTCTTGAAGCTAATTGGGAAGTGCATCAGGTACCTTCAATGAGATCTATTAGTAAAAATCAAAACTTCTTTTTATAAATACTGATGAATTACAAATTACTGTTGTTACATGTTAAAGGGGAATCAGATGTTTATCCATTGGAGATGTGTGATGTACAAATCAATTGTAGAGGAAGTGACTGTGTGGGGGAGTCCCGTTCAGACTTCAGGGCTAATTGCTACAGGTTATGCGCCTCGATCAATATCAGTTTTATCTGGAAGAATCACAGAGGTATGCAGCTGATGTTGAGCTTTTATTATCTGAAATTGCAGTTGAACTTTGTTTATGATATGTAGCAGCTTGTGTTTAATACAGTGGTCTGGAGGGAAGCTTAAATCAACACTTCGAACAAGTAAAAGCAGTTCATGGAATTTGAAGAAATGGAGCATGGTTTCTGTGATATTGGAGCCTGAAACTTGGGTCTTGGAATATCAGCAGAAAGCGCTTTCAGTGGGTTCTGGTCTTTTCGAAACTTTGTGGGACATTGTGAAGTGGAGAGTTTCAATAAGGACCCGAGAGCTGACACAGAAACTGTGGAGTTTGTTTCTGAACTATAGTTCTTATAATAGCTATATGGATGACTTTGTGCAGCCAACATAGGCAGAACATTTGATCCTTATTTATGTTTTATGGATCTCATGTCCTGAAAGATAATGTAATGTGGAACTCTTTTCTAGCTAATGCTGAATCAAAATGAATTGATACTCGTTTTCTCATTATGCCCAAGCCTTAGTTCTGTTTGTAAAAATTGTTTCCATAACTTTTACGGGTTTTGTGTGCAAAGGTTTTGAAATTTTAGATCAGTAACTAAAATCATTTCACAATGTGTACAATGTCAAAAATCTTTCTAGGAAGAGAATCATAGAGAGACATATACCCTTTTTTTGTCAAATGAAAAGGTGCTTCAATGACAGCCTTTCCTTTTATAAGTTGGTAAGTTCATTAGTCATCATCGTTAAGGGAACAAAAAGATAGTCTAAAAGCTGTAATCGAAAGGAAGACTGTGGTTATACAAGGTATGGTTTTCCTCAATTTTTTGAAGGCACCGTGTTTCTGTACCTTAATCTCTCAGTACTGATGATTACCCAATGAAGTTGATTTAGTATTGGTTATTTGGAAAACTGAATTTTAAGAGATGTTGGTGCCGTGAAGACTATGAAGCTGAACATGAAGTGGCAAGTGTTTGCAACTGAGAGCTAAGAGCCAAGACGAAACATGAATTCTGGGAAAGGAAACAGCCAGAACGATCTTTATTTTCCAGCTGAACATGCAGCATTCTTTTTGCATAAATTTATCATATGCTTTCATGGTTCCCCAGAATACAAGAGTTTTAGTTGTAAATGCTTGTATAGAAATACCACATTAAGTAACTGCCAAGATTGTTGTAACACAATAACAAGAGAAGGACTGTATTGTGTGGTTAGACTTTTACAATTCCCTTGTACTCCTTTAGACTTGCTACAGTCATAAAAAATGAGCTGTGGATGTATTGAAACATCTCGAGAGGAACATTTTGAAAACTTTGAAGGTTCTAAAATAATAGAAGAATATATTCTAAAGTGATTCTTAGTTGGTCCATATGACAAAGATTTGCCATTTCAGTAGTCACATGACCGATTTATTAGTGAACACATAACTGAATCTAATTAATCAAGGACATTCTTATCTCCACCTAAATGAAACAATTTTGAAAAATCTATCGTTTGTATTGCAATCTTTTAGTTTAATATGTTGGCGCGGTATTGGACCTTCTCTCAGACGTAACCTATATTTATTGTTCCTGACGAAGTGAAGGCTACCTGTGGAGACATTTTAAACTCAGTTGCAATAGCATAAGCAACCGAATCCTAAAAGCATAATGATAAAGGTCTATTTTCCACTATAAAGAAAATTTAATATTCTTGGCGGATTATTGGAATGTTAATCATTACATTACCCCATAAGCTAAAGCAAGTTGGACAAACAACCCTTTTATGATTATGACGTTGAGAAGAAGCCTTTTTGCGGCAGGTTTGAAAACTTGTTACATATTGCATTTCTAAAATAATATGAGTGGAACTGTGGAAGCAAACCTTTGTAATTCAATCTTTCCGAAGGTTCAGTTTTCAGGGATGGAAATATCTTTCTGCATAAGAGTGACACTTAAAAGCAGCTTCTAATTATCAGTTTACCAGTAAATATTCATGGAGGAATTTTTAGGCATAGGGAACATGTTCCTAAGGAGAAAAGAAAACCTAGATGGACATAGAGAAGGCATTATAGAAGGCTGGTGTTGCCTGCATATATACAAGGATTTAATCATATAGTTTGTTGAAGTTTGTTGAATCATTGGTATAGAGAGGAGACTCAAAAGAACAGTTAGAAGCTTCTTGTTGTTCTATTTTTTAATTGAAGGTTTGCTGTGAAGTAAGAATGAGAGAAATATGTATCTTTGCTGAAGAAGGATGAATATGTTGAATAGAGTGACTGATATGAAAAATTCCGGAGATGGATAACTAGGAAAAAAGAAGTTCAAAAAGTGCACGCTAAATTTCTAATAATAGCAAGTTTTCTCATATATATCGTTTAAAAAACTAACCTAAACCAAAATATTCTAGAGTTATTTCTGGCATCTGAATATTTAATAAAAGTATATGAATTGAAAGGACTTTTAATGAAGCTTCAGCTACCTTAGAGTTTTCATTAAAATCAAAGCCCTCATTCTCTGTACAGAACAATGAGAAAGCTAAATCTTACAGAAAAAAAAGGAGAAGAGAACAACAAACTGATGGCCTAGGAGGTTAACCAGATTATTTGCAACCTACAAATAAATTAAATCAGTAGAGTGACATAGACGAGCCATCGCCTACTTGAGAGCTGCCGGAATCCCTGTTGTACTTCTTCACTGTTGCAGCAGAGGACTTTGAGATGTCACTGGACCTCCGTCGTAGCATTTGTCGCATGCCATCAGCCACAAGAACAGCAGGGTTGGCCTTAAACTGGCAGCAGAAAGACATATGCGCACGTACCGCTTCTTCAACATCATACCCTTCCTTTCTCCCCTTGCTCATCTCATCCCTCACTGCCTCCGCACATAGTCCGCAGAGCCACTTGCCTGTGAAATTCTCCTTTACTTCAGCTATGTAGTCTTGTGTGCAGTCCTCCTTCAGGCCACAGCACTCGCACTTCACTGACTCCACGTCCATAGCAAGTGCTCAACACCGAGGTGCCTGACGTGAAAATCACTTCACATGTGAGATATGAAGAGCTTCAATGTTTGTTGTATATTAGGGGCAGGTTGAATCGGTGATAAGAGATATGGAGTGAAGTTTTTGAAGAATCTTTGTGGCTTAAGGTGAAAGAATAAGATTGTGTCTAAGAGAAGGAAAGGGAAGGTCTGTGTATGGGGTAGTATTAATGAGCAGTGTGAGGGGGCAGGGGAGAATCCTCTCTCTCTCTAGTCAGGTACTGTTTACAATTCTCTACCTTAGAATGATGACAACGGGTGTCGAGTCCTTGACCTTCAGGGCCAACAACAACTAGTCTCTCTTTTTTCATCCTCAAATTGCTCCATGTTCTAAGGTTTTGAGAGGAGAGAGATATGGGACAAGGGTTAGTTGGGAAGCCTCAATACTCTAATTTCACAGACGTTAATTGCTACATTTTCATAAGTGATCAATAGTATCTTTGGTGATGGCATGGATAGCAGCTCTGCTTAGCTTCAAGTTGAAGCTCATCAAGGTTCAAGACTTCTATAATATATAATTTCAAAGTAAAAATATCATCACCCAAAAAATGTTTTGGTCATTGGTAGTTTCTTATTGAAAATATTATGGTGACTATTAGATGCGCCTTCGGTAAATCCAACTCCAAAAAACTAGCTCAGAAAATAAGAGTGATTTAATTAATACAAAAACCGTCATCGAATTTGACAAACAATTTACTAGCGATTCGCTCTCGTACCATATTAGATAAGGTTCGCATAGAACTCGATTTCAAATGTATCCTGGATAAGGATCCAAACCAATATGAAAAACAAGTAATGTAAGACATTTCAATAATGATAGGTGTCATTTTCTTTCGCAGTGAGCTTATCTTGGCTAACTGATATTAATCATATTACGTGAATGATCACTAGGTGATAAATCCATAGGAAAATGTTGACACGAGGAAGGCCAACAGCCGCTAAGAATCAATTGGAGGAAAGATAATCTGCAGAAACATTATTGTTCATTGAATAGAACAACATACCGTCTTGCATATCTTAACATCTTCTTGGCCATACCTCCCAAATTAACCATCTCCCCCACCTGCCTCTATAATCAATGTTTCTGTCAACTTAAGTTTAGTTTAAGAGGTCTTTTAAAGCTAGGCATGAAATGTAACATGGGAGACCTGGGAGTGATTTTGAAAAGGAGTTTTTTTGAAACAAAAAACTTTTAAAATTTTAAAACACAAGTTCTATTTGTTTTGTCTAAATAATAATAATAATAAATAATAATAATAAGATTTCATGACGTAGAATTTTTTTATATTATTAAATTTTGAAAAGAATTTATAAAATATTTTAAAATTTTATTAAGAAATGTGAAATGAAAATTTTGAATGAAAAAGAATTTATAACCAATGCCAAACAGGGACCTGGTCTCGGTTCTAGTAGGCCATACTGTTCAACATTAGAAAAGATTCACACCAGGTTGTTCTTCATTGTTGTCTTCATATCTGCTGATAAATCTATTTGTTATGTTGATGTATACATTGTTACTGAAGATATGCCTTCAATTACTTTTGATTTTTCAGCACTGGTGATGCATATAGATGATGCATGAAAACATGCTGCCAACTCCATTGCATAATAAATTAGAGTGCTGAAGTTTTTCATTTACCTTCATTTTGGAAGAATGGTGGTTAGTTTAATTCTTGCCGAACTTCTAGACTAATATTCCGACTTCCATATCATGTGAAGGGTCAGGTTCTTAACTACGTTAAGCTACTAGAGACTGTGAATCTTGTCTCTTTTATAGGTTTAAATATATGTTAGGCTCATTCCTCTGCTTCTCTAGGCATCCATCTTATAATTGCAAATCATAAAGAAATAAAAGAATTCGTGGTTCTAGTCAGGTCTTTAATTGTTTTAATTATATCGGTTGTTGTTTAAGTATTATAAACATTAAACTAGGCATGTTGCACCAAGTTAGACAAAATTTAAGTGATTCCCATGAGGTAGTTTAAACTAGACATTCTCCTTGTCTGATTAGCTGAGAAAACTGTATCCATCGTGAAGTTTGCGTTAGAGATAGATTAAGCTATTATAGATTCAGGTATGTCTTGTTCTTGAACCCATGTTACGCTAACAAGCAGCAATGATATAGCTTGGAGTTGTTTAACTAACTTCTCTTCATGTTTATTTCTTTATTTTATATATATTTGAATACTACAAAAGCTCAAAAATTCACCATACAGTTAAAGTTGTCTTTATTTTGTTTATATGCTTTTAGCTGATTCTGCAACCATGTTACCCATGGAAAGCAGTTGCTAGGATTTCAGGTATCTTTCATAATACACAGCGCATCTAGTATTCTTATGTTTTTCTAAAATTTTTCTATATGTAGTCATCTGTGCGTCAGTTATTCTTGAAGTGATTGGGATACAAATAAACGAAAAGAATATAAAAAAGAACCTTAATCATGGGTTCATCCGCATGGACACATCCCAGTTATTACGCTTAAAGAAATGAAAAGTAATGGATTTGTAATTGATCTCTTTCTTTAAGTTGACCCACTTTGTGATAGTTTAAAGGCAGCTATGATTATGTTTTGTTTGGACGCAAAGGCATTAGTTCCAAATAGAAACTTATTCTCCGCTAATAAACTGCTGTTTAATACATGAATAATTTAGTTATTGCAAGGGTAAAGCTTTATGCAATCATGCATCCTATGATTATGATTTATTACAATAAAAATCAATGTCCACTATCAGTTCATTGTTCTCAGAAAGTATTCATGAAACCTGTGGCCAACATACTGTAGAGAACTTATAATTGATCTTTACGTATGTACACTGAATGTGAGTTTTCTGTATGAACAACATAAATTTAACCCTATCACTAAATTCGTACTGCTACTTGCTAGAGGGATATGCATTATTGTTCACGAGCGTCTCCTAGATTTTCTGCAATTATGTGCAAGTAACTGTGCGTAGATCTGGTTATTAACTGAATGCAAGACTGTTAGTAGATAATGCCATTGACCGTAACAGATCTTCTCTATACACACAACAGTCCAATAGTACAAATGCATTTGTTGGTGTTATGTCTAATGCATCTTACCAACCATGGAATCATCAATTCGTTACCTCCAACATCGCCATTTTCTTTTCAGGAAATTGAACTGTTTCGAAGCAAAACAAAAAGCGCTCTCGCAGCTGTTATGGTTTTTAAGTCCAGTGATCATCCCAAATTGGGGGCAAGCAGTTGGAAAACTACTGTTGAAATCCTTACAAGGTCTTTGGCCTTCCATGTGAGTTTTGGCCGATGTTTGCTGCCATGTGCTAGAAGTGCAGTTGTGTTATGTTTGGAAGACTCTGAGAGCCCTGGAGCTCACGTGTAAGCGTTTGTCCGTGTCAGAAACTGGAGGTATTGTTACATGTGATTCCTCTTTTGGAATGGTCTGTTTACCGACGGGCACTGGTGGATTGTGATTGGCTACTCATAGTCTGTTCGGGAAATATTGCAGGCAAAAATGTTCCTTACTTGCTGTATGATTACTTTTATCTTTGGAGCATAGTCTGCAAAAGCAATTGAAATGTACCGAAACCTTGTGCTTTGTGACTTGTAAGAGATGGTCCCTTCACATTATTTCAGGAAGTTGCAGATTATGACTACCAATTTTGGTGCTTGTGCCTTCCTTGTGTGCCCATATCCTGAATGTAAAGCTATGGGCACTTCCCTGTGTGCCTCATAATGTACGCAATTTTGAGATCCAATATTCATTTTCAAACACCCGTCTCTAAGAGATTAGAAGGATGTTCTCAAAAAAATGGGTGCCCATAGGATTTACGAATGCGGTATCAATAACTTGTGTTAGTAAAACGCAATGGTGAATCTTTAAAGGAAATACTTATGAAGACGATAACAATATAAAAAATATGAGGTTTAAACTCAGTACGTCCTATTCTTTGAGAAATATTACTGAAATGGACGTAACAACTCATTTTAATTCGTCTATTTAAATTTATGATCGTCTTAGTAAGCTTAAGGATAGTACGTTAATGAAAATTAATGGTCCATTGAAGTTAATTGTTGAATAACCAGTTCTGTTAATTACGATCTGCTCCATAAAGCTCTTTCGACTCGATGCATAAGTGTGCAAAACTTGCGCCTCTGTAAGTTTGGAGACTTGCATAAAACATATTGAAATAGTACCTTTCCTATAACCTTGAATTTAAGCATTGATTTTAAGTTGTCAAATTTTATTACGGTTTTGTGTTAATTTATGCAAGACTGGGATTTATCCTATCTAACCAATTCATGAAAAATTGATGAGATTTTATAGGCTGATGCCAACTTAAATCATGCCACATTGCCACTATTATATAGCCCTAAGCTTTCTTGTAGGCTATGTAATCCAAAAAATAAAGTTAAAAGGAAAAGCTATCCTTTATCTTATAAGGGTTGAAGGGGAAGCCCTAGGTTTGAGATCCATTGCAATCATCTTAGGGATTCCTTGTATCATCAATACATCCTTGTCCCATGTCTTTGATCCCTTGGCATCTGCGCAATCTGTTTTTCTTCTTTGTTACTATCCATCATTCACTCATTCATCAACTCTTTCTACTTAAACTACCAAAAATTTGGCAATCTATCAAGAACAGTATATATAATAGGTAAAATTAAAATTTTGGTACAGATAATGATATGAAGATAAAGTCACATGGGTAGTATGTGATGGTTATGCCTATATCATCAACCAATCCAAACATTACTATAGAAAACAAGGTTGGGTTTTTAATGTTTCTGACGATGATTATACATTGAAAGAAGAAAAAGAAAGCTTTCCACATGCAACCCCCACATGCCTTTCCCTTCAGAAACATTAAAACCCCACCTTAGTTTCTTTTAAATAATAACCATCTCCGTGTTTCGCTTTTCTACTTCTCAACATCCATCATTTCAGTTGAGGCCTTCATCCTTCAGTTCATAAAAGACGTATCTTTGCTATGGGACTCTAGCTAGAAGAGTTCCTTCTTCTCATGCACCCTTACAAATTAATGTTTTATAATGCAGTATAGAAGATATATCTGTTCGAGTCGCGGATGTATATCTTTGTGTGTGAAATCAGTAATCAAGTTGCTGTTGCTTGAAAGATCGATAAACATGCGGGAGCAAATTCGTACGTTTTGATAAGGTTGATTTCTTCAGGCAATATCGGAGCAGTCAGGTAGCTAGGAAGGCCCTATCAGTCATGAATTTATCAGGAATGTTCAGACTAACATTGGAATAAATGGCTGAAAAACAACAATGTGCTTTTCTATTCAGGAGACAAATTTATCGCAACAGCAAAGCGTTTGACTTTAATCCTATGATCACTATCATCATCATTATATATGATAAGGACATAAAGTTGCCGCCGAAGTGATTATTGGTTTTGTTTTATGGTGAAACCAAATGGACGTTTCTTACTTGTCTTTTAATAAGCTTGGCAGCGTTTATGTTACCGCTTTTCGTTCAAGAAAAAAACTTTCACACTCTAAATACAACTTCTAAAATTTTTAATATTTTTTAAAATTTTAAAAATACATGTAAATTGTCGTACACAATATATACATATTATTTTTTTAGTTTTAAAAATTAAATTTATTTTTTTTTAAAAGCCTCAAGATAAACTTTACTTAAAAAAAGTATCTTATTTTAAGCACTATCAAACGTTTCTTATGACGGAAATCATATAGCACATTCTTACATATATTCTAATAGAGTAATTTTTTCTTTTTTCGGTTTCGTTTGGGAGTATCGTTTTTGAATGCTTTTCCTAAACTCACTCTTTCAATAGAGCGTAAAAATAATTTTTTTAAACTCTGCAAGTTTTCCTTTTTTAAATCTAGACTGTATAACTAAATTATAGATAATAAATAAATAAATAAAAAGTATATTTTTTTAAAAATAAATTTATTTTTTAAATATTTTTAATAAATATATTTTTAAAAATATTTTATTTAAGCAATTTAAAATTTCTACTAAGTCGTAATACTCATGTTGTGAGTTTTAGGAAGTGACTTATTATAAAGAGTATTATTGAAATATATTTTTGTAAAAAAAATAAATTAGAAATAAATTGTTATCTTTTTTTTATATAAATCAAAAGTAATTTTTAATAAAAAATAAATTGAAAGAGTAAGAAAATACGCCGTTAATCTCGACTGTTAGATGCTTCATATAGGCAGGGCTTCGTTTGGGTTTGGGCTTCCATACTGGACCGTTAAAAATTGACCTTCTCTGGCAAAATGGGAATTATTTTGCCTCATTATGCCAGAGTTATCAGGAAGGAAAATTCAAAATCTGTGAAATATAAATTACTATGGTTATAACTTGAAAATTAAAAAAATTAGGGTTTTGGAAGACGACTGCAGTGATGGATAACGGAGCTACAGTGATAGAAACTGAGACGGTGAAGGAATCGTCGGAGATCGCTCCGGCATTGGTTTCTGTTCACCCGCTCGAGAAATTCATCGTCGTTGTTGTCGGGCCTGAGCTCCGTGTCTTTGATCTAGAGTGAGTTGTTCTCCGGCCTTCTTGTTTAACATTACTTTTGGATTCTTGTGGTAAATTATTTTGTTTGATATGCAATTGGCGTGTTTTTATGTGTGCAAAAATGCTTTGGAATTGGTTATGGAAAATTGAGAATTTCAATGAGATGCCACTTCCTAATTTGAATTTTCGCTTAATTCGATAATTTCTAGATTGTCATGGCAATGGGGTTAATTTATATGAAAATTTGAGTTTTTGAATTCGGTTGTCTTTTGTATATTTGTTATTTCCTTGGGTTTTACTTCCTATTGTTGGGTAAATTTTTAGTTTACATATGATATTGGTTATTTTCTAATAAATTGACATGAATTTTAGTATGGAAAGTTTAGTTTTAGTGGAGAATGAATTAAGGTGATCCTTGTAGTTTCTTATTTTTGAATGTTGGTTAGATGGGCTAATTTGAGACCACATAAACTGCGCTGCACTTTGTTCTTGGTTCCTTGTACCTTTATAAGTTAGCCATCTTTTTTGAGGTTCCCTGTTTGACTTGTGTCTGGCTCTAATACATATAAGAATGGCATGCAACGATTTAGGGTAGTGTATTTTTTTTTGGTAATGTGAGGGTCATATTCTTTGCTGTGGAAAAGCTTGCATTACACAAATGCTATGTAATTATGCAGCAAGTATACACCCTTTCATTCAGTTGCACATAGTGATTAATGAGTTGTGATTCTTCTCTGAACAGAAATGGCTGCTCGGTCTCATTGTCAGATGATTCTGGTGGGCCTTCCCACTCAGATGCTATTAGAGCAGTCTGCTTCAGTGCAAATGGAAGGCTCTTTGCATCAGCTGGAGATGATAAGCTTGTGAAAATTTGGAAGACAGGTTCGTGGAATTGTTTGCAGACAGTGTGAGTATTTAATTGCTTTTGTAGGATTATGCCCTTGTGGAACATTGCTTTGCAATAAGTGTTTATTTGAACATTTTTTACAAGTCTGCTATCATTCTGGTAAATTTAGAAAATTGGGACTTGCTTGTATATACACAAAAAAAGAGATTTTTGAAGGCAGAATATTGGTGCTTGATGTATTCACGATTTACAAGCTTTAGTTATTATATTGCAAATTATTATACATAATTAAAGGAGATCAACCTTCATGATACATAGAGTTGGAGTACAAATTTTATGTAAACCTTTTAAACTTTTATTTTACTAGTTGGTTTGGACAATCTGAGCTTCAGTTGAAGATTGGAACGTTCAAATTAATCTAGACCCTTTAGAATTTTACATATTATTGCTATGTTTTGATTATTCATCAAAGTTTAGCAAAATGCACGGTGTAAGGAGCACTTACGTTAGAAAATACACTTTAAAGATTTTTCTGATAGATCCAACTCGTGAATGTTAATTATCAATTATTTTAACTGAATATACCAATTTAGACACCTTTATTATATGTATCTAGAAATTCCACATCTCTATTCCTTTAAACTATTGGTCTTCTAATGGATAACTAAAATATGATGAATTTTGTAAAATAAAATTTTAATATATTAATTGGAAGCCTTTTTCATTTCTACGATCGCATAGAATCCTACCCATGAATTCTCTTGATAAGTTGGCATTGAATCTAAATGGACAATTTGATGATTTTAGTGAACCTTTTATTAATATATATTATTTCGTTTATATTTACAGATTCAATCTATAAGATGGCCCAAGCTTACTAGGAACTCTATCTCTTATCTAGTATGCATGAGTTGGAGTAGAAAATGCATAACATTAAACTAAATTTACAGAAATAACATGCCTTCACGACATTGTTTTACATGTACACGGAATTATGCACTCAGATATAGCTATAATATCTTCGATGAACAATGTTACAGGTTTTCTGAGAAGAGAGTTAGTGCTATTTCAGTAAGCAAAGATGATCTTTATGTTACCTTTGCTGACAAGTTTGGAGTTGTTTGGGTAGTTCCAGTATGTGAAAGCAGCGATGACAGAACAAAGGCTGAAAAGAATCCTGTCCCGCTTCTAGGCCATTATTGTAGCATAATTACAAGTCTGGTATGACCTACAATGTTCTTTTTTTTCTTCTTTTTTTTTGGACCATAGTTTTACACATTAACCTTAGATATGATTCAACCTTTCTTGTCTCTGAACTACATTAGTTTTGTTTCATATGGGAGAGTTTTACACATTAACCTTCAATACGATTCAACCTTTCTTGTCTCTGAACTACATTAGTTTTGTATCATATGGGAGAATTCAAATGATAGTTTGTACTCATGTTTAATTGTTTATGTAAGTAGCTCTCGTGAAAGCTTTACTATATCTACCATGTTGTGGTGCTTGAGAATATATAGATCCAATTTACCATAGAGGCAGACAATAAATAGGTACAGAGAGCAATTTGTGAAATGATTATTAACATGTATAAACGATCTATAGAAGATGACAAGAGATTTTACTAGGTCTAGGGAGATGGAATGCTCAACTCCATGGGTTGCTATAGTTTGTAGTGCTTCTTCAAGCACTTATATCAATGTAGGTAAATGGATGTTGTTAGGCTTGGTAGTATAGAAAATAGATTTAGTGATTGATTATAAACTTTTATGGTTTAAACTATATGGTTATGTCCTGACGGTCATCAAACAGGTCAAGAGATTTAGAGAATAAACTGTATACCACACAATAAAGTTCTGGACGAGGACTAAAGAGTAGAAGATTTTAATACCTTGAGCTTGAATTAGTGATCTCTTTTTAAAAACTTTGTAGCTGTGTTATTTGACCCTGCTAGCCCTTTTTTTTATGGACATGCAGAGTTTCTCACAAGATGGCAGGTTTATTGCAAGCGCTGATCGTGACTTTAAAATTCGGGTACTCATCTCTGCTCCATTGAGATGATTTTTAGAAGGAATAATGCTTCTGTAAAGGTTTGCTAATATGCTATGATGTGTGATTACAGATTACCGTATTCCCTAATAACCCTCTTAAAGGAGCACATGAGATACAAAGCTTTTGTCTTGGTCATACAGAGTGAGTTTCTTTGTGCAATCTTATTTTAGGTTATTCTTTCCCATCTACACGAACTCTCTTCATCATGAAGCATTAGTATTTGGTCTTATGCTAATAATATGAAGAGATTTTTCCTTCTTTTAGCTTATATATATTGTTGCACTAAGTGGAACACTTGGATCCTATCCATCCAGAATGTTGTCTGTGTCTTTATTCTTTTAGGACCAAAGACTTAAATTTATTAAATGTTGGGTCGACGTCAGTGGTGACTTTCTTGGCAAAGAAGGTTTTAGACCTGTAAATTCACTACAGTGTAAATTCGTAATATGCCTGCATCTTTATTTTCTATGACGATCCTTTTTAGTTCAAGTAATTTGTCTACAGTATAGCAATAGACAAATCAGAAGGCAAGTTGTGTATCCTCTAAGCTCGCTTTTAGCTGTCATTAGCAAGATATCTTTGTTTGCAACTTTACTTTCTAGATAAAATTACCAATGACTTTTAGGGACGCATGAAATCTGTTGAACCTTAGCTTTATTGCTTCATGATTAACTTGTGCTAAGTGCTTAAGCTTGACCGCCCAGTGCACGATGGTGTTTGCGTACCCTTGTTAGGCCCCTTTTTTGTTCTTTTTTTCTTAACCTGACGTGAGGATTTTTAGGCCATACCTTTTGGAGCATAAGATGAAAGTTTGTACACAGGACTATGAAAGCTTAAGGAACTTTTTCCAGGCTTGTTAATCTCAGTCAACAGATTTAAGTAATGTTTGATATGTTTTAAACTTGTTATGTCTGTGTGACATACATTTTCTTAAGCTGCCATCTAATGAACTCTTTGGTATTACTATTTAGATTCTTAGCAAAGTAATTGAAATAAACTCTGTTAGTGTAAATGTGAAATGAATTGCAAATGGCACTTCATATCAAGTACTAATTTGTTTCATTTTGGCAGCTTCGTCTCTTGTCTAGCCTTTGTTAATCCTTCTCAGCATGTAAATCGCTTCCTTTTATCCGGTAGTGGTGATTCAACGGTGGGTAACTTTGCTGATATTCGTAGTGAAGGTTTACTTGTCAATGTTTTCGTCTTTCTTGTGCTCAGCATTTGATGTTCTTGGTCCTTGCAGGTTCGCTTATGGGATTTCAAATCTGGACATCTTCTTGATACTTGTGAAGTAGGAAAAAAGGTATTGTATTGGTACGTACTTCTCTGCATATGGCGTGTTTAGAGCACTTGATTGGCATAAACAAGGTGGTCCTTCCCTTTATATCTGTACATACACTTCTCTGCATGTGGCATACTTTTATAGAGCATTCTGGTTCATAGATGGGGTGCTTCACTTTTTTATTGTCAACCCATTCAAAATTTCTCCCAAAACTGTATAAAAAAGATTTTGCGAAGTTTTGTATTTTGTTTTTTTCCCACTCATTTTTGTCTCACTCTTTATGAAGGCAGGACTATTAGGACATAGCGGAACTGATGATCTGGAGATGCCTGTGGTTACTGATATTTGTGCCACTCCTGATGGGTCATTAGCTGCTGTTGCTATTCAGAGGTGAGTGTGTTTTCATCTTATAATGCTAAATCACAACTTTTCTCCCAAGCAAAAGTGGGAGTTCATATGTGAGCCACTGGGTTTCCCATGCAGAATTTATTGTGGATTTCAGTGCTGACCTAATTGGGTTTTTCATATTGGCCGAACTCGTCCTAATTCTATAAAACTGGCACGTTCTTGACTCAGGAAAGAATCGTATGGATTCAATACCAGATCCAGAAAGTAAATAGTAATACATGGATCCGGATAAGCACTATGGATCTGGAACTTAATTTCAAACAGCAGAACCCATATATTTTGTTCTTGAATCTGATAACGGCTGAGGCCAAACTTGTGTTTATTGGTAATAAACTTCACTACTTATAGTATAACTTCTGATAATTTTTTCCCCTTTTTTCCCCCTAATGCAGCTTGCAGGGAATCATGCTTTTGAAATGCGAATATTCTACAGCAGCTCTTGCTGTTCTAAAGGTGAGAAATGAGCTACCTAACAAACCAAAAAGTAATCATGCAATAAAAATTGAATACTGCATTTGTAATCCTTTTTGCAGTCTATCAAATTGACAATTCATGTAATGAAGGTTGTTTTAGACACCAGTATATAATTTGACTTCTCATAATTTAAACTCTAAACCAACTCTAAACCATCCAGGTTTATCAACTGTTTGATTCATACTTGTCATTTATAAGAGACCTTGGATCATGAGGACTAGAATATGTGAACATGACTAGAATAGGTATAACTTCCACTTGCTTCATGTTTAATGGTTGGTTTTACCTGCAAAATATGCAATTCCGTATGTCTGATTTCTTTATCTATAAACTGCCTATTTATTTTTTTAATGAATACATGGTACTAGATGCATCCAGTACGTGGAGAATAATTCCTGCACTTAGACTGAATATAATGTTATGTTGATCCCTGATCTGAAGGAGCCTGGCAGATTTTGTTTCCTATATAGAGAATCCTCATTGCTTTCCTGAGATTATAGTTACTTCTACCCATCACTCGTACCTCACAAAATTCTCCCATGCATGTTCTTGTGCAGGTTGTTTCAATGGGAGAAGGTTATGTGCCTACTAGCCTGGGAACAAGCTTGTCTGCAGGACGATTATGGGCTGTGATTGGTGCATCTAATCTTCCCAATGGCACTACTCGTCGGTTCGCAAGGCTTAGGGTTGTTTCGAACTTCTGCAACGACTTGGAGAGTGACCAAGATCCTATCCTTTTGGGGGACAATGAAATTCCACATAGTGAGAAAGTGCTGTCGGAGTTACAAGGCAGTTTTGATATTGCTAAAGATGGTGATGCAGTAATGGTTGCAGTTGAAGCAGTGAAAGTTGGGATGCGTAATTTGATGAACAAAAAACAGTACTCAGTGGAGAAAAGGGATTTCAGAAAGAGGGGTCGAAATGATAGAAAGTTAAAGAGGTAGTGCTTTTCTAACAGCGAAGTATTTTCAGAGCTGGAATCAGTAGATATGAGTAGAGGTTATAGAGTGGAAAGTATTATTGTTGGAGAATGCATTAGAGCCTTGTGAAATAAGCTAGTTGTTGATCAGGTATTTATTTTGGGTGGACGATTACTCGATTCTCCATTTCTGTACCAGTAACTTGAGCGTGAGAAATTAGTCAGTAGCTGTTGAGAGAGGTTGTACAATAGCATTGTTGAAGTAGCTGCAGGATCCAATAATCTGGGATATATTTGTTGGAGCTGGTAATTTGTATAGAAGTAATCGTCATTTGTAATGTTGTTGATCACCAAGGGATATTCCTGGGTCCTGCTTTTGGTATTATTCTTGGCCTTAAACATATGTAAGATCAACTAAAAGCACGTTACTTATTTCGGAAGTACGTTTGGAAAAATCAGTTTGTAAAAGGTGAGTTACTAAAAAATAGTTCTTGGAACTGGGTGTGTTTATTTTAGAGAGAAAATGAGTATTTAAAGTGACCCTCTAGTGTAAAGTAAATTCTTTTTCTCTAATGGTACACTGAATTCTGTTCCAACAGGCAAGCAGGTTTGTTTTATAGTTTCTCTGTATTTGTTTCTTATATCTTGATGTTTCTTTCAGCAGAAGCCTGTAAGTGATTCTTGATGGTCTTCATGTCGAATTCAAGAGGTTTATTGTTAGTTATAGTGTTGGATATCTCAGAATAATAAGATCCCGTATTGTATTTAACTTCTAAGAGGTTTAAAGAAAAACTCAATTTAATGAGTTGGATAAAGTGTTCCTTGCTATTGCTATCATACAATTTTGTGTTTGTACCTAGCTACTAGTTGATAATGTTCAAGATTAAAGGGTTTTTCGAAAGGGATCTCCTTGTCAAAGACCTGTACTTGGTTTTGCTTTTCACTGTTACTCTCAAGTTCCCAAACAAACATTAAGGTTTAAACAAGCAATATCTCTCAAAATTTTGGTTGTGATGAAGCATAGTGCTTTCATCAACAACCTAAAGGATTTTGGTAGAGAATATATATGATCAAATTATCTTTTATCAATTTTGTTGTGTTTTGCCATATCTATGATCAACTCTTGAAGAACAAGGAGGGGAAAACATAGGGACCCAACTCTTTGTTCGATACCAAACTTTTTCTATCTTTTGAAGCTCTTTATGTCTGTATTTGTATAGGTCCAAACTATGATAGAACCTAACACTTAGAGCAATCAAAACTATGAGATAAGGAATGATAGTGACGCACACATGTGAGACATAAAACACTTATCTATCTACCTGAAAGTGACCATGCTTTTTTGGCAGCTAGAGTTGGTCCCATTGTAGTATGCAACATATACATGGGGCAATCAAGATAGATCACTGACCTTGGATGGTTTTCATTTGAAAACCTGCCTATTTAACTTTTTCTTTTGAGAGATGAGCTTTACTTTCTTATCATAGACCTTGTACACCTTACTGAATTCTGTGATGGTAAGTTTACTACTAGAAGCAACTTGACTGTGTTATTAAAATGTAGTTATCTACAAATTTGGTACATAGACCAGACTTAGCGTAATAGTTTGGCATTGAGAGGGAAGGAGGAGATGTGCCCTCTGTTAAGCGGTCAATATTGCTACACATCACAAGTGCCTCAACAGCAGTATGAAATAAAGTTGAGAATTACTATCATATGCCTAAAAAGTGGTGGTGAGTGCATTGTGATTCTTGTTACGCATATGATTTGTTGATGTCTGGTACTTTTTTTAGTTTATAGCCAGGAGAGTCTTTATACTAGCAAAAGAGTTCCAATTTCTGTTACATATACTACTAATTAACTCAAAACCTGTGCTTATCAAAGCCTTCCCAACTCAAAGCAAAAAAAAGAATAACAATGTAAACCTATAAAAAAAGTCCCACTTGCTTACTTGTCTTAATGGAGTTTTATTCATCAATGGATAAATATTAGTAGGTTTCCTGATTGGATAAGATTGACCAAGAAAGACTGCTTGAATTTCTTGGTAAATTGTTTCCAAGGGACCCCCTTCCAAGTTGGAAGTAAGTTTTTTTTCTTCTGTAGCAGGTCTGGAGGCATGCAAGCTAACAGTGTATCTGTTCTTATCTTCTCTGGGCAAGAGAAATATAAGGGCCCATCTATCCCAATCACTCAAAGGACGTGAAAAGAACTTAAAAACAAGTGAACAACCAGTAATTTAGAATTTAAGACAACAGTTTTATATAACAGTCTTCTATATGTTTGCTTCTTATGTTGAGTTGCAGTAACCACAGAAGCCACAATGCAAATTTAGACTAGCAAGGGGTAGGGTACGAAATCAAGGTAAGAGTTCTGTTCTTCAACAGTAAACAATTGGGACCAATCACAGTGCTGACAAAAACCTATCCTAAAATTAAGAGTAGATAAACAATAATCAAAACGGAATCTATAACAGGATCTAACATATGTAGATCTAATTAAATCTTAGACTAAGTTAGAGTGTTAGACATAATAGCTTACACCATCTCGAAAGGAAATTTGCTTGGTGGTATGGCAAGCAACCCATTGGCTTTGATCATCTAAGGGCTATACAGGGTCCAGCTGCATGGATCATTATTACAAAGTTCATACAAATTTCACAAGTTTTTACGTATGGCTGTGAATCTAAATTCTCTATTTAAGCCTGGAATCAACTATGTGGATGAATCCACAAATGGAGTTATTTTCCGGTGACTCGGTGATGCTGCAAATTAAATCTCTACTCTGCCATGCATTACTATGATATGTAAGTTAGTCATTGGCACCAACGTTTCAAAAGGTAATATTGAATAGGAGTACAAAAAAGGGATTGGAGGAACTCGGGCATGATCCGCAAGAGGGTCTTTGAGAGAGGACTCTAATAAAGCTAACAACCACAGGTTAAATGGAAACTAGCTTTTTTTACTTTCTTCAAGATAAGAAAACAAATATATAGGGTAAAATGTTTCATCTTTGTCAGAATGGACATAGGACAAGAAGGGTTGCAGGATGCCTACCCACCCAACAGGCAAGGAATTCAGGGTGATGCTGTCCTTATAAGGATGGGGAACCCCTATAAGGATAGTTTAGGCAAAAAGTTCTATTCAAAAGTATGGTGCATTGTATAGGCTGGCTCACTTATTATGAAGAATTTTCTTTTAAACTTGATATAAATATTATGTTCATAGGCAATAGAGCAAGGTTCTTGAAGCATTTGTCCTATGATTTCAATTGAATTTTTAGTCATATATTATCCAAAATCCGTAAGGCTAGCTATAGGCCAATATCATATATCTCGAATATATATCCATGATAAACTTCATTGCATATTCCTCTCTTGCTCATTTGATTCCAAAACATAATGAAATAAGGATACATCACTGCTTTCTATCATCATTGGATGGCCATTGCCATCACTATGATATGTCGTACATGGGACATAGTAGTTCTTGTTTCATGAATGATTTAAAAGAGAAGAATCCCTTCAATATTTTCATCATCCTACTCATTTCCTTTTAACAATGGCCCACGCATGATTAAATGGATGTTTGGAATAACTTACCATTATATTTTCACTCCAATTTATTATTTTATATTTTTTAATAAAATTTTTATAATATTTTACAGAATTTATTTTAACAAAAAATTTTATATTATAAAATTTTATTATTATTATTTAATTAAAATTAAGATTTATTTTAAAAAATTTCTAAAATAATTTTTTTCTAAAATTTTTTTTTCAATAAACACTCGCGAATATCTTCTATAGAGTTCTTTGGCTTTGATTCTTCATTGCTTTTTTCATCATTTTTTTCAATTTTTTATTTTCCAAAAAAACTTCTATTATAGTTTATATTTTCAAAAAATTAGAAAAAATATATAAATTATATATATAATTTTATATTTTTTAAATAAAAAAAACTTATTTTTAAAAATCTCACCAAAAATTACATTTCAGAATAATACATTAATTTACGTAATTCCAAATGACATCATGTTTCTTTTATTTCATCTTCTGTATGATATGATTTTAGAAGGGGGTCCTTGATGGTTGCCTCCATTACCTTACAACTGCTGCTGATGAATGATAGTATTACTGTGTCCTATGACTGTCTTACATTCATTTGGTTAAAAGAAATAGAATTATTCAATATAAAGCAACTCAAAAATTTTAGCAGTAATAGTATTAATGGGATGTGGTAGGCTTGGAAGCAAGTATTAAAAATCACCCCAAGTATTAAAAATTTTAGCAGGTTCCTGGATTGCTCAAGGACTATCTTCCATTTCTCTAGTGTAGAAATTTGGACAAAATAATACCGTAGGGATATTTAGGAGTGCTTAAAATAAATTTTAATTTTTTAAAAGTTAGAATTTATTTTAAGGCTTTAAAAAAATATAAGTTTAATTTTTTGATATAAAAAGATAAAATTATACATATAAAAAATTGTACGATATACGAATTTATTTGTTTTTTAAATTAAAAAAATTAAATACTATCAAAAATTTATTAAAAAATATAAACACTTTTTTGAATAGCAATATGACTATAGGTACCATCAAATACCGTCTATATAATGTTACTTGTTTCCATGATTTGCCCTTTGAAAAACAAAAATCATTAATAGATTAAATACTACCTAATACTCAATGATAAAGATTTGTCCACCTTATTTATATTACATAAACCATAATACTTCACACAAGATAACATAAAATGTTTGGTGCACAACTAAGTTATGCACTTTCGGAAATGCTTATAATAAAGAGTTTGTTTTAATAAAAGATATTAAGAACAAGCTTAATTTTTTTAATTTAAAAAAATTATATATCTATATATATATATATATAGATATATATATATAAATTTTACGATATAATACTTTTATCTCTTTTTAATATTTAAAAAATAAAATATTATAGAGAGTTTATTACAAAATATGAGGTGCTTTTTTGGATTGAAAATTACATGATAAGTTAAGCCAAACGTTCCCAACATATAATGTGCTTTGTGGATCGATTGCCACACCCTGAGGTTCATCTTGACTTGATTACAATACAATAGGTTTATTAATAAATCATGCAACCATCAATTCTTAGCGAATATAAGTTTGTGTCGGATAAGATAGAGTAGTTTTATTAGATAATTTCGCATTTAAGAGCCTAATATTCCTTGTGTCATCCCTTCCCTTAATAAGATTCTTCTCTCATGCAATCATGGTACTCATCCCTCCGTCAAGACAAATGCATTCAAGGGTTTAGGTTATGATTGAGGTACGCATTGGCCGTGTCCATTTCAAGGGCTCCATTTAGAACGTATTTTAAATTCACGTAATTAAATTTTAAGAAACTAAATTTTGTAAAAGTAGAATTCAACAAAAAATGTAATTTAATAGAAGTACAGTTTGGAGTGATATTTGAAATAAGTGAAGTGGAGTTTGAAATTAAATTTTGATACAATTAAAGTCGGTGTGAAAGTGAAAATAAAGTTTGGAGTGACATTTGAAAAACGTAAAGTGATTCAACTTTAAATCTGGAAAGAAAAAGTAAAATTTCGTGTATTTAAAACAAGCCCTTAGAGTGAAAGACTATTTAAATTTGCGTTTCTAGAACGTATCTTAACTTTCTAAATAATCTTTTTTAAAAATTAAATTTTAATAAATTATGCATCATAAAATTATTATATATAATTTTTTAGTAATTAAATAGATAAATAGATGGATCGGAGCAAATTAAATTGCAGCAGGGTTTTATTATGTGAACAACAAAATAGTTACGATCACTTCACGGTTAGAAGGGTTCTTTTCCACCATCAATGCATATATCAAACAATATTTCAATAATGAATTAGTTTCAATTTAGGTTTCGGACTTCAATCAAGATGCTATTTTGTTCTTTATACTACGCACGATTATATCATATATCCAACACCAACTATCCAACTAATGGATGTTTGGCTTTTTCTCTTTTCTTTTTTGAAATATTTTTTTTTCAATTAACATATGATGTTTACATTTTTTTTCTCATTAGATGTCCTTCGTTCATGATTACGAGTGATAGATATTAGACCTTATTGATCGAACCAGCTGTGTATGGGCATTTTTGAAATACGTATGTATTCTTCTATTGCGTGAAATTCTTCTAATAAGATTCTAAGGCAATTGCTTTCCATGTAGTTAATTCATGCAACCTTATCGTTGTTGGATCAACTTAGGTGAGAACAAAGGAGAAAGAGGACTACAATCAGAATGTGTTTTCCATTGTTATGTCCCTTGCACTGGGTCCTAAGAAAATGCAAACACACATTTACCTAAACAACTAAGTTGAAGAAAAAAGCCAACGCCTATTTTCTCTTCTCCTATGATAGAGGAGCAGGGTCTTTTTTTTTTCCTTTTGATTGATTATATTGCTCGAAGAGAATTAACAAAAGCTATCTTTCTTTTATTAAACGAAACGAATCATAGAAGTTTTTGGTATACCAATTTAGTTTAACAATGGCTCTTTGTTCTTCGTTCTTACATTATATAACACTCTTGAGTGGTGTGTATCAATCCAAATCGTTGAGAGTACTAAATATCTAGGTCGTTTGTAATTCAATAATTCATTTTGATAAATTATGTCGAATATATAGTGTGTTAATTTAAAACTAGATGAGCATGCAAAGTTGGAACTTCTTTCTATCTATTAATTACTTTTAGACTAAATACTTAGTAAGCAGCTTGTCCAAATTACACACAATAATTTTGCAAAATCCACAAAATTCAATATATGAAATGAAACTTTGGAAGCATTTGGCATCCATTCCAAAAGAATATCTTTTAATTTTTCAATATATTTTAATAATTTTTTAGAAAATTTATTTAAAAAATTTAAAAATATAGATAAATTTTTATATAGTAAAATCTTTTTGTTGGTTATTATTATTACTAGATAAAAAATTAAATCTTATTTTTCAAAAATAAAAAATATTAAAATAGAATTTATTTTAAAAAAAATTATTTTAAAAACACTCTGTTAATCACAAAACTACCAAAAGTTTGTGTGTGATGAGAGTTAGGGGGTGATAAGGGTTAGGGGGACCGGACCCAACTTAAATCAAAGCTACCAAAAAGTGCGGTCCCTTTAAAGGTTGTGATAAGGGTTAGCTGGTGTACGTCACACTCTCATATCATGCATCTCCCCAAAGTTTAGTTTGTTTTGGATGGATGCAAAAAATCGGTTCCATCCATGGGATCCTTAGGATGGGATGGAAGTTTTTGTTGCTTTACTTCTCTTCAATCACACAAGTAGGGCTGTAGGTATTAGCTAAAATACAAGAACCTAGGGTTAGCTTTTGGAGGCACCCTTCATGTTTCCCAATAGGGAAAATGGAGGACAAAAGTTATCTTGCCTAACTGAACCACTATTGTTCAGGTAGGGTTGGTCTAATGCACACAATCCAAGGTGTTTAGGAGCAATTTTTGGATTATTTGTTCTATGCTTAATTTTTATTTGGCTTATTTTGCTCCTGATCAATGAGATCAATATTGCTCTTATTTTGGAGAGCAATTCTTCAATAAAAGTATTATATGTGTGCTTTTTTTTTTTGAAGAACTGCTGGCTCAAAAAAGAGAAATGAATTCAATTAATTAATTAATTATTATTCTATATAATACAGACAAAAAAATAGAGAGTTCTGTATCTAAGTTGTCCTTTACAATTCAATGACCTCTTCAATTCTATGATAGACAACTCTTTTAGGAAAAATTTCATGACTCAAATCAAATTGAATGAGAAACAGAGCATGCAACTTCAACAGGGTAAATTAAATGAAGGAAAGCAGTGATTACCATCAAAGTCACTGCACCAAAAAGTTAATAAGCATTTGCAGCAATTATAGCTTACATTTATATACTAACATATAGGCAATAGTATTTACAGAAAAAGACATTTAATTAAAACCTTAACTTTTTTCTTCTCATAAAAAATTATGATTCTGACTCAAGTGTTCATCCATGAATTTTTTTCTATTCGTAGCATAACAATGCAATGTGTATTTAATTGTATATTAATTTTTATAGATCACTAATTATTTTAGTTGTAGGCCCAACTCTAATCCCTGTGATTCATTAGCTCAATTTAATATTTTTCTAAAAAGAGTTTCAATTTTAGTTGGGTTCCTTTCATAAAAAAGTGATTATTTAAAAATTAAGTTTTGAAGTGAATTTTTAAAAATAACTTGTGAGTAATTTTTTGAAAAGAAAAAAATCACTTTTAGAAGTAAAAGAACATATTTTTTATTTTAGTTTCGATTCGGAGATGAATGCAAAATTAAAAAACCAATTATAAATTAAAGTCACCATATATACCTAAAGTACATTAAGCAACTTACCAATATTTGAATGAACCACCCACTTATTTATTATCTAATTGAACAAAACTCATTGATTTCATTTAGTAATTTAATTTACTTATCTCCGTGCGGCGGAGCCCACTAATTATGATGACGACAGAACAGTAATTTCCGGCCCCCAAAACTTAAAATAATTGTAGACTTTCAGCATGCTGTGCAACAGTCAGTGACATATCAGTAATAATGTGTTAAATTTATCAAGGTCAGGCTTCGTGGATATTTGTTAGTAATTTTCAATTATTCTTATTTTAAATTTTATTTTATATAATTTTAAAATATAAAATTTTAAATAAAGTTCTCATTACTTATTTTAATTTAAATAAAAAAAGTTTATATATTTTAAAATATTTTAATTTTAGAAATAATCAATTCTAAATTACTTTTTATATCATATTCTCTTCATCATTAGGGTATATTTACTAACATTTCAAAATTTTACTATTTAATTTAAAACTTACTATTAATATAAAATTAATATAAAATACTTTTTATTAAATATTTTAAAACCCCTAAATAAACACGCACTAACTCAGACTCTAGTTCGGACCGATCTTGTCTAAGGGTGTGTTTTTTTGGCTTTAGAAGTGAGTTCTTTGAAAGTGAGTGTTAAAAATAGTATTATTGGAAGTGATGTATTCTTTTTGTATTGAAAAATATGTGGAAGTGATTTCTTATGTTCTTTTTGTAATAAAAGATGAGTTAGAAGTGACTTCTTAATAGAAAAAAGTGACTTTCGGGTATAAAAGAACACACTCTAAATCTGTGTTTAGCATCTGGATTGGTTTATTATGTGTTCTCTTAAACCATATACATGCATTAGCATCTGTGTTTAGTCCATAATCTTGCCTAAATTCAATACCACCTGAGATTTATTTATTATGTATTTATTTACTTTTTTGAGCATAATATAACTTATCTTAAGTGATCATAAAGCGAAAGTTGCATGCTTATTTATTATTATTCAACTTAATTAAACATAAATGAAATGCAAAGAAGAAACGTTTTATGTATGTATTCAGTCAGGATCACGACCAGATTAGACCACATAATCTAAGTGTTTTCTTTTTCATTTTTGTTTATTAAAGCCGTGCTCATGAAAGGAAAAAACAAAATAAGAAATATTTCACGTACGTGCTTAGTCAATTAATATTATTAAGCTAGTAATAGAAAAGGTCGCACTTTTGAAATTGAAGCAATTTTTATTTTTCAGAAAAGAAAACCAAGCAAAAACTTTTCTGTTTTTGTTTTTCTTTTCTTTCACTGTGCTTGTGTGTTGAGTGTGGTAGTGATGGTGTAATGGTGTCGTGCAGTCGTGGTGACTGTCAAGCTCTTTAAAATCCAACCCTTCAACCTTCCCCTCCTCTACTAGATTTTCCAACAAAGGACCAGTATTCGTTCAGATAGAGAGAGAACCAAACAAACAGTGAGTTGAATCGAAGCTTAAAGAAGACATTTTTATCTCTATTATGGTTTCTCTTGATCCGCGTAGTTTGTTGTCTGTAGTTTTGGTGGGGAATTTGTGGCTGTTTCTGGTTTTTGGGGTGGTTTTCCTCTTTCTGGGTAGTTCTTTCTTGTGGGAATTTTGCAAGAGTTTTGGTGTTTAAGTTGGGCAACCAAATGTCTGTTTTTCTTGTACTTGATGAAGAACTTATAGCTATTTCTGTATTTGGAGTGGTTTTCTCTTCTCGGTAGTTTCTTTGAGGGAGGATTTTGGTGTTTTAAGTTGGAAGTTTGTGTTTGTGCCTTGATTCCTTGTTTTAGAGTCGGATGAATGCAAATGAAGACATTTCTTAGAGTTTTACATTTAAGAAGTTGAATTAAATTGAGAGAAAGATGCGCGTTTTCTATTGGGTTTAGGAGCTGAGTTCTTTGATTGAGATAAAAGAAACTCTTTTTTGGTTGAGTAGTGGAGTTTTTGGTGTACAAGTTAGTTAAGCTGTAAAGAAACAGAAGGTTTTGAGAAGGTGACCGGAGCAGAAAAAGAAACTACGGAGAAGAATTTCATCTCAAGCCAGTGTAAGTAAATAGTCCTGTTATATTAAGAGTATAATTTTATTTGAATTCTTTGATTGATTCCTTACATAGATTATACTTATCTGTTAGAGTCTTTATGGCATTGGAGTATTATCTCAATAAAGTTTAGAAGAGTATATGATGAACTTCTAAATATAATAATGGAGGTGTTGAAAGAGGAAGAATCATCTTTCTCTTTTCCTTTTTGTTCCCATATATGCACATTTCTTTGTTAAATTTCTCCTTTTCTCCTTTTGTTTGCAGTGTTTTTCATTGTTTTGATGTACTCAAGCAAGGCTATAAAGCATGATTAGGAAGAGATCAAGGACAGTAAGCAACAGCGGCAAGGCAACTCTAACGCCTGATAACCTATTCACTTCAGTCCCTTCTCTAACTAGTAATCAACCAAGGCATTTAACCTCTTCACTCTTCCAATCTCCTGCTAAACACTTTATAGGCCTCTCTGCTAAATCTAACTCCATGGATTCCTCTGAAAGTACTACGAGGAGTCCTACATCCTTAGTTGAAACCAAAATTTTCTCTTCTTCATTCAAGAATACATTCTTCTCTGACAGAAAATCCATCACTCAAGTTCCAACAACTGCAGTAGAAACAAAGCACGAATTTTGGGGGAATGGGGAGACCAAGGCAATAGGACTTGGCCTTGTTGATGTTTTGAGCAAAGAGAACAGTGATCCCAATTCACAGAAGCCACAGAGTAGGATGGTGATCCTTGGCTCTCAGCTTAAGATTCAAATCCCTGTAGTTGGCTCGAATTCTGTGTCGCCGACTGGCTCCACTGAGTGCGTGCACTCTCCTATAGAGTTTGGCATCAAAAACAGGGACTCACAGCTGGCTTTATACTCTCCTGCCCATAGATCACCTAGTCTGGCTCGTGATGGAGTCAACTCTTCGCCGAGGGTGCTAACAGGGTCCTTGTCACCAAGGGAGATGGAGCTCTCAGAGGATTATACCTGTGTCATCATGCACGGGCCAAATCCAAAGACCACCCACATCTTTGACAATTGCATTGTGGAGAGTTATGGAGGTGATGAGTTTGTTATGCTGAGCAAGAATAACAATAATTCCTCATCAGATCTATTGAGTTACTCATCAGATGATTTCTTGAGCTTCTGCCATGCATGTAAAAAGAATCTTGAGCAGGGAAAACATGTTTTCATGTACAGGTCAGCCTTCAAACTTGTTTTCTAACTCACCTTGGCTCTTGTTTGATATACTCTAGTGAATATCTTCATATTTTTTAATGATGAAAGTTAACTGATTATGCTGTTTCATTTTAAGAATGAATAGATGCGAATAAAAGCATTCTTCCATATGCTGTTTCATTTTACGAATGAATAGATGTGAGTAAAAGCAGTCTTCCATTAGTCAAATATGCTATGAATAGAGTCTTGTTGGATTTATCATAACTAGGAGTAAACTCTTATATAATTGTTTCAGGAATCTAGGACTATCCGACTTATGCATGCATTGCTAAGACTTTTAAAAGATAAATTACTCTATCACACCCCTAATGGTTTCTATAATTATTGGGCATGTACATATCACTCTTTAGTTACCTTTTTAGTGGCTTTTCCAGACACAAGTACTGTTTGGGATTCTGTCCACCAAGGTGACTGAAGACTATATAATGTACTCTCTGAAATCACTAATGACCATTATTCACAGGGTCCATAACTTTCAGTGGCATCTTTAGTAACCCCTGAACCCAACCACCTTTGTCCTCAGCAAAGTTTATAGGTAAATCAGCCACATATTTAAGATCTAAGGAGTCACTATTCATTTCACTTCATCACTCAGCATGGCAATGATATATTGTTCTCATGTGAAATGGAAAACATAGCGTCTCCATGATCAGTTTAAAAACTTGTCAATTTTGTAATGAGAAAATATACTTGTTCTTGGGATTTTAATGTCAAGTGGACTTGGAAGTTACCAACGCCCGTTATTGTGGTCAATTATCCCCTGTGGTATTATGGGTGCCTGAACAAAGTTGCTGTCCTTCTTTCAATCTTAGAATTTGTGGCTGCATTTGTTTCTTTTCATAAGCATTTTGTTTGGATTGAGTTGATGTGTGCTTCGTTCTTGTGCAGGACATTCTACCCTTTAGTTTGTGGTTAAATATGTTACGCAACTTGTACCTTTAGAACACCTACGCATGAATATAACCTTCCAGCATTCACAAAGCCAAAGCTTCTGTCAGGCATTTCATTCTCACTGTAGCATAATGCTTTGCTGACATTTAACAGTGCTATTAGATAGCTGTAGATGAATAAAAAGATGCTTGGTGGTTTATTTATTCTTGATATATTATATTGTTAATTATCTTAACTATCTCGGTTGACCAAAGTCAATGAATGTATTTCAATGTCAGAGGTGAGCAAGCATTTTGCAGCAAGGAATGCCGATACCAAGAGATGTTGTTTGATGATGAGATGGATAAGTGCACCAAGGAAGAACCGTCCTTTTCTCTCTAGCAGGATTTGCTGCCAAGAATCAATTGGGAGTCACAGTTTAGGTTTTCCTTTTCTCTTCATTCTGTATAGCCATTCGCTTTGAGTCATAAATTCCATCACTTTCTGTGATGTTAATGTGGCTAATTCCCAGTGTGTGCTCCTCTTGAATTCATCTAGCTAGTTTAAATTCTGTTTCCTTTTCTCTCTGTTCACTTGATCATCAGGCATTTCCATTCCTTTTACTTGTGTTTCATTTTGCTACTCCTTGACTCATGATATCATATAGATTTAACAAAAGCAGTCCTACATAAAAGTAAAAGCGACAAACTTTTCAACTACTCAAAACACCCCAATAAGCTGAAAAGGCGAATAACTCGATTAAAATTTCTGATCGTATAAACAAAAAACACATTAGTAACTGCATATAATAAATTATTAATTATGATTTAGAATAATAATCAAATTGTTAGTTTCCGCTCAACTTATTTGGATCTAAAATCTGATTGGTGTTTTAGGGCTTATTTCAAATATACCAATTTTATGTCTTCAATTATCACTTCGAATTTTATTTTTCTTTCGCACTGAATTTTACTTTTATCAAAAGTTAATTTTAAATTTCACTTGACTTGATTCAAATGTCACTTCAAATTTTGTTTTTAAACTTTACTTTTATAAAATTCAGTTTCGTAAAAATTAGGGGATATTTGGGAGTGTTTATTGAAAAAAAAATTTTCGAAAAGGAGAGATATTTTGAAATTTTTTGAAAAATGAGTCCTATTTTTTTACTTCAAAAAAATAATAAAAGTAACTAACAAGAAGATTTTACGACGTAGAATTTTTCTCACTTTTAAAATTTTTAAAAAATTTCTATAGAATATTTTAGAAATTTTATTAGGAAACGTGAAATAAAAAATTGGGGGAAAAAGTTCTTCAAAATATGCCATTAGTTATGTGTATTTGGAACACACCTTTGATACATAGTTGTCAGACCCGGACCGACCTATCCGGATCGATCCGAAAAGCGTCGATTCGGACGGTAAATCGGTCCGAATTTGTAAAAAAATTGTTTATGCAATTGACCTGTTTTGACCTGCTTCAACCCGGTTGATCCGTCCGTCCGGATCAAACCAGATTGAAAAAATATTTAAAAAATTAATTAAATATTTTTAAATTGGGTTATATTTAATGCAAAAATAATTATTAATAGCTCTATGTTGAAAAATAATATGTAGTTTAGATTTTGCATGAATGTGATAATGTAAAAATATAATTGATTGTGTCTTATTTATAATATCAATTATTAGTGATTTTTAAAATTTTATATTATAAAATATTTAGACTCAAATATGTATACCTAAAAAAATTAGTTATATCTTTTTTATAATTTATCTATTTTATGGTTTTATCTTTTTCTAATCTCCTAATTTATTTAAATATTTCTCATTATAAATTTTAGTTAGTATTATTATTGTTGGTGTTGGCAATTATGGTGGCAATATTTTAATTTTCGTTGTGATTATTATTACTGTTGTTGTTGATAGTAATAGCATAATAAAAATACTTTAATTTTTTATTATGATTGCTATAGCTATTATTATTGGTAGTGTTATTGCCAGTAGATTTTTTACTATAATTATTATCATTATTAGTTAAAAATGCTTTAATATTATTGATCCGACGGTTCGATCGGTTGATCCGACGGTTCAACCCGAGAATCGTAATCCAGACAGTTTTTCGGTTCGATATCTGATCCGATTTTTATAACTATGCTTTTAATATCAGTTAAACTAGATAAGACAAAATTTGGATGCACGCGATTCGGTATAATTAAACGTACATCAGGATTTTGATAAAAGTATTGATCGCATCAACGCCAGCTTATTGCTCTGAGAAAATAATACATTGAAATGAAAAATGTTTTATTTTAATCTTGAGACACACTGAATGCATGATAATTCTAAAACTAGTACAAACCGAGATAGCTAATTGAAAATTGAGATGGAATTAACATCTGTACTTTGTAATTGGTATTAGAAAATAAGCAGTAGATGTGAAAATTATGGTACCAATTGAGGTACCTACAAAAGTATCCGATTATTATTACTAAACGTTACCGTATTTATCTTAAAATAAACTTATTTTTCAAAATAATCTTAAAAAATAAAATTTTATATTTATTTTATAAGTAAAATTTCAAATTAAGTTTTGAAAATAAATTTTTTATAAAAAATTTACTTCAAAATTTATTTATTTTGTATTAAAAATAATTTTAAAAAAGTAAATTTGGTGGGTTAGTAACAAGCTCTAATTATAAAATAAAGTTTAAGAAGTTAGATAAGAAACTATTCACTACTTGAATTCTAAAAGAACGAAAGTATTCATTATTTATTTTTTTGGCTTAAAGGACATAATGCATATCGTTTAAATATAAATGTAGTACAATATACTGGCCTCATTATTTAGTTTTTTAAAAATAAGATTTGAAAATGAGTTATTAGAAATAATATTATTGAAAGTGATATATCTTTTGTATTAAAAAATAAATTTAAATGATTTTTTATATTTTTTTATAAAAAATAAGTTAAAAATGATTTAGTAAAGAGAAATCAATTTTGTGTATAAAAAAAAACACCCTTAGGTTGGCTCAGCCCTGTCTAATGAATGGCCCAATATATTCTACTTTTCGCGGCCAGCTCCAATAGAGTTCGCGGATCCTCGGTCTTCCATCCAACTGCAACGAATGTTCCTTCGCTTGCTTTCCAGGTGATCTTTCATTTCAAGCAATTCGGGTAGTCATAGAACATTTCTGTTTGACTCTTGAGATTTTAGTGCCATGCTTTTCTTATTATTGTATGTTTTTTGTTTTCGGAAACTTTTGATTGTCTAGACCTTGACGCGATATCGTGCACACAAGTGTTTGTGAATTTGCTTGAAAGAGTCTGGTTGAATATTAACTTCTAGGTATGCTTCTGATTGTTGTTTGTCTATCTAGGTGTTAGTTAAGTGCTCTTAGTTCCCTTTTAAGGTGAGTATTAGAAAGCTATGCTTGCTTTGAAATAGCACACTAGTGCCGAAATCTGTGATTTATTTTACGGTCTTCGTTTCAAGTAGATGCAAAAATGTAAGTTTTTTGTATATTCTTCATTGGGGTATGCTTTTGGGACATGGGGGTCCTATATATTGTTGGATATAAGGGCGAGTTGGATTAGTTCCACATGGAATAAAAATAAGATACGAAAGGGGTTAATATATTAGAAAGTTCCAAAACTCATTAGTTAAATATTTTGGATTGGATTGGGCTTTTCTGTGTGTGGTGCGGACTCTTCAGGTTTAATTTTTGTTCTTAAGGTTAACTCTCTTAGTATTGTATCTCCCCAACAATAGCATCAGAACCGATAGTTTAGCTGAAATGGAGCCACAAGTGCACATAGTATCTAACACGAGCAGTGTTGTAAGCAGGTTAAGAGCAATGTAACTTGCATGGCCTTCTGCATGACGAGTAATGATTCAGATGCGTGTTTTTCAGTTTTTTCGAAGATTATGTGTATTGCATTTTGCATGTTGATTATCAGAATTTTATGTATTTTGCACATTAGTCGATGTACGTGTTTCATGTACTTCTGCTTCTAATCTTTTCAAGTAAGAAGAGAGTTTGAAGCAACTAAATTTTCCTGTTTGGTGTTCTATTTTGCTAAATCTGCCCTTGTTCTAGTTACAACCATGTGTAAACAAGATCGAAGGAATATGTTTCCAGTAGAAACTTGCAAATAAAGTTTCCAGCTGTCAATTTTCCTAAATGAGAAACATGCTGATTTTTCAAAAGATTGCCTTTCGATATGCTCAAAAGTCCAAGCTATCTTCACTCCCTCTATTTATGGAATGGAACTACCACGTTAGTGAGGATGCTGGTTATCATACTATTCTCCATGCATATAATAAGTCCGCTTTGAATGGTCTTGGAAATGATTCTGGCACCATTCACACGTGCACCCAGAAGGGACATCACACCCTATCTGTACTCTTCTTCTCCATATTAGCTGAACTGATTCTTATCCAAGCTCATGACCCTTCTAGACTTGCCGCAAAGATGCTTGATGCAGTAAGCGAGAACAGATTGGAAGATGCATGGAAGGCATATGAGAAGCAAGTGTTATGGATGGTTCCCTCAAAATTTAACCAGTTCATTTCAGGTTTTGCTGAGAGCTGTAAGGATATCTGGCTGAAGAACAGTTATAGCTTGGTGGAGGATGCCTTTGATGAAACAGAAGCATGACTTGGAAAGGGAATGCCTTATTTATTCGTTTTGCAAGGCATGAGCTTCCCATTTTTGCTTCAAATGTTCTTAGAGAATTTCTGCAAGTCGAAGCATGGCCACCCCTGTCAGCATGAATGGGTATCATAGGGTACATGTCTCAAACTGCAACTGTGGTATTTCTTGCTGCAGAGCTCGTTACTGAGATCTATTTTCCCTTGAAGGATAATTGAGTGGATCCTAGAGAAAAGGGCAATAGAACTTTACTGTCGATGAAGCCTTATGCTTTTGCATTTAACTTAGTCTAACTGCTTCTCTTTTGTTTGAGACCTCAAGAAACGCCGAGCAGCTTCTGGATCTGATGCCTCGATACGGGTGAAGCCAGATGCCAGCGTACTTTGTAATCACGGCTAGAATATTTGAAAGAAAGGGGCTGGTGGATGAGATAAGTAGTCGAGACACCTTGTAGAGCAAGATGCTGCCCTTGAGGATGAGTTTCGGCAGTTCTATGATTGCTTGCTCTCATGCCATTTGAAATTTGGAGACCTAAATACTGCCACTGATATGGTCTTGCAAATGCTTAGGAAAGCTAAGGAAGCAATGCAGTCATCAGCTTATGCAAAATTAGTATTGGAAGCTGTAGAAGGTGGCAAAAATGCTTTCCATAATCGGGAAGATTCTGAGGACAATTTAAATGTCCAGTTTGAGTTCAAATTAGTTGAACGTTCTCTTCCATCTTATAAGGAGTTTTAAAGGATGGAAACTTTTCACGGCTTGAAGCTGAGGCAAAGGAATCACTCAGTCTGCTATCCGAAATACTGCAGTTTCAACTTGAACTAGTCAAATCAGAACAAGGCTTCCTGCATCCAACTGCTACAATCTATGCTAAGCTTGTTAGATCTTTCCTGAAAGCTGACAAGATAAGTGAAGGCAGCTTTTCTAATTAAAGTTAATAAGGAAGATTCTGCTGTAGTACAGTTAGAAATGCTTGCATTTCACTTGGTTTGTTAGACCAAGCGCATGATCTGTTGGAGGAGATGAGTTTTAGTGGAATTAAAGTTGGGTCATCTGTGTATTCTTCTCTGCTTCAAGCTCGTAAAAGTGGAAAAGACAAGATGAGGCAACTTTGCTTTTGAAGGATGCACATAAGAATGGGTTTCTGCTCTATTCAAGCTGTTTATGAAGCATTAATTGAGTCACGTGTGCATAAGAAGGATTCAAGCGGTGCTCTTCATCATTACAAGGAGATGAAAGAGTCTAAAGTGCCAAAACACGGCAATCCTGAGTTTCAGATTCTCGTGGAAGGATGTGCTGAGAACAGTGAAGCAAATTTGATGACCAAGCTCTTGATGGAAATTGGAGAAGATAACAGAACGAGTTCAGTAGTTCATGACTGGAAAACATTGTACAATTTTTCTGCAAGAAAGGCTGATGCACGATGAATAGAAGGCCCTCACAAGATGAGAGCTTTGGGCCACAGCCCAAACGCCCTGATATACCATTCTTTGGTCACTGCTTATGCAGCAATTGGAGGCAAGTATGTGAAAGTAACAGAAATATGGCGTGAGAGGAAAGTCTTAGCTAGTTCAAATTCAGGAGCTCTTAGACTCGTTCTTATGTTGTTTTGTTGGAAGGGGATTCTTCCTTAGAGCTATGGAAGGAATAGAGAGAGAAGGGCAACATTTTCATTGATAAGTTCAAGTATCGATCAATTTGGTTGAAGTATCAGAGGACACTTTACAAGGGAAAGGCTCAGAAGATTGAAGCTTAAGTGGAAATAAGAAATGGATTGGCTAACATGATAGCATAATTTTGTGGAAAACAAAAAATTGTAAGTACTGTTGTTTGCAGCTATTAGCCACGTACATAAGAAAATTCTTTGAAGCAGTTGCATAATGGAAAATTTTGAACGTAACTGTTTGAGCCGAGCCGCTCAAGTATAACTTTGAGCATTGAAACACATATGTTGTTGAATCGTGCTAGTAGCAACATATACCTTAATGCTTTTAGAAATACATGTACTGATGTTTCATCCTAGTGAAGACATGTTTTGTAAGTTGCAATCTTCTTCAAGAATTCAGTTAGACTCTCTTCTGTGGGCACTGGGTAAGAGAATTACCATGCATCAGGGAACTAATAAAATATTTATTAATTTTGAAGCAACTCTTCAGTTCATCATCTGGAACCCGGAATGGTGCTGGTAGAAGGTTTGCTTACATTTGGCCACAAAGAGTATATATGCAGGGTAAGTTCCAGTCTTGATTTATCTCATGTCCTACGCATTGTTGCGTGTAAGCAACACAAACTTGATTGCTGGTTATACTTATACTTAGAAAGAGAAAAATCTCTGCCGAGGATTTGCTACTGCTGTAGCCTCACCTCATAAGCAGATTTGTAGGAGTTGTACTTATTTATTCATATATGTTTTTTTTTTTCATGAGCAAGTGAATAGTTATTATCAACAAATATGAACAATGATATTGAAGTCTAATTTTGGCAAGAAAAAAAATGTTCTGATGTTGGATTTGTAAGAGAAGTCAGAATGTTTTTACCACGTGCAGCACTGCATCATTCTGCAGAGTGCATGCAAACCATGGTTTTCAGAGTCCAATATTTCTCTTTTTCACTCGCTCTTTCGCTGCTCTACATTTAATTAGATTCTGTCTTTCACAACAGGTATGTTTCTTTTGGTTTTGAGTTTATCTTTCTTGTTGCCGTTCTTTGGTGCTCTTTAGATCCACTGAGAAGATGTGTAGTAACACCAATATAGGTGAATGCTTCTCATATTCAAAAGCAAGAAATTATTATAGCTGCAGTATATACAAATAAGTGACAAAGAAGCAAATGATCATATCTTTGTGAATGTTTTTTTTTTATGACACCTTCATCTCCACGCAACAACAAATGGCCCAAATTTTCATGAAGAATTCCATGCACTCACAATATATAGGAAAGCTATACAAGTTATTGTTATTTTGCTAAGTAGTTTTCTTGCTTAAGAACCAAATCAAGTAGAACAGGGAAGGTTAATAATAAGAAGTTGCATGTAGGAGATACCCATTATTAATCCTATAACAACTATCATATTTATACGTTGAAACATCTAAAGATTCCAAATCCCTCAAAAGTTTGTTCATCTAATTATATATATCATGCATCATCATGCCTACTATAAGTAGCTAGGCATTGATCTATTGTGTTGAAAAATCAATGCAAATTGTGTTGGCAACTCGAAGTCTGTAAGACAGAATCACTTGTTCGTCATCTATATATAATTGATCCTGTAACTCCGAGTATCTTAACTTAATTTATATGCTAAAGTTTCTAATAAGGTGGCAAACAATGACAGATATCTTCTACAAAATTTTGAAAATGAAGACTCAGAGCTCAATGCAAGGCACAACCATTTGTGTGCTAATATCATCAAAGTTGCATTCTTTTGAGAGCAAAGTAAAGAACATTGATTGACAGCGTGCCGTTAACTTTTGCAGGGCATAAGTATCTGTTTTCATGAGCAAGAAAGGTCTAATGACTCTAGAAAAGATCAAAAGGTGGAAATTTTCAGGAAGAAAGAACGCTCTGTTGATTGACACGCTTCGAGGTATTATTACCTACCTAGTTTGCTTTCATTTGGGTGCCGTAGATAAATTTATTGCTGTTTAAAAACATTTTTATCTGGAATGATTCAAATATGAAAATAAAATCACCTGCACATCATTGTGCTTAACATCTTTTGCGTAATTTTTCTTACTGCTGTCATAATTTTTCTGATTTGTCAGTTTAACAGTAATCACATATCTGCTTAGAAATTGAAGCTATTATAAGTAAAACTACTTCAGTTTTATGAATCCCAAAAAAGAGGAAATTTTTTTACCACATACCCAATAGTTCAAAATATATGAAAGCTAAAGAATAATAAAGAATCCTTCTCTTTTTTTTTGGCAGAAAACACTATTTCCAGTACCTCCTTTGTCTTTATTGAATTTCATATCACCCGTACCACATATCAGTTCCTGTTCCTTTCTTTTTTTTTAAATTTTTTCTCTTTGCTGTGCTTCTCCAAAAGCATGAAAAAACAAACAGAACACTAACCTTCAAACAGCGGCGAAGACAATCAATGGATTTTTTTTTCTTCTTTTCCAGCCAAATGATAAGCAGTGGTTGCTCAGAACAAAAAATCATAGCTTGCTTCTCACTATAACAATTTGCAATGAGTATGAAATGTGCATGCAGTTCTAAAAATCTTCTCTCCCTTCTGTGGGTAAATAATTAACTTAAAAAAGATTAAACTGTACAGCATTATCATATGTTTGGTTTACTCGCCCACACCCAACTGTAAAAATCCCTTACATAAGGTTCGAAATTATGTATCAATAATTCATTGAGTAAAACCCAAAAAAGTCACCGTATATCAAGCCTGAATTGTCCTGCTAGTTATTTGAAACTACGAACATCTGTTGCAGCAGCATGATTGTTAGTTTCACAGACTAGTATCTGAGCTGTTAGAACTTGGTTAGAACAAAATTGTGATGTTCCTTTCCTGTAATAAAATAAATAGAGAGCATTAGTTTCAGTTCAAAGAATACCAAGAAACTTTTTAATCAATGTTGAAAAAAGATACTAACGTAAGGCACAGAACTAACCTGTAGTTGGAAGTATATGTCCTCACTTTTCTAGAAAACCTGCGTAAGCAAAACTTTATTCAACACTCATTCATTGACGGTCTTCTTTGTAATTTTATTGGTGGTTTCATGATTAAATGTTTAAGGTAACTTATACACTGATTTACTCACTGGTAGCTAAGGAATCACCTGGTCAAGAAGCTTTACAAGTCCTCAATGCCAATTGCTTTCTCTCTACATATTCATAGTAAAAGTAACTACCTTTGGAAAACAATCAAGCTATTGTAGTTGAAAACAGACTATGTATAGTTGGATTTAGAATTTACTCGTTGGCCCTATTCAAAGTAAGAAATGAGCTTTTGAGGCGGAAACTCGTCAATTGCTTGTGACGCTTGCAGACCAATTTCCTACGAGCAATGTGATAGACAATATAAGAATACTCTAATCGACAAGAAAATTTTAAATGAGAGTTTTACCTCCTTACTCGATGAAGTATAATGCCTTATTCAGAAAAAATTGAGATCTGGGTATACATGTGCATATGGCAAAAGTTCTTCCACCTCTATCCGAGAGCTACAAGATGGCATATTCTTGATTCTGTTATGGTTTATAGATTCAACTTGGGCAGTGAAAATGCCGTAAACTGGTCTATGATCTGAAAACCTCGACTCTCCACGAACATAGGATAACTGGTTCAGGCCCCTCCCGTACCATAGAATTCTGTCACACCTTCACATCCCAAAAGGCAAAAGTTTTTGTAAGGTGCATCAACAAAGGAATTTTAACAACTTTATTAAAACTTATTTAATTATTTATATATCATATATGAGTTCTTACCATGCAGGAGTTCGCCGTTTCTCCTTTGGGTTCATCTCGTCTCCTGCATATCTGTCCGAGTTATTTGAATATTTGTATGTTGGAGGGAAGTAAATTCTTCCCTCAAGCCACCCTTCAAAGACACGCCCGTGTCTTTGCTCTATTTGAAGCTGCATATAAACATTCCCTAAATGTTACAATTATCCAATTATGCACACAAGAAGTTGAACTTTCTCTCAACTACAAGAAATATTTTATTAGTCTAAATCTTTTATATAAACAAGTGAAAAAATATAGAAACATCACTTGCACAACACTTGCAAAGGGTTGGTTTTCGGAACATTAATCAAACTATGTCAGAAAAACATAGATTACTTTTCTCGAGGAAATAAGGGATAGCCTAACTACCTGATCCTTTTCCAACAACGCTTTCCAGTTGTGCATTTCTACTAAAGCCTTTGCAGAGCGGTAGGAGAGTGCTATTCGGTAGTTCAAATCACCAAGCCATATTATACGACTGTGAGGTGTTACATCAAGAGTTCAAGTAATTATGCTGGCAATATATATTCATGATTTATGTAAACTTTTAAGCTAACCAATAGTAAGGTGGATGAACATACTCATGATCAAGGATTGTTTCAGGTGATCTATCATTGCCATGGCCATAAACCTGAGGGAACCTCGTCTTCCTCAAAATCTCCATTACATCAGAATTCCTGCGTATTTCATCCCCTTCTTTCTGCCCTGAGGTTAGATGGCAGCAGACGAAGCAGAAACTTGTTTGGTGCAAATACATGCTTACAGAAATTGAACCCTGAGGAAAGAAACAATAAGTTCTCACAGGTCAAATATTATGTATCAAATAAGCGCAGATATCATCTTATAATAAACAAGGACACACCAGAGGATCTCACCTTGTTTCCAAGATAGCCCATCAATCCTCTGCCAACACAGGAGACCTTCAAGTTCCTCACATCATCTTTTAACTCTCTTTTCACCCACACTGTGAGAAAAATCCCAACCATCTGCTTGCTTGCGACAAGGCAATACCTAGATTTGCTGTTAAAGTTTAACTATATAGATTAGCTAATTGATCTCAAACATAAAAGGCAAAAATCATTACATCATTGGATACATAATGCCGTATATAAGGAAGTAAGTACCTAGAGTGTCCTAGTTTCTCTCTCTGCTCCAGAGCTGAGGGAGCATAATACCCATATGACATTGGTGAGAAGGAGACCACACTTGGTGAATCCGTTCCAACATTCTCATCATCTGACGACCCACCCCATCTAAAATTGGGATCACAATCACTTGGTCTGCCACTATAAATCATCCTTTCACAAACACTAAACCGTCGCTCAAGTCGCGGTTGTGGGGCCATGATATCACAGTCCATTCTCAAACTACGACTCAAGGCCTGGAATGATCTTCGGTGGAAGAAAGATGATGCCTTCTGCCTTCTCGATGAACCCTCGAAATCATCATCAAGCTCCACAATGGGGTCCGGAACAGGGGAGGGGGTGTGGTAACCGCCATTAAGGCTAGCTCCTGGAAGACTATTCAGTGTTTTCCTTATAAGAGCTACCCATTTCTTTGCAGGTCCATTATCTTCTGTGCCCAAAACATTACCAGCATTGAGGGGAACTATTTCTTGAAACCTAAACAAAGCAATCAACAATTTTGCTATTAGTGCCGTAATTACAAGGTACTTACAATAAATCTACAACAAAGAACAATTGCAGATACATGAGGGGTAAAGAAATATATACCCGATTACATAGATATCTGCAGGGGGAGATGTGTGTAGCCAGTCATCGAGATTCAAATAACCTGATGGGGATTTCCCACCAACATTCCATGTTGCAACAAATATCCTATTTACCATAGGCAAATCATTGATAAAACTAAGACAGAAACAAAAAAGGAATTGAAAATCAGTGTTTGTATTTAAATTGAAGCACCTATATTCATGTATGTCAGTAACTTCAGCTGGGTTAAGGTCTATCTTTCCGCGACTTCGATCAAATTTTCTTCTCGATAATTTCTCTAAAGACAAAGAGAATATAAAATTCAACCTTATTGAGAAAACTTTTAGAGTGAACTGGCAATTGGATGAGAACAAAACAGATATACTAGTCCGGTCCATGAGTAAAGAGAAAAATAAACAGATATATTAGTACGTGTCCATGAGTATTAGGCAACAAGAGCATTTGTGTTGAAACCTGTCTTGCTTTTCTTAACTGAGCATGCTTCCCCTTCTGTGAAGCTGCTCCTCCATTGCCCATCACTTCCTGAAAAAAGCGCAAGACACAACGTTCAATGGAAAAGAAGAAATTTTGTGCATAGGGCCTTCTTTGCTTTAACTCTAAAGACCAATTTGAAACAGCGCTATGAATGAAATCCTATTAAACACCAGATTAAAACAAACAACAATACTCCGAGCAAGTAACGGACCAAGTGGTCCTGACAAATTTTGAACAACAATAGATTGTGCAAAAAATCAAGAATATCAAAAGTTTAATGCATACTCAACTCCACTGTGATGTTTTACATGAAAAGAGAAACAAGTGTTGGGAGCAAATGGGTCAAATGACTCAAATCCCAGTAAAGAGTTGCGGCATGAAAAGAATCAAAAGGCCCTACCTCTGCCAACATCCTCGTCGGCGTGGAAGTCTTGAGCTTTGTTCTTAATGTTGAACCATTTCCTAACCAGGCTCTTAGACCATGAAAGCTTTTCCGTTTCAAACAAAGCAATAGGTAAGCGAATTTTCACAATGTTACAGAGCATGGAGAAAATAAAACAAGTGGGAAATAAAAAACCTTGCTTTTCTTTGGATTCTCCTCTCTCATTGCTTCACAACTACTTCATCAGGCCAATAACAGTCTTTCCACCTTCCCCCAACTCTTCAATCATGAACTTGTACGATATGAAAAATGAGAAACAAGATAAGACGACGCTCTTTTGGGTCTTATCTAAATGGAAACCAAGAAGAAACAAGAACAGCTAAACCCATCTCCATGTAGAACAAGTTCCGTACAAGACTTTAGATTGGCAAAAAACAGGAATGACTTGTACAGTGAAGAGAAGCAAAAGCTTTTGAGCAATGATTAGCAATCGCTCAATGCACAGGAGTAAGATTGCATTTTTGGGGAAGAAGGAAACAATGTGGCTGCAGCAAAGAAGAAGAGAAATTTGTGGGTGCTGTTTGTGTGTGCGGGAGAGAGATAAAGAAGAGAAGAGAAGAAACAAGAAGACCAGTTTCAAATGAATACAATTTGAAGAAGAGAGTTGAGAATATAAAGTGTTTGCGTGGTGAATCTCTCTCTCTCTCGCTCGATCTCCTATCACACACAGAAACTGCTCTGAAGTGTCAGGCCTTTTGCTGCAAAACCAAGAACAGCTTAAAAATAGAAAAAGCAAAATGGTAAAAAAGAAAACAAACATTGAATTTTTGAAGATTAAAATAAAAGAAAAAATGAAACTGAGCAGTGTTTCATTGGATGAAAGTACTAGTTAGGGCCAAGTTCTTCACCCACTCCCTTCTGGCCCTTACCAGTTTTTCTTCAATTTGGTCTTTTCCCATGTAGCGGAAGCAAAGAGAGGAAAAACAAACTAAAGGAAAAAAAAAAAAGACTAAATAAAGCGTGTTAGAGTTTAGAGATAGACTGAAGATTTCCCTTCTTTTAATTTGTCTTTCTTTTCTTTTAACGTTCTTTTTACTAATAAACAAATTTAATTTTAAAGTTTACTCAACTTCAAGATGGTTGGTATTTGTTGAACTTGGAAATACAAGTGAATGTTTTTTTGAGAATTTTGCTTTATTGCATGGGAAAGAATGGAGGGTTTTCCTCTAGAATTGTGCCAGAACTTCAAGTTGGTATCTTAGTTAACTAACTACTTAACTGAAGTGTTTATTAAGTTAATCTCTCTGTACTAGCAGTTCTTAAATAACAAAAGTTCATGTCTGTCTCAATACCTAGACTAGACTCTAGCTAGGGCTTGCAAGCAATTAGCTTCTGCTGCTCATAAGTTATAATCAAACCTAGCCATTGCTTAGTTGGAGATGAATAAGTTAATGAAAATTAATTAAACTTCTTTAACTCAAATTGTTAGTGATCTAGGCTTTTATACGTAGGGTAAGCAAAGAACAATAGCTCATGTTCATAGCTTGTCTTTGTTGGCCTATTTGGGTGCAAGGTTTTCATAGACTTGAAGCAATCTATAAGCTGGATAGTGACTGAATTATATAAAGCATTCATGCATACAAATCTACTTTTATGTAAACTTCAGGTGGATTTTAAAAGTTGATATGCATTTTGGTACCACTAGTTAGGTGTTTCTCAAACAGAAGAAAAATCTTAGGCAAATGATATTTTGTCAAACCGCCTTGTTTTGATGCTTGTCCAATATAAGAAACTCAGTAGCTTCACTACAGCCGGGACAATAAACAATAACAACAAAATCTCATACTATCGTAGAGGATTAGTAGCATAAATCCTACCATACTCTTGTGATAATATTCTTAGGCAGATTAACTACAACTGAAACAATCTCACACTATCAACTTCACAATTTTCCTAACAATATTGCTTTCATATTTCCAACTTGTTTTTTATTTTAACTCCCAAAGTCGTTTGATTCTAGATTGACATCTTTAGACGCTTGTTAATGTTTGCATTATGATCCAAATACATAATACAAAAAGAAAATTTATTCTAGAACTACTTAATTTTAGAAGGATCAATGAATGATAGTGGAAGGATAAAATTACATGTTCAAAGCTTTAATCTCTCAAGAAAGACTTGCTTTTGTCTTCTAACACTTGTTTTATTAACTAAATGGCATCATTATCAAGAAAGATTATTTTGTTTCACTTCCACATTACATGAAAAGATTAAGAGTACTGTCTCAAACCTCAAGGGCTTGACTGTAATGAGGACTGTGCTGATGTTCCACTTAAAAAGAAATCCACATTCTCATTCAACAAAAATCTTCATTATCTTAATTACTTCTTCTCTGCACAAGTCCCTGTATGGCAACAGTAAACAACAGGCTTTTCGAAGAGTTACTCACTCACAAAGAACAAATATCAGAATCGAAAACCCTGCAAAAGCTATATAGTGAAGCTTCCATACAAATCTGATCACATATACAAGAGATGTTTGAGATCTTGTTTAATAGGGAGATGTTATTGTAGCCGATTGTCTTGGAGTATTACGCATATGCTGTCCTTGATCTATCCAGGGCAAGTTGGTTCTGATTGAAGAGAAGAAAGGTTAGATTCGAGTCAAGTCAGATCTACATACGATAGATAGGATTCTCTGCTCTGAATTGTGTTTATAAGACTTGTCAAGTGTAGCACTATCCCTACACAAATGGACCCAAAATTACTGGCAAATGGCGTTCTTGTGTCCATAAAATTTATTAAAAAAACAAAAAAATCTATGACATACCTGCAATGCACATCACAATAGTGTTTTGTGGGCTCTTTGACATAATCTGTAGAAGGCACACACCATGTCCTTTAGTGGCTTCTAATCAGGTGTTTGTGGGTCTTTGGAATCCATTGGAACAGGGGAAAATTCAAATTTCTTAGAAGAAGATGAAAAGAAAAAGTGGTATTAAAGTATGAGTTGTGATTGGTGTTGAGGTTCAATCAAAACGAAAGAAGAGATTGAAAGATTTGTCACAGCAAAGTTATGCACTCGTAGCATGTGTGAGAAAGACACTTGAATTGAATCACTTTTAACTGTTATATAAGTGGGATTTACAAGTTCACAAAAGGTAGCATTGTTGGTTCCATGATATATCCCAGCATTCGTGGAATAACTTAAGGTGAATTTCTGTTATGTCACTTTCATGGAATTAGAAGTTCGTCGAAAATAAAACTAAAGAACCAATGCCTTTGCAGTTCAGTGCAGTAGGACTCAAATATAGCTTCGAATATTTAATCTTGCTATGAACATATGTACATGTTGCAATTGAATTAGTTATAAGTATAATGTAAATTTTCAAGTGAAGGAATCCACCCTTTGTGCTTTTATTTCTTTGAGTTTTAAAAAGAGTATAGTCTTCTTAAGTTATAACAGTTGTATTGGTGGTAAAACCGCCAGTTATCGCCTTTTAAAAGATGTTACACGAAGATGCTTGCCCTCATTCGGTAAGAAATCTCTGGTGCTTTTGTTTTTGCTTTCACTTCCACAAACAGATTGAAACTTATTTCACTCATCGAATCCTTGAAAGTACTAGGTAGCTAGGTTATCTTTCTCAGAATAGGTTTCAATTCCTTTTGACTATATTATCTCTTATAAGAAGATGATTTAATGTATAGATTATAAGAAAACACGATTATCATATGCAAAGCTTCAATACTTTATCTCATAATTCAAACTAATCAAGCATGCATGGGAGCATGGCCAACATTAATTTTCTCTACTATAGCAAGTCCATAGTTCTCGCTTAGTACCTCATATGTGTTCCAGTACTAAATCAGCAAAGTAATTCATACAACAAATTATCAAATGAGACGCAAAAGAAAATACTAAGTTGGATGGAAAGAATCAATGGAACTTCTTTAGTTATGAATACCCAACCCCGCAGAAATCCCACACTATCCCAGTGTTTGTCTTAAGATTTCAAAATAATTAATAATGCAATTTGAACAAAGGACAACAGTCAAAGAGAGATTACTTGAATTCTGCTGTAAGACTAAAATGGAATAGAATCACTGATGATCATCATCTACCAAATCTTTTGCTTTTCAGCTTTATAAAACAAACTTCTTCTTCTTCTAGTTCTTTGCAAACCCTCCCTTTACTCTACCTTCAACAATTTGCTTTTAAAAAACTTGCCTTTTGCTTATGTCCTTGTTTCACTCGCCTCACCCATCAGTTTAAACATTTCTTAGAAATTTATTAAAACCTCCAAAGAAACTTCAGTTACGCACGATATTGCAGCCATTTGATGATGTCCGTCTGGCTAGCTAGCCTGATAAACATGTACTTAGAACAACTATATAGAGTGTTCGAACTTCCCTGCTCGCATAGGCAAAGAAGGGAATAATATTCATGCTAATGTAGTTGGCCTTTAAGTACATCATGGCTTTCTAAGTTTGAATCTTCAAATTAAAAGGGATCTTTGCGGCTGATGATCATGAGGATACCGATATGGTCCATGTACCTTATAAGAGTTGTATCTTTCGTGGCACAACAAGGCAAGGGAAGGTGATGAAGAAGTACGTAAATTTAAAGTAACGTTCCACATATGGACCACAAGCACATTTAATTCAAGCGACTCACTTTCTGTATGGGACTTTTTTTGATATTCTAGGCCATGATCTGTATGTAGTGCTGCAGGTGTCGGCTATCTTAGTTAATGACAGAAATCAAGAATGCTCAGTTAGATACTAAGTTTCACTTGCACAAATCTTGGTCATGACCATTTGTGCGTGCACATATTGTGATGCTAAAAATGTAACATAGATCTACTGGATTCTAAAAAACTTAAAGTAACTTTTGAATTCAATGAAGCTTTGCAGCGTCATGTCTGTCCCATAGTTGTTTCTGTGCAAACTGAAGGATGTGTGTAGTGCTATACTTGATGTAATATCATCTTTGCCTTTTCAAAAAACTCTCTCAAATATTAATTCCTTCCATTTCCTCTCACAAACATATATATATGAGAAGTCGAAAATCGATATCCCTTGCAAACATTTATTCGTATTCACTGTGGAGTTACCAAGGAAGCCAGTTGGCGTTTGCTGTTCTTAGTACTTTGCCTGACTATACACGATACTAGTGTTTTAGTACGATTAAATTAGTTCTTTCTTTATCTCTGTTTTAACAAGTTAAAATGAAAGTTTTTGAAACTCGATCGAGTTTCATGGCAGTACGAAGTGTTTATTTAAGTGTCAAATTTTCTCTGCGTCGTTCCCTTTATTAGTGCGTAGTGCTGCTTATATGAACTTCTAGACCTCCTCGTACGTGGTACCCAAGTGCTAGGACAAAGAAGCCTAACATATTCGTGCATGCCGGTCGCACAAACAGTGGGAAAACATAATTTTATGCACTGCACTAAAAAGATTAGAAGAGAGCTCCACAGGTACCCATACTTCCGTTATTCGATCATGCCAGGATAAGTCTCTTTCTTTTGGCATGTTGGATATCCGGAGTATATTTCTGGGCCTCTAAGACTTTGGCACGCGAGGCGTGACAAAGATTTAACAAGGCAAATGTTCCGTGCAACTTAAATATATTTCTGGGCAAAGAATTAACAGTTGAAAAAAATAAAATAATAAATAATAATAAAATTTTATGATGTAAGATTTTTTAATATTTTGAAAATTATTAAAAAAAACAAAATTTATTAAAAATATATGAAATTAAAAGTGAATGAAAAGTAATACCAAATATCACCGAAGTTGATGGTGCTGTGCATAGTTCAGTCACTGTTGAAAATGGCTGTTATGACTAGCATTATGATTGTGCGTGCACTTAATGATGAAATTCAGGTAACCAACAATACTCCTTGGTTGTCATCGCCGAAAAGTTTATACTTACTTGAAGCAGAGCTTTGTGGTAAGAAAAGCATCTTGGTAATGCATGCCTTGTATTTTTGAATCCCAGAAACAAATTGAAGACGCAATTGCATGGCTTTATGATTTTGCTATTTGCTTCTTAAAAAATTAAAATCCTGGTGCTAAAAGATTCTTGTTTATGTAATCTGCTTCTGGAAATCTGTTGGTAAACATGTTTCAAATCTAGTCATGTGTATTTGAACTCATCAAATTTCCTTATCCAGTTACTTGACCTGTAGAATTATTTTGATACGAATCTGGAATGAATCCTCTTGCTCACTGTTACTCCACTTCGATTGCAAACGAGCTGTAACTTGGTTTTGCTTCCGCCCAATTTTCTAGTATCTTATCTGGTTGTACCATTTAATCACTTTTTTCATTTCTTTACTGCTATTCTTGACTCCAGCTATTTCTTAACGTAGATCCCATTTGTTGGTTAGTTATATTGTGTTTCCTAGCTTTGTTGACTACTTTCAGTTGAAATTTTATATTTGTGATACAACAATTTATTCGTGCCTATAGCTTCAAACTCTGGAGCATTTGTTAGATCTATGAAATTAACTTTTCTTGGGTAAATTTTAAATTTTTATTACTTGAGTTTTCAATTTCGTATCCTGAGTGGTATCCGTTTTCCTGATACATTATCGTCAAACTTATTTCTTGTACAAGTTGGGTTAGTAAGAAAGAGAGGATTTTCTTTTAAACGTGCATTATATATTAGGGACTGCTTCAGACGAGCTTCATGCATGGGGAGATCCAGCAGTTGGTTCCCGTTATTATTGAGATCTGTTTGAAGTAACTGGTGATGTGATTCAGGATGGCTAGTAGTCTACCATTAATTTTGCGGACCAACTGTTAAAGCGCCTACAAACACTTATCTTTAAACTATGACGTTAAACTATTCCTTAATATTTTCTCTCATTTTGTTTTCATATATTACAATATATTCATAAAAGAGTACAATCTCAAAAATACTCATAATTAAGTATAATTTATTACCAATTTTATAAATCTATATATTTGATGTACCAGAATATAGCGGCTATACTACAACACAATATAATGTAGTAAATAGAATTCCTCAACAAAAATAAATAAATGAATAGAATTTACTAAAATGTGATAGAATGCATATAGTTGTATAATTGCTTAGTTTTTCAATCGAAAATTTAGTTTTAGTGAAATATTACGGGAGAGTCTTTTTTTTTTTTTTTCTGTAGGTACAATATTATAGGAGACTCTCCATTGAAAGTTCACTTGGGTATTTCTCCAATATCCAGAAGGGTACTTGATTGTTGCATTTTCAGAACATGAGATTTATAAATTAAAGATTACAATAATAACCTCCTTTTTTTAGTTTAGGTAGGAACTCACAAATGCCCATTATGTAGGTTAATACTAAGGATTTAATGGTTTATGATTTGTCATTTTCTTTAAAGTATCTTGTGAAAGACAAAATGCAAAAGAACAATTCTCTGCACCGCTATACACCATAGATAGGGGTTTGTAAGGATTATACATAGTCTTATATAAGGAAAATACTATAGTATCTTACTACTTCTAGCTAATAACTTATAAGAAAAATACCTTTAGTTGGTCGCGTAGCGACCAAGAATAACGTAGTTGCTACAATAGCGACCTAACTACATGGTCGTTACTGCCAACCAGTTGAAATCAATATAAGATTTGTCGCTACTACTTGGCCATAGTGATCAGTTTTTGCTTGGTCGCTACTGCACATTTATATCGATCAGTTTGACTTGGTCGATATTAATTATAGCAACTTGACTATTTTGGTCGCTTATATTTTGTGCAATAGCGATCTGTAGAAAAATCTGATCGCTATTACTATCAGCGATTAGCTTTTAGTGACCGGATTAGCGACCCACTTGTTCTGGTCTCTATTACCAATAACGACAAGTTTTTTTCATTAGCGACTAATAATATTGGTCGCTATTAATACATTTTATTGTAGTGTTAATATTTTTCCTCAAACTCACAATGTGATAACAAGTATCGAGAATTTGGCAACAAAAATGAAAATGCTTAATATCGTCGAGCTTTTAAAAATATTCACAATTTGAAAAGATGAGGAAACAAAAGACAAACTCATAGTCTCATCGTAAAAATGGAACTATATGAGATAACAGTCAACCTCAATATACTTGGTCTACTCATGGAAGACTGCATTGTAAACAATCTAAATAACACTCTTATTGTCATAGTAAAAGAAACATGAGTAGTAAAAAAATACCCATATTTGCTAACAACTATCGCAACCATATAATTTCTGTAGTGGTAAATATCATAGCACCATATACCTCTATAGAAGATAGAGAAACTAGTGCTTGCTTTTTATTTATCTAAGAGATGAGAGAGCCACTATAAGATGCAAAGTGCTGAATTTACTATCAGTCATATCATTAACCCAATAAGCATCAGTATGCATAAAGTTGAAAAGAAAAAGTCTGAAAAGAGCAAAGTTTGATATAAAGTGCCTATAAGATATCACATAATGCAAAGAATAGCAGCCCAACGAACTACAATAGATTAAGTTACAATATGCATTGCATAGGTGATATTTAGACGAATAATAGTGAGATAGACCAAACTATCAATAATAGTCTAACATAATGTAGGGCCAGATAGAGATGTATCATATATGGAGGAATAACAAACATTTAAGTCTGGAAGAGTCACATTCAAATATCAATAAGAAGAACTCTTTGAAATATATCTGCTGCATACTTGGATTGAAAAGTAAGGCGACTTTTGAAGATGAAGCTACCACAATATCTAAAAAAATGCCGCAAGAGATCCAAATCATTCATTTCTATATGATGAGCTAATTCGGTCTTCAATATTGCAATGCCGTCTATATTACCACTAGTATAATCATATCATTAACATAATTAGAAAAAGATCGTAGCATTGAAAGTAGATAACTAAAACATATCAGGATCCTAAGCATTAGCGTGAAAACCAAGGAAGTAATACTAATAGAGAAATTCTCAAAATAAATTTTTTAAGGAGCCAGTTTTAGTCCACATAAAGTTTTATGAATTTACACATTTCTCTCCAGTCTTATAAGAAACATTAGTAGGAGGTATCTAACTTCGTGTCAAGACTCCGTTTAAAAATACATTAACATCCATATGACTAACATAACACTAGGGGCACGTTTATCTATCAACCAAACTTCACTTTTCAAACTTAGTTTTAAAATAAAATAAATAAATAAATAAAAATAAATTTTTCTATCAATTTTTGTTTTCAAAATTTAATTTTAAAACTTACTATTAATATAAAATTAGTATAAAAAGTATTTTTTATAAATATTTTAAATTTTAATTTAATTTTTAATAAGTTTGTCTCAAGATAAATACATTCTAGAGGACAAAGGCTACTGCTACAAGAAAACCTGTAGTGGGCATTTTTCAAACTAGAGTAAAAATATCTCCTTATAATCCAAAACTTGTTACTACAAAACTTTTTTAAAAATCTAGCCTTATACATTTGAACTTTAGACCCATCAAATTTTGTTTTGGTTTTGTAATCCCAACTAAATCCAATAGTACTTTTACCAATGTTAGTCATAAAAGTATTTGTTTTTTGTAAAGCAGAAAGTTCGTTAAATGTAGCCTACCAAAGTGGACCTGAGATTGCCTCTGAATAAGAGGTAGTCTCACGATATTGTATAGGATTTTTGGTATTCATGATAATTCCAAATTGTTTGAGAGTTTTCTCATAGTATATCGAAAATTTATATCGTGGTATTGTGTGAGTTGAGTTCCTTGTGAGTTTAGTATTGATCCCACATTGAACCTAGGATATTTTTGTTTTGCTGAGCTTGCCGTAGGAGGATTCTTTCCTAGATCGTGACTTAGCAGCATTCCAGAATGTAGCTCGTGAGTTCTTTTAATCCTCGAAAATCGACGCATACCTTTTCTACCTTCAACTCGATAGTTTGGATTGACAGATTTTGCACTCTTTTTGGAGATTGGTTTTGCGCTACGTTTGGAGCATTGCAAAATCTGACTGAACATAAGAAAGCTTATGTAAATCTGAACTGAAATTTCTCTGAAATACACGTTTTACGTATCAAAATAAACATAAATTGCAAATTTCGAGCTAAGTTGATCATTCATCAATATAATTTCCTCTTTGAACGAGCACAAAATGCTCCTTGTTGTAAGTCTTCTGCATAAAAAATTGGCGATGCCATGTTACAGGTGTTTGTCTGATTTCTCAAAATAGAACCATTAGACAGTGTTTACACATAGTGTTCTATGTTTCATGAAATTCAATATAAATTTAGGAAACAATAGAGTAGTGATATTTATCAGACATGATGCAAAAATATTTAGATTAATTTTTCAGAAAAACTACCAAGTTGTCGGAGTTGTTTAGCCATGATCCCTATCATGATTGATATGTCAATAAACAATTAATTTACGAAGTCAGAGAGAATACATTAGAGACATTTGATGAATAGCATTACGGTTGTGGTTGATAGTGTTTATAAAATATAATTTTTTTAAAATAAAAATATTTTTATTATATTTTAAAAAATAAACTTTATTTTATTTATTTTATCACAATAATAAAAAATAATTAATAATACCATTTACAACATAGAATTTTTTATAATTTTAAATTTTTAGATAATTTTATAAAATATTATAAAATTTATTAAAAAATATGAACTAAAATGGATAAATGAAAAACATTTCATAAGCGATAAAAAATATGAAACGCACCCCAGCGTAAAGCAAATACATGGATGGAGTTATCCATTTCTGTTTGTTGTCGACTCTTGAGCGATACTTTTTCTCTATCTTTACTCTATGAGCACCGCAGCTGTTGCTCCTTCCCACTCTCTTCCTTCACACTTTCATGACCATGCCAAAACCATCAACTCTCCCCACTCTTCTTCATCTTCTTCTTCTTCTTCAAAATCTTCTCCTTCCGCAACAGATTTCCAACAGCTCAAACAAACCCATGCACAGTTGTTCCGCATTGGTGAAATCCAGAACGCTGGTCCAATGCAAAAGCTCATTGCAGCATATTGTCGTACACCTTCCTTGCAATCTTTGGACTACGCTTTAAAAACCTTCAACCTCTTGAGTGAGGAACATAAATGTCACCAATTCACCTACAACTCACTTCTCAGACGTTTCTGTTCAGTTGGGCTAGCAGACGATGCTCTGGAGCTCTTCATGCGAATGTTATGGCGCGGTGTGCAGCCGGACCGGTTCACGTTTCCGCCACTTTTTACTGCTTTCTCAAAAGCTGAAGCTTTTGATGAAGGAGTACAGCTCCATGGGTTGCTGATCAAATTTGGTGAGGAAGTTGGTAATGATCTTTATTTATGTAATTCGTTGATACATTTTTATGCTGAAATTGGAGATATGGTCTCTGCACAGAGGGTGTTTGATGGAATGAATGAGAGGAATGTTGTGTCATGGACGAGTTTGATTGACGGGTATGCTAGGGGAGTTAACCCAAGGAAAGCGGTAGAAGTGTTTGATGAAATGGTCTGGACAAGTGGGATTTTGCCGAATTCGGTCACAATGGCTTGTGTGGCCTCTGCTTGTGCCAAATTGCAGGATTGTGTTTCGAGTGAAAGGATTCATGTTTATATTTTGGAGAAGAATATTATACTTAGTACAGTGCTTGTGAATTCCCTTGTAGACATGTACATGAAATGTGATACTGTGGCGGCAGCGGAGAGACTATTTTATGAGTGCACTGACAAAAATATAGTCCTTTGGAACACAATGATATCAAACTATACACGCCTTGGAATGGTGAAGGAGTCACTTGCAGTGTTCAATAAGATGCTTCTGTCTGAGGTGAGACCAGATAGGGTCACCCTACTTGCTGTAGTTAGTGCAACTGCACAAGTAGGGGATGTGGGAATTGGGAAGCGTTTGCATGGTTACATTTTGCGACATCAGATGAGTGTTTTTGGTAGTGTTAGCAATTCTATCATAGATATGTATATGAAATGTGGGGAGCTACATGCTGCCTGTAGAGTGTTCCATACAATGAATGACAAGACTGTAGTGTCCTGGAATACTCTTATTGCTGGATACATACGAAATGGTGATTTGGAATCTACTTGGAGAAACTTTGACATAATGCCAGAGAGGGATCTTGTAACCTGGAATACGTTGATGGATGCTTTGGTTCAAGAAAGTTTGTTTGATGACGCAATTGAAGCTTTCCGAGCAATGCAGAACTCTGGACTAAAACCTGATAGAGTAACTATGGCAAGCATTGCTTCAGCTTGTGGCCATCTAGGCTATCTCGATCTTGCAAAATGGACACTAACATATATCAGGAAAAAAGGATTAGCTTTAGATGTTAAGCTCAGCACAGCTTTAGTTGGTATGTTCGCTAGGTGTGGAGATTCGAAAAGTGCTACGCAGTTGTTTGATGAAATTAAGGTGAAAGATGTTTCAGCTTGGACAGCAGCCATCGGTGCTTTCGCCACTATAGGAAATGGGAAGCAGGCATTAGAGTACTTTGATGAAATGATTAAACAAGGAATTAGGCCAGATGCGAGAGTGTTTGTGTCAGTGTTGACTGCATGCAGTCATAGTGGATTGGTGGACGATGGCCGCAAGATCTTTGAATCAATGACTACAAGCTATGCGATATCTCCGCAAGTTGTCCACTATGGTTGCATGGTGGACCTTCTAGGGCGTGCTGGATTGCTAAAAGAAGCTTGCGATCTAATTGAGAGCATGCATATTGAACCAAATGATGTAGTATGGGGGGCATTATTGGCTGCTAGTTGTGTCCATCATGATATTGATATGGCAGAGTATGCAGCCAAGCATCTTATCAGATTGGCTCCGGATAGAGCAGGTATTCATGTCCTTCTTTCTAACATTTATGCTTCTGAAGGAAGATGGAAGGATGCTGCTAAGGTAAGACTGAGCTTAAAAGAAAAAGGTGTTAGGAAGCTCCCTGGTTGCAGCTCAATTGAGGTTGATGGAGTCATCCATGAGTTCGCATCCAATGATGAGTCTCATCCTCAAATGGCTCAGACATCAAAGATGCTCGAAGAGGTTGTTGATAAACTTGCAACGGGAGGTTATCTACCTGATTTGAATAAAGGTTTACTAGATGTTGATGAATCAGAAAAAGAATTTCTTTTGACTAGGCACAGTATATCTCTACAATCTATGATCGAGAAATTATAGTAATGGACAATAACCGTTCCACTTTTTCCACAAAGGGTTCTGATCTTGTGGAGATTATTGGTAGTAGAATCTATGCGACTTATAAAACTAGAAAGATTTCCGTACCAGTTCATGAGGATGACACCATGTCCTTATCACATGTTCAACAGATGGGCTGTCTTCGTACTTGAATTAAGACTCCTACAAGCATTTAATAACTACATTGAGATCGAGATTGCCTACTTGTTAGAAATTTCTATGTGGCTCAAGTTTGCTCAAGATGATGCTTTTTATTATCTAGGAAGACGGACAGCTGAATAAAGATGAGAATGAATCTTGTAATCGCGGGATGCATTATGCTAGAGCCTGGTAGATTTCTCATGGATTAAAGAAGTGTCAAGTGATGTAGAAATCATTTTGTCACAGAAGATAATGTTTAAAGCCTAGGACAACTTGATAGAGACTCATTAAAGGGGACTACCGTTCAGACTTGTTCAAATTTTGCCCAGGATCAATTTATGATCAAGAAATTACTGTGCAAGTCTTCTGCAGTTCTGAGATACATTAGGATGGAGCCTATAGTGGATAAGAACCATTTCCTCATATAACAGTATTTTCCAGGACAGAAAAATAATTAAGTTTTCTTCACATTTAATGTTCAAGACTTTCAAATGTATAGCTATGAGGTTTTTATAATAAATAGTACGAAGTTTTTAGATTAAACTTCTATGAATTGCAAGTATCCAATCAGGCTCACTCTTATATGAGTTGCATTATATGTAGTTAAATGTTATATATATATGGTGAACACATGTAGTATTCCTAGCATCATGACATTATTGGATTAGAGTGAATAATATGGAAGTTTGATTCAAGGTAGTTGTTTCATCTCTAAGAGGTGGTTCTTTGTGGCATGACCTCTGCCCTCTGCCTCCTAGCTTGATCCTAGCTCATTGCTCTGCAAACTTTTCAGAGAACAAATGAAATGGAAACACAAACATTCTGTAGGTAGGTATCTTCTACAATGGAACACTGTAGAACTTTGGCAACATAAAGAGATAGCACTTGCATGATCAATTCTCATCGACATTATTTTTATGCATCATAGCAATTTTTATTTTTAGGAGTTTGAGATAAGTTAATTTTGTTTTCTTAATTGCTCACTCATTGTCTTTTGCAATGATTAAAAATGTGAGATTTTCTGAATGAATCTCCTTTCTAGTTCTAAATTAATTTCGATTTATCCAAAATGCCTAACCTTCGATCAGGCTCCACAGTATGGTCGGTTGGAAATGTTCCCCAGTGACTTCTGTCATCTCTTCATATACTCTATCAATATCAAGGAGACTTCCTACAATTTCAGCGACTGAAACATTTGTTTCCCTCAGCTATTCTTGTGGTGGTATATTGAGTCCAGTGAAAATTTTCTGGCGTAGTAAAAGAGTGAAATCATTCTGTGTTTTTAGGAGCGAAGACCATTATAAGCCAGGTAATTGCTAGCCTAAATCAATTGCTCTTCTTGCTCTGTACTGCAGTTCTTGCATAACCAATGTATCTCTCACCTACTCGTACTACTTAGTGTTATGTTGCCCATATTAATGATGTTGTAACTCTGCCAACAACTTTCACCTTCATTATATACATTGTAGAGTGGAGATGGTAATAATGTGCTATAACAGCTGCAGGAGTAATACTCCAGAAGTGTTTCAACAAATTATACTATGATAGAACATGGCTGAGAATGACGTAATGAAGCTTCCTTCAGCAGCATTATGGGCAAGAGATGGTTACTGGAAGGAGCAACAGGCACCAAAGGCTTCGGGTATATTTCCATTAATTTGATTTCAAAACAAAATATTTGTTTTCTTCAACACTGGTTGGTGATCCAATGTTTACCTCTACCAGTATTCTTATGACAGGTTTAACTAGGAATAGTCCGCAGTATCCATGAAGACTTTGGTTTACTCTATCTATCGCCAATTAATAATTTCAAGAATCCTATATTCGTCGTATAGTATTGAAGTAGGGTAGACCGAATTAGCTTAGGATCTGAACTAAATTTAATTTTATTATATACTTAATTCAGGGATTTCATAGTTCACTTCGGTTCAAGGCAAGCCACCTGATTTATTTCAGTGTACGTAATCTAATTCATTCAGAACAGTGAGTATAGTATTCGTCGTATAGTATTGAAGTAGGCAAGAATTCTAAATTCGTTAGAGTCAGCAAGTTCACACATGCTCCGGGAAAGTAGATGAGTTCAACAAAGAACATCTCCTGATAAAGTATTTCACAACTACCTTGAAAAAATTGGGCACTACAAATATTTATGTACTAACTTGAGAAGAAGTGTGAGTAAGAGTTGAAAATATATTATTATGAGTTGAAAGTTGAAATAACATATATGGCTCTGTATAATCTTTATATATACTCGTGTTACTGTTTGCAAAGAAAAAACTGTGTTACTTTTTGAAATTAATCATTATTAACTCTAAAACAGTAGTTAGAAACCAAAAGCAGAGCCACTGGTTAATCAGGTTTTCATAACCCTCGTCCAGCATTCTTCATACAAGTGAAACACCTTAAAAAGCATTACCAACAACCATTCAACCTAATAAAAATAAATATCCAAATGATCATGACAAAGACAACATGTATAAATCGCAGCATAAGTGCCATTACAATCAAAATTCAAGTTTTAAGTATACCAATATAAATTAGCTGACTAGTTGTCAGGGTGATCTGGATTTTGTTTTTCTTGAATATGGTATTGTCAGAAACTATCAATTTGAATATATTTTTGAATTGATGGTCGATTCTGATTTTACAACTATAGTTGAATATATTAAAATATAAGCTAACTACAGTACAAGAAAACCGAAGCTGTCATATGAAACTGAAAATCAGAAGGTTCGTTGGTCTTCGTTGTCTTACATTGTAATCAAGCTAATATTATATAGCTACAAAGTAGAACTCATTCATGATTCAATCAAATGGATGCTTCTAGTTTAGTTAGTTAACTAAAATATTTATAAGGAAGGTCCATAGATTCAACAGTTGCTTCTGAATCTTAATAAATGAATGTGGTGTGGGCTGTGAGTGCGGTACGTATTAGAGATGTATTTTAGCATATGACTTAATCAGTTGTATTTATAAGCTTTTTTTAAGTTCAAAAAATTTTCATAATGCTTTAGAATTTTTTAAATTTTAAAAGTATAAATAAATTATATTTTATAAATAATTACCCAATACAATTTTTTGTAAAAACTTATAAATTTTCTAGAAATTTATTGTTTCGGTTACTTCTGAAGGTGCTCGTAGTAATAACCTGATAAAAGACACAAGGACCAATGATGGTGGTCTCCTCCTGCAAAAGTGACGACTGAAATGCTGTCGGAGAAATTATTACGGAAATATTTAGTAATATTTATATTTTAAAATAAAAAATATTTTAATATTTATTTTTATTAAAACATATACTAATAAAAGAATATTTCTAATTAGGGTTTGTTAATGAATTTTATAAAAAAATTATAATTTATTTGAAAATTAACATTAAAAAGTAAAATAAACAATAGTTGAAAATCGAAGTCAGATGTGTCCTGCGTTACGTTGTAATTGTGCCAAGCATGACCATACTAGTTTCGTTGTGGTGTTCAAATACAGTTGATATTCAAATACGTTTTAATTGTGCCGGGACTCTAAGAGCGCGTTTGATTTAGTTTTTCAAAAACTGATTTTTAATTTTTTTTTTATTTTATATTTTTTAATATATATTTAATAAGTATATTAAAAAGTTATTTAAAAATTTAAAAAATATAGAAAAATTTTACGAAGTGAAATATTTTTATTTTTTTTAAAAATAAAAAAATAAAATTTATTTTTTAAAAAAGTTTTTTTATTTTAAAAAAATTTTATTTTATAAAAACTCCCAAATGCTTCCTTATGCAGTTTAATTTTTGTTGTTTTTCCGTAATATTGACGTAAGTTTACCTCACGAAGTCTCAATTGACGTAAGTTTACCCATAACTCCTTGGACAAAATTGACGCTTTTTCATCGAATAAATATTTTTAATTTATTTTAAAAACTTAAATTTATTTTTTCACTAAAATAATTATAATATAAAATAAATATAATGTATAATTTATTTATATATTTTCAAATATTTTTAATAATTATTAAAAACTTTTAAAAAATTAAAATAAAATAAATAAAAATAATAAATACTACTAAATATTATCTAATATGGTCGGCACCACCACCGATCACAGTTAAGATACTATTGACTAAGTTTTCTGACTTTTTATTTTAATTTTTTAATTTATAATAATTTAGAAAATTTTTAATAGTTTAAATAATATACAATATTCTAAATAATGAGATCATATTATTATTTATTCTTATTATATTTAGATATGAATAAGTTATTTCTTAAAATTTTTTAAAATATCTTTAATTTCTAAAGAAATCCTTAGTGTTTGGGAAAAGTTCTCCTCAAAAATTTCTTTTTTATTTTTTTATTTTATATTTTTTAATATATTTATAAATATATAAATATTATAAAAAATTTTTAAATATAGAAAAATTTATGTAACAAATTTTTTTATTTTTTAATTATTTTTTAATAAAAAATATAAATATTTTTACAAAAATTAAAATATTTTTATTTTAAAAAAATTTAAAATACTTTTAAACGTACCGCAGCGGCTCAACTCAAATTAATTGATGCTAAAATTTAAAAAGAATAATACTTTGAGTACCTCGAATAATAATAAAGATTTAAGAAAAAAAGAAAAGAAAAACAGAAACAAACAAATCTAACAGACAATGCCTCGGTTTGTGAATATAGAAAAAAACATGCCTTTTTGTTAAGGACAAAACAAAAACCCACGAGCTACAGCACTTGAAACAAGGCCCACTCACCGCGTGGCACCAAGCAACCAACCAACCAACCCATGCAGATAAAATTAATAAACCCAAGAAAAGAACAGGAAAAGAGAAGAAAAGCCTTGAATTGAATTGGCAGCACCCCAAATGCCATACGGTAATGGTGGACCTTCTTCTTCTTCTCCTGTTTCAGATTCCAACACCGCCCAAAGTCCCAAAGTCGAGTCACTCTCCCTTCATTCTACTCATGTTAATTCAATCCCCAAGACCCAATAAAAATTCCTACAGCCTCAGCTACTGTTGCATTATTTGTTTCCGTAGCTATCAAACACAAACAAACCCCCGATGCTAACATAGTAGTGCATGATCAATCCAGACAAACTCATTTACTACTTCTATAACAAGATGCTGATCTTGTCAATGTTGTTATATTCTATTTTCTATACTTATTATTACCCACCATAACAATGCTGATGTAATATAATTGCTATCATTTAAACGTTATCAGGGAAGATATTGTTTAAGTGTATAAGTAATGTTAGGGTAATAATAATGCTTCGCTTTACTTATGATATTGTTTTAGGGCCACCTCACTCAATCAACTAGAGTAGAATATATTAAAATTTTGGTAAGGAAAAGAAGGCCACCTCTACAATGCATGTGATTTGAAACAATATTTAATAAATTAACAAGAAGATTGAAATGCCAAATCTATTGAAACATCTCCATCCATCCATAATACAGAAATTAATTATTCTCACTCTAATAACGTGAGCATTTTGTTTCCTATCACCACTCCCACCCAACACACTCATTCACTGTAACTCACAAAGTCTTCAGATCTAAAACCTGCAAGCAAATTTCTTTTCACAAGGAAGACAGACTACCAAATTATTTTTAAACTTTGTTTTAATTTTTTGCCACTTCTTTCTTCTTTTCTTTTTTTCTGATTGAAGGAGCAGAGCAGCGGGCACTGTTTTTCAACCACCACCAGAAAAAATCAATAAGAGAACTGTAGAGAAAAAAAAAAAGACAAAGAAAAGCAAAGTGTAGTTGATGGCACTAACCAAGTCTGCCAAATAGGACAAAGATCTTTTCTTTTTTTCCATCCATCATCACTCTCAGCCAACGGAGAGTGAGAAGATGACTGTCTCTTATTAAGATAGTTAAGTAAAGAGAGAGTGAGGAATTTTCTCACAAGAAGATTTTCTATTCATTTTCGTAAAAAAGATGGTTTTTTTTTAAACTCAGAAAGAGAAATAGAATTATGAGATAATGTGGGGAGATCAAAAGAAAATATCTTGGATCATTGTAGAAAAGGCCAGATGCATGGTTGAATTGAAACCCCAAAAGAAAGTAGTTCTACTGGTATGATTTCATCTTTTTTCCTTCGTTTCTGGTATGAAAAAAATTTATTTTGAGGACCCCAGATGGAAATGCTATTTTGTGTTTGCGATTTTTCTTTTTCGTTTTTGGTTAAGCTTGATCTCATTGGAAGAATTGGGGTTTGATAGGTACACTGGATTTCTGTTATTTGATCTTCCATGAGAGGTAGTCTAACTGAATAGGGGTTATGTTTGTATCTTCTTTTTAGCAATGCTGATAGCTCGGGTCATTCTTTTTGTGTCATTTCTTGCCGTTTCACAGTTCTACAATGTTAGATTGTATTTTTCATTGATAGTCCTTCTTTAAGTTTTATATCCATTGAGTCGCTTGGCTTAAGTTACCTTTTTGTATTTTCAGTTATTGATCTTGGATTTTGATGACTTAACATGCGCTGATGTTGAGCAGGAGATGTCTAGATGTTAAGATTGAACATGGAAATAAGATGGTTGCTTTAATTTGGATAGTGCATTTGCTCACCTGAGCAAATGTTTCTACATTTGGTATCTTCAGAGCGATAGTAGATCAATTTCCTGTTTACAAATGTTTCTAAATTTGATGGCTATCAGCTGAGTTCCAGCTTAAGTAATGCTAATTCTGAGATGAGGAGTTTGTTTGTGGAAAGTGAGGTACTCTTATATTTTAAGGTTTGTGATTAAACTTATCCTTGTTGCAGTTTTAGTTATTTCCAATCACTCAGAAACTTCAGGCGTGCCTTTGATTTCTGACATTATAGTTCATCTACAAGGTATTAACTATGCCTTTCTGATGTTTGGGTTTGGATTCTTAATCTGCCATGTGTAAACAAAAAGTTTTTGTTATCTGTTGAAAAAGATGATCAATCTCATATCACTTTGTGAAGCAAAAGAAGTTCCTTGCTAAGACTGAATCAGTTTTTTGGATTTTTTTTCCGCATCAGTTATTAGCTTAGCTATTTATTATAAAGCTTATTTGTCTCATCCCTAGATCAAGAAAAACAAAACAAATTATCTTGTTGCTGCTTGAGCTCATGGCGACGCTGATGCATAGTGAATCAAAGCGCATGTATTCTTGGTGGTGGGATAGCCACATTAGCCCCAAGAACTCAAAATGGCTTCTGGAAAATCTTACAGGCATGTATTTTGTCCTTTCAAGTTTATTTCCAGTCGTTTTGAGATAGAACCACCTATTTGAAGATGAGCACTCCTTTATCAGTCTTTCAAGATTATCATTAGTTGCAGATTGTAGTAGAGATGTAGTGCCTATCATACTTATCATGTACTCCAACGTTTGCTTCTGTGGAAATGATTTCCCTGTAGGAATATAAAGATTTTGTATTATTCATGAAAGAATTGGGTTCTTTTTCATCCACTTACTTCGTACTTTATCAGGAGTTACTTGCTATATCTTTTAACTGCCTGCTTCCATCCTAATATTTTTGTTAACTTACTGAGTCAATCTGAAGCAGTCCGCACTATTGTATTAAGAAAAATGTATCTAGGGAGTCGAAAGCATAATTTTGTTCAGTCATACTTCATGGAGAACATTTTTTGAAGCTGGTGGCTTTACACAAAGCATTTGATGTTAGCAGATATGGACCATGGTTGCTTAACTTGGTCATTGAGAACCTCTGTTTGCTTGTTATTTCCATTTAAGGCCTGTACTTCAGTCATGTCATCAAGAAACTTCCTTTCCATGAAGAAGTTTTGCTAGAACAACAAATTGGCTATATATTTTACCTTTTAAATATATGTAGCTCTCATAGTAAAACAGAAGTATCCTTTCCTCTGTATGCTTTGTATGTGTTTACGTAATAGATAAGACATGTTCTTGTCTGCAGATTGTCCTAGACTAATGCAGTTATTGGAGTGGGATTTCTTTATCCTCAATCAGTTTATCTTAAGTTCTAAGCTTGAGAGTCCGTATCTACGTGGAAGTTAGGGGTGAGAATTTGGATTCATGAGTAGGTTTCAGGTCGACACATATAATAACCGGATAAAAATCGTTCAATTCTAATCCGATCAATTTATTTATATAAGTCAAAATTATCAATCTTAATTCAACCTATTTAATTATTTAAATTATGAGAATAAAAATTATAAAAATTTATAATAAATAATATATAAAAATTATTAATTATAATATATCTAAAGTGAAAAAAATATTAATTTTGATAAATTTATAAATTAAGTAAAAATTAACTAAATTACGATAAGTTTAGAAAGATATATATATATAAATTAAATTTAAATTATATATTATTATTCTAAATATTATCTAATTATTAAATAATATATATTATATAAATAATTATACGGATTAAACGGGTCAATTTCGAGGCAATCCGAATGTGATCTGAACCTATTTAAGTTTTTGGATCAGGTTTGGATCGATTTTTTCAGGTTTAGGGTTTATATCTGACAGGAATCCTACTTTTCGGATTGATTTCGGATAGGGTTCGCGGGTTGGGTCAGAAATTATTGTCATCTTACGTTACATGAATAGAGGTAGACTTTTACAAGTCCTTGTTGTCCTCCCAAACCTTCAATTGATCGGGGAAGAACTTTTCCCTAGAGCCCTGTAATCAGGTGGACTTGCATTTTTGGTGACTGCAAATACATGAATCAAATGTAAATTAGAGCAATTTTAACTTTGAGCTAATTGTATGTAGCTCGTGATGCCTTCTCTCTCTTTCCTAACAACTCTGCCTTTTCGTATTCCTCATTATCATCACAAATTATGGGTTTTTGAATGTGTGCAGCTTGTGAGTTGTCATGGAAATTCTGCAAAAGGTTGCTTAAATGATTTTTTTTTCTCCAAGCTGCATGCTATGGACCGTTCTCCTAGACTTAATTATCTGGAGTCATTTTGACAAAACTTTGTCCTACTTTGAGCAGATATGGATGAAAAGATCAATGCAATGATTAAGCTGTTAGAAGAAGATGCTGATTCATTTGCAAAGAGAGCGGAGATGTATTATAAGAAACGCCCAGAGCTTATGGCATTAATGGAAGAGTTTTACCGAACATACAGAGCCCTAGCTGAGAGATATGACCATGCAACAGGGGCACTTCGTCAGGCACATAGGACAATGGCAGAGGCTTTCCCGAACCAAATTCCACTTATGTTGCCAGATGATTCTCCTACTGCTTCTTCTTCTTGTTCTGATGTGGAGCCTCATACACCTGAAATGCCTTTTCGTTCTTTCTCTGAAAGTGATGATTTGCAAAAGGAAACCTTGGGATCATCTACTTATCATGATATAAAAAAGAATGGAACATTTTCAGATGGAAATCAAAGGAAGAAAGGATTGAAGCAATTGAATGAAATGTTTTCAAATGGAGAAGAGCAAGCTCGTACAAAGTTTGGTGAATGGAAGGCGAGGAAAGGACTGAACTTTCATGAGGAAGAAGGAGAACTTCTTGAGCACAAAAACAGTTCCAACCACCAAGAATCTGATCTTCAAGAAGAAGTTTCTCGCTTGTCGACGGAGATCCAAAACCTCAAGTGCCAAATAACATCGGAAGCTGAGCATGCAGACAAAGCTGCAATTGAAATAGGGACTCTCAAAGAAACTATATCACAACTAAAGCTGGAGAAGGAAGAAGCTCTTGTTCGATATCATGAATCACTAGAAAGAATTTCAAACCTAGAAACTAAGTTTTCTCAAACTCAAGAGGACCTCAAGAGCCTCAACAATGAGATGGCAAAAGAAGTCATAAATCTAAAGGATGCTGAAGAAAAATGCGTTGTCTTGAAGAGTGAAAACCAATGTCTGAAGTCAAACTTGAGAAGTTTGGATCAGAAAACCAAAATACAACAGCACAAATTTGACCAGAAACAAGGGGAGTTGGATAGACTAGTAGTGTCCCTCAAGACCCTGGAAGATATGCACGCTGAATCTCATGAGAAGGTCCAAAATCTAAGTGAAAGTATCCAAAAAGCAATTCAAAAATTGAATTCCATTGAATTGAGTAATATGTCTTTGGCTGAAGAGATGCACAAGCTCAAAGAAGAAAACTGTAACTTAAAAGAACAGGCACTCTTTTCTTCCCAAAAGATGGGGAACTTTGAAAATGAAATAAGCCTCTTGAAAGAAAAAGAAGAGAAACTTGAAAAGGAAGTGACTTTTCATGTTGAGGAGAAGAAGAATTTTCAGACAGAACTTTTGCATGAAAAAAGTGTTCGAGAAGACCTTGAGCAGAAACATAAAGACATTCAAGAGAAAACACAGTCGATCAACTTCAACTTTGAGGCTATGCAGAAGTTGATAAAGGAACTGCTGGGCGAGAATGCGAATCTCAAAGTTGCTTGCCAGAAGCAAGAAGAAGAAAAGCTGCTATATCTTGAAAAGATGAGAGATGCTGAAAAATTGTATGAGAAGAATGCAGTTCTGGAAAATTCTGTATCAGATGCGAGTGTGGAGCTTGATGAATTAAGAAAGAAGTTATCAGCGCTACAACAATCCTGTGATTCCCTAAATGGACAACTCTCTGTCCAAATTTCTGAAAAAGAAGTGCTAATCGGTCAGTTACAAACTAGCGGCGAGGACATGAAGAAGCTTTCTGAGTCAAATATGTCCCTTGCAGATTCCCTGTCAAAAGTAAATACAGAAAATGATGCATTGGAAGCAAAATTGAGAACTTTGCAAGAGTCATATCAGGTTCTTGATGATGAAAGATCCCAGCTTCTTTGTGAGAGGAATGAACTTTTGTCTCAGGTAAATGTGTGCTACTATAAATTCTTTTTTTCAAACAATACTTGACTTGCTCTGGAGCTACGTGACTAGACATATTTACCTATAGGTGAAAAGTCGCACTTTGGAGGCAATGAAACTTGCAGAGAACAGGATATTGTTAGAAACTTCCCTCAGCGACAAGGAAGCAGAAGTCAAAGCTCAGGAAGTAAGGTTCAAAGATTTGGAGAAACTATGTCATTCTCTTCATGACGAAAAATCCAGTCTTCTCGCTGAAAATAAGAATCTTGCTCTTCAGGTTATTATTTATAATCTCCATATGTAATGTCCAACAGAAATGCATTGCTGTCTTGAGAATATTGTTAATATCTATACTTTTTGGGTTGTTGCACTTGGTTGTTTTACTTCAGAATTTTGACACAAACTATTCACAGATTTCAAGATCTGCAGCTTCAAAATTTCTTGCAATTTCTTCCTAACATATACACTGCCAAGTATAAATTATAAGGACTCCATGTTAACTGCAACATAGAACACCTATACACACTCACATGGAAGCTGATGTGTCATGTTAACATTATAGCTGCATATTATGCTGTAAGAAATTAATTAATTGAGAATTGGTTGAGGTACATAACTTTACCCAAATCAACATACCTAAGTAAGTCGAATGTCAAGATTCTGAAGTAACGAAATCAAAGAGTAGGCTGCCAGTGTGTGATTTGCTGAAAAGATATTCTATATAGAGAGAAATCTCTAATTCTTTAAGCCTTCCTGTATTCTTTTATTTGAGAACAGTTTTTATTACTTTTCAGATTGAGACTACTACAACAAATATTGAGAAGCTTCTGAAGACTAGTGTTAATATGACACAACAATCCCAGATGGATGGTAGTAGGGAACTTGAAGTTCATAGCAGAAAGTTGACAAATCTAGAAGGCTGCTTCCATTTTCTTTGTGACGAGAACGCAAATCTTCTTGTTGAGAAAGCTAAACTTGTGTCTCAGGTTTATTTAGAGAATCCCTCCAATCACTCTTGAAAATTTGAAAGTTGAACTTTATGGTTTGATAAGCCATGAGTGATAAAACTATTAGCCTATATGTACACAATTAATTCTATCTGTCCTGAAAGGTTGTTGCTGTTTTGCAGTTAGAGACTGCTGCACAGAATGCGGAGAAGCTCTCAGAGAGGAATGCTTCTTTAGAGAAGTCCTTCTATGACTCATCTGCTAAACTTGAGAATCTGACACAAAAGTTGAGAGGCCTCGAAGATCTGTGCCAGAGGCTCTCTGATGAAAAATCTGATCTAGTTGCAGAAAAGAAAGTTCTTGCTTCTGAGGTCTTTCAATAACAAAACCATTTCCTAAACATAACATATAATAAGCTCGAAAGTTTAGCTTTTGTTCTAGTATGCCCAAACAAATGCTTATCATGGAAATTTGTGCTGTGATTCAGGTGGAGACAACCACCCAAAATGTGGAGAGAATATTAGAGAAAAATAGTTTCTTAGAGAAATCCCTGCATGATGCAACAGCTGAAGCTGAAGGTCTAAGAGAAAAGCTGAGAAGCATCGAAGATTCCTGCCGAAACCTCTCCAATGATAAGTTCAATCTAACTGCAGAAAATAATACACTTTCTTCTAAGGTACCTGCTTAAATATCTTTTCTTCTCATGTGCACATCCACAACCTGCATTTTACTGGAAAAAAATGAGAAGCTTGATTACTTGTTCAGTGCATGCCACTCAGATAAATGTGATATATATGCACAAAAAATTGAACATTATTATTACTGTAATCCAAAGTTCGTCTTTTGATGAGCAAAGAGTACATCTACTTGTCGAATATAAGGTATCTGCATAAGTTAATAATGATAAATTCTATAGGCACAATTTTTAGTACTACTCCCTCACACACTCACAATAATAGTATATATACTGATATACGTAAATTATGAACATTCTCTTGTTTTCTACAGGTAGAATCTGCTGCTCACAGTATGGAGAAGCTTTCAGCGGAAAATGCCTTCTTGGAGAAATCCCTATTGAATGCCACTGTGGAACTTGAAGATCTGAGAGTAAAGTTGAGGCACTTGGAAGATTGTTGCCAGACTCTCTCAAATGAATATTCTAATGTTTTTGCAGAAAAGAATGCACTTACCTCTCGGGTCTGTCCCACCTCCCTTCTTTCGCCCAATCTATGCATGTGTAGAACTTATACATTGCACATAGATCAAGATGCTTTTAGGATATGCTCAGCCGCTGAAACACACCCATAACTCGAATATTTATGTGTTTGAAGATTTTACATAGCTCTCTGATATTTCAGGCAAATGAGGCCGAGGAGCGTATCGGCAAAGTTTCAAAGGAGAATGCTGCTTTAGAGTTGTACCTGAGTGATTCTAGAACTGAACTGACATCTATGAGGTTGAAAGCAGAAAGATTAGAAGAATCATATCAGTTGCTTTCTGAAGAGAGGCTTCTTCTTTCAACACGAAAAGATGCCCTGATCTCTCAGGTAAATGGTCCGAGTCATTACTCTATCAGGTCTCTAGGATGCATGTTGTCTGGAATTTCCAGTACACTATTCATGAATTTCTTTTACCTTGACAGTTTCCTTTGTATTTGTGTACAACCTTGACCTATATCTCCGTCTGTCTCAGGTACAAAAGCTTTGCGATAATTTAGCAGAAATGGAGAATGAGTTCTCAAAGCTAGCAGAAAAATGTATCAATCTAGAATGCATAGAAATACTAAAAGTTCATAAACTTACGGAGTTAGTGGATCACCTGAGAGTGGAGAAAGATAAGCATGAAAGTATTGCTGAGTCAACCAAATTTGAGCTAGCCACTCTAGGTTGCAAGTTGAAACTCTTGATGGGAGAACTTCTTGTACGGGAGCAAAAATTGGATATGGAACAAAAACTGCTTTTCTATACCCAGAATGAGGCCTTTATCTTTCGGGAATGCATGCTTGATATGACTGAGATGAACGTAAGTCTTTCTAGTGAATGTCACAAGCATTTAGATGCTTCAAGTTCTGCTGAGAACTTAATTTGGGAATTAAACAAGGAAAGTTGTGCACAAAAGAAAATGGCGGCTTTGTTGACAGAGCATAATGAGAAACTCATGGAAGGCATTTCTTCATGGCTGAAGGCACTCAACATAAGCACGGAACAGGAGTCAGCTAACGGAATAAAGGGCTTGCTACTGTTGCAGCTTGTGAGGGATGAAGTTACTAAGCTGTTAGTTTCATCTTCATATGCTCATACAGAAAACCAACAACTCTATCTTGACAAATTGATTAGTTTTACCATCCTTCAGCAGTTTGCACAGGACAATTTTGACTTGAGAGCGCAAAGAAATGATTTTGAGATGGAGCATCTAGTCAAAAGCAAGGAACTCTCACAGTTACAATATAAGTGGCTCGAGCTCCGAGAAGATTTACAGGCCAGTAATGAAAGAGAAGCCACACTGAAGGTTCAAATGGAAATCCTCCATGAGCAACTGTCAACTTTGCAAGGAGCTCATGATGCACTCCAGATAGAAGTTTGCAAGATCAAGGAAGAGGACCAAGCCTTGTCCAAGAAAGTGTATGAAGTGCTGGAGGAAATGGGTGAGACTGAAATGCAGAATAGCATTATACTTGAAGAAGCCTTGACCTTGGATTGCCAAAATTTGATTTTCAGTGGCCTTTGTGATGAAAGAGCATCTCAGTTAATGTTACTTACTAACACTACGCAAAACTTGTGTGGTAAGAATGATGAACTTTGCCAGGAGATTGGAATCTTAAATGAAAAAGTTGCAGAATTACAGTGTGAAAACAAACAACTAAAAGGATCCATCTCTGCTCTGGAAGGGTACAAATGTCAAGTATACAATCTGGGGCTTGATCTCAGCGCAGCACAAAGTCAGTGTCAGCAATTAAGCCTACAGATTCAAACAGGAAATCATGTATTGATGCAGAAGGACTTGGAGCTTCTGGAAGTAACTAAAAAGGTGGAAGAGGTTGAGAAGACCTTACAAGATAAGATTTTGCAGTTGATTGCAGAAGTTCAATTATTGTCAGAAAGATATCATGACTTAGAGGGGAAGAAAGACAAAGTGGAAGAGGAGTGCAGCACTATCCTTACGGAGTATGTGGCACTTGATTGCCTCTCTTCATACTTCAAGAGTCTTAGCTCTGAAAGAGCATTGGAATTGATGTCATTTAAAGACAGCATGGACTGCCTCGTTGTACAAAAGAGTGGCCTTAATGAGGACTTGACAATATTGAGTGAGAAAATGGGAGCACTAGTAGTAGAAAAATTGCAGCTAAGCGAGGCAGTTAATTCTCTGAAGCATGCCCACAACACAGGATTGAGTGAAAAGAGTAAACTGATGGAAGAGAATAAATTTCTGTTGAAGGAACTGGGCAAATTACTGGAGCAAACGAATGCCGTAAATGAAGAGAACATGGCTGTCCTTCTTGAGGCTTTCACCATGGAATTCCTCTATATGTATTTTAGAAGTCTTAGCAGCGACAGAGGGATGGAAGTGAAATTGCTCAGTGGTGACTTGAACTGCCTTGAAGGGACAAAGAATCACCTTGAAGAAAAGATTAGAACATTAAATGAAAGAATGGAGGTCTCCATTGCAGAGAAGTTGCACCTCAAGGAATCTGTGCTCCATTTAGAGCAGGAACTGAAATCAGCCAGAAGTATGTTTAAAGAGTTCATCATTCAATTTGAAAATGTAAAAAGTCTATTAGTGGATAGAGACAAGAAGTTATCAGATGCAAATCTGATTATCGAGTCCACGGAGATGAAAAACGAGAGAGAGTTTGAAGATCTTCAGCTGGCAGTTGAGGAAGTAAAAGTTCTTAAAGAAGTTTTAGAAAGCAATATCCTTTCATTAATCAAAGGCAACGAATACAAGGACGAAAAAATATTATGTCTTTGTGATGAGAAAAGGAACCTTGAAGCAGGGTCCACAAAATTGCAGAGAGAATTTGAAGTGCTTAGAAACAGGGAGAAACAACTGACCTCCAAGCTGGGAAACGCTATGGATGAAGCTGAGCAATGTGAAAAAGAGATTGCAGGTTTGTTAGCAGAGGTCCATATCTCCAAAGTTGACACAGCCATTTTCAAAGAGAAGGCACTTGAGAGCTTAATGGAATATGAGAGTCACCTTACATGTGTTTTCCTGGAAAAGCAGACGTTGCATGAAGAACTTAGTGTGCAAAGTTCTTACGTCAATGGTTTGACAGTCAAACTTGATGGATTACAGGGAGAAAATAGAGAACTAAAAACTACTCTAGCTACATGTTTGCTTCTTGTAATATCACTACGGGATGCAATTGCTTCTCTTGAAAAACACTCTCTTTCTCTACTAAAGCATCACAAATCAAAGCTAGGACAAGAGGTATACCTCTCCAACTTTTTTTGCAGTATTTCTTAATCGAAAACTATCTCGACATATAGTTGCTTAAAACCTAGACTGAAATTTAAATTCTAAAATCTTTTGAATTGATTTCTAGGACACATCGACCCAGCCTCCTGCTCCTGATGGAAACCATGAAGAACATACTCAGGACGTTGGCACATCTTCAGAATCTGTAGTCGTGTCATATTTGAAAAAGTTGCTTGCAAAAGTTGAAGCTCTTCAACATGTCTTAATAAGTAGTAGGAATTTCCTTGAAAAGGAAAGGCTTCACTCAAATGCTAGCTTGGAGGATACAGTCAGCCAAGAGGAACTCCAGGCAGTCTACTTGAGCCCTGAGACTGATACAGAATTCTCTAAATTGAACCATGCACTGAAGATGAAAGACATTCAACTTGACCAAATTTCCAGTTCTTCATTATATGGGAGCAGCTCCCACTTATACAGGCTAGGTAAGAGCAAAAGAGCTGCAACTGAAGATGAAATGCTGGAACTTTGGGAAACTGCTGAAAGAGACTATAATGACAAGAACAAGAGGGCATCAATGTCATCTAATGACAAGGACACAGATTATCATGAAATTAAAGCAGTTGAAGAAGATAAGAGCGAGCACCCATCTTCAGAGTTCATTGCTGAGAAAGAGTTGGGAGTCGACAGACTGGAGCTTCGCAAGTTAAATGAGGCTCTCAAATGGAAGTCATTGATGACTGAGAGCCTCCACTCTGATGCTCAGAAACTTTCAGTTCTCCAAACAAGTTTACAAGAACTGAAGAAGAAAATGGAGAATTCTGAAAGGGAAAAGTCCCCTTTAAGTGCTGAATACAACTTGATCAAGATACAGTTAAAAGAGACAGAGGGGGCTGTGTTACAGTTAACTGATATCAATAACAGGATGAAAAAGAAGGCCGAGGAGTATTCTGCTATTCCTGGTAGTTTGGAAGGCCAAAAGGAAGAGCTTCAGAGAATGGAGAAGATGCGATTTTCAGAGCGTGCAAGAAGAGGATCAGAAAAGATTGAGAGTTTGGAACTGGCGCTGCAGAAGATTCAGTATATCTTATTGAAACTTGAAGAGGAACGAGAACACAAAAAGAAAGCCATGGAAAGGAGATCCGCTACCCTTCTGAAAGACTATATCAGCGAGAAAGGAGAGAACAGAAGAAGGAAAAGGCGCGTTTTCTGTGGGTGTATAAGACCCAAAACCAAAGTATGATTTTCTTCAACATTCACTTCCCACGTTCTATCCCGAGCTGGATGCCACTTCCTGTATAGAGGTGTAGCTCTAGGCAACAGTTATCACTTAGAGGTTTTTCTGAAACATGCTTGGGAAAATTAGAAAACAATGCTAGTTGGTTAATGCTTTAGTCTTGGTTTATTTCATCCCCTATGCAATGCTACTGTAACTTTCAGAGAAGGCATTAGCAAGTGTTGTGTTGCATGGAGTTCCAAGTTCTTGTCACTAGTTTAAAGCATATTTTATTTAGCCATATATGCCGCATGTTTCTATTTTATGTCATGATAATGCTTATATCTACTCTCTCCCTCTCCCTCTCCCTATATACGTATATTGTTTACTAAGATATGAAAGAATCTTTTCTGCAACATTCATCTTCTATGTTCCGCATCAAGGACAAAAGGTAATGAGATAGTAGCACCAGTGCGAGTGGCGGTTGCTGCATTGGAAAAACATATAGTTTGCTAATATAAAGGAAAAGCCGAGTTGCTTCGAGCTTTTTAGCCGCTGAAAAAGACTACTAACGGACATAGGAGACCATCATAACTTCATTATCCCAACGCGAATAAAAAATCATTCAAACAAATAGAGCAGTATGGGAAATGTTGTTAACAAGTTGCTTTCAGCTTTTAACTACATAAGAGCTGAAAAAGATTAGTAGAGTAAGGTAAAAGCAACATCTCGAGTCAAAAAATTATCAAAGCCACATCTCGCTATGACATCCAATGCGAAATACTATATTAGAGTTGTGTAGAAAGAAGAATTGTATCAAGCATCCATTTCAAGGGAGTTGATGGTCCAGGAACAAAGGTTACCGACAATTTGCTTATTATAAGAATATTCTAGTCAACATAAACCTCGCTGAGGTAGAATAGTAGCATACACCAAACTTACTAAGCAAGAATTATCGTAATTGTGTATCTGAGAATTTTGAAATACAATACAGATTTTGATGTTGATTTTAAAAACTAAAGGCGATACAAACTTTGTGCTATACCCTAACTACACGGTCGGATGGGATGATATCAATCAATAAACCACTAAACTATGCACAAGCATGCTTTTGATAAGAAATTTTAAGCTTCAGAAATTATACTATTACCCATAAACGGATCTGAAATGCTCATCCTGCAGATTCAAGAGCTTGCAAGCTCGATAACTATGCTGGAGCTTACAAAGAACAAATTCGAGGAGTATAGACAAGAATTCAGACTTCTTGCTTCAAAGTAATATCATTGATACCTATCTTAGACTTCGGGCGGTAATGCTCATCAGTGTCAACTTCTTCAATTTCCTGACAACAAGACAAATGCAGTTAAGAGAGTTTAAGAACTGAAATGACAAACATGAAGTAATAATATATTCAAGGGGACTTTTTTCATAAAGGGTTATTCTGTGAGGTGCAATTAAGAATGACTTACTACAAATTTACACTAAATCTACATATAATGATAAAAGTATCAACTACAAAACAGCATATACACAATTGTGAGTTCAAATAAGCATATAGACCAAGCAAGTGTTCAACCGCAAGTTACTAGAGAAGGTAGAATGTTTCTTACTTGTACAACATCTTCACCTTTCATGACCCTCCCAAAAACAATAAGTTTATCATTCAAGTCTGGAATTGGTGCTGTTGTAATAAACAGTTCAAACCCCTCGTTGTCAGGTTTAGTCTTACTAGTACCAAGCATAAAGGCCTCATGCTTTGGACTACAAATAAACACAAGGGGATTACATTATAAGCACATGTACCACAAAAGTACAGGAAAGACCGCAACCAATAGCAATTACTACTTAATAAGCTCACATAATGAACATCACGTTGCACATAATGAACATCACACTGCAGGTACTTCTGAATGTGAATCTCATGTGGAAGTGTTATAAATGTGGCATGAGATGATATTGTTCCTGTTTCCATTTTTCATCAGCAAATTATTTTTAGCATTTCTACCAATTGTCCCATTTTCACCCATATTTTCGCTCATTGTGCTCTAGATTTAAGAAATAAGATCTAAAAAGCAACTCAAGGGAGAAAGCTGAGATATGAATTTCAAGTTCAACATTCGTCAGACTAACAACTGCTAGGCTATTTACTACAACATACATTTTATTTATCTTATGCCTCGTTAAACCTTGAACTATCAATTTAAATATCAAGACCCCATAAATAAGATGAAAGGCGAACTCTTGGTTATTGAGTTATAGATTTCATAGATGAACCTGGTAAGCAGACTTCATACACTTTACATTATAAAATGGAGGAACCGACTCTTTTAGCTAGGGTGAACCAGAGGTAAATCCTTTTGTATTTTCAGAATTTTTCCTTTAGATAGTTCACATAGTTATAATATTTTCTCTTCCTAGATTGCTAAGGAGAGGCAACTAAAAGGTCTAAAGCCCTAACAAGATAAGTTACAAGAAGGAGATCACCATATAGAGAGAGAGTTGAGACATCGGGCTCTTTAGTTAACAGTGGACTCACCTTAGAGTTGATGTAACTACAGAAATTTGACATGGCATTATATACATAGTAACTTCAAATCTCCTTAGGTGTTTACAATCCTTGGAATTTCAGTATACATAGTAACTACAGAAATTTGACATGGCATTATATACATAGTAACTTCAAATCTCCTTAGGTGTTTACAATCCTTGGAATTTCAGTATACGGAATTGGTTGGGTTGGCTTGGTTGCCCGAGGATCTGATCCAGCACAATGGCATTTTTTTTCCCTCTGATAAAGCATATATCAAGCAATTCTTACTCATACATGGCTTAGTTACTATGTGTGTGTGTTTGTGGTTGTGCGCGTGTGTGCCCTCATGCGTGCGTGCATCCATATGTGCTTCAGGGTAGTAGTTTCCAAATATATTAACATAAATGAGAAAATTAAGTTGACATCTGCTGATAGTTATTATTGAGAAGTTGTCTGCGTCGCTGATGAACCCATTTCCCAAACAATAGCCATGGCATCTATCTGCCTCTCTGTAGCTAGCTATCAGAGGAAGAGGTTTAATAATATTCTTCTCTCTTTAGGTCATTAAAGATATGGTAAGAGAGGATAATGAGCTCAATCGAGTGATGTCTTTGTAGGTGGTAAAGGTGCAATCAACGAGTAAATGGCATAAGTGATGTTAATATATAACTAAAAAAGCACAAAACAGAAAGAATGTACTAAAGTGGTTAATTAAATACTTCAGAGTTACATAATGCCGTACATATAATACCATATACGAACTAATTTTTGCATATTCAGGAGTGAGGAAAAAACTAAAGGGGCAGTCAAACCTTGTTACACCATTGCTATCTTTTCCTTTTAACGTCCAATCTTCTGCTGCTCCCAATCTTTGGTAATCACCTCCTTGGATTACGTAGTTCTTAATCACACGTTGGAAAAGCATTCCTTTAAAGTATCCTTTTCTACTGATAAAATAACAGCCAACACGTGTTCTTACATCAGCTAGCTAGAAAGAACCACCAACTTCAAAACAGTAACAACAACAAATGTACAAACTTTCTACAAATTAAAGGCAAGTAGACTGATCTTAGTGCAACGCTTCTGTAATGGGAAAACTCTGTTTAGGTTTGTAGGTAGGATGAGCCCACAGATTGTCTGTGCAGAGAGAACATTATCAGACTTCTAAAGTTTCCTTTTACTATTCATAATCTTTATTCTTCTTCATTTGTTGTTCTTCATGATTTCTGTTTAGAAGTACAAATACAAATGTGTAACTAGGCAGTAGAGACAATACTTTCCAGATGGTTTGCTTAGTATGCAGGAACCATCTTTTAATAAACGAAGTAATATTACTCCAAAATCTTGGTAGACTACCAACCCGATCTATTGCCTCCAATTCCTCAATCAAACTCGTGCCACACCTATTCACTATTACTAAGGGAAGTGACAATAACATACTGTGCTTTATTTAAGTATAAATTCTTAATATATTTATTTTATTTTGAAAATGCTAGCTGCTTACTATGACAAACTAGCAAAGTCATGAGAAGAGTGTATAATGTTCTTACTACCTTTCGTCTGAATTAAGAGAGCCAAAAGAAATCATCAAAGCTCACCATAACTGTATGAATTTATCCACAATCTCAGGAGATGAATCTCTATATAGCTCCACAGTTATTGACCCTTTTGATGTGCTCACTATCTAGTGAAAACACAAAAAACTTAAAAAATATTAATACTTAACCAACCAATCACGAAAACTGTGTAGATAACCACATATGACAAACAGTTTAAACTAGAAAGCAAAATATAAACTAGCCCACTAATTAGGATACAGAAGCCTGATAGGAAGTCTGCCTAATGAAACTGATTCCAATAAATCAGGCAACCGCAACTCCAGGGCCTTACTGTTTTAAATGCTCAACTAAGCACTCGATTACAACAATGTCCTTCCAAATGTAAACCTATTTATTTTCACCATTTGTATTAGAGTTAGTCAAATGACTCAAGCCCATTCGTACAAGAAGACCACGAAGTAGCACTTCAACTGTGATTGTAAAGTTTCCTGTACTTAGTGTGACCCTTCTTTATACTAGACTGGGATTCTCCACACCACAGTAAACCCACAAACAATTCAGAGCAACAAGGACTAGCGTCAACAAGTTCAATAACTATGCAATAAAAACTTGATTTAGAAAAATAGTTTCTAGCAATAATCCTTGATTAGTGGAATTGAAACACATAGTATAACAGTGCACAACTCAGATCAAATATTCTCTAAAAGCTTGCCTAAATATAACTGAAAATAGCACATTGCAATATGTGAAACTTACTGCATAACCAGGAACATCATTTTTCTTCCCTTGTCCAAATCTCCTTCCGACCTGCAAGTGAAAAAGATTCATATCGCTAAAACAGTTAATTATCTTAATGTTAATTGGTATATCTAATATGTGAAAGAATGTACATAAGATATTCCATACCAAGTAATTTGAGTAAAAAGACACCCAGTTAAGATAAATTATGACTAAGGCTATAAGAAATGTACCATTAGGACCTCTGGATCATCTCCAAGTTGTGTGCTCGACCTACAACAAGTTTTAAGAACGAATGTTAATGTCTTCACATAAATGCTAAATAGATTTTTGAAAGCCAAAAATAGTATGAAATAGAAGTTAAGAAGGCAACATTTTCATTAGTTAGACCTTATCCCATAGGTTCTTCGCACATCAATTTTTGACATTTACTCTATTTCTCAACAGGTCCAACAATAAACTTTCCGTAGGGTGGTCCTACATAGGACTTTAAGCATAACCAGACTACATGCGCATAAAAATCAACTTCATCCTACTTCATATGCCAGCATTTCTAGTAGGAAGAAAATCCTGCTAAAGTTATATGATGTCTAGAACTTCAAAAGTTCTTCTTCAAGTGTAGCTCATAATTGCAAAAAGTGCCATGAAGGAGGGTATGAAGTGGCCAGTTAGCTAAATACTAATGGAAGTTGAGGGAAGCATGTAAACAAATCACATGTTGAAAATTGCTTTATTATGGTAAAATACCACAACAAAATACCACAACGTTAGGCATCAACTCGAACTTTACTTTTATTAAAGAACGATACAAATGTTGCAACAAGAAAAGAAAGAAAAAGAACAGACAAAAAGAGAGAAATGCCAAAAACATGACAAACAGTAGAGGAAAATAGCATAGAGCTGTAACATAGAGAATTGGAGTTAACCTTCCATGCCAGTGTTTGTAGGTAGCATAAACAGACAGCACGATCAAGATGATAACAAGATTACAAGTAGTAATTGTAGTACGAGTAGTTCGAGTATGGCCTTTCTTGCTTTGAAGCAACAGAGCTTTAGGCTTTAATCTTGCCATAAGGTATTTTAGTCAGCAATCCTCCAACAAGATCCCACACCCTGGGAAACAGGTTCAACGCAACAGCTAAATGAGATACAGAAGCTGGAAAGTCTACTATGACAACACTTCTGGAGAAACAAAAGTTTAGTAACTAGCGAACAATAATATTCTTGGTTTCTCAATAAACCCAAAAAAAAAAGTATCAACTATTGTATTTTACAATTATTTCAGAAGTAGAAAATTATAATGAATTCAGTATTTGACAAGTGAATTTAACCAAGATATAGGTTTAGGAAAAGAGGGAGCGAACGGTCAGATCAGAAACACTAAATAGATCACTGAACAGAAAGACGACAACTGTATAGTTGTCTATCAAACACATTTTCTGGAAAAGAGGGCAGATGATATCATTTTTCATAAAGTAATTAGCACCCAACCAACAAAAATAAGCTCATTACCTTTCCTAAAATCATGTCAAAACCTCTTACATTTATGATGGGTCAAAAGGTTTCTTCAACTTATGGAAGTATGTCCTTAAAGCTAATAGTTTCAGACCATTATGCTTACACTGAAGCTCATTTCTATGAACCATGTATCATTCAGGGCGTGTTTCAAATGCCCGTAACTGAGTTTCGTGAAAGTGAAAAGTAGAAAGTAGAGTTTCTTGAAAAATGAAGTGGAAGTGGAGTTCAGTATTTGTGTTTCAATAGGTTTTGGAAGTGTGTTGAAAATTGAAAGATATAATTATATTGGGAAGTGTATAAATAAGAAAGTTGGAACTGGAGTTCCGCATGTGGAAGTGGAGTTCTGAGTTCTTTGTGTAATTGAAACATAGGAACTGTTCGGAACTCAAAATCTGGCGGAAGAAAATAGAGTTACGGGCATTTGAAACACGCCCTCAGTGACCTTCAATGTACATAGCATACGAGACCCTCATATTGTTACTAAGGAGGTCACCAGTAAAGAGATACAATTTTCAGGTATTGTTAATCAATTTCCTAATTACTGTTGCTATATACAAAGTACAAAATGCTCTAAGATAGAATGTTAAATTATTCTTGTAACCTCAAAATATAACTTCATAGCTAAATGCATTACTTTGTCATCCTAAATTTATAGGAAGGAAAACAAATGAACCCTTACCATTGCAATTTCACTTTCTAACTACTAACAGGCAAGTCCTAAGTAGGACGTATCTACTTTGGAAAACAGCAGAAAAAGAAAGGTAACAAAGCTTCCTACATATCTGTAAACAGTCGTTACCCCAAATGTAAATTTTGAGATAAGTTTACCTACCATGTTACTAACCTGACATGTCAATAACTCAAACATGGTGGTATGACTAAGAATCAAAGCATATAACATGCTAACATCAATTTTCTTCCAGGAAATAGAGATTGTTAACCATGACAGAAGTCATGTATAGTATGTCTCTTTTTATATAATAGTGTGCTTATTTTAATGTTGATATCTTTAGTTTAACACTCCCAAAGCAATATCATAGTCTAAGTAGAATTGAAGACAGACAAGCATGAGAATGCATCAAAAATAATACAACATAAAGTAACAAATTTTCTCAAAGCCTAAGATTCATAAATAAAACCTAGCTACGCAATAATTCTAAGGCTAGAGAAATCATTTTGTTATATAAACCATTCATTTTCATGAAGAAAAAGAAGCAAGCAAATTCATTTGAAAATTTGTAAGTGGTGACAGTGATCCTATTATATTTAAGAAAACAATATGGCACCATGAAAGCTCCTACAGTTTCTCATCCCGATACCTGATACATTTATCTTTTAACAGCATAATTCAGTTTAATCTCTTACCATGTGATGCCAATTCATCTGACTTCCTAAATCTCTCACATATCCATTATATTAGCTTTTCTCTAAAAATAAATAATATGTAGCCTTTATAGCTACCAGAGATCCAGTTTGACAGTATAACGTTGCCGGGAAAAGTCCCAGTCTGCTTGTCTCTTCCTAAACATGCTGGCACAAGATCATCAAAATTTGCCACAATACCAAACTCCAACAAGAATTCTGAACCTAAGATTCTCAAAATCCATCATCTGCTTACCCAAACTACAGCTATCTTATACAGAAACACCAAATTCGCAGAAAGCACAGTTCCCTTACAAAGTATAGAAGCAAGTTTCCATCTTTCAAGGTTCCTGAAACTTCCATTACAAACTACAACAACTCATAGTCGTCCTCAAACCATGAAACGAGATCAAGGCCGCTACAAATTTCCCGTTCCCGTTCCAAAAATCACACAAATCAAACAACACTGAATACTATAACCAAGCAAAATCAAGACCAAATTACCTGGAAACCTGAAATCAAACAGTGGTCCGAGAGAGCAGAAGAACAAATGAGAGAGAGAGATGACACCGAGGAGAATAAGAACAAGGGAGAGGACGAAAAACGAACTAATAAGCCTGAAATAAACCCTGCACAGTGACAGTCGTTTGGATCCGAGTGCGGACATTTTTTGGAGCGATTGAAATACAAAAAGTTTTTTAAAAAAGATTAACTTTAATTTTTTATTAAAAATAATAAAATTATATATATATATATATATATAATGTATAATTTATTTTGAATTTTAGCTGCTGCTTTTAAATTTATTAATGTTCGGGATAAGCACCTCAAAAAACACTCCAAGCAACACCTAATAAACTCAAAATTAGAAAGCATCCATTCCGTGCTTTTTGTGATAAGAGCGTATTTCGAACGCCTGTAATTTCACTTTTTTTCATCAGATTTTAAGTTTCGAACAATTCATATATTTCAATTTTACAAGAAATTCAGAATTCTACTTTCACATGCAAAATTTTAGTTCCAATTTTCTTATTTATATATTTTTCAATACAATTATATTTTTTAATTTTTAACACATTTTAAAAAACTATTGAAATACAAACACTGAACTCCTTCCACTTTATTTTTAAAAAACTATACTTTCTATTTTTTAATTTACTAATTTTCGACGGTTCAAAGCTAATTTAGAAATTAATTGTCTTATTTTAATCGGTAAGCTTATTGATTTTCTAACGTTGGTTAGTCAAGTTGTTGATAGGAATTAGTTGATTGGTTGTTTGGATGAAACCTTATAATGAGATTTTCACTGTTGCGGCGATGTGTTTATAATGAATTGTGCTATGTATTATAGTTTCAAGTTAATTCCATTCAACGAATTTAAGTAATAGATGTGTCTGTATGTGTAATAGGATTTTATAAAAGACTTGAACCAAGTGGTATGACTTAAAGTAACCAGAAAACTAAGTGATTGCAAGAAAATATGTGAGGATTATCGTGTCTTTTTTTTCTTAGTTTATGGTAGGCTTCTGGCACAGATAACATCTGATTTGAAATCTCGGCATATTTTGCCACTATCTATTTATGATTATTCCTCATGCTAGATGATGTCTTTATGTTTGGGTCATGCTTGTATAGAATTTACTGTTGAACTAATCTTAAAGCATGTTGCATTTAAAAGTTTTACCATTGATTATATCTATAGCATTAATAATTACCTATGTCATACGAGTTCTTGCATATAATGCAAAGTGCATTTGGAGCATGCTTAATGTTAACTATAATGATAGCAAACATGGTAGCTCTGTAAAATCGAGAATGACTATTGTTTATTACATGACTATGATCATTGAGCATTGCTGAATAAGCTATGAACCTCTATAAGTGCACAGAGACATAATTTATACTGAATTATAATGGCATAAGCTTACTTGTCATAATGCATAGACACTCGCGCTGCACGAGAGCAGGCGAGTTGGAAGATTATATCAAGACTCCAATGAATGTGGGGCGGGCATCCACATATAAACATAGTATTGTTAGGCTCATGGATGTGAGAGTAATACTACAGCCCATTCGGTTCGATCACTCGGGTGGTTGTACCTCGTCGAGGCAGAAGTAGCCTGGTTACTAGGTTGAGTTGAAAACTATATCTCGCTTTATGTTATATGTTTATCTTTCTGATTCCATGACTAGTGTTATCTCATGTATATAGATAGATATACATGCATGAAACCATATTAGACATGTTTGGATAATGCACAATACATTTATGAATCCGTAATGGTATTATAGCGTGCATGATGGATTTTATGTATTTAGGATGCCACAATGAAAGAAGCATAAACTATGCTGTTTGTTCTTATAGTGATGGCACCTAATGAATATTATTGCATAGTAATATAGTGTGATCTCTTGAATTGCATTAGCTGCATGTCAAGTCCTCCGTATCTGTCCTTATTGAAAAATGAATTGGTATGGGACGATATAGGACCCGATAGGGCATGTTCTGATTTATCGTTGCATCTGTTACATATAACCGATAGGATTGAAACAATTAGGTAATGCATTAAAAACTCTAAATAGTGCTTCTATTATTTCACCTTACTGAGTCTGGGCTCATCTCTTCTTCTTTCTTTTGCCTCTCTCAGATATTACAAAGACTAGTGGGAGTTGATAGAATACAGCACCGAGTAGTAGTATAGCGTGTCGACGATGGATCCGCGCATTTATACTACATTTTATCATATAGGTGGCTCTTGTTATTCTCTAAAGATGTGTATTACTCTTCTATATATTTTTTGTTTGGTATTTGATTTGTAAATTAATATTTTGGGTATGTAATAGGTATGAACGGCTACTGATAGCCAATAGATATTTTATTAGTTGGTTTTGATATTTATATTATTTGTTTATTTCTGTTTTATTTCGTCGTTGTCAAGTGATTTATTATGGTATAAGTTTTCACTTGAAATTATAGGAAAGATCTTGCCAAAATTTTATTTATTTGAAAATATTTGATGAATCATTTATGGTGCTTTTAGGCCAGACTTATTATACTTGACCGAGTCTGAATGTGATCTAGACTAGGTCTAGTTTAGGCTAGTCGCGGCCGGGTTGGGTCGTGACAATGACGGTGTTGTGAAAACTTCAATCCCAGGCACTTAGTTTCTGGCCCTATATATGAAATCTATTCTATGTAAGTAGATGGTGAAAAAGTTACCTAGCTACTGAATTATTTCTAGCTCTTGTATTGTAAGACAGACTTGCTTCGTGCATTGTTCTGTGGCATTCTTGATCCTGAAAGGCATATCTTCCAGCATTAACTTTGTTGTGTATGATATCATAACCGTTTTAGTGACATGTGAAATCAAACTTAAGTATCAAAATCACATTCAAGAACTTATGTATACCTATGGTCCTATAACATTCTTAAGAGAGTGTAATGAGCTTCTCCTATATTAGTAGGACGGCATTTATGGTAGTTCATATATTGAATTTGTTTGTGAAGGTTCAAAAAGGATTGTTATGATATGGTAATACAGATAAAAGAGGTTACTGATTTCACTAGAGTACATTTTTCTCAGAAGAAGAATTTGGTAAAAATGGTCGCTAATACTATCAATGTTTTTCAGGTGATTCAGACCTCAAGAGATTCTAGATTGGCAACAACGAAAGCTCAAATGAAGATAGAGAGTGCTTTAAGTATCGCTATTGATCGTTTGGAAATGCATCTTTATCTGGATGCAAAGTTCATAAATGACATTGGTCTAACTTTTCTGGTAATGGTGTGGAACTTCTTCACAAAGTTCTGTAACTGTTAAACCTTCATTGCTAAAGTCAGATATACAAGGATGTAATAATTTCTATTATACTGTCATTGACTGAAGATCTCTGTTTATGGACGTAATGTTAGCATCGCCCCAAAAAATTAAATTATCTGCTTTGTAAAGCTTTTACTACAATCAACAACAGTAGGACCCTCCGGCTTATTGGGATAAGGTGAGATATCATCCTGCTGGTAACATATGGATAGAAATGAAATGAAGCTATTCATGGACCAGACATCACAGCAAAATCCCATCACATGATAAAACCGTTGTTACAAAAAGCTTAACGCCCGTCTTGGTTAAAATCAGTGTTGTTCATTGACCAGACATCACTATATGCTATGTCAAATTCCCAAAATCAATGTTTCTCCTTTTTCTATTTTGGTCTTAGATATCAGAAAGCTGGTAAGAGAAATCTGTTTCTTCAGACAGAACGCTTTTAGGCTAATACACGCACTCTGGCAAAAGGCCATTGTGAGAGAAAGCTTGACAACTTAAAGCTAGAGTGTTCTTCCTACATTTCCCATCTAATAAAATAAAAATTAGAAAAGGAACTTGTTCCGTAGACAGGTGTTGTTCGGGTTTCAAACGTTGTTATCGTTATTGGGCATGGCTTCTTGACCTGGCGTTCCAGGCTTATATGTATGAAGCATGTAAGTACATGCCTCAACCGCTTCTCCCACAGTGAGGAAGATCCATTCCTGGCCAATGGCTTCAAGTACTTTCGACTTATCCAGCTTCTTCATTATTTCACTTCCAGGATTGGCCAATACAAGCTGTTTTTCACGCGAAAGAATAACATTTTATGGATAAGGTATAGAATACACACCTTGTAAAGCAGAGTAACAAGAGGTAGTACTGAAGGTTAATACCTGAATCCCTCTCCTATCCATACTCTTCTTTACTTCATCCAGCATACTTATACCACTTGTGTCAATGCTTCCTACAGCTGCAAAGCCACACAAGTAAAAAGTTAACTTCTGCAGAGGTATCGAACATCTACATCAGCAATAACAAATGCGGAAAAAAATCTAACACACCACCCATATCAAGTATCACATATTGCAAGCTGGTCTCTCCTTTTAATTTGAGCTTGTCTTCCTCTTCATCAATCCACCTTGAGATCCTGTAACGATTATTATATGAATATTTAGAACAACTCAAGATTTTCCAATGCTGTTTCTTTTAGATTTTAGTTCACCTTTCTCTAAGGTAGCTAGCATTGGCAAAGTAGATTGGTGCATCAATCTGCAGGATCAACACCCCTGAAACTCTTTGAGCTACTGGATATTGATCCATTCGTCTATAAATCATGGAATTTGGAATGTTTCCAAGCACAGTAGTCCTCGGCCTAGCTACAAACAGTAGAACTCTGAGGATCGAGACCATCACCTGGAAAGATACAAGCCACAAGTTCGCATTTTAGATTCTTTAGATATGCTTTCATACTTAGACTATTCAGATTCTCTGAAGTTTCTTCAATCTATGAAGTGAATACATACTGCTACGATTAAGCCAACTTCAACACTGCCAAAGACAACGCCCAAGTAAGCACCAATGCAAACGCAAAAGTCAATCTTGTCTACTTTCCAGAGGTGAAACGGTGCCTCATAGTCAATAAGGCCAAGCATCGCGGAAATGATAATGGAAGACAAGACAACCAGAGGGGTACAGTGAAACAAAGGAGTGAGGAACAGAAGAGTGATCATCACTGCGGTTGCCATGACCACGTTTGACATTGCAGTCTTGCATCCTGCGTTGTAGTTCACTGCAGACCTTGAGAATGGACCTGGTAATTAAGTAGAACACGGTAAGTACTTGCCCAGGATATTGTACTTGTTTAACAAATGAGATCGGTATCTGCTACATCAGCCAAATGATTTCATGTTTACTATATATGTCAGAACCAATTTAGAAACGGTACCTGATGTGAGATAGCAAGATGTAAGTGAACCAGTGATGTTCATCATCCCAAACGCAATCATCTCCTTGTTGCCATCAATGTGGTAGTTCTTGTACATAGCAAAGCTTCTCCCAACAGCAATGCCTTCCTGTATGAGAACTCACAAGCTAAAATAGTCAGCAAAGAGAAGTGAAGCAGGGATTAAATACTGTGTCATGATCACGAATATAGAAAGCAATACCAATTATGTATCCTGAGTTCGTTATTTTTGGTTACTAGTAGAACAATAAGTGCTTGGTCTTTTTATGCCTTGTTGGTGAACTTATTGCTAACGTTCGATATATGCTAAGTTTACACGAATGCAACTTGACTTACAGCAAGAGCTATGATTCCTGTGACCAAGCCAGTCTTAAGAGCAAGCATCATCTGTGGTGTGGAGAAGACCAGGTTTGTGACCGATGACGGATTTAGACCCTTTGTCAGATGACCAATCTACAGTAGCAGAGAAGTTAGAAAACAAATTTTCTGCATTAGCTTAAGTATTTGTGAAGGAGATATTTATTGTTTACCACTTGGACACCATGGTTCTCAGCATGAGTTAGGTACACCAGAAGGCTTCCCAATATTACTGATGTCAATGGAGCTGCTGCAGAAATCCAGAAAAATTTGGGATTTCTTTTGCTCTGTAGACCAAATGTGACATAAAACATGTTAATGTCCTAATACCTACAAACTAGATAGTACCTTATTTCTGCATAGCCTAAGGATTCATCCCATTGTGTAATGGGGCATGGTTAATACGTCACTTGATATATATACCGTTGATTTGCATATGGCTAAGCTAAATTTGCACGTATAACAACTAAAGTGAGCTATTAGAAGCTGATATTGAGTTAGGTTTGAGTCAGCCAGTTTAATATATCTTTCCACTAAGAGATATAGATGTTTTCGGTGGGCTACCCAAATTTGAGTAGAAGTCCAAATAGAAGAATGAAGGTGCATGTATGATAACAAGCATTTCGTTAGGAAACACTCTTTTATCGGATGTCTTTTCAGAATCTTTGCGCCTCAAACGATTACAAAGAAATGTGCTTGCTATCTTTGAATCCATGTCCATGTTATAACTCAGGGCATTATGTGGGTGTTCGTGGACCATGTAGCCCAAGAGCTTTACCGACAAATCTCCATTATCTTCCACTTCCCTACCATCTGTTTCCTAAAACTTGAGGGTAGTACACAAATCTGTTGACAAGATATATCTCTAACATGTGGCACGTCCCATGAGTGTAATTCTGGACCCTTCATATACTCATCATGGTTGGCACTTACTTGATAGGGCAACATATATTAAAGTTTAACATAAACAAGGCAACCGTATTCCTTGTGAGTTAGATGTGACAATACATAAACCGATCTGCGAACTCAATCCGAAATCGATCTATTTATATCGGATTCGGATTTGATCTTAGACAAATTTGGATCAATTTCAGATTGATCTGAATTTGATCCGAAAATTTAAATAAATTCAGATTAGATTTGAGTTGATTCAAAATTGATCTATTTAAATAATAATATTAAAATTTAATTTAATTTATATTTTTTCCTTAATTTATCATATTTTAATTAATTTATTATTAAATTTATAGATTTTATCGAAATGAATATTTTTTTAGTTATATGATAATTAATAATTTTCATATAGTATTGTTAAAAATTAATTTTTATAATTTTTATTTTAATAATTTTAATTATTAAAAAAGTCGATTCGAATTTGATTAGTTATTAAATAGGTTTAATTAAAATTGACAATTTTGATGTAATATAAATATATAGGTCAGTTAGAATTGAACGATTTTGATCCTGTTATTTGTGTTTTCTTCAATAACATCTATGTTTTCTTAGTCTATTACATGTTTCAAAAAGTTACATTTCATAAGTGGATAAGAAGGAAACTACGGTAACTAAAATTTTATGTCATATGCATCCATGATAAAATGTGAATTGTGATTGAAATTAATTAGCGAAGAAAGAATTAAATTAAGCAATATAACTTACGAAGAATCTTGTGATGAGTAGGAAGAAGAGAAAGCCACATCCAAGTACAATACTCTCCCACCTCCACTGTAACACCCAAAAGAAATGAAAAGGACTAATCAATTATGCAAAGCATAAAGTTGTTTGATAATTCATAAAGTTCCAAGAGGTAACAAAAATTCGGTTCTTTTTCATTGACATCCCATTTATATATGAATGAGTCAATGATAAACGTAACAATGTCACATTAAACATGCTGTCAGGAATTTACTTGAGCTACATATTTGTAACATGTATTTTTGTGTTGTTTGTGTACATACCTGATGCACTTGACTGAATACAGATTTCATAGCAGAAATGAGGTCTGTGGAAGTAGTGAAGTGTTGAAGTCCTAGGATTCCTTTCAATTGTTGCAAACAAACAACCGTTGCTGCTCCACTCATGAACCCAACTATGGTTGCATGTGAAAGGAAATCCACTACAAAACCAAGCCTGTTTGCAAGTTTTAAAACGAATTATGTAATTACCCAGTTGTGAACATACAAACATATACATAAATATGCGCATACATGTGTATATATATATGTACATGTACATACCTCAACAAGCCGAGGGCTGCTTGGATACATCCAGCAAAGAAGGTAGCAGTGAAGGCCAAGTGAACAAACAACGCTGGCTCCTGCACTGGGGAAACCTCATTACTGAGCATGGATCCTATCAACAGCGATCCAACCGCTACTGTCCCAACAGCCAGGTCCCTTGAGCTCCCCATCATTGCGTACACAAACGGTGGTACGAAACTCGAATCTTCACCCACAATTGAGGAAGCCCACAGTTAATTAGCTAGTTTCAACATATAAGTCCAACATCAACATGTTATTAACCATTGCTGAAAGAGACAAATAATCGACAACCAGTTAAATCGATCTAGTTATAAGACACCCTTCCATTAATAATCCTTCACGGAAGTCTTGGATTCAGATGTTAGTGCCCGCAATAGCTAGCTACTTAACGTTTTGTCAAGAGAGAGACTTACAAAGTCCAAGAATAGGAGGGAGGTTTGCAAGCTTCGCATAACTGATGCCTTGTGGTATTGCAAGACTGGCGATGGTGATGCCTGCAACAAGGTCTGACTTGAACAGTCCAAAGTTATACGTTGGTAACCACTCGAACACCGGAAAGAAGTAACGGAGGGCAATAGCAACACGGCGAGCCCTCGATTCATTCTTGAACTGACGGAATGGGTCGTCGGGAAAGAATGTTTCTTTGACGTTAGCTGCAAATGTCTGCAGGAATGGTCTCTCAGGAGGGACAGGCACCCTATGAGCGCACTCAAGCCCCATGAACGTTTCTGCTAGCTTACTAGCTAATAACTACTATTGCAAGCTAACTACCTCTTATATATCACAATGACAAAATCAAAACTCAGCAGAGATGCAAAATGGTTTCTGTTGAGTTTAAATGTTTAGTGTAGATAAAAGAGACGTTTTAAATGTTTAGTGTAGATAAAAGAGATTGAGTCGCTTTGGACAAGGAGATTCGACGGTGTTTACGAGCTCTTATATAGAAGAGACTAATTAAAGAGTGTGTGGTGTTTCTGAGGTAGCCCTCATTTGAAGATTTAACATAGTCCATCTACGCAGCAATAGTATGCGTCCTATTCAACATGCTATTTGTTCGCCACGTCTTAAAATACATCAGCAAGGGTGAACCTAATGAAACGTTGCCTTGTTCAACCTTAGCCTGAATAACATTTTACTGTAATTTGAGATGACAAGCAAATTCAATTTAAAACAGATAGACCTAGTTTTTCCTTAGAAAGTTCAAAGTCACCCGGTGAATGTTTCATTTGGAAATCCTTAGCTCATAATTCAACGCGATTTAAAATTTGAAAGTAAACAAATTTTAACCAAAAATTTAATTTAATTTTTATATTTACTTTAATTGAAAATGAAAAGTTAAAAATAAATTTAAAAAAAGAATTTTGAAGGTTAGTAAATGCGTCTTAAGTACTAATGGCACAAAATATAATTGCAATATAAGTGGAAATGTTTATGTAAATAGATAGCAAAGTGGACTAGTGGTGAGTTGAGCGGGTGAGAAAGTAACTTTAGTATCCTAGTGGGAAGACAGAGAAACTGTTCTTCGGGCATTGTAGAGCTTACGTGGATTGAAATGGAAATGGAATCACCGACCTGGACAGATAGGTGAAAAGTTGCGAGGAATGAAAGAACGTTAGTGGGATATCTAGATTCAGATTTTAGAACGAGAGCTGAAGCTGCGACTTGATATATTTTAACAACACACGATGATGATTAAGATTAAGAGCAATCATATACACTTTAATTTCATATTATACGTGTTGCCTTCCGAGATATTTTTTATGGTACGCGGCATATAAATAAGAGATGACTACTATAATAAGGAAACTTAGAAATTTCAAACAGCATTGAGTTTATCATTTAACGAAATCAAAACATAAAAGAAGCTGCTGTGCAAAATGCCTATTGTTGTTGTGTACAACAACAGGAATGTTTAAGAATGAGTTTATTTTTATCTAAAAATAAAAATGAAAAATAAGTAAAATTTTCTGTATTTAAAAAATTTTTTATAAAATTTATAAAATATTATTGAAAAATATAAAATTAAATTGAAACGAAAAATTACTAAAACACTCTATCGAAAATACAGTTGTATTGACTAGAGCTAGGGGTGGCAAATTTTAACACGATCCGAAAAAATCGGGTTCGGATCAACCCTTAGCCGGATTCGGATCGATCCGAAAATGATCCGAAATTTTAAACAGGTTCGGATCGGGTTCGAGTTGACCCAAAATTGATCCGTTTAACTATTTATATAATATATATTACTTAATAATTAGAAAATAATAGCAAAAAAATTAAATTGAATTTGTATATATATGTATTTTTTAATTTATCTTAATTTTAACTAATTTTTAAAATTTATCAAAATTAATATTTTCTTTTTAAATATATCATAATTAATAATTTTTATATATTATTATTAATAATTAATATTTATTATTTTTATTTTAATAATTTTAATTATTAAATGGGTCGATCCGAGTTTGGTCCAGTTATAAATAGGTTGAATTAGAGTTGATAATTTTGATCCATATAAATAAATTTTGACCTGATTATTATATGGGTCGATTCGGAACCGATCCAGAAACCTGAATTGCCACCCCTAACTAGAGCTTCATCTTTTTTTTTTTTTTGAGTTGAGAATCTATATATTTTCATGAAAAATATATCAATAGTGTGGGTCAGCACACAATCTCACATTCTATAGGAAAGGAAAGCATGCAGATGTAGTGCACATACATCAGCAAATCTTCCAGAAAAAGTTAATCACCTCTATTATTATGCTTGATGCATTCTTGGAATTGGGCTATAGAAATATTAACAAAAGTTTCATAACGTACATCATCGACTTTAATAAACTAGACCATATATATATACCTTGATAATGATTTACTTATATGCTTGTGGCAATATATAATTTATCTTCTTCTGAAAAGAAAGAAACATTACAATACACATATGTGACCTATAACATATAACCGATTGCAGAGGACAAATAACAGAAAAGGTAATGCTGCGTTCATAAGAAAAAAGAAATAACAACAAAGGTTCCTAGCTGGTGTTGAGGAATCTGTGGATTGTAGGAACTGAAATGGAGATGGCACACGGTGGCTTTCAAGTTGACAACAAAATGTAAGGTCACCGACTTGCAGAGGAAGAGCTTTCAAGTGGCAGTACAAGTAAAATGACAATGGAATGATTGGATTACAGTTTAATGATCTTAGATTATTTTTTTTCTCTCTTTTTTAAAAACTTTCTTCTTATCGAAGATCTTTTATGGTTTCTATTCATTTTACCAGTAAAAAATCACCGATTCAAAAAGGCATCATTTATCTTTGCTTCGAAAGGATATAACTAGTAGGAAAGACCGTATTCTTATATCATTCAGTTATTCGCTTTATTCTTTCTCTTTCTGGCTGGTTATTCGCTTTTGAAAACGGTAGATGTATTCCTATATCATTCAGTTATATGTTCTGATCATTTTGGTATAATGTATTGATATGTATTCTGTCGGAAAGATATAATATCGAAAAAGTTAATCAATATAAAACACCTGAGGAGTCCGGTCCATATAGTAAAAAGCTCAATCTAACTCAAAAGCTTAAGCTAATAAGTTATAAAACTCTCTAGTATATTAACTCCCTTCTCATCTTATCTTTATTTAATATGGGACTAATTTATTCATTCTTAACCTAATAATCTCCCCCTCAAGAGTGAGTCATCCATATTTTCTCCTCATCCGAGCATCCTATCGCGCACCAAGTATGTGATCGCTTAAAATTTCAGCCACTTGGCCTCAAGCAACGTCACTGCACACCAAGAGATAGATTTCAGAGTCCAACTTATTCTAAATTCTTACTCACACTTTGCGGAAGCCCATATGAGTCATACTGCTCATCGCACTACCAGCTAGAGCTATAATATGCGCCGGTCGCCTCGCGTGCGCAACTAAGAGCCAGCCATCAGAGCTCAACTTGCTCCGAATCCTCACTCACACCTTGCGGAAGCCCTATGTGAGTCATGCTGCTCTTAACCTGCTTACCCACTGTTAGCGTGCATCGGACTCCCTGCCAAATTATTGGTTCTGATACTAATGTTGAGGAAATATAATACCGGAAAAATTAACCAAGATAAAACATCTGAAGAGTCTGGTCCATCCACTAGAAAGTCCAATCTAATCCAAAAGCTTAAGTCAATAGATTATGAAACTCTTTAGTATATTAATTTTTTTCTCATCTTATTTTTATACAGTATGGAACTAATTTACTCACTCTTAACCCAATATATTATTCATCATAGTCTATTGGTTCTAAGCTTGCGAACTTAGAGCTCTATCACTAGAAAAGTTATAAGATTTTCTTTATATAAGAACTTCCGTTACAAATCTTTCAAACTTTTTTATTTTTCTCATTTGAATATACTTCAAGTATTTTTATATAGACATTACAACCCAAATATTACATTAACTAAGTTATTAAAATAAAATAAACTTACAACTATTATTAGTCTTTTAACATCACCTACAAATTCTCTTAAGAATTTAAGCTACTTTACCATTTACATACATTCTTTCTTCAATGCTTAGAGAAATTCTGAAATGAATGCATATATTTTGATTTGGACTTCCGACATTGCAGATTGCCTACACGCAATCTGCTTGACGGATCATCATGTGGGATGGAAACCTAAATAATTTTTTCTTACATCAATAATTGAAACTTAAGAAGCATGAACCCTCTTGAATGTGATTGTCCAATAATTCATTCTGAAAAGAATTTCGTACCTACATAGTTTTTGTTGTATTTAGACAAAGAAATCAATCGAATTCGTGTGTATTTATATACATGTAACAGTTTGAAGAGAAGTAGAAACTTGTACATATTAATCCTTTGAAACTTATATGAATGAATAATGAATCACGAAAGTAGACGAGCACCTCCCACCATGGTCAGATTAGTCGCTATCTTGAAAGGTGTATAGTGATTTTCAGTAGGAACCCCTTTTGCTATATTATTTGGTGTAGAAGATCAGAGCCACATTTTTATAATTCCAGAAAATTCGTGTTCTTTTGGTATCACCCTGTTGCATTTGGGCACTGATGGGAACCTTTCAATGAGTTGTGCTGGTAATATCTTACATGTTATACATTCAATACTTTCATGAGGACTTTTAATTACAGTCTACTTATTTTGGAGATATTTGGGAATGCTGCTCAAACTTGTTTTTTCCCTAAAAAATAATAATAATTACATTTATAAAAGATTTTATATCATACAATTTATCTAAACTTTCTAAATTTAAAGAAAAATTAAAATAATGTAGAAGATTTATTAAGAAACGAAAAAGTAAAAGATGATAAGCACTGATAAGCACAGCGAAACGACATCTATACTAATTTAGAAAAATGCCGCCGTTATTCAGATAATTGGCATATTATATTGATATCTACTTTCTATCTTGGCTTTTTTTTGGCCCCCGTTTCTCTTCCTCCCCCTATGAATGTAATGAGTCATTGACTTCTATTATATGTAGCTATCCACATCATTTAACTGTATGTTAACTTTTATTCCTGCTTAGGTAAGACTTCACTAAGAATTGAGAATGACAAAATTATAGAAGACAAATGCTTCAGAAAACATGTTCTGCAGCTTTACATTTATAGAAAGACCTCTGCCCATTTGATACAAGTTTCAAGTATTACATGACATGCATGCATTACCAGTTTTTTTGGCAGCAATTTTTTATCAAGTTATGTATGTTTATATTTTGAACAAACTTCATACTTGAGGATACAGATAGTCAACTAATAAAACTGGTGCTCGATGAATTTTTTTTCTTGCTATGATTGTTTGCAGTTGCAGTAAACATTTTAATGAAAAATGTAAATGTGCATTGCTCATGAAAATCAACTGACTTATAATTTTATAGTGCTTTTATTGAGAAAGGATAAAGGTCAAATTGAAAATTGTTGTTTTTTTCTTAAATCACTAAATTCGATCGATGAGTCAGAAGTTGAAAATCACTTTAGAAAAATTTACTTTCATTTCAATCCCTTCCTTATTAATTTTTTAATTTATTTATTTCTGCTGATAGTTTTCAACTTTACAAGATCAAGCAAAACTTAAAAGGAAGCAAAGTGGATAAATGAAGTAAATGATGCTGTTTGCATTCATTGATCAACTAAATGATGAGATAGTGAAATGCATTGAAGGAGAAAGTTCATAGGAAAGATTTTGATCATCATGAAATCAACTGAAGTGAAGGCTATGTTACATTATAGTGGAGAAAAAAAAGAAAAAGCTGCATTTAGTGGAGCTGAAATTTGCTCCATTATTGTTCCTTAAATATTTTATTACTACAAGATAGCATATATAATTACAAAGTTGATAGCTTGGCATGATTGAATTGGTTGATCCATTTGTTGTTCTTAAGTTCTTGTTGATTTATTAGTGAATTTTCTCGGGATTGAGAACATCAAGAAAATACTTGTCATTTTTATGCTTTTACGTTGTGGTGTGCTTCGAACATTTTGTAATTGTTAAGAAACTCTTCAAAAATTAAAAGAAACTAAAGTAATAAGCTCAATCGGTTACATGAATCTAACAATGATTTTTCAATGCCATTCTTGTTTTCAGTACTTTCATTTCGCACTTTAGACATGTGTGAAACCTAATGGCGCATTATAGGGATTCCTCTTTGTTCTTGATTTTAAAGGCACCGACCTTTTTTCAAACTCTATTCATGGAACAGGAATGCATAAAAATGCAACCTCAAATTTCATCGTTTATCTTGCTCATATATATTGCAAAATGAACTATTAGCAATTATTTATACACATCGACAACTGCAGACTTCATATGAAATCAATAATACATCAGAAGTCGTCAGGTTGGATAGCCACAAATCTTTCATATACAGAAGCATGCATGATTTTGGTCTATATCCCATACTTCACTTTCTAGTCTCAAAGTGAAGTCAAATGCATCGAATACCAGAAGAAACTTGTGGCTTGAAACTTGAAAGTGTGAAGACCTATGGCTCAATTATTGAACTAAAGTTAAAGATTGGTCCCTTATGTGAAGATGGTGCCACTGTAGAGGCATTGAAGTTGATAATTAAGGATGAAATATATACATCTCAAATTATGCATCTGAAGGGACTTTACTAGTTCTATATATAACAGGAAGAATAAATCATTCAATGAAGGTCCACAAAGTACTAGTTTCCATTTCATGGAACCTTAAAGGGATGGACAGCCATTTCGGAATGTTCCATTAATCCATGGCACATCTCATACGCAACTTTAAGTTTGAGGCCAAAAGGCATTGCATATTGGATGGTTATCGCCATAGAATAACTTTGCATCTTTCTGTGGAGACTCTTGGCATGATCATACTGACACATATGGTCACTTCAATCGATGTTGTTGGATAGTCCGAACTGTTTTTCATGTGGACAATATGAAGAACTGACTTGTCTAGCTATTACCATAGAATACTCTTCAGATAGTTGGATTTTTTACATGCTCAACCTTTGTACTGATGTTCAAGCTACAGCCTATACAATTACAGAAGCACAATTTATACCTGTGCATTTTAAGAAATGTAGTAGGATGATATTGTGTTGTAGATTGTGGTTCAACAAGTTGGAATCACTCCTTTAGATCAAAAGAATATGGAGAAAAGGATTTTGGCACCCTGCCACCTCCTGCTCCACACTTTGAAAGCTATGGATGTTTGCCCTTTTGCCATTGAGTTTTTGCGCTTTATAGCATCATAGAAGCAAGATGCAAACAGGGAAAAGAAGCACCGAGAGACCAACATATATAATTTGCCAACTCTTTCTTGATTGCAACAATACAAAACAATTTCTTAAAGGTATATCTATCTGTTCAGATATATTAGAGAGAATATTTCGCCAACTCTTTTTTCTATTTAAGCCTTAATTTCCAATATTATTCAAGGACTAAGATCTCTAAAAAAAAAAAGAAGAAAAATAAATGGTTTTGATCATGCATTCCCGCAACCTGAGGTCGTGCTTTTGGTGGATTTTATTCGATAATGATAGGTAAGAGACAATCCAGTTGGACATAAGATGAGAAAACAATTTACGAGAAGAACGAGTTTTTTTATTTTTATTTTTTTATGTTCTATTTCTTTGGCAATGGAAATTTGAAAGTGAAACGTACCCGCTTTCCTCTCTCGTATCTGGATCCTCAACCATAAAAATTATGCTCCCGATGTCGACCACTATGTTTGCAGATAAATTCACAGAAGATCAATACGATAATATTCTCAAGGAAAAATGAGAAAAACTACCCTTCCAATGATTGAAGAGCATCTACTGGAGCTAACATTTAAAAGCAGTATAGGAATAGAATACGATAGTAGTCTTGTTCATTTTCTCCACTTGCTATTTCATGAAATGTTTTAATTGCGAGGGATAATTCTCTCTTTAAAAGACTCCAAGCCCATCAAAAGCTTCAAGTCAAGACCAAATTCAAATTTCTATTTTGCTTCGTAGAAAAGGTTTCCACTGCATAAAGAACCCCATCTCGATGATCTGAGAAAGATAAATTCGACAAGCTCTAGAGATGTTATACCAAAAAATTTTGATTACATATATCTCATCTTTCATACAACAACTCAGTACTGCATAGAGACTCCCACCAGAATCTTCATTGCATGAATAAGAAAAAGCATATGTTCCCCTAAAAATAACACATAATTTTACAAACACATTTCAAGCTATATACAACGGGAAGAGGCAGTTCTATCAACCCAAAAGAACAAAACATTGAAACAATAGCTAAAATGCAAACTAGGAGATATGCACCCTAACCGCAGCATATACAAGTAGGTAAGGAATCAACAAACCCTTCTCACATCAATTTCATCCTATCTGCAAGTATTAGTTATGTACAGAACAGGAACAAATAAGACCTACAAGCCCTCAGTAACTGATGCCGGTTGTCTAATGAAGATGTGCTGACTGCAGAGTCATTGTCACCTAGATTATGAATCACTTTCATAGTCAACACCACTTAGAGAAGAGTCTGTGGATGAGAAAGGTGTTGCAGGCTTTGAACCGAACATTGGGGTATGCTTCTCAGACCGGCTCTGGTAACCTTCTGACCTCAAATACTCGGGTACACTTGGCCATTGGTTTTGACTATAACCTTGGGCCTGTTCAGAGAGTCTTCTTAAAAGATTCATGATGGGCAGAAGGACCCTCCCAGACAATGCCAAAACTCCCGAGAGCTGCTTGACGAAGTTGGAAAACATAGAACATGTTAACATCGTATAGTGGCTTTGAAGGAGCAAGTTATGACAAGGAGCAATTGTAGCATGATTTTCTTCATTCTTCACAAATTAGATGCAGACAAAAAACGCCTAAAGAAACCTCTAATGACATGCCAGAAAATAGAGACATTGTGTAATGAGCGTCGTATCCTATTCTAAAAACCACAACTACAAAAATCACAGCAAGCCATCGTTGAACAGATAATAATCCATCTGCCCCTTCATAAGCAAAACATCTAAGCATAAGTGCTTATCAAAGTAACAAACTTTTGGAAGCATTTAATTCAGAAATTAAACCGACCCCTAGCTACTAGCTCAACTAAACTTATGGGTACGCTCTTATGTTCCCCCATCGACCATTCATCTTCAAACTATACTCACAAGGCATGTATCTCATTCCATAACAACCGCAAAATGAAAAGAAGTGCACATACTCATAGGGGTACCAGTAGTGTTATCTTAGTTCAATCACAAATGCCAGTATTCTGAGGTGCAGGCAAATTCGTAGCTACTCGCCATGGATGCCTAGGGAGGTAAGGTGGTACATGAGAAAGTTGGAAATTTTGAGATGGGATCAGGACCAACTGCCTGGATAAAGTTCATTACGTGTGTACTCAAGGCATTTGATAACGGAACCTTGCCCAACACATAAGGAACGGATGCAGAGAAACAGAGAACTGAATGCACAAAGACAAATAATAATCAAATGAATATTAGCAGAGACTCTTACCATTGATTCAACTCCAGTGAATTGACTACACATAAACAATTAAGAGTCATTATTTTTCACTAACGAAAAGCATACTAAAATGGGAGTCATGAGCATCTGAGCTGTCGGAAGAAATAGGATATCAAGAGTGCAATCCTAAAACTCAGCAAGTTAGATAATTGCATGGAACACTAGTTGGTCTTCTATGATTAACTTACAATCTTAATTTTCAAGGCTACTTAAAAGACTATTATCTTACCGTGCCATGCTGGAAAGCTTCAGCAAAATTCAACTGATGCCATAAGGCTAGGCCTATTAGGAATGCAACAAACAATAACAGAAGGTACAGCGGGTTCCTTCGCATTAAGAAAAACAGTAATGTCAGTCGGGAACAACTCAATAGAAAGTACTAATAGCAACACACATAAGTTAAAGAGCGAAAGCACACCTCAAGAGCGCCATAAATTCATTCAAACCAAGAATAGCAATGGCAAGAATTGTCCACAGAGGTGGTACAGAACTGGTATTACGCCTATGAGCTTCCTGAGGGGAAAAAATGTGCTTATATTTATACAAGATGTTATGTACGACTAAAATGCGACTTCGTATTTACATATACAAGCTACTATATCAATAATCTACAGTTATCGTTGCCAAATATCCCAAGTTTTCAAATAAGTATCAAACTACCATATGCGTCAAAATTATCAGAATACCAACCATCACTGGTAGTAATTGTAAACAGAACTCATTGCAGAAAAACTCAAATTAGATTTCAAGAAGATGATTCTAAAAAGTTAACATTGTTAAGATAGTAGATGCAAGTCATTAGTATGGAAATAACTGAAGTTACTTTTACTTACGACAGAACAGATGGGATAAATGCTTTAGTAAGTCAAACAGAGAAGCAGAAAACCTTTAGTTAATGAGGCTAGCAGATTAATTTACTGCCACCAAAGGAGATCAGGCCAAGCTTACAATTAAAAATGATGGTTCTAACTAAGAAACAAGTAACTGCCATTTGGTATATCCTGATGAATAGGGAATTGACATGTTCTCAAAGGCTATCTCTGTTATCACAATTCCCACCTACAAGTTAACAGTTGTGAGCACCCTTGATGAATTAAAAATTCTAGAAGACCAGCATGTCAGAATTGCACAAAAAATTATTACAAAAACAGGTGTTCTAGACGATCATTTCGACAGGATTTTTACTATGACGGATGAATACCACTTGATCACAAACTCAATCAGAGTTCAACTTCTCCAAATCATTTAAAAATAAAAAAAATAACTCAATGCAGGTCAAACATGTACGAAGACACCGAGGTCTTCTGCAAAAGTTGTTATTTAGAGAAGTACGCATCTAGTAACTTCTAACTAGAAACAACAAAAAGAATGAGAAGTACTAAAATAATATTATCTTTACAGTAATATCCACTGACAGAAGGAGGAACACAAGAATGACATTTGAATATATACCTGGGCAGAGATTGCTTGGGTGACAGTATACTCTGTTTCTGACAGAAGCTGTTTCCACAATGATTTACACTGCACTGGAGTGATCAAAGTGTTTTCTTGAGCAATCTGTTTAAAGTATGAAACAAAACTGGTCATCTGTGATCCTTGCAAAAGCATTACAAGTGTGGAAAAATAAAATACACAAAAAGTATACATCTTGCCAAGTACTCGAAGCAAGTGGATCGGATGATGCTTCTAGTCTGTTGGTTTGAATGGAAGGAGCATCTAGAAGTGTAGACTTCAGAATATCCTGGATGCTGTCGGGCTTATCATCAAGACGTATAGCCGCCAACACAGATAAAATCTCTAAAGCCTACAGCATGAACATCTTTAAAAGTGTCATCATGTATCATATGCCATGTTAGTCGGTAAACATTGTCAAACCATCTCAATTATCATACTGTAACAAGTTAAAAGAATTCAACCACCTCAGTACGGGCTTTTTTAGTTATAAGACGTATGTCTTCCTTCCCTGTCCAAACTCTTGGCATGGAGTCTTCGTCATGGCTAAACACACTTGTAAATCTGCAAAGAAGCCGAACCCTATATCAGAAGTTCGGAATAACTGAACCTAACCATCTTCATACATCTATGAGAGAATAGCAACCTGTCCTTCATGCGCATCAAAACCCTTCCTGCTTCGTCTCTAGCTTTCGACTCCACAACTTTCCGTGCATAGTCCTTCAGGTTTTTCTTCATTTGATTAGATGCTTCTTTGTCCAATTCAAAACTAGAAAGCGAGCTGGAGAAGCCAGACAAAGCCTTTTCCGTTTCACAATTATAAAGTTTTCTTATTGATGCCCAAGTATCTTGCCTAGCAGCATCAAACAGTGATTCTAAAGGTCCGACAAGCAAACTTTCAATGTCCTTCTGAATGATTGAAACATCAAATTAAGAAGGAATCATCAGCACAAAAACCAAACGATCGTTAGGAAAAAGACACTTGTATTTAGATAAAGATCATGTGTTCAACCTCATAATCAGTTTGAAGTTCAGACAATTTTGCACTACGCATAGCCAGTGCATGAGCTTCAATATCATGTCGAAGTTGTGCTCTAGCTTTGGAAATGTCCCAATTAGCCCCTTTGATTCTGATATCTGAAGCAATAGGTGCATGTTTAAATAAAATATATTACATCTATGAAGCTGAGAAGAACGGGGAATACAGCCACAGAGGCCTTATCCAACTAATAATAGAAAATTCAACAACACCATGAACATTAAAGGGGAGTTCATCTACACTGCATTTTTTCCTAGTAAGATTAGTGATAATGGACTTCAGCTTCACATGGTTTTCCTTTTAAATAAAGTATTCAAAAGCACTTTCATGTGATCCAAGCCTACATGATTCAGCCGTGGAAATGGAATAAAAGAAATAAATTTTAGACAGGGCATTTTACTATACCCAGAGACATTTTTTCTAAAACAATATATGCCCAGGAAACCCTAAGTTAAACCTTGATGAGACATTTTGATAAAGGAGTAGCCGAGTTATTAGAAATTCTACATAGTTGCTCCTAATAATCCAAAGCATGCAGTAAAGCTATCAAAAAAGAGATAGACAACGGCCCGTCCATATATAAAGATCTAAGATTTTATCATATCAGGTAGGTTCCACGTTCATGGTTTCAAACTCAGACTTATTGTTAGGACAATTCAGCATATAATGCTTTAAATCATAAAGCAATTCCTTAAGTGATGCATGCAGTAAAGGTCTTGAAGAAGGAAATCGAAGATGGAAACATCCAAAACAGACTCGGGTACTTTGTCAATATAACACAAAAGCATCATCAATTCAACAACAGCATGCATACAAGTATAACACCAATAATTTATATTCTAACTATCCAAGGCGGTAGCCTTCAAGGGGTGGCGATCTATACAATCAACTAGCTGTCACTAATGGGTGACTAGCTAGCTTGTATCTTCTCTTATCTTAAAGAACTAAATCAATGACAATGCCATTTTATCACCAAAAAGCTATCCAAGATTATCCATGATTACATAAGTTGCATTAAGTCTGTATTTCAAGCCTCCATGAGAATGGAAACGGAACACTACCATACCTGAACACCCATTGTCAAACTCAAGCATCGATGATGAGGTACTCTCCCGAACTGACACTGCAAAACCTCCACCACTACCCAATGATTTTTTAAGATCATTTTTGAATTCATCAAGAGCTTTGGCATATATATGCCCAACCATTGCCTCAAAAGCTGGGTACACATGCTGAAAAAGAGGAGCAAGAGTTGTAATTAACACGAAGGTTCCTAAAGCTATAAATTCAGCATGTATAATATAATAGCAAATATATAGCACTTGCTAGGGACACAGATCCTCTTGTCTACTAAAGGGGAGAATTTGTGCACATATGGATGTGAACATCCATACACATGCACAGGAGAGAGAGAGAGAGAGAGAGAGGATTTTATTGAAATTGAAATATTCTGCTTAGACAGCATTCCCATGAACACTTATTTTAATTTAGGAGGAAAATGAGCATGTAAAACCTTCAACATATTCGAGGCAATGCATTGCATCAAAACCACTACATGCATGCATACATAAAGTGCCCAAAGTAAAATATTGTGCAAGAGAAAGGATACTGTTATTCTTTATAAAATGATATTTAAAAAAAAAAATCGAAATTGTGCAGGTTCACATCAATAATATATGCACCTAAAATATATGTGGTAAAGTAAAATCTCTAACCTGCAATGCTCTGGATTCCAAGTACCGCCTTTTTGCATTTCTAACACCATCATCAAAATACAGTGTTTCTGTGTCGTATCTTCAAAAAAAAAATAAAAAAGAAAAAGAAAAAAGAGAAAGCAGCTTAGTTAGAGTAGCCATTCAATGCCTCGTTTATTCAAAGATCCCTAAAACTCGTCAGCTCAAACAAATAGCTCAGTATAAACAACAATTAATAAGAAAAGGCACATCTCAATTGATCTTTTGGTGTTTGGAGTGCTTTTGAAAAGAAGCTTTTCTAAAACGAAGGTTAGAAAATTTTTAAAAACGAGCTCTATTTTTTTCTACCTCAAAAATAAAATAAGTATTAATAAGATTGTACTTTCTAACTTTTTGAAAAAAATTGTAGAATATTGGAGAAGGTTTATTGGAAAACGTGAAATGAAAAGTTGCAATGAAAAGGTTAAAAAGCTTAGCCAAACAGCACCCTACATTATGATATAGATTATTCCCCACCAAATATAAGAGAGCTTTTAGTTTGTCTGCAATTGATCTCCACTCCTCAAATCAATGATTTCTACAGCATTAGTTTCCTTATTCGCTCCTACCAGTGTGATCTATGTTTAATGTTCCTAAAGATAACAACTTGAACTTTTCTAGATAGTTATCCCATACGCAATAAGAATTCTCTGACAGATAAATCAATTTCACTGGCATACACATTGCAAAGTTGCATCTTGTTATAACTCTCACAACGTATTTAGTTTTCTGTTAATGGACTTGCGAGTATCGTCTCAATATATTAAATGCCAAAGAGTTTGTTACAGTAGCAAGTTCTAGGTGCTTCTGGTAAAAACTATTCCTTCTCACTAAAAGCCAAAATGCTTTGATTCTCTTAGAAACTCTGGCTCAAACAGTAAGTGATCAATCCTATCGAGGGTAAAAGCAAGAAGCAAGATTGAAAAATAAATAGATTACCAAACTCAACCTAGCATGGACAAGTCAGTTTTAGTGGGCCATGTCTTGTGACGAAAAGCAAAACAATAAAGGGCGTATTTCAGTTCTCCCCGAACTCACTTTCTTCTGGCCAAAAACTCACTTCCAGACACACTTCCAAGTAAGCCAAACACAAAAACTCAAACCTACTTCTCATAGAACTCACTTCAAAATACAATCAAACACAAAAACTCAAACCTACTTCTCAAAGAACTCACTTCAAAATACAATCAAACACAAAAACTCAAACCTACTTCTCAAAGAACTCACTTCAAGAACTTACTTTCTAAGAACTCACTACACTACAACCGAAAGAGCCCTAAGTGAAAACATTGACACCAGATATAAAGCAACTAGTTTGAGGTTATGAACATAAACCCAAAGTGCATACTTTGAATACTTCAAGTCAATCTTCAAAATCGAAATCAAAATTTAAACATTTTGTTGTAAATTATACAATTTTAGGATTAAGGACGCATTAAATAGCAATCACTAACAATAGTTGGTAAATTTACTATGACAATGAAATAGTCCAACTCAGTTGCCAACACAAAATGACAGCAGATGTACCCACAAACAACTAAGAAGATGAATTAGAAAACTTATTCTTTATAAACCAAAATTTGTAATTAAAACCGTTCCCTTTATCTTCCCATCAATACTTCAGTAAATTCTCAATAAGGGTGTCTATCAGCTACAAGATTCAACATCAAGTACCTCAATACTAAATATGAATTGTTTAGAAAGAAATGAAAAGTGAACTGAGAGCAACATTTTCTTTCCTTTTTTTTAACCTTGTGATAATGCTCGTAAGTAAGGGACTGAAAATAGGAAACTTACTCTGAAAGATAAGCATCAAGAATGGAACTTAGTTTCTTCCGAAAGTCTGAGACAGGAGTAGATTTAACAGCCTCCTCCAATTCTAACCAAGACTACAAAAGTTACCAGATCTTATAGCTTTAGCCAACGACGTATCAGGACTGAAGAACACGAATTCTGATATAAAGAAGGCACTGCTTGAATACCTTATCTTTAGCCAAACGATCAAGCTTCTCATTTGCAATCTCTTCACATCGAAATGTAGCAACCATTACCTACAAAAACAAAAAAGAGGAAAGATGCCAAGCACAGGTCTCTTCCTTTCACAGATAATACCCATAAGATGACACACCTTGTGAGCAGGAAGATCTAAATCTTTATTTTCCTTTATGACGCCCCAAATCTGCTGAGCACTGTAGGAAAACCCCGAGGCAGGAATGACACCACGCCTATCGCCAGCAAGGCCACCAGGGGCTATTGAATTAAAAAAGCGTTTCCTTAGTTCGGCAACCTGTTCAACAAACAGAAACAATGCATTAGTGAATCTTATCCAAATATGATGTCGCACATGCTAAGGCAAAAGTTTTATGCACCAACAACAATGTGCATTAATTGGATTCCTTTTATTAAAAAAAAACAATCCATGGATGACTGAATGCGTATACCTCTTTTCTGAACTGCTCTTCCTTTTCTTCATAGCTTGACAGAGCAGTAACCTCAACCTGCATTGAACAATTTAAGAATCACAAAGACTTCTCAAAAGCCATTTGCTCATTCACTTAAAAGCTCTTACATTGAAAAAATCACTCAGTAAAGTGTCTTTATGCTCCTTAGTCTTAGGGACAGCATCCCATATCTGTAAGAAATATCAAACTAATGGTGAATAATTGAAATAGTAAGAAGATTTTAAAATTTTGAAGTTGCATGAAAGAGAAAATTAGCAGAGATAAACTCATATTTAATATGCTTTACACGCCTATGTCCACAAATCATGAAAAAGTCATTGGCGTCAAATTTATGATAAGAAAGCTGACAAATACCAAAAGCCATTGCACTGCACTCAAGAATGAGAAAATTATAAATGAAGAGAAAGAAAAAAGTAGGATCACGCACATGCTACACATGTGGACCTCCCAAACAGGTTTTGACAAACCTGGTGAATAAAGATGCTTGACTCCTCAACAGTTGCATGTATGCAATCTATATCGTTTAGAAGGTTAAGCTCAGCTAGAAATCTTGAATTTGTTAAACTAGATTTGGAGGTCGAATCACAGAATGTAGATTCTAATTTATGAATCTAGTTCAACCTTCACAAAAGAATCCAATATTTGAGATCTATTGATTTAATTTTTAATCAAAACTTCAACCTCCCAAGGAGTTTCCACACATTCTTTACATAATAACTTTCAATAAAGGACATTTAACATGCACACCAAATTTATTACGTATGTTTAATCAGAATTTAGCTAATCGAATCACTTGCTACCTTCCTTTTGAATAGTTCAATCTATGTAATTGGGATGTCAATCAATTTGAACCAATGTACCAATAAGAAACATCTGCTAATCTTTTACATATTTTCAACACTACCTTGTTAAATTTACAAATAAAGTTGCAGTAGTTTTAGATGTTTGAATGCTAAAGAGAAAAATATTCATTAAATTGGATGGTTCGTAAATTGAAAATTCGAACATAGTGCTTTCTATAGAGGCTAAGATGTTTGTCATTATTTGGAAAGATTCCTTTGCTACTCACATTGATGTATTACTTTGTTATGTGCTACCTTCTTAATTCCTTTTAGCAGTTCCTTTCTATGATTTCGTCTTTCATGTTTTCTTTCTTTTTTATATAATTAGAAAACCTATGTTTTCTTTTTAACTAAAACATATTGAAAGGTCTCCTATTAAAGCTTTAGATAAAAAAGCTCTACAGACCTCTTTCTACCTTAAAAAACTTCTCAATATTTCTCAAAAACACTAAATAGGAGTTTATTATTTTATTTCTCTATATAATATTTGTATCATAGTTCCATTATTGAAAATCCAAATTTATTCTATTTCTTTTTAGAGACCATGGACCTTGCCCTAATTTATAGAGTAGCATAGATAAGGAGGCATGTACACACATTTAAATTAAAAAACCTACATCCAGATGGACTTATTAACAAATGAACTATTACACTCTACACGTACGACCAACCAAAACTAGGAAATATTTCAAAACTAATCATAGTATAGTATAACAATAATAATAACAATAAATATAAAGAGTTTAATTTTCTTTAAGAAAGAACTACCAAGTCTATGTGAAAATGAACAAAAAAGAATAGAAATCCATCTAACCAGCTCAAGGCCTCAAAATAACCTACTTTTCTCACTTGAATTTCTCCTACAAACAAGAGTCCATGTCCTAATATAAACTACACAACAGAACTCGAGGAAGACAACAAACAATAGAGTATCAAAGATCACCTTTTGTATATCCTCCCTCAGAATTTTCTCCAAATATTCTAGTGGGGTCTGAAAAGATGAAAGAAAAATACAATAAGAAAGGACAGAAGTACATCTAGTTAAATTTTCTGCAAGCAAGAGCTAACACAGTTCTATCTGAAAAGACTTATACAAAACTACATGCCTTTGTTTTGTCACGAATAACAAGTAAGAGTGTTGTCTTCCGAGGAGTGAATAGACGCATCATAACCTGTGGTTCACCAAAACAATGCACATTGAGATTTAAATGAGCTGTATAAACTGAGGAATTAACAACTTACAGCTGCAAAAGCAAAAGTCGAATACCTGAAATACTGTCTTCAACAGGGGCCTGTTTGCAGCCTGCTCTCTGCCAATATCATGGCACCACCTACATATTTGATGGAATCAAACAACACATACGCCTCATACAGGTCAAAATCAGAAAAAGGATATTGTTGTAAAAGAGCATTGACGTACATATTGACCAACACAATATCAGAAATTGCCAAAGCGAAAAGGGCACTTTGCTTCTCAAAAGCAGTATCATCCTGAAAGGAACAAAAGATTATCATCCCTCAAGTAGGGTGAACGTTTGCGCAATACATGAACAGTGCACTTGTCTAAATTACAATATGCAAAAGCTCTACTTGAAGCATAAAACTGCATTATAAATAGCGAATAATAGAGTGTATTGGGAAAAAAATAAGAGCGTGCTTCTTTCATTAAAAAATAAAATTCCAGCAGGCAGACATTAACCAATTTCCTCTGTGATATTGCTTTTTACGACTGTTTGATGGAATCATTACAGCTCCAAATTTATTGTAAATCAAAAAGCACTTGTACAAGCTAAAATAACCACTTGAACACAAAGTCTGTGTACTCACATCTCCTTCATCAACTAGTGAACCACTCCATTAAATTAAATAAAAATCTAAAAATTAAAAACTTCCTGCAAGGAAAGAGAAGTTCTTTCCAAAAGTCTGAAGTGGAACACAAAATTAATCACTCTATAAAATGGCCTTCTACCAATGTGTAGAAATTCACCAAAACACATATAAAACAGAACTAGAGAGTACAAAATGCTGCAAAAATACGAACATAAAAATGTTGATAGTACATATAAGTTTTGTTACATTTTCTGAGATGAACATTGGAGGCCAATGCACAGAGACCAAAAATTTAATAAATATTACTGAAAAACAGGTCAGAGGTATATTCAAAAACATCAAACTGAAACATAAATCCATAAGATACTAATTTTCCTGTTCATATCCACCCAAAAGCTTGTTATTGGCTTGACCAAGGATATTGCTTACAACTAAACACAATGGCATTAAAGAAGCAATGTAGGCCACCTTCGAACCAGCACAATGAAGCTTAGGCTCCATTCAGGATTGGGTTTAGAGAATGCTTTTGAGAAGAAGACTTTTTTAAAGTGGTTTTGCAGAATCTAACCTCTTCCACTTGCTTTTCCGAACTTACTTTTCGAAGTGCTTTTCTTGTATGATTTCAAAATAACCTACCAAACACTCGATTGCAAAAGCACTTCTCCAAAAGCAAAAATCCTCCACATGATGATTTCAAAATCAAAACCAAATGGAGCCTTACCCACTTGAAAGCGATAGTCATGTCAGTCATACATACATAAGTATCAAATAGAGTCAAAACAGCAAAAAGACATTCTGATAATATACAATGGAACATAAATGATTTTATCTAAACTAAAGAATAAGAAACAAACCTCCCCCCTTTCTCTGCCATCTGTACCTTCTAAATCCATGACGACAGTGAGAGGCTCTATCCCTATAGCTTTTGCTAACCAGATGCCTTTAGTAGTTTGAATTCTGAGCAAGCCAAGTCATTGCAATATTTACTCCAAGTAAATAAAAACTAAATGGTATGAAAAATGAGCAAGTTCGGCAAAAAAGTTATTTTATACACGAGAGGTCAATAAGGTACCTTCCACTCAGGGCATCCATCTCCCTAAAGTTGGTCTGAAATAGATGGTTAAGGAGGGTGCTTTTTCCTGCTCAAAAGAAACAACTAATATGATTAACAAGCAGTTAATTGTAAAAGCAAATTAAAAAGAAGACCTTCCATTCTTAAGGAAGCTTATAACACAAAGAGAAGACGTTCAGGAAACAGAAGTTAGTACTTCCGCGGGTGAAACTTCGATGTGCCATTTACCAAAGAGAATAATAAGCTGCAACTTCATAGGCAGACAGACAGACAGAAAGTGAGAGAGATAAGAAAAGTGGCCACACTAAGGGGCTGTTCGGATGGGCTTTTTTCAACTTAAAAGTTCAGAAAAGCTCAAAACAGTAAATATTGGGTGTTTGGTTGGGTAACTTATAAGTTGTTCTTTTAACTTATAAGTCAAAAAACCAAGCTACTCGGATTAGCTTTTCCGAAAAAATTGCAGGAGACTTTTTTCCAGGGTGTAGGAAATGCCTCTTTTATCAATGCTAAGTTCACAAAATTACATACACACACACACACACATACATATATATATGTATATATATACATATATTCTATCCACTCATTCACTATAATTTTTAACTCATTCGCTCACACCTACCCGATCCCTAGGTTTTCTTCTCTGCTCAGCTCCACCCCAACTCTGCAATTATCCCTCGTCTCGGCGAGCATGTTTCCTCGCCTGACGCTGATCTTCACTCCCTCGTCTCATCCTCTTCACCACTACATCTATGTAACCGTTGTGCACGCCAATCGAGCTCGCAAAGACGGAGACGGCTGTGAAAAGGTGATTAATTCTTCTTCTTCCAAGATTCAATTGATTAATTTTAGTTCTAAAAAGCTGATTTATTCTCGTGGTTCTATAAAGTGGTCTTAATTCCTTGCTTGAAATCATGGTTGACCAATGAGCATTTAGTTGTAGTGTACTTTGTGTAATTTAATTCATTGTTAATCTAGTATTGACTGCTGTTAAATGTTTGCAACTGTCATTGTTGAAGTTTTCTTTTTTTTTTTAATTTACTTTGAGATGGTCATTCCTTATGAATTTGCTACATATATTGGGAACATTACAGAACTGTTGTTTTGAGGTTGATAACCAACTGCAAAATTTGCTTCTAATTTCGGAGTTCCTTTGGCCAGCTTTGCTTCTTCCCGTTGCAGGAATGAAGATAAGGTCTAATGAAGGAAGCCAGTCATGTTTTTAAATTTGTGTGTATTGCTTAGTTGAGAATCAAATACTAGTTGAGCTTCATAGCCTGCCTATGTGATCGGGAAAAAGATTTTGAAATTGGTCATCACTCACGACAGATGATACAACTCCTAGGTGGCTAGATTAGCCAGTTTTCCTGAGTCAAGTGACTATTTATATGTCTGCTGATGAACCACTAGAAGTCCGCTGATGAAGCATTCCAATCTTGGTTCCTCATGTCTTTTATTTGTTTTGCCATGTATTGTTCAAGGTACTTTATCTTGGCTCTTAAGCTTAAAAATCTCAAAAAGTTGTTAAAAAACCGAGCTTCTGAACTTCAAATGACTAGTAATCTCTCTGCTAGCTTAATAGTTTCTAGTGATTCAAATGTCACTCAGTAACAGATTTTGACTTTCATTATTCCTTGTTAATGCAAATCAAATGCAGGTCTACAGTGAGCAAGATACATCAAAAATGCCTTTGGAACTAGGGAATGCAATATCACATGCGCGAAAGACGACCCGGAAATTCGCACATAGGCATTAGAAGCTATATACTTGATTTCCTTACAGGTCTGTCTATGGAATTGAAATCTGCGTCCAGAATTAGACATGATGCTATCTTATGATGCTTATTATCTCTAGGCCCTTTATTTTGGGTCTCTTGAAGCATTTGTCTATCTGGGTTCCTATATATGGAACTAGATTCCATCTTAAACAATCTTAACAAACACATTCTTAGTCTTTGTTGTGAATCTAGAATAGCACCTCCGATTTGGTGTAATAGTTTCTCCAGAAGCCAATCTGCATTTACGGGAATGTTATTATTGTTAGTTGTACGCTAACATATCGAGTGTTAGAAGAATTAATTGCACGTGTAATATTTCACTTTTTCTAAAATATCTTCTGGTCCTTTGTGTTTCATATTACAGGAAACAGGGCAAAGAGCTTTGTGGTATGTGACGGTCTATGGATATTGCAAGTTGGCTATCGAAGCATATGAGTTGATAAGGTCTTTGGTAAGCATGAGTAACCCTTTTGTTTCCTCTTCTGGGTGCTATTGTAGGTTTTAGTCTCCTTTGTCATTCCTCTTTTGGGTGCATCTAACTAATGTATTTCTTCCCTGCTTGTTGACTGGTTAAACAGTTGTACTGGTTAAACAGTTGGTGACTAATGCTGAGGGATCGTAAAATCAAAACATTGTGTGTGGATGCACAGGCAGGCAGCAAGCAAGCTGCTAGCAGGTCACACATTGTCAAATGGCTGCTTTCGGCAGCTTTGAGGAAGTCCCATGATCAATTAGTGTATATGCTTTTGCTGGGTTTTACTTACGGCAATGCAATGTTCACAGATTCCTGTCTGTTGTAAACAAACTCCTGTCTTACCAATCAAAGAATAAATTTTAGAGTACTCAAAAATCTTCCGTCGTTGCTGAACTATTAAAATTATTTAGTCAATGAATGTATTATTGTCTCAATATTTATTTGTGTACTATATAACAGCACTATTTATTCATTATTAACAATTTTTAGTTAAATAATTGGTCATTATATAAGTAAATAATAATGTATTTATACCTTTAAAATTAACTTAAAAAACATATTTATAAACTAATTTTAAATTTCAAAGTATTCATATTATTTTAAAATGCTTATAAATTCAATATTAGCATTACAAATAAAATGTAAGTAAAAGTAAATAATATATAAAAACTATTCATAAATTCATCTATATATCAACTATTATATTATAAAGGGCATTTCAATCCTTCTATACTTTTTTTCGGCTTTTTAGTTTCTTTTGCCAAACATTCTCTTCGACTTTTTTTTCAAAAAAAAGTTAATTTTATCCAAACAAACAGCTCCTTTTTCATGAAAAGTTCACAGTCACTTTTTTTAACAAAAAAGCAACTTTTAAAAAAAGTTAGAAACTTTTAAGCTTAGCAAAATGGCCTCTAATTTATAAACAAAGAGTAACAGGAGGCAAAAAGGGCAAAACTATGAGTATTTGGGTGAAATCGATCACCACATGGCAAAATGCAAACAAGACCTCTTAAAAATAACTGAAGTAGCAGGTTTAAGAACTTCACTAAAAAACCATATAGCAGCAATTTGTTGTGATTGATTTAATGCGAAGTTTTTCCATTCGTAAAAAAACTGATGCTATAATATTTTTTAAGTATTTTCAACTAGAGTACGGTCTAAGAAGTGCTCCACAACAAGAAATAGATTAATATCATCCTCATAAAATGTGCAAATATATATCAAGGAACTACTCAACTACATCCATTGATTAAATAACTCTTCTTTGAAGCTAGTAAAAAAAGTTTGGGACAGCAGAAAAGAGAAATTAAATATATCAACTTTTTATTTGTAACGATTGGTACATGATAAATGATTATGAAGTTATCTTATTTGCAGTATATCCTTAACCATTCCTATAAGATTTCCTTGCGCTACTTATATTTCCTCAAGTCAGGCATCTTTTTACTTGTTGCAACATGTCTGCAATTTTACAAAACTCAAAGATCCGCCAAATTACTTCAAATAAAAAAGTTTATAAAAAAGTGCTTGTCAGAGAAGACAGCTCCAAATGCCTACTGCTCAGAATAGAATCTCCAAATCTAGAGCTCCAAAAAACAAATTACTTGCAGGAAAAAGAGAACAAAAAAAAGGATCTAACACACTAGACGAACCAATTAACCCCTGCTTCACAAACAATCCAAAAATCTTAGAAACCCACAAGCTGATAACAAAATCCATTCCGCAGAACAAAGAACAAGATTGAACTAACAAATAACAACGAATTGAAACAACTAAACGGTGCTCTGCCAAACAATCCTCCAAAAATTTTAAAAATTTTCTAAGTAGAACTGAACTGGAATTAGTAAAATTAATACTTACCGCTGCTTTGCGGACCCATAATCGAAACTACTACATAGGAGAGACCTTTATCGGTCAAGTTCACAGTGCGCATGAATCTCTCCAACCCCTCCACATCAAGCCTTCCATTTGCATCGACTATCTGTGTCGAGCAACGATCTCCTTCCATATTCAATCACTGCTTTGATCTTCTTCTTCAATCTCTCTCAAACTCTCTGTTCAATCTCTCTTCAATTGAATGATTATGATTGTTGTGATTGTGATTCTAGTTGTTTTCGTTGTGCTTCTGCTGGTGAAGAATAACTAGAGCGGGCGGGAATATAATTGGGGCTCTTTTGGCTTCCTGGACAAATCAAGAAGAGTGAAAGAGCACACGCGGCATTCGAGAACCTGCTGCTTTGCTTTGTCTCCTCATGCAAGTAAAAAATAATCCAGTTCAAAATTCGTACTGCTTTCAAATAAGAACCAAAAGCCGAACTCTTTTAAGAGTTAAGAACTTAAGATATGAAAGTTTATAATTATTAATTAATTACGTTGTTAACTATAATCGTTAGCGTGGCAGAAAGATTGTAGTTAAATGAGTTGATTAATGGGATGAACAAATACAGAGTAGAATATAAACCTAAATAAAAGATATTTTGAAATAATTGAAATAATTAATTTTAAAAATATTTAAAATATACAGTAAAATAATAAAAGAGTCATTTAATTAAAATTCTTTTAAAAAGTACCAAAAATTGAGCTTCTTAGAAAATGAAAGATTAATTATTATTAGTTAATTATGTTGGTAACTATAATCGTTAGCGTGGCAGAGAATTTGTAGTTAAATGAATTGATTAATTGAATGAATGACATATTCTCTTTAATCTTAAATAAGAAATTTTGGGTGGCAACAATTTGTATACACATGCTTTATTTAGGTTCGTATCACGAAGGCTATGTACATATTTTGAGCGCCAAATAAAGAGATATGTATACTTTAATATGCTAATCATAAGATTAATGATAATTCAATTCGTTCAATCTTAATTATATCTTCAATTTTTAAAATCTCCCTTCTATTAATTTAATTCTTTTAGTAAGGAGATTCACATAAGGCATCTTTTATTTCCGTATTTTGATATATTAATAAAATTAAAATTTTAATCATATTTGGATAGAAGATGACGAGTGAGTAATGAGATAAATTTATGATAAAAGACTTTAATACTTTTTAAGAGAATATTTGTGAATACTTATAAAAAAAATTTTACAAAAATATTTTAAAATTTCTTTAAAAAACAAAAGCACAACAAAATGTACATATAAATATTGTAAGATATGCAATTTTTCTTTACTTTCCAAATTTTAAAAATTTATATGAATATAATAAAAAAATTTATTAAAAAATATAAAATATTTATTTAAAATAATAAGTACTTAGAAACACATTGCAAATCGTCCCATTATATTATCTAAATTATCAATACCACTTTAACTAACTTTATAAAGTTTAGATCAATTCTTTTGTACTAATATAATCTCAATTAATATTAGCTATAATCATATAATTGCTAATATTTCAGTTTTAAAAATTTAAAATTTTTTATTAAATAACAGAAAAGTGTAGTAGAGGAAAATTAATTAAAATTTAATCTTAATCTCCATCACAATCCATATTAGGGTGTAAGAGTTTTATCTTCATATAGTACTTTCTGAAGTTTTCTGATTCATCTTCTTTAATCTTAATTTAGATTGCCAAACAGACGAATAGAGATAAAGTGATTTGCTTTCACCTCTATTTATTTCTGTTAGGTTTTTCTTGTAAAATTAATTCAAAAGGGGAGGGATGAATTGAGTTAGTTTATAAAAAATTTTGTCAATTTTAGTTATCCTACTAGTAGCAGACTTACAGCTGGTTGTGTCGAATCTGTAACCTGCAGACAGAGAGAGTTAGAGTATTTACTGACATATGTAAAAAGGACAGTACTCAGGGAATTTAATGTGGTTCGACAAAACTCATTTGCCTATATCCACGGTCGCTCTATCACCAGAGCCAAAGCTTCACTAAACTTTAATAAGCTATAAATACACCACGAGCAAAGTGCTTCATCAAGCACGCTTACTCTTACTGGATTTTTTCACCAAGACAACCTCCAACAGCCTACTGGCACACCTGTCCCTCTGGCTGATTTGCTAGCTCTATTATAAAGTTTAATAACTTTCACCAAGCTCCACTTGAGCTTCCTTTTTCGGTGCCTGCAGCACCACCTTCACAATGTCAGTAAGAGGTTACAAGAAAAATAAACAGAAATTGAGCACATGATCTATCTCATGAGAGTTATGTGTTCATGAAGTATTTCAGATGAGATGATCAGAGAGATTGCTGAGAGAGATTTCTTCAATATGACTAGCAGCAAGATTTATTTGTGTAGAGTAGTAGAGTTCTTGTGTATCTCTGTTTTGCTTGTGTTCTCTCTCTTACTCTTTCTTCGTTGCTGTGACTCTCTTCTTATAGTGTTTCTTCTCTGTGCATGAACCATTGGAGAACGTTGTCGTTGGTGCTCTTTTTCATTGGTGGTTCTTCACGTCAGAGATGGAGTGGTTTTGTCCACCGGTTAATCAACCGCTTTCTTGATGGCATTAAATTCGTTGTAAAATATTTGAATTGCCGCTAGTGATTAAGAGCTTAATTCAGCTAAACTTATGTCTGAGAATAGATGAGCTGATTTGGCTTGTCCATATTTAATGCATCCCATGTTGACTGCTTGACTTGGTTAAAAGATGTTGACTTGTATAGTGTGCTTTCTTCCTTTGATTATTGAACTTTCCCTGTCTGTGAAAAACAAGATGATGTTTGCTCGTTTTAGATCTTCTATTTGAATTGCTCTAGTGCGTTGTGAGTCCAGAAGATTTTATACCGTGTTCAGTGAGTTTTCATTGCCATTTATCAATTTCTATACTTGAACTTGTTCTTCAACAATGTGGTGGCTCAATATAGCTCAGTTCTGTGATAGTAACAAGATAGTAGATTTATCGAATGATATCACCTTGTAATTAAATTCGTGATTTCTTCTGAAGGAAAATCGAAATCTGTATGTTGAAGCATTTCTGCATTATCAATAAGATATGATTCTGATGAAACTTTGCACGATGTTCTTTGTCTTCTCTTGTTGTGATTTTTCATGATTCTTGATATGAACTTGTAGCTGATATGTTCCTTAATAAGTCTTCAAGATTTTGCTTCAAATGGATGACGAATTCTTGATTGAATTACATCTGAAAAGTTGTTCCATCACTGTCCGACTATGCTCTCTATTTACTGGATTTTCATCTATCATTACACGATTTTTCTAAATTTATATTGATCATCATTTGATGTGTTATTCGGTCAATCTTATAGTGTGCATGTTGGCTTGTCTCTGATGATAAGTTGAAGTTCAAATGGAATCGGCATCATGCTTGAAATTACTTCTGAAGAGTGAATGATTACCACGATTTTCTGATTCTTTTCTGTCCAGCGAGCAGCAGCGAAGTAGCCGGCTATTGAGTCCTCTATTTTCTGTTCATCTCTATTGACGATACTCTGTTTTTCTGCTCTTCTCTATTTCAGATTTTCTGTTTGCGATTTTCTATTTATCCATGTAGCAGCAATTAGACAGCTGGCTGTTTGGTGGCTGAGAGATTTTCTGTTCTGCTTGATGAATTTCTGCAAAACTTGATGTCAAGACCCAAAACTAGGACTTGACCTGTACTGGACTAAACCGAGTCTAGACAAGGCCCAAACTCGGCCCAACCCAGTAAGCCTGAGTTAAAAACATCATAAACAGTTCATCAAATATCTTCAAAAATAAAATAAAATTTCAGCAAAACCTTCCCTATAATTTTAAGTGAAAACCTGTATCGCAACAAATCACTTAATAACGACAAAACAGAACAAAATAAATAAAATCATATAAATACTAAAACCAGCAAAAATATCTATGGGCTACCGGTAGCCACCGACACCTATTACAATCCCAAAATAAATACCGTTGCAATACCGTATACAATAAAGTATAAGAAAGTCAATGCCCTTCGAGGATTACAGAGCTAACTACATGCCAAGGATTTATAAAATACCCTCCGTGCGCTCTCGGCCCAGCAATGCAAAATCTAGATCAGCGACCGCTAGCTTCTAACCTATCTGGAAGAGGCCAAAGAAAAGAAAAGAGGGTGAGCCCAGTCTCAGTGAGGTAAAACAGCAAAATGCCCAATTTAGATAATGCTTTAAGTAGGCATTATTGTACTATCTACATGAATCAGATGCAATGTTAGATCAGATCATATTCTACTAAGTCCTGAATCGTCTCATACCGACTCAGTTCTTAGCAGAGATATACGATAATTGGAACAATATTGTGCGACACTGTCAAGGCTATAATATATATACATATATATAGTGCACCCATACAAGCAAATATATGTAATGAAGCATGCAGATGCATCAAGCGTAACAATCATACAAAATAGGCGATCGAATGTGATCATATCTCCAACTCACATCACGCTATCGGATATATCATACAAGCATACATACGTAATACTTTTATATATACCCAACCACAAGCAAGCTTGGTGCCCAGTATATCCTGGGATCCGCCGGCAATCCATATTTTATAACTCGATGCCCAGTATATCCTAGGACCCATCGGCTATCCATATATTTCGGTGCCCAGTATTTTCTGAGACTCACTGTATCAATATCTCATTCAAGTATACATAATATAATAGGTTATGACAGTACCTGTTAGGTTCTGTATTGTCCCATATCAATACAGTCCCTAACAAGTAGATGCAACATAATAGGTTTTCACTCAATGAACATGTTATGCCCAATGCCTTCAATTCTATCGTAATTATACTTATGCATATATGAAAGGAAGATATTGACATGTATATAGTATATTCTCATAGTTATGCCACATAGTCTACAATATGCAAATATGCTAGTAAACTATAAACATGATGTGAAATAAATCTAAACATGTACAGGCATATGTAGCATGAAGGATAAATCATAATATATAACGAAAATGGCAAAGTACGCCAGAATTTCCAAAGTGAATGCCACCTGTGCCGAAAGCCTAACGATAATCTAGGAAGAAAAGTGGCACAGTAACCCTCACCTGTAGTTCAAGCAAGTATTTATATCAACTGTCAACTCTAAACTGCACCGTCCGAATTCAAGTCACTCGTACCACCTAACGTGCATACGGGCATATTCAATAATAAGCACGCTAATGAAAGCTAAATCAAATACTTGTAATAAATATCTCACTAAGTTTGAGTCCAAGGTTTAATAGCATACGGTGAACCATCCTAGAATTTCATTCGTTCAACGGTTTATTCAAATTCCTAATCCACTATACAATAAGTACTAATTAACGAATCCAAGAAGCTTACCGAAGAGGCGAGACGATCGGATACTACACGACTTTAATCGGCAACAACTCACGTATTTTCAATTCAACGATTTCCTAAAACGAAACGAATTAATAATTCATCTAATAACAATCTCAAATATGCGATGCACGTATTTTTAACTCACCTAACTAGGTCACCGAAAAGTTCACCGGATTCCGGCGAGCTAGGGTTCCGGCCAAATGCGTTCAAAGAAGTAAAAATGACCAACACCGCTAGTAGAATCCAATGGAATGAACGACGAGTTTTAATTTTGTCGCCGGCGGCCGGAATCGACGAAATAACGTCCGGCGGCGAACTCACACGAAATCAACTAACGGAGCTGAAAATCAATGCAAATAAATGAGGGAAAAGACTTAGCAAGTTAAGAGGAACGTTTCTATCTACTTACCTTCGCCGGAACGCCGGCAAAATGGCCGGACAAATTTTAAAAATTTGTCCCGTACGGCGTAGCTCGCTAGAATTGATAAGAACTACCGGAAATAAGAAGGAGGATGGCTTGAGAAGATGAAATGAAGTGAATATCGCAGAAAAGGGGTTGATTTCACGCCGGAGAGGAGCCGGAGCAGTAGCGGCTGATGGGTTAGGGCAGAAAAATGAAAAAGGAAGAAGAAGAAAGAAAAAAAAACCCTAAGTATGAAATATTGCATGTAAGGGCCACTATTTCTTATAATAGCTTTCTGCAGCCCACAAAGTTATAGTTATTACACTTGATTCCAATCATTAGTTCACCCTAATTCATAAATTATAATTCTTAATCATTATTATCATCAAAATTAATCTTAGAGTTCCAACAATTTCTATTCATCTCAATCCAATTTACAGGTAAAACTCAAGATATTTTAATTACTAAATTACAATTTTTTAATTAAAAACATATGATATAAATCTTAAAACTACTTAGAAATTAAATTATTTATTGACATATAGGAATGACATAATTTATTATTTTTTTTACACATAATCTGTACTTCTCTAGACCAGTTCCTTGAAATGTAGCCGTATTACACGGCTAGATTTGGGTGTGGGTTTGATTTTTCTGTGGTTTTGAAACGTTTGGTAATTCGGATAGTTGAAAATAATGTAGAATTTTAAAAACTTTTTAAAAAATTTGATACGTATACGTTTCTTCTTAAATGTATAATTTATTTATTCAAATTTTTTTAAAAGTTAAAACATTACAGAGAGTTTTAGAATGTGTTTTAATTGTTCAAAATTTTAATTTTTTCATCAGAACTAGATTTCAAAAAATTCATATATATTATTTATATAAAAATTAAAAAATTCAGTTTTATAAATAAATTTTTATTTTTATTTTATTACATATTTTTTAATATAATTTTATTTTTTAATTTTTAATTTATTTCAAAAGATAATTAAAATACAAAATTAAACTCTATTTTTAATTTATTTTTTAAAACATTTTATCTTTTATTTTTTATTTCAGTTACGAGGTATTTAAAAGTATTTAAAACACAAACTTAGATTTGAAAAGTTAAAAAACATCTTCTAAAACCCTCCAAAAGCAATTCCAAAATCTGTAGATCGGTTCAAGCTTTTTTTTTATAAACAAAATAAACAATAATGATCTATGCTACTATGAAGTATGAACTATGAAGCGTGTGAATAAACAAAGAAAGATACTGAACTTCATAAAATGCAAATTAATATTTTAATTTGTTTAAATAGTTTCAATTAAGATCATGCTTCGTATCTTTAAAAAAATTAACAAATATATTAAACTTTCAAAAGCAATCAAATTTTGTTAAGTACATAGTTCATAGGAAATGTTAAATTGTATTGTTCTTTTATAATTTTAATAAAATCAAAATACATTAACTTTGTATCTCATAAGTATCAGGGAACTTTGGCGTAGCGTTTTAAATATTATTTATTAACTTTTATTTATTTTATATTTTTAATATATATTTTATAAATATATAAAAAATTTATTTAAAAATTAAAAAAATATAAAAAATTTTACGAAATAAAAATTTTTTATTACATATTTTTTTATATTTTTAAAAATTAAAAAAATTTTATTTTTTAAAAAAGTAATTTTAATTTTAAAAAAATTCTATTTCATAGCATTCACAAACTCTAAAAAATAAAGCTTGTTTTATATAGTACGTGATAAAACAATACAACGCAATCCAATTATTTTGAATAAAATTTATCCCTAATTCACCCATTTGAAACACTCCTACGCTACCGCTCACCTCGTCCGGCCGCCGGTCCGCCACGAAAGGAATAACCAATGGAACAGACCAGAACAGAAGCGGAGATATTCGACCCGTTAGAGCTCCGCTATGGTGACCTTCTGCTCCTCTCTTCATCTCCCCCATCGCCGCCGGAGATTGATGAAGATGAACTTCAACGGCTGAGATCTCTCTCTCAAGCAGTGATGCAGGCGCTGGGTCCCACAGGCCCCGGCCTGCTCTGCGTTACATGCGTCCCACGTGGCGCCGCCGAGCTCCGCTGCCAACTTCTTCCTCTCGGCCGCCGTCTCGCTCTTCTCCCTCAGGACCAACGCTCTTCACTCCTAAAGGTAATTCAATTTCTGAAATTTGCGTCATAGCGCCTGTTATAATCACGCGTGACCAACCTCTGGATTGCCCAACCGTTGTTGTTAACAGTGAGATTACCATTTGTTCATTTTCCGAGCATTACATTGGGATTGGAAGGAAACACTCAATTGACCTGCTGTTTAACGTTGTCGTCTTTCTCTCTTTGAATGCTTCGGATATTACAAATGGCACATTATGATTTTAGGAACATGGACTCGGCAGCGATGTTCCTCTGAAGAGTCCAGACAGAAGTGTATCTTCTTTTGCGATGAAGTTAAAATACACAGAACAGATGGGGAGAGAAATTCCTGCTGGTTGTCTTGAACACAAAGAGGATAATGATCATGTTGTTAGTGGGAATCCAACCATTCAAGTGCAGCAAGAGGTTTCTTATTGTGAATTCAATCGTATTGGAGATACTTTCAAGGAATTAGGACTTTGGATGATGGAACTTGGGCTCCGCCTAGCTCAAATATGTGATAAAGCCGTAGGTGGAAGCGTTATTCAAGAAAGCATATTGGAATCGTGCACTGCAAAGGGCCGCCTAATACACTATCATTCATTATTGGAGAAATTTATCCTCAAGGACCCCAAGAAAGGTACAAAACGATACTCTCGTAAAGTTGATTGTCCACTTTCTTGTTGCTCCACAGCATTAAGTAATAGTAACATTCTGCAAGAATTCGGTATTAGGAGCCTTGACGACTCCAGCCTGTTGGAACAGTACCAGAAAAACAATAAAGGAAACAAACTTTGCCATGTTTCCTTGCATAATTTGTGGCAACAATGGCATTATGACTATGGAATTTTCACGGTTCTGACAACGCCTTTATTCATTTCATCTTGTCAAGAAACAAGACAACATCATTTGTCATGCAACAAATTTTCATCTTTTGATGGTCATACACATCTGCACCTATATGAACCGTATAAAAAGAAGATCCTTGCTGTGAGATGTCCGCTGGAGAGCTTCATAATTCAGGTAGGGGAGTCGGCTGATATACTGTCAGGAGGGAAGCTTCGTTCTACTTTACATGCTGTCAGCAGACCCTTGGATACAGAAAACATAAGCCGAGAGACTTTTGTTGTGTTTCTGCAACCTTCTTGGGACAGAATTCTTCCTTCGTCTAGATACAATATAGAAAGCAATGATGAGAATGTAAGCACAGTCAATGAAAAGTGTAGTGTTTCTACGTCCAGCGATACTTCCTTGAGCTCTACTGCAGTTGTATCTGAAGGATCACATCAATTGCTTGAAGAAATCTTGGGGAAAATCCCACCACTATCTTCTCGATTGAGAGAAGGGATGACCTTTGCTAATTTCGCACGGGAAACTACCAAGCAATACTATGGTGGTAGTGGTACACAGCCTAGAAAATAGTTTCTTTCTCCCTCACATCTTGATTGAATGAACTGTCATTTTGATCTTATTTACAATTTTATGAAAGGATGTCTAATTTCCTGCAAATTGTGAAATGTTATAAATTTAAAATGTGCAAGCAGGAGAATTTACTCTGCATGAGGAACAATATGCTGCACGAATGTGTGTATATATATACACCTACTCTGAAGTCTTTCTGAACAATAATAACCTTAATCTGATTTTACTATCAACAGAATGTTTAGCTGCTTTGACAGAAGCAATACATATGCTACGATACAAACGCATCACTGTAGTATAGGTTGTATCTCACTGTTCTCATGCAGTGAAAAGTAAATGTTGGTATTTCAATCATACAGTGATATCAAATTTCGTGTTCTCTAGGATTTATTGAACGTGCACCTCATCTGCAGCTAGGGATCTGTAGAAGTGGGTGTTTGTTAGTACTGTAGTAGTTGAACCACAATCCCTTTGTTTGACCGACATGCTCTAGTGCGTTTCAGATACCATGGGAAGTTGTACTCATTCAAGGTCGAGCGCACTTGGGAAGATGACCGTTGCATCTTAATGCCTCTTGGGATATTTCTTCCTTCCACAGATAGCCTCCTCACTCGATTGCCTCTCGTAAGTTCTGGCCGCTATTTAGGTGAAATTTGTGACTGAGGTTTTGCCCTTGAGGATTGTGTATTTGCCATGTAACTAGGATGCAGCGGATAGTCATGGAATATTGAGCATGCAGTTGCATGCTGGGGAATAATAGTAAAATGCTCATGAATAGCATCTAAGATAGGGACTGCTGATAGACATGGGGAACTGCTTTGCGCAGTTGCAAATGAGAAATCCTCAAAGTGCCAACTGCATGTCCGGGTACTCATGTCGGTTATGCCAGATGGAGCTGGCGAAAGAATGTTGGTGCTCTCTCCCATACGGTGTTCGAAAAGATTCTTTGCATAATTTTCAGCATATCTATAATCAGTTCTTTCTCTGTCCATGTTGTACTAACTACTGCTGTTTGATCTGGCCCTCAAGTTCACCGAGACCCATCTCAACTTTGGCATTCTCCTCCATACTCCTCTGATTTCACTCCTTTTCCTGCGTTCAAGACAATTTTTCAGAGGTATGATTCCACTAAGCAGAATAATTTCTGAACTACCCATCTCATAGCACGAATTCTTTTCAATTTTTCCTTAATATCGAGCGACACAGGTGCTAATATGTAAAGCTGAAATATAACTTACATAGTATTGCTTCCATCGTGGATCTTACGGAGATCTCCTATGTGAAGTTTGCCTGTGCAACTCAATAGATACTTCGTCAGCTATCTAAATCCTCTGATAGCAGGCTCTCGGTTGAGCTGTTTTAAGTTTTTAACATGCTTGCATGCAGTGCAGAGTAGTTGTCGCTTGCTTCCTTACCAGATGATCCCTGAGAAATTGCTTGTACTTCCACTAGACCTCTTGTTCAATGTTCGTGGAGCTTTCCTAACCGGCAAACTATACACATCACATTCATCTGAATCATCATTGCGGTTATGCCTATGTGCTCTGTGGAGCTGGTAGTATGCAATTATTATGCTCCTCATTCGATTTCATCATCAGAATTTAGGTTCTAAACAAGAATGAGCAGAGATTGTGTGCTGAACTGTATTATATCTGACAGCACTGCTCAGGAGAATGATTTCTTTGGGTATTTACTAAATTTTCTCATTGTTGAACCTTCAATAACTGAGAGATGCTGGAACAGGATGAAAATTACCAACTAAGGTATGAAAACAGATTGGATTTTGATAGCAGCCGCTTCTTCAATTGACCTGTTTGTCCTATTTTTGGCTACTGAAGTGAAATAGATTACTGCAGCTGCAGCCCTCTTCCGTTGTCTCTGCCACATTTCTTTCAGTTTATGATCTGTTGGTTTGTTTGTTTTATTGGATAAATGGATAATATGGTGGTTCTTTGATGATCATTAAAATTGTTTCGAAATTATCATCTTTTATGCATATGAGATTTGTTTACCGAACACCGCACCGCTTCAGATCTTGATTTGTTTACCGAAATTCACTGAGGAACGGGACCTGATCTTTGAGGAACTTAGTCCATCAACTGTTCTGAATCAATATATCCTTGCTTTTGTTTTTTGTTGGAGTAATCTTGCATGTTTGTCCCTAATGGAGAAATAAGCAAACCCTTATCACTTAGTGCTGTAATTGAGGTGTAGAAAATACAAGCTCAGATTTTTTTAAAAGATAAAGATATATAAAAATCAGATTTGTCAACGCTAAGGAGGTATTAAAGTGATCTTTTGTGCCAATTATTAGTTTTACGAGAAAGAATCAAGATTGGCTTTGCACGAGTTTTTCCTGATAAAATCTAAAAATTGTGACTTTTTTTTAAGCTCTATAGATTTTCGGGAGAGATGATAGCACCAGCAGCCTGCAGGAATGTTCCAATCCCCCCTTCCCAACGGTCTCAACTACCTTTCAAATCTCCCGCCGACATTTCAACTCCCTCTCTACCTCAATTCCAACAATTCCTTCAGCAATGCTCCACTAGGAAACAGCTCCACCAAGTCCATGCTCAGATTATCAAAATCGGAGCCACCGGAGACCCCTTCCTTCTTGCTGACTTTCTCTTCTCTTATTTCTTATCCGATGATATCTACCAAGGTCTCGAATATGCTCTCAGAATTTTATCTACTCTGCCTGAAAGAAGCTCAATCCTTTGGAACTCATTAATGCATAGTTGTAGCCTCGGTCCAATGCCTGAAAAGAGCTTGTCACTGTTTGTAAAGTTGCTTGAAGACGACCCAGGTTGCCTCAATGCTTACACCTTCCCTCCTGTATTCAAGGCGTGTGCTGCTGTAAATGCTGTTACAGAGGGGACCCAGATTCATGGATTATGTATAAAATATGGGGTAGTCGATGATCCATATATTAGCAATTCATTGATACATATGTATTTTGCATGTAGTAGAATTCTGAATGGGCAGCTCCTGTTTGATGGAATGCCTGAAAGGAGCATAGTTTCTTGGAACTGTGTTATTGGGGGTTATGCTGAACTGGGTTTGTGGGAGAAGGTGAAATATTTGTTCTGGTTGATGGTCAAGGAAGTTGCAGTGGAGCCCAATTCGATCACACTTGTGATGATGGTCACTGCCTGTACAAGGAGTGGTGATATTGATTCTGCGATGAGAGTGCATAGGTATCTCAAGGAGAAACAAGTAAGGATTTGCTTGAAGTTAGCAAATGCATTAATGAATATGTATGCTAAGTTTAAGGAGATTGAGAAGGCACAGAGACTGTTTGATCAGATGCGAGAAACAGATGTAATATCATGGACTACATTAGTCAGTGGATATGCTAATGCTGGACTATTAGGCAGAGCACACAAGCTTTTTGAAGAGATGCCAAGCCGAGATATTGTAGCTTGGAATGCAATGTTGGCTGACTATGTTTTTAATGGTTGTTTTCAGGAAGCAATTTCGCTTTTTACAGAGATGATGGTATGAATTATTCCATTGAATTTCAAGTGTTATTATTAGTTCTTTTTGGGTATTACTGTAATCCTTTCTGTATATGTGCAGGTTATGGACATGAAAATGGACAAGGCCACCATGTTAAGTGTACTTTCAGCTTGCTCTAGGATACGTGATCTGCATAATGGAAATGCCATTCATGGTTTTATCTTTAAGAGTGGCATTGATTTGACTCTTGATTTGCAGAATTCTCTTCTATGCTTATACACAAAATGCAGACAAATGGAATTGGCGAGGCAATTGTTTGATCGAATGGGCAACAAGAATGAGATCTCATGGACTTCAATGGTTGAAGGTTATGTATTATCAGGAGAGAAAGAAGTTGCCTTTCAAACTTTTGATCAGATTCCAGAGAAGGATGTTGTAGCGTGGAATGCTCTAATCACTGCACTGACTCAAAGCAATCATCACAATGAGGCACTACATACATTTAAAATCATGCAGTCAGTGAAGGTAAGTCCCAATTGCTCAACCTTGGTTAGCACATTATCAGCTTGCGCTAGAGTTGGAGCCCTCGAGTTAGGTAAGTGGATACACTCTTATATCAAGTGGAACAAGATGGAAGCAGATTCCAGATTAATTTCTGCACTTGTTGACATGTACGCAAGGTGTGGATGCATTGAGCTCTCTGTAGAAGTATTCAACAACCTTCCAACCAAGGATGTACTGGCATGGAGTACTGTCATTGGAGGGCTTGCCATGAATGGTAGAAGCAAAGTTGCTTTAGAGTATCTGAAGCAAATGTTAGAGGATAATGTGCAACCAGATGCTATTACCTTCATAGGAGTTCTCACTGCCTGTAGTCATGCCGGTTTGGTAGAAGAAGGCAAGCACTATTTTAAATTGATGAGGGATGTTTGTGGAATTTCTCCTACAGTAGAGCACTATGTTTGCATGGTGGATCTCCTTGGTCGACAAGGTCTTCTTAGAGAGGGTATGGAATTAATAGAAGGAATAAGTGCTCCTTCAAATGTGATTTCTCTATGGGGAGCACTACTCGGTGCCTGCAAGCTCCATGGAGATATTGAACTTGCTGAATATGCAGCAAAAGAACTGCTTGGACTAGATCAATCTCACTCAGGAGCATATGTGATGCTGTCTAACATTTATGCTGCAAATTTAAAGTGGGACGAGGTTAGGAAGATAAGAAAAATCATGAAAGATAAGGGTGTTGAAAAGACTCCTGGTTGCAGCTCAATTGAGGTGAACGGTGCAGTTAATGAATTCTTTGCATGGGATACTACGCATCCACAGAGTAAAGATATTTATATGATGTTAAATGTTCTCGACAAAGCAATGGAAGCAACGTGAGCGATCTTATAAATACTCCATCCAGCCATGAGTTATCTTTTGGGCAGAGCACTGGTTGCGGAAGTGCAATTGAATCATCAATCAAACAACTTAAGCTGACTGGAGTAGTGCAGAGTTCATTCTCAAATGTGAAAGTTTCCTACTTCTGTCATGAGGGTGTTTCAACTTTTTCCCTGGATATTTGAGCATTACAGGTAAAATCTCAATTAGAGAATACGTCTAGTGCTAAATCAAAACCTTTATATGGAACGTACAGCTCTACTTTTCTTTGAAGTCTATTGAAGTTCTTGTATCATAAACTTGATGTCCTTGCATAAGAATTATTCACCTATGTGGATGAAAGGATGTTACTTCTCAGTTGCTGTGGCACATTGAGAGCAACTCTCTAAAGGTAGGATGAAGGTTTCTTATTTTGTTGCATTTCTTGTCTCATCCTTCATCAAAGATCTAAGTCTAGTTACTTGTTAGAATTCTAAATGTTTGCCCTCTTCTGGACACATGCTTTGCCTTCAATCCTATATAGAAACTCCATCCACCAGAATTACTCCACTACTCAATCCAGAATTATTGCTTGTTCTTTATGATCTCATGGGTTTCTTAAATTTGGCAAATGCTCATGAAGCTCTAGTATTTGTACTGCATGTTTGGAGTTTCAACCTTGGCCATCACTACCTATTTTCTTCATTAGGTGTGTGCTTTTCAAGTGAAGTATACCCTCAGTAGGTACTGCTGCTCATCGCCAACAGTGGACACTAATGCTTAGATGGCTATGGACAGCTTTCACCAAGGTCGGTAGTGGTGGTGGTCACAACTACTACTGCAACGACAATTTTTTTTCGCTGGTCATCGTCAACTGTGTGGCACAACCATGTAAGCAACTGCCTGAAGAATTTAGAACAAACAGGTAAGTGAAGTTCAACTATGGCCGTTTGGTTATGTTTTTTGGTTGCCATATTTTTCCCTAATAAAACAAATTTTAGAAACGCATCTAGTTACGTTTTCGATTTCCATTTTCAAAACCGTTGGCCGATTTTCAAAACTTGTTTAAGTAAATTTACTGGAAACCATCAAAACAAACTAATAACAAATAAAAAAAATCATTGATGACCACAGGAGCTTCGGTCAACAACTCTCGACAGTGGCGCCAGAGTCCGGCCATCCTCGCCGTAGCTTCGATGGTTGTCGAATTTTTTCATTCTATTTTTAATTTCATATTTTTCAATAAATATTTTATAATATTCTACAAAAATTAAAAGTATTAAAAAATATATTAATAAAAATATATTATTATTTTTATTTTGTTTGAAATGAAAAATAGCAATTCTTTAAATATAATTAGAATATTCTAATTAAAAAAGTTCAAATAATGTGAAGCATCTGCTTCATCTTATATATGATCTGGTCCGAAAATTCAATTTGAAACTGACTAATTTAATTTAATTAGAGTTAAAAATTTTAATTCATATAAATATATGAGTTTGATTAGAATTGAACGAATTTGATCCGATTATTAAATGGATCGATCTGATTCAATCCGAAATTGATCTACCATTTTTAATTACCACCTCTTGAAAGAACAACTATTTTCTGCTTTTTTATCATATAACAAAAAATTGACGAATTAGTATAAAATAAAAATTATAATATTATTAAATGTATTATTATATAGGTATTTTTTTAATGACGAATTTAGATTTTGTATAAAGATAATCAAAATTTTGTTAGATAAATATATTTATCAAAATTTATATCAAAATTATTAGTATATATTTATAATTATAAAATTTCAGTTGTCATTATATTTTTTAAAAAATAAGATAAAAAAATTATTTGAATATTCTAAGAATCGAAAAAAATATTAAAAAATACACATTTTGACGAGCACTCATTATATCTCTTCACCAAAAAGATCGTGCATTTTTATTCGAACTGTTTTTATAATTTCACTTAAGCTTTAAAATATATAATTAATATTTAATAATTTTAATTATTAAATTAATCGATTCGAATTTAATTTGTTTATTAAATATGTTAGATTAGAGTGATAATTTCGACTGATATAAATTTATAAATTATATTAAAATTAAAAAATTTTGATCAGATTATTAAATATATCAATAAAAAATCGAACAATTAATTTAATTTGTCTTGCCTTACGTTATCTCACTGATGCATCGCTAGTCTGGTAAGCAATTTGGTTTTCAAAAAGTCAGAGGGTATGTTCCATCGCTTGGTCAATGAAAGTTAGCTAACTATTTACCACACTTCGATTTCTTTTCTATTTAAACTGGAAGCATAGTCGAGCAAATAGAGGTAACTTGGCATTAAGCATTTGGGTAGAAATAATGTTTCCTGTTATACCTGTGAAAGCAAATCCCATTCATGTCAACATAAAATACGGTAGGTTGTCTTGAACGAAATGTCTAAAAGCAGCTTCCCCGCCATAACTTTTTGATTGTTTCTCACAAACTTTCTCGGTTCAACGAATATATTCCTCTATTTCATATTATATTACAAAATCACCACTACAGTCTCCAAAGAATAACTTCCTCATATGGCCTTCAAGTAATTGTCTCCAACATCTAGGACATTGTCTCCCATGGTCAAGCAGAAAACCCTTCTTCCAGCGGCAACAGCTAACACAGAGAGAGAGAGAGAAGAAAAATGTTGCCAGGTGTAGAGCTTGCAAGGAAGAGAAGAGTCCACCACCACGGCGAGACCGCGCCGTCAGTGGGCCCACCGGAGAACTCGCTAAGGCGGCCCTTAAGTGAGAGAGCTGCCGGAGTTATTAACGAGCCTGTTCTTGTTGCTCGCCGCCGACTTGACGAGAGACTTCGCTGCTTGGATGCTTCTAGTAGGAACTATCCTTCGCCAACATCATCACATAGTCGATTCTTGTCCAGGTAATACCCGATGAAAATTGTATGAAAGTTGTTTCAGTAACGTGTTGGGTATTTTGTTGTTGATTGATTCTCTATGATGCTTTGAGGAATTTGAATTTCCTTGAATGATTTCTGTATTGATACACATATCATGTGCTTAGTGATATAAATAAAAAGGCTAGAGTTAATTAAAAGAAACAAGTCAAGGCATAATGTTTGTGGTTCTATATTAATTAAAGACAAAATGAGAGATGCGTATGATGACAGAAGCATAGTTATAGTTGTTTGGAAGGGAGCTCGATTAAGGAGTATATCTCAATGACCTCAATTTATAATTTTAGATCCGGCCTTCGTTCTAACATGTTTACGCTCATGGATAAGCTTTGCCCTTAGTGCTGTTGGTGGTTTAAGGTTGTTGTTCCTTATATCAAACTACGCTACATAATTAATTAATGAACCAAGGATTAGGAGCTGCTTGGTCTTTATACAGACTTGCTATCTTAATATAATAAAAATTAATATCTTTCTTAGGAGAAGACGTATCAAGGATTGGCTTGTGTATTCTGTGGTCAACTCCTAGTCCTAGGTGATGGCTTTACAATTATCATTTTCAATTGTGTGATTCATATATAGAGTTACCTTTAGTTTATTCCAAGGCTTTTCAATGGTAAGGAGCTTATTGTATGCAAAAGCCGAAGCTGTTAGGTTCATCAACACTTCTATATAGATGCAGCCTCTATGAAGTTGGGTGCTATAAGAAGCTAGTGCTTAATATGTAGGCAGACCAATATGAATGCTAGGAAGCTTCTTATTAATCAGAACCCATAGTAACATAAGATTGTTTTTGGGCACAAATTAAGATGAGAGTTAAGTGCTAGTCCATCTGTTATTGCAAGATCAGCAGTCTTAGTCAAAAGGTAACCTATATACAAGTTTATGCAATGGCAAATACAGCAATTATGGCAACCTGATATTGCTACATCTGGTAGTAGGACTTGAATTTTCAAGCTACATTATCGTTTGATGTCCAAGATGTAGCATCACTAAGCTTTCTTATATTACTTGCTACTTTCTTTTGATACTTCAATATCTACTTGTAATAGAGAAAAACTGCTAGTATTACAGATGAAATTGGTTTTATTGTGCCTTCAAAATTGATTCCTAAATAGTGCGTTAGCAGCTCTAAATTTTAGTGGAGTGTATTCCAGACTTAAGACTGATCCAGACCTCCCTTTAACAAAATTATGAAACAGAGATACTGTGTAAAACATTTTTGCAACGGATACCGATGAGCAACAAACTGCTACCTAATTTGCAAGGGAATATATCAAAGTAAAAGGAAAAAGAAATAATTAAAGTGAGAAACACAAAATCTATATATAAGAGAGTCAACCGTAATTAAAAATTTGTAGAAACAATGGCTTGCACAATAACTTCAATTAGACTATTGTACATTCTTTTTTTATGGAGATCATATAGGACACTTACAGGTTTAGATACGGACGTTGTTCAAACCAGCTTAAGGTTTTTAGCTTTCTTTGGGTTAAGGATCTCCAAAAGAATTTCATTATGGTCATTTATAAGAATGATCAAGACAGTTGGCCATGAAGTACAAAAACCTATGTTCTTGAAATCCAGAATTTGCTCATACTGGGTGCTTTAATCTAGCTCAAATTGTATGCTTCTTCTACTTATAATTTGAAGAAGATGAGCTTTTGCTAAATTCATTGTCAATTTACAGATGGAAAAGACATGTGGTGGGTGAAGGAGAGCAACCACAGAAAACAAAGGAGGTTGATGCTAGGGAAGGTGTTCTGCACAGGAAGGACTCGGGCATTGATCTCTGCGCCGTGTGCTTGGATGAGGTAAAGGTTGAGCCCCAGCGGAGGATCATGTGGCTTCCATGCTCACACAAGTATCATTCAGATTGTGTTCGTCCATGGCTTGCTGCTCATTCTCAGTGCCCATGTTGCAGAACTATTGTTCCGCACTCAAATTTACTTTCTGGGGAAGTTTTATAAGAGTTACCTTCATTACTTTCTATGAAATGGAGGCCTACGGAGTGATTGCCCCCGTTACAAATTTGAGTATAATCAAAATAGTGTATATATGCACGTATATCTATATTCTTTATGTATAGTTGAAATCCCATTTACAAAACGTTTCGGTAGAATTTCAATTCGCAGGAATTCTAATGGCAATAATCTAAGTTTCCTGTTTTTCTTTAAGCCATTGTAAGGCGACGTGTTGGATATGATAGCGAATGTCTTTGCCATTTATTGCTGCATTCGAAACTTGTTCAGCTTCTTCTGAAGCTATTCTATGCATGAGCCTATTTGCTTTTAACAGATGTTGAACTTTGGATTTCAGGGACTACAGCTGTAATTGGATTTCAGACTTTTGTTAGTTTGAAACTATCTGTAACATCTGGTCTGAAAGATCTCTTTTCTAGAACAGATTGATTAATCTAGAGAAAATTGAAATTTATGTTTTTTGACAATTGTGGTTTGCTTCTTTTGAAAAACTGGTTCTACCATAACATTGATAAGAAAAAAACTACCCAGAAAAGACCAAAAAAACAAAAAAAAAAAAGCCAGTTTGAAATAAGACGAGAAACTTTAGGCACTATCAAATTTTCACATCATAATTTATCACTCTTTCAAAAGAAAATTTAATGAGATAGACTGCAATTTACTAGACTAAAAGTTTTTAACATTCAAGTAAAATTTTTCCAAGCTAAACGCAAAGAAGCTCAATTTAGAGCTTGGTACTTTTTATTCCAAGCATTTGAGGATTGGGTTGTTTAAAGGGAAGATAAATTTTCATAATAGATAATGACAATTAGAATTTAGTTATTTATCTATCAAAAGCGGCTATAAAATAATTTTTTATCAAAAATGATCTCTGCACAAACTGTGAAACGAACTCTATGTATTAAATGATAAACGTGCAGGGGTTGTTGTGGAGCCATTCGTTGCAACTACTCGTTTGGGAAAGGTCTTTGAGGAGCCGTGTAATTAAATTTACACCAACAATCTCTTGAAAACAATAAATTTTCCCAACCAGCGAGTTCATTATCAACACAAACTAATTTCACCAACTGGTTAAAATTCGTTAGTTCTTCCCCAAGTGTGAGTCGAAAGATTTTTCGTTTGGACATCTGATGGACTGACATTTTCTTAAAATATTTCATTAAAAAAATCTTCAAATAAGACATGTTTAGAGTCTTTAGACTTTTTGTTTATAAAGATTAGAAACGTTGAAAAGTATTATTGCTTACCGTGTGGATTATATTGCAATTATTAACGGTAATGAGACTAATGACTCGTGATACCACTTTGGTCAAAAGAATACTTATTTCTTCCCCTCAACAGTTTTTTAAAGCGTATTTTAATTACATAACATAAATTTTATAAAAATAAATTTATAAAAATAAAATCAGTAAAAAATAATTTTGATAAAATAAAATTCAGAATAAATTTGAAACACGTAATATAACTTTTAAAATTAAATTTAATAAAATTAAAATTAAAAATAAAATTAGAAATAATCATTGAAACACGCACTGAATTAAAAAATTACAAAAAAAAAAAAAAAAAAGTTTCTCAGCAAATTAAAAATTTTGCCTTTAAAGACAAAGAAACGAAACATAGTCGTCTGGAGCTGTTTAAATAAACTCTTTTGAAAACTTATTTTAAATCTTTAATAAATTATAAATATAATCTATTATATTTTTAAATTTTAAATTTTTATTAAGTTTATAAAAAAATTTAGAAAATAAAATAGATCTACAAAAGTAATTTAAACGTAATGTCAAACATCACCGTAATGTAATTGCATTTGTTCTGATGTAATAGTGTTAAAGCATAATACATATATGAAGGCAGAATCAAGACCATCAGTGTTTTTGTTTCTGTTAAACTTCCACCTGCCAACATCACCACTTAAAAGAAGAACTAAGAACTACATACATAATAAACTAACACCTCACCTCCGTATACCTCCATCTCTTCATCTTCCCCCCCAACGTTCTGTCTCTCTTTCTTTCTCTCTTGTAAAGGGGAAGGAATTCAATTGAAGACAGATTAAAGTTTGGTGATGGCTTGGTGTGGTTTTGGTGTTGTAGTTTTGTTAGCAACAATCTCTTGTTTCTTGGTGGTGCCAAGAACTGCTGCAAATGATTTCCTAGCTCCTCTGCTAGCCCCTGTCATTAGTAATTATTATCCACTCCCTCTTATCTACTAAAGTATTTTCATTTGAAAGTTCTCTCGCGTTTTTCTAGTTCTTGTATTCTATTTTCTCAGATACTGTAATGAAAATGTTTTATGTATTTTCATGTCAAGAGAAGCCATGAATAGGAAAGAGCTCCCTTATTTGATTAACACTATATTAGTTTCTCTGTATTAAAATTTCTACTTTTCTAACTACTTAAAAGAGCAGTTAGATAATTTGAAGCTATCTGACAGATTTTTTTTAAGGTTTTCTTTCTCCTTCCTCTTAGTTGTATTTGCTTTCGGATCGATAATTTCTCCCCTTTCTTTTCTTTATGAATTAAATCTTGTTGGTAGGCATTGATAAATCTTTTGTGTTAGATTCGTACTGGTTTGAAAGAGGAGTTCTATTCACATGACTACCTGATGAATGTTTTTGGATCCGTCTTGTACATAAAAATAATGTGGTATTTTGGATTTTTTTTTTCTCATATACAAACAAAATAGTAGCTGTCTTTCTAGATGTCTTTTAGTAATTCCTTATTTGATTTTCTTCAGATTGCTCTACTTGTTCTTAGAATTTGAGCGCAGCTGACGAGGCCACAACCATGTTAATAACATATGTTTGTGGTACTAAGATGCAGATCATTTATGCATTAAGGATCTCACACATGATTACCTTTTCGTTTCACCCAATCAGATGCTATTTGTAACAAAGTAGAGTGTGGCAAGGGAACATGTCAGCCAGCAGACAGTGGTTTGGGTTTTATGTGCCAGTGTAAACCTGGATGGACCCAGTTTCACACCGATGAAAGCCTTCGATTCCTCCCTTGCGTTATCCCCAACTGTAAGAAATCACTTTGCTATTCTCTATTTGCATCACATGATTCTAGTGCTATCTTGACTGGGAACAGCCATACACTTACAGTCGTCTATCAAACAGTTGTTCTCTAATTCATGAAAATGTAAATTTTAGCCAACACAATCGAAATCTCTACTGATAGAAGGCTTCAGTTGCTGTTCAATCTTATTGACTGGTTTTACACTCATATGCAAAAGTCTAAATCGATAATATTCACTCGTGTGGTCTAAAGTTGAACTTCTAAGTTGACTTTTCTTCATCTAGCAAGAAATCAGCATTTTCCTGTATTCATTGTCTAAGTGTTTCTATGGAGATTCACAGAGCACATTAGCTGATCTATACTTATGCCTCTCAACTCACTTTCTAGGAATTTCAGCGTCGAATATGGTGTATCTTAGTCAATATAGTATGCCGCAAAATTGAAAGTCGTTCTATTGATATAAATCAGAAATTATTTATTAGACTATGCAGCTTTATCTTACTGGCTTAAGAACATTGCCGTGGCAATGTATTAGTGATTGGGTATGGGCTGACGTGTTCACTCATGGAATTGGATAATTTTGATGACTAGCAAGTTCTAGACTTCTTACAATAGTAGCCCCTTGCTCCTAAAACATTATTTATATGATTATGTACCTGTCAACACTTCAGAATAACCACCAAAAGAATTAAAGCAAGGGAAAACCATCAAGAAATAGATTTGATTTGACCATGCTCTATGAGTTTAGTCAATCCACATAATCAGAGAATAATGAAGAAATATCTTGTTAGTCAAGTTCTTCATGTTTAATAACACTTTTAAGTTTGATTCAGCGTTTCTTTATAGTAACCAGCTGGTTAGACCATGCCTTGTTGGACTATCAGTTTTCAACTAGCTTTTCTTTAGTTAGCATAAGCATACCTATCTTAGTCGTCTAATTTGGTTCAATCATGGCTTCATCGGCCCATCTGATTCTGATATTTTGACATATGGCAGGATTACGCTTTGAATAGTTGCTTATATTCTCATTGTAATTGCCATTTCTGATCAACTTTATTTATTTACTTTTTTCTTTTTATATTAGGTTCAATCAATTACTCATGCTACAAGGATCCTGAACCTCCTATACCTCCACCAGCTCCAGCTCCATCAAATCTCTCATTCTTTGACCGTAATCGTCTTTCATCAATTTAGTTCAATATTTAGTTAACATCTTTATTGTTCCTTCTTGCTGCTAATTTCATTTTGCTTGTATATATAGCATGTAAGTGGTCCTATTGTGGGAAAGGTACCTGCTTGAAGACATCAAACTTGGATCACCAGTGTGATTGCAATCCTGGATACAGCAACCTTCTCAATGTGTCAAGCTTCCCATGTTATCAAGACTGTAAGCAAGCCAGTAACTGCTAAAAATGCCAGTCCATACATAGAGAAGTACAAGGATTTGTTGTATGAAACCCTTGTTTAACAGTAGCTTAATTATTCTTATCATACATTCTAGTAAGAATTACTGGTGATGCAGGTGCCCTTGGGGCAGATTGTGCAAACCTCGGGATCACGTTATCTAATTCGACAAGATCGCCATCAGCTTCAGGTTCACCTGATCTACCAGCGACTGGCAGTTCATCTGGAACAGGTTACTGGTTTCGATTTGGTCTACTACCTTAATTTTGTACAGTTAAAATAAGATCTTTACAAATAAGGTTCTGGAAATGATTGCAAGAGTAGAGCCATGCTTTGATTTCAGAGTATTTAGTGAGCGTCTTGAGAAGTCTTAAAACATGCACTCCTAATGTGAGCACCAAAGCCTTAAGTTAACGTTATTTGCTCTTCAGAAGTAAATGAAGTCTTGAACACATTTCCCAACCTTGCAAATACACTAGAATGAATATTGATGGTTTGTGTTCTGAACACAAAATCTTCATTATGAGTGATGTCATGTCTGCAGTGGTAAAATCTATATTATTAGTAATGTCATGTCTGCAGTGGTAAAGTATCTGGAATAGAATGTTCTAGGTTAACAAAACTAACCCTTGCCTTTGTTCCAGTTTGCTCTTCTCCAAAGTTCTCCTTGTGGTTCTTGATCCTGACAACCTGTTTTGTGATGGCTTCAGCAAAATAGAATTCAAGGCAGCATATGTGACCTTTCATAGGAAATTTTACCCATACACTTCGGCTGTGTTCAGAGATGGCGGGTTTTATTCCTAATTTTTCAGTGCTCTTTTTGTGCTGGTTCATTGTAAATAACAGAATAAGTAATGGATATATGATTAGGAGGCCCTTAGTCATCTCTTCCATATCCAGCAATTCGTTTTGGTGACTAAATGTAACAATCATCACTTCATTTATAGTTCTATCCGGTTGGGTTAAGGTTCTAGATTTTTGTTTGTTAAAGACATTTTAGTTGTTTTATATACACGCAAGGTATGTAGTATCTTCTTCTTGAATGCTTTTTTTTCTTTTTGGTATTTTTAAAGAGAAACCATGCATTGCCTGTAAATTGTATCCAGCATATATGTCATGTCTTGACAGGAAGTAGCTCTGCCTGAGTGCCCTTGTTCTTCTCGGCAGCCCAAATCCTAACAGTTGAAGACAAAACTATGAGTTTATGCGATCTATTGATGATATAATAGGACACATGGTGAATGGAGGAAGTATATTATTATTTCTACTATAATGCATCTTACTACTCAGTACACCGTTGCATTAGAACTCACTAACACTTTTTCTTTTCCTTTGTTCAAATCAACAAAAAGAAAACAAGGGAAGTTGAATGAGTAATATGAAATTCAGAAATGAGAACCTGGACCTAATGTTTAGCCCCCTAGGTTTAGGGCCTTTAGGCTTGTGCTTTCTTGCTTTTGCTTTAAGCTCCAGTAAAGTTAACCAATGAACTGGGCTGACTTCTAGCAATTACAACAGGCGTTCATCCATCCATTTCGTTTATCTTTCCTACTTTTCTTCTATTTGGTGGAGTTTTGCTTTTGACATAGCTGCTTTGGTATTCAACACATCAGGTTGATGTATATAACTAAACTCTTTCTAATTATACAATCAAATTACTTGTCGGGATGTCAACCATGATTTCAAGCAGAATCGTAAATGAATCGAGAATAACATTTCTTATATTGGAATGCATAGTTATGAAGTTAGAAGAAGTTTGAAACTAAGAACAATTTGTAGGCCCAAGTTTATTATGTATAAAACAGGTAACTGCAACTGCCATCTTCTGAATCTAGTATCATCAAAACAAATGATCATACCTTCTTACCACTGATAGCATTGAAGGACATGCACCTCTTAAATTTCAGTGGACCATCCATATGGAATTAAATTATTGTACCTATCCTGTAAGCAGTAGTAGCAGCATAGATCTTATGACAAAAAAATTAATTACTCTAGCTATTCTGCCGTTATCTACTTAATAGCTTGAGTTGCAAGTATTCTGAGCCTCATCTTTTGCGCATGTTTTGATCCTCACCGCATTAGAGAAAACATTTTTTTGTACTAGGGAACCATGAACTATGAAAGCTCAGGCAACCAGCTGCTATATGGGTGCACATCTTTGACAGAAGAAGTCTTACAAAAATTAAGGATTAGAATTCAGTGAATTCTTTGTTACCTATGGCCAATTTGAGTTGTTTATGAGACATCACTCCTTTCATCACCTAGTGAAATGCGTTCACTTGGGATTAGTGTAGTGTGAACTTTTCCTGCTGCTTTTGAACTCCTAAGATTACATCCTACTGGTCATTAACAGCAGTTGCCATGAATTCTTTATGAACTCCCATTCTCATGAGTTTATCTTTTTAATTAGATCTCCCAAGTCTAAAGCCATGATCATATAAAGGATGTATGTAATTAAAGATTTGTCTAAAGAATAATTTCACATGAAAGACTACCTACTTTCAGTTATTTTTGACCATTACTACTTCAATCATCCAACTTTTAATTTCACAATAGCTCTTTCTCAAAAGAATGGAAGTCTTGATGGGGAAATTATTCTTCATAGCTGTGGTAAGTGGTAAGAAAGAAAGCTTTAATAACAACAAGATGAACAGCAACTGCTAGTCAGCAAAAGCTAATAAGCATGCTTCCTCTACTACTATGCAATGCAATAATGGCAGAATCTCTTTTTTTGGCATTTCATGAAAATGTGTGCCAAATGCATTTTGCAAATATTATAAATTTAGGAAAAAGAATATTTTCATTCGCATATGTTCATATATGTGAGGACCCAGATAGATCATTGTCTAGTTCTTATGCAAAAAAGATCATGTGAATTGGATAGTCTTTCTTTTGGCTATATCAACAAATTTTGAGTAACTTTTATGTTAGCAACTCTATCAAGAAAATTCTTTACATCTAGTAACTTTTGAACAAATAAATGAAAACAGGGTTAACTACCAAATCAGACTTGTAAAAAAGGTTACTATCTAACATGGCATTATCTCATTGTCAAAATTATACTTGGTAGACAGATACTCTAGATGAATATACATAGCAGACATTCTTCTACAGATAATTGGAACATTATAGCAATGGAGATAAGATGGAAAAACAAGATAAATTTGAAACTATGGAAAGAATGAACATCAAAGTTCTCTAGATCCATGAGCAGATTAGTTAAAAACTGTATCTGCATTGCATCAATAGAGTGAGTCCCTCCATTTCCTCAAGTCTATTAATTAGACAGGAAGGACTTGATGGCATCATCAGGAGAGTTAATTATGGGTATGAAAAGAAAAATAAATATAATTATTACAAAAATAAAAAGTTGTTCCTCATCATTATTTTTGTTGGTGTTGTGATGAATTTAATTTTAGGTTCTTCTAAACTAAAGGATCATAATATAATCAATCATCTAATAACTTAATAATTCTAACTTGTTCATAGGATCCAACAACAACAAGAACCACAACCCAACGTTAATCTGCGAAAAAGTGAAAAAGCAAAACCTGCAAACTAAAAGAACAAAAGAGAAAGTAGAACCAAAGAAAGATGGAAAAAGCAAAGCTAAAGAATAGGAGTTATTAGACAGTACAGATGTTAGACTGCTGCTACCAAGAAAACCAAGAAAAAAACAAGAGAAAGAGAAGTAGATATGTCTGCTATCTTGAGCTTGACTGTGTTTTGCCTACACACTCAGCAATGTTGGTCCAGCAGCAAAGGAACCCAGAATTCCAATTTGTCATCTTGTGCAACAAAAAACTGTGCAAATAAGCTCACTCTTCGGTAGATGAAATTATCTTGCCATCTTCAATCATGCAGATGCAATGATGCCATGGTCAACTAGAGTTCCCAAACATTGAGTTTGGTCTAAGAATTCAGGTTAACCTCTCGTCTGACTTTTAGCCCTTGATCTTTTGAAGTGTTAACGCTCGTATTAGCTGTGCTGGATGGGTTAAACAAATCATTATAGAGTCGAATGATTAAGGGCACGGCAGCTGCCTTCACTAGGGTCCCTGTTGATGCTTTTATATACATAGTGAGTAATTGGGAACCGAAGGGAAGGGAGTTGTCGCAGGTATTGAATCTAGGTGTCCGTGAATGACGGGGGACAACAGTTACGTTGATGGTCGTCGCCAATGGCAAAGACTTGCCTCTGTTCTTTTACTAGCAACATTAGCAATGTGTTATTTTCAGATATAGTGACTTTTTCAATTAGTAATTTTTTTTAAAAAAATAGTTATAAAAATAAATATTCTTAAATATAACCTTGAAATAATTTGAAAAGAATATATTTTAAATGATTTGCAAGTTCAAACTTTCTTTTGACAAGAGGATTTTGTAATTTCTTTCTTCAATCGACATGGTAGATAAAATGGTCAAATCAAATTTTATACATATAAATTTTATTATTTCTAAATTAAAAATATAAATTTATTTTCTACAAAGTATTTAAAAAATTAAAAAAATATTCTTTAACACGATCCCATAATTCAAACCAAAATATTTTACCCGGCAGCGACAACAGACATTGTATTGAACTGATGAAGAATTGGTGAGAGTGTTTGAATTCCCAAGAATTGAGTCTGAAAATTAAAATTGATTTTGATCTTATGTCAAATCGATCGATGTGATGTTGGCCTGGACCTTTGGGGTCCTTCTTTCAAGGTTTTTGTAATTTTTTCTCTTCCTCTCTTGTGCGTGTGTGTGAATAAAGAATGGTGCGGGAGTTTCACGCTACAAGTCTTTTCATGCCTTGCCCCCCCGTCCCCTCTTATTAATTGATAATTGATGAATTGAATTTCTTGCTTCACTTGTTAACTTGGGAACTTTATTAAATCACGTAGGAATTAGGATATGTTTATAAATGTTTTGATTTCAATTTTTTTTCAAAATTTTTATATCTAATATACTTTAAATTAATGTAAATACAAATTAATTTTAAAAATTTTAAAAACTCAATTTAGTAAAAAATGGGACTTGTTTGGCTTCAAATAGTCTTGCCTAATTAAGTTGCAAATTAAAATTTCTAATTAAACTAATCAAGCTTAGTTTTCTTTTTCTTTTGTTTCTGAGAGAATATTTACCTTATTTCTATGAAAGAGAAGAGTAGATAATCAAATAACAGTTGAGTTGAAAATATTAAAATTCAAATGTTTGGCTTAGAGGTATACAATTTTTAAATAAAAAATGCCTATCTCTTCCTTTTACAATTTCAATTAAAAACAACTACAGTTCAACCTGAAAATTTATAATTCGAAACAAATCACAATTTGGAAATTGATATTACTGCTAAACCTATTTTAATTAAAGAAATACAATTTACAAAATTTAGAGTCATTTAGAGTTTGTGCTTTTACCTTCACGATTCATTTTTTTTACTTCAAAATTATTTTTATCTCACTTTCAGTTATACAGAAGAGCACAATAAATCACTTCTAAATTACTTCTTTTTAAAAATTAAACATATTTTCTATTAATACTATTTATAATAATTCACTTTTAGTAACTTTTTTCTAAAATATACTTTTAGTCTAAAAAAATACACATTTAACTAGAAGTGACAATTTAGATCGGTGGGTCAAATTCGTTTAATCATAATCTAATTCATAAATTTATATGGGTCAAAATTATCAATTCTAATCCAACCTATTTAAAAATCAATCAAATTTAAATTGACCTATTTAATAATTTAAAATATTAATTTTTAATTCTATATTTTTAAACTTGAGTGAAATTATTTAAAAACAATTAGAATGAATATGCACGATATTTTTAATGAAGAAATATGGTGAATATCTGTCAAAATCTGTATTCCTTAATATCTTTATTGGTCCTTTGAATATTTCAAAAAAAGATTTATTTTTATTTTTTAAAAATATGTGGTGACAGTTAAAAAAATTTATTATAAATACAAGTAATAATTTTGATAAATATATCTAACTAATAAAAGTTTGATAAAAATTTTTTTACAAAATTCAAATTCCATGAAATACATATTTAGAGATGATAATATTACAATTTTTATCTTGTATTTTACGAAAGCATGAATATAAATAAATAACTATAAATATTATATAATTTAATAATTTATAAATTACTATTATCGATTTTTTTTTATGCCAAAATTTTATTATATGGTAAAATAGAAATTAAAAAATAGTTGTTCTTTGAAGAGGCGACAATTGAATTTGTGGGTCAATTTTGAATCGATCCGAATCGATCTATTTAATAATCGGATCAAATTTTGTTCAATCGTAACCCATTCTATCTATTTATATGAATCAAAACTTTCAACTCCAATCCAAATTAAATTGATCGATTTCGGATTGAATTGTCGAATCGGATTATATATTGCTAACTCTACCTTTAACCTTGATTTCAAATAGATTCTAGCATGTATTCCTTTTGCAATTTCACTTAAAAACAAAGTATAGTTCAAACTGAAACTTTGATAATTCGAATCAAATCACAATTCGGAAAGTGAGTTTACTACCTCTTTTAATTAAACAAATACAATCTAGAAAATATTTGAAGTCATTTAACCTTGGTTGCAAATGTGTTGTACTATGTTTTTCTCTTACATCCAACCACACTGCATCGTTCTCCACTTTTTGGACATCAAGCGTGTTGCCTTTGCCTATTATGCTTTCTCTTTCTCTTACCAACAAACCATCATCAGTAAGTCTTCTCTTCAAGTAGTCGATACTTCGCTCTATGTTTGGTTACTATGCTCGTTCTTTCGACAACCATAACAAATTTGTAGTTCATGTTGCAAAGGCCTACAAAAAATAGGTTGACATTGATCGACCACATCGAAATAGATCTCGTAATAATACTTCCCTATGTAAAGTAATGCATCTTTGCATTGCTCATGTGAAGGAGAGAATCAAACGTGGTTCTACATGCAATTGCTGCTTGAACCACCCTCGTTGCAATAAAATTATCCTGACATTCACTATCATCAACAGCATTGAAAATATTATCATTTATAAAACACTCGGGAGAGATTTGGTATTGCGTTTGAAATATTTATCATTCCAAATAAATATTTCATATTTCTCAATAAATTTTCTATAATATTTTATAAATATTTCTAAATTTTTGAAAAGTATAGAAATATTATTTGTTGTAAAGTTTTTATATGTACAACTTTTGTTATGTTTTTAGGTCAATTCTTGTTTTTCTAAAAAATTTAGATATCTTTTATTTTATGAAAGTTTTATTTTATAAACATCACAAATGCTCTCTTTGTTGAAATAACTTTATGTAATACAGAACCCAATTCCAATATTAATAATATTTCTTTACTTTCTCTCCAATTTATATCCAACAAAAATTTTAAATATAATCTTTGCAAATGATATAAATTACTATGAGCTTAAAATATATTGATAAAATTTTAGCTCAATCAAATTACAAATCGATCTCTATTCGGCTACTTAATAAAGATGACAAAAATAAAAAAATTTCAAAAAATATATTGTATTTTTTTTTTATCTTAATCAAGTGGCCGGATAAAAGTCAATTTGTGATCCAATTATAAATCTTAAAATAAGTATATCTTTAACTAATAGATATTCATAATATCCAACTAATATAGTAAATTTTAAAGCTTCAGTAAGCTAGAGATGAAGTGCCTCTAATGTCTTTAGGAAGGGAGCTTATCCTGCTAAGGATGTTTTAGAAACTTATCTTGCTAAGAGTTTACGTCATTTATATAAAAATAAATTTTACAAAAATGAGTTCATAAAATAAAGTTCGATAAAAATAGAATTTAAAATAATAATTAAAATATGAAATAAAATTTGAAATAAAATTTTTTTTATAAAATAAATTCGGTGTAAAAGTAAATTTTAAATGGTAATTGAAATATTTGAAATGATTGATCTCAAAATTTGCAAGAAAAGAAGTAAATTTTGACGGTAATTAAAAGACGCCCTAACCAAGACGATTGACACTAGAAAAACTTTAATTCATTGGAGTTATACTTAATCAAAACTATTAGGAGGCGTTTGCATTTCCCAAACTTTTTTTTCTAATTTTTATTTTATATTTTTTAATATATATTTATAAATATAAAAAAATTTATTTAAAAATTTAAAATATAAAAAAATTTTACGTACTAAAATTTTTTTATTATATATTTTTACTTTTTTTATAAATAAATAAATAAAACTTATTTTTTAAAAAAATAAAAATATTTTTTATTCTAAAAAATTCTTATCTCATAATCACTTTCATACTCCACCTTAATGAGGTAATTAAATCTAATATAAGGTCGAACACAATTTTCCCCTGAAAATTTACAGTCTGTGTTTATTATGCCTTCTGCGTTCTAACCCCCTCCCTTCCTTCTATCTTCTATAAAAAAAGCCAAACTACTCTACCAACACCATGCACTGGTAGTACCAATATTTCTTCAAACTCAGCCAAATAACGATGCCGCACCAAACAATGCACAACAATAAAGCAACCACAACCACAGCCAGCATTGGCGCAACTGTGTCCCGGCAACTGGAGCTCCCAAGAGACCATATAGAGTTCTTCACTAGAACATGGACATCCTCTGCTCTTGAAGTTTCCAAAACTAATTTGGAAGATCGTAATGGTGGTGAGCTTTTCATTGCCGAAGCTAACAATACTGCTACTACAGAAGTTACTGGGAACCCTTTCTCCTTTGGCTCTTCAGCGACTTCTCAGTTTGTCATGGAATGCATTATGTCTCACTCCCATTCGGTGGGTGAAACATTACCAGATTGTTGTTTTTGCTACAGTTTCTTTTCATTTTTCCCCCTTTTTTATAGCAAATATCTAACATGTCCTTTTCTAATTGAAAAGATCTAGCATGTTTTTTCTGCTAGTTGTTTTAGTTTCTGGAATCTTTTATTTATGTTTAAGGATTCGAGTTTGTGGGTAACTGAGATGAGTTGGGATTCTATGAAACAGGGGAGCTCTGCGATTCCGCTAGTACTCCTTTTATGTTTAAATTGTTTGAACAAAAAATGTTTAAATAAAGAAAAATAGTTGTTGTTGTTCTTGAAGTTTGACAGCATTCTAGAACCAGTTTTGGTTAGTAATTTGAGTATTAAGCATATGAAGTTGAAAGGAAGTTGTTTTCTTGTTTTTCTTTATAGAAGAATCTTCTTAAGAAGAAACAGAAATTATTTTCTTGAAGTTGAATTTTTTTAAAAAAATATTTTACCTCTAAATGAATTGTTCTCTTTGAGAATGTGAGCTATTTGATTGAATGCCCAGAGTTGTGTGCATCGTTCTCCTCCTTCACTTGTGAATTTTTGTATGCAATTGATTCTGAAAGAGTTAAAGGTACACATAAATTAACTATTATTGTTGAACACTTCTGTTTTCGGTCTTTTTTCATTATAAAAACTTTTCCGAAGAACCGCCTAGCTACCTTTAACTTTTTTTTCTCATAACAAAGATTTTCTTTTTGTTCCTGTTCTGATCTGTGTTTTCTTGTGGTTATTTGGAAATTGGAACACAATAAAGATGAAAAAAGTAAAGCTGAACAGAAGCTCCTAGTTTCAACTGCTTCACTAATGGCGCGCTTCTTTCTTAAACTAAGAACAACAATCTGGATCTGTGCTACTGTGTACTGTAAAATTTCCTGTATGAACTTAACTAGAAGAATAAGCTCTCTTGAGTTGAGATTCATGTCGACTACATTTTGAAAAATATTGCAGCAGGAGATTTCGCCACTGAATTCTGGGAGACCGTCAACCAGTAGCGGTCCGTTGAACGGAGGGCAAAGCTGTGGATCACTCAGTGATAGCCCGCCGCTTTCCCCTACTCATCTTGACGACACCAAGGTTATCTCTCAGCTTTCTGGTTATTTATTCGATCGCCGTATCTCTAAGTACAGTGTCAGGAAGTAGGTAGTGTTCGTTCTGCTAAGAATTTTTTTTTAATGTTTTAAAATTTATTTCATATTTTTAAATAAATTTATTATAATATTTTCTTTTATTTAAATATGAAAATTTTTTTATGTCGTAAAATTTTGAAATAAAACAAATAAAACTTATACCTCAAACAAAAAATGCAGCATTTTAGTATATGCCTGAACATATAAAGTCAAAAGTATTTGGTTTTCCAATTACTATTATTATTATTATTATTTTAATTTATTTTTTTGGGCAGAATTGTAGATCTGTTAACTCTTGCCGACAGTAAATTAGATACTTCCACTAGTTTATTTCAAGTATAGCCGAATGGTGTTGATAACCAGAAAATTAAAATCCAAATTTAGGTGCAGAGTACTTCTGTAATGTTAGAATTAATAATGAGATGTATAATTAGTTAGAAATTTTATAAAAATCTAATTAGTTTTGTGACTAATTTAAGAATTCTTTCTAAAACTAATTAGTAATAAAAAAATAAGCCTAATATAAATAATTATTAATAAGTAATATGAAAGTAAATATTTTTTAATATTTGTTCTTTAATAGAGCGATTTTTTTAGAATAAAGTGATGCTTACTGTTTGCTCTAAAATGAAGCGAACAAATCTTTAAATAAAATATGCTACCCATATTGAAATAAAAAAAATTATTTATTTTAGAATGAAGCGAAATATTAAAGTACTGAAATGAAATAATCGACTTGTTTTGAAATAAAGAAAGATCCAGGCGATTGTAATGATGTGTATGCTGTTCCATAATCTGCCTGCTGGATCTTGCACGCTTTAGAACAATTTGAAAATTTTCGGTGTGAATGAAAATTTTCAACGAACCTAGGGAATAAATTGGCTTAGAATGTCTTCACTAGATCTTTAACTTGGCTATCACTTGTCCCCCACTTTATGAAGTGGATTTTTAAAAGCAAGTAAAGTAAATTATTAGAAAGTGAGTTTGTAAAAATAAAATTTTGAAAGTACATAAAAAGTTATTCGAAAGTTTTTTTTATAAGCCAAGAAAGTTACTTTCAAATCACTTGTGTGAAATAAACAAGCAATTATTGTTTTCTCTAGAAGTTGAGTCTAATAAACAGATGCAGCTGTTTGAGTGTGAGAAACATATACAAACTCGAATGAGATGGGTTAGACTAATGTTGAATGCAGAACATAAGAGCAAGCAACATTGTTAAACAACAGCAGCGAAGTAAGACAGTTGGGAGATGGCTGAAAGACAGGAGGGAGAGGAAGAAAGAGGAGGCACGGACACACAATGCTGAGCTTCACGCAGGTATCTCCGTGGCTGCAGTGGCCGCAGCAGTCGCCGCAATTGCTGCTGGAACAGCTGCAGCATCTAGTAATTCTAGCAAGGATGTTGACCGTGCAGCAAAGACTGATCTTGCAGTGGCATCTGCTGCAACATTGGTAGCAGCACAATGCATAGAGGCAGCAGAAGCCATGGGTGCTGAGCGCGAGCACCTTGCATCAGTGATTAGCTCTGCTGTGAGTGTCCACAACCCAGGAGATGTCATCACTCTCACTGCAGCTGCAGCAACAGGTGACGACAAATTCTGTTAATTAACATGCATTTATACTTTAGAATTTGCTCTGTGAGGGAGAGGAATATTTTTTCGGTGTGTTGCAGCACTGAGAGGAGCGGCAACGTTGAAGGCAAGAGCTCTGAAAGAAGTATGGAACATAGCAGCAGTCATCCCTGTTGAGAAGACTTGCACAGGTGATGGCCGAACCACCCGATGCAGCAGCCACCAGCATAAGAAATCAAACACAAATGAGATAGCAGATAATGATAAGCTCTCAAGCAATGATCCTGCAAGGGAAGAGGAGAATTTCGTGGGGCAGTGCAGACAAGAACTGCTTGCTCGAGGAACTGAGCTACTCAAGCGAACTAGGAAAGGTGAATTTTTATTAGTATTTGATCGAGTAAGCAATAAGTTACTAACAGAATTATCTGTTTTCATCTTGAAATTTAGGTGCTCTTCATTGGAAGATTGTCTCAGTATATGTCAACCGTATAGATAATGTCATGCTAAAAATGAGGAGCAGACATGTTGCAGGAACAATCACCAAGAAGAAAAAGAGTAAACTTCTGATGATACGAAATTAACATTATTCATCTCATTTAGTGAAACTCACACTATGAATCTGAATTTAAATCTAAATTTTCAATGCAGGTGTTGTTATAGAAGTAGTTAGAGATGTAGCTGCATGGGCAGGGCGGCACTTGCTGGAAACCATTGAGCAAAGGAAGTACTTTGGTCTGAGGACAGCAGAGGGAAGGCTGATAGAGTTCGAGTGCAGGAGCCAAAAAGAATACGAGATATGGACACAAGGGGTTTCTCGCCTTCTTGGTATTGTTGCTGAAAAGAAGAGACGACCAACAACTCCATGCCGCAGGCCATTACATAGCTAGGCGTTGCATAATAGAGCTAGATATTGTTAAAGCAATATAGGAATGTAGTTAATGAATGCAGGAATCTATCCGTGCAATTTTCTTATAAGCTAGAATTTTTATCAAATCAATGGAAAAGGAAGTTGGCTTTCGGCAAGTTGCTGAACATTTCATGTACTAATACCGGGGATTGTTATAAGAAACTCGACGCTACTGCAACTACACCTTCTAACGTAAGTACTACAGTCATGAAACTGATCCTGTCGTATATGACACTGGTCTAGTTCTAGAACTTCATGCTATCAAGATCAAGATGTTAGTACTACTAGGAGACATATCAGTCCACAGCCAATTGGCAACCCAGAGTTGATTCGAATAGATTGATGACGTCGAGATAAAGAAAGATAGCAGCAATGATCTAGTCTTCCTCAAGTGTGGCGCTTGATCAGGTTGTCTGTGGCTTAGATGATAAAAGCTGAGAACACTATACAAGGTAACTGTCAATTGTATGCTGGAACTCTCCCAGACTCTCAGTTCAAAGTAAATCTACAACCATCAAGACGATACTAGATAAGTTAGCAGTAAGTAAATTGCCCCCGACCTCCACTTTTTTTCTTTAGATTTTGATTTCGGTATTTCACGTATTTTAATTACTATTCTGAATTTTATTTCTACTTTCGTACCGAACTGTATTTCTATCAATTTTACTTGAATTTTACGATATTTTACTTATCACTTCGAGCTCTATTTTTACCAATTTATTTTTTACCAAACTCTTTTTTCATAAAACTTACCTTTGTAAAACTCACTTTCATGTGATTGTAACATATCTTAAACGAAATAACATAGGCTACAAATTACATGGGTAACAAGACAAACAAGTGTTAGGTGGTATGCAAATAGGAGCGATAAATTGATAATACGCTAATCTGGCAGTCTTTTCGGATCGATACCTGACTTAAGTCTGACTATATCGATCTCAGTCTTCCCTTTTGTATGAATCTTTTCTCATATGGTATCAAAGTTGTAAATTTCTCGTTTGTCCCCGTCTTTATTGCATCTGCACCTCCGTCTTTGTTCTTCTTCTTATTTCTCTATTTTAAATCGTTTGGGTATTACTCATGTGCTGTGAAATTGGCTCCATATTAGCTCCAGCTTTAGTACTACCCAAAATTTTGGTTCTTTACTCCAAAGTTTCATGTAATAAATTTATCATTTGGCGTTTGCTTTCTCTAAATAAGAAAACATCCGCAAAACTTGCAGCCGCTTATCATGGTGATAGTGATTCGGTACTAAGTTATTGAAAGTATTTATAAAATAAAAATTTTTTAAAGTATAAAAAATATTTAAAAATAAATATAATAAATTTTAAAAATATATTTTATATTTTAAAATTTATAAATTTATAAATATTATTAAAAAACCTAAAACTATAAAATAAAAAAGTTAAAATTAAAAATAGTTGAAAGCAAAATCAAGACATCCGCCGTCGACTTTAGGAACTTTTTATAACTCACTTTTAACATATTTTAATTACAAAATTTTATTTAAAAAATTTTAATTATTATTTCAACCATTTTATATCAAATTCGATTACCTAAAAATTAACTTCAACACATTTTAATTACCATTCTAAATTTTCATTTCATCAAACTCTATTTATATCATACTACCAAACTAAACTTACATAAAAATTAACTTCTCAACACATTTTAATTATCTCTCTAAATTTTTATTTTATCAAACTTTATTTATTGTCATTTTATTTTTTATAAATTTATTTTTACGAAATTTATATTTACAAAATTCATCTTTATACAATTAAACACACCCTAAAATACAACTTTCACAATTCGCTTTCAAAATTTACTTTTAATAACTATATTTTGAAATTAAAATTCTGTGAGTTCTTATTTTTGCTAAACTAAATTCCACAAAACAAAGTTCTATAATACAACATAAAATAAAAAATCAAATCTGATAAAAATAAATTTTAACAAAAAATTTGATGTAAAGTAAATGTGAATTTCACAATAATAAAACACAAACTAATTCGAACTCTAAAATTAAGAAAAATTAAACAAAACTACAACACTCTTGATAGAAGTAAACACAAAAATTAAGAACATCGAGTATCAACAGCAGGACAAAGTTCAGCTAGAATTCTTTTGCTGTTTCTTGCATTTACATACATGTCACTCTTCTAGAACAAGAGACGCAAAAGGACGTATGAATTCTATTGGAGAAAGAAAAAATTACACACCATCTATACAGCATAGAGATCATTGAGTAGCCCTAAAAAGAGTTAGCAAAGACAAGAAGAGGTTGACTATGTCCAGATAGAGCGAAACTGCAGCCCATACATACTCATCATAAGAGTAGCGTTTTATCAAGTTATCAGTATCATAGATGATGTACCCACAAAAGATCAATGCCGCTATGCCACCATAGATCATGTGACCAAGCCTCCCCAGTGGAAAAACCAGCTGTTCATCAAAGAGGTCAGCACTACAACTTTCAGACAAAGCTGGATCTTTAAATTTGGACAATAACATATTAATATGTAAAGGAAACTCAAACCACCTTTGAATTTGCCTAATATTTTACATGGAAGTGACTACAGATATTGAACAAGCCATTCTTACTTAAAGCTACATTTGAGAAAAATATCATAGCTGAGCTAAAGACAGAACGAAGAATTAGAAAAATATGCTATTACCTGAATTAGAACAAAAAGCAACAATATCATGATGGAAGCGAAGAGGAAAGGTCCAAGGAATTTGAAGTCATGGCCTCTCCTAGCAGCCCAGAATGTGTAAAGAGTGAGAGAGACAACCACAACCCCTGTAAGGATGGCAGATTCCAGGATCACCTTGCCTGCAAAGAGTGACGGATTAGCTCGAGATTCAACAGTTATTCTTCAACAACCTACTTTTGGCCTCCAAACAGAAAGTTGTTCGAAGCACTCAATTCAAACTCAAATGCAAAGAGGATTATGTTAAAAAGAAAATATTTGCAGTTCATCAAGTTCCTTAACAAAATAACCATCAATTACTGAGCAAGGCTTAGTGTGCAGGCATTACAGCCTCACCAGACTTCATCTTGTAAATTGAAAGATTTAGGGATGTCCGCCATACAACATCTCCAGAAGGCTCCTCATCTCTTAATACACAAGAGCTCATGAGATATTTCAGGTACTGAGTTTTCAAAGTAAAATAGAACTCCATTAATTTGAACTTTCAAAGAAGGGTCTGGTTAATTACTATCCAGGAAGTGGCTACTCTTGCACATTAGACTTTAAGCAGGCTTGTCATTACAGTCAACATGAAAAGAAGGTGACCAGCTGGACAGAGTCCCAATTCCTAATCAACTATTCAAAAAGATCATAAGATGTTTGGCTCTGTACTCTGAGCAACTTCATAGTCAGAGGGTAGGCTTACTAATGCCCCATTCAATAGCATTACTAAATTGTGCCTTTCATGACTTGCCATTTCACATTTCAAGCAGTAAGAGCATCACACTTAGAACCTCCCTGAAAGGAGAGGTAGAACCTATCTAAAACGTAGAAGGAATAACTATGTGCAAGTGGCCTCCATGTGTCAAATAGGAAGGCTACACTAAAGACTGCCACCAATTAACAAGAGAATGCAAAAAAGATTCCTTAAGCTTTAATAAGTAGGCTTTTGTTCTTTAAAGAGTACAACAACATCCAAACCTTATATCAAAAGAAAAGTTTATCCAAACAAGACAAGATGGCAGAATCAAACCTTGAGTGAAGGCACACGTCAATCCGACTGCAAAGCTAATGGACAACGTGAACAACCCAAGCAGGAAGTAGTTAACCGGGAACCGCTGGTGGTAGTAATACAGCGGGCACAATACTGCAAAGTTGCCAAATCACAACTAATCAGCCGTAATACATCAACAAATTAGAATCCATACGATTCAGGGTAAGTAGAGCTCTAGCCAACAACTTAAATCTCTATAAAGAGTTAAAAAAAATTTGAACTAGACAATACTTCACAAAATTTGATTATGCCGCAAATTTATTTACTCTCATCTCATCAAGACGAGACCTAGTGTAGAATCAATTGTCATACCAGAACAATTAGTAATATAAATTACTTAAAAAAACCAAAAATCCAGTAACCATTCAACACTATTAAAGAAAAAAACAAAAACCACAGAAGATAGAAAATTGCGAAACTATTTTTTAAAACTTAACCAACCTATGAAGGGAAACAAGATCAGAAAAATATAAAGCCCGAATCCCGCATTCGTCGTAACGAAGAAAGTAGCAATTGGGTGAACAGTAACAACAACAGCAGCAACAGCAATAGTCAGTAGCATCTGCATAGCGAGTATTCCATAAATCTTCCTAATAAACGCCCATCTCAACTGTGGCGGCTCAACCATCATTGGGTACAGAGGGCGGTCTCTAATTCCATTGTTCGCGTTCCCTGTTTCAATGTCTCCTCCCTTTGGCGGTGGTCTGAACCACATCTTGTGGTTGCTCTTCTTCTTCTTCTCGAGATTGAGATTGTTGTTCTTTCTCTCTACAAAGAGATTTGTTGAAGGTTTTATTTTGGAAGGAAGCGGAGAAGGGAGGAAAGGAATAGAAGATTCGAGAGGGAACGGGGGGAAGCGGGAGGAGTGTAGTTGGCACATAGAAGAAAGTGGAAAGTATGAGAGGGAAAGGTGTACGTGATGAGTTGGTTTCAGGTAGTTACTAATGTTATATTTGGCACTGCTTATTTTTGCTTTTAGCAAAAAAATAAGTATCAAACAGTAAATTAATTATTTGGTAACTGATATTTTTTTGTTAAAATAAGCTGTTTTTTTTTTTAAAAAAAAGCATTACTGATGCTTTTCATAAAAGCACAAGGGAGCTTTTCATTCCAGAGCTGTGTCAAAGACATTTTTATTCGTATTAAGTTAAAACAATTATGGATTTATAAACTCTCTTACCTTCTGTATTCTATCAGTTCTTTCTCATTTCTCTAATTCTCTCCCAATCTCCCTCTCGCTCGTTCCTCTTCGCTGCCTCTCCCCTCCTACGCTCAAAAATTTCCGTGCCGTTCTCACCCAAGTATAAAGACGCTCTCCGTCCGGCAATTGAGTTCTCCAAATTTTTTGTCCCTCTTTCTCTAGTTTCTCTTTCTAGTTTTTTTTATCTTATAGAGATCGCCGGAGCCTTATCTCCGATTCAATCACCGCCATTGATTTCGACGGAGATGTTCACCTGTGATATCGAAGTTTTTGTTTGAAGAGATCTGGCGTATAAGCAGGGCCAAGAGAAATGGTGCCGACTAAGCAATACCTCACACATAGAGATCGCTCCACGTCTACTATTGCCGTCTCTCCCGTAAGCAACACCAACAACAGCCTTAGTAGTAACACTACCACTACTACTTCCGGCAAGGCAATACGTTGCCGAGGTTTTCCTTTTTCTCTTATCTAATTTCGTGATCGTTAATTGCTTTGCATTGTGTTCTGAGAAAATGAATATTATTTTGCAGTTGCGGTTTCTCGAGCTGCAGGAGAGCCGTTGGTGATTGAGGAGATCAACGTAGCACCTCCGCAGAAGTTCGAAGTCCGTATAAAGATTTTCTGCACGTCATTGTGCCATAGTGATGTTACATTCTGGCGAATGAAGGTCTACAGAAATAAATACACATAACAGATTTTATTCTCTGTTGTTTTGTTGTCAGTAATTTTTCGAATGACATGTATTTTTTTCTTTTGTTTTCAGGATTTTCAGAAGTTTTTCCGAGAATTTTTGGCCATGAAGCTTACAGGTAGCTATTAAAGTTTTTTCTTTTTCTTTTTGAAGTATAGATACATGTATGTTGCATATGCATATGATTACTTGGAATAATTTCGGACCGTTGGATGGAAATTGAAGGGTGGTGGAGAGCATCGGAGATGGAGTAGAAGAAATAGTGCCTGGAGACACGATAGTCCCGATATTCCAAGGCCAATGCCAGCAATGCAAAGACTGTAAGTCAGAAAAAAGCAACATGTGCTTGCCCTAGCGTTCACGTCTCAGTAATCCCTGTCCTTTGCATTTTCCATCTCTTCCTACAGTGTTTCTCATGGCAAATGTTTGACAAAAGAAACTAAGTTCCAATTCCAGCTACAGCGAATTTCTCAAATATCAAATCTCATAAGTACCACTCTACTTGAATTATCAGATGCAGAGATACCAGAACTGAATTTTCAGCTTGTAAATGAGCCTCTAAATAATAGACCATAAACCGAGAAAGGTTCTGCTTCTGATGAAGGCTTAAAATGGTCCTAAAAGAATAAGGAAGTTTACCTGAATCATAGTGGAACTCAACATTGAGAATAGGGACCAGGAGCATTATTAAATATTTTCCTATAAATAACTCATTAAGTCCCCAAGTCTTTCTTTCTGCATAGTTAAAATCATAAAATATTTCCACTAAATTATTGATTTAGATTTTGTTAACTTGAAGAGGGAACAAATTTGGTCTTACTGATTTTGTGAACCCTAAGAACACAGGAGGAAAGCGAGGCAGCCAGGTCATTCTTGCTAAACTATTATACTGATTACTGAGTCTTTCTGTTCGGAGTTTCCTTGATTTTTCTCAATATATCCAAGTTATTTATCTTTGTTTGGAATGTCAGTTAACCCTCAAGCAGAGCTACTTAGTCCTAATTCTTAACTTTTCAAGTAATCAGGTCCATAAAGGAGATGACAGATATCGGAGCTGATTACTGTTGTTTTGAGTGTATAGGTTTAGCATCCTTGATGAATGATGCCTATCAGAGTTCCAGAAAGATATTTAATTTACTAAGCAAACCATGCAAATTAGTGTACTTCATTTCTTATAAAAAGTTCAAGCTTTTGACTATAAGAATAGCTAGTAATTTTGATACATTTTGGACAGGAAGATTCTCTGTTTTTTTCCCCCTTTTTCTTAGAATAAATAGCTAGGACTCCGACATGTTTGGATACACCTGCAAATGATAGGCATGCCTCAAGCTGGGATTCCTTTGCCAACATATGCTGTTGAGGATGTGGGGGTCGATTTCTGAATTCAAAAGCTAAAGGTAACTTAGATAAGCAACAATTTCAAAGTGATCAAACTCAGACTTTGCAATGGGTCTGGTTCAAATAATTATTCTGGAAGTCAGCAAAATGCCATCTAACACTTGTAGTCATGAACAAACTGGATAACTTCTACTTTGCTGCTAAGAAGAGCCGTATCTGTCTTTAAATTATTTGGTTATATGTACATATGCCTCGAGTAATATGATGACTTTTATTTGATAGCTATGCATCATTATCTATTTTGTGCAAATTAGGTTTCAAAGAGAACGACTCTTTTTATTGTAGAAAATTTCAAATTATCATGTAAAATTTTTGCTTGATCAATGAACATGTGTTCTCTATCTCTATAATATCTTTTTCAGTTTATAACCTTTCTTATTTGAGACCAACAGACTAACTAGAAGAAAGTGTTTGTTATTTGCTAGTGTTAAAATATTTATACTACACAAATATACATGTAAGAGTCCGAAGTGTGTGGAATTAAGACTTTTTCTTTTGGTATTCAACTTCTGTTTCTATTGAAGAATTAATTTAGCCTGTGTGCATGTCAAATGAAGATAACTTGATCTTGATCTTTCAAAACTTGTTGCTCCTTTTGTTATGTTAATGAATGGATCATATATGTGAATATATGAATGAATACAAATATTAATCAAAGTGATGAAAAATATTAATAAAAATATTAAGAATGTTATGAAAAATATTACTTAAATTGCATTAGAGTGAAGGAGAGTGGATCGTGCGTCGTGATGCAATTGTAAATAAAATATATAAATAAGAATTATGAATATTATGATTATATTTGTTTTTATATATTATTGCTAAATTGTTAAATGTATAATTATATTATCTTTAATTAAAACTTTGTTTAAAATTACTTGTATTATTGTATTATTTATTCATTTCTTCCAACTTATTAATTAAATATTATTTATTCTTATATATAAATAAAAGTATATTTATATATGTAAAATAATTTTAAAATATTATTATAATAATAACTATATTATTAATAGGTTTATGTAAATATTATTTAAATAATATTAAATAAAATATATTTTAAAAATATGTTATAATATTAATTTTAAAAAATTAGATAATATATAAAAATAGATTTAGAAATTTAACAATACATTTTTTAGTATGTATCTAAGGATATTTTATTCATTATATATCTTATTCATTTATAACCACAAGCTTAGCTAAACATATCTACAAAATTTTTTTACGTAAAAGTTTTAAATAGTAAAATTTATTCAAATAGAATTCAGAAAAAAATAGCTTTCTAATAAAAAATTCAACAGTCGATTTTCCAGCGAAAGCATATAAACAGGCCCAAAATTTTTAAATTTAAGCTTAGCCAAATATGACCTAAGTTTGCATTTTTCAGAAGCGAGTCTACCTATGTGGGTTACGTGATTGGACTAGTAGCCAACTTGAGTCCAATATCAGGGAACCATACAAGTAAAATGTGTGTTCCAAATAAGGTCGTTTTTTATTACATAAAAGACTATTTTATAAAAACAAATTTCAAAGTAAAATTATGTGAGAAGTAAAATTCGATAGAATTAATATTTAAAATGGTAATTAATATATATAAAGTAAGATTTAGAGTTAATTAATGGTTGAAGTGAAGTTTGATATAAAATGAAAATGAAGATCGAAATGATAATTAAAATATATGAATTAACGAAACTTAAAATCTAAAAAAAAATTTACAATTAAAATATGCGCTTACACAAAATATATTTTGTTCTATTAGATTTTATATTCGAACTCATTTTTTATGTTTTAATTTATTCCTAACTTACCAAATTCATCTCTAATTAATTTATTTCTTAATAAATCCAATTTCGTCAAACACATTTTTATGAGACTCACTTTGTATCTGTTAAGGGCGTGCTTCAAAGTGTATGGAATTCACTTTTTTTATTAGATTTTGAATTTGAACTTATTTTTTGTAGTTTAGTTTACTTCAAGCTTATTTTTACCCATTTCTTACCAAACTCAATCTTTTACTGAATTCAGTTAATAAAACTCACTCCTTACTAATTACACACCCTAACACACACTCAAAGGCAAAAGAAAAGCTAAGGACAAACTTTACATAATTGATTCTTCTTTCTTACGTTAACAATTAGAATAGAATAATGTTTACGATCAAAATAGGTTAAGATAGATACTTTTACAATGACAAGAGAATCAAAGTTGTTTAAAAAATAAGAGATAATTACAAGCATCCCTAGTACACATGTTTAAATAAAATGAGATAAAATGCGGAAAATAAATGGTGAATTTCACATGAAATTGAAGCAATTGGCTATTGGCTTAAGATGTATAAATTAATTACTTTTGAAGCACAAACTTATATGAAAAAAAAATATAAGGCATGAAAAAGAGTCTTACCAAGTTAAGATCAAACAAGATCCATGAAAATTTTTGAAAAACATTTCACAAGAATCCAGAAAAAAATTGTTCCGTTCTATAAGCTGCCCTTTCATTACTAAAAAATAAAAGTACGTTTTTTTAATTTTGGAAATGAGTTTTTTAAAAGTGAGTTCTTAAAAGTGAATTTTTAGAAATAGTATTATTGAAAGTGGATGAAGTTTTATATTCTTTTTATAAGTAAAAGTAAGTTGGAAGTGAATTTTTGTGTTCTTTTGTGTTATTTTATATTTAGAAGTGAGTTGTTAAAAATAAAAGGAAGTGAGGTTTTGGGTGAAAAGAACACACCCTAACACTCACACAGTAATGAGACATAAATATCCCATATCTCTTCTTCTCTATCATATCTAATAGATAAGAGAAGTGGTTGTAATTCACACCATGCAATTCCATCAATATCATTACTTCTTCAATCTTACATGAACTATTAGAACAACGAGTAATAGTTATTGACCATTCAATATTCTCGGCGGCAACAATCATGAAATTTGGTTGCACATAAGTTTTTAGCTTGGTAAGCACTCATATGAAATTTACACATGGTGATTATGCAATGAATTACCGGCTCTAAAGACACTTATGATTACTCCAAATGAGGAATGAGCGTATTCGCCCTTGTCTTCCTTTATGATTACATTCTCCGAAACAGCTTCTACTCAACTCATTTAGGGAGTGTTTACCTAGGGGGTGGAAGTGAAGTTTTGGAGGAAGTGAAGTTTTTAGGAAATAAATTTAAAAAATAAAATAAAAAATAAAAAATATTTAATAAAAAATAAAATTTTATATTAATTATATATTTTTAGTAAGTTTTAAATTTGAATTTTAAAAAAATTTTATTGATAAAAAAATTTATTTTAATTTTTATAAGTATTTATGTGAAACTTGAGTTTAAAGGAAGTGGAGTTTAGGGGTGTTGGTAAACACGCCCTTAGTGTGTGTCCTTACATGGTTTCATTCTGATTAGTCCTCATGTCAGCAAATTCACATCAAGTTTTAATTTCTCTTTACAAACATGTTTGGTGGAGCTTTCATGAACTGATTCAGAAGCACTCTAGCTTCGTATTTGACCAAAATAGGTTTTCTTCTTTTACGACTACTACGCTTACCCATGTCTTAGCCTTGAATCACGTGTAACAATGAAGCACGTTTGGGGCCACTTTCCGTGCAAGTATATAAATCTTGGGAGCAATGGTTGTCTGCCTCTGGGCACACCCACCAACAGCTGGGTGTGCTTGCATAAATTAGCTTCGAAAATTCCAATAAATTTTTGAATAATTTTGGACAGATTTGGTTTGAGCAAGATCTTCGTATTTTACCTACAAATAAATAAGACTTATTATTATCAAGTCTGAAGAATGAAATTCATATTTTTCTTATCTTAGATAGTTTAGGAATAACTTAGCGGTGGGCTTCCCTCTCTCCATTGCGCTGTGATGTGTAACATTGCTCCGGTCTAGATTTTCATAATAAAATTTCTAGATTGAAAGGGCTGTATGAAAATTGCAAAATATTTAAGTGTACATGCTGCTGTACGTAAAGATCTACAAATTTTAAAATAGTTGTGATTGAAAATTATAATTTGCTTAAATATTATATGCTGCTCGACAAAAACTCCTATGTCAAAAGTTCTTACATTTAAAAGTTCTAACACAAGAAACTACTGTTCTTGTGACTTCCCTTTCAAAGGGAGCATTGAAAGTTGAGTTAAAAGAAAAGAACATCCATAAACGAAAGCTAAAAAAAGCACAAAGCAAGAGAGTTCTAAACAATAATTATTATAAAATTATCTACAGTGTACCCAGTACGTATTCGTTTAAACAATATATTTGATCAAGTTTATGATATATTAGGGTATCCAAAAGTTGAACTAAGCTAGTTTTCTAGTTGAGCCAGTTGTGTTATTTGGACAATTTTAAGTATTGTTTAGATGATTGATTTTATATCATGAAATTTGAACCATAATACTATGAAATCGGATCCGAGTGCTTTCAAGTTGTATCACATGTATCGTCTAAATAACATTTAGTGGGTGCACGGTAGTATTGTTCTTTTTGTAATTTGATTTGCTAGTAATTTCTGTGAGGTGCAGGCATCTTACATATATAATTATAAAGAAGCACTCTCTCTCTTTTCTTGCGGTCCCTGATCAGTATCAAGTTGGGGGCAAAGGAAGACCTTCATGCACGATTAATGAATCATAACAGATAAATCCACCATAGCTACTTGAAGCTTTACACTTTGAGAACTTAACTCCCTTAACTTTTATTTGAGCAACTTAACTTCTAACTTTATATTATTCATTCAATCAAGTCAGGTGGTTCTCGTTCTCTTCCCTTACTTAGATGAAGAAGAATCATTCGACGGCTGCACTGTGTGGTGCCTCACCCTACTCACAGCGGCACTTATGGTTATTTCTAGTTCATTTTCTTCTACTCTCATCACTCCCCGTGCTTAATATTCTCTTTGAAGTTAAAGTAAGCCCTTATATTATTTATGAATTAGCACTAGCTCTTTTACTATAGTAACAATAGAAAGCCTTACCGTAATAAAAAGCTACCTTTTTCTCCAGGGTTCTCCCATGAACTTCCTCTTTATAGTAGCAGTGAGTTTAAAATCAAATAACTACACTCCTATTATTCATTTCGCTAGAGATATCACGAGGCAAAATCTCAATTTCGAATATATACGTTACTTTTATTTGCCATATTTTGGTTTCTTCTGATCGAAGATTACTTTATCAAGCTCATAACTTCTCAGCAAGATATTGTCAGCTTTGCTGGAAAAATGAATTACTACGAAAAATGCATAAAATCAATTACGTTGTAAAGTGGTGTAGAAGTGAGGCATGAACCTCTATACACAGAAGACGTAATTATCAGAAATAATCTTAATGTATATTTGTGCCAAGTTTATATTACAGTGATCGCGTTATCTATACCATGCTATGACCCTTTCGGTCTTCGCTTTGAAAGGTTTCTATTTTATTCACCAGAACATAAAAAAGATCTTTTTCAATGCATCGTTGAGCAGAAGATGTAGGATAATGACATTAATTTATAACGTTTGTGTTTATTTAATTTATTTATTTTAATTGAAGCATAGTTAACGGTCATTGCAATTCATGACATAAGTTGTCTTTTGTGGATAGATGATTTATTTAAATAGTTTGAGGAAGCCGGTTGTTTCTCGACAATTGATCTTCGCTCAAATATTGTCGCTTGAAAGTGAGAGGAGAAGACATACCTAAAACAACTTTTAAGATCAAATTTGGACACAATGAGTTTCTAATGATTTTCTTTTGAGTTCACTAACGCCCTTATGTTTTCATTGACCTTATGAACCAAATCTAGATTCCGTATCTCGATTACTTCATAATTTTTCATCAATGACATGTTGAAGTACTCAAAAAGTAAGAAGAGCATACAAAGCTGTGATATCCTAATTTTTTATTTTAGGATAATTTTAGCAAAGCAAAATTATTGTTGTTGGATAGACTAAAGTATGGGTCACTTGTACAAAATTAGATAAGATAATTTGTATGACTAGAGTTAAGTCCAAACCCATGTCTGCATTAACATACTGTGTATTTTGCGAACACTTTTAGCTCACTTATTTCTTTCAAAAATTTTACTCATAATTCATTTTCAGATCAAAATAATACAAAACTAAATTTAGTTTTTTCCCAAAACCTCCATTTCTAAATTCAAATTTAAAACAAAAAATTTTACTTTCAAAATCTCTTTTCATAACAAGTAAAATATAAAAATTAAATTTATTTTTGAACTTTACTTCCTAAGTAATTCATTTTTAAAAATTCAATTCTAAAATTTTAGTTCAGAGCAAAAGAAACACATTCACAAGGTAACGTGTCCATTCAAAATCTCAGACTCAATCGAAGTTCTTCCAATGGTTGGATTCATTGCATGCAAGTTTTAAATAAAATATAATTGGATTTTCTCTAATATTTCTCTTTCATATAAGTTTTCGTTCTTTTTTTTTTTTCTATTTTTTCATTTTCACTTTTTTTTTGCTCTCAAGCATTGTTTGTGTGATGGATAGAGATGAGAGCGAAGGATAAGATGATCCATTTTTTCATCTCTACAGTGTTTGTTTTTATTTCTTTTTATTTCATTAATGAAAGAAAGAGGAACAATTTCTCTAAATTATAGTTAAATATATATCAACCATTTATTTTATTTTATATAATATTATATAATGATATTTAATATTTAGTTTAATTTATATTTATTTAATTTCTTCTTTAATTTAATATTAGTTTAATTGTGTTGCTTTTTATTATAATAATAATACTTTTATATTTATTTAATTTTAATTAATTTTAATTGGTAGAGAAAATCATAAAACTATATAATTCAAATTTTAATGTTTAAAACTGATTTGATTTTATTAAATTATATAACGTTAATCTATAGTTAACTTAACATAAAAAATTAATTTAAAGTTATATTAATAAGCTTGGTTTAAATGTTAATAAAAATTAATCAATATACAAAATATGTTGAGTTTTTAATAATATTTTAATTCTATAACTCAATTATTTTTCTAAATATCTAAATATAATTAATTTATTATATTTTTATATATCCAAATATAATAAAATTCAATAACTAAACTTTTTTATCCATTCTTTTACTATTTTTTACGTCGGTACTCTTATATACTCTATTAACCACGCATCCGAACATACGGTTCTTCTCTTCCTCCGCACGGCCCCCACCCATCCGTGCGCCTCTTCCGCGCCGCCCTCATCGCCGGCCCTTGGTCTTCCCTTCCGGCGACAATTTCTTCCACTCTTACCTCCGGCATCCTTCTTCACCGTCCCGTCTCCACGCGGCCCGACCGAGCCCGCTCGTCCACGAGGGGCGTAACCCTAAACTCCGGCGGACGCTTTTGCCGGTGACTCAACGGCGTCGAGCCACCGTGGACCAACCCTACACCTTCCTTTTGTCCTTCACTTTGCCGATTGAACTTGAATTTCAGCTCCGGCGTGTGGCTGCGCGATCACCGTGCTTTGCTGTCAACCGGCCGATTCCTGCCAACTGCTGCTTTTTCTTTGGCTTTCCTTCGGTTGAGATCTCCTCCTGCATCTTTCCACTATCTGAAATTTCTCTCTGGCCGAATCCCTAGATCGCCGGAATCCGGCGAGCCGGTGGGGGGTCGACGTGAGTTCTAATACTCTTTTGTATTGCGTCACTGAATAACCCATTTCACCTTAGGTGTTTCTTGGATCGGAAATCAGCAACTTTGATGTTGAGACTTGAGGCCGATTCGGACTCCGATCGTCACTCTTAATTCAGTGACCCTTCCTAACCCGCTAGCCGTAGTATTAAGCTAGTATCGAGTTGTTTGTTAAGGATCAATTGGTTTTTTCTTATTGCGAATATGTGGTATGACATTTATCTACATTAGAATTTGGCGAGCTGTTTGGGTTGGGTACCACTGCTTGGTGATAGCTTGTGGATTTTAGGTGATTGTGGACCTCAGTGAGGGTTACCGTGCCTTTATTCTTTTAGCTATGCCGTTAGGCTTTTGCACAAGTAGTATCTATTTTATAACCTCTGGCATATCTTGCCATCTTTTGTGCATATTATGATTGATATTTCATGCTAGGTAGTGCCTGTGTATGCGTACTTGCTTAAGATCATATTGATGATGATGACATGCTAGTCAGTGAGTAGGTTGAAATATCTGATGAGATTCCTACTCCTGCATATTTTACGGGTCAAGTATTTTATGAAACTCAGTAGTATGAATTACGAAGTATGCCTTTCACACTTAGCAGTAGATTTCTTATATGCATGATTACCTACCATTATTTACTTTATAAACTTTCCACAAGTTATGATTATGACGAGGGCCACTGAAGGCATAGGATTTAGCTTGTTTGAAAACCTTATTTATTGCTTGTACTTGTTATAAACTGGTGTTGGATGTCATTGATTCTTATTGATTGTTATTGAATGCTATTGACTGTTACTGAATGTTATTGATTGCTATTGACCTATATGAATGTTATTGTTTGATATTGAATATTATTGCGTGGACGCTAGGGTGAGATTACTCATGGATTCTTCTTAACTTTACTGTTAGTTTTCAAACACGAGTAACATCTGTTTTGAAACTCCAATGGACTTGCCATTATCGATGCATAATATGACCTGCTCCCTCAGCTACATAATGCCTGAGTGATCCATGTTTACATAAGAATTATGGTAACTAATTCTAATGGCATGTTAGTAATAAGTTGATTGCTATTATCATCTAGGTTATTGTTTCTGCACATTATGACATGCTAGTACTTCCCTAATAGCATGAATTACTAGGTACGCCTTGAGAACTCTTCTATACGGTGCATAACGTAATAATGGATATGCCATTAAAAGTAGTTTCCTCAATCCCTTGGTTTACACGTAAATATGCTATGCAAGTATATGATTTAAGAAGAGTGCCATTATACGCTTTAAGCATAATATATCTCATTATGCATGGAAACTCTCGCTGCAGGGAGGCAGGCCAGGTGAGCTAGGGGATTAGTATTCATGTAGATGAGATATATTAGGCTTCACTTTATATGCAATTTGTAAATAAAGCAGATTGTTTAGAGTTTGAGAAAAGAAGGAAAAGAAAACAAGATGGTGTATAAAGAAAAGAAGAGCAAAAATACATTATTTATTTATTTGTTTGGTGTGAGGGAGTTGTTTGAATGAATAACAGAAGTTTAGGGAGTTAGTTGCTCAAATAAAAGTTGAAGATGTTAAGTGCATAACTTGTAAAGATTCATGTAGCTGTGGTGAACTTTAGCCAATTGAAAAGCTCAGGTGGCAGTTGATGAACTTTAGCCACTAAGTAACTTTAAGTGCTGTAAACTAAAATGCCCGGAAATATTTTATCAATCCATCAAAACACATGACTGGGCCACGGGCATACGTACAGTGACCTTATTTCTCCATCTGTTCCAGGCATAAACATTAATTTTATCAAAAATCATTATTTGTCATTGGTTTCCCTGCAATTTTCATCTGTCAAAACAGACATAAGCAGTCAGTTCTGCTCTCTCTCTCTCTCTCTCTGCTCTCTCGCGCGCGCGCGCGTGTCAACGGCGGCCGCCAGTGTTTATAGTCCTCAATGGCATTTGGACTCCCTCTGACACTCTTCCTTATTGGTGTTTCTTCTTCCATATCCGTAGAAAGAGCAAAACTGAGATGACATGTTTTTTTTTTGTTTTGTTTAATATTAGTAGTACTTCTACTCATGTATCAGGATGTACAAGCTGAATTGAAGTATTTTGTTTTAATGTTTTTCTTTTTGAGTTTGATTTAGTTGTGTTTCTGATTTTGTTCTCCGCAAATCTTTGTTATCCAATTTTTCTTTGTTTTCTTGTATAAAGAATTTATCTTTCTGTTGCATCCAAAGTCCGAAAACAATATACACTACGTGAGGATTTGTTGTTTCTCAATATTGCAGTGAGTTTTTCAGGTTCAAAATTGTCTTATTTTCATGGGTTTTTCATTTTTTTTTATAACAAATTAGAATCTAAAAACACTGAAATAGATGTCATGTCTACTGGATTGTTTCAGTTGTAGAGGTTATGCTCTATGTCTTTTTTTGTAACCCTTTTCTTTTTGTGTTATGTTGACATCCTTACTTTGCACTTGATAATTTTTGTAGGTTAAAGAAATTTTCTTGTTGCAGAAATTGTGTGTGCTGACACCATCCTATTGGTTCGCTCGCTCTCTGCATTGGAAGAAATGTTGATGTAAGCCATTTTTCTGATAGCAGCCCTTGTAGCTGTAAAAGTGATTACATAATTTGCTTCTGATGTTTTATTATGTATTTTGTATTAGATGGCTTATCTTTATGGATCTTTGTCAGTTTTGTGGACAAAAGTGGTTTTCTCTATGTACAATTATGGGCTAAGCACAAATGTTGTTTATAATGTTCCCTTTTTGATGTTCTGATAAGGTTGCTCGGATGATTATGTTGCCTATGACAAATGCTGTTATTTTGTAGAAAACAAGCCAATGCTGGTCCACTTACAAATTTTGAGGTGCTTGATTTCTTGCGCTCTAGAGGGATAACAACTGATGCCTTAGGAACCATTGGTGTAGTTTCTCCATCGGAGTGCAAGGTAATGCTCAGGTCTTTTTTTGTGTATATATGTCTGATGGCTACTTACATTGCAGCCATATTTCGCATTGGATACGATGACTAAATGTGTTGGGGTTCTCGCCAGGTTTATGATTACCTTGTCCAGAGTGCGGCTTGTAATCAAACAAGAGAATCCATTAATGAATTTCTAAAGAGGTGTGAGAAGTTTGACCTTGCGAAAGCTGAGAAGCTAAATTTAATCAACTTGAGGCCATCTAGCCAACCTGAGATGTATGCGGTAATTTTTAATGATCCCTTGTTTTGAACTATTGAAGCATACTTCTGTGATGTCTAACTATTAAGCATTTATTAGCATTTCTCCTCATGAACATTATGACATAATAAACTGTTAGCTAGTTGTCCTTTAATAAGTCATTACAGGGATTTCATGTTGACAATTGCGACTTCTTTCTAAATTAATTTTAATAAATGTAAATGTAGCATTCTAAGATGGTTAATATCTTAACAAATATCAACTATCTGGAGTGAAGGCAGCAGAGGTATTATGTGATTTGTATACTTCATATAGTGTGTTGAGTATTTTTGTTATAGAAGTAGACCTGGTATCTGGTAGCAAGTCTGCTAGACTTGTATGGAACATTTTAGAGGTTGCATGAGAGCCTCGGGTCTCTAATGCAAGCTGTTGGACTATTTCCCTATGTGCACTCAGAGATGTTCTGATATTGATTGCGATGAACTCACTTTTCATTGAGTAAATTTCTTATTTATCTTTCCTCAAATGAAACTGTCTTCAACACGTTCATTTTAGTTTAGTAATTTTAGATTATGGGAATAGTATAATTATTTCTTACTTGACTACGTTCTTCTCATGGAAGAAGAATACATTATCTTCTTTGATGAAGAATCAAAGGGATTTTCCTATTAAAATTTCTCATTATGCTGTTATTTTTTTCTAATCAGATTTTAGAGGCTATTGATAAACGCATGGTGATAAATGAAGAGCAAGGGATAGATCAAGTCCAGGAACTGTTGGATCTGGTTAATGAGGTCTTGCCACCACCTCCAGTGAATCCAGAGGAGGCTCAGGGTGAGGTAAAAGATGGGACATTGAACTGATCATGAAGTTAAAGATGAGATGGAAAGAGACTAGTGTTGGAATGTTACACATGTATTGCTGCTACATAGTTATATGGTTATGTATTCTTGTAAAAAATTTACAACCCTAATGTGTTGTTTACCTTGCTTCTTCTTACTGGAATGCCCAGACTGCCTTGCAATCGTCAAAGAAGCGTCCACTGTTTCCTGGATAATTCTATGCCCTGGGATACATCTCTAGTATGCATGTTTCCAAGGAATCAAAATGTAAAACTCGAGCTTTGTACAAAAGTGTTTTCTTTTCTGCACTTTTCAAGAGGACCAAACGTGGTCTCATTGTGTCCATGTTTTGTCCCAGTTTATTTTGATCCTCCCCTTTGGTAAGTAATTTTGGATGATTAGTTTTGATCCTCCCATTTGGTAAGTAATTTTGTATGATTTATTTAGATCCTCCCCTCTGGTAAGTAATTTTGTATGATTTATTGTGGTCCTCCCATTTGGCAAGTATTTTATGTTCTTAACGCCTTAACCGATTTGAAACCTTGTTTCTTCGCTATCATCTTACTAAGACCTGTTCATCGGGAGAGGTTGGAGAAGAACATAGGCCGAGTCGGTGAGCGTGGCAAAAATTTTTGAAGTCCGATTAATGTTTGGTCCGGATAGCTTAATTTTCTATACGTCCGATCCGACCAACTGTGGATTCTTCTGTAATTTGCCTGTACTTCACGTTAGAAGTTTGATGATTCATCTTTCAAGTTATCTTGGTGAATATTTAGGGCGTATTTCAAGTTAGTAGAACTCCAGTTTTTTCCGCCAAAATTGAAATTTTATTAAGTTTTTATGTTTTAATTACAAGTAGAACTAAGAACTCGAGTTTTCAGTTCAACACAAATATAATTTAAGTTTCATTATATTTTTATTTTTGAATTCACTTCCAACCCACTTCAAAAATCAATTAAAGCATAAAAATTAAACTCTACTTCTAACTTATTTTTAAAAAATTTCACTTTCTATTTTTCATTTTAGTTACCGGATATTTGAAACACGTTCTTAGAAAAAGTTTAAGAGTGCTTATAATAAATATAAAAAAAATAAAAATTTTAAATTTTTTAGATAATAAATTAATTTTCTAATAAAAAGTAATTGTCATTATTCATATAAATTATACAATATATAATTATTTATATTTTTAGAAATTATAAAATATTATAAAAATTTATTAAAAATTGTTAGAGTATTTGGAGAAAGAAAATTAGTACTATAAATAGAGTATCTCTAGGCAGGTCACAGAAATTATATTATGTGCATGTTTACATGAACATATTTAATATTTGAATATTATGGGGATTTTTAATATTTGTTCGCTTAGGTTTATAATGGAAAAAGAGAAAAATTATGTGTATTAAATTTTTTATAAAAAACTGTGTAAAATAAAATAAGGTTCAATTTAGTATAAGCTTGCATGGATCCGTCCAAAGGTTTTTTAGTGAGTTGGCTTGGTTGGCAAACATAGGCCCCACCATCGAGCTTCGGAAGCATCAGAAAACGTTACTATCTTGTTCGAGTCCCGATCGAGCCCGCTTAGGCCCGCCCAAGTGCCCAACGAATAGGTTTACTATTACTTTTGCTCCGATGACGTCAAGCAAGGTTTTGAATTGCTCTTAAATGACAATTTTGTTTATCAACTATCATTAGACTAATATTTGTTCACGAATAGGTTTACTATTACTTTTGCTCCGGAACGTAATTCGAGATGAATATAAAAATGAATTGACAAAAAAGTGAATCAAAATAACTTTTTATGCTTCCACCATTACATTACTCAATGTCCTTCGGAAGAGTGAGTATATTTTTGAGTGTTGAATGCAATATAGTTTAGGGCATATCATCTATTATCGTGTACGTGTTTTAGATGGAAGATAAGTTGTTGATGTACATAGAAGAAAAAATCATCAGCTTACAAATTTTTTTAAATGGAACAAAAAAATTGATTCGATATACATAAACCTGTCCTATATTTAAAGAAAAAATCATCAGCTTACAATATTAAAATGTTTGTTTAAATGTAACTGGTGATATACATAAACCTGTCCTATCAATAGAATTGATTCGATCAAACGCCCATGTGGGTTTGAATCATATCCATGTGATCTAACTTGAACACTTTCGATGATGGGTGACTTATTATATATCTGCTGAATAGATTTTCTTTTTTAACAATTAAAATAATCGAGATAAATGAAAGGATAACGAGATAAATTTTAAACCAAATTGTTACTCGATAAAGTAATTATTGTTTAAAGATAGAAATAAATTCTTAGCAAATTTTTGTTTAAAGATAGAAAAAATTAAATAAAGCTTTTTTTCAAATTTTTTTATTTTAAATATTTTGCAAACATTCTCTAAGATTGCCAAATACTAGCAGTATTATTAATTGAATAGGTGCTGTTCTTTCTTTTTTCTTATCAGTACATCAAGGGTTTTCTTTTTTGCTTAGATAATATCAAACCCCTGAATTCGATACTGAGTTTCGGTGAGAAGAAAAACAGCAACAACTACTTCTTCTCTTACCGCTTAAGAGAGCAAACAACAACAACTACTCGCCAAGTACCAAACATTCGTTTTATTTTATATTCATTTTTCGGTGACTTTCTTTTTTATTTTTGTATAGTTTTCCCTCTCTAAAAAAAATAGATCAAATAGTCCATTTTATTGATATGCAGTTTTGTCACATAACAATGTTGGACGACGATGATAAGGATAACAATGATCCTTAGTTAATTTGTTGAGCAAAGGCAAAGATAGAACAAGCTGAGAAATCAAATGAACGGAAGCAAGAAGTTACAATAAAGGGAAACTTGGTAGATGAGGTTGGTGTTGGTGAATCCTAGCTATTTAATAAACTATGTATCTATCCCACTCAGTTGAGTGTTGTGTTGGTGACAGTTCATACATAGATTGTCTTTTGTCCATTACGTACTTCAAATCAAATAGGGATTTCATTTCAAGCAATAGATCATTCATTCTCTTCTACCCCTACAAACATTCACATAGTATCCCGGTCTTTACATAAACTTCACCGTAGAAATAGCAGTTGGAAACTTGAAGGATAATTGACGATATTTACGGCATTATTTTTTATTTTTCAAAAAATTCTTGTATGTTTTAATAAATTATATATGGTATTTTATAAAATTTTAATTGAATATAGAACTGCTATTTCATATTTAAGGTACATTTTAGTTGTCATTGAACTTCACTTAAATTTTCTAAAATTTATTCAATTATTATTCTGAATTTTATATTTTCTATATATTTAATTCTATTTTCACCATAAGTTTAGTTTAAAATTTGGCTTTGTATTTTAATTATTATTTCAAAATTTACTTTCATCAAATTTTATTTTTTACTAGATTATACTTTTTAGAAACTCACTGTTATTATTTAATAAAATTTTAATTGAACACTGTTATTTTATGTTTAGGGCATGTTTAAATTGTCATGAAATTTCACTTGTTCCATTCAAATTTTGAATTCTGTGTTTCACGTATTTTAACTATTACTCTAAGTTCTGCTTCTATTTTCACATTAAATTTTATTTTCATCAAAATTTTACTTTAAATATTCATTTAAAGTATTTTAATTTTCATTTCTAAAATCTATTTTCATTGATCTTTATTTTTTACTAAATTTTACTTTTACGAAATTCACTTGTTTAAAAATTATTTTTATATGATTAAAACAAACACTTAGGTTTCAAGTTTTAGAATTACTATTATTTTACAGAACTGCTATTTGGATGCAATGAAAGTCAAGTATCAAAATGGCTATAGACATTGGAAACGTAAGCACAAAATAAGCATGTTTTTTGTAGACAAAAGGCAAAATTCAGGAGCTGTCTGTGAATATATTCCCCCCTACATGCATATGCAATCTTAAGCCATAAAATAATATGTGCTAGATTACTTGTTGGCCTTTTTCTTTTTAAAAGATAAAAGAACGTGAACATGAAGTAAAGAAAGAAAAATCCATTAAACAAAAGATCTAGAGTTGACTGATTGTCTCTGGTAGGTAAGCCTTCCTTGAATTCATCGTGCTTCGTATCCTGAATTTTTTTTTTTATATGTATTGAAAACTTGTTAGAGAACTGAAAGATGGAGTTATAATCAGTGAAGTGCTAATTCTCATGCTGTACACTTGTTCATTTACTTTTACCCTGATATTGATGATTTCTTCAGTAATTCTAATGGTTTCTTAAAATTATTTTTTTAAGTTAAAATAATATAAAATTTAAACTAAGTATCTTTTGACAGAAACTCAAACTCAAAATTAAAATTTCACCTTCAAATTTATTATTAATACAAAATAAATAGAAATTTTTATTTTTTACCAAGCTTATTTTTAATTATAAATTTACTTTTAAAAATATGAGTTTAATATCAAGTTAAATATGCCATAATATTTTGAACTTTTCCAATATATGTGTACATTTTAACTCAGAGCTTTTTTTTATAAAAAAAATAATCTTAGAAATGAAGTTCTTCTACTAAAACATTTCTTTGAATAATTTTTCATATTTACTCCTACAAATTTATTCATACAAATTAATTTTTTTAAAATTCATATTTCAGAAAGTCAACTTTGAATCACTTGAAGATAATTAAATAAATTCTATTGCATGTTAAAATATCCTAAAATACTACGTCAATGAAGTGAACTTGCTAATCGAGCTAACTCCCAAATTGATGCAAACAATTTAGATTGAATTTAGCAGATTAAGAAATAATCTATCTATACAATTTATTTGACTGAACCATTTAGATTAAACCTCTATAGTTTATGCTTTTGCGTATATATGATTAAATGTAATATTTACTCAACTTTAATCAACTCTTTTCTAACTCATTTTTAATTGAAGCAACTATTCTTATAACATATTTTTCCTAAAGTTTGAGAGCATTTTTGAAATACGCTTTTTTAAAAATAGAATTTTTTTAAAAAAATAAGTTATATTTTTTTACTTACAATAAAAATAACAAAAATAAGTAATAAATAAATTTAATTTTGTATAAATTTTTAAATAAATTTTCTAAATATTTATAAAAAATACATTAAAAAATATAAACTAGAAAATTAAAAAATTATTTTTTAGAAAGCTTTGCCAAAGTGCACTCTTAGGTTCCAAAATAGTATTTTTTACATGATGATTGAGGCAATGGCATGTTAAATCGATATCTAAAGTCAATATTTAGTATAGCCGAAAAAATAATATTGTTTATGTATATACATATTATGACGTACAATTTAATTATATTTTTTATTTCTAAATAAAATTTAAAGTAATGCGTATGACTTTTTTAAATTTGAAAAGTTCAAAAACTACTTTTAAAAGTAATGCTAAATATAGCTTAAGTATTGGAAGAACTTTTATTGATTTCATAGCCAAATTAACCTCCTTCAATATAATGATAGCAAACCTAAAGGAGGTTTCTGGATTAAGTAGCCACATCAATTTCCACTTTGTGAAATTGGAGTATTTTTTTAAAATATATTTTTCTAATCATATTTGTGTGCAAAAATATCAAAATGTTCAGTTTTTAGCTTTAGAATAAACTCTCTTCAACACTCAAACCTGATTTTTCTAATACTATATAGTGATTCTGAGTGCACTCGTAAAAAATTTCGAACAAATATTAATTCACAAAAATGCTATAGATATCTGTCTTCATATATATAACTATTAACATTAAACGAACTTAGATATAATAAAAGTTTACTATAAAAGTTGGTTAATTTTTTAAAATTTTTTTAAAATACGTTCAGCAAAGTCACAATCACAAAATATCGCACAGCTGTAAATAATAATAGATTGTGAAATATTTAAAAGATAGTTGTACAAGGAATTGGTTTTCATTTAAAAGATTCGAATTTGAGTTGTAATGAGAGAATTTAATTTTAGATTTTATCAAAACTTTATTTTAAATTTTGATCAAGTGTGATCCTAAACTTTACTTTAAAGTTTAAATTTAATTTTAAACTTTATAGAATTTATCGGTATGTAAAATTTTATGATCTTACATTAAAATACCGATTTTATGATTCTAATCAAAAGAAACAATCCTATGTAAAATTTTGATTTTGACAACCTTGATCACCCGTACTGTTGGACCCAAATGAGATATGTGTGATAATCATACTTGTAGCACGATACTAGATCACACTCTCTACACTATGACGTGAAAGTGTATTGGACAAAGTGCGACAGGAGTTGCATAGTCACAGGTTTTATTAGGTTGCACTCGGTTCTAACATAGGCATACAGCACTTGGGTCGCATTGAAATGCTCTTGGGTCACACATGATCACTTAGATTAGTACAATCGTTCTCGAACTTGGATTGCACTTGTGTCTAATAGCATGGATCACATTTAGCTATCTGTGTCACCTACACAAGCAGATTTTTTAGAATTTTCTTGTATTTTGATCAATGTTTTCAATAAATTTTTATTATCGTAGCTCCATTTATTGTTAGTGCTTATTTATAAATATACGAATATTTATAGCATTTTTTAATTTAATTATTAGTCAAAATCTTTGGAAGTTCACTCAGAATCACATATTATAAATTTAAAAAAATTAGTTTTAAAACTTGAAGAGAAGTCCTTTTATAGCGAAAAATCAAATGAGAGTATTTGGATCTTTTGTCGCCCAAATGTGCTTATAAAACATATGTTCGAAGGGGATCTAGTTTCACTAAGGATTTGTTTATCAATCCATCAAACTCATTTTTAATACAAAATAAATAAATAATTTTAAATAATATTTTATCTAAAATTTATTTTTTAAAATTAAAATTTAATTTTAATATAAAATAAATATGATATTTTATTTTTTATAAAATATTGTTAATTTTAATTTTATGTTTTAAACTCGCTTCCAAAAAAGTGAGTTTATATTAAAATAAACACATCCTAAATGAAAATATATGTGACCTACTTAAACAAAAAACACCCTTACAAGGATCAATTTTGTATAGTTATTCTTGCTCTACATATCAAACCCTTGAATTGAAACCATTGTAACCCCAAATGTAGCTTAGCGATTGAATAAAAGTGGCAATATGAATTAACAAGTCAGATTTTAAATCGACACACTTAGTATAAGATTGTTCAATCCTAATCTGAGACACATTCTTAGACGTTTAAGTTATCAATTCTAATTTAACTTATTTAAAATTTGGTCAAACTCACACGACCCATTTAATAATCAAAATTATTAAATAAAAATAATAAAAATTAATTTCTAATAGTAATCGGTAAAACTGTTAAGTACTATACATTCAACATAAGAAAAAGTTAATTTTAATAAATCTATAAATTAAATAAGAAATAATAAAAAATGTAAATAAAGCAAAATAACAAATATAATTAAATTAAAATTTAATTATCATTCTATATATTTTTATTATTAATTAATATATGCTATACTGATTATACGATTGAATAAATTAACTTTAAATTTTATTGAAACTAACTCGAACATATTTAGTTAATTAGATAAATTTCGAGTTGATCTAAAGTTAACCCAAACTTATGTAACCTTAAATTCAAATCAAAATTTAAATGAATCATGTAAATTAGTTTCGAGAGTCTGACTATATATTGCCAGCTCTAATATTGAACACCGATAAGAAAGAAGAGAGAAGACCTGTTTCGTCATCAAACAGTAGCTATTACCTACTCAAAAAACAAAAAAACCAAACAAAAATAAAATATCCATCTTCGTTCATATGATGACTTTTTTCCACCTTCACAACTTGCCATTGGACAAAGTAAATTAATCATCGGAATCATTCAATGAATTCCATTTCTTCCATTGCCATTCTTACCCAGTTAATATTAAGACACTAATAACACTTCATTTATATAGAAGAAAGGAAAACAACTAAACCCAATACATGTAATACACGTAATAATAATGTACACAAAAAAAACTCACATAGAGAAAATTCTGAGCCGAGTTTAAACTAGATACAAAATGTTGTAGTCAGATACCACGAACAGTATTTTTCCATGAATCAAATCAATACTACAGCTCCAGAATTTCCTCAATGTTGATGAAGATGATCAAAGAAAGAGAGACTTGGTTATCACAAGCCTTATAAAAATAGATATATCAAAGTTTTAAGGCATGAAGAGCTTGTTACCGCACTTGCATCTCCATGCCTCAGGGTAGTACTCCAATGGCATGCTTCTTCCAGGCTGGATTGCCACGTGAACAGGCCGGCAAGGAAAACATCGGCCACAACGGCCTCGGCATGTCGGAGGAGATGATCCGGGTCCGTTAAGCCGTCGCTGGACCGGCAAAGCTTGTTCTTTATTTTCTCGCAATTCTTCTACCATTCCTACAACTCCTCTCCCTACAAAAATTCACAAGTGAAAATGTTAGTTGAAGATTGGTAATAAAGATTTAGTAAACCGATGTAATGTACAAGTAGTTCTGATTGATTGCAGCATTGATTGTTTGTAAAGTTTTAGGAAATAATAATTGATCATAACTTCACAGATATATATACATTTCTTGGCAACAGTGCATTACAAAGATATATGTAGAATCCAATGAAATCATATTGAGTCTAATAACTCAGAAAAAAAGGACTGCCAAAGACAAGACATTGTTGAGTGCCTAATCATTCACACAAATAACACAAAAAAAAAAAAAAAAAAAAAAAAAAAAAAAGAGAGTTTTAGAGTTAATAGTACTTAATAAAGCTGCGTTCTTTCCACAGTACTGATAAGTTTTTCTATGAGGAAAACAAAGCCAGAACAAAGACCACTGAAGAGACCGGACTGTATTTCGTTTTGATTATGGGCGCTCAGGTTTGATGAATCTTAAAAGAAACTCAGAAACTCAGAGAATGAACCAGAGATCTTAAAAGAAAAAAAGAAGCAGTTCAGTTATATAGTGATGCATTACCTAGAGCCATGGTAGCAAAGAAGAAAAGCAAAACTGCGAAGTAGATCCGGCGGCGTTTCTCTGTCATGGCCGAAAGCGACCCAAACTCAACTCAAAGTTCAAGTTCAAGAAAACTAAGATAAGCTTAGAAGAAATGTTTAAGGGAAGAAGAAGAGCAATGGAGAGACACAAATGAAATGAGTAAGCTAGTGTGCTGTGCGTATGGGGTCAAATCAAAAGAGAAGAAGATAACAGTAGAGACACAGCTAGAGATCGAGAAAGAGAGAGAAACTACAGACAACAGTTAGTAGTATAAGACTTGAGAGAGCAATGGTGTATGTTGTAGAGATCAAAGAGTCTCTCTATCACACTCTAAATCTTGAACTCTTTTCTCTTTCTCGTTCAATCTCTTTCATTCTGTTGCATTTTTTCTTTGTTTCTAAAGCTGGAGGAAGACTGGGGACTGGGGGGACTGGTGGAGGCAACAGGGATCCTTCATCCTTGGATTTGCGTACATGCCCTTATCTGTTCCAGGGTATCACTAGTATGCCATTCATCACCTAGTTTAAGTTCATCACCTAAGCAAGCAAGTGGCATGCTTTGTGATTATCACATAAGTGCTTATTTGTAGTCCTTCCAGTTGTGAGAGAACTTATGAAATAAATTTTTTAAACTAACATTATTTTTATCATATTTAAAAATAAGCTTTACTATTTTGATATAAAAAAATAATAAAAAAATTTTACTACATAAAATTTTTTTTATACTTTCTCAATTTTAAATTAATTTTGTAACATATTAGAAAAATTTTATTAAAAAAGTAAATAAAAATTGATAAAGAATTTTTTAGATAAGCATTGCCAAACAGTCCTTTATAGTTAGTTTAATGAAATAAAATATTAAAAAAACTATTTGATTTTGTTAAGAATAATTTATAATAAGATAAAAATGTTTTACATGGATTTGGTGTATCAAGTTTGATACATAATTTAATATTTTCTATTATATTTTATATATCTATTTATGATAATTGAATTTATATAAAACTTTAGTTTAATGGAAATTTTTTTCTTAAATATGAAATTATGTTAATCATTTAATTTATATGAAGTTATTAACTACTTCTGTAGATTTTTCTAATTGGTAATTTTTTGTACTAACTAAACTACAATAAAGAAAATGGAACGAGAACAACAATTTTATTTTGGGGATATTTTCTTCTATAATATATTAATATGTCTATAATTTAGATGGAGCAAATACAAAAGAGCGTTTGCTTTACAAGTTTGAATCAGAGATGTATTTTCAATGGATAGGTTCACTTTTGAGTTCATTTACAAAATAATTATGTTAGGATACTATGTTTAAATCTATTAGATTATTGTAAATACACCATAAAAAATTTATACATAATTTGTAATTTTTCTCTACATGTATATGTATGTAAAGATCTAGATATTTCATGCTTTTTTTTCTGAATTTGATTAATATGGATTTTTTAAAACAAGAAAAATAAATTTTGAGTTCACTGCATTTTGAAAATTTTAATGGCCACATTTTGTTGGAAGTTTTTATTATCTTTGAACTAATCGTGACAAAAAAAAACAAACATTTAACCACAAAAGATAGAATTTTTTTCTTGGGTAAAGGAAAGGGAAGTTTACATATGTAAATGATTCTTGTCCAAATGAAATCCAAGAAAAGCACCTAGAGCAAGTGAAGGCCACAAGGGAATGAGTTAGACCCAACAGCTTTACTTCTTTTTCACTTTGACATGCTTTGCATTCACCTTTTTGGTTGAATCAATGAGGTGTTTGCATGTTTGGGTCGTTTCTAATCCTATAAAAGTCCCTTGAGAAGACCCATCAAAGGTTTTATTCAATCTACTTCTTTTGGTGAGGATGAATAGGAAGTTTGGAAGTGCTTAATAATAAAATAAAGTTTTTATAAAATGAATGATATTTTAGAAAAATTTCAAAATTACGAGCTTAACTTTCTTATCTTAATAAATTTTTAAAATAAATTATAATAAAATTTTATGACATATAATTTTATATTTTTCATTTTTAAATAAAATTTTTTAAATATTATAGAAAGTTATTGAGAAATATAAAAAAATTAGAATAAAATAGAATCCAAACGCACTGACAAACTTTGTTAAAAGATATGTAGTCACCATAATAAAATGAAAGATCTTCTCATGACCCTAATTTTATGTAATTACCAGATATATTTTAGGTTAACCTAAGAAATCTTAACTTAGAGTAAAGCCTTAAATTCAATGACATATAAATATTCAGAGAACCAATCACACCTTTTATGATTAAATGTTACTTTATATTCATAAAACTAGAAACTAAATTTTATCTTGTTAGATAGAATGAGTTATATACAAATCTCTCTAAATATTGTGCCTTATTATAAACAATAATTACAGTTGATTCACATAGCAGTTAATTTTTATATTAAAAGGAAGTAAAATCTTCCTCACATCTCAAGCATAAAGTTTTTTAACTTGAACATTTGACTAAGCTGCATAGGATTAGGAATATCACTGTTTAGGAGAAAGAAAGAATTTCACCATAGTACAAGTTTACTTCGTCAATTATATGGTCATATATTTATCGAAGTGATTATCATGTGAAACTTCTAATCTATTTGCATAAATTTATGAAAAGATTAACCCAATAAATAAAAGATTTAAGATAAAGGCCAACAGGGACCCAAGTGCAGAAGGAAGATGTTGAGCTATGGTCCACTATTCTTCTTCACCATTGTTCTCTTCTCCGAGAAAAACCCTGCTGCTGATGCTGCTGCAGAACCAACACTACAGAAGCCTCAGTCAAATGAAAAGCTTGAAACCAACATTATTATTATACAGCACCAGATCAACAAGAATTGGGGTATTTTGGGAATACAACAGAGTTCTACGTTTGGGACCCCACGCGGATTTGAGATTTCTCTGTTTGGATTCAAAGAAGAGTACAGTACTATCGCACGTGTGCATCTCAGTTGGCACGTGTTACTCCCCCTTGCCTAGTACAAGGCCAACAGCACAACATCTGAGAGACTGAGACAGAGAAAGAGGGGGAGAGAGTGAAGAAAGAAGAGAGAGTTATTATTCATGAAAGAGTAGTGTTGAAGTTGGGACATTATTTGGATAGGTTCATTTGAATTGAATGCTGTGGTGCGACCCACACCAACAAATGATCTCCCTTATGGCTCTGTTGATCATTGGTCCAGTGATCTCTCTGGACTCTGGGACACATTGGTTGCTGTAGATTTTATCTGCTGCTTTCACTCAAATTTTGTCATGTACTGGTCATGTGTTAATGTTCTGATAAAGGAATTTTTTGGGTTAGGATTGCCACCCGGTTTTGTTTTTTTTTTTTTTTTTTGGGTGAGTTTCGCAAGAGTGTGCAAAAATAAAGTTAAGTACAAATAAAATTTTAAATAATAATTAAAAATTTGAAGTTAAATTTTAATAAAAATAGAGTTTGGTGGAGAAATAAATATAAAATTTAGAGTGATAATGAAAAAAATAAACTAATAAACTTCAAATTTTAAAAAATAGAACAAAATTTTTTGCAATTAAAATATGGCTTTATGAGCTAGTAACTCTAGGCTCACCGCGGAGGTGATATTTTATGAAATCCAGAATTAATATTCCGATCTCATCCCATCATCAATTATACAAGCCTCGGCCTCAGTTGTTCATCCATTGTGTGGGCCCTTAGTTTCGTTCAACCATCTATTGTATGGGCCCATATAACAAGGCCCACATAATAGACTGTCGGATGAATATAAAAATCTCATTTTCATGTGATAACTATTTTCGACTGTAATTATGCATTGATCTATTGATGTAGTAGGACTCAGAGTAGTATATATATGGTTTATCATTGCCAGAATACACAAACTATATATGGGACAGTATTATAAATCCTTTATGTATAGCTCATTTTGTTGCTTTTCGTTTAGTGTACGGTTGGGATGGAATGACATACATGTTTCATGATAAGGTGTTAGACTAAAGGGAATATTAATTTAACCCAAAACCTTAATAAGTTGAACAAGTGAGAGTTTCACCATTTTAACAACAACCGATCTATATACACAAACAGGTAAAGGACCCACCTGAGGGTCTACACAGGAAGAGAAGTCACTGAATAGTTCAAGCACTTTGTGTAACAAACAAAGAAGAAAGAATCCTTTCTGTGAAAAGGCTAAAACCTCACACAACTTTAAGGTACAAATGTCATCCATCCACACGTGCCATTGAAAAGGTTTCTTTCTTTTTTTGAAGACCGTCTGTCCATAAGACTCTATGTGAATTTTGCATTATCCCTTGATTGTTTGTTTGAGTATATATTGTCTCATCATGCATTGCCAATGCCTTGCCTCTTTTTGCCTGTACATAGTGGCATTCAAATTGATTGCATGATTCTGCTTCAATGTCTCCAACTGCTCTATATAATTAGTTTTACAAGGCATTATCTCGTTTACTCAAATAATCACCAAAGATATTCAGATTAGTGATGTTAGACTTGAAAGGTTGTTCTTTTACGAACATCTGTGAGGTGTCCCTTTCTAGCCCTGGCTATCTCTCTTGTTCAAAAGAAATGTTGCTTAAATTTATTGAAATTGCAATCGGGATAAGATCTAAAGACAACTATTCGGCTATCTGCTATCCATGAAAAGAATGACCACAAAATTAAACTTTTGCAATTAATTCTAAGACCAGTTGGTATAACTTCAGCATATGATTTTTGACTGTCTCTACGTTTACCGTGCAATGGCGGCCATACACAAGACATCTAGTGTTTGGAGTTAAATCTCAAAATGATTATGCAGAAGCACCTAGAACAGTTAATCTCGGATGATCAAGAATCAGAAGAACAAGAGCAGAACATGTAGGACTACCACCAGTTTGATGTTTCTTTGGCAAGAGCAAGAGCAAGGGCAAAGGCAGCAGTTAACAATAGACAGGCAGACCCAATAAAACGATAGAAGCATGATGCCCAGAGCAGAGAGGGCCAATCCAACTTTTTCTAGGCACATGGACAGAACTGAGATAATGTGGCAGGAGAGAAGGTTTTTGTCAAAAGAGAGAAGTGGCAACCTGCTTCTTTAGATGTCATGCGTGATGCTTAAGAGATAATATATGCAGTGCAGAAACGTGGGATGTTCAATAATAAAATATTAAGTTCACTCTGAATGCATGGAATGAAAAAAAGTGCAGTGTTTCTTAAAAAAGACCATATAAGAGTACCCTCACATAAGTGCCTACTCTACAAACTAAAAAAGATCAAGAATATTCTGTATGTCATTAAACTTTACTTTCAATTATAAGCATGAAACAATGTATATACATTATTCGGACTATTCATAATTTCAAGTCCACTCTATTATACAAATTCGGCATTTAGATGAACTCTTGTACATAACTATATATATCTGAAATCAAGTAACATAGGAGAAGTGAGATACTCATTATGAAGTAAAAAGATTGTGCAATCTTGGATTAGACAGATTTACAGATTTTGTAATGAGATTTTTGTTGAAATAGGTTTGTATTTCATTAGGTATACAAGACGACTAGCGAAACATTGCATGTGCAGTCACAGAGCCTAGTGTAACAGGACTAGAATTTCAGCAGTACTCGTTCTTTATTTAAACAACTTTCACACTAATTGCTAAGTCTATAAGATTTCGAAGTGATACTAAGGCATTGTTCGGATGATAGTTAAGAGATGAAGAGTGAAAAAAAATGTGATCCATTTCTCCGTCTCTACTGTGATTGATTTCATTTCATTAATGGAAAAAGAAGGAGAACAATTCTTCATCTCTTTCCATATATCATGATTAAATATGTACTCACTAAGTTAGTAGTTACATATAATTACAAAAGAGAAAAAAATTTACTTCCTCTTTTGTCCTTCTTTTTTTTTAATTTTATTTAAAATTTATGTTTAATTTAATATTATATGATCAAATTTAATATTTATATTTTATTTATATTTATTTAATTTCTAAGTTAATTTAATATTTAATTTAATTTTTTAAATTTAATATGTGTTATCTTTTATTATAATAATTATATTTTCATGTTTATGTAATTTTAATTAATTTTAATTGGTAGAGAAAATAAGAAAACTATAATCAAATATTATTATATTTAATAACTGATTTAATTTTAATTTTATTAAAATTATTTTAAAAGTAAGATTATTATAAATAAAAAATAATATTTGAATTGTTTATGAAAATTTTACTTTTATTATTCATTTATTTACCTATCTATTTAAATATAATTAATTTATTAGTTTTATTATTCATTTATTTACCTAAACATAATAAAATTAAATAATTATCATTTTTTATCTGTTTTGTTATTCATATTTTTTAATCATAAATCCAATCATATCTTAACGGAATGGAACAAAGAAGAATTGAAAAATTATGGATGAAAGAAAGCTTCATTGGATGCTTGGATTGCTGACGGGGCACTTGATGGTTTTTGATTTTCTGGTAGTTCTAGGTGAGGTTCCTCTCTTTCATTTATAAGTTTTCCTTGACGCTGAAAAATACCTTATCGAACAATGGAGAACGCTCTTTCAAAATATTCTTATAAAATATATATATCACCAAAATATTTGGCACATAAATTTAGATGTTTTAAAATATTTTTACAATAAATATTGAAACTCAATATCTAGACATTCTATAGAATTTTATGATTTTCTTTTAAGTTGGGTCTTTAGATTGCTATAAAAAATAGCCGAATATTAGTGATATGGTATATGCTCTTCTATTTAAACTCGTGACACCCTTATTTGCACTTTTGGTTGGTTGACATTTGTCGTTCCGCTCGCGAGATTATTCTGTAGCACCTCATTTGCAGTGGCGATATCCTACAAGGTATTATTGTAGTGTCTGAACGGTTTGACTTTTAATTCTAATATTAAATATTACGAAATTAGAGTTCAATATTATCCGCGCGACACTTAAAATAACTTATATCCTAAATTGCTTAGTAAGCTTATAGTTTACGAAGTGATAATAAGAGGATAAAAGAAAAATTATATAAAAGAAAGCTTCACTAGGATGCTTGGAATATTTACTAGGCACTTGATGATTCTTGATTTCTTAATGGTGCTAAGTCTAAGTGAGAGTTCCTTACTCCTATGCATATGCTTGCACCTCTTTAAACAGAAGAAGAGATTAATTTCATGGTACGGTATAGAATGATTCTCCGTAAAGTTTTATCAAAATGTGATTACAAAATATCGATACCTATAAAAAAAATTTGGCATACATATTAGATGCCTTAGATATTTTACACAAGTTTTGCAAATATCAAGTATTCGACAAAATTCTATAATTTTCTTCAAGTTGGGCCTTCGGATGCTATAAAAATGTCATTTGGCCCAACTTGGTTGTTACACTAAAGTATATAATGTATATAGGGTTCGGAAAATGTATTCAATTAGGCCTGGAAACTGTCGTCTAAAGATAAGCCTGAAAATGTATTCAATTGCCACTTATGCTAGAGGATTGGGCGGCTAAGATAAGCCAGGATGAGGAGATCCTTCATAATGCCAAACTGATGTTTTGCCCAAATATTTCATAAAAAATTATTTGAAAGTGTTTTTAAAATAAAATTGTTTTTAGAGCAAAAGATAATTTTATTTTTTTTCAAAAAATAATTCTAATTTTTTAACTAAAAAAACAATAACAACATCTTATAATATAAAATATTTCTATACTTTATAAATCCATTGGGATTCCTAGTTCTTGTAACTAATATACTTATGTGAATCTATGTTCATCATAAATCTGAAGTTTGGAATCAAAACAATTTGTGCAGTGGAAAACTTTTCATACATTTATAAGTACGGCAATTGCCTAGTATATATACAATTTGTTCTAATATAAGTATGGGTACCGTTCAGAATTACTTTTCATCTATTTTTTATTTTAAAATAAATTTTATAATTTTTAAAAATTTTAAAAATATAAATAAATTTTACGATATAAAATTTTATTATTATTTATTATTATTATTTAGTTTAATAAAATAGAGTTTGTTTTAAAAAATTTTTAAAATATATTTCGTCCAAATTTTTTTGAAAAACACTTTTGAATATCAACAACTGCTAATTAAAAATATCATAAACCAAGATCTATGCTACAATACAGTTAACAAATCATTTTTATCAACCGTTTTCTTCAAAGTTCTAATTTTATCATATTTGGTTTTCTTTTTTTCTCAAACTAATGTTTAAATGTACCATAATAATATATAACGTTGTATAGGTGTTATACGTATATAACAATTTCCAAGTTAATTTTGTTGAAAATTAAAAATGCTGCTGTCGTTGCTTGGTATAGTACTATATAGTTGTTGATTGTTCATTGCTTCGCATTTGAACGGCAACGAGTTGCTTCTTTTGAAACTTCCTTCGAGCAAAGGGCATATTAGTCAAAGCATCTTTGATAAAATTAATGAGTGTTTTGGGAGGAGTCGCTGGTTGATTGCTTTTAACATACCATCTTTTCTTTTTTAAAATATTTCCTAGAAAATTATTATCAATGAATTATTAGACTTGAGTGAGTTCTTTTTGGTTTCGTTTTGGTCCAGCAGTAGCCAATTATCTGGGGAAGATCACTGATCGGACGGCTGGGGTTGAAAAGACAGGCGAGAAAAAAATATCTCGGCCTTGGTGTAGCTGGAGGTTTTCTATCAGACGGCTGCCATCATAGAACATCGATCCAGCAGCGATCAATCAATTAAAGCGATACAAGTTCTAGCTGGTGAGGGAGCGAACTCTCTCAAATTAATAAAGCTAGAGATAGCTTTATTTAGAGGTATCGAATTTGCACGGCTGTGATTGATCTGGCGGCATTGATGAACACCGGAGATGGTGCGGCGACGGCGGCCGCGGCCATGCTGGAGAAACCATTAAGCGAGCTCACTGATGAAGACATCGCCCAGCTTACTCGGGAGGATTGCCGCCGTTATCTCAAAAGCAAAGGTGTACTCTTTGTCCGATTGATCAACTCTTTCAAGTTTCTCCCTCCCCGGTTAACTATATTCATGCTATTGATAGAATCGTTCTGTTCAGGAATGCGGCGGCCATCGTGGAACAAATCTCAAGCAATCCAACAAGTCATCTCCCTCAAAGCTCTTATCGAGTCATCGCCTCAACCATCATGCAATAAGCCTCCTCTGCCTCCTGCTGCCGTAAGAACCAAGCTTCAATTTACCTCTGTTCAAGCAAATGTTTCTGATTCTTCTAAATTCTTTGGCTTCAATTATCAGAGAAAGGGGAACGCCGACGAACTGCCGAAAGCAAAGCTAGATTCTTCATTCTACCACCGAAGAGACCCTGCTCCGCAGCCCGTTGTCATAACTAATGCGCGAAAAGTTCCGGCAGAGAATGTTGGAAGCTCTTACAGGTAATTGAAGAAGCTTTCTTTTCTCTCTGTCGCACTTCGGCACTGTGAGAGTGAGTGCTCGTGTCGTGCTTCATGCTTCCAGATTTGTGTGTTGCTTCACCGTCGGCTCTGATCTGTTACGATGAATCGAGCTTTCTATTTTGGATTTGTTCTTATTATTCCAATTCTGGTTATAAATCTCATCGACCAGTTCCTACTACTCCACGTCTCACAAATGATGCTTAAAAGGGGTCCCACTTTACTTTAGATTTTTTTTAACAGAGGCGTTGCGGGACAGTTGACTATATTCTATGACGGAAAAGTTAACGTCTACGACGGTGTTCAGCCGGAGAAGGTGCCGAACCGAGTTCAAACTGAACCGTCGAGTTGGTTTAGCTACCTGGTTCGAGTTAGTTTAACAAATTTTCCAAATTGGTTTCAGGCTAGAGCTATAGTGGAAATCGCTGCTAGCCGGGAAGACGTCCTTGGACTGGTGCAATCGCACCGGTCGACTGCGGTGCACTTCACATCGACCGGTGTTAGAACGGGCCCGGGTTGGTGAAGTCTATGGATTCTGCTGTTATTTTGTTTGGTTGCCTTGTCCTGAAATGTAATCACGACCGTTGGATTTTGAACGGGTGTACAGGGAAGCACCAAGAGCATGTGACGGAGACACCAGCAAAGCGAACAAATCCACATCAAGAGAATGACTCCGGTAAGGGAGCAGAGCCAATTTACCGGTAAATTTGTAACTTTATATCTTGAGCATTTTTTTGGGAAAATTTTCAGTGAACTCGTATACCTTGTGAAGTTGTGAATTATTGGAGTAAATCGAAACTGAGGTCATGTAGTTTGATCCAGATTGTGGGGTTGTCATGGTCAATAAAATTGGATTGATTTTGCTTGTATGGATTTAGATTTTGATATTTCCAATTGATGAGCAGAATTCGGATTTTGATTGATTTGATTTGTCTGGTGGACTGAGGTTCTGTGTTTCGGTCAGTGGTGGTCCATCTTGTTAGTTGCTGCTACAGAATGTGTTTTTCTAGGCTGCTGTTCCACAAGGGCCACGGCCGTTTGGCACTTGGCTGGAATTAATAAATATAAATAATATATTCTGAATCGAGTAGCACATGCTTGTCTAAGCTGGCTATCGTCATTCACATCTTTTCTTTTTGCGATATCTCCATTCCATTTTTGCTCCACATTCTGATTTAGTTAGGACCACTAGTAATGAGTCAAGTGACTATTGAAAATTTGGAATTAGAAGTGGTTTGTGTAGACATAAAATAACATACACATGAATGTAAATGACGAGTGTAGATGTGTATTTATGTTTTTCTAGAAGAACAAAGTTGTGTATGGTGAACATTGTTGTTCATCTTTGCGCTAAAAAATAAAAAAGAACAAAACTTTCCCTTTTTTTTTCAGATATTCGCAATTGCATAAAATCAAACAATTTTGAAATGATTATTTTGCAATTAGGTCGGAATTAGTAGTGAGCTGATTATTTTGCAGATGGATGTTGTTTGATTTGGATCTGAATTCCTGATAGCGATTCTTCTCAAATGAAACGTCTTAAATTTCTTCTAAGAAATGTTTTTCCAAAAAGAAAAATCGTGGACTGTAGTTGGCATCTCATAGGTGTTTTGAAAGTTATTGCAAGTTCAGGAGCTGCAAAAATTCCATAGGAACATGGATCTCATAGGGAAACTTCTGTAGCCTTCTTATTCTTCACTCTGCACACATTCTTTTCGCTAAAGATGATGTACCTGTTATAGCTTAGTATACTGAAGTTAAATTTAAAAATGAAGCACTAGCTATCAGTCTTTGAACATCTGAGACTGCCATTTCATTTAGTGCTAGATTAACTTTAGTAAGTTACTAATAGGAATCTTATTGCAATCTTATTGCTAAAAAGAAAAAGAATCTTGTTGCAACCTTAAGATTTTGTCAACTGTTGGAATGGATCTGCAATGATAGTTTCATATGTTATTTTTCTCTTGCATTTGTGACTTTGTCTGAATGTTTTGGTTTTACTGTTCTCTCTCTTCTTCTCTTTCTTTCTATCACTATATTATAAATGGAAATAGTAATATCAAAAGGCTCATTATTGTTCCTTGTGGTTTTGAGGAATTCAATAAAAGCGATATATGCTACATGTGACTCATTGTGAGGTACACACATTTCATTTTTCTCACGCGTAGGTCCATCCCAATGTAGTGCTATGAAGAATCTTTTAAGGACATGTAAGACATGTGTGGTTGGTTGTAATGCTCTTTGATGTAGAAAGGTAATTGAGTGGCTGAGAACCTACCTACAAATTTACAATGGTGCTCAGTGCTTTTTGGCAGAAGAGGTGGTCACTGCCTAATCACATATTACTTTTATAAAGTTGGTTGTGGAAGTGAAGTGAGTGACCTGTAGTTCTAATGAGTTTTAGCAAAATCACTCTTGCAAAGCATGAGATTGAAATTTGTTAAAAGTTTGAAACGCTTGGGAGGGTGATTGTTGTTATAGTGGATCATTTAGGAGTTTGGCTAGCAACTATAAAATTGAACAGGAAATATATGTATTTCTGCTTAAACAGCTAGCAGGTGCCTGATGCGATGGTTGCAAGTTGAAGAATTATATAATTTCCATCGTTTGGGATGTCCGACTTTATTCTGTGTATGATAAGTATGTACATCTACAAGGTATCTGCTTGCTGGCAAATAGTGTCTCTGATGTTGGAAATATTGTTGTTGGCCTTAATGTTTTCAATTCTCAAATCAGTCTCCACCTCATAATATGATGAAAGATCCAATGTTTATAGTAACTAAGGCAATTGATTTGTTGCCAAACTCAAATGTTATGTCTTATAAGTCAAAAAGTACTAATTATCATGACAATTCTCTAATCAAATGCTACATTAGCATAGTTGATGTGTCTTATTCTGAAGATTGATTTGGATTTTAGCTAAAACAATGACCAACAATGGCATTGATAGCCCGTCTCAATCATGTTTAGGTTTATGGAAGTTATCATCATGTTCGATAGCATCTCCTTGTAACTTATAAGCTAAAGAGGCTATGTTATGCCCTAATAACAGTTTTGGTACTTTTTTCCCCTCTATGACTAGCTAATAAGTTATCTTAATTTCCTAATAAAGAAAGTCTTTTGGGTGTTTTTTCCCCTCTATGTCTAATCTGTTTTTATAAACTCACACTCCGTAGCACCTCTGTGTCTAACATGTCATACATCCATACAGAATAAAACCTATTGAAAAGCTTTCTCATGTACACCAATTTGCAATATAGCAATGGAAATTAGTTCGTTGCTTTGTTCTCCTACTTAAATGTCAATCTCTTATCATGAGAACTCCATCATTAAGGAAGCACAGAAAGCTTTTTGCATGAGATAAATTTGGCCCATCGTTGATATGTATTTTAGTAGTATATGTAGTTAACCACTATTGAAAATTTTCATTTTACTATGCTCTTGGAAGGCAAGTTATCATGAAACTCCAACAAGATACTTGTTCCATATAGATGGATGCTGTTTCCAAGGTCTGATGCACGCAAAGCAGGATGTTGTATGATCTTCGGTATCTGGGTGGATTAGTTTTACTAGAACTCATGCAAGTTTTATTATTCAACTTGCATACTTAGAAGTTAAGGGTAAACTGCATCTTCAGATAAGGAACAAACTGAAGCATTCTTCATTTTGTTTTCTGTTCTTGTTCTTGCATTCTGTTTTATTTATTTTAATAATTCATTGTAAATTGCAGAAGGAACAAGTAGAAAGGCATCATTGCAACAGTATCTAAAGAAGAAGAAAGACAGGTAATTGATTGTACTTGCATGTTAGCTCAATCTTGTGACAATGCAACATCACATAACCTAAAAGTTTGAAGTCTTTTTGGCAGGGGGGCATTCAAAGGTACACTACTTAATAGGGTTTCATCATCAGACATGGAGATAATATCCTTAAGTCAAACGGTTATGTTCCAAAATGTGGAAGTAAATGACCCTGACACAAGCTCACCTACCCAGCTCAGACCACCTAACGCACCCACTAAATCCAGCTCGATGGACAACAGAATCCATAAAGTTTGCATATCCATGATTTGAATGGTGATGGTAAGTTCATAGCCTCATAGGCCTTCTACCATTTGTGAATATAAAGTTTCTTTGTGCTTATAGGCATAACAAAGTTGATGGAGAACATTTTCTTGTTGATTCTATATGCTCTATCTACTTGCTTTTGTTCTTATGAATAATACATTATTTGCTTTTAGCATCTAGTTCTGTTCTTATTGTTTCATTGAAGTAGCTTTCTAGTTGATTCCTCCCTCCAAATAAAATTTCATTTATAGAAGGCTTTGGAAGAAAGGGTAAGAAGTAAGATCTGAGTATACGTGTTCACAAGTAGGTAATTATAGGAATCAGAAGTCTCTCTCAACTGAGGCACAACTATCTTGTAGATAGGTCATGCCTATTTTTTGGCTATCTATCTTGGCTTCTTTTAAGGGTACTTTCTTGAATTGCCGTCTTGTCCATTTTGTGCTGGGGTATGAACATTCCTGCTGAAAATATAAACCTTCGCTCTATGGAGCATATGCTATTTGAGAGAAGGAAGACGTAACTAGACATGCAAAATTCAAATATTTGATGTTGATGTCTTATTTGTGGCTTCTTCACGTTGTCATATGCATGGATGATAGGTTTACTTGGCATTTTCCAGACGATGAAGTTGTTGAACCTTGAGAAGTGACATCGTAATGATACTCATTCTAGCTCTCATCTTTAAAATAGAATGGGAAGTGGTTAGTGAGAAGTCCGTGTGCTTCCTTGCAGATGTTAGCTTCTAAATTGACTAGGTGGTTTCAGAACTGAAGATATGAATTTGGACATCTTGCAGAATTATATAGCTAGATAAATCATGATCTGCCATTAATAAATTTGTCTTATGGATCTGGGGATTGAACCTCTGAAAGTTGTTATTTCTGGTAAAAGAATGATGCTAACATAGTCGGCACAGTGAGTTTTCTGTAATCAGCTTCGATGTTGTTAAGTGAAAGTAGAATTTCCAACAATTCCATGCTTAGTGCATTTAGCTAAAACTCTGTGTTTATCTGACAGTATAGGAGGTTCAAGCAGTCTTGGGGCCCATTATTTTGTTTCAAGATGATGCATCATCTCTCTCCTAGCATCATTAACCTAGTCAATTTCTTACATCATCCTTACAGGTAAGAATTATTGTAAGGACTTGCCTTTTTGCACAGTATGGTTGCCAGTCAACTGTGTTAGTATTCTACCTACAGCTTATTAATGGAGTTGGTCTGTGAATATCAGGATTCACTTTCAATACATATATATCGAATTATGGAGTTTTGAAATGTCCTTAGCTTATTATTTATGAAGAGGAAAGGTCGATATATTGGTGTTGAAGTTAACTAACCAGAGAATTGGTAGAGTGTACTCTCCAGTAATTCCCTAGGCTACCAAATAATAGTTATGAAATTGGTGGAGTTGGATACTATACCCAATAGCATTTTTGGATGTTCATTATGGGAGTCAGGGAATTAGCATATATCAGCAATTTAATTTAGTTTTATTTGTTTATTGGAGCCATAACTCGAAGATATAGTTATTAGTGGCCAACACTATAGAGATGATTCATGTAGCCGATCCCACTTAATGAGATAAGGCTTGATTGTTTGTCATCATCACATTGGAGCTATTATATTGTTAAATCATGTATCTTTCAAAACTGTAATTCCTAAAATTTCTTTAACCTTTATTGATAAAAAGGGAAGTTTCATTAAGGGGGACTTCTTTTCATTTTTCCAGGGTCACCCTAGTAGAAGCTAGGTAACTCTCTAATGTTTACATTAATTTTGAGATTGGCCTTTGAAGTCCCAAAAAAACTACCTGAGTGTTCTTATATGTGGAATTACTTGTGATCAACGAGAAACCTGCTCTATAGATTCGTTTGGATTATTAGTCCCAATGTTTTCTACGGTTTGCAAATTTGCATGTTTTAGGAGTTATCAACTGTATCCTGCTTTATAGTTTCTATATTTGCAAAATTTACTTCTAGCTTCCATCCCCGTAGGTTTTTCTGCCACTCAATAGGCAATTTAGCAACGTCTTATATCTACTATTTTATGCTTATATTTGATTATTTTCTGAGATAATCAGCACTGTTGGAATTTGAACCAATACCACTTTTGTGTTACTAAGGTGCCCTTGCCAACCAAACAAGAAATTAAGCTTAAAGATGTTTGTAATGTTGTTAGATTGTTTGGGAACATTTTGAGTCTTCCACATTTTTTTCTCAATTCATTTGATTCAAACTATCATTGTTTGAACCCAATACTGTATGGTTGGTGGCGCCACCCGACCCTTGGGTCTGGGGTGTGCATTATTTGAACTTGATTGAAACAAATTATCTTTTCCCTATATGAATAAGTTCAAGTTTTTGTTCACCTATTAATTTCAACTTATTGCTGTCAACTTATTGTTATTCATTTTCAGAGCAGGTCAAGCATTGTTTTAAGTCTACTTTCTGTAAGTACCGTCTGGTGGCAGCTGAAATCAATCGTCTAATTATACGAGGACTCATATGCCCAAGGAACTGTTGAATATAGTGAATAGTCCACAACTGTCGGCACAAAAAACAAAAGGAAACAAAACATCTTTAAAATTTTAAATATGGCAAGCAATTTGTCAATAATTTCAATCTTGAAGTTCATGAAGTGTGATTGGTTGAGCCTTGCATCTAATCAAGGCTGTGAGCATATTGTCTATATAGCTGCATATGCGATTTGAACCTGTCCGGAAGTTCTAAATTGTTACTATCAGCTTTCAAGTTGGTAAAATGGTTCTAGAACCTTTCAGGAGTTTTAAACTGTTACCATAAGACTTCAAGTTGGCGAAATGCGCTCTAGTTGGGGAAAGTGCTTTACTTAAATTGGAATAATGCTGATGGAAGGAAATGCTGCCTACTTTCAAATAAATACTTATCTCTGCAAGCTTCATCAAATTTCTGGCTTTGTAGCTACAATGAAATTCTAATATGAGGATTTGTTTTGCAATCTTATGTTTCTTCGTTTATAAGGTTTTTGAAGGTTTTGAAGTAGATGTATTATTATTACTGCAGCTTAGTTTTCCATTTTTTTTTCCCCATTTTCAACATTCTTATAGTTTGTGTACAAGTTTGAACTTGGAGCTCAACTTTCCTTTCATGTTGTATTGGGGTTTTCCTCTTAAATCTCTAGTATCACTTTTCTAAAGACTGATGTTTCTTGTATTAGTTGCTATGAAACGGCGCCCATCAACCTTATTCTTGCTTCTGGCATTAATCTGGTTCTTGTCTTTATTAACTATCCGGTTCTTGCCTCTTAAATCTCCACTGCTAAGAACCGTATGTGCTGTCGGCTTTCAGAAGCAATAATATCATGGATATTTTCTTGTGTATTCTAATTTATATCCTTTTGTTTATCCGACAGTTTATATGACTGAAACATATGGCTTGTGATTGATGTTCGAAGATGGATGTGTGATTTGAAGAAAATGGTAAAAAATAGGGTGCGCATGAAGATACCTATAAGTTTACTATGTCAGAAATGGAGGCATTGGCAGTTTCACGGTTTGCAGTTTCAATTCAAAAAATGACATTTGCTACTGGCACCAAGATCCTAGTTGTAAATAATCCTAAATAAAGTCAAGAGAGGTTAGGTAAAGAGTACCGATTCTCTCCAAGCAAGGAATGTTTAAAAGTATTTAAAAAATAATTTTTTTTTAATAAATAATATTTTAATAATTTTTTATAAAATAAATATATTTAATTTTAAAAATAAAAAATAATAAATAGTAAGAAATTTTTATGATATAAATATTTTTAATTTTAGATAAATTAAGTACATATTGTAAAAATTACAGATTACTTAATTTTTAAATAAATTAAGTAGAAAATTAGGTTTTGAAAAAAGAAACATTGCGTTATGAGTTATGATTAGGAGTGGCAATTCGGATTCCTGAATCGGTTCCGGATCGATACATATAATAATCAAGTCAAAATTATTTAATTATAATTTGATCTATTTATTTATATAGGTCAAAATTGTTAATTTTAATCCAATTTATTTATAATCAGATAAAATTCGGATTGATCTATTTAATAATTAAAATTATTAAAAAATTTATAAATATTAATTTTTGTTAATAATATATAAAAATTATTAATTGTGATATATTTAAAAAGAAAAATATTAATTTTGAGAAATTTATATTTTAAATAAAAATTAGTTAAATTAAGATAAATATATATATATATATATATATACAAATTAAATTCAAAATTTTTGCTATTATTTTTTAATAATTAAGTAATATATACTATATAAATAGTAATACAGGTTAAAAAAATCAAATTCGGGTCAATTCGAACTCAATCTGAACTCGTTTAAAATTTTTGGATCGTTTTCGGATCGATCCGAATCCGATTAAAACTTGATCCGAATCTGATTTTTTCAATCAATTTCGAATTGGGTCAAAATTTGCCATCTCTAGTTGTGACCATACGAGGTTAATTGTATTAACCATAAAAAATCATAATCATTAGACTAAGGTAACCTAGTTTAAATTATTTATCTTTTACAAGTAATTATATTTTAGCTTGAATTGTTCTTTTTCATCATTGTTATTTTGATTATTTCAACAATTTTTTTATCATTCTAAAAGAAGATAGAACTTTATTCAGAACATTTGAAATATCTCTTTTATTTTAAAATTGAAAATTACTATTATAAGAAACCGTAAAACATTATAAACATGTAAACATATAATAGGAAATTTTAAGAATACCAAACTTCATTAGAATGGAACATTTTATTAGAAATTTTTTTGATCAAAAGTAATCTGTAATATTATAATCTATTTTTTGATGAAGCCATACAAATGTAAATGAATAAAATATAATGCTATATCTTGGAACATGCATGACAGTTTGTTGTTATAAAAATGAAGGATTTGAAAATTAAGTTGTAGTTCTGAAATAAACTCAAAATTGAGTGGTAGAAATGAAAATTTTAAAATTTGAATGGTTGTTTTTAAATAAATTAAAGTCAGAGTGATATATGGCGATATTACTTTCTCAAAATAACTCTCAAACGCTAGTTAACATCTTGTTACTTTCCAAATAATAAACTACCAGCGGCCATGTCATATAAGAATGCGTTTCAATTATATAAGATTTATATTTTCTGTTAAATTTTGAAATTGAATTTATCATTTAGACTTCGGCCATGTTTGGGAAAATTTTCTTTCTCAATTTTTTATTTTAATTTTTCTAATAAAGCTCTTAGAATATTCTATAAAATTTACAAAATTTTTTTAATGGTACAAAAAAATTCTAAGTCTTAAAATTTTTTATCAATTATTTTTATTTTTTTGAAATAAAAAGAAAATAAATTTTATTTGTAAAAAATTTTAAAATATTTATATTTTTAATTTTGTTTTTAATAAACACTTTTAAACATCCACTTCAGCTTATTCGGAAGTTGTTGAAGTCATTTTTGAGTCACCTATACGAAGCTCAGTTTCACTATTTCAGTTTCACAAATTCAATTTAAACTAATTAAAACATATCGTATTTATATTCTAATATAAATATATTTTTTCAAAATAGATATGTCAACTTTACAAAATTTGGTATAATTGCCGAAATTGTTAAGTTTCTTGGCCCTTCATTTGGCAATATTCGTGTAAAATCTTTTGGAAAAAAAAAAAAAAAAAAAAGTAAACAACGATTGAATTGATTTTTATAAAATGCTAAATTAAATTGTTGGCATGTATTAGAGTTTTTAAACAGGTTCTAAACCATCTAAAACTTGATCAAAATTAGATGTAGGTTGTAGTCAATATTTTAAAGATAATCTCAATTTTAGGAACAAGAAAAAATATGCGGATATGGCTTTCTTATACCAAAGATATTTCTATTTTCCTCGTCTGAGAATTTTAATGACCCAAAAAAAAAAAAAAAAAAAACCAAACAAAGTAGAGAGCTGTGGCCTGAACTAATTGCGTAGGGAAAGCATCTGTATGGCCACCATTCACATTCACAAACTTCAAAAGAACTTTTGTCATTCATTCAGTTTATAAATTATAAATCCTCTAAAATTTCCCGCAAATAAGGTACTCTTTTTCTCTCTCGACAACAGGAAATCCCGCAACAATCATATCATGGCTTTGGAGGTGAGTGTTTTTTTGTGCTCTACAAAGAGTTAAATCTTTGGTTAATAACACACAAAAATCTATTCTTGTTTGGGATTCTGAGGTGTTAAGATGATTTTCCAAAACAAAGAACCAAAGCAGAAAGGCCAACTCCCTTTTTTTCTGTGATTAGATAGAAAGGCAAATTCTTGCTTCGTTGTTTTGTTTTATTAGCAAACCGCTAAAGAAGATTATCTTCTATTGTAGGTTAGTCAAGAAAAGTAGTAATTTGTTGCACAGAAGTTGATCTGGGTGTAAATGTTTTCAATTGTTTCTGGTTACTAGTACAAAGAAAGCTGAGTTTGCCATCGGATTGGTTTGATATAGAACTGTTAAATTTACGCAAGGATACACAGTTTACCAATCCTGTTGAAGATAAAGTTGTCCTTGTTTCTTGGTTATCTTGGTAAGATGTATATTTTTACCTAGTTTTGACTTGGATTTTGCGGAACCCTAATTGTCTCGTAGGTGGTAGTCTTGGTTATATCCTTTTGGTAGTACTGGTAGTGTTCTCTCCAATTGTTGGTTTGTGGATCTACTTGTGAGTGTTTGTGATTTATCTTTATATTGTAGTTATTTTCTTACATTAGTCTACAAATATTATTTTGTATTACTTGTGCTTTATATATTTGGACATAGGGCAGCGAGAAAAAGGTTGCCATCCTTTCTCTTGCTTTTGATGGCTGTCAAGACTAGTTTCAACTTTCAAGAAATGCTGCTTCTAATTTCCTTTCCGAACTTATGATATAAAGAAAACTGTAGTAATTACGTATTAGTATTTCTTCTTTATTTGAAGTATCAAAAATGCGTCCCTGATTGTATTGTATGGTTTTTGTGGCTGTTCACCTATAGGCTTGGTTAATGGAGGAGAATGATGAGGACCAAAGACTCCCTCATCACAAGAATCCAAAAGAGTTTCTGACTTTGGACCAGCTTGCAGGTATTCACTAAACTCTCATATACTGCTCTTAGTTCTATTTTTCTCTCAATGAGTTCTAGCATCAATCTCCTTGATCCCTAAAAAACGTGGATAATTTTCTAATATGTGAATCATCATAGCCTTAGTTCTATTTTCTGACTTTGGATAAATGCTTGGTCGTCCAGATAAGATTGTTCCACTTGATCTATACACCAATAGTTTCAAGTACCGTATTGTATCTTAAGTAATTATGTGTTAGAAGTTTAAGGCTAATGCAACTCCTGTGCCACAGACCTCTTGAGGCAGCAAGAATTCAATAGGAAATGGCACTGAAATGTGGATAAAGTACTGCTGTTAATGGCTTGAAGTAGCTTGCGGATACTGGTATTAACTTAAAATGAGCAGTTATGCAATTACTTATGATCATTAATTATTAAGCAAATGAAGACAGCCAAAAAATAAGAACCATTTTATGAGCCTCTTGCGAGGAGTAATCTCACTGTGGTCATGTGTATTTTAGTGTGGTCTATGCCTTTCAATCCTGCATGGGCTGAGGCTAAAAGAAGCTGGAGAAATTACAAGCAAGGACAGACTGGGCATAACCTATAATTTCGCTGACCTCTGAAGTCTTGCTGAAAGTTATTGAAATGTCTATTCTAAAAGAAGAATATAGATCATTTGGACAGGGAGAGCGAAAGAGCAAATGTCTAATACTGCATTACCGTACTCGAGGTTTAAACTTGCTTCCTAAGCATTGACAATGTTATTCGATAATCCTTTTTATCCTAGGACACAGAATTAAAATGAAGTTTAGATCTTAACTTTTGTCTCGGAAAAATGCTTATATCTTCATGCTTATAGAATAGGAGATTGACAATTCCGTCGTATGGATACATATCAATGCCCGACACCTCTACGAGTCTGAGCAGCATAACTTCTGAATGTTGGTGATGTTGTGAAGCAGAATTTTAGTGAATACATGGTTCAGTTACTGTCTGATTCTCAGCCCGAGAATGCTGTAGTAGTGAGAATGTGTTGATAACCTACTCATTGAGCTACTTGTCCACCTTATTCTCATTACAATTTTCACGTTGATGGATATCAAACAATGTGAGTGATAACTTGGTAATCTTCTCCCAAGAAGTTTTAAACTTGCATTCAGAAACGTTAGTGCAATGAGCTGAAAAGCGGCAGTATTTACTATCTTTGATGTATGCTTTTGCATAATCAATACTATCCTTAATATTACTTGGCATTTATGAGATTCTAAGCTTGTTATGGTTCGGTTATGCAGAGCTTGGTGTATTGTATTGGCATTTGAATCCTAAGAACTACGAAAATGATGAACAACTGAAGAAGATCCGAGAAGAAAGAGGATACAACTACATGGTTCTCTCTCTCTCCTCTCTCTCTCTCTCTAATAGAATGAAGTTAGTTGCACAAGCAAGCACCAAATATGCAGGAATCCAGTAGTTGCACAAACACTAATAAAGTTGTATCTTGTTTGTTTCTAAAATCAGGATCTCTTGGAGCTTTGTCGTGGGAAAGTTGAGAATTATGAAGAGAAGCTGAAGAACTTCTATCGGGAGCACATCCATGCAGATGAGGAGATCCGCCACTGCTTAGATGGAAGTGGGTACTTTGATATCCGTGATAAGAACGACCAATGGATAAGAGTTTGGATCAAGGAAGGAGACATGATTGTTCTACCAGCTGGCATTTACCACCGATTCACTTTGGACACCTCAAACTATGTCAAGGTAATTTCTGCAAAGAAATACTAAAGTCTCAAATATTCACATAATGTGGTAGAACCAACTTTATGAATTAATTTGCATATGAAGATCAACGGTTGATATGTAGTCACTAAATGTGGTGTATGGTATCTCTCGTGCAGCTGATGAGATTGTTTGTTGGTGAACCTGTTTGGATGGCCTATAACCGTCCCCAGGAAGATCATCCAGCAAGGAAAGAATACATCAAGAGTATGATGGAGAATTCTGGTGTAGCTTTAACAGCGCATTAGCCTGCCTGCTTATGCAGTGCTTTGTTAATTTACTACTACTACTACTACTATTACTACTACTACAAGTATTACTGCTACTACTACATAGTGTGCACAATCTGCTATTTTTCTAATATAATTGTACGTTATTGATAATATTCTGTATAAAACTGCAGTTATAAATTTCACTAGTAGATAGCTTAGTCATGAAGTTCTAATGAAATATTCATAGTACATAACATTTTTCTTCATCTGTGATGGTATAAGTTTTAGAAGGGAAAGGATCGTAGCTACAGTCGTAAAAGAAATTCTTCATTATTAACTTTCATATTTGGGTGTATATTAAATAGCAATATATGAAATATATGAGAAGAAATAAGGATACATTCTAGAAGTACTTCAGAGCACTCTTTCAGTTTATAGCTGGAGAGATTTTTAAATTTAATTTTTACTATTAAATATAAAAAAATTATGAATTAGAAATATATCGATAAAATTATATTACAAATTAATTTTTATTCTGACCGTTTGTAGTTGATTATAGGGAAATAAGAAAGTTACCCAAGTCCGGTTTGATTTTCTTACCAAGCTTAATAGTTTGTTATGCAATACGATAAGAATCTGTTTATCTAAAGATATTTCTTTTAAATAATATTTTCTAGTTACTACTTCGAAGTAAAATCGAAGAAGCTCTTCTCCTTCCTCGTTGTGCTCGTTATTGTTTTTGTTCCTCTTGTTTCCTCCTTCTATCGTAAATGCGCCTAGAGTTGCATGTCTGTCATATTATTTATCATTAAATGACCTTATTTTATAAAATACCCAGAAAAGATGCTGGTATCGTAAAAGGTCATGTCTCGGGGTGTTATTTTGCAAAATGTTAAGAAAATAGAAGAAAAAGGATAGGAGCGAGCCCGTTTGGTTTAGATTTTTAAAAACTTTTTTTTATTTTTTAATTATATATTTTTTAATATATATTTTATAAGTATATAAAAAATTTATTTAAAAATTTAGAAAGTGTAAAAAAATTTACGGAGTGAAATTTTTTTATTATATATTCTTTTTAAAAAAAAAAAATAAAATTTATTTTTCAATAAAATAAAAATATTTTTATTTTATAAAAGTTCTATTTTATAAACACTTTTAAACGCTCTATGGGTGACAAGAGTGCATTTCGCAAAATTTTTTAGAAAAATTATTTTTAAATTTTAAATTTATTTTTTAAAAATATTTTTTAAGTTTTCAAAAAAATTATTAAAATTTTTTTTAATATAAAAAATTCTGCATAATAAATTTTATTAATTAATTATTTTTATTATTATTGTTTAGATAAAAAATATAATTTATTTTTTAAAAAAATTATATTTCAAAAATATTTTCCAATGTCCTTTGGAATGTCGTCGGAGGCAGGTGCCCTGCATGGTTGTGATAAAAACTTCAAGACAAATTTTTAATTTAAAGATCGATTTAAAAAATAATAAATATGCCTTTTGTTTTTTTACGAATAATAAACGTGCCTGTTAGGAATCAAGAAAAAGTTTGAATAAAGTTTGGAAAGGAGTTTGTTATCTTAACCAAATTAGGATTGGTCACGGGCTTTCCTCATGTCACTTTGCCTTTATCTATGACAATAAAAAGATATTTTATTGTGTTTATAAAATAAAATATTTTATAATATAAATTTTATAATATTTTTTAAATATTTATTAAAAAATATAGAACGAAATAGAGCTTTGTAAACGCTCCGAAATGCAACTCTATATGCTCCGACGTTAACGAAATTCAGTATCACAACATTTTATTGCAATTCATTGGACCGAGAGAGAGGTGGCTTCGGATCTTGTTACATTAGTTTGCTAATATTACTCGCCTATAAATAACTTGCATTTGAGAAACGAATCTCCCACTGCCAAACCAAACCAAATCATTCATCGATCAAGCATGTTTCAAGGCTCCGCTCAAAACCCGCCTACTACACCGTCCTCGCTCACATCCATAGACGCCGCCGATGCAAAGCTTCGGGTGTTCTTCATCCCTTTCTTGGCTTCCGGCCACATGATCCCCATGGTCGATCTCGCCATTCTCTTCGCCGGCCGTGATGACGTGGAACCAACCATGGTTGTCACTCCTGCCAATGCAAAATTAATCCAACCTTCCATCGAACGTGCGGCCGCCAACCGCCGTAATGTTAATTTACTTATCTACCCTTTCCCTGCAGCCGAGTCAGGTCTTGCTGCCGGCCATGAGAATCTTTCTTCAGTCTCTTCAGAAGAATCATGGAAGATCTACTACGCCGTTGAATTATCGCGTGAGCTGCATGCGAGTCTTCTCCGAGAACATAGACCCGACGCGATCGTCGCCGACATTCCCTTCCACTGGACTACGGGAATAGCGGAGGAGCTCGGCGTGCCGAGGATAACGTTCCATGCAGTTGGTGTTTTCCCTCAGATCGTAATGAATCTTCTCAACGAGCACCGGCCGCAGGATAAAGTCTCGAGCAATCACGAGCTATTCACTGTCCCAAACCTTCCAGGCCCGCCGGTGCGACTTATTAAATCGGAAATCCCCAATTTTCTTAAGACAACTGACCATATGACGAAAGCGTGGGACGATCTCAAGCGGGCGCAGTTGGAGAGTTACGGTGTTGTGGTGAACACCTTCTACGAGTTGGAGAAAGAGTACTGTGATTTCTTCCGTGAAACAGACTGCAAGAGAGGGTGGTTCGTCGGGCCTGTTGCTCTCTCCTACACCAATGACGATCAAGCAGTGGCAGAACGCGGAGGCGGGCCGAAGGAGTATACTGAAAGGTGCATGCACTGGCTCGATAAACAAGCACCGGAGTCCGTGGTACTAATTTGCTTCGGGAGCTGGTGCTACTTCACGGGAGAGCAACTTCGAGAGATCGCCGTTGGGTTAGAGGAGTCGAATAAGACGTTTATTTGGGTAGTAAGAGACGGAGATGGCGGTGGTGCAGAAGAAGATTGGGTACCGGAGGGATGGCTGAAGAGAGTAGAGAAGAAAGGGATGGTCGTAAAAGGATGGGCACCGCAGGCGGCGATTTTGGCACACCCGGCGGTGGGAGCTTTTCTCAGTCACTGCGGTTGGAACTCGCTGCTGGAATCTCTAGCTGCAGGAGTTCCAATGCTGACTTGGCCGCTGGTTTTTGAACAGTTCATTAACGAAAGATTTGTAGTGGACGTAGCGGAGACCGGTACGAGAGTGTGGGACGGACCGCGCAGTACAGATGCGAAGGAGCAGCCGTTGGTGACGGCGGAAGCCATTACTACGGCGATAAACCGGTTCATGGAGAGCGGACCAGAGGCGTCGGCAGCGAGGGAGAGAGCAAGAAAGCTGGCTGATCTTGCAAAGACAGCGGTGGCGGAGGGCGGTTCCTCACGTAATGATCTGGATGATTTGATTAGCGGGCTGATAGAAATGCGAGCTGCTCGGCGGCTGAAGTCAGGGTAGCTCTTAATTATAATCAGCGTGCATGGAAAATGCATGTATGGCTATATCAAAGGTTTTGTTTCTATGTAGGGAAAATAACGAAACCTACTGGCCGTTAAGGTTCCTGATTTCTAGTTGGAATTCTCAAGTTAGCAAGTTGTTTTAGAGCGCGTTTGGAAGATCATTTTAAACGCGGTTTTTGAACTTTTTTTTATTTTATATTTTTTAATATATATTTTATAAGTATATAAAAAATTTATTTAAAAATTTAAAAAGTGTAGAAAAATTCTAAGGAGTGAGTTTTTTTTTTTTTTATTTTTATTATTTTTTTGAAAGTAAAAAAAATAGAGCTTATTTTTTAAAAAAGATAAAAATATTCTCTATTTCAGAAAATCTCTATTTTATAAATACTCCTAAACGCCCCCTTATATGTAGATCATGTCTTTGTTGTGGTAGAGTTTATTTACTTGAACTTAAAATAAAAGAGAAACAATGAAATTAGTTACATAATATTTTGAATAACAGCAACCATATCTGCCATTTGACTTTGAGAAGGATGTTTTCTCGTTTTTTTGTATGATATGATATATTCTATCGTGCAACTGATATCATGTTTTACAATGTGCAGCTATATTTTGTAGTTCCATGTATTTATATTAATCTATAAAACTGCCCTAAGCGATCATTTCGAAAAGCCTCAACGACTCCTGAATTCTATTAGCACACAAATGTATTTTTCTATAAGTAATAGCGACCAATTATCACCGATAGCTCCCAATTTTGTTGGTCCCTATAAGCCATTTTTCTTATAGTGAACTATCTTAACAAACGCCACGTTACTCTTATATCGGCCTAAATGCTTCTTCATGAAAGTGCGATGAATCAACTGCAAAATTTACTGAATAAAGACAAAAAAAATAGGCATCGACAAGCACTAAACAATCTAGTTTTCTCACTCCTATTTCAAAAAATGCTTGTCTTTCTATCTTCAGCTTATTCCCGGAGCAGCACTTAGACAAACAACTAGACCTGAAAAACTTGGAAGATTTTTGAGCAGACAGAAGATAATCTATCCTCAATTTCTCAAGCCTTGTCTTGTTTTGAAGGACTTTCTTTTCGTAAATGTAACAGAACTCTTTTAAATTTGAATAGAGGATCACTTAAACATTGTGAATAATCTATTCTTTAAGCCTTTAGGCATATATTATTACTATAGAGATTATTAAAACAGGCAAATTAATGATGATGTTACATTTATGATCAAATAAGACAATTTTAGGACTATGTGACCAAATTCCATTAAAATTACGACCAATTCCACTATAACTTTATGATGTCACAATCAAATTACAATAGAATTACAACCAATCTTATGACAACTTTACAACGTTACGACCGACCTATTTTTACAACGTGACGTCCAGTTACGACATTATAATTATTTTACAATCTTATAACCAATTATGACGTCACAATCACATTATAGCTAAATTATGACGACTTTATGACCTTACAATCAAATTACGACCTTATGATCACGTTACGACCTATTTACTATGACTTTTGACCTTACAATCACTTTAGAACAACTTACTTGCGAACTTATGGCAAGCCATATAAAACAAAACAAACAATATTGACCTAAAGAGGAAAAAAAGTACAGGCAAGCGAAGCACAACTTAACATACCTCGTAAATCTATTAATAGTAATTTATGTGAATTTTGTTAGAAAGTCGATAGTTCAAGACCGTGGCAGTGAATTTTATTGAAGTGATGACAAAAGATGACAAAAGTAGCAAATTTTGTATGAGCAGTTGGAGTTGAGTGGAGTGTTTAGTGTTTGTGTAAACAAATAGGAAAGAGTTGGATTGTCGTAATTATAGTAAATAGGTTGGGTGAAGAAAAATTCCGAATAATTGAATAAGGACAATTTGGTTAATTTAAGTTAAAAGTAAGTTATAAAAAATTATTTGGAAAGTAGAGTTAGAAAAATAAAGTTTAAAAAATAAAGAGCTTTGAACAAAAATTCATTCTTTTCCAAGGAAGTTGAAAGAGAATGTTAAACGTTGCTCTCATTTATTAGAAAGATAGAATACTAAATAAAACACAAAATATCGATATAAATATAAAATAATATAAAATTTAATTAAAATAAATTATATATTAATATTGGTAGTATATATTAGTGGATACAACAGTGGTAGATTTTGTTTGAAAATCTTTATATACTAGTACACATTGTTGCATAAGTTGTTTCAATCAGTATTGATAGATCCGGACCAAACTATTCGGATCAACCATAAAATAGGACACCGGACACGAAATCGGTAATATTTAGATAAAATTGATCGTGCAAGCAATCCAGTTCGACCCAAATCGATCCGGGCGGTCGCAGTTAGCCGTCGACTCGCCCGTCCGAATTGATCCGAGCTATTTAAAAAACATCTTTTTCCATGCCAAGTATTTATTAAAATGTCAAATAATATGATGCTAATAACATACTATTCCTTTCAGTACCATCACATCACTCTCTTCTTTCAGAAATTATAAACCGACACCACATTATTGATCAAACATTTCTTCTTTTTGTCGTTGAAAGTGAGATGGTTGGAAAAAGTGTAGTCCGGCATCACTTGGCGACACATCGAAGCAATATAGTTCGAAATAATCACTCCACCACACAAGAGAAGTACGAAGACACACGTACAAGGACGGGAAAGTTGGACGATGAGACAAGTTCGGTGGCCAACCACATTTTTTTACTCTCTACTCCATCCAACATCCATTGTCTCTCCGCCGCAGCTCCTCACTTTCTTTCTAACAATCTTCACTTTGTTGATCTTTATTTAAATAAACAACAACACAAAATAGTCACTATGGAGCTCCATAACGAATCTCAAATCTCGGACTTACTCGTGGAATTCGATGAACTTGAAGACCAACTGGGCTTTTCCTCTGTAATGCTTCACCGAAAGTTGACTGGACTAATTTGATGTTGGCATATCGATCCACGGTTCGATTGGTTGACTTGGCCGATCGGATCGCAACCAGTCAACCTAGAAAGATTTTCGGATCAACGAACAAGTTGGGTTTGCCAACTTTGATTTCAATATGTTCTTGACGCATTAAAAGGTATTCGTTTACTGTTTGTACTTTTGCATATGTAGATAAATTCTCTCTCTCATTCAGTTAAGACAAACTTGTATCACACATAAAAAATAAAATTAGATGCAAATCAATATATTATCTTTAATGAAATTCTACCATATTATTGTTTCTATATTAGAGTCTACCTACTTTATTATTGTATGTATTAGAATTGTACTATAATACTGTATATCAGACCTGCTATTTGGTTTTGCTTATAGAAAGATAACGATATCTTTAGAGTATCTTTTTCTTTCATTTTTTAATATTTCGAATCTTATTTGTACTGGTAAGAATTCATTTGCTTCGGACTTGTGGTACAAATATTATGTCATATTTCGAATTAATCTCGTCTAAAGAGCTTATTCAATAATGGAGCTATTGGATAATTTTTCTTTTCTCCTTTATCAGCATCTACAAGTTGCTTGTGGATTAAACACTTAACCTTAAATTTTCAATAAGAGTTTATCTAAAATTACTAGTTTTTTAAGTTGATCTCTATGATTGAGGACTATTTCAGTTTCATGTACGACTGGTGTTCTCTATTATGTGAGTTTTGTTAATTATTATATTTGTTATACTTGTGTCTATCTCATGCTTCATCATCCAACTTCTTATCGTTGATAGTATATTCACTATTACGATTCACATTTAATTTAACATTACGGTAAGAGCTTTTGTTTTTATAGCATTTGTGAATATCTCTTAAATAAGATCTTATAGTCGACATCATTCCTTTTTCCCAATCATGTTTTAAATTCATAAATAAAATGAGATAACATAATGTAAGCATCATTATATTCTTGAGACTGATTGTGTGCTTTGTAATATTATATTATCTATATCTTACAACTACGTCTACAAAAGTCCTTTCCAATATTTTCACGCCGTAGTCTAAAAGGTATTCGTTTGCTCCTTGTACTTTGCATGTAACTAAAATTTTCTCGCATTCAAGCTAGTACAAAGCATTGTATCACCCAAAAAAGTTTTTTTAAAAAAAGAGCAGAAAGTCAAAATAGTCTCAATGAATTAGAACCCATTTACATTGGCTACAACGGGAAGACGGAGAATAAAATTGCATCCTAGGTGCATTTGGTAAGGAGAAAGCAATATAGATCAGAGAAGTTCGACAACAGATTACAGAGCATGGCATTCTGCAACAAGCAAAATTATTGCTATACACTTCCCCTTCCCAACAGGCAAAAGTTTTTATTTAGCACATACAAGGATCTTCAGATAGTTGGGCAAAAGTTTTTATTATTCATTTCTGTAAAATAAGATTAGAGCCTTTTGGCTTCTCCCAAGCAACAAAATCGTTTTCATTCCTCATCACCACATCCGTTGTGAGTTGTGACCAATATACTCCTCAACGAGTGAAGAACGTAGCCTACTGTCTCTTGCTTTCATCTTCCTGAATCCACGAGCTAAAAAATTTCATTCTATCCAATAAAATCTGATGCAAAACAACTCCATATAATCCAGAATGCAGATTTGTGGAACATAAAGAATCCCAGTGTAGCTGACTGTCTCCACACAATGATATTTCAGCTACCCACTACAGCCATCTGGATCGCAGAATACATATAGATAAATATCCATCACCTGAACCAATGCTGCCAGCTCATCACGACAGATTATACTCTTTAGTTACACAATACCAAACCTACTTTATGTGCAGCCTAGAGTTGACTTCCAGCTACTGTGTCAACTTTGTGCCATGTGTATTTGGAAAGAAAACTGTAACTGCTGCGACAAGAGCTTCTAAGATCATATTTTCTGCCAATCACATATGCTGCTGCAGTGTTGCTAAGAAGAATTAAAGAATTTACGATACTTACAATGATAGGTAGTCTCATTGGTACAAACACCTGAAACTTTGCAACTCTATGTAGCGCTTTCATCATTAGTAGTCTCGTCCAGAGCAAGAGCCAAGTATTCGGCAAAGCTTGCGCCATCCTTGAACTCCGTGCTTCTTCCAGTAAATCTAGCTTTCTTGGTAGTTATTGATTTAGGAAGCCAAGAATCCTGACCAGATTGAGGCACAAGAATGTTCCCAACCACAGGTTTTAAGTCCTTCCATGGATCTTCCACCATCCGCTTCACATAAAAATGTTCGGTTTTGTGTTCAGTTATTCCTTGATCACCTCTCCACCTCTTGCCACTCCTTCCAGGACCAGCTCTATTGCTGAAACTCCTCCCACCACCAAATCTTTCACAATCCCTCCCAGGTTGGGGACTACTGCCAAATCTCCCTCCAACCATCCTCCCAATATTTGGACTGCCTATGGACATGTCACTCATACGGCTGCCACCTCTTCCTGTGCTGCTCAAGAGATTGTGGCCTTGCCCAAAGCTAGGGCTCCTAAAAGCACCTCTTGGCTGGTGGAAGTTGTAGCTACGTCCAGGAGAACCATAAGAGCTGTTCCAGGACTGAGGACTAGAAAATTCGCCTCCTCTATGCACCAAATAGGGACTTCCATATTGAACAGGAGTTCTCCACGAATCACTTTGGTGACTACTAGGAGATTGATTCATACAGGGAGTAGTAGGCGAGCCAGCACAGTACAAAGGTCCTGAGCATTCAAAAGAAGAGATTCAGCATAATACAAAGCACTACAACTAGCTTTCTTATGAAATGCAGATAAACAGCGTGTTATTTTTTTAAGAAAGTAGAACAATTGACAACTAAATTATATTCAAATTTGGTAATTCACATCTAGTTAAGATAAAGTTCTTGTCACTAATACAGCATAAGGACAGGAGAGAAAAAATATATCAGAGGAAATAGATTTTTGTACGGTCTTTTAGAGAATCACAGATTTGGATAATGATAAATCAACACACGCTATGCAATTAAAGAACTAGTGCAAAATGCATTTTGGCAATATCATAAAATCCAATTATTCAAACAGCACCATCTAGAACTTTAGCTCTGGATGAGCCTAGGTGCAGCATTTCTAGAGAGCTCGGTATGGAAAAGAGTAAGAGTGTCTCATATGTAAAGCAGGCAGACTCATTGTATAAATGAATAGACAACTGAGATTTTGTTTTGCACTACGGGCATGTTTAGTTGACATGGAAGTTGAGAAAAGTCACTTCCATTGGCCGAAAATTTCACTTCCTCCACTTCTGTGTTTAGTTGCATGGAAGTGAAGGAATGCACTTTTCTTCACTTCTCTAAAACGTATTTTGTATTATTTTGAGACATGACCTCCATGCCCTCTTGGTCGGAAGTGGATGACTTCCATAAAAGTGAAATATCATAATAATAATAATATAGCTTTAATGATAATATGATAATAATGGACACTTAATACAGTTAACGAGAAACCTAATACTAATTCAGAATCTCAACACTACCACCTAAGCACATCTATAGTCATGAGTAGGTCTTGACACTACAGAAGGTGATGCACAGTTTATAAGAACTCCAGCAAAAAGAGGCTATGAACTAATCAAAATTGTTAAATTTGCGAAATAATTATCTGACACGGACCATATATGAGAGAACATGTTCATGACCAAATCCTTCTTTATACGATAATAGCAGAATGAAGCACTTTTCTGCAAAACACAGGAACAATTAAACAGACAAGCAGAGGGCTTCAAGTTAGCTCTAGCTTCTAACTAAATGCTTGTTTTCTTCCCATGCAGTATTCAAAATTGTGAAAGACCTAAAGTCTGAAGAAAAGTGATGGTTGCAAATATTTAATTTTAACATAACCTATCCACTTTGTAATGGCAATAGCAAACTTTTTGTCTTCCCACCTTTTCCTTGTAGAAAGAAGTCGCCCACCTCTCCTTCTCACTCCTATTTACCTCCCTTAAAGTCAACAAGGTTCATTTAGTGTTCCCTTCCAATTATAATATATCTTCAGATGGGAAGATGGCAGCTGTGGTACAGAAACTCCCTTTCAATGAGTGAATAGAGGTTGTAGAATGGCTTACTTCTCCCAAAAGGGAATCAGATGGCCAATTATTTGTCTAAGCAAGTTCCTTGCAAGAAAAGATATAAAGCATAAATTTATCTATCTAACCAATTCTCATACAAGTAAGGCTATAAAGCAACAAGCTGTAAGAACCAAACTTTCAAACCCCGAGATTTAGCATCAAGAGATTTTATGTTATAATCTTAGCTAGTATACAGATACAACACCCTACCATACGCAAATTTCATGTATAACCTTACACTTGTACAGATGTAGGCAAATTGGAAAAGAATGAGAAATTCTATCATGTCAATCAAGGATATTCAATTAGAGTATCGTCATAAGCTAAAAAAGAACTTATCATCGGGTTCTTACTTTCTTCTCATGACAGATCAATTCAAAAAATTGAACAAATTAAGTGTTTTCAATTTTGATTATGTGCTTTGTTGTTAAATATGTTCTTACTTACACCAGAGTTTTTACACCGAACCAAAGCTTATTCAGACACTTACAGCATCTTTTCACCAATGTAAGGCACAAATTGTGTTTGTGAATAGGGAACTAGCATAACCATCTTCAAGGCGCAAACTTACTCTAAAGCTCAACTCGAGGGCCTAGGTACACCAAGGTGCTAAATTTCAAACATTAACATACATAATAAGGAACTTAGATTCTCACTTTCTATTGTTTTCATAACATCCTCAGACATGGCTTCCTTAACTTCCAAAAATATGCCCAGAAAGTGTAAACCGTTATTTCTCACGAATTTTTTTTTTAGAAGGTACTTCCTTTGATATTGGAAGAGATACAGTCGCAAAGATGGAGTCTTTTTTAGATACGAACGAGAATTACAAACACCAATTACAAACAAATTTGGCTGCATTGAGCGACAGGCAAAAAAGTTTAAGCTATTATCTTTTACCAAAAACTCAAATTCCACTAACCAATTCTTGCAGAAATTAGACTAATCCACAGACACAGTTAAGCAAACGACCAAATTTTTATTCACGGTTTTTTCAAAGAAAAGGTTTTACCACTAGGTCTAGGAGAAGGGTTATAACCACCGCCGCTTGAGCTCCACCTTCTGTTTACAGAAAAACCAGACATTGGATTGCTGTAGTAATCAAAGCGTTGGGCGACGGAAGGCGAGCTCTCTGTTGGAGATTGAGTTAGAGAGAGAGAGTTGGCAAGCTGTGCCGGGGGAATAACGGGGGAAGCATCAGCTGAAGCGGCGGGTGAAGAAGCTGCTTGTTCCCTGAGGTATTGCAGCCGCTCCCTTCTCTTCACGGAGTCCTCTTCCATGATTGAAATTGAGGAAAGTATTTTTGCTTGAATCAGAAAAAACACAAAAAAGTTAAAAAAATAAAGGAGAACGAAGAAGAAGAAGAATTACGAAAGTAAGTTAGACTTTGATGTTTCGGAAGATTTAAGAAAAGAAATTTTCTTAGAATAAAAAATATTTTATAAAATTTTAAAAATAATTCTACTTATTTATCAAAAAAATAATAATATAATAATAAATTTTTATTATGTAAAATATTTTTTATTTTTAAAAATTTTTGCATAATTATAAAAAATTTATTAAAAAATATAAAATAAGATGAAATGAATACGAGTTGAAAGCATTTTCAAACACCTAGAATGCTAGAAAGTGACCCTAAAGATAAAAAAAATATGACGTTCACTTGAATGGGCGGAGGTGAACAAAAAATCATTAAAATCTATTTTAAAAAATCAATAACAATATATTCAATACTATTTCTTAATTAACTTTTTCACAAAAAGTGATTTTTAACTTCAACTTTTGAATCTTAGTTTTTACTTTTTAAGAAATCTACTTCTTAAAACTCGCATTCACTCTTAAGGAAGACAATAGCAAAAACTTATTTCACTTATTTACTAAAACGTTTGGTTTAATTTATTAAGTGTTTTTCATTCCAACAAAACACCTTGCGTTTTCTAGTAAATGTTTTACATTATTTTGTAAAATTTTATATAAATTCGAAATATATAAAAAAAATGTCTATTCTAAAATTTTATATGTATACTTTTTATTATTTTTTAAATCAAAAAAGTTAAACTCGTTTCAAGAAAAAATTTTAAAATATTTTTAATTTAAAAAAACTCCTTATTATAGGTACTTTCAAGTCATCCTTAAAGGTGATGTTTGAGAGTGTTTTTCAAACTTACTTTAGTTTTAACTTTATCTAATCACATGGCAGCACCCTATCAATCACTATTACTGATGATTGTTGCTACTATTCAAAGTAGACAAAATCGAATAAACAATTTCAAAAAAAAGAAAAGGAAGTTTGTCGCAGTCGTCGTCATCGACCCCTAGCTCTGTCGAGCTACCATATTGTTACAGTCTTCTTACCTCACGCCGGTTGGTTTTGACATCTCAACCGCGTCGTGCTATGCCGTACCGTCTCTCCTATCTATCCTGTCGTCTCTCTTACCACGTCAGATCTCCTGTTAGATCTAGTCTAATCGTTGGGTCTCTCTTGCCGCACCAAATTCCCTCTAAGATCTAGTTTGATCGCCGACTAACAATTACCTCTACCAGTCTAATCAACAAACAAAAGAAAAGGGAGGGGTGGTTGTGTCAGAGACTTCAGTTATTATCCAATCCAAAGGTGCCTCAATGAAGATATTATTATTAATGATTCTACGTATGATATTTTCTTCAATTAATGGAGATGAATATTGCTGAGAGAGAAACTCTCCTATATTTGTGGCAAGATGAAATCACTAATTAATCAAAAAATAGATATACAAAATGGTATGCTGAAAATTTAAAAGTCAAAAGATGGCAGAAATGCTAATATTTTAGAAACTATAAAGTGTTATTTAGGTTTATCCACTGCTCGTAAAATTTAGAGTACTGTATCGAAGACTTTTCATGACGGGACTGATGAATAACGTGTACTCTCTTTGAATAAAAAAATCTTCACCATTAAACAAAGTAGAAGATATCTTTCTGAATATTATAGAGTATAAAAATTTTCAAAAATTAAACTTTTCAAAAAGTAGAAGATCCCATTTAGAAGAGCTACATTTTGGTTCATCACGAGGAGATGCATCTTTTACTCTGAAAAATAAATTTGAAAATTCTATAGCTTCCGCTATGGTGGTGCAAAGTAAGTATGATAAAAAAACCTAACAATTCTAAAATGCAAATGAGTCTCCCTATAAATATAATCATTGTAATCAAAATGGCCATATAAAAAATAGATGTTTTGAGTTTATTAGGTATCCAAAATTGTGGGACCATTATCATGATACGGAAGCGAAATTCAACAAAAATTCTATTGCCACAGTTATTGAAACAAAGACAGAAAAGTTGGTGCTAAACATGCCTTAGCTTTAACAGAAAAATTCTATACAAGTCTTAGCCCTTAAGCCTTCATCACAAAATTTTATTTCTACTGCTAATAGTAATTGGACACTATTATAGGTGAATGATTTGTTTCCCCATGAGTATTTTGAGTTTAAATTCTATTTTTAATCGTTCCATTTCTGAGTTATAATCTTTATTAGTTTCTCAAATCATTAAAATTTTATTTTGTGTTGTAATTTTTTAACTTGAATGTTGTGTGTTTAAAAACCTCTGAACAAAGCAGTCCATTAGTTGTGGGATTAAGTGAAAGCAATTGTATTATTTAAATTTGGTGACAAAGGGCTTTGATAAACTACGTCAAGCATTGACATGGATGGTTCAAGGGATGAGAAGATGATATTGGACATTTGGTTTTGGCATCGACGTCAGCGATCTAAGACATACTTCTTTTGGTTATTTAAAAAAATTGGTTTCAAGTTTATTATAAAACTTGATATTTCGAGTTTCAAGTGTGATCTTTGAGAAATAGCAAAGCCGTCGTACTTCATTTTAATTATATTTGAATAAAAGTCAACCCTCTAATGTTTAGGGTTCATATAAAATTACTATTTAGTTGGATCACGCTGGTTTATTATTTTTATATCTGATTACAATAGATGACTTAGTTGTACTTGATGGAGTCCAAAAAGTGAAGTGAATGAGTTGTTTAAAAATTTTCATAATATAGTTCATACCCTGATCAATGCACGGATCAAATTCTTCACAATGATAATGGTAGCATCAATGTAATTAACTCCTAAAGCTTTGCAATTCCTATTCCTAGTGTACGCTGCACATAAAAAAGGATATGGTGTTATCATCCTCTAACTAAACTAATATTTGTAAAGTGGATGTTATCTTTCATGATTATATGCAATTTATTTTTCTTATGAGCCTAAATTTTAGAAAAATAATTATGAAGAATTTCAGACTGAATTATGAGTTTTATACTTTTTAAGAAATTAAATTTTCTAAGTTTGACCAAGATATGAATGACTTCGATATAAGTGGTAGATGTGATGACTCCGAAAATGGACCAATTAATCAGAATTTGAGTAATAATGGACATTAATAAATTGAAGATGTGGCACTAATTTCAGTTCTTTCTGAATTCCTCACTCTACAAGTAACCGATATACTTAACTAATTGCTTGTTGAAGATGTTATTGAGTTAGTGTCTATTTTTTAAAAGGCAACTACCATAATATAGTACGAGAGATATTCCTAAATCTACATATGAATCTAAAATTTTTAATATAGTGAAAAATTATATGAGTCGTTATGTGTCTATCATCGGATGGTAGAATCAAATAAGCCATTTTTAAATCAATTATATACGGTATCTATTTCTAATAGTTTACACAAAGCCTTAAATGATCTCTGGTAGAAAGCTGCTACAGATGAGGAGATGAAATCTTTGCAAAAGAACGAAGGTTGAAAAATCATTATTAATCTTCACCAGGAACGAAAATTATTAGATGTCGATAGATTTACATTATTGAAGTATAATACAGATGGTGCAATTGACGTTTTAATTGAGGTTGGTGGTTAATGGGTGCAATGAAACCTATAAAATTCATTATATATATACATTTGCACTTATAGCTAAAACTAATACAGTTCGAATCTTATTATTTCTAGCTGTGAATTTTGATTAATCATCACAATAATTTAATATGAAGAAGGCTTTCCTATATCAGAAAATTATCTGAAGAAATCTAAATGGACCTTCCTTAACGATGTGTCATATGGTTTAGAAGATTCATAAAGTCTGTGATAACCTTTAGGTGCCGTTAGAGTAATTCGGATCACATATTAGTTTTGAAGAAATAATAAAAAAAGATTACTATACTTATTGTACATGTAGATGACGTGGTAGTTATAAGGAATAATCCAAAAAAAAAGAAAGACATACAAGATTACTTATCTAGAAAATTTGAGATAAAATATTTTGATCCATTTAAATACTTTATTGGAATTGAATTGTCTTGATCTAGTTAAGAATTTTCTATATCAATGAAAGTATACTTTAGACTTATTGGAGGAGACCGATATGTCAGCATGTTAACTAGCTATTACACTAGTATAAGAAGGTCTAAAATTATTTATTTCATATACTAACTAATAAAGAAGATACTTAAGACTTATAGAAAGATTGATGTATTTAGCGCATATAAGACTAGATCTTGTATATGTATTGAATATTGTCAACCAATTTATATATAATCATGTGGAGCAACATATAATGCTGTGCAAGGTTGTCAGGATCAGAATTTTATGTAGGATTGTTTCGCTTGTGTAGGATCGTAAAATCGAAAGTTTAAATAAGATCGTAAGATCTTACTTATCGATAATTTTTTTATAAATTTATTTAATACTTTTAAAATTTTAGATAGTATTTATTATAATTGCTGAAAACTAAATACATATTTTTTTTATATTTCATCTTAATGTAATAAATTAACAATGTTCATATTTGTAACAGATAAACTATATCATTAACAGTTTTTTATATTCATTTAGCTCATTATCGCAATATCTTTATATATTATATCATTATTTGTAAATGTACACTTATACCATATTTAAATAAATCTAATTCCTTATGTAATCAAACAATCTGTCTTTATCACCTCAAAATAAAGAAAAAAATATAATTCAAAATACCACCATATAGAAAGTATTTTGCTCTTATAATAAACCCCTCACTAAATAAACTAAACACAACCGCACCCGCTACAAACGACGATTGATCTTAACTATTTTAGCTTCACTCAAAATCTCTCGAGAGGTCTTCTGATTCATGAAATTTTTTATAAGTTGAAATCGTAATATCGAAAGTAAAATCGGGATCTTAAGGATTTTAGGATTAAGATCGAGATTTTATAGATTTGAAGTAAAATCGGGATCTTGTATCAAGTAGGATCATTTTGTTGATATAAAATCGTAAAATCATAAGATTTTAAAATTTAAATCAAAATTTTAACAACCACGATGCTGTGATACGTTTGAGATATTTGAAGTTTGCTTTATAAAAGAGAATTTTATTCACAGAAAATATATATTATCAGAAGGTATATATAGTAATGCTGATTGAATTGGATCAATTGATGATAAGCGATCTAGTTCAGATTACTTTATCGTTGTGGATGTTGAAAAATAAAAATAGAATATTGTATTTCACTCGAGTGCAGAATTGAGTTTAAAGTCATAGCACTTGAATTTTGTAAAGCATTATAGTTGAGACTTTTTTAAATTACACATATAACCAACCAATTTAACTCTGATGTGATAATAAAGCAGCATGTAATTAGCATATTTCTTCTAACAATGATCACACAAAATGTGTTAAGATAGAATAATTTTTCGTAAAGAAAAAGTTACATGAAAATTTTTTAGAAGTAGCTAAGATTTGATCATAAGATCAAGTTTTCGATATTCTCACGAAAATAGTTTCAAAACATATATTTTAAAAATTTTTTTAGACAAATTAGATATGTGTGTTATTTGTACATCAACTTGAAGAATAGTATTGAAATTTTTTTAAAATATTCTGAGTTGATAGTTTTCAAACGAAGAAGTTGTATTTATATATATTGTAATTCTTTTATACGGAAAACTATATGGTGTGAAACGTTTTACATTGTATCCAATTAAAAAACCATTGCAAGAACATAGACTTGACGTGATTGTTGCCGACATTCCCTTCCAATGGACCACGATAATAGCGGAATATCTTTTAAAAAGTCGTTGTTTTATGTAAAAAATGCTATATCATATATCTACAGTAATAACCCTAAAAGATATAGTTCTTTACATTGGAAAGTAAATTTTATTTAAAAAATTATTTTCGAATAATTTTTTATTAATAATTTTTGTAACCTTTTATGATAATATATATTTTTGTAACTATAATAGAATAAAAGATACATTTTATTATAGTTTAAATTTGAAAATAAATTTTAATTCTATAGCTGATTTTTAAAAAATAAAAAATAAATATTTATGACAACACAAATAGCTCTTGCTGTGACTTTCAGACAATAGAAATGCTTGCCAGATGCCAGTGCTGAAATAAAAATAATTTTAAAAACAAATACATGTAAAATTTTTCATAAAATGAATTTAATTATATCTAAAATAATAATAATTATTATAAATATAAAAATTTTATAAATGTAATTAATCTGTATTTTAAAATTTTTTGAAAATAATATTTATTGAAAAATAAAAATTTTATATAAAGTTTTCGTAATTAGTGTATAAGCGACTATAATGTATGGAGTGATTGCCTGGAACTTGGTTTGGTGTCCGCTAAACTTGCAAGCTTGATCAAAAAACTTTTTAATTGTCGACAGACCTCTTTGAGCCACTTTGAGTTTTGAGTCCAGCGAATCAAAACCTAATCCGTTCGAGGGGAGCAATCTCTCGTCTGAGTTGCCTCTCCGCTTCAGCAAATTTTCTTCCACCGGATTTCTCTCTCTCTCTCTCTCTCTCTCTCTCAGGTACTCAATGTTTCTAATTGTCGGAAATTTGTTAGTTTTCTTTTGAACTCAAGTATGCTTTCTTGAATCAAGTAATTTGCTGCATTTTCAAATTCTTGACCTAAAGTTGTTGGATAAATCAGGTTAGGTTGTCTCTGGGATTCTGGAATTAATGTCTACCTGGGGTTTTACATGTTGTAATCTACCAACAAGAGGATTCACTTCGGTACTTGGGTTGCTTTCGTCTCCTTTTAATTATGGTAACTTGGTGGTGAAGGATGACAAGTACTTCATCAACCTAGCAAGGTACAAGACTTTCGATGAAAATGTTACGGATTTTCTTCTTTTTCTGTTTACATTTGTCTTGAACTGTCGATGAATGTTGATCTAAATTTCTGTTCCAGGAAGCATCATGTTGGTGTACTACAATTGTCTGTTAAGAAGAATATGAAAATCAAAAGTGCAATGGATTCTTCCTTTGGTGATATGTCTGAGAATTCAAGTGGTAATTTTTGGCGAACTTTCCGTTGGAGAAAATAACTTATATGCCTTACATTTAGGAGCTGTTGGTATAGCTATATGTGATATTCTTCGACATCTCCTGGATCAGACTGATATGAATGTTTCACAAATGTATCACGGTTACTTTACTACAATTCCTACCAAGAGGAAATTTGATTAAATGAAACTCACATGTAGTGGATTCTACTGAAATGGCTTGCTTACAATGATGCATACTACATCACTATTTATAGGTAAAGCTAAACTCTTCAACTCTTGTAACCTAATCGGCATTACTCTCTGTAATGACCTCTACTGACTACATAAGGTGCAACCATTCACACACCAGTACACATTCGTTTTAGGAGTAATTAAACATATTGACAAAGAGTTACAACTCAATGAGTTTCACTAACGCATATTGACAAAAAGTTACAACTCAATGAGTTTCTCTATGAACTAAATGCCTTATTAAAGTTGATTTAAATTCTAACACAGACAACTTCAAGAACACCAGACTTCCTTTTGTAGGTAGTTATGTTTTTGGTGCACATGAAATCTGTAGGCTTAATCCTACTGTACATACCATGAGGCAACTTAAAGTTAAAAGGACTACCAGTCTCTTAATGGCAAAGCAAAAACCCCATGACAGTCAAAAAGACTTGCACTACTATAAACTTCCTTGCATCCCCAAATACTTGGCTTACCACGTCTAATGTAAATGATGCTTTTATTTGGGAATTGATGGTTAATTTCAACATTTTTAAGAGTTCCCTTCTAATAAGCATGTGTTCTTTTAGTTGTGTTCCCCAGAATTAATGTAAAGGATCCATACAAAAGGCTGGGAATTAGTCGTGAAGCATCTGAAGAAGAAATTCAAGCAGCAAGGAATTTTTTGATGAATCAATATGCAGGTCATAAACCAAGTGTTGATGCAATTGAATCAGCTCATGATAAGATTATTATGGAGAGCTTCTATGCAAGGAGAAGACCAAAAATTGATATCAACAAGAAAGTAAAGGCTGTGTCTCAATCCCGTTTTATTCAAGCAGTCACAAGTAGATTTCAAACTCCATCTAGAAATGTTATCTTAAAGACATCAATTGCATTCCTGGTGCTTGGAGCACTCACTGCTGCTTTTCCAACGGAAGAAGGACCAACACTCCAAGTAGCCGTCTCGTTTATAATGTCAATATATTTCTTTCATATGCGGCTTAAGAGTAAACTGCGAGCATTCTTATATGGGTATGCATCTTCATCTTCTACAAAGTTCAGTTTTATCATATACTAATTCAGAGAGGTGCTTTTGAATTGATTTTATTTGCATTACAGAATCAATTGTGCAAGTGTAGCTGATCATATTCTAGACATCAATAACCTATTTCAGGAGAAAGATGGCCTTTCTGTTGTTGTATATAAAAAAAGTATATTTTACATGAATCACGTCATAGGGTCAGGGAACGTGATGCTAGGTTGGTGTGCACCCGTAATGCCCTAATCCCTGTCAAATCTTTATTCCATAGGTTCTTTGTAGTAGGATCTATATCGCCTATCCGACCTAGTGAAATAAGGTTAAGAATCTATACTTGGTGATGTTGACATAAAGGTTCTCATGACTCTTATTTATTTTGTCTTTTGCTGGAGAAGAGAGCTATTTTTTAACTCAACTACAATATTCATGTTCGAACAACATAAATAAACATATTCATTTTCTTTTACTTATTATATTTTGGTTTGGGTATGGTAGTTCTAATAAGCTATACTCAGTTTTCCCGCAAAAAACTTCAATTTCAAAATTCAAAATTCAAAACTTAAAATTTCACTTCCAAACTAACTCTTAATACGAAGTAAACACAAAAACTTTTACCGAACTCACTTTCAAACTCCAAATTCACTTTTACAAACTCACTTTCAAAAAGTGAGTTTAATAGTAGACACGCCTAATTTTCTGAAACAAAATTGGTTAGTTTTCACACATATTAGTACTGGTTTCTCAGCAAGCTAAACCTTGTGGAAAACGAAAGGTTGTAGGTCTAGTTGATATGGAGTATGGAGCATAAACAGAGTACCATGTGTTCTTGTATCTAGTCTATACAGCGAATGTTAAGGAAATCTTCATTTTTGAAGGAAATTCTGACTATTTATATCCTATGAGTTTTTTTATAAGTTTTCATGATGATGACACTGTATGCCTAGAAAAGGAGTTCTGCATACTAAAATTAATCATTTGATTAATTTGTTAAACCTGCGTAAGTCATGCCGAGGCTTTTGAAGAGATTGGAACAACTTGAGTTTGTGGAGAACTTGAGTTGTTTGTATACTTAATTTGAGCAGGTTACATGATTTTAGTATTCGGTTGTATAGGTTATTCAGAATGTCTCACATCATGCTTGATATATAACCATTAAAACTCTTAAAAGCTAAATTAATAGTTAACTTGTGAGAATCTGTAGAACACTTGAGAACTTGTTCCACTTAAATATCTCGATTTGATTTCTTTAATAAATCCACACTGCTGTTATGCGGAGGCTTGATGTTGACCTCCTTGATAATCTGTAGGTTTGGTGATAGAGTAACTTGTTTTAGTTTTTGAGGATAGGTGTTGAAGTTGGCTAGCAAGTTGTTCGTCATTAATTTAAGTAATACATAGATAAATTTATTAAATGACTTTTACTTGCAGTTACTTTTTGTCTTTGCTTCAAATTCCTTTAGGACATGGTGTTCGTATTAGACCTACAAATGTAATATGTTGGATCTTTGAAGGAGATCTTTTCTGTGCTTCTAAATATCCAGGAAAGGTTAATACAGTTGGTGGAATTATATATCTCTGTTGTACCATAACAGCTACTTAACCAAAATGAGCAAAACATGGATTGTCTGGGCCTTATCTTAATGGAACAACAGTAGAAACGTTATACAAGAATGAGGGTGTATGACAGGGTTGTCCTTGTTCTTGGGCATGTTTACCTTGAGGTGAACTCACTTTTTTGGAAGTGAGGTTAGAAAATTAAATTTAAAATATTTAATAGAAATAAGCTTTTAATATTAATTTGTATTAAAAGTAAGTTTTAAAATTAAAATTTGAAAACAAATTTTTTAATAGAAAAAAATTATTTTAATTTTTTTGTTTATTTTATATTAAAAGTGAGTTTGAAAAAGTGAAGTTTTGGTGGTAGGTAAACACGCCCCTTATGTAAGTGACTTTTCTATAAAAGAATGGAATATAATAACAAATGAGGAGAATCTTTTGTATTCATTTTTTGTTTCTTTTAGAATATGATAAGAGGATAATTTAAAAGCAAATAACATTCATCCAGCTAAGTTGTGGATATAGTTTGTCAATTTCTCTTTCATCACTTTTAATTCCATAAGTTTGACAACAAGTGTCTCTAAACAAAGTTAGCAAGTATTTGCATAATGTATAGTGGAGAAATTTTGTGTTCTAACTTTTGCAGATCCTGATTTTGTTACCACTACTTGAAGTAACCCTTCAAGAAAATGAATTTCGTACCAATAAGTGTTACTCTTCCTTGTAGGTATCAGTGGGGGTATTCGTTTGGAATAATTTGGAGTTATGATTGTCTTTAACTAGAATTGTTTATTTAATTCTTTCCAAATTAAGTATGTGATCTTAATCATGTTAGATCTCACTATTGAGTGTCGAAATAAAACATGACTGTTTTAGCAATAAAGAAAGGTAAGAAGTTTGATTAACTATCCATTTCTTATGCTGGCTTGCTAGGTCAATTGCTTTGAAATTGAAGTAATAGACAGATCAAGGTAAGATGGTATTCTACATGGAAATATTTTACTTTCAGCTAGTTTCTCATCCCAAATCATCACAAAAGTTAATATCTTTCCCTTGAGAAATTATGGTAAACACTCGGTACATCAATTTAATAGTATGTAAAAATGGTAGTTCCAAAGATAAAAAGGAATTACATACATCAGATAGTCTATTTCTGTACAAGATAGAATGTTGTGTATGTAAAAATCAGTAGACTCAACTAGGTTTTCTCAGGTATGTCCTTTTTTTTGTCTTTGAGTAGACATTTGTTACAAACCCGCTTAACTTGAGTTGGTGTTCCTAGCATATTATATACTTTTCCCTATATGTTTTCTATTCTTTTGTAGATTACGAGAATAAAATAATAGCTCCTCCAATTATCCTTCTATAATTTTCGACTGTTTTATCCTATGGTTTCACTAAAGCTTAGCCTCTAGGTTTTGTTAGGACTTTTGGGAAACATAGCAGTACTAGAATTAATACTCTTCTGATAATTCGACAAACAACTTTCTCAAAGTTAATCTATCAACACACACACACACAAAAACTACTTCACCCAATTTATGATTTAAGTAAGATACATACAACCATTACAAGGACAACTTATCTCCACCCCTTTGTCTTCATCACTATTCTAATAATTTGTTTCATTTGTGCTTGATGTTGAGGAGAACTAATGGGAATAGATGTGGTTGCTCTTGTTGTTTCGTTCAATTTTCTTATGTTCTTGGCTACAATGATGAAACTTATCTCCTCCACTTTATCTGCATCATTATTCTAATAAAATTTTCTTATGTTCTTGATGCTAAGGAGGATTGATGGGGATTAATTGGGTAGGATCACTAAAAAGAGCTAATGCCTCAGGTTGCTAGTTGAGTTAGAGCATTAGAAAGGTATGACAGGAAGTAAATACTAGGACCTCAATCTTTTCAATGCTATCTCAGTAAACAAAATTTACAGGCACATGGAGGCAATAGCAAAGGTAGCAAAGCATTTAGGACTGTTGTTGTACGAGAGCATATCCTGGGAAGTTTTTTTTTCCTTCTTTTCTCTAGATATATATATATATATATATATATATATTGCTTCTTACAGGAGTGAGCTTGAAAACCTGACTATGTCTTCTGCAGTCAGAGATTTGTTTTTTGTACCTTAGGTGATTATGTTGATACTTAGTAGGTGATGAAATGCTTACTCCAACAGTTTGTTAAGCTTTTAATGTCGCTACTAGAGGCGAATCACATGTTAAGATTGAATAATCTCTTCCATTTAATTGCATTTCTACAAGGAAGTATGGCTGCTGCTTTCATCTTCACAGAGAGAAGACGCCAAGTTTTTTTATTAGTAGATTCAATGTTTTTTATATCGCAAATTAAGGTTCTCCAGTTATGTGTTCGTCTGTGCTTCAGTTCCATGAGTTGCTCATGCCATGTGTCTTTCAGGGTTGGAGCGTTTATTGTTTCTTGGATACTGGGAACCTTCCTGATGGTCTCTGTTATTCCACCTTTGCCTGTCCTCAGAGGACCAAGAAGTTTTGAAGTTGCCTCTTCTCTGCTAAGCTATGTTCTCTTATGGATATCATCTACATATTTAAAGTAGAAATTCTCAAACACTGGTGTCTCCTCTTCTGTAAAGGCGGAGAAAAAATTTTGTTTTCTTTTGGTTACATTAGTTGTCTTCTTTGCATGCAACACTCTTTATGTTACTGATGCTTCTAAAGTCTTTTCAGAAAAGGAACAGAAATTACATTTTGTCCAACAACAAGCATGTCAATGAGGTGTTTGGTTTAGGTTGAAGTTGCTTTTATTTTTCTGCTTTCCCCTCCTATCGATCTTTCTTTATGTCTACCATCTTATTGTTAAGAACCTATGCTTACAGTAAACCCAGTTTCGCCCAATACACAGCTCTGTATCTTGAGAAGGCCATTATAATGTAGGTGACTAATTATATGAGTGCTTTGGCAACATTATGGTCCTTTTGAATTTGTTGTATAGGTATCACTGTCGATTTAAGTTCTTAACTGGTGCACTATTTTCCTTTTGCATTGAGGATAGTTCATCTGCACCTATACATATCCTGGTTTTAGTAGTAGTAGTAAATACGGTCTTTTTAGTCCTTGAATAAGAGGATGTTTGCGAGTACATTTCAGAAACACACCCTCTGTTAATTAAAAAACAATTTTGTTAATAGTTTAGATTTTTTTGTTTTTCACTTTAGATTTTATAGATGAATTGTGTATTATAAAATTTTTATATGTATTATTTTTATTATTTTTGTGGTAAAAAAAAAATTTGTTTTCCGAAAGCTGTAAACTAATTTTTGTATAAATACTTTTGTATATGAATAGATGGTGAGTAATGAAGTGTTTGTAGCTAAGGATGGGAATAAACTGTTGAAATGTAGCTCAGTGAAAATCTGTGAGTTGATTCTGTGCAAAGTAGATTTATAATTTACTTATAAATTACTATTTGTTTTTAAAAAATTTAGAACTAAAAACTTAATCTGGAACTGATGTATAATAACAATTTATACAGTGAATATATGTAATAAGTAAATTAACGTATAAAATTAAAATTTAATGAGAATTTAATGTTGATTTTATTAACGATAGATATTTATAAGTAAATATATTTTAAAAATTATTACTTAAAAAAATTAAATTATACATAAAAGTAATCTGAGGAAGCGTTTGGAAGTATTTTTGAAATAAAGTTTTTTTTATAATAGAAGGTTTTTTGTTCTTTTTCAAAAATACTCATTTTTTTTACTTAAAAAATAATAAAAATAAATAATAAAAAAATTTACTATGTAAAATTTTTTTATATTTTAAATTTTTAAATAAATTAGATAAAATTTTATAAAATATATATTAAAAAATATAAATTAAAAATTTTAAATAGTATTTTTCTAAAATGGAGTGTCAAATCCCTTATTGCCGTGTAATATAGATGGCATGTTAGATTTGCAGTTTGTGAGATTATTGCTGTTAGAGTATTGTAATATGTTCATAGTGTTTGTAATTTAAAACTATGATTATGTTGAAAAGTTTAAAAGTACACACATATGTTGCCTTTCTGGATATATTAAAATAGTTAAATCATGTAATTGTGTTTCTTGGGTCAATAAGATCATTTCAGTAAAGATCAGATTTTATAGTTTATTTATAATTTATAATTATGATTTGTTGAAAAGTTTATTAGACAACATATATATTGTTTTGTTGAAAAGCTATTAGAGTTATATATATTGTGTTGTTGGATTGTAACTATTAATAAAAAAAATGTTAATTCATTTTTAAATTTTATAATAACCAAATAGGAAAACTCATCTTTAAATACAACTCAAACATAATAATTGAATTCATTTCTAACCTACTTTTATCGAACTTTATTTTTATAAAATTTACTTTTAGAGAACTTTACTTTTAAGAAACCGCAACATACCTTGGTGCATTGAACAAAATCTAGCAATGAACTTCTTAGGCTAGCGTTTCATTTATTTTCTTATAATTGTGTCCTGGTACATGAACGATTTATTATAAAAGCTAGATTGTAATTCTAATTTGATATCAAGATTTTGAATTGTATTCTTGTTTAAATCAAATTTATTAATGATAAAATGTTTACTCATGAGATAAATGTAGAAAAACATCAATTATATAATTACTAGATCAAAAACACAAATTAGAATACACATTATAGTAATCCAAAGATGCAAGATAAGTATTATTATTTGTATAGTACTCAAAAAAAGAGGTAACAAGATAGTAAGATATCCAACCATCTCATTTTAACATTCTACAAGTCAATAATCACTCAAAAATTATCATTAAGCTAGTAAGAAAGTATCTAGAAAACAACCAAATATGTTTGACTAAAATGAGTGTAGCTTATTATTTCCACATTAATAATATCATTAACTATCAAGGCACCAAATATCTCATTATAGCATTGTATAATGCAGTAATTTCATTGGGACAGTAAGAAAGCATTTAGCTAATAACCAAGTCTATTTGGATAAAATTAGTGTAGCTTATATATCAACAATGATAATATCATATATGTCAATAATAATAATATCATTCACCATCAAGACATATGTAGGATCAGATTCTCAAGCTAAAATAATTGGCTAATTCTCTAAATTGACTAGTTTATTTTTCACTCGAGCACCAACCTTTGGCACCTTTACTACTACCTAAGTGAATGGCTAACCACGTAGGGTTAGCATCCTTTACTTATAAGCACATCTATTTCATCACTCAGTCAATGCGAGATTATTAGGGAGCGTGGTTTGTTAAGCACATTAAATTAGAGTTTATTTGGACCAACAAAAAATGAGTTGCTTGCCTACTTCTAAATTAACCATACTATTTTTTATTTGGACAGTATTTTTAGATCCTCCGCTATTAATCTGAACCTAATCCAATTTGCAGCCAACAATCTCCTCCCCATTAATTCGCCAGGTGATTCCAACCTATCGGACTATGACACCAATTATTAGATCAAATCTTTGAGCTAAAATGATTGCCCAACTCTCTAAATTAACTAGCTCATTTTCACTCGCGCATCCATCTCTATCCTCTCCGCTACTAATCTGAGCATAACCCAACCCCTCTACTTGCCACAAATTCAAGGCGAGTTGCTGACTCATTTCTAAGTTAGTTTTTTATTTAGATACCATCCCTGTGCTCCTCCACTACTAACTTAGGTCTAACCCAATTTGGAAGCCCAATAATATTCAACCATTAGATTTCAAACTTTAAAGATAATAAAGCAACAAGCTCTCAGAAAAAGACAACAAGATAACATGGCACGCAACCATCTAATCTCAATAGATAAGAAGGCAACATCAAGGTAATAAAAAATGGTACTCATGCTATAGGCATACGTCTAGACAGTAAGCAGCAAGTTAATCCAACCAAAAATCAAAGCCATGATATTACAATACCGAATCTAATTCAAATCATCTAATGTGGAATAAAGCTTCATTCTTTCTAGAAACCATGATATTACAATACCGAATGAAGTTTTTGAGCTCCAAAATATTTTTTATTTTATTTTATTTGTTTGTATACCTATCGGAATTTATGTGTTGCAATTTTTTTTGGTATACCTATTGGAATTTATATGTTGCAAACTTTAGAGCTTCAAATTACAACTTGGTAAGATGATGTTGCTTTGAGCTCTAAATTTTCTGTATACCTGTTAGAATTTGGAACTGCTAATAGTTTAGATTTTTGCATTATTGATTGTTGGTCATCATCATGACTGTTACTAATCTTGCTTTGATCTCTAGGTTCTTTAGTTTTTCCAAAACAAGTCTTATACGCAGCAACCCCTATTCATTATTCCGAGTCTGCAATGGCTTGTAGAACCAAGAGGTCTGGTTAAACTATTTATAACATCTTTAGTTGAACAATCAATCAACAATATTTATATTGGGCTTCCAAGTTAGTCTTGGTCCAAATTAGTAGTGGAGAAGCATAGTGATGGTACCTAACTGAAAAACGAGATAGTCAATTTGAGATATGCTAGTAACTCCCTTTGGGTTATGCCAAGCGGACTATAACTTGGTGAGATTAACAACTCACGCTACTTAATCACACATTGACTGCGTGCTCGAATCGGCAGCGCTTATATGTGGGCTATGCTAAACCTTAAGTGGTTAGTCAATCATTTGAGTTTGGAAATATGATTTTATAATTGGTATCAGAGCCCGGTAGAGTGGAGCCACCAGACGTGTGCTGGGAGGAAGATTTTTGGGTCTCCAAGTTGATCTAGGCTCTGTTAGTAGCGGATGGACGTAAGGATAGTGCACAAGTGAAAAATAGTCTAGTTAATTTTAAAATGTGGCAGCAACTTGCTTTATATTGGGCTAAATAGACTCTGACTTAGTGGGTTTAATAACTCACTTTTCTTAATAAGTTCACATTGGCTGGATGCTGAAATGAGTATATATTTATATGTAAAAGATGCTAACCCATATATAGTTGGCTAATTATTTTAGATTGGAGATCCGATCTACAGTTTACCTAATGGAGGCTCTCATGTTTTTTTCCTGAATCATGCGCATAGTCTTTCAATCTAGCCTTTCGGTTGTTTGAATGCAAAAGATTATTGCAAGTATTGTTGCATTAATTTCTCAAGTCCTTTTGTTTGAAGATATGTTGGGTTTTATGCATCACTCCTTCAATATCAATGCATAGCATCCACCAGGTATTTGCCTCACTATAGACTCCAATTAATTATAGTTTCCTATTATCTACTTTAGAGATATATCATTTCATAATATTGCCTTTTCATTTGAGGTATAGAAGCAGGTAATAAGGTTGTTGCTACAGTATTAGCTCTTCAAAAAGAGTTTTAATTATATTAAAGTAGGCCAGGTATATCTATGATTCTATTAATCCATTATTCATTTGTGTTTTTTTTAACATCTACTTATTAATTGAAATTGAATTAGGCTTAATATAATGTTCATTCAGTTGCAAGGAGCCAGTTGAGTCTTTGATAGTTGATGAGATTATAGACTATTGCTGAGTTTCTGAAGTGGTACGACATTCCCGACATACAAGAACATGATGCTTCAAATGATTCGCTTTGTATCCAACTAGGTTCTCAATTTTTTCGTTCAATGAGCAAATTGAAATGATATACAAGATTGTTGCACATATGGCCGCTAAGGACAGAGCAATCATTAGTTGAGGGTGACTGTGGGTCTCTTAGGAGCATCACAGTTTATCTTGGTGAGCGCATTATTGAAGGGCAGTAAGGCTATCTTAACTAGTACTTATGAAATGAAAGGCGCTGACTGCTTTCCAAGGCAAGCTCCACGTAGTTCCAAACAATGAGATTCATGTGCGGCAGATTCTGTAACAATTGCAGCAGATTTTCTTTCCCCATGTAGGACATAGACAAGTATTTATTCGATCACAGCATCGTTAGGCTCTTCGGCGGTCTCTTTGTCTCCCCTCATGGGTATCTAAAGCAAAGCTGCCCTAGATAAAAGCGAGCTATTGTATCAATGATTATTGACATTTGTAAATGATGGTTGTCGTCCCATAAATCTCATCTTGCATAGTCAAAAGTATGTAAAAACAGTAAATTGCATGAAGACTTTTTCCTTTTTTTTCTTCATTTTTGGCATTTTTCTTTTAAAGTTATTTCTGACGAGGGTTGCAATATGGTTAATAGATCGAGTTCGAATAAATCTATATAATTATCAGATTAAAATAGTTCAATTCTTATCTATTTATTTATATGAGTCAAAATTATCAATTATAATTTGACTTATTTAATAATCAGATTAAATTCGAATCGATTTATTTAGTAATCAAAATTATTAAGACCGAAATTCTAAAAATTAATTATTAACAATAAAATAGGTAAAAATTGTTAGGTATTATATATAAAAATATATATATTAATTTGGTTAGATCTATAAATTAATTAAGAAATTAATCAAAATTTGACACTATATATAATTAAAATTCAATATTATGTTTTAAATATTTTTAATTATTAAATAATATATAATATATAAATAATTATACAGATTAAGTGTATTAATTTTAGATCAATTTAAATCTCATTTGAGCTTATTTAAATTTTTAGATTAATTTCGAATTGAATTAAAGATGAGGCGGATCTGATTAAAATTAAATTCGAATCTAATTTAAATAGATTAATTTTGAAACGAATTCGTGGATCGGTAATATACCACAATCTCTATTTTTTACTATTAATAAATTATTACACAATAAAAATTGTATGGAAGATTTTTCTACGCAAAATGGAAGTCAATGTTAATATTCTGCAGACACTGCTTAGTAGAGCGATAAGACAATGTCCTCGACACCGGACGATCTTTCTTTTGATTAGCCATCGACTTATGTATATAGTAGGCTGACAGTTACATGTATAGTTAGTTATAAATTATCTTCACTTTTTACACCTTGTGACAAGCTTGTACCATATCTATGTATGTAATAGGCTTCCTTTGGGCCTGTGGTGTAAAAGAAAATAATAATAAAAAGGATTTGCGCATGCAAAGAAAACTTTAAACAGGCCTCCAAGCTTTCTATAAATTGTATTTGTTTTGTAAGGAAACAATTCCAATCATAGTTGAAAAAATCGACCCGTTTATCGACCCGAAAATTTATCCGGATCGACGAGTTACGGTTTAGCCGGCGGGTCAGCAAGTTAACCCGCCGAGTCACAAAAAAATTAATAATATAAATTTTAGTGTAAGCTTGTTCATGCTTCATTACTGCTATGCCTGTTTCATTTAATGTTTTTTTATTCATGCTACGCTTCATTCAATGCTTCTTATTAAATGCTTATTAATGCTTTCTTTCAATGCTTCAGCATTGAACGAAGGAAATGCTTCGCAGAGCATTGAAGGAAGAAATAATTTTTTCGTTTTTGATCTTCCTGCTTCGTTCTTTTTCTAGGTTTTGTTTGATTGCTTGAAATCAGAAGAAAAGAAGAAGATTGCTTCTCCTCCGCCTGGCCCCGGCGATGTCCTTCTTTCCATCCATTAAAAGCACGCCGTTTATTTTTTCAAGAGATTGCTTCTCCATAAAAAGCACGGTGATTGCTTCTTCTCCTCTTATTTTTTCTTTTACTTGATCTGTTGGCTCCCATTAATTTGATTCGGTATTGATCTCGAATTTTTTGTAGTTGTTGTTGTTGTTGTTGCTACGATCACTAGGAGACCAGTTATTGTTGTTGTTGTTATTTTGAAGAGCACGCTCAACGTGGAAGGAGGCAGTTTATCGGCGATGAGTGAGAGACTAGTAGAATTATAGCAAAATAATTACGAAAGCGTTGATCGGCGGATGTAGTAAGAGAATGAAAATGCAGTTAAGGGAGTGCGGCAACGAGATGCAGCAACAGAGGAGGAAGTTGTTGGGACTTGAAAGCATCACCGAATTGGCGAATTCGATTAGGCTAGGTTAAGTTTAATTATTTTTTTTAAATCATTCCGGATTGTTCCGGACGGCGGGTCGTCCGGGTCAAACGGATCAATCCGGGTCAACGCGGGTCATTTGTATATCTGATTTTTTACAAAACATGAACTGATTTGGCGTTCGAGTAGACAGTTTTCGAATCGATCCGGACGGTCTGGTATGGATTTAACAACTATGATTCCAATACATTCTTTTAACAATTTCATTGTATTTTGTAATATTTTATTATATATTTAAAATATTATATATTTTATTTAGAAATAAATATAATTATAGCTAAAATATATTAGTTAACTTTAAATCTCAACAGTAATACAGTAAAATTTTATTCAAAATATTATTCTGTGTAAAGCCATTTTTTTAACGAAAACCATGCAGCCGCTTAAAATTATATGAAACAGTTTTAATTTAAAAGGTCAAAAGTTAAGCTTTAGCCAAAGCTGATCTTAGCATGTTTTTAACAGTCACTGAAACTACTGTAGATTATTTTGAAACTTTCTATATGTTATTGTAAAGTATTTCAAAGATTCCAAATTTCATTAATAAAAAAGATCAAAATTCTTTCTAGAAAATCTCTCCTCCGTCCCAATCCCAAGTAGCTCCTTGTTTCTGTTTATAAACCATATACAAGACCACTTATTATAGGAGAGCCCATTCATTCTCCCTTCCCGCTCCCCGCTTCTCTAATGTCTGCCAATCTTCATCTCTCCTCTCTCTGCTTCACTCTACTTCTGTTCTTTTTATTCTTAACCGCACGCCGGTGCTCAGCGGAGTCGCCGGAGTGCCTTGAGGTGTACCGAGAGGGTGGCGCCCCAGCCGTGCTCCGCTCGCCACACTGTCCTCGATGGGCCCTATCCAGCGGCGCCGCCCGATCGTCGCCACCACCGCACCCTCGTTGCCATGTTGGCCTCCACCAAGGCCGCCGTAGATCGCAGGAGGACCGTGTCATCTGCGCTCTCGATATTCGCGTCCCGTTTCTCGGTACGCCATCTTTACTTCTCTCTCTCTGTAGTTAATAGATTTTTGGCATTTCTGAGGTGTTTATGGTTTACTATTAGAAACTGGGAGAAAGTTGTCTGAGAAGGATAGTTTAATGGTGTTATTTGGGTGTAATTTGTCATCTAAATATGGGAAGATTTATGAAAAAATTTGTTCAAATAGGGAAGAAAGATATGGTTGATTTATTTGGGAATAGTACTTCAAATGTGCCTTGATTATAGTAAAAGCTATGTTCGTAGTCGGGATAGTAAAAGCTTTTTACTATCAAGAAGTGATAGTGGATCTCTCTCGCATAAGTGATAGTGGATTGATGAGCAAGGGAAAGTGATTAACAAATTGGTGAATATAATCAAGAAGTAACAGTAACAAAGTTCAAAGACCTTAAATGATTGATCTCAAAATTTTTTAGTCGGTCTCATTTGAAACTTCTTTTTTTTTGGCTTTTGCACTTTGAGATTATATATCGTAATTGCAGTGGCAGTTTTCTTTTGGTGTTTACAATGTTAATGCATACCCAACTAATAGTATTTAGATATGCATAGTATTGGGCCTCCAAGTTATGCTAGGTCTGGGTTAGTAACATGTAGTATTTAGTGCGCCCAAGTAAAAGACGGATTAGCATGATGGAGTAGGTTTGAGTTAGTAGGGTAGGAGCGTAGAATGGTGTCAAATAAAAAACAAACTATCTAATCTGGAAGTGGTCAGCAACTCGCCTTATGCTGGTCATGTTGGGTCTAATTTGGTGGGCAACCCACCTCCTTTAAGAGTCATAGATTGGCTAGATGGAATATGCAAGTATTTATATGTGAGAAATATTAACACTTAAGTGGTTGGCTAGTCATTTTAATTTGAGAATTCTATCCTACAATTGGTATTAGAACCCGATAGGGATGAAGCCACTCGAAGGATTGCTTTGTGTTTGGGGTTGTTGGGCTTTTAAGCTTAGACTAGAGCCGGATTAGTAGCGTGTAGGATTTGGTGGGCCAATACAAAATGCGGGATAATTTGGTAAATTAGATTCGGATTAGTAGCATAGGGGTATGAGATGGTGCCAAAATAAATAGGAGTAGCTAATTTAGAAATGAGCCAACAACTCGTATTAGATTCGACTAAGTCCGGCCATGGTTTAATAACCCAAGCCTCTTAACAGCCTCATATTGACTGTATGTTGGAATGTACATGTGTTTATATTTGGAGATACTAACTCCTAAATAGTTAATCAATTATTTTAGTTTGGGGATCCGATCCTACATAGGGTTTTGGATAACAAAATAGTAAGGAGGAAAGTAGTAATGAAAAGGAGAGAAATGGAATGGAGATAATCATTTACTCTTACCTTGCTTGAATATATTAGTATAAGTAAGGTTATCAAAATTCTGATTTAAATATTAAAATCCTACGATTTTACAATTTTAATTCACCCAAACGATCCTGGTCTCAAGTAAAATCTTTTTTGAGTAAAATTTCACCTAGATCCCGATTTAAATCTTAAAATCGATAAGATCTCGATTTTTTTACGATCTTATACGATTTTACTTTTGAAGAAAATTTTGTAATGAACTATATTTGAAAGAGTTTTTTATAAAATTTTAAAGAGTTTTCTATAAAATTTTGAAGGTTTTTTGAAAAAATATAATTTTGAGAAATTTTCTATGAAATATAGAGAAATTTTTTATAAAATTTAAAAGAATTTTAAATTTTTTTAAATGTACTAAAAATTTTGTTTAGAAAAAATATTAGAATAACTTTTATAAAAGATCCTTAAATAGTATTGAAAATTTTTTTTATAAAATTTATTAGTATGTAAAATCTTATGATCTTACTTTAAGATTCTGATTTTACGATCATACTCAAGTAAAACGATCCTATCTAAGATCCTGATTTTGACAACATTGAGTATAAGTATTGAAGGGTAAATTAAAAGATAATTTCTATAAACATTATGAAAGGTTCTTATTAGGCCTTTGCAACCTAGATTTCAACAGCAAGTTAACACAATCAAGTTCTAAGTATAGCTTGCGTACAAGTTCAGCTAAAAGTGAATCCCACAATTAAGTTCTAGGTTACGGCATATATTCATGTGACCTAGTAACAACTTGACAACAACGTCATTACTTGGTAATATTACAGTTATACAGAGTAAATGTGAATACCAGTCATCTAATACTATTACAGTTATACAGAGTAAATGTGAATACCATTCATCTGATACCTAATAAAATTCAGCCAGTTCTACTTCAATTTTAGTGTGAGCAGTTCCAACTTCAACTCCAACATGATCGTCTTTAAGTTCATCTGTTCAATCAAAAGCTAATCATTCAGAAATTATAAAGTGGGAGACAATAAATATCATCATCAATTGAAATGCACTTACTAGCTAAAATATTATTGAACACTCTTCGTAAGGATTATGAAGGAAGAGCAGCTAACATCATTTTTATTAGAAGACTTCTATATCGCTCTTGTGGATATCTAAGTAATGCTCTTAACTTTTTAGCGTTGTCCACAAGAAAAATATAGGCATGCTTGTGGAGACCACCATCTATCCAAAGTTCATCTAACAAACCAACAATTTGATAGTTTTGAAGTCGCCCTTACCCCTAGCTATCATATGTAGAAAGTTCATCATAACTGCAACCATATTGCCCATGACTTCTTTAATAAGTTCTAGACCATCACCCTCTTTAGCTTTTCCTTTTGATCTCTTGAAAGGAGCTCCCGAGTTTGTGATAGTCTATCAATAGGTGCATTTTGGAGATCCTTGGTCAGTAATTTGATCCACATGAAAGTTTTCTAATCCAACACGATTTCCTGAGATCAATTCATTTATCACATAAAATATATTTAACTTGTCGTAAGGGAGAGCAAACGATTTGTTACTAATTTCTAGAACTTTGGTATTTTTGCTGAAGTTACATAATGAAAGCACATCTTCATAAGTGCAGTAATAAGAAATCTTAATATCAATACAAAGTTTTGAAGTTAGAATTATCATGTAAGACATGCACATGGATCAATTATTACCACTTCGTCCTCAACATCAAATTTATACATCTCATGATTCCAGGCAAAATCACTGAAATCATCCTTGAATAAGTCCAAATAAGAGCAATTTTTTTCTTAATATATTTAATGCGGTTGCCAATTCTATTCTCATCTAGTGGTTTATTGAAAAATAATTCCTTCATCTCATTAACTATATTATCATAAGCATGAGTTGTGAAAGTATCCTTGATTCGTTTCTTATATATGCTGATGTAAGAAGGCTTAAATAACAACATCATCCCTAGGATAACTCAATTGAAGATGATCACTCCTTGTACTTGTACTTGCATTGATGATTTTCTCTTAGGCGCCATATTGAAGTCTTATAGATCTAGAAAACAATTACACAAGCTAAATAATGTAACTTGGCAATTAAAGCAACTTGTAATTTAAAAAAAAAACCAAACAATACATAGGCTAAATAAAGCAACTTGTTGATTAAACCAACTATAATGCAACAATCTAATTACATCAACTTGTTAATTAAAGAAATTACTAGTACAAGATTATGCATTATAGTTCCTCCACATAGCCGTGCAACTGCATTCTTAATTGACTCCTCTTGTGTATCTTCGTCATAATTATCATCGTTATAATCATTATTGACTTTAGTGGATTGGTTGGCAAGTTCATCATCTACTTCTTTAAAGTTCTCATCTAGATCTTCACTCATTTGACAGCTGTGAATTATGCAACATGCTATTATAATTTCGTTTTGTGCTTCGACATAATTTCATTTGAGCTTGATATGATAGAAAATTGTTTCTTAAGTACGTCAAATGCATTTTCAATTGAATTACGAAATGATGCATGTCGACGATTGAATAATTTTTCATAATTTATTGGTGGAATTGATGAGTACTTTTTTAGATGGTACCAGACTCTTCTATTAGGTGTACCTAGTCCACTCATAATCATGAAACTAGTATCCGCAAGGTAGAATTTTTCTAAGATTAATAGAAGTACCACATATTATTATTAAAGATCACACTTATGATAAATATTTATTGTAGCTCACTATTGTTTTAGTATTCTTAAAGGATATGTCTTCTTAATGTATTTTTTATAGTTTTAGAGTCCGACGCTGATCCTTTCTAACTAGCTAACATATAGGTGAATTTAAAATCAAAAGTACAAGCAGGCAGCACAATTTTTTAGGATATTCGTTTGTACAATGATATCTAGAAGCAACTATGGGAGACATTTTAATTCGAATATGTGTTTCATTAGCTGCTCCAATACAATATTGACATTATAACTTATAACTTAGTAAGTTATATAAAACAATATTTGTTGTAATTTAAAGTCAAGAGATTATCTTCATTTGAAATACGGATAATATGTCGAGTTATTGTGTATTTCTGTAGGAATTGTGATCGGTCAAGTTGTTACAATAATGTTCCTTCTAATTCTATGACGGCCCATAACAAATTATGAAAGTTACGACAAATAGTTTCTCTGGATCATGGAAGGCACCTTCTGTTCTTAGTTTTTTTCTAACGGGAATACATAAAAATAATAACTTATTCTTCTATACTAATCTGTCTTGTAGGCTTAAGACCGCCAAATGTCACTAATAAATCATACCATTTTGCAAATGCCGACGGCCCCATTCGGCAAATGCTACGACGTCTAGCCTTTTAGTAGTGGAATTAAATACTTCACGTTGAATCTTTTCTTTTTCTTCCGTAACGTCAAGACCAATTACAATCTGCTTTCTTTTACATTGGTTGTGTAATATCAAGTAGTAAACAACAGTACAAAACTGAAAATGCTTAGCTAAATAATACAAATCCAGATGTTTAATCAACTTATCATCCATATTGAAATATGAAGTAAAATTTGCACAAAGGCAGTAAAAAGAAGCCAATTAAGAACATATTCAGCTATCACCTCCTTTGTATTAGGTCAAGATGTATTAGAAATAAAATTCATAGACGTAGATATATTTGCTGCATCAAGAAACTCCCTAATAGAATAACAACTATGGTAACAGCATGAGGATATAATTTGGAGAGAAGTCAATAGCTATTGCATCGAGAATGTCGTAGAAGGATGGTAGTTAGATCGTCAAAATCTATCTAAGTACCCATGAATCAATTCATGATAAAATTGCTAAAACAGTGATCAAGATTGAAACTTGATTGCAGATTGTGCACTTCCGATTAAGGAAGGAGTTGTTTGCTGTGCGGAGAAGCGGATAAAATAAGCAGCAAGAATTTCGGAGCAGAAGAGGGTTGGAGACGATCAATAGCGAGAGAAGAAGATGAGAAATGTAATGATGAGTAGTGAAACAAGAATCAGGCATAACTAATGAGAAGAAGAAAAATATTTGAAAGAAGGATATGGAAATTGAAGAAGTAGTTCGCATGGATCACTGATCAATCAAGAACAACGTCATTAAACTAAAACTTACTCGGATCGATGGTTGCGAGGTATAGGCGAGGCAGCAAGCACCAGCAGATATAGAGAGAGGCAGAGAGATACACAGAATAAGGACTTGAGGGTAATCTTGAAAGCCTAATTTTTCAACAGCAAAATTTTGTTACTCTTACTTTTTGATTTTACTCCAATATAAGGAATTATTCTCCATATAAGAGTAGTGGAGAGAATTGTTACTCTCCGTTACTTTTTAAAATTTTTGCCAAACAGGAGGAATGAAGAGTAATTGATTCTCTTCCCCTTCTTTGTCCCGTTTACTCTCAATCCAAGCAGTGTGTAACTATTTTTTAATATTGCATATGAGGGTAAGCCAGATTTCCAAATTCTAGAATATATGGTGTTCTAAAATCAGCTTACTGGTGTAATAGCTGTTGGTAATTTAGTATTAAGCTTAGAAAAAGAACTTGCATGTGTTTGTTTAGGGACTGAAATTTGAATGCATTCTAAAAGTTTGTGAACTAATTCAAGGGCCCAAACGAAGATTTTGCAAAGTTTTGGGGGCTAATTATAACTTTCATTTAATACAATGTGGTATATAATAAGTTGAACGGAAGGGGAAGCCTTGTTTTAAGCGTTCAAATTTTAATAGTGCTAACATTGTTTCTGAATTTCAATATCAAAACTGTCCATGTTGCTTAACAGATTCATGCATTTTCTTTCATTAGCCACTGAGATTTTGTAAAATGTGGTACCATATTAGCAATATGGTTAAGCTGCTTCTGCAATTGTGTGGAGCAGGGAGAATGGGGATCAAGGAGATCAATGTTGGAATCATAGCGGTCTTTGATGGTCATAATGGCATTGAAGCTAGCGACTTGGCGTCTAAACTTTTTGTTGAGTACTTTGTACTACATGTGTATTTTCTTCTTGATGGTATATATTCACTGGTGCTCAGGAGATATCCTGAGATGCTGACTTATGGTGAAGAAAATACGATCATTCAAGTGCCGAACATAGACAATGGCAGGTCAGTTTTGATTCCAAAAACAATGTTACTTTTAGTTTCTTTCTTAGGCTGTATTATGATAATAGCTGTCTTGAAAGGATGCGCCTTTCATGCTTGAGCCACCTGTTCAATCTTCTAGCTACATTACTTAAATCTGTTGGGTACAAAGTAACTGAATAGTTTTGATACACATTCTTGCCTTTCTAATTTCAGCTGTTTAGGTTGTTATTCCATCCTATTTATCCCAGGTTTATTGTTTATAAGTAAAACTATGCAGTGCTTGATTATGTTCGACTGATATTTTAAACTAGTATTTAGCCTATATAGGGTGGAGAATTGAAAGTTGAAGAGAAGTGGTGCTAAATGAATCCATGTGTCTGGAAATACCTATTTGAATAAGACTTTACAGATTTGATTGTTATAACTTCATGCAGACAGTTTTTTGATTGACTAAATTATCATGTTAGACAGTAACGAACTTTTATTGTGGTCTTGAGGTAGACCCCCACCTTCGAAAGTGAATACTTATTGTGCAAGAATGGAGTTTCATCTTTCTTATTTTTGTTTTATCATTTCCTTTAAATCTTAATGGATCTCAAGCTCTATTTAGGCTCACCTTTTCAAAAAGTATTATTTGCAGCGACTTACTATATATGCCACACTAGCTGATAAGAATGTCTATGAACACAGGACACGGCCTTTAGCAACTACAATTTTTGATGACCCTTTTCACCTGGAGATCCTGAAGGAATCACTTTTAAAGACGATCCGTGATATTGATGCTACCTTTTCTGAGGAAAGTATTGACGGTTCCTATCGCAATTTGTTTCTTGTGTATAGACTACCAAACTGACATGTTGTCTCATGGATGCTCTTCCTCTAATAACACCTACAGGAAGCCTTTCTGAAAAATTTTGATTCTGGTTCGACTGCCACAGTTGTACTTGTTGCAGATGACCATGCATTGGTTGCTAATGTTGGTGACTCAAAAGCAATATTGTGCTCAGAGGTTTACTCTGATACTCAGGAAGGTAGTTGCTCCTGTTTAGAGGGATAATTGCATAAAGGATTTCTTGTTTAATTTTTGTGTGTCATGTGTTTTAGAATAATCTATCCTAGAAAGCTAGTTCTTGCTAACAAAGGTTTGTATCTGAAAGCAGCGAACTTCTCAAAGATGAACCATCTCAAACGGCGTAAGAGAAATAAATCTTCTCCTTATAAACATGGTCGCAATGATGTACGATTCTATCTTGCAAAGGAACTGACTGAAGATCATCATCCTGATAGAGATGAAGAAAGAGACAGAGTTGAAGCTGCTGGTGGTTATGTAGTGGAGTGGGCAGGGGTGGTTCGAGTCAATGGAGAACTCGCCGTTTCTAGAGCAATTGGTGATGTGTCATTCAAAAAGTATGATATTAGTTTGATTTCAATTTGAGTTGGCAATCAGAATCTTTATATAATTTGTTACATGATATGTTTCTTATTTGGATATATAATCTCCTTTTGTGATGGTTAGGTATGGTGTCATCTCCACTCCTGAAGTGACAGACTGGCTAGCTCTAACAAGTAACAGTAGTTATTTGCTTGCAGCTTCTGATGGAATATTTGAGAAAATGACCGCCCAGGAAGTCTGTGATCTGTTGTTGGATGACAGTTATGCGAGCATAAATATAAGATCAAAGCCAGACTTCAGTTCCACTGTTGTGCGCTCATTGGCTGATTTCATAATAGATGCTGCTCTTGAAAAAGGGAGTATAGACAACTTGGCGGTTGTAATTATTCCATTGAAACGTGTTATTAATTCAGGGTTTGATCTTGAAAATGAGTGCAATTTGGAAGGAAATTCTGTCTTATCATTTGACGGGGCGCCAAAGATAACAAGTGGAAAATCAGGTATTTCTGCTATGCTTTAACACTTACCTGTTTAAGTTTCATGATAGCTGCAGCACCTATGAGCTTCAAGTTCCATTGTTATATCTTTACTGTTTCATTTTTAGACCATCCTTGGTGCACTTAAACGTTGTCTAAGTAGAAATCTTTTACAATTTGACATATTAAGTTAGTAAAACTAACCTTATCTATGCAGTCCTCTTTTTTTTTTGATTAACCAAGCCAAACCGACTAATGTTTATCTTTTGGCAAGTACTTACAGCAAACTTATAAGATTCTAACATGATCAGAGTTTGGATTATCAAACGTTTTGTAAAACTGGATAAATAGGCAATAAGTACGTATTGCAAAAGAGCACATTAGTTATGTTCAGTCCTCCATGGCACATGCACTTCAGTATCCATGTCATGTGCAGTGTCATGGTTACGATTTTTTTATAAATGCCTATGAGTTGCTCAGCGTATGTTACTGACATATAAGATTATAATGGCTTCTTTGCAAATATAAAGAATTTTAGTTCTGGAACTTCTTATATTTGGGAGAGGGGATTGCTACTGATGGGTTCTTCAGACTTTTAGGATCAATAGAGCTGGTAATCTATTGGAGCAACCTTTTCTAATGTAATGTTTACTATGCTCTTGTTGTAATGCCTTATAGTCATGACAGCCTTATAGATGTTAGGGCAGGGATACATGGATATGAGGAAGTTGCATATGATATTCAGTAAGGGTATCTGTTTGTGGAAGTCCACTCGCTATGCTTTTATGCTTTTACAAGTCTTGAAGCCATCCTCATAGATGCTGTTGTTTGGGCTCTATGAGATTAGTGTCTCATTTCTTTTCTTTTGTTTCCTTTTTCTTTGTGTCAAAGGACTCCAATGTTAGTCACTAGTTAATTTTATTCCTTGCTGGTCTTTTTTTTCTATTTACCTAAAAGCTTTTGTTTCTAGGTGACTTTGATCCTGCGACAGGCCTCGTGCCGATAGATTTCTTTGATGGAATCATGACGAGGTTCAATCGGTTATTGGTGAGGGCGCTTTCTTTTATAGATTCCAAGTTTTTAAATATGTAGTAGAAATCCGTGTCACGTAAGATCCAACATTAATTTCATTGCAATCATGAATAGGATTAAAAACTACAAAATGCAACTTAACCAGTATATGATCAATGATGTTGCATATCTTGTCATGCTTGCAGACAGGCATGCCTAAATGTAGCAAGTAGTATCTTCCTTTGTTTCTGGTTATTTCACAAAGATGGATGAGAAGAATAAGGAAGGAGCTCTAGGTTTGAAGGAGATACATGAAGGAACTTATCAGTTTCCTTTTAACTTATCTGGGTACTTGGTGATAATTTGAGATGGTAGAGAAAGTACTAAATGTTATGCAAGGAGATATAACATAATCTGTGTATTGTATGCATATTAGTGGTATATTCTGTGAGACATTTATCTCATGAATTCTTTATATCAATTAAATGAATTATTTCAGGTTGATCTCGGGGATAATGGAAGTGCTTTTAGTTCTGTAAAAAGTGCAGCAGTGGCTTTTGGCGAAGTAAAACAGGGCTACATTTAGTTTTAGTATGTTGGAGGGAGTTCTAGAAGGATTAAGTATTGATATGGGCAGATCCTTCAACACTTATCCTTTATGAAGATATGCCTCTTTCTTTTAGGTATTGGATAGGGTATTATAGAGAGTAGACATGCAATGGTAATTTCCGTGTCTATCTTTTCTGTACGTGTTATTTCAAGTTACGATGTCTCTGAGTAACTAATTCCGGAGGATGAAGAAGGTTGATGCTTTATTATGATAAGTTAAATTGCACAAAATAGCTTGGTACTTGTGAGAGTTCTTTTGGTACAATGGCGCTACTAATCTTATTTACTATATTGTGTGTTTTTTTAACTTTTATTTATTTATTTGTAGAATCCCGGTTGAACTTATTCTTTTTTAAGATCTATATTTCCATTTTAATATTAGGAAAATTTTGCACCAGATTCTTGAGTCATTGTTTGTTGTCATAGCTCTGGATTGTGTGTGGCAAATGTTTCACCATTTTATAATTTGGTCTATGCCATTGTCATAACCGAGTTTTTCATGGACTTGACTAATTTGATGTATATTTTCCTTATACTGTACTTATTTAGTTTGACTACCAACTATCTATCCCACTCTTTGCATTAACTAACTTATCAGGAAATATTTTTTTTTCTTTCTCCCATTTATATATAGTGCAGGTTTCTGCAATTGCAAATGTGTAAATACAATAATCTTTTGTTGTTGTTAGTCATGCCTTTTTTCCAGAACTGTGAATAGGTCACATTGTACTAGTGTTGTAGGTTACACATTTTATTTGATATATGCTTTCCTTTATCAATTTTGCAGGTTGAAGCTAAACATAAGGGACTAGGTTGTTTCTACCTATCTGAAAGTCTCAACAACAATATAGATTATGTTTTCCAACCAATAAAACGTGGATTGAAGGATGAAATGTCTAATTTATCTCATGCCTTACCAGAACCATTGGCATATTATCATGGTAAGTGTGTATTTTAATCTATAGTATCACATCAATTTATGGTATCTTATTATGTTATATGCTTTTTTGTTAGCTCTTTGTTGCTTACTTACCAAACTATCCTTTGGCCCACATATGATTGGCACTTTCCAAATACACTTTGCAGTTGCTTTCCATACACCTTTTCGTTGATGCTCTACTTATATGGCTGATGTGAATTTCTATAGAATCTTTCTCCCTTATTCTATATTTGCTTTGACTATGATAATGCAGATGTCAGGTTTGATTGACATAGCTGTTCTGGTATTCTCATTGATGCTATGTGGGTTTATGAAGTTGGTTTAATCTCCAGGTGTAGGTCTTCCAGACTTATATTATGACCACAACATATGCAAATATGAAATACACAGTGAAAGCTATAAAGGCCAGTGCATTAGTGCAGATGTTTTTGCCAAACTTCTTGGCCTCCTTGACTCAATTCCATATAATGAAACAATGTCCAATTCTTCAGAAGAATCCAGCAGCAAACTGCCAAATTTCAGGTAGAGTGCTATAGTTAATCTTGATAAAGATCTTTGATCTTTTATTGCTTGAAAGTTTCATCTCTGCGGGCACCACATGATTTATGCTTCCCTTTAACTAGCAGAACCACAAACACCACCCTGCAGGGTTGTACCATTTTAATCAATGAGTAAGAACACTGTGGGCAAGAATCTTTATGACATTCATATGTCCTAGGCTTTTGACATATTTGTTGGTATAGTTGAAAAATAAAAAAGCTTATCGATTGGAAACACCCTTTTTCCTGGTGTTATAGTAATAATGTAACAACTGCAATGAGTGGGAATTTGGCTCCTGCGAACTGACCAAGATAACTTGATTCAGAGGTGTACTATATGGAAAATGTTCCTTGTAATTTACGAAGGCCATGTATAAGTGCAATAAACATAAATAGCAACAAATAAGCCAGTGTAGGCCCAAAGGCACAAAATGGCACAAAATGTATTCTTCAGTCTCTAAGATGAGCAAGCAAAATTCTCAATTGAAGCGGGCAAGCAAAGAGTTGTTCCTTCCTTGCAGTTGGTATTCATCCTCTTGATGCAAAGCCAATTATCTATTCTATTTCATTTAGGACCAAAGCAGTCTCATTCTCCAAGATCATGGTTCTATCTAAGATATTATTCTATTGTTAAATCTGTGTTCACTGCATTATGTTGTTGAAATTATAGCAGCTTCACAACAACCAGGATGTGTCACATGTCATAGTTCTTTTACTTTTTATTTTTGCCACTGTATTGTTTTAGATATATATTAAAGCGGAGGTTCGACCGTGGATCATTTGGCGAAGTTTGGCTGGCTTATAACTGGAATTGCTCTCAAAGTGATGATCAAGTGAAGGAAATGGATGACAGTCTGCTTCGTTTCTCCAATCTTTTTCACCTTGATCCACATGAGCTCAACCTGAGTCATTCTTCAAATTCATCTGGAAAATATTGCTTCAGTAATCAAAGTGATGGCAATTTCTTTATTTTGAAGCGCATAATGGTATTTTCTCTTTGCAAGTTCTAACCAAGCTTTCATTTAACCTAAGTGCTTGGCTTGTAACATCATTTATGGTTACTTATGCCCTATGTATTTTCTTAATACTACTGGTTTCTGTTGGTGATCACAAGTGAGGCTTAGGAAGTAATCTTCTACTGATGCGCATAGACCCAAAGCGCATGGTGCTCCTTACTGTTAAACTATCTACTGTAGATTTTAGGGGGAGTTTAACTTTACATAAGTATGAAAGATCATCAGTTTATGAGTTCTTCCATGTATCATTAACTGCTAGTTCTAGTAAGTGTTGCAACCTCCAAGTCTTTATAGCATATGTCAAAGCACCCGATGAGAGCTTCACCCATGCCTACTTCTCAAATTTTAGGACATGCTTAGCAGGATGATCCTTCTCTATTCAGTTCTTCTGTTTGTGGTGATCCTCCTTTTCAAATTTTTTTTTTTAAAAAAAATTTATTTTAAATCTCTTGCTTCGATCAATATTGTTTGTGTACATTCTCATGTGCAGATTTTTTCTTTATGCTATCTGGCTTTCTTTCGCTCATCTGGACTTTTGTAAAATCTTTTATTGAATACACCAAATCATATTTCTCTTCCATCTTGGAATGTGATGTTCTTGCATTGTGACAAACTTACCATTGTTAGCGGTTTCACTGTCTGCTTTACTGAGACACCTGCTAATACTCTTGAAACATCTGGGAGTTGGCATGAAAGAATCAACATAAATCAAGCAACTGTTAACGTAGTGCCCTATGCTCTTCAAATAAGTTCCAACAGTTGTCCATTCCATTGATATTGATTGTTGATCCATTTGTCTTCAATTTTTATTTTTCACTTACACATCTTTGTGTTTTTCTACCTTTTCGCATGCTCATGAAGCTCAAGCTATTTTCCTAGGTGTCTCAGCTTTTATCTCGTTAGTTTTTTGTGGAAAGTTAATTGTTGCCATATTTCCTTAGGTGGAGCGAGGAACTGCTACTTATCTAAGTGGATTGCGGGAGAAGTACTTCGGCGAACTGTTCTTGAATGCTTCTACTGCCCTAGGAAGTTTAGCAGTCACAAAAGTATCAAATGCCTTCCCAGTAGAAGCAGATGACTTCTCTAATATTTTAAAGATGATAGCATTAAATGAAGGTAATGAAATTGGTAGCACCTTCAATGCTCATCAAACATTTTCAAGGCCGTTCAGGAAGTTAGATGCTGGCTATGAAGAAGGTTTGGGACACATAGCAAGATTTGTAGAATCTTTTGAGTCAAACTCTAAGGAGATTTGGCTTGTATTTCAAAATGAAGGTGTCTCGTTGTCAAAGCTGATGTATACAGCAGAAGAAACTATGATTCGTAAGGATGCTGACACCAATCAACAAGCAAGGAACATCCAGGTCTTACATCCTTCTTCTTGGTGGCATTGGTTGAGAACAACAGAACTAGGGTTGAAAGAAATGAAAAATATGATTAGACAGTTGGTATGTTCCATAACCACGTGATTGTGTCATTATTTAATAATTTAAATTGATTTCATCATATAGTTTTCATATTTGATGAATTTCTTCATTTTGCATGCAACCTGTCTTTTGTGAAACGAAATAATATTCCTTGTTTGTAGAAATGTAAAACATAGCAGTATATATGATAACATAATTTCTGCAAATTTCTCTAGTTTAGTTTAGACGTTATCTGTAATTCTGATTTTTAGTATCATTATGCGTAGTTTATATTGTATTGTCACACATGGAACATATAAGATGAGAAAAGTTGTTTTTTCCCCTCCAATGACCTATTAGTCCTTTCTTTTTCCGCTCCGTAGCTACTTCATTAGTGAGTCGGTGATGTATCAAAACTATTCTTATGTAATTGACTAGAAGCTCTTTACCAAAAAGATGAAACCTGTGAACTTAATAGAGATTGAAAAGTCATATTGAAGCATAGGCGATAAAATATAAACTAAACGCATAATCTGTATGGATTTAACTAAAATTTAAAGTAGGTTCAAGCCTTGACATCATTTTTGTTCTCATGGTCGTGTTGCAAACAGTAGCAGATTTGTTGCGCTAGGGGCACTTTTAGGCATTTCACACGGTTCCTACTCCAAATTTAGGCCCATTGAAGTCTGAATACTACTTGCGTGATGACTTGTAGAATGTTTTAATTCCAGCCTGGGAGTTACGAGACTATTACGCAATAATGGACTAAGATATTACAATATAAGGCATAGTGACCGGTTTATGACAGAAATCAATACGGCTACTTATCTGTGTTCCAAAAACTTCCTTCCAATAGTGGCATCATAAGATATAAACTAACTTCTCATGTTCTTGGCTTATATATTTTCATTATGTTAATATGTCTTTATTCACATGCTCTTATGAATTAACATAAAATTGATTCTAAGTTGCGCTGTACGGGTGCGTTTGGGATTGCTTATGAAATGGAGCTTTTTTGAAATGGAGGGTACTTTTGTCATTTTTGAAAAAACGAGCTCTATTTTTTTTACTTTCAAGAAAATAATAAACATATGCAATAAAAAGATCTCATTACGTAAAATTTTTCTACACTATCTAAATTTTTAAATAAAATTTCTAAATATTTATAAAATATGTATTGAAAAACGTGAAATAGAGAAAAGTTGAAAAGCTGCTTTTGGTATGCACTACCAAACGCAGCCGTACTTGTCTCTAGAACAGTTCTATTCTTCTCTTGAGCAGTTGAGAATACTGTCAGCAAAATTATCAATGGATATTTTTTGTTTTTTTCAGCTGATGGCTCTTAAATCATGCCATGATCGCAACATTACACATAGGGATGTAAAACCTGGTATATTTATTTGCTCATAGTGATTCTCTGCTTCTCTAATTGTGCTTTAATTTGGGTTGCTTTAGAAATTTCTCTCAAAAGTCTTAGGCATCTGCCTTGATTGAGATACTACCTTGTCCTGGAAGTTGAATGAATCTTCACGAAATGTAGGATATTTTTCCGTGTCCAACATCCTTTCATCTTGTTAATAAAGAGTTGTTGGAAATAATTGTGTAAATGGCTGTACCTCTCTTCTTCCCATGAGTTCTTGAAAATTTGCTAGTTTTGTATTACAATTGGGTTCAAATGTTACCTCCCTACCCAACCTGTGTACTTTGAGTGACACCTAGCATTAGCACAAAATGAAACAAAGTCTAAAATATGTTGGAAAGTTTTCTAGGTTGACATTTAACTTAACATTCCTCATTTATCTGGGCTTGCCACAGACTAAAGATCCATAAGTGACTAACTTGTATTATTATAGTCTATTTCCTTCATTTCCAAATTTACTTTATTTCATAGCTTTGAATTTATATGAATAATACTTGTAGAAATTTCTGTATGTTCAAACCATGTAATGCATCTGCCCAATATACTATAGCAGTTATAGTTGATAATCTGTTCTTAAATGTCCGTAACTTAATTGAAACTATCTGAATGTTAGCTTGAAAAAGGACTGCAGTTTTCCATTCAGTATAAACAAGGTTTAGTTCAGTGGTCAAATGATGTACCCAGTTGATATTTCATGCCATGTGATTAATGCACTTGTAACCAAGGTTTCCAGGATTCAATCTGTTATTAATGACAAAAGATCACTGACTTTGCATTTTTGTGTACATCACAGCAGTGAGGCAGTTGTCTTGATTGCATAGTTGTATGATGAAAAATGCTGTCTTAAAGTTAAAACTTTGACCGACAACCATAATGGTTTAGAGTTTAGGGTTTAGGGGTTTAGTTTTAAGGTTTTAAGAAAGTTTCCTAGTTCTTTAGGTTTTTGTCCTCTTTTGGTTTATAATGTATTTTTGCATTTCGTGCTAGTTGCATCAGTGCTGCTAACTTCAAGGTTTCCTTTTGTTGCTTTTAAAGAGAATATGATCATCTGCTTTGAAGATGTGGCTTCTGGGACGTGCTCAAGTGAAATTCCAAATGGAAGAAAGGATTATCGTCTAAAATTGTAGGTTTCACATTTTATATGCTGATCACTATGCTACCTACATTGTATCTGAATGCTTTCTATTCTTATACAATTTGTTTGATTTGCTATTATCTTGGATCATATAGATCTGGGTTTTGGGTTTTAAGGAATTTAAAGGAAGGAGCAGCATATTGAACTCATGCATGCATGTACATAGAGAAGTATAGACATAAAAGATTTTGATGTCTGTATGGACTTATTTCTGTGTCCTGCATGTATTGTGTGCTTTACATATGCACATGCAAATAAGTGAATCCATGTCATACAGCATGGTGCTTTAGTTTATGCAAGAATTCTACTTCTGTCAAACATCTGGGTCGAACATCTGCACGTAAGAAATACATCTGGTGGAACAGTCCAATTACATCATAACAATTATGCCTTATTGTCCTCATTTCCTGGCCTGGTAGTAGTGATGATGCAAAAATGGAGTATGTATGTGCGTAGTTTTTCAACTCTTTGTTCTCTCTTATGAAGTAGTGGGAACATCCTCTTTCTAAGCAGCACTGGCGTCTAAATTGCAGATAATTAGATTCTGCTGGAAGTGTCTACATGCATAAGTTTGTAATCGTACTTTTACCCCAGCTTCCTTCTTGGTGTCCACTTCCTTACCCCCCTGTATTAACCTTGCTAGCCTCCCCCGTTCCACTTTCTCTAATGTTATGCTTTCTTCTTGATGCAACCATGCACAGGATCCTGGCAACCTATCTTTTTCAGTTGATGAGAATATATTACCTTTGAGTTGTCGTTGATTTAGACTTGTGTTTCATTGGACATCTTAACTTGTTTAACCTTTCCTCTTTTACAGGCGTATTATTGATTTTGGAAGTGCAATAGATGAATATACAATGAAGCATCTGTATGGATCTGGCCCTTCTAGGTAGAATTTGTATAATTTACTGAAGTTCTTGATTTCTTTTTACCTCTGAGTGAAACGAGATATTGATTTTTACAAAAAATCAGAAGCTCTATAACATTCGTGGCCTTTTCTTAATTTTCTTCTATCATGTACAGTATAACCTACAATGGCTTACTATGGGTTTATTCTGATAGAACTTCGATTGGAAAATCCGATACATAACATGATAGTCGGACTTGTATAGAAGTTGGGATCAGTTGTGTGTTGTGGCAATATGACATCATTGCAGTAAATGAACTCTACTAGTAAAACATGATGTTTCGGTAATGATTGTTAGGATAATGCATCTTCCTCTCAAAATGTTCTTTTGTAGTGTTAGATGAACTTCAGTCATTTTCCCTATTCTAATGATGAACAGATCTATTATAACAGGAGAGATAGGAAGATCTTTTTCTCTTAATTTTACAAGAATGTTAGTATACAACATTGTAGGAAATTCTGCTTTTCACTGACAGAAATTACTAGGAGTTCTGCCTTGCTCGCATTTCTGATGACCGGAGCTCTCTTGCTAGTGCTTAATTAAGGACTAGATATGGGCTAAGTAGGCCCTTGAACTTAACCCTCTATTTTGAAACCGTGTGAATTTATGGATATGACAATGAGAGCCTGAATGCTTATGCATCTTGAAGCAGTTAATAGTACATCTATACAAGTCAGAGGTAGCTAGGTTTTCCAAAAATCACATGTTCTTTCAAACAAGCTACCTTGATGATGGCATGCAAACTAGATATCTCTTCCTAGGATTTTCGATTGTTTCAGGGAGATTATTGAGAGTTGTTGTCACTATCTTGTGATTTTGGATTGGATGAGAGTAGGAGCACTTTGAGTTTTGTTATAAACCTTGTAGTCTCTCTCATTATTATTAGTAGATCGAAGATTTCATTGCTTCACTAATCTGTATTAAGTTATTATAATAGGTTAGCATTTGAGTAAATCTTTTATTTAGATTATAGTATTCTAGTTAGTCAAGGTTTGCTTTTAAGTTGGTTATAAATAGTGTAAGAGCAGGAGTGTCTAGATCTTTTTAGGACATGTTTTAATACCACCGAACTTTACTTTCTCCCTTCAGATTTTGAGTTTGGCTCACTTCACATGTTTTAATTGCTACTCCGAACTCTACTTTCATTTTTACACCGAACTATACTTTCACCAAAACTGTACATTTTTTATTTCACGTATTTCAATTATCATTTCAAACTCTATTTCCATTGTACCCACTTCTCACTGAACTTCACTTTCACGAAACTTACTTTCGCAAAACTCATTTTCCGCAATTAAAACACACCCTTAAGGCATGTTTTAGTTGCCCCAACTCTACTTCCTTCGGTCAAATTTGGAGTTCAGTGCATATCACGTGTTTTGCCAATTTGATCCACTTTCAAATCTAACTTCCACTCCGAACTCCACTTTGAATTCCAAACTCTCTTAGAACTTCGCTTTCAATTGCAACTGAACTACAAGATCTGAAACTCACTTCCAATGCACTTCTCTTTGAACTCTACTTCCTCATAACTCACTTCCAAACTACTAATATAGGCCCTTATAAGAACAGGATGTGTGAGGATGATAATAAGTCGAGGACATGTTAAAGAAGTTTTGCATGACTCCTTAGGGAGTCATGCTCAATACAAGAGTATCTCTACCGTCATTCTTAAAAGTAGTCATTGCAGACTGACCTCAAGCAAATAGACACTTTTAGTATTTTGTTTTCGCCTCATGAGATTTGTTAGTGTGGATTGATATTAACCTGGACATTTGTCACTCCATGTGTGTGTTGGTGGTTTCTGGCATAATTACTTGCTTTCTAATCCTTTAGTACAGATATCTGGTTATTATATTTATTTACTCAGTTACTAAACCAAAGTCTTTTTGCCATTTGTGTGTTTTGCAGGGCTGAGCAGACGTATGAATATACTCCACCAGAGGCGCTGCTTAATGCTAGCTGGTCCCATGGCCCAACTGATGTAATATCAAAGTTAGTGATTGTATTCCTTCAAGTTTTGGTATTTGGACCCTACACTAATGTTGATATGCTTATAGTTCATTTCCTTCATGAGGCCTTCACTTAGAAAACCAGACAAGACTACTGAATTCTAGTCTATTAGTTCATTAAAGATTATCTGATGCATTTCCTGCCTCTGTGATCTCTTTTTTTCCGGATTAATTGGAGATATTCCTAGTATTCAACTGAGAAATTCATACTGATGCTGCAAACTTGGGTTCTGTAGTAGATAAACATATTCCATATTGAACCCCTTAGTCTAAGCTTGGTATTTTTTCTTTGCAGGTATGATATGTGGAGCGTAGGTGTAGTGATGTTAGAGTTGATTCTTGGATCTCCTCATGTATTCCAGATCAGTGACAAGATGCATGCTTTACTGGATCAGCACCTTGATGGTTGGAGTGATAACATGAAAGAGCTTGCATATAGGTAAAAAATTTCTTGTCGGGAACTGTGTCAGTTTCAATGAAAAGCTTTCATCTTGTCAAATATACTTCATTGTGGCACTCATTGGCACAATAGAGCGTGAATTACAAACAATTGTTTAAGACAATCTCCTCGACCTTGGGAAACTACATCATTCATCTACTCATCATGTTCATGGGATAGTGAAGATGTTTTTCATCTATAACATCTACCTCATTTTTTTACCCGTTGGTAGAACATCATCAACTAATATATTAAGAACGGCTCCATATATTTGAGTATCTTTTGAATAAAGTGATCTTATAGGCAACTTCTGAAGCTATTCATCATGAAGTGCGAATCTTTTGCATGTAAAAGGGAACCAAATTGGAGTTGTATCACCACCTGTTTTCGCTCCTTACTTGGAAACACTATGTCTAAAATTCTTTTTATCCAAGCAAGATTGCATTTTCTCTCTGATTGGATTTATTTCATTTTGCTAGTGTTAGAAATTGTATAACACCCTTTTTTGAAATTAAGAAGCAGTTATAATTAATAGAGTGCATACGCAATGTCTTTAAAATATTGTAGATCTTCAGGATTTGCAATATTTCATGAGCATATAAAATCCTCCATATGTCAAAGCTATTTCCTAATATGCAAAACTCAAGTAATCATTATTCCTCTGATGCTATTAGCTCTGTTGAGGCAAAGGTGAAAATGCTTGTACCATCATTGCTCAACTTTAGCGATCAGCAGCGTTATGGTTATTCACTGGTGGCAAGCATCAGTTGTTTTGCAATGGTCAATGTGGTAGCCTGGTGATCCTTGTCATGTATTGAGACAACCTTCATTTGCTTAGACTATTGAATCAGCATTATAATTGGTAGTTCAAAAGTCCACTAATCATTTTCAATTTTAATTCGTAAGTAATTTTTAACCAAAAAAATAGAATCCATTCCAGTTTCTTGACAAGGGAAGCATTTTCCGGATGATCCATTCAGATCTTTATTCCTATTATGAACTGTAACATACCTTACATAGTAATTGGGTTAAACTCTATAAATGATAGCAGAAAGAACATTATTACAACATAACAAGTTGTCTACTTAAAATTATAGCTAATGCTGGCAATAAGTTGACATGACACTTCTCTTCTTTCTTTAAGGAAAAAGGTTTACATTTGTTCTCAGAAGTGTATAATGAAGAAGTCACTAACTTCTTGAGATTTTCTTTATATAAGATAAAGTTGTTTCATAACAAGATAAGAGGTGTTTCAAGATAGAGTTATTTTGACAACAGGAAATGCTGTTCACAATTATTTACATTTTATATTTCAGAAGTCCTACTTTGAATGATCTTTTATCAGTTTGTTTGTTGTCATTTTGCCAGGTTAAGAGCTTACATGGAAATGTGCATTTTGATACCAGGAATTTCTTCACATCGTCAACATAATGAAAGGAAAAGTCATGTAAGTGTGGTCTACTACTTCACTTTTGAACTTGTACCATAGATAGCCTAATGTTCAGTAATAATGTCGAAGTTCACTAATTGTCAGTTTTAATTGAGTTTGTATCTCAGGGTAACCTAAGATTGGTGAGACGCGTTAATTATTTTCGGTCTATGCGTGCAATGAAGATTAACACATCAAATCCCTAAAAATTCAGTTTGTAAGGTACTTTGTGTACATGGTGTATTAAGGTAGGTTGCAATAAACACAGTACCTATCCTTATTTCCTGTATAGACCAACAGATTCGAGGAGGAACACATAGTATTACTGCAATTATATTACGCTATCTGAATTTTGATTCCAATCTAGTTATCTCTCCTATCTCATAGCAAATACTGTGGGTGTGTATGGAGAATCTGCCCAAAAGTCAACCTCGACCAACTACGGGACATTCTTATGATGTTCCTTGTTCCTCAGAAACCTCTTCTTATTTGTGAGGAGCGTCGGTTGTGCCTTTTTAGAGGAAACCTAGCTTACAGAGCAGCACATAGTATCTCTTCTTATTTGTGAGGAGCGTCTGTTGTGCCTTTTGATTAGAGGAAACCTAGCTTACAGAGCAGCACATAGTATACAGTAATTTAGAAATTTGGTTATGCATATATTTATTTTTGGCATGTGGTGGTAGATGTCCCTTTGTGGCTTCCGTGATTACTAGATGGTTCCGAGTAGTAATTGTCTGATTCTCGTTTGAAGTATTTCTTGAATGAGCATCTACATTAATGTTAGTTCTTTCTGTTGGGTATACATACTTTACATGGTCGGGTAATAAATTTTTGTGTCCTCAAAACAAAAGGAAGGGGTGTGGCCAGCTTCTTGGAAATGCTCAGAAGAATTCTTCGCACAACAAGTGAAAAAAAGAGATCCTCTCGGATTAGGGTTAGCATCTATCTTTGAAAATTATTTTTTATTCAGCTCCTTATTACTTTGAGTAATTACATTATTTCAAGATGCTGTTCTCAGATCTATAGGCGGTCTTATTGCTATGCAGATTTCCAAATATTTGGGCTCTACGATTAGTGCGGCAGCTAGTGTTGTGGCATCCAGTAAGTTCCGTAGTATCTCTATTAATTCCTTAATCAATTTCATGCCAAGGTTAAATGCTTTAACTGCCAACGTCTTTTACTATGACATATGGTGGAAATGCCAATATGAAGGTTCTTGCTGTTTTTTTTTTAAGATGTTAGATTAAGTTGTCGAACACCAAAGAAGCTTTTTTTTGTTCTTTTTGTTTCCCAGCTTGCTGTAGTGATGAACAACTTTATTAATGACATCCATATGCCTAAGTATCTTGAAAATTTTTTTATGCTTGTAAAGTTCTCTTCTTTTCATGTTCATTCAGGCCTTTAATTATACTTTTGTTGGTGCATTTACATATTTATTAAGCTCATGTTCTGTGTGGATAAACTCTGCAATATGCCTTTCAAAATTCCCAAGGAAAGGCAGCATACAGAGGTATAACAAAACTTTTCGGATTTAAGTGATTACGGGTATTTTAGCAATTTAACCAAGTCATTTTGGTTAACTTAGACACCTTTTTGTAAACATTCACCAAACAGAAAGGTATATCCTACTCCAAATTGTGTGTACAGCTTTACCTTTCTTACAAGTTTTACAAGTAAATGTGTCAATAATATTCAGACTTGTGAATTTCTAACTAGCTTTCCTGTAGGTAATGATTTGTGAATACCACCAGTTCAAGGACCCATCTTAATATGTTAAATAAGACTAAGGCAAGCCTATATGATCTTAGTTATTTTCTTTATAGAGACACCTTTGCACTGTGGTCAAAATGCTTCAAGTTTATCAAGTTATTATCGGTTGTCAAACTTCTGAAGAGCTTTCCATGGAACGAAAGAAGTGATTGCATTATTAGAGTATTAGTTGCACATGAATTTGTGTGCAATTCATGTCTATCAGGAAATGCAAACCCCTGCTTACTATGCATAATATAGCTTAATTTTGGATAATAAAAGCTGTCTTGTAGGAATCATATTGAAATATAATTCAACATATTGAGATATATACTTTAGAAACATAAATGAGTAGGTGTCATAATTGATAGAACAAATCCATTCCATTACAGATGCTTTTTGTTGACATCATTAAACTCTTGAATTGTGTAGATCTGGATTTATAAAGGTCAAAATTCATCTAGTTTACGTGGTGTACACGTTGCGGCTGTGTGCGCTAATATAAAAATGGTTTCTTTCTTCTTTTTCTTCCCTTTTAGTTTTAGTATCTCATAAAATTACTTGTAGTTTTTACTTTCGTAATGGACATAAATGTGTTGTTCTGCATACGTAGTTGACTGTCCTCCAACAAAAAGGTATTGGCTTGTGATCATGATTTTTAATGCTTTTTCAGGAAGATCGTCTGAGTGTTGATGATGCTTTGCAGCATCCTTATTTCCAAGAATATCATCAAGCAAGTGGCCATGCAGTATGAAGTTTTCCTGATTTCTGCAAGCTTTAGTGTTAGAAGTCTAGCCATTGGTAAGACCACCAAACTTCAGTGAGAGAGTATTTTGTTTGAGATTTTGTAGTATATGTTAATACACATGTGTGAAATTTATGCATCAGTACAATGCCAATCATGCCCGGTAAATGGAGAAAGACTAAGATAAGCCTATGCAGTCTTCATTATTTTCATAGAGAAGCCTTTGCACCTGGGCCAAATGCTTTTGAGTTTATTAAATTATTAACAGCTGTCAAATTTCTAAAGAGCCTTGTCTGAAAGGGATCCTTTTACTGCTTAACAACTAACTTTCCTATCAATATTCCCCATTCCTTATAAGCTCAACCACCAGCGATGAAAAGCCCATTTTTCGCATAATGTTATACACGAATTTCCACTCCACTCTATCATTTGTCTTCCTCATACCCAGCTTGAGAGCGATGCTGCCCTCACCTGTTCTTTTTGTTCTTGAAAAGCGCATTCGTTCAAACATTGCCAGAACATTATCGGTTTCAAGGTGTCCCTACACAGGAGCAATCTGGTGGACTGCTACAATCTTAGGTAGGATAACTTTGACTTGATTAGCAAAAACTTCTGCACATATTTATATAGAACATTACATAATGAAGTAGGTCTAACTTGGATTCTTGCAACATCTCTTACCTTCGTTAGTTAAGACTATTTATTATATGGGGCAGGTGTTCATACTTGTAGGTTAAACTAGTATTCGTCCCTTGACTGTTATGAGTGGTACCATTTAATAGACTTTACTGCTGCAATCTCTATTCTCAGTCGCAATTGATAGTATTAGTGACGTTTTTATGGATTGTCATAAAAAGAAAACTATTACTTGGCGAATGCTCAACTGCAATAGTGGAGATTCCTTCAACATGTTATCACAAAATAATAGAGTTGTTAGTTATCGCTATTGTAGCGCACCACAGCAGACACATTTCTGGTGATGACTTCTTGTTATGGTCTCTAGGTGGTCTTTACTATAAATATGAACTCTCATAGAATAACTGCTGTCTTTCCATATCTTAAATTAATCCTGTTTGCTTCTTTCATTAAGGAGTAGAGGACATATTATGGTAGTGAGAGAGTCTTCTTTGATAGTTAGATGAATTTCAATGCACAAATAACATGCTGCAGATGCACCTTTTGATGGACAAAGAAATTCCTCTCACCTATGTCTCTTTGCAGAGAATGCTAATATCTTTCCAAGGTCTAGGAATGCTAGATTTCATGTTTGCTGGAGCTTCCTCCAACCGAGGCCTACTGAGAGAAAAGCAAGAGCTCTGGAGCATGACCTCAACTTCAAGGCATGCTCCAGTGTGCAATATTGCAATTTTTTGTATAGATTCTTCACATGCTTTTGTAAATAATAGTGAAAAACATGCAAGTTTGTTGGTGTGCTCAAGCTTTGAACAAAGTTAGTGGGTCCGCATGATCGTGATAGATTTTTTCTATACACGCATTTATTATATGATTGTACATTGGTAGAAACATTCATTTCCATTTTTCTAATCACTCTTCAGTTTTCAGCCATCTGTGCTGAGAATCATGTTATCATGGTACGACCCCAAGATCGGTCCAGGTAACCGCTTCTTTGTATTGGCAGCAACTAACATCAGCACTTCTATAAACATCTTTAGTGCTGGGAGTATCTATAGGTATGCATTGCCTTTGGTATGTTCTGTGACATTATAGTTAATTGGAGTTGTCTCATGCTCCTCCCCATAACCCACCATGGCTATATATTCTTAGTCCCACAAGCCTTTTCATAGAACTTTCGACACGGCCATAATATGTTGTTTTAAGTTTTCATCTTGATGAAAATAATCTTAAGCGAGAGCTTGATGGTTCCATTTCAAGTTATTGATCATGTACGCAAAGGTTTGAATTGAATTTATATCTACGTTCTCTTGGTTAGCAAATGTGAACTCTGTACATTCTGTACTAAAATTTTCTCCTCATTTGGAGGGAGTCTCTCTGAAAGTAATATATTTTGGCAGATAATCTGTGTGAATATTTTCTTATTAGGTGTTTTTTGTTGCATGCTCAGATGATGTCAATGCCCAGATGGAAAAGTACTACCACAACTCTTGTACCTGATGTCTCAAACGCGACATATTTGTGAATGAATGGATACTCCATGGAACCGTTACCCTTGTTAGGGACCAATGATGTACATATTGCACCTCAATAGTTTTTCTAGTAATTGTAGATACCGTTTGAAACTAGTTGTTAATATTATCTTCGAAGTATAACCTACTTGATATCTACAGCTTACTTGATACTTTCTATTGGATATCTGCTCTTTTTTTTTCTTTTAAATATTTCTATTATAAAACATAGACCTGCACCTGATCTATGGACATTTATTTCTATACAAAATTAGTGGATCTCATTTGAACTGAGACATTTCAATGCTTCTCTAAACTATCTTGTGTGCGTCTAAAACATCGAAAGGTTTGGGACTGAAGATCTTCTAGCTTGTGGAACAAACAAATGGCAACATTGGGTTGGTCATTGGCAAGTTGCAGTTTGCACTTTCACTGGATTGTGCTGCAATGGATTCAGCTTCACATCAAAACGACCACAAACTTCCAGAACCTTCCTTGAGTTGTCCAAATCAAACCACCAACAAATCCACAGCCAGTATATTGTTTTGGCTCTCTAGAACCTTCTGTTAGGTTTTTATTTGAGGCGTATTTATTTTGAAATAAATTTATTTACAATATATATATATATAATTTTTAATTTTTTATTTATTCTGTACTAAATGTGAATTTTAAAAAAGTATAAATTTAGTGAGTTGATAAACAAATCCTTACCAGCCCTCTCTCTACTCCCTTTTCACTAGTTTAAACTCTGCAACAATTTTTTGGTTCAATCAGCTCTCTTTTTTCTTTATTGCATTTCTTTGTTGCGTTCGTTTGCAAAGTTACACTCGTGTACTGGAAAAGAAACTCCTGTTAGGTACACCCGAGTGCATTTTAATGCAAGTATTCTAACTTTTCTTCTTTCTTTTCTGGTTTCGATTAGGATTTATCAGTGTTTCTTCATCAATTTAAAGAAGAATATTCAATTGGCTTAGCTGTTTTCTCAGATATTCTTTGCAAGGTGCCATGAACCCCAATCAGAAGGATCCTACAGTCAAGGAAGAATACATTGAAGCAAGTTCATCATGGTCTGAGATTCATCCAAGGCCAATGGAAGGGTTGCATGAAATCGGCCCGCCGCCTTTTCTGACAAAGACATATGAGGTTATCGATGATCCAGAAACTGATCGAGTGATCTCTTGGTCCAGTGCAGGGAATAGTTTTGTTGTCTGGGATCCGCACACTTTCGCCGGGACTCTGCTGCCGAGATATTTCAAGCATAACAATTTTTCCAGCTTTGTCAGGCAGCTCAACACATATGTAAGTATCAAAATTCTACTTTTCTTCTAATTTTATTTTCTTTTTATTGTTAAATTCTTGACTGGAAAGAGGGAATAGATTTTAGCAGAGCATTTCTCTTTGTGTTAGTTGTTTCTGTTTAACCTTTGCATGGTTTGAGCTTCTATCCTATTGTTTCCATTGGAGACCGTAGAAAATACGGCTTGTACACAGTAAAAATTATCTCGATTTTATACAAGACTAAGCTTTTAGGTAATCCGACGGCCGGATGAATTTAATCAGAAATGATAGTTTACATTCGTTCATTCTCTGTTTATTCAGGCTTTGCTTCGTAGAGCATTACGTCTGTAACTCACTTGCGACTCACCGTTCAAATGAATGTTTACGTTGTAATTGGCTTATGTATGTGTTAACTTTATTTGCATCCAAACTTTGTCCCTTGATAAAATATCATAAGTTGTCACTGGTTGCATCTCTCAAGAAAATAAAAGATTTATCACCAGTTGAAAGGCAATTAAGCTAATTCATAAATATAGCATAAATTGTTATAGAGGAATGGGTAATAATTTCGTAGACTAATTTTGGTAGGTTTCGTACATATTCCTTCTCATACTTCTTCCTTTGTTTCATGCCTAGGTCTAACTGTCTCTACTCACTTGTTTTTCTAAGCCCACCCTTTTGTCCTACGTTATAAGAGTCTTCAAAGATAGCAAAAAAACAAAATAAAATAGCACTGAATGATAAGGTGTTGGTTGCCTTTGGCATTAACATTAATCTTGTTGCAGCTTTCATGTAGGGAAGACCCAAGCGTTCTTTGTTTACAAGTGCACTTTTTGTGTCGACATGATCCCATCCGTCTAACTTATTGTTTCATATGTTTGTATGGAAAGCATGATCATACTCATGAAGTTTGAACATCCATCCGGTCAATTGATCTGTTATGATTTGGTGTGTTGTGGTTGTCCAAATTGCGTCTCTAACACAATTTCATATGTTGTTTGTTGTAGCACTGCTGAAGACAAACGTCAAGAAGGATCACCAGAATGTTCCTTGAAATAGGTTTATCCATACCAGCTCAAGTAAATTTGCCTATCATTTCTAATTCTTAGAGAAGTTTAGCTGATTTGTACCCCAAAAACCAAAGTTCTACTTTTACAAGAGAGGGGGGAAAAAAGAAAGGATACTCTTGACAATTTCTTGTTGTTGCACTTGGATATATATTTTTTCCTACTTCATCAGGGAAAGCTGTCTGAACTCCACCAAGTCAGAGTACTCTTGGGTCCTGACCAAGATGGCTTTTCATGTTTTGCAGGGCTTCAGAAAAGTGGATCCAGACCAGTGGGAGTTCGCAAATGAAGGATTTCTCAAAAACCAAAAACATCTTCTAAGGACAATCAAGCGGCGAAGGCCACCCGCTCATTCTATTCTTACTCAAGAACCTCAAGGTCCTTACTTGGAAGTTGGAAGGTTTGGAATGGGCGAAGAGATTGATAGACTAAAGAGAGACAAGAACATGTTAATGGCGGAAATAGTAAAGATAAGGCAGGACCAGCAGAATGTGAGAGCTCAAATCTTAGCACTTCAAGAACGGCTCCAAGGAACTGAGCAGAAACAACGCCAAACGATGGCCTTCTTGGCAAGAGCAATGAACAACCCAGGATTCCTCCAGCAATTGTTTGATCAAACTGAGAAGAAGGAGATTGAGGAAGCTATCAGTAACAAAAGGCAAAGACAGATAGAGGGTGTGCCAGAGCGCTACGTTGCTGAAGGAAGTCCAACTCAGGAGCACACATCATTCACTATAGCTGCTGTAGAAGGAAGTCTAACCCAGGAGCACGCCACATCTTTTGGTATAGCAGCAGGAGAACAAGTTTACAAGCGTAAGGAGGTCTCAGAATTAGAAACTTTGGGACTAGAGATTCAAGGATTGAGAAGGAACAAAGATGAAGGAAAGGGAAAGCAAGAAATTATGGATGACGCCGTATTGACTGATGACTTTTGGGCAGAATTGCTGGAATGAAAATACCAATGAGGAGAATAATACAGAATTGGAGCATAGAGACAGTGAGGACGTGAAGGAGTTGACTGATTGAGTAAGGTTTTCTCGCATGCGGTAGCCCCAAATAATATCCTGTACTGTGAAGATTCATTGTTATGTCGCGACCAACTCATTTGTTTCTCTTCTTCGTGATGGCATCTGGTAGCCCCAAAATAAGTTGAGTTGCAACACTTCCCTGTAACTGTAGCTGTCTCTATTCTTCTTTTGCCAGCACTCGGTAGGTATTGTACATTAGACTACTCGTTAGAAAAGCTCTATTACTGGAGTTGGTTTCTGAGCGCTTCGGTGAGGAAAGAACAAGGGAAAAGGAAAACTAGATAATTATTGAAGATGTGGAATTGAAGTCAAGGTAACAACATAACTATAATGGGCTCGTTCATCAGGCTACACAGAAGTTGCTATGGAGTTTAAAAGTTTTGGGCCAAGTTAAGAAGACTGCTTCGAATTGTGAGATGCGAGTTTGTGAAGTGAGCAGAAAATTCTGTTCAGTCTGGTTTGTGTTAGACTGCTTGTGACGGAAAAACAATATGCTTTGTTCTAAAAATTCGTAAATCCTTTTTATTTTTTCTTTTTGTAACTTCTTGAACTATTATTTTAACAGTATACTAATTACACAATATTATCATAAATGTAGGTTGAATAACAAATTTAAAACCAAATTAATGAAATTTAACTGGAAGGACTTAACAAAAGAAAATTGTAGACACCAGATATAATGATCAACAGACTGTAATTTAAGCAATCAAACTCAATCTAGAATGAAAGAAACAACTACTGAACTACCCCTTTATTTAGAACAAAAAGCAATCAAGCATCCATGCCGTTCAAATGCGATCGATCATCAAAAATATCAATTAAGCATTTACATCAAGAGTTCACATACAAATAAAAATATAGAATAGAAAGAAACACAAATCTTGAGGTTGCTTTCTTGTAATAGTGCATTATAATTGCCCCCACATACACTCTTGAGAGAAAGTAATATATATTACTTACTGCGTTTTTCATTATTTTGGTTCAACGTTAACTTTATATACTACTTGCTCTAATGACTTTCTTAAAATTTAAGGTATTATCTGGTTAACTCTTTTTCATTCTAATTTTTTATTTTATATTTTAAAAAAATTTTATAAAATTCATTAGATTTTTATAAAATTTTTAAGATATAAAAAATTTTACTTAATAAAGTTTATTATTATTTATTATTATTATTTTTATGATGTAAAACAATTTTACCTTTTAAAATATTTTTTTGTTTCAAAAATTTGTTTTTATAAAAGCACTCATTTGCAAATGTCTATTGAAAATATAAGCTTCTTACTCTATGCTTACACTTGCACAAGGATTTTTCTTTTTCTTCCGCAATCGTCCGTTTAAGATTTGCGTGAAACATCCTACAATTCATAATCCAGTCCTATTAAACCACCTTCGCAATGCTTAATTAGAACTAACATAAATGAACAATACAACTCACCGTTCTCAATATCCGCTTTTGGCTTAGCTACCACAAAAGAAACATGCTCGTAATATGAAAACATAATGAACTTATAAAATCAATAGTGCATTATACATATATATATATATGGGTCGAATTATAGATATTTTTTTTACTATTCAGTACTCTAATACTTCATACAAATAAATGATCGGAATTGAATCAGAAGAGATCACTTTATTTATTATTTTTTCTCATCGAATAAAATAATTGCATCAGAACTATACTTTCACTGACAATTTTAATTATTCTCTTTCTTCTTCTCATCTTAATTTATTAATTATTTTTAACTTAGCTCTTTTATTAATTTAATTTTATTTAGTTAATCTAATTTCAGTTATCGATCAGTTATTGACTAGTAACTGGTCAATAGTCGACCAATAACTGGTCAGTAATTAGTTGATAACTAATAAGTAATTGATCGATCAGCTACTGATCGACAATCGATCAGTTACCGACAACAACTTATGGATAACTGATTGATAACTAATAACTGATCGATAACCGGTTGACAATCGATCAGCTATTGGTCTATAATTGGTTGATAACTAATAAGTAACTGTACGATAATTAGTCGACCAGCTACTGGTCGACAATCGATCAGTTACTGAACAGCAATTAGTCAGTAACTGACTGATTAATAAAATAACTAAATTAAGAATAATGAACAAATTAATATAAGAAGAGGAATGAGAATACGTAAAATTATCAGGAAAAGTACAATTCTGATATAATTATTTTTTTCAAAGAAAAAATAATAATGAAGTGATCTCTCCTAATGCAATTCTGACCATTCATTTGTATGGAGTGGCGGAGTGCCGAATAATAAAAAGAGTGTCTATAGTCTGCATATATATATTAAAAAATATCAGATAATCACTAACACCAGCAAAACTGTACAAAAGTTTAGTAAGTATACAAAAAAGATTAGTACATGCAAAGTTCTTAAAATCATTCAATTTTCAGTTTCTTTGGGAAGCTAAAATAGATGATTGATTGTACTTTGATTAGTTAGTTGTTGCAGGTTTATGATTATAATATTTAGTTGTTAAGAAGCTGAAAAAGATTAGAAATTAAAAGTTAGAAGAGTACAAATTTTTACACCGATTCTAACGTCTGATTAAATTTATATTCATTAACAGACTTATCAAACATGTTCTAAACGAACATACTAGTGTTTATATCATTGACTTCACTTTACAATGGAGGCAGTGGTCCACCTTGTCTATCAGTAGACAAACTTATCATGTTTGTCATTGATTCTACAGAAGGCATCATTAACAACTTTAAAATCTTCCCGGAGATTTATTACATAATGTCCAGTAGCTAGCTTTAACTATGTAACTTTTGGAGCTGAAATTCCACTCAAATTAACCCATGTCCTTTTGGAGATTTGGGTGTTTTGTTAGATGACATAAAGCTGAAAGATTATCAAGGCATCAATATCAATCACAGTAACAAGAACGCCATAAAGGGCATCTGTAATTGAACAAAAAGTTTATGATTCAATTCACTAAAGCAAAAGTGACCACTCCTACACTTGCTTTGAGCGAGATCTCCAATGTTTGAAGATGAGTGATTGATTTCAAAGATATACATATGAATCAACGGACTCCTTGAGATGCGCATAGCCTAGCCATAGCTACTAGGAATCGTATTAAAACTTCTTTTTTGTGCCGTTAAATGTAGTTTGAAGTCTATTAAGATCTTAGAATATTATAACTAATATGTAGTTTATTTGAGACTGAATCCTGTATATAAATTAATGTAGAATCAAACTCCTCTGTACAGTAGTTTTAAATGATTTATTTTCTTCTTTATAGAAAACCTTCTGCTCAGTCTGCAAGTGATGATGGTTGTGGATCCCTAGAATATTTCCATGTCTAAAAGAGCTCAGTTCATTGATGAATTATGAGCAGGGTTTTCTCAAAAAAGATGAATTGAATACTGAGCGCAAGCAGGTACTCAATTCACAGCTTGAAAGTTTTCGCATATGATGCTGTTTGGATGTGATGGATATTGAGTGCCCATTGAGGCAGAAGACAAAGGGATGCAACTGGTCCTGGAAAAGCTTTCATTCTCTTTGAATTTCAAGGACCCCATTGCAAAGAGACTTCATAACTTCCACTCAACTATTTAGATACTTCAAAACTAGTATTTGCTACGCATTTCAAGTTCATGTGACATGTAAGAGCTTACTCTGTTCTCTAAAACTAGTTTAAACTTAAGATTAATACCTGCATAAAAAATTTTGGTCAGCATAAATCACTAGTAGCTGAAAGTGCTAATAGTCGAGCATACGTACAAGATCACTGACTGTCCTTCTGTTCCGCTAAATTAGCAAAATTTGACTGAAATGTTTCCGAGTGGGTAAGTAAAATTTACCACTAACTTTTTTGCAGTCAGTATCCTACTAATTACCAACCACTTTCTTCAGTCAGTCGGTATTTTAAGCCTATATTTCAAATAGTTAATCTGTTCAATTTTACTGAATCTGCGATTGTTTCTTTTCTTTGAACAAGAATAGCTCTTCTAGAAAGCAAACTATCTTCCTTCAACGTAAAATTTGAAAAGGCACCAAAGGTTAATTTCGCATGTCTATAGGTGTACTTTCCTCGAGTCTCCTTTATGTACTCTTTTCTCCTAAACCCATCGTCCATCTTTGAACACCCACCCATTCCTTGAGAGTGTATCTCTTCTCATCTCTACGGTATAATTTACAAGGGAGAATTCAAAAGTGTACCCCAATATTACTAAAGGATACAATATGTGGACCTGATACTAATAAGTTGCTCTACGGTTGCTGTTTGCCAACTTCTGATAATAGCTTGTGTAATACAGTGAGCAAGCCGTTGCCATGTGTACTTTTACTGCGTTTACCTATGCATGATAAAGTCTCTCTTCAATTAGGTTCTCTGCTTCAATGTAGAATTCGGATAAGAACAGAAGGGGGAGAAGAGAGATCCAGCCAAAACAAGTGAATAGAGATAAGACCTTTTTCTTCATATTATATATTTCATTATTTGCTAAAAGAAAGAAAACAACAAAAAATCTTTCTCCATGTTTGCACCACAAACAGCCATGTCCAATTCCAACAAAAACTCCATCCTTGATGTTCATCAACAAGCTACTACTGGTAGCAGTGTTCTCTCCTCTGATGTCAAACTAAACAACAATTGCTTAATAAGTAACCAGTTCACTGCTTCCTTCTCTACTTTAATCCCTGAACAACTTCAGCAGCCACTGATCAACAAGGTCACCTCAAAGAAGAGATCTCAACCAGGTTACCCAGGTTAATTAATATCTTCCTCCTTTCCTTGCTGGCTATCTTAAAACTGTTTGATTTGATTGATTTTAGATTTGACATTTAGCTAGGGTATTTCTTGATGTGATCAGAATGCCATTTTAGTGTCAATCACGTTCCTATTTTAGGTTCTTCATGAACTCGCTATATATGTACATAATTTCTTTTCTTTTCTTTTTTTTTTTTTCTGCGGACAATGAAGATCCAGATGCAGAAGTAATAGCGCTGTCACCAAAGACCCTCATGGCAACAAACAGATTCATATGTGAGGTATGCAAAAAGGGTTTTCAAAGAGACCAAAACCTGCAGCTGCACAGAAGAGGGCATAACCTACCATGGAAGCTAAGGAAAAGATGCAGCAGCAATGAAGACGAAGAATTACCATCTGCAGTAGTGAAGAAGAAGAGGAAGGTTTATGTTTGCCCGGAGACAACATGTGTTCATCACCACCCTTCAAGAGCACTTGGTGACTTAACAGGGATTAAGAAACACTTCTGCAGGAAACATGGTGAGAAGAAATGGAACTGCAACAAGTGCTCTAAGAAGTACGCAGTCATGTCCGATTGGAAAGCCCATGTCAAGACCTGCGGAACAAGGGCGTATAAGTGTGATTGTGGCACTCTCTTCTCTAGGTACGCAACTGCTTGCAATTACTTTGTATTTCTAGTTAACTTTGAGAGATTGTTACTCATGATAGTTTAAGAGAACAAGTCATCTTAGATCGATCTAGAGTAATATATATGATCATTTAATCATGATTTCTTTCATAAGAAAACAATTGAATTCTATATATACATATATAAACAAGCACATAAATGGTTATGAATCATGACAATGGTTCTTAATTAGGAAACTCTTAAATTAAAGCTAACTATGACCTCAACTTATGGAGTGAAATATATTAGGCTCAAACTTTGCGATTGACAAAATGATTATTAGGGATTAACCTTGTTTCTCGGCTTTTATTCCAGAAGGATTATATAACAATATGTAGTTGTGAATTAATGTATAATAATGCACAATGTTTATCTACAACAAAGAGAGTGCGTTTGTTTTGGCTTTTCCCCAACGAAATTTTTTAATTTTCTATTTTACGTTTTTCAATATATATTTTATAAGTATTTAAAAAATTTATTTAAAAATTTAGAAAGTGTAAAAAAATTCTATGTAATGAGATCTTTTCATTGCGTATTTTTATTATTTTTTTGGAAATAAAAAATATAAAACTCGTTTTTAAAAAAAGACAAAAATATTTTCTATTTCAGAAAAATTCTATTTTATGAACAATTTCAAACGCACCCGGAGAATAGTTTGGCGTGTATAACTGTACTCATGGCTTGAATATAATTAATTGAGCAAGCAGAAGTGGACCTATGTATACTGATGAGCGCACAACTAGCTGAAGTGAATCAGGCTTCTACGCAACTATGTAGACATGAATCAACGGTAGCTTTGCGTACTTAGCTATAGAACGATTGTTTGCAGATGGAATGGAAACAGGAAGAATTTAATGTTCCGTCATGATTGATCTCAAACACGTCCAAAAATGCATAATAGTGAAGGAATGTAACTCCTCACATGGAGATACTCTACTTCAATTATTCCTACCTACTTCTTTTAACATTGCTGATATCAACGAACCAAGATCATAGCCAGTTTAATGGGAACTTAATGTAGTCAGAACAAAAATGTCAGCATTAATACTTCTGAAAAAAACCAGCATTGCCAATATCTTAGATGTTAGCATTTTTCACCTGTATATGTAAACCTGCCTATCTGCGAAGTTCATTGATGATTTTGCACAATTAATGCTGAAAGGGCATTGTCATCAATCAAAGCAAAACGCTGGTGTATTCTTGTATAATTATTGATTGAAATTTTGGTTTGCAGGAAGGATAGCTATGTCACTCATAGAGCATTCTGCAACGCCTTAGCTGAAGAAAGCGCGAGAATGATCGCGGCTGCTGCCACCACGCCTGCAGTTCTCCAACACCATCCTACTCATCATCAGTCCCCTCTCCTCCTACCTTTTTCAATGTGTAGTACTATAAACCATGCCAGTAATCTCATTCCTTCCACTTCTGTAAACCCTAACCCTAATCTTAATCAAGGTCATCAGCTGTTCTACATGAAGAGTGAAGAACATCTCCCACCAAGTACTTCCAATTCTAATCTGTTCACTGCCGTTAACTTTCCATGCAACATGACCACCAGTACTGCTCTTCTCCAGAAAGCCTGTCCCCTAGGGAGTAGTCTAACGTCAAACGTGGACAAGGGAGACACTTCCACATTGCTGAAGAGTGATCCGGCTACTAGAGATTTTCTTGGTGTCGCCTTAGAGGAACAACCGCCTGAGCTATCGCTGCTGGAGCTTGAACTTGATAACACTGAGATACCTACTGGCTGCACTTCTAATCGTCCTTTTGCAGATGTGACATGGGATGCTTATTAAGGCCACATTTGAAACATGAATTAGAGAAAACGTGCGGAGACTAAATTAATTCGAAAATTGTATCTATCTAGCACCTCTGCCCAACTCTTATGCATCCATATTTGGCCTGAGCTTTGAGTTATTGGTGATGTACCCTAGTTCGAAGCAACTGAGACGTTCTCTCGATCATCAACATTCACGCACTAATTTCTTTTGAAATTTGGTTTTAGCATGAGTACGACAAACCAACCGATCGTTTTGGTTCTGGTAGAACGTAGACGGTATTACAGTTGGCATATCATCATCACCATCGATCCTCATGTGCTTGTTAGAATCATACTACATCGTATTCGTTTCTCTTTCTTTCGTTCTGTTTTTTTCTTTTTAATAACTTTATTTCTGTCTTTTATTTTCAGTCGGGATCTTTCGTTTGTTAATTAGGCGCGTGATGTATTGTTGAACAATCAAAGATTCCTTTTCTCACTTTTTCATTATGTCCAGAACTCCTTCTGTGAAGCATTCATGTAATGCAAAAATAACAGTTTGTTACTATTTCTCATTAATACGCTGCAATTCTGAAGTATTGGATAGTTATATGTGTATGCGAAGCGAATATACTAGTAATTACATGTGAATCGATTGTACTGGTGATTGAGTGATAAAGGAAATTTTGCTACGGCTTGTTCAAATGGGCACATTCACTCCTACCGTCCTGTACGAAGAGAGTTTGAAAGTGGTAGAGAGATAATCCTCCTTGCTTTTTGAATCAAAGCGGACTTCATATAACAGACAGAATAGTTCTTATATAAAGAGAACCTTGTTATAAATTTTCTTTTTCTTCTTTGACAAAAACTAATGTTATCAGTTATTTCCTGACCAAATCTGCACTGCGTCTAAAAGTAATCTCCGGAATTTTTCACTACAAATTCACTTTCCAATAAGTATCGTCTTGTAATGCACACAATTTACCTTGGATCACGCAATAATAATACCAGCATCACCAAAAAATCCATGCATCCACGTTTTCTCACTTGTAGCTTTTGACCACCATTAGTTAAGAGCAAAACCTTTTACCACCGTGCAGGCAGTGAAAGTGCTACTCTTTTAAGTCAACCAACTTATTAGTGGTGCTACATATGTTTTTGAATAGCACAAACAACGAGACTAAAAGAAGGGAAAAGAGAAAAGAGAGAAGGAATGAAAGGGAGATGGAGACGTTAAAGAGAGGAAAAGAAAAGATATATACGCCAACATAAACATGCATGAAAGCTGGTGCTGTAGAAGGCCAACAACAACCTTACATGTCCCTTCCTTCCTACTGTTATCTGCTTTCCGTATCTTTTATTTCCTGTGCATGCACTAGGTAATGCAAGTCACCCACAAAATATATTACATCATAAACTTTTCCAAACTTACTAGGATACTCATTCACTATAAAAAAATCACTAATACGGACAAAAAATAATGATCGCTAATAAAAAAAATCGTCGCAATTGCAATTACTATCATCGACCAATAAAATTTGGTCGCTAAATCTATCTCTAAAAACTGATTGTTGATAGTAATTAACGTAGTTGATAGTAATTCAACCAACAGAAGACGTGGGTCCCTACTGATTCAAAAAACAGCAACGGAAGAACCAAATTGGTATATGTAATATAGTGACAAAATCAAACAGGTCACAATAAGTAACACAAATGGTAGCAGCCCCATTATAGGATTGTTGAAGGTAAAACAATTGCTACCAGATTGAGGTACAACTTCTGAATTTGTAAAATTCAGCAAGTTCTGTTTTCATTCTTCACATAATGAAGGTACAGAAGGTAGCGTCAAATTCAAATACAGGGACGATAATATGGAATAAGTGCCAAAAGACTTGATAAATATCAAAAACTTACTGACAACCGATGCATTGTTTAAGTCATCACACAGGAGTGTCATTTGTTTACCTTTCTGCACTCATAATGACCTGGAAGGATACTCTTCTAATCTAATCTGATGGACAGAGCAGAAATAATTACAACTTTCTGAATGCTTGAACAAAGTATGATGACAAGGTGGTCATTTCATAGATATCTATTTTGCTCAACCAAACTTCTTTCCTAAAAGGAAAAGGAAGATAATTACAAATATTCCTAGAGAAAGGAACTTGGGAGTCGGCAATCTAGGGATTAACTAATCGGGTAACTCTTGCCCGCTTTTAGAAAGTAAGTATCGTAATACGCATGGTGGAGCAGATTTTAGAGATCATAACCTTCTGTTTGCCTGCTAAAAAGACTGCTCATCTTTTACTTCTTTTCTTTTTCCTCTTTATTACTTTCACTTTGTACAACCAGACAACTCCTCCATTCCTCTATCTTGCTCATCTTTCCAAGACCTAATTATTAGCACCTCTATTCTGATTCATCAGATCTTAGAGACTTCAGAATCTTCTCTATCTTCCAGGCATTTTCCTAAAACCAACAAAGAAATTATTAGGTTAATGCCACATTTAAGAGCAACACACTTCTGAATACTACATACAGTCGAAGAATGGGCTAAGTTAGGAATTTAATATATTAACTTACAGTTAAACTGTAAGGTCCTAGTACATTGAAAGATTATGTAATGAAACTACGTTCCTTTTAAGAAATACCAAAAAGAATTTTGAGAACCATTTCCTAGTTTAGTTTTCGCTATCGGCTGACGTATAAATAAGGTTCTCAACATGAAGAATGAAATAGATTCACACTTATTCCTAAAAATGGGAACTGATGAGGGGAAGGCGATAATTTCTATTTTCGAGCATGTGGTCCAAGACATAATAGTTCAATTTTGGGTTCTGCATCCCAGCCAGAAGGTAGAAATGTGTGCAGCACCAGAAATAAGCGTCCGTCTACCTCGAGATCTGCAAGAATATTCAGCTCTGAAGGCCAATGGAAAGGGATGTCATAATGCAGGTCCACCCCAACACTCTGCCTTATATACCTATGGCGAGCCATGACTGTGTTACAAAAGTCCTTGAATGCAGATCCAAGCACATGCCCTGCAACAAAAAAATTGAAATAACTATGAGCACTACACGAAACAGTATTAATCTTCTACCAGCATAACCAAGAGCATAGTAGCAAAAATTAGACCTCCTCATCGTCAAGAACCAGATAATCAGCTGCTCAAGATTCATAAAGCATGCACTCCAGGAATAAAGCACATACCTTATGTCCATCTAGAATATCCCCGTATTCAGCAAGTTATTATTTTGGCTTGCTAACATCTATTCCCAAGTAATAATTTAATACATTTTGAAATGCCTGCAGAAATTAGAGGAGTTAAAATATGATACAAAGACTACAAGATGTATGAAAAACACATGGGCATTGTTTCTAGTTTCCGGTGCTTCTCATGCTTCAGCTTATGTGCATTACACTAACACTGTACTGCACCCTACATTATCTAAACCATCCACCTTATAAAGGCATCAATACACTGGCATCATTCATGAACAACACTGTGAGTGATGGAGGGCCCCAAGGGCAAATTAATCAGCTTGAGAAAGTGGTTAAGATTAAGTATACAGAACCAAATTATACACCACTAAAAGTGGAGAGAAAGCTAGGTGCAATTGTAAGATTTGTGCCATACAAATTAGAGTTTGTGGGTTACAGTTTCAAAGAAATTAGGAAAAAACACCATACAAATGAGCCCCCTAGTCAATTCACTGTAGAATGAATAACATTACAGCATAGGCTCCCTTTTCTATAGGTTATATTATCATTTCCCCGACTATATGATCTAAGTAGCATGTAAATGGAAAGGTTTTTAAAAATATAAATTTCTTAATCAACATTATTCAACTGCTCAAAAATTGCATTCAATCCAATTTACCACTATATTTAAGGAAAATCACCACCTTCACCAGTGACCTACATCTTGGTGGTACCCCTACTTCACTAAACTCCATGAGGTCCCATTTCACTCTTAAACTTGCAAAATAATAGAATAAATATTGAGAAAGATCTACACAAAGTTATTTTTATCAATTTTAGTTGACCTTATGTACTTTGATGGTAAATAGACAGGAGAAGTAAGTTTGGCAGCAAAAGCAAAATGTTATGGCAAACTTGTTGATTTTAGTGTAACAAAAATATTTCAGACCATTTATATGAAGCTATTTTCACTATAAAAAACAGATTGGATAGATGAGTTCTTTTTTTCCACAAGATTACCATGATTTCTCTTACTAGAAATGACTGAACCAACAGGGCACCAGCTACAAGTCTTGAGGTCTCTACAAAGGGGACAAAGTCTCAAGTAAGGACGAAATCCTTACTCTTTTAATCTTCTTTACCATAATAGAAGATTTGGAGAATGAGGTACATAGGGATTCTACATTGAAAATTATACAATTCGATTATTTAATTTCCAATAAACTTATAATATTTCAAACAATGTCAGAATATTAGAAGATTCTAATATTTAAAACTCCAAAGCCTAGTTAAACATACATTTGGTGGCCAACGGAAAAACAGGAAGATGGATTCTACAACCATTTCTTTTTAATATTAAACAACACTACTGCCAATAAGGTTCTTACGCAAGAAGGTGCATGGAATCTAGCAAAACCCTTTACCTATTAACATTATTAGAAAAAACAAAAACCTTTGCATATAAAACAAAAAATAAGATGAGAGAAATTTACCCCAAATGCAAACATTTCCTTTCTGTTCAAAATGGTATCCATTGCAGAATACTGATCACTGAACACACTGTAGAATAGATGGTAAAACATGCTCCTGAAAGTAATATTAATAATTAGAGAGCTTCCTTCAGATATTCAAGAGAAAAGATATAAATACTAGAAATCACTGTACTGTTGTTCTTTTGAGGTTTGCTCATCCATCTCATCAAACTTCTGTGTAAGAACTTCTGCCGAAATGGGTGTAAGAACATGCTGAATTAAAGCCTCCAAGGTTTTTGGAAAGTAATGCTGCGAATAAGAACACATCCACAGAACAGGTAAGGAAAAAAAAACTATAGATGGACAATCAACAGATTGTCTGCAAGCTTTACAAGAAGGTGAAAATTAGAGGTGAAACAAAAGAGCTAGCTGGAAACACCATTAAACTGAAATTTGCTAGTAGTGAAACCAATGAAAGTTGAAGAAAATTAAGGTACCTTGCAGACACATATATGTGAGGATTCTTCCAAAAAAAGAACAAAGATAATTGCTCATTTAATAGCCAAAAAAAAAAAAAAACTCTAAATCTTATAACCAGAAAATTAGGAAGAGAAGAATAATGGTAACAAAATCTAAGCAAAACCACTAATCAGCTGTTGATAGAACCAAATATAATACTGTACCCCTGTTGCCTCCGCACTTGCTCTTCAGTTGAAGAGAACATGTAATCAGTTTCATTAAGTAAAAACGAAAATAACAGCAATTGTTCCTATAGTGATTACACTCCAGAAAATAGTTTTCAAAAGCATCTTCTCTTTCACGCTCTCCGCCTAGGAATTGATGCAAGTCAATGCAATATTGATGTATCCTAGCTTAGCAAACTGATCTTCCCTGACATTTTCAGAATAAGAGCACTGGTTTTCTTAACCAGGAGATTGATCATAATTACAGGAACAAAATGCATCATAATGACTCTTCAAATCAATGCCGTATATATCAAAACTTGGGCAAACCCAGAAAAGCATCTCCTGAGCATAAAATATTAACTAATGCCCGAGAACATTCTTGACGAAATTAAGCTAAAAAAACAAATCAACAACACTAAAATGTTTCAGCAATTAGAGGTGAACGCGAAGCCAGTTTCAATAAATTAAATGAGAAGGCAATTACATCAGTGATTGCCTATCAGAATAAAAACAAATACTATTTGAATATATAAAGGGCACAAAAATATTGTTCTCATCATTCATGTAACTAATGTACAGCTCTTTCCTAACATTTTCAGCATATAATGCCATAGGTCTCCAAAGTAGGGAGGTTGATGACGGTCACAACTATTATAACTGTTGGCAAGAGCACGGACATGATATATGCATATCGTAATATCTATCTTTGTACTGACATTCAAGATGTAAAGAACACTGGTTTAGGCAAGAATTCATCCTAGCTTGATTGAAATTGATACTTACCACCATAGCAAGTAAGACTTTTTGGAGCTCAAGTGGTTCAACACTTGAGAAGATTCTAGCAAAAGGATCATTTTCCAAACAAAAAGAATCATCATCTGACTTGTTATTAGAGCTATTATTACTTGGAACCTCCAAAGAACCAGGTACAGAAGCTTGATTTTGCCCAGATGCATTAATAGTTTCATGCGTCAACAAGATTAGCTCATGAAGAACATTGACAGTAGAATAATCCACTTGTTCCATCAGTGTATCACCTCTTCTGTTCTCGCATAGCTTCTCATAGAAGGTATCGATGTCCAACTTAAGGGAACCTGTGAAAATTAAAATTTATAAAAAAAATGTCACTCTGTGAACTTATTTTTATAAAAACATAATCCAGTTGCTTAAATAACACCTACAAAGGAATAGATTTATTTTTAAACCAACTCTACCGACATTACATTACAAGATAAACTACAATAACTTATCCAATGGTTTCAGTTACATCACAAAACTATGCTAGAAACTCCCTTTTACTAAATAATTTATTTTACTCCCATCTCCTGTAGTGCTTTTTTTCACAAAAATGTAGTGATCACATTTTCTTCCATTTCAAAGAAATGACCCTTCTCAAACAGAATACAAAAAATAAATTTGAGTTAGCATGTCAAAAGAAAACAATGAAATATTTATTGTTTTCAGATAAGCTTATTAACATTTATCATTTAACTGATGTAGCTATAACTATCATGCCCCTTTTGCATTACTTCACACAAAGCATGCACTAGGGCAGCAGAAATCGAGTCGTGTTTCGCGGAGGCGCTAAAATAAATTTTTGGCTTCTAGATTCTTTCAGAAGCTCAGAAAGATATTCAGTTGTACCTTGATCAGCTGACTGTAGGTTTTAGCTTTTTTCAGAAGCTGAAAAAAGAAGTTTGATAGGGTTTCTGATTATAAGTTCTACTTGTTGAAGATTTCAAAATCATAAGAAGCTGAAAGTTAGGAGGCCCAACTCTTAAGTTTCTCGATTCAAGCTTCTCATTTTAGAATATGATATTTTACCAGCTCCTACTAAACATGCCACAAATCAACTTTGACATGGATCAATTGAAGTGCAGCATGAAACAAAATGTAAGATGCAACATAGAAATATCCTTCTTTACTTACCCAGGCACATCTTCATCATTAGCTAACATGGCCCTTGAAGCCATGTTATGACCATAACAGAGAAATTGGAATTGATAAAGTAAGGGAAGTTCCAAGTAATCCAAATGGGGCCTTTAAGTTTGATTAAAATGACTAAAAACAAATGCTATTTGCTTAAAAACACCACAAATTATCAGCATCATTATATAGACTAGAATTGCTCGCATAAACTAAACAAATAGTACTATGCATCACATTCCGCATCCCACTAAGCATCCCACTAAACAATAAAACAAGACATAGTTCAACATCGAGCAATTCATGCTTTGATAAAAGTAGTTCATAGTTAGCAAATCAGCGATCAATCAAAGCAATACTAGTGAGATGTCGAATGGAAAGCAAAGCATTATTGAGAATCAAATCAATCTTTGAAACATTATATCTGTGGCATACAGTTCAAGTGAACTCTCAGAGTTATTATTAGCATCAAACCAAATAAAATTGCAACCACCTTCCGCTAACTCATGGGTACCTCCAGCGTATTTTCTACATTCTGGCTTTCCAACTAGCTTGGTCTGCATAATGATCCTAACCTGTAGTTAGAATAAATCAGCATAAACTAGATGTGAGTACATGTAAATTACCAGAAAAGTCTATTTCCAATTATGTACATAAAAAATTCAAACGATGACTAGCTTTTGCAACATTTTTATAGAAACTCTAAACTTCTAACTTCTACTTTCTAGAAACAAAAAGAATTAGAAATCAATTATAATCCTAACTTGAATATCAATTCTCCTTACTTAGATGTTAGTTAGTGGGGGCGTTCTTTCAAAATCCACAAAGTCTAAATGGAAGAACAATGAATCATGCACAAAACTGCTTTGATTTCTTAGCATTCTTGTCCCAAGGAAGTACAAAAAAGGGGTAGCTCCTCGGGTGGAGTCCTAAACCAGCTACATTGACCAGAAAGAAGTATACAATTCATCAAGTAAATGCTTAGATATAAACTTTTGCCACAAGAACTGCATAGCTTCAACCACAAAATTAACTAGTTCAATCACTATAACCAACAATTTCCCTTGAATAACATACAAGTTAAAAAATTATCTCACAAGAGGGGTGCATACCTTTTCTTTCTCCACTAATCTTTACCAAGGATGAAGCAGTCACCATGCAATTTGGGTAAAAACATATATCATGAGAAGTTGAGAGTCATTAGCATTATAAATTGAACAATCAATTCCATCTAGCTAATCAAAAAGTAACATTAGCTTACCATTCTTGATTTGTCAAATTGATGATGATGAAAGAAGGAGAAACAATACCTATTTAATATCCGTCGTAAATAATAAGCATCCATGTGCTCAAACATTTCCGACATCATCTTTGACTTCCACCAGAAGTTGACAGCAATAGTCAAATCTTCACTATCAACTTGGTGATACCTGGTAACGAATATATAACAGTAATCCAACATAAAGCTAATTAAGCATAGATATCTCAACAAAACAATGGCCAAATTTTAGCTGAATTAGAGCATGATTGAAACTACATATCAAGTACCAAAAGAAAGAGATAAAAGCATGGCGGGCATAATAATTAGTATTTCTCTCCCTATTATTGAAACCGTCTGAGCTTTGTTATCGGATTTTCCTTGTCACAGTGAATGCAAAGACAACTTCTTTACAGCAAATTCTAAGATTTTCTTGAACTCGTAGTGTTTCTCATTTGATACATTAATAGACAAAAACATTTAAGTTTGAAATTCTAAATTACTTTTATATCGCATATTATTGATATTACAAGCATTTCCTTTTAGTCATATGTATTTTATTTTGCACCAACCGAGTAATGTTTCTGGATCCATCTGTGCATACAGATAATTTATATATCCCTGTAAAGTACTATTTAGCAACATCAGGCTGAGCTTATAATCAAACACATTTTGCCACACAACTATGCCTTTGCTTCACTGGTTCTGCCTCAAACCACGAACTCCTTTTTCTCTTACCACAGATCTTAAAGTTCCTGGGTTGCTACATCTTCGTGCATTCCAAATATGTTTTCATGATCAGCATGTCTTTCTCCAAATATTGATTGAATCTTCCTTTTTAGGCTAAATTTAGAATGTCACAGGGTTCCACAGAGCTGTGCTTTCTTAAACATATACCGTCACAATAGTCGAACGGAATAAAAGAGACGAATTCATGCAGACGACCCCACTCAAGTGGGATAAAGGCTCACTTTGTTGTTGTTGTTGTAGATACAACTTTTCATAACTCCCCTTACTTCGAACAAGAATCCACACATAGCCTTAACAGAAGGAGAAATGGTTTCTACTTCATGTTAGTGTAAGCCAGCAACGGTATTCTTCTATGTCTATAACTGCTGAATTAATTAAAACCTTAACTTTAAAAGTGTCAACTAAGGACAAGGTGACAGGTTGCAAATAGGAGGTCGAATGGTGAAATTACGGCATGAGTTTACCATGCTTCACTTATGACATCATAAACGACTCGCTCACACTCAATCCAATGCCATGTTATTGAGACACCACCATGTTAACGTCATGCCATCAAGCTTAGGCCAGTAACAAAATTCGTCATGTATATAACTTCTAAATTAATTAACACCTTAAGCATCAGAAGTGTCAATGAAAGATGAGGCTGACAGGTGACACATAGGAGGTTATGAGGGTGGAATTGGGCAATGAGTTTACCATGATTTACATATGACATCACCAACCTACTCTCTCGCACTCAATTCAATGGCATGTTCCTGTGACATCATCAAGCCTTAAGGGAAGCTTGAAACAAGCACAATAACATAAAGCAATAATTAGCCTATTTGTCATCCTTTTAAGATTTTGTACTCAACCGTCCAGTATTACATTCTACTAACTTGTTCTAGTGATGCTGAAAGCATAGAAGATCAAGAAATTCTGATAGGAAGATGAGATAATTTATTCAACAAAACCAGCTTGAATAGTAATTGAGATGACCAAAATTTCAAAAATACAACTCCACCTGTAAATTTTTGGCATATAGGGGAACTAGTAGTTAGCTATACCAAATACTAGGGAAAAACCAGACTAATATTTCTAACGGCAGAATAGGGACTGTTTATAACCATGCAGGTGGAATGGCCTCAACTGATTCACAAAAATAAAGTATTTAAGTTAGCACTATTACAATCTTACCATCCTTCAGGAATATAAACAGCATCACCAGGATGAAGAATGACCTTTTGCGCATATTTCATAAAACCTTTAGCCCTTGGATGAATTGAAAGATCAGGCTTTTCAAAATCTATGGCACTGCCAAGGTAAGATGTCTAAGCAAACAGTTTAGGAAAACAAATGTGGAAATATAAAATTAGTAACCACAATCTGCGAGATAGACTATGTAGAAGCCTGCATGACTTGATAGATCAATCCATCTAAGTCATACCTATGATTTGAGGCCTCTCCATATATATCCCTTGGGTACAAAACAGCACTCGCTGAAGGAGGCCACAAAGTGACTGCAAAGTATAAGAAATTCAAAGGTGGTAGAATGCTAACATATTATCTAATAAAGGAACAACAGAATAGCATAAGCATGTCAATGCTTCAAAATGCCTGGTTGCTTCAACTCTTTCATACATTAGCATTTCTGTATGCATACAAATGAAACAACTGCAAAAGGACATACAAGTCAAAGAACTAGAGATGAAAAGGAGAAGTCATTTGTATTTCTGCCAAAGAACATATCATTTATTACTACAGAATGGAATGGATCTCATGAATAAAATTAATTACTCTTATAGATAAAGATTAAAGACACCCAACTAATTGGAGAACATCATATTCCGCTTGAAGAATTATCTCAAACCTATAATAAACTCCCTATACCAAAGGTTTCCTCCAGCTTAAATAATCTAGAATCTACTTCTATTCTTTTTCCTGTTCATATTATAAAAACTGTCCACTCTAAAAGAATGTTGTAGAAAGTAATATTTAGGCTTGAAATTAGCTGCACAGAAGGTTGTGGCCACAGATCTTAAGAATATATTCAAGACAAAGGATAGGCCACATAAATCTGACCCATCTTCCACATTAATTGATAGCATAATTGTTGACAGCTATGAAGCACTAGGTTCAAAATTTTAATAGTCAGCAACTTCATGAGATAGATGCTGCCAAGAATATTCTATATTACAATAACAGCTTAACTAATCTAGCATAAAATCAACATTTAAAAGAATTATAAAGCCATCTTATGTAGATCAATATCACTAAGACTCAGATCACATGGTGAAGATTTACTTTCTTCCAAATAACATACCTGAAATTGCTTTAACTCTCATAGGACAAGTGCACTCTTCCATACTTTTAACTCAAAATTAGGTCAATATGAGATACATTATACAGCTCCTGATTACTTAATATCATCTAGATACTAAAGTTTTCTTCTAAGTTTCATTCAACAACGACATTAATCATATTATCATGAGGCAACTATGAAGCGACCAAAGGGAATTACCTCCAAATTTGATGTTTATATTGAAGTATCAACTTCAACAAAATAAAACGCTAAAATCAAATTCCTTTTCTGCAAGAATATAATAGCATGAACTTCGAAATGGATAAACTTATCTCAGAAAAGTTCAAAATAATGGAGTGAAAAGAGAGATGTAGAGTCTTGAGGAATCAAGTGAATATAATAGGCAACTCTGGGGACAAATAATAAAAGTACATGATAAGAAGGAATTGGAAGTAAACTCAGGAACTATTTGTGCCATTTAAACTCAGGAACTATTTGTGCCACTTGAACGTTAGTTTTGCTTCTCAGAAGCATTCATTTGGCAAGTAGTCCAAACTTTTTTTATGAACTACTTAAAACTGCAGTGAGTATACACTTGAATAATAAGGCCTTCCAAGTGATTAGGATAAGCGGTATGGAAATAAATGGAGTTTACCTAAACAAGAAGTTAGTACCTTTTTTGCAACCAGCTACTATGCACAAAAGGTTATGGTGTGGGTCATAATGGGTACTGGATCTACTTTGTAATATGTTCATCCATAAATTAATAGATGATATCATCCTTGAATCCAGAAGTATTGGCTGCAGAGGAAAAATACTAATCAAAATTAACTGAAGACAACGGAGAGATTAGACGACAACAAGTAGATTGTAGCTCCAGTATCAAATGTCACCACAGCTACCACCAGGTGCTGAGAATTAAATTAAAAGTTTGTAATAATCATTTTCAATAAATGAGAAAACAATTAAGAACATCTTTTCTCTAATAAACCAAGGGACTTAAAGCCAAGCACGTAATAATTCACCACACCAGAAATTCAAAACCATTTGATGAATAAGGCAAAAACCTTTTGAATATCTTTTCTCAGGTTTTCCAGAGGACAACTCTCCTTGCTATCTGAATTCAAAATTGGAACCTACAATAAAATAAGCATTTGATTGATTTTCAGACAATAAGAAACAAACAGCAGTGAACTGAAATGAAATATTGAACATATTTTGATGAAATATTGAGACTCAAAGCTAGGAAATAAACTGAAATTCTTAGCCTAAGCTCAAATAGCCAACAACTTAGACAGAAAGTGGAAAAAGTGGAAAGCTACATCTTCAGACACTATTACCTACCTACCTGTGCCAAATAAAGTTGATCAAGATTATCCAATAAATGTGAGCAAGCCTCCTCTATGTGGATGGAAGCTGACTCTGAATTTGCTTCTACAAAATTTCTGAGAGATGGGTTCTCTGGATTCTGGAGATGTAGCTTACAGAAAGTGATGAAAGTAGAAAATGGCAAAGCAACCTACAAAACAGATATTAAAAGGATACTAATATAAATGTCTTGTCAAGTAAGTTGAGTTTCAAGAAGCACATGCAGAACTTCCATCCAGATTTAACACAGGTCCTACTCGCTCATGGCTTCTGATATCACCATAGAAAATTGAAGCTGTATTGGACAGCATAACTTCCACCTTGGTGGACCTGATAAGTTCCTGGAGAGAAGAGGTTCGTTAAAACCTAAGTGTATAGAAGTCAATAGATGCATATGGAAATCAAACGATAAATTGTTTAAAGCAGTATTCTATCAGATTTGGAGATGATATGCTAGAACAGTACAATGTTCCATTCTACAACAACAACAACACTAAACCTCACCCCACTAAGTGGGATTGACTACATAGATCCTATTACATTATTATGCTCTATCTAAAGCAATATATTCAGTCGTGCCATAAACAACTAAGTCATTTTGCAAGGTACTGACCAAGTCTTCTTAAGACTCTACTCCTTTAAGCAAGAAGCATGTCCAATGTTTTGCATCTAAAGTTATTCGCTTTATGGGGTCAAACCACCTTAAGCGGGCTTCTCTCATTTGCTTAAAATTGGTGCCACTTTGACTCTTTCTCTAATGATTTATTTTTAATCTAATCTTTGATTATATACCCGCTCATCCACCACAACATATGCATCTCTGCAACACTTAATAAACATGTTAAAATTTTACTGCCCAACACTCTACTCCATAAAATATTGCTAATTTCACCTTTGTCTTATAAACTTTTTCTTTTGGTTTCAACGATATTTTTTGATTCACATGGCATTGGTTGAGAACAACAGAACTGGGGTTGAAAGAAATGAAAAAAATGATTAGACAGTTGGTATGTTCCATAACCACATGATTGAGTCATTATTTAATAATTTAAATTGATTTCATATATAGTTTTCATATTTGATGAATTCTTCATTTTGCATGCAACCTGCTTTTTGTCAAACGACATAATATTCCTTGTTTGTAGAAATGTAAAACATAGCAGTATATATGATAACATAATTTCTGCAAATTTCTCTAGTTTAGTTATTTTAGATGTTATCTGTAATTCTGATTTTTAGTATCATTATTGGGTAGTTTATATTGTATTGTCACACATGGAACATATAGGATGAGAAAACTTGTATTTTGGCTCCAATGACCTATTAGTCCTTTCGTGTTCCGCTCCAATTGACTAGAAGCTCTTTACCAAAAAGATGAAACCTGTGAACTTAATAGAGATTGAAAAGTCATATCGAAGCATAGGCGACAAAATATAAAATAAACGCATAATCTGTATGGATTTAACTAAAACTTAAAGTAGGGTCAAGGCTTGACATCATTCTGGTTCTCATGGTCGTATTTTGCAAACAGTAGCACATTTGTTGCGCTAGAGGCACGTTTAGGCATTTCACACAGTATGTTCCATCTCCAAATTTAGGCCCATTGAAGTCTGAATACTACTTGCATGACGACGTGTAGAATGTTTTAACGCCAGCCTCGAATTTAAGAGACTATTACGCAATAATGGACATTTTTTCCTTCCCACTTGTACATTGTGTGCGAACATCCCAATATACTTCTCCATCTTTTTTGTATAATATATCAAAAATATTTGAAACGCTCACTTTTTTGTAAATCTTGATCGTGAAGTCTTACCATCACATTCTCATCACTTCTGGCTGGGCTGAACTTACGTCCATTTACTCTGTTTTGTATCTACTCATTCTGAAACCCCTAGATTTTAAAGCTGCTCTCTACTACTCAAGTTATCCTTCATATTAGATTGGTTTTATCTACAAGCACAATATTTCAGCGAAAGCATGCACCATCCACATTAAGCACAATATTACTTTGACACTAGCGAGATGACAAGGGCGTTGAAATATAGATGAAATATCAGGCATACTACTATAGGGTTGACATTTCTTAACAAGTTAGTAAGAGTCATTATCAGCGATGAATACAAAAAAGCTTTGCAACTAAAAACATTTCTAACTTGATCTAATAGGAGATGACCCCTTGGTAAGGGATAAGACTTAACTCCATCTTTAAAAAGATTTGATTTTGATAGATGATGTAAAATGGTTGATTCAAGCTAAGTAAAAACATCAGCGACCTACAACATGTAGCCTCCAGCATACCTAATGGCTTAAACATCATATCATCACAGCTTACATAACATAACTGACATAGCACTTAATGACTTGGATCCTCATCTTGTTGTGGTTACCTCCAAGTAGTCAAGGCCATTGGCAGAAGGATCCCAATTCTGGAGTGCAGGCCAGTCATTGATGGCACCAGCAAATACCTAAATAAACATATAGCTGTCCAAAGTTAATACTATTGGAAGGCTTCATACGGATTGATTTTCAAAATTGTTTGTGTGATATAACAAAGTTGCAAACTAGTGTTCCAAGTTAATACACAGATCAAAGAAAAAGAAAAATGACAGATACAAATACAGAGTTCTCAGTGCCATATTTTTTCAGAATATTATAGGCAGCACTTTTTCAAAATTGTTTTGTTGATATAGCAAAGTAGCTTACTACAGATCAAAGAAAAAGAAAAATGACAGAAACACAGAGTTCTCAGTGCCATATATTTTTCAGAGTACTGTAGGCAGCACTTTTATGAACCTATCCTAAAAACGAGGGGAGGGGAACAAACAACTGAGATTTGATGAGACGTGCTGCAATGTGCATGGTACGTACTTTGAGGTAAAACATAAAGAAGCACCTTACTGCAAACAACGCCTTGGGATGACATAATTCCAGAAAGAGCACTCCTATCACAAAATTTGCTTATGTATAAAAGACTTTCTAATCACAATGAGTTTGAGATTGGTGCTGCAATTTGATAGAAAGGTGTTGCAAAAAGGTTCGCTCACAAAATTGTCTAGCAACAAAACATTCAGTATTTCCCAAGCCACCTTCTCATAGCATATTTCTCAGTGCACTTTGTGGAAAGTGCAGCATAATTTTTAATTTGAATAAGAAAAGAAAAAGAAAATTGAAAAGCTTTGAAGAAAAACTAAAAAGTTGCTTCCTCAACACATCATAATCCCTAATAAGCAATATAGAACATAGATAAAGATGATTGAAACCGTGCATCAAAGTGCTATAAAAGCACTATAGCGACCGCATCAAAAAATCACTAGTCACAACATGATTAGTTAGCGCTTCTACAGAGCAGCGGTGAGATTTTCTGGTAGTAGAACAAACCCAAGCAAGCCCTGAACTGAATCGAGTAACAATCAAATAGAGAAGAGAAGAGAAGAAGGTTTTACTGCAGGAACGTTAGACGGTTCGATTACGGCGGCGAATTCTTCCGGCGATGGAGGCGGATCGAATCGACGCACGCGGAGGGATTCATGGACCTCACTGCCCACAGCTAGCTCCATTGGGATTGGCTCAACCTGCAGGAGAATGAAATATGTGTAGGGAGAAAATGATTATAGCGTTTTATGAACTGTTCTGCAAAATATTTAAATTCGCTAGTTGGAAATATTTTTTAATTGTTTGTAATTATAATTTTTAATATTATGTTTTTAATAAATTTTATAATATTTTATAAAAAATTTTAAAATTAAAGTTTACAAAAAGTTTATACTAGATAAATAATTTTTTTAATTAAAATGTTTTAAATTTTTTTTCAAAAAGTAAAAACTTTTTTATAAACCGTCTCAACTATCACCTTAAATAGAATCAAAACCTACTAAACTAATAACGATTAACAAAAATAAATCTCACAGAATAAGCCTATTAATTTGAAATAAATTAACTCTTACCCAAAGTTATCAAATATTTTAAATATAAAATCATAAGATTTTATATATTGATAAATTTTATAATTTTTTAAAATACAATTAAAAATCTTTTATAAAAACTTTCTAATATTTTTTGAAAAAATTAGTATATTTACATTTTTTTAAAAATTCTTTTAAATTTATAAAAGTAATCTCTCTATATTTTATAAAAAATTTATCAAAATTATAATTTTTCAAAAAATCTTATTAAAATTTATAAGTAAAATTATATAAAATCGTTAAAAAATCAGAATCTTACTGGTTTTAAATTTTAATCAAAATTCATATGAGATTTCATTTTTTAAAAAATTACTTAAAATATGATCATTTTGATAAAATAAAATCGTAAAATTTTAATATTTAAATTAAATTTTTAATAATATTGATCTTACCAAATCTAAAATAATTCAAACTTTAAAAAATTATTCGAACTATTAGACCCAAAAATATATCCAAATTAGAGATTGAAAGTTGATCATGATCCCACTAAAAGAATTATGCGCTTCAAAAACTAACAATTGGATTAATGCGTTTGTCATTGCTTACCACATAAATAACTTTTAAATTTATTATTTTATATTTTTTAATATATTTTTTTAAATATTTAAAAAATTTATTTAAAAATTTAAAATATAAAAAATTTTACGTAAGTGAAATTTTTTTTTATTATATATTTTTATTTTTTTAAATCTAAAAAAATAAAATTATTTTTAATTTTAAAAAAATTCTATTTAAAATTACTACTAAACGTTCCGGATCAACACAATTATCAAGTTGGTGGAGTCAAAAATTGTCAAATTCAATCTAGTAGATTCATTTTTTACATTAATTTATAAAACCAATTTTTGCATTTTAAAATTCAAAAATAATAATACTATAAATAATTTTAGAATATACGATAATATAAATATTTGAAAATTTTTTTCTTTTCAACTATCTCTTTAGTCTAAGAGTTTGTTTGCGAATACTTTAAACACAAACATTTTCAGAATTTCTTTAAAACTTTATAGAAAAATAATATTTATATTATATATAAATTTTTTTAAAATAAAATTTTAAAATAAAATAACTGAATAAAAAAATTTTGCCAGAAAACTTAAGTGCAATAAACAGTAGGATAATAACCAATGTAATAAACCGTAACATAGTGAGACCGTATAGATTAATAACTGAGACCACCTTTTCTTCGATCGTCCTAAACCGAGCTTCAAACAAAAACAAGAATTCCGTCCCCAAGAATCTTCACTAGATTTATAAGAAGAAAAAGAATCAGTCGATCGATATGGAAGGGTGGCTACGGAATTCGGCATCGGTGTTGACGGCGTTGATGGTTCTGTTGATGACGTGGCGAACGGCGGCAGGGCTTTCGGTTACCGTCACGGACACGGAGTGTGTGTACGAGTACGTGCTCTATGAAGGCGATACGGTTTCAGGGAACTTTGTTGTTGTTGATCATGATATCTTCTGGGGTTCTGATCACCCTGGACTCGATCTAGTTGTAAGTGTTCACCCTTACTCGATAGAAAAGTTTTCTGTTTTAGAAATTTCTTTCTTTTTCTATTAGTATGTCTGATCATTGTTTTTTATTTGGTTTTGTGTCCGATCTTTTGTTGATTTGGTGTTTTGCTTTTGATTTGGTTTTGTGTCCAATCTTTTGTTGATGTGGTGTTTTTTATTCAGGATCTTCAATTTTCGATATTGTTTTCCTTTTATAGAATATTCACTGATTTGATAAAAAATTGTGTAAAGTTGGGATCTTTTTTAGTTCTGATCGTTGTTTTGCAAAATGATTCCTCTCTTTTGTCTTCGATCTCTGTCCATATATCGATCTTGTGAATTGACAAAAGAAGTTGTCCCAAAGTTAAGATCATTATGGATTTCCTGATGTACTGGAGTGGATTTTTTGAGTTTCTTTTTGAAATTTAGAGTGATGTAGTTTTGCCAAAACAATTGTGCTTATATTCGATTTTTGGGTTTCACAATCAATTTCCTGTGAAGCTGGGATCTCTGTGGATTTCTTCTTGCGACTGCTCATAATTGAGTAGAGAATTTTGGCTTCTGAGATTAGTGATTCTGGTGTTTTTTTGAATGAAAAATCCGCTCGAAGTTATGATTTTTTTTGAATTCTCAAAGTGTTGGTGTTACCTTTTTGTGTGAGCTTGTAACAGTTATTCTGTGGATGTTTGTAGGTTGGTTTTCTATAACTGCTGATAATTGCAGGCTCCCATTACAATTGTCAATTACTCTTGGTACTCATGATTCCCACATAACAGTGTCAAGTTTAAATTGTTCAAATTTTAAGAACTTTACGATATCAAGCAGCCTAATAGTTCTTTTTTGAATGGTGAGATTCCTCGTCTGGAAATGATTAACTGTTGAAGCATGCACAGGACCTACACACTTAGCATAGTACTTGCACATTGACCTAAACTTCTTGCACCCGCACATTTACTTAAGGGCAGTATATTTATTTGGCTATTGAGGCTTATTTGGTAGCACTTGTCCACTGCATCATGATCAATGATGTGCTTAGTCAAGCCCCATGGGACTTATCAATGATGCTTTGTGCTGTGCCACCTAACCTAATCAGATACTCGCAATGTGAGCTCATGGTGCTAACAACCTCATAGTGAATACGTCTTCTTCTTCTTCTTAATCCATGCATTACCCCACTAGAGTGGGGTTGGCTACATAAAACCTTCTGCAAAAATGCATAAAGGTGTTCACAAGATGTTTACATGTGCCTGGCAACCTAATTCCAGCCTCTTTTAACCAGACTTGGTATTGGCTACAGAAATAATCCACAGAGGTGAAGTTTCGTAGGGAATATATCTTAGCCAAAATATTGCGATATGACTGCTTCCCACTACGGTTCTTGATGCGAGATGCTTCAGTACTTATCCCTTTTTTGGTCATCATGACTGCTAGAAAATATTAGGTGGAAGTGGTTTTTGGTTATGGAAAAAGCATAGGTAATAATTGTATTAAAGTTTTTCTCACTGAGAGGTATGTGACCATATCTTCTAAATGTTTGCCAAAGAATGTTAGTCTTGATAAAGGGATATTTAATGTACTGTATTTGCTAGTATTACTGAGCAAACTTCATCTTGTCATTATTGGAATTTTTTAAGTCATATGTATTCTGGTTGTTCTGTGTTTTCTTTAGATAAGTATCTTCTGTGTTGCAATTGCTCACACAATGTTATGCAGGTGACTTCTCCAGGAGGCAATACTGTCCACTCTATGAAAGGAACATCAGGTGACAAGTTCATGTTTAAGGCGCCAAGACCTGGGATGTACAAATTTTGCTTCCACAACCCTCATGCAACTCCTGAAACTGTATCTTTCTACATACATGTTGGTCACATTCCCAATGAGCATGACATTGCCAAGGACGGTAAGTAGAGATGGTTTTGTGTTTTGGTTAGTATGCTGCTTGACAGTTAATTACTCCATTATTTCATATGCAGCAATTTAATCTTCAGTGGTGATTAGTCCTAGACAAGCAGGTTTCTGGATATGTATAATAAGATCGCACAATATCTACTGATCATCCATCAAAATAATTAAAAAATGTAGCTTTGCTCTAGGTATCCTTTCTAAGACATGCATAGAGAGTAAAGATCATGCGTTATTTCAAGTAGCTCAAAGATTTTTCCCTTCTCAATCATCTTCTAGAATTTGCGAAAGCTTGGTATTATCCTGGTTATAATACTTCTTCTATGTGAGAGGTGGATTATTAATTTGGTATGATCATATACTTATTGTTTGACTTTTTCTTGCAGAGCACTTGAATCCTGTAAATGTGAAGATTGCTGAACTTAGAGAAGCACTAGAATCTGTGACGGCAGAGCAGAAATATCTGAAAGCACGTGACGCCCGTCATCGTCATAGTAAGTGTCAGATTTTATGAATGTTTATGCTGTTGCATGTAGAAAGTGAAAGAAGAGTCATTTCTCTTGGCTTCCTATTTTGCTGTTGCTTTATAGTCTTAAGCGGTTAAATGGATAAAGAACTTATTGGGTAGAACTCTATTTCAAGCCTTGGTAATAAATAGATCTGGAAAATTAAAAGTAGAGCTGAATCCTTATAGCTCCAAATCTGTGACTGTAGGTGTATTACAGTCCATTTTGAAGATTTGGTATTCGTATTATTTTATTTGTAGATAGATGGATAGTTGGAAGTTCTATTTGTGACTAAATCTGAGTGCATGTGAAGACTATGGAATGGCTGGTTTTTGAGAAACTGCCATTGCCATGAAAGGACTGACAGGAGGATTTAGTTTTTCAGTAATAATAAAATTAATTCATTTTGGCTTGCTCTTCTAGACATGGTCTCTAGACAATAGCTGTTTCCATGCAGTTAATGATCCCTTATAGCAGCTTTTCACCTTCAGCCCAGTTAGATTATAGATGTTGCAGTAGCTTGTAATCTAATGATGTAGACTAGGGACCAACAACCAGGGACTCGGCGTTGCCATCAATGAAGTAGCTTGTACTGCTGATAGCTTGGAATTAATTTATTTGGCACAACTATATATTGTGGATTCTTTTAAGAATCTTAGCTCTGTACCTTATGGAGTAATTTAGTATGTGGTGTTGGAGTGCTGTCGGGGAGGATCTTAAATTAGGTTACATCTGAATGGGCTTGAGATAAAATAAGTGCGCCATAGTTTCTAGTGAGTGGATACTGAGTGACTTTATCCTCTCTTCTTGCCTTACTCTGTAGTTAGGTTTCATTCACTTGTCTGCTTTCATAGCTCTGGCCCTCCTGTAGGAATCCTTTTCTCCTGCATCCTTTTCTGCCAAGTAAATTTTCTTCCAATTGCCTTTATTCACCTATCAGAATGAGTCTTCCTGCTCTTTATAAAATTTAAGCTGATCTGCACTTTTACCCTTGTCTCCTATTATTCCCATATCATATATAAGCTTATTTGTTCATCTGTTTCCCCGATCAAACTGCTCTCATCACTCATTTGTTAGTCCCTAGAGGTTTGGCCTTTTGAGTGCATATACCTTTTAATAATGGTATCTACAATGGTGGAGCAGCTAACCTTTCCATGTTCTGTTTTCTGCATGCAGCAAACGAAAGCACAAGAAGGCGTCTTATGTTTTACACCTTAACAGAGTACGCTGCCCTTGCATGTGCAACTGGAGTCCAGATCTTTTATATCCGTCGCCTCTTTGACAAATCGGTGGCATACAACAGGGTGTAACTGATTTTTTCATTTTGTAGCTGTTTAATTTATTTAACAGTAATTATACGATTGCATCTTTCAGCTTCTTCTATAAAACTGAATCCCCTTCAGGGAATGTACTCTTTTGGATTTTTACCGCAACAGGAACCAAGAGATTGACATGTACTGCATTTATAGGTTGCTGTAAGGACGACATCCAAGTAACCGATGCGCGTAGAGTTTGCTTTGAATATCTTAACTCACGCCCCTCTAGTTTTTGTTTGGTTTTGCTTAATTGTTGTAGGCTTTGATCTCAGAGGGTTTTACTTCAAGTAAGGTTATACTTTTAAATTTAATAGCTGCGCCGTAGAGGTGCCAGAAATAACAACCAGTAAGGCAATATCGGTAACGAAATCTTTCTTTTGAGTTAGCCGACCGCCTACAAACTTCAAATTTTCAGTAGCAAAAGATACGAACAATTTTAACAGATGTTAATATTATTAAATTCCAAATACAATCTAAACTTCTGACGCTGAGTTTCTGACAAAGATTTTCTAAACTTTTTCGGAAGTGTATGAAAGTTTTTTTAAATTTTAATTTTTTAAAATAAAAATATTTTTATTATATTTCTGTAAATAAGAGTTTTATTTTTATTTTGAAAGATAATAATAAATAATAATAATAAATTTTTATAATATAAATTTTTTTATATTTTTAAATTTCTAAATAAATTTTATAAAATATTATAAAAAATTTATTGAATAATATAAGATAAAATAAAATTATTGAAATGGAGTGTAACACAATTCAAGCCTTCTAATATTCCTTGTTGCCCATCTATTATCAGTTGAACTATTTTCTTTCTTTCTTAATTATTTCGTCTATGTATTTGAAAATTGAAACAACAAAATTAAGTTCGGTGGTTCTTTTTAGCTCGAACATTGGAAAAAGGGCCGGGAATTCATTATAAGATCACATGCCGGCGATATCCTTCTTGTCAGTGCCAGATATATAGCGGCAAACTCGGGTCGTGCAAGTCGAGTTTTTTGCCGATAAAAATAAAGGCTTAAAAGTTTCTCTTACAAAATTGCGGCCACCAGTAATGTAACTTTTTAAGAAGATTCCTCTAATTTGGTGGCTCTTCAACTTGACATGATTTCAAAATCCAACAAGTTTATCGTGAAGAAAGCACATAAATAAGCTTTTTAGATTACATTTGGAATTATTTATAAAATAAAATTTTTTTAAAATAAAAAATATTTTTATTTTTTTAAAAATAAATTTTATTTTTTTATTTTTAAAAAAATAATAAAAAATATATAATAAAAAGATCTCACTAGATAAAATTTTTTATATATTTTAAAATTTTAAACAAATTTTTTAAATATTTATAAATATATATTAAAAAATATGAAATAAAAAAAAATTAAAAAATTATGTTTGGAATGCAATCCCAAACGCAGCAGGACTCTGAAGAAGAGATAAATTATATTTGAGAAAACAATCATCCTTTAGCTCTTTTGATATTATATAATAAAGATTTTTTGAGCATAATTTATCTATAAAAGTAAGCTCCTTGATTCCAAAAAAAAAAAAAAATTCAAAAATTAAAAAAAGAAAACAACAAGTAGAAAGAGATTTAAATTTGTTATTTAATTTATGGTTAAAGACATCCTACTTGTGAGGATGTGAATTTAAGGAGATCTTTTGCATGCTTTTAACACTATTTTATCTATCTTTTTAATATTTTTATTTTCTAAAAAAATCTTCTATTATATTGTGAAATTTTTAAAAAATTTTTATAAATAAATAAATTATAAGTCATAAAATTATTATATATATAATTTTTGTATCTAAGAAAAACTTGACTTATTTTTAAAAAAAATTAGAAACACAATCGTTTTTTTAACAATCTGGAACGATTTCTAAATCACCGACTATAGTTGTATTATTAAAAACTACCAAGAGTTTTGTTATGCGAGCTTAGGATTAATCTTCTTGAAACTTTGTGAACGCATGAAAAACCCACTATTAGTGATAGAACACCACTTTAGTTATTTTTAAAAAATCCTTGTGACCTAGCAATTTTATCAATTTTTTTGGTTCAAAAAAAAAAAAAAAAAAAAAAACATACACACACGTACACACACAGGTGGTCCACTAGCAAATGCAGAAGTTCGGGACTCCACTTTACGTGGAGGACCTATTGCATTTAGGCAAGAGTACATGTTTTTGGTGCAAGTTTGATCAAATCAAGACAGTTTCTTTCAACAGATAACAATGTTGATTAAGACTCGATGGAAACGAGCAATTAAGACTTTAAATTGATCTTTGCATTTTTTTGTGGGTTTTTCATGTTTGGTATATATGCAAAAGCAAGCAGCTTGACATGGCCAGTTACAAATTTTCAACTTTAGTAGGACTTATTATTCTTTTATTTTAACTTATTATTTTTTAATTAATTTTATTAATATTAAAATAAATTAAATAATATTATAAATTTTCTATATATATTTTAATAATATTCTGAAGTGCGTTTGGAATTATTTATGAGATAGAATTTTTCTAAAATAAAAAATATTTTTATTTTTTCTAAAAAATAATTTTTTTAATTTAAAAAAAATAAAAATATGTAATAAAAAAATAAAATTTTTCTACACTATCTATATTTTTAAATAAATTTTATAAATATTTATAAAATATATATTAAAAATATAAAATTAAAAAATTATTTTTAGTATGCACCATCAAACGCAGCCAAACTTTAACAGATTCTTCAGTGAAGCTCACAAGTTTCTTTGTTGGGGTCAATGACCTGCCATTGTCTTCACAGAAATCAATACTTGAGTTGCATTCTTGCGGTTGCAACCTTGGTTTTGGCGTTGCTTACAATAAAAGTAATTTTTTAATATTTAATATTATATTTTTAATATATTTTTTATAAATATATAAAAAATTTATTTTAAAAAATTTAGAAAGTATAAAAAAATTTTATATAATAAAATATTTTTATTATATAATTTTATTAATTATTTAGAAATAAAAAAAATAAAATTTATTTATAAAAAAATAAAAATATTTTTTATTTAAAAAAATTATATTTTAAAAATACTTCCAAACACTTTTTTGACGTTTGGCATTACTTATTTTAAAAGCAACTTTTTAATTTTTAATTTTATATTTTTTATTATATTTTTTATAATTATTTAAAATTTAGAAATTATAAAAAAATTTTTCGTAATGAGATTTTTTAATTATATATTTTTATTATTTTTTTAAATTCAAAATAATAGAGCTTATTTTTAATAATAATAAAAATATTTTTTATTTTAAAAAAGTTTTATTTAAAAATACTATACTTTTTTTTTTTCCTTTGTTTGTTTGCTGTTTTGAGAAGTTCCTTTTTAAGTATATGCTGCTATATATTAATATTTTTCGTGGCAGAATGTTCACTGTAATGGATGACATATTCTGCCGGTTTCAAGGACACATAAACAATATGCCTTAATTGAAACAATAGTATGGTCTGACATCTTCTTCAGCTGCAATTGTTATTGCATTTGTAAGTTATTTCTTCCGATTTGAATTATATCTTCAGAATTTGCTTTGTTGCGTATTAGGTGGCATAAGCAATTAAAAGCATTTTGACGGAAGCATATGCTGCTCTGCAACTTTTTCTAGAATCGTTAAGTTGTTCATTGTTGTTAGAACAAAATTCATATGACGAATAGCTTCTAGTTCATCCATACCATTAATAGCATGCGTAATCTTGTACCATTCTATTTCAGATTTATTGTTAGGGCTTCTACGGTTTGTTATTATTAACATGATAAGTTATCCTCAAATGAGTTTATGGTTGTTTTGGAAAGTTACAGCTACTAGTACTACAAATAGTGATATACACACTTAACGTGTGTCCAAGTTTGTCACATTGTGAAGCTTTTTTCTCACTAATTAGGATGGTGAAGGGAGTGTAGATTTTTACTGGGGAGCTGACTCTGATAGCAAACTTGTCCTCTCTAATGATGAGGATGTTGTCAAGATAGGTTGCGGGAAGTCATTTCCACCATTTCCAAAAGGTCGATTGCCATTTCCATTATGTTTTCATTCATTAAGGCCTTAGTAGCTTTTCTTTTGCTTCGACAAGGTTGCTTCTTCACGACAAGTGTTGGCCTGCAAAGCTATGAGCATCCTCTCAATTAGTTGAAGGCAGTAGCAAGAGTTGACAGCCACGGAGAATTTCTATGGTGCTAAATATAAGGTTGACTCTCAAGTGAAGAAAGATCTCAGCATTCTGAGAGTTGGGAGCGAAGCAAATTGGTCTTCTCATTACTAATCTTTCAAGAACACGATGTCTTTGTTTCCCTGATTTTATCTCACTTGCTTCAGCAGTTCAGCTTATCAGCATTTAACTGACGGATTAGGATGGATGTGTTTTATGACCCTAAACTACACCGAGTCTGTGTACTTCATATTTTAGTAAGGAAATTATACGCATTTATTCATGTTCTCGGACTTGACAGATTTCATGTCCATTATTGGGTGCAAACTGCAAAGAATAGCTTTTTAATCACTAAGCTATTAGATTCTGACCAGTTCAGGTTAAGAATGATATAAACGACTATTAATAACTATGATGATTTTACAATGCTGAGATGATGCTCAATTTCATTCTAATACATACGGATGCTATGAAACTTTAGACATTAACTTTAAACGACTATGATTTTTGTAAGATTTAAAAAGTCACTGAATATATCCAAATTCATCTGATCGAAAGCAAATGTTTGAAGGGACCGTGAAAGGACTGTAAAAGTATTATAACATTAGGAACAAACAGCTCGTTTCTAAGTTGAGATAGAGATGGAGAAGAAGACGCATCTCCTAGAAACTGCTTTACTACAGGTAGAAATGTAATAACAGATAGATTGATGTCAAGGGCAGACGTCAACAACAAAAGCAGTCTTCTTAAACAACAGCTACTTTGTGAATGATAACTTGAGAAGATACATCTATCTAATGCCACTTTAATACAGGCTGCTATCTCTTTATTCTTCAGACTATAACGCTACCGTAAACAGAAAAACAAAGCATGTGGAGAGAATCCTAAATGCGCTTTACATTATGTACCAACTAAGACAATGAAAGGATAAATCACAATCTTTCTTCAGTCCTTAGCATCCGCTACCCCACCCGGTGTTATCTGGAAGACGTACACATTCTAGTCAAGGCTAAACACACTCCATATATGGTTATTTACAAGCTTCAGAAAATTGCTGACAAAATTTAAAGACATTTTGATCTTGCATGACAAAAAGTAGCATGTCGAAGTAAAGATAGGAGATAATTTTGTTAACATTCTTGCAGGAAAAAGCGATATTTGTGGGTAACAAGTAATGCAAACTCCTGCATAGTGTACGTTTGTAATAAAGGATATAGCTTCAGCCTCAGGAAGGTTAGGAGCATCGAAGATCTTGCAGACACGCTGCTCGCCTTTGCCCTTTCGCAGCATCAGGCGGACAGTGGAGGCATGCGCCAGGACATGCCCACCTGCTGGCTTCTTTGGATCTGATATAAACACGCCACCACCTGGATCAGCAATCACTGCAGCAAACAAGATATATCTTTATATGAGTTGCCCAAAAACAATGAAAAAGCAGCTAAACTTCAGAAGATCGATCAAGTAGTTTGCCTTGGTTTGTCATGTAGACAGCAACATTGAATTCTTCTGCAATCTTGGTCAAGCGGGACAGCATCTGTGCAAGCTTTTGCTGAATGAAGAGAATGAGCAAGAGTTCATATGGCTTCAACAGAAACTTCATATGGCTTCAACAGAAACTTAGTAGGCACAAAACATGCAAAACTAGGTCTTTAATGGCAGGAAATAAACCCATTACTGATAAGAAGGAAATAACACTTGCTAATCCTCCTTTCAGCCTTATTACGATTGACAGTTTCACGTTCAGTTCTTTTTATTCTTAATTATCAGTTCTATGCTTTTTTTTATGTGCAGGCTCCATGTGATCACTTCAAGTTTAGATTACTCATTTTATGGTATTATCACTAGTAACCAATACTCATTCTGTATAACCTATACACTAGAAGCATAATAATCAGAAGTAGCTGCCAACATGAGCATTTAGATATTTATTTGCGTTAACAGCTGCAAAAGAAGGCACGCACGAATGACTTGAGGTTTCAGAAGAATCATCAGTACAGCCAGCATTGAAGTGTTCCAATAAAAACGATCTCATTCATGGTTACCTGGCGCTCTGCAAGCTCCCCACGACCAGAGAAGTCCACACGGAAAAGTGCAATGACAGAGTCTACAATCTGAGAATAATGGCATAACATGACAATCAGGAATGCTAGTAGCAAAGAATGCAAGACTGGATATAAGGTTGAAGGCTCACCAGAAGGCGGAAGGGCTCTTCAGCCATCTTGGCAGCCAGTCCTAATAGCAAGTTGTATTGATGCTCATATGTGTAAGCCCGTGCATATATGATCTTGAGAAAAAAGGAGCAGTACATCACCACTCATTCAAAAGAAGGCATCCAAACCAAATAAAATGGAGCAGAAACAGCTTGCTAAATGAAGATCCAGGGAGTACATTGTCAAGAACAGCACCAGGATCCATTCCAAACCTCTCTGCGATGGGGACAATGCGGTCCGGACGGCTGAAAGAATGTCAAGGACCACAAAGATATTTATACATTGTAATAAGAATCTACTAAATATTTTGCGGCAATTTCAGAAGGTGCTCACATTTCAGAGAGTACTTAGTTCTATGCCATTTAAAAAGGTAATACATGCGTTAAAGTTCATCAAACTCCTTTATCATTGATGATTGAAAAACTCTACTTGGTTTTCATAGATCACAGCTATTGTTGCTCTTTTGATTTATGTAAAAATTTTCAGTTGCATATTGCTAGAAATATTTAAGCCTAGAATCTGGGAGGTTTCCACTATTCTACAACTGAACAAAAGAAAGCAAACAAAACGTGCTAAATATCTGATCCAAGAGTACCTGAAGACTAATACCTAAGGAACAAAAAGGATACAATGTGCCCTCTGTGTCAATGTAGGCCACCTTCCCATTTCCTCCATGCATGTGTATTGGAAGCTGCATAACGGAGAGAATACATAATGCCTGTTCAAAACATTTGTATGAAAAAGACAGATCTAAAGAAAAAACACCAGACCTGTGTAGAGACACAAAGCGTGTGAGCCAGTTGTGTCTTCCCTGATCTAAGTTCATCCAGCAATCAATCCAACAGTAAGAATATTGCAGCAACATTCATTAAAACTTATTCATTTGAAAAATGAGTACCACAAACCTTCCTAAAAGGTTACTCACCTGAACTCCCCGAATGCCTCTGTGATCTGAAGCGTCTCAATTCCACCTTAATATAACCATGCAAATGACTCAATCATTAGGTTGCAACTTGGTGTAACAAGATGTCGAAGGTAAATGAAAATTATAGTTAGAATACAAAGTACTTACCGCCAAGTAGTTCATCCAATGCCTGGCTTCCCGTTGTGATCTTAATCACTGATTTTCGCTGCAGATAGGGTAAAATTACAGCAAATTAGCCAAGCTCCCTTTCAATAGAGCTTTTTCAAACAGAACACACAGCAAACACATAGTAGGCATTACATAACGTAGAGTTAAAACCTAGGGAACCGACCCCACAGTACACTTGCAATTGCAGCAAGTATAAACCCAAACTTGAATAGAGAAAAGAACAAAAGAATCGAGAAGATGGTAGAGAATGTACTCGCAATAGGAGATCGCTTCCAGTGACATAGCCAAAGTTCTGAGAAGAGCAGTTGCAAACAAATAGAAACCCCATCAAAATAAAACGGGAAATATAAAAGATCAAGGATAGAAGAGAACGTAATACGAACCACTATCTTCTCTGCTGCCTCACAGATTTTGTCGACCTTGGCCTCAGACAAGCCCTTGATCCCAGTGAGACACTGTTCCAGTCACAGTAACGTTATCAGCAAATTTAAAGAGAGAGCTTAAAATACAGACGGTGACGTGAAGGTGAAGAATCGTGTAGATTTTAAGCGTGAGTGAGATTGTGAGACCTTCTTGGTTTGCATCATCAGGCCATTGACTGTGTAGATCCCAGCATCTTGAAGCTTCTTTACATCTCCGGCATTGATTCCCTGTGAAATAACTGCAGAGACGAATCGTTTTGAATTAAGTATCTCCATGTCTTGGAAGATTATACCTAGATATCGAGCAAATCATGCGTATCAATTCACAGTTAAGCTCAAGACATATATGATGTCTACTGATCGAACCAGAAAGCAGCAGAGAATAGAGGGAATCCTGAAGAACTCTGTGCTATGAACGTTTTTAACAGAGAAATTTAGAATTAGCAACTTCCCGATTTAAATAAACAGGAAAGAAGATGAACGTGAACACTCGTAAGAGTTCAATCAATTTGAACGAGAACAAGAGAAGGAAGGAAGCTAGATCTAGTTATATATATTCCACAAAACAGATATAAACCGGGCTGTATACACAGCAATAGAACTTACCTGAAAACATCTCTGCCAGAACGAGCCAGAGAAGATCATCAAAATCGAAGAACGAAAGAAAAAGACAACTGATAAACAAAGAATGGTTCCAGGTCTAGAACATTTGCTTCGTAAAATCGACAGAACCCAAACAAGCCAATGTAAGGAAACAGACGACGTAACCAAACCAAAATCACCAAAACCGGAGAAAAGAGATTCTTACTCAACTGTGTCGTGACTGTTGCAAACGTCAGCCGACCAAAATCACCAAATAAACATTCCATAATTCCGTTGATTCAATTTCCAACGAAACTAACCAATCAATAAGGCACGATAACAGATCTATCTACCATGCCTTTTCAATTCTACAAACTAAAACCGAGAAGAAACGGGGGAGAAGAAAGCAAAAGAAAACCGAAACCGATGACTGGAGAAAACATGGAAGAAGAAGAACATATATACGCTTGTCGATAGACTCGAAGCAGTCTTCCTCCTCCTCTACTTCTTCTCTGTCGACGAGCTGAAGCGCGCCATGTTCCTCGTACCTGCAACGACAAATCACCAGATCGAGAATTAAACAACGAAGTACATATATAGAACGCTAGATCTAACAACAAAAATTTTTGAAAAAACAGGTGGAGAAGAAGAAGATCGGAGCTACTTGAGATCAATCATTTTCAAATCTTCGTTTGGAAAAACGGGAGAAAAATGAGATCCGGACTTATGAGAACGCGCGAAAGAGAAACGAATGAAATATAAATTGTTTGAACTCGGTTCCTCAAGTATCACCGTGGTTGAGAGGATATTTAAAGGGAGGCGGACGCGAAGTTATTAGCCAATGTCGTTGATAAGAAGCTGGAGTCCGGATATTGGACTTATATAGTTTGGGCCTCGAGAATTTTTTGGGCTTCTAGATTTGGTAAAGGCCTCTTTGGCAATCGGCATCAGTTAAAAGAAAGTGATTATTGCTATAAACTTATTTGTAAAATGAAAATTTAGACTTATTTCTATAATATTCATTTTATAGGTGTGTTTGGACAAAACTAGCATATCCCTAAAATGATATTGATGAAAAAATATTCTAAGCTAAAAGAAAATAAAAATGACTTAAATATTTTTTAATATATAACTTATGATGTATGTTAGATTTGTAAACTTATTTTTATATAATTTACTTTTTTTCTTTTACATATTTGTATAAACATATTTAATTTCTAAGTTCTTAATACAATTTAAAATTTTTGATGTCAAATTCAGTTTAATAAATATTTTTATAAATAAACTTTATAAAAAAAGTATTAAATATTTATGTAATAAAATTTTTTGATTGGGGATATCTGCCGAATTTGGTGAATAAAAAGATAATTTCGTATGAAGTTTAGGAAAAGATGTCATTTGAAAGTTACTAAATCAAAAATTTAATTCACATAGCCCTATGACTTACAAATAAATAATTTATTTTAATAAATAATGATGATTTTATGTTTAAATAAGCTACAATAAACGGCTTATAATCACTTGATCTAAACACTCAGGTGTACTATTGGGAGCCTAAATAAGCAGTACTATTAGGGGCTTAATAAGCGATCTCAAACAAGCATGTACACACTCGTAGTGATAAAAGGTCTTTTACATTGTCAATCATGCTCCAGTAGTAAGGATCTGTATGTTATCTGCTATTTTTGTAAAAGATTATAGCTTAATTATCGTGCTTAGTAAGAGATGTATGAGAGTGCTTTCGAATTTTTTTTTTTAAATTAATGATATCTTAAGGATTTATAATTTTTTTTTGTAACTTTATAAAATATTATATAAAATTTATTAAAATATATGAAATTAAAAATAGTTACAAAAATTTAGCCAAAGAGCACCTTAATGTGAACATTGTACTCCACACTTATGTTTCCCCACGACTTCATATTTTAGATTTTAGATTTAAAATCCCAATTACTTACGTACAATCTAAAACTTACAAACACTTTGTCCAATTTTAAATTATTTAATATAATTTTCAACCTCACGCTTGTATGAAATTTAGATATTATAAGTAACTCTAAATATGTCCAAATTTTTTAAACAACATAAACGATGATATATACCTTTTATTTACATTTATTTCAATTTTTTTAAAAAAAAAAATATGTAGTGATAATATTGTTATGAGATAAACGATTATAATTCCATACTTGTCTTACAAAAGAAGAAGAATGATTTCTTATGTTTAAATATTGTTTGACGTCCGTCCATTTGTTTAATTATATTATTAGATTTCAAATCTTAAAACTTCATAAGCATGTGTAATTTATATTAATCTCAGGGATTGTCAAATAAATACAATTTGCACAATGGGGCCTTTATTGGCGGGAGTGTCACTATTATACTAAAATTTGATATTTAAGGAATTGTAAGTTCTAGTATTCTACCTGAGAAAAGAGTAAGAGAAGTTGGCAGATCCTACCCAAACCTTGACTATAAAAATATCTCCTATTTGACGGATCTCGCTCCGATCAGCTAGGTTAGTGGGTTACACCATCCGATCGATCTGCTAATTATGTGTTTATCGCCATAGTAATAATTTTCGCCATCATTTAGAGCTGCTCTCCGCTTCTTTACTTGCGCTTTATCAAACTCTTGTAAAATTTTTTAACTGAACTCTACTTTTTGCTCCTTTTTATATTTGATCTCAATTTGAGGAGTCTCCGAATCTCTACAAGGAAATACTGCTCATTGAAAATCTAAACTTATATTATATCTTCTTTTATCTACTTAATCACAAAGTTTAGGACTTGCTACTAAATTGATGGACCAAATTTCTAATATGATTAATTCACGCAATTCTCCACCAAGTAATTGTTTCCGATCTCAAATCTATTTTTACCAACTTGTTAATAAAAATCACCCAGACTTTTTTGTTTTCCTTCTTTTTTTTCCTATTTCTCTAACAACAACAGTGCTGCTATATCCAATATCTTGATCTCAATCTAATGTGATCAAATAATAACAGGGCACCAATATTTTGCATATAGATACAACAATAAAAAAAAAAAGAAAGAACGAGATCAATCAATCAATCAACAAAAATGAATTCAAAGAAAAATTTGATATGTTGTTTAGTTTTGGTTAATTGGGTTTGTGAACAGTCGACATACGTTTACTACAACAAGGGTGTGCTGAATCCGTCACCTTCGATGCCCATCCTTTTATGATCATCCGCTTCTTTTATATTCTCATGGCAAGTTGGCAACCACTGCAACTACTGCCAACAAATTCTCGAGTGGCCATGAGAACACTACGAAGGGCGTTAGTGGACTTCTTAGTTGAGTGCATCAAGACCTTCTCTGTTGAAGACCGTAGAGGTTCCTCCTGGTCAAAGAGGAAAAAATGATGAAATCTTGCGGATGCTGAGATTGGAGAGCCACATAGATCTATCGCTTTGCATCAAAGCTTTCTTCTCCAAGCTCAACTATATCGACCACTACTACTACTGCTGTTGCTACTACTTTTTGCTTTTTACTTCATCAGTGTTGAGTTATTCTCCTTTACTCAACTCAAAAGTGATTCCCACCACACCTGCGAAGAGAATCACCAATATTTTATGATTGGGAAGGAAATAAGAATTCGTTAATTGAGTGAAAATTTTAATTTAGATTATCGCAACAATGACAAGGATAGAGAATGAGCATAAGAAGAAGAAAGAAGAGATCATAGAGAGCTTATTTCAAAAAAATATCTCACCTTCAATGAAATGAACTCGTCGAAGTTTCATTCTTAAATTAAGTTACTAACATTCTACTTTAAGTTTCGAATTGATATGTTTAACTAGATTGGCTGATTAAGTAGAACCATTCGAATATATCCATATCATAATGATTCAATTGTATCGACAGATTAAAATACAAATTTAGACTTGATTTGTACAGTTTCGTCTGAATGTATCAACGCGGAATGCTTAGATATCATTTTTAATAATTAACTCGAAAAAACTAAACGTTAATTGAATTTCACTAACCTTAATAGGTTGTTTGGATTATGAGTGCATAAAAGTAATAGAGAGTAAGAGAATCAATTACTTTTCTTTACTCTGGTCTGGTAACAAATTTATAAGATTAATAGATAGTAAAACTTCTCTCCGTTACTCTTATAAGGGGAGTAATCGGTCACACACTATGTGAGGTATAGCTAATTTTTTAAATTTATTGAATTTATAAAGTTCTCATCTTATCCGCCTTGTTTTGTTGTATTTATAGATAAGTTTTCTTTTTCTTCATGTTTTCGCTCAATCAGCTGTCGGCTCACCCACACCCATACTGACTTGCTTTTGCTCTCGCCTCCCCACGCCTCGCCGCATCATCACCGTAGATCCAAGTAAGTTTTAAATTTCTTTTATAACATTAACTTATTGTATTTATGCATCCCGCCTCACCTCCACCGTCTTGTTTTGATTTTGATTTCTTTTCTAGTTCAATAATGTAAGCGTTTATTAGTAGCATCAGCCACGTAGGTATTTCTATTTAGGAATCTTTTCACATAGCCAAAAAATAAAAAATATTCAAATTTTTTATAGAAATTACTATTATTTACTTCACAATTATCAAGTAAGAATAATTATTTATTCTTATCACTCTTACTAATATATCTAAATATTATAAAAATAAATTATTACTTTTACTTTTATTCTATTAGTACTTTGATCTCAATTATTTTATATTACTCTTATTTAAAATTTGTTACTCTTTTAGGAACGGACTCTTATTTATTACTCTCGATTACCTTCTGAAGTTCTCGCTACACGTCCATGGTCCTGATTTGCATTGACCATTAACAAACTGTCCTTCAATGACTAATATACCCCTTATCAAGCTTTGGTTTAATAATTTCGAATTCTGTTTCAGATCCGTTACTCGATTAATGATCCACAACAATTTCAACGTAAACTAAAGCCACTACAAACGGGTCGGGTTCTTCTCCCCCGATTCAAAACACGATTTAATCCAAGTCTATCCATTCAAAAAATAATTCGAATAACAACAGGGTAAAATTGAGAAAACATACCGTGCTTCCCCCGCCGTCTCCCGCTGGTCACCGTCTGTCGTCAAAAAACCATGCCCAGGTTTCTTCTCTCTTCCTTGCACCCACCTGCATCCCTTCTCTCTCGATTCTCGAAACCCTAACCCAAAACCATAGCGCTAATTATACCAATTTTTTTATCGAAAGACATTAGTTTTATGTGACTAGGGTTTCTGGCCACCATGTCAGATTCAAAAGCCGAGTCTTGTTCGTCGGAGAAGTTTTCCATCTCCGACAAACAAGAATCTCGAGGTGTTGTAACTGAACGAGATATCTCTGATGTCATCGATGTTTCATCCAAGTCGTGGGAGATCTCGCTCTTCGATGACGTCGGCAGACGAAACAGTCGGGAGCTCTTTGTGTACAAGAATACGTTACATTTAGTTCCGAGATCGATTCGGAGATTGACGTCGTTGAATACTTTGAAGTTTTTCTCAAATGATGTCGAGATTTTGCGGCCGGAGGCCGGGGAACTTGTTGGACTTGAGAGATTGCAGGTGAAACTTCCGTCTCCGCTGCTTGGTGCATCTGCGTTGAAGAAGTTGACAGGGCTGAAGGAGTTGGAGCTCTCTCGAGCACTGCCGAGGCCTTTGGCAACTTTCTCAGTTCTTGGTGATATCACATTGCTCAAATGCCTCAGGAAGCTGGCTGTCTGCAATTTCTCTATAAGGTATTCAATAGCGAGGCTTCACTTCTTTGGTTTACATAAGAGCTATTTATTTCATAAAGCTGAGAACATTCTAATCAGTTGTTTTTTAGTATGTGGAGGAATTACCTAAATGCTGAGGAACTTATAGCGATGACAGAATGTTGCTATACATTTTGGAGAGTTAATTTGCACTCGTAGGAGTTGTGGGTACAAATATGCTTCATTTTGAGCTAATAAAACAATTCTTTTTATGTGGTTTAGGGAAGTCTATGAAATTTTGAGATGTACTTTTAGTATTCCTGAGTCCTGCTTTGAGATTGGTGAACTGGTAACCTTGTCATAATTACAATGTTGTCTTATTAGATAGGATTTTAGAGCATTAACTTGTAATATTAGCACATTCTGTGCTGAAATAAGTGTGATGTATTGTATAGCTCTGCTTGTGTTTGTATTGAACAAGAAATTTAACCTTTGTAATTTTCCCTCAATGTGAAACTGTTAGCTAATCATAAATGCGGATACAAACTTAGTATCTTGGAAGTGTGACTAGGCGATTCTGGGAATGAGAAAAGTGGAGAATTGTCTGGATCCAGATAACACCTTCTTCGTAGTTATGACCCTCAAATTCTGTCTTTAGCTTTATCTTACCTCAAATTCTGGTGTGAGTTCAGGCATGTGCCTAGGACGGTGAAATCGTGGTTTGAGTTTTCAGTAGACAACTTTATGATGCAAATCAGGTTAGGAGTGCTGTGTGACCCTACCTCAAGCTCTTTTGTATGCATCATCGAACTTACTCTTGTTGTGGTGGCTTAATTATGTTCTTTTGGTAGCTTTGCACAGGAGGTTTTTAGTTTTGAGGGTAATTTATATAAACAATACGGATTCTTATTTAACAGTATTGAGGGGCAAGTATGCAGTTGTTATGTAGGGATTAATTGGAGAATACTGTTATGGAAGGGTTGAACAATTAAACTGCTAGAGATATGATTTGTACTTGTAATGCATTCTGTTTGTCTCTAAACATTCTTTTTCCATTCAGTAGTGTTTCCACAAACTCAGACTCTTAGACAACTTTGGCGAGTAGTATTGGTAACCAACTTTGATGAATTGATTTCTGGAGTACTATGGTAAATTTGACTTATGGTGGTACATTGAGATTCTTTACGATGTGGTTCCTACTATATAAAATTTTGGATAGGCCATTCAAGTGATGATTCCCCTAAGGAGAAAAGGCAATCTTTAATAATTGAAATCTATCCTCTGTTTCAAAATTATCTTAGAGATGTTTTTGTCAGTGGTAGTGTAAAAGAGTATGTTTATCCCAATTTAGTATCTTTAAAATATCATTAGGTGATTTTTGGGAGTATTTTATGGGGAAAAGTGAAAGCTTTGGAGTTAAAGAATTGTAACTCGAAAACAAGGTAATTCCGGTCTTTTTTGTTCTGTTCCTCGATCTGCAGCTAGATTTTGTTAGAATGTGTCCTCTTGATGCATTTTTGGAATGCTTCTTTGTTGAAGAGAGTATTTCCAGATGCATTTCACACCTTTACTCTCTTCAGAAGTATTCATGAGCAGTTCATGATACTTTCTTTTAATTACTTTTAGAAGTTTGAGAAAGGTGTTATCTCGAGCGATGCTAGTGATTTGGGGAATGGGTTCCTGGGTTTACTCTAAGAATTGTGTCCTCTCCAAATTGATTGTAGGGGTTTTGCCTCATGGACAGTAGTATGCTACTTTCTTGAGAAATTTTACCAACAAAACCAGTTACATGGAGATGAAACTCAATGGAAAAAACTTAAAATTGATAAAATGACTGTTCCATTGGAGCAAGACACATGTAGGTGAGACAGAACATCAACTCTTCTGTACATGCTTTTTAGGGGTGTTGCCACTGGGACCCCATTAGTGACTCCTTTCCTGAGAACTTTTTTTATTTATTTAAATTTTTGTAAAGGTGTTCTTCTTAGGTTGCACTACATAGTTGCAACTTAGAATAATTAAGTTTTGGGTGGATATATCTTAAAAGTGCGGGTAACTGTTCTTGTAGATTTGTTAATTGTTGGTACAATTGAAACCTTAGCTGTGTCCAATCTTTGTGTACTTGATGATTCCAGTCAGAGCAGGATTCACCATTCTAAGGTCTTTGCTTATTGTTGGAGATCTAATTTGGAAGCATCCATTTTTCTAATGAAATGTCTACATTTCGTCTTTAATGATTGAATTCTCAGGTTTTGCCTCGACTGCCAATAGAATAGCATATTTGGATTTCATATCTATCAATCAGCGGCAGTAGCCATGTAATCTAGTTGCCAAGATTCTTTTGCTGTTTGCTTATGTCATTAAACAGGTTTATTTCCTTCTGGTATTTGCACTCAGTTATTCATATCTAAGCAAGGATTTCTATCATGTACAGATACCTTCCTCCAGAAATCAGCTGTCTCAAGAAACTCGAGGAACTTGATCTTTCTTTTAATAAGCTGAAGAACCTGCCTGAAGATATAGCTGGTTTGAGCTCTCTCAAAATTCTTAAGGTCGCTAATAATAAATTGGTGGAATTGCCTTCAGCCCTCTTGTCTCTGAAGCACTTGGAGAAGTTGGACTTATCAAATAATAGGTTGACTACATTGTCAGCAGTTGATCTTGCTTCCATGCATAGCCTCCAACACCTGAATCTTCAGGTACTAACCGTCCATTGTCTTCCAGAGATTTTCAAAAGTTCCTTTTTGTGTGTTTTTCAGTATATGTGCTTCAGTCAGTTTCTAATAATAGATCTACTGAACCATTGTTTAAGTCCTTTCTTTGATTGTTCATATACTTTACTCAAAGATAAGTTTTCTAAGTTCTTCTTGGCGTCACACCTATCGTTTGGCTGTAGGAAGATGAGAATTGATAGATTACTTGGTTGTAAATCCTAAATAACACACATTTTATTTTATTTCAACTTTGATATGTTAATTATTGTTTTAGTTATGTAAAACATTCTGAAAAATTGTGTCTTTTATTAAATAAGTTTTTTTGAATTGACAATATAAGTTAATAGTTACTCTACTAATTTTGATTTTTTTTTGGAAAAATTTCAGCATGTTAATATATTTCTGTGAATGCTTATACTCTTAAATACTAATTCAAAATGTCTGCCACGTTACTGGCTCATAATTGCATAAACTAGACACAACGTAGTTCATGATCTGGTAGAAAATTTCACTTGTCGGCAGGTGTCTTTGTATGTAAGAATGAAGTGTGTCAATTAGTGCAAGGAGGAAGTAGGAAGCTCATGAGAGAAACCTGTGTTTATTTGACTGACCATAAAAATCTACTGGTGTCAGTGAGACCACTCATTTAGGCCCTGATCTGAAGAAATCATCTGATTAAAACTGATACAAGATGATCTAATTCTTATTGGTTGGCCCCAATAGATCATTGTGCTTTTTGAAGCTCAAGAGGTATTCTTCCCTGTGGGGCATTGCTGTGAATTGGTCATAGTACATCATCTAGGAGGTCTCCTTTTCGCTCTTAACTGTCCCAGACCATAAGGACATATCGATCTTGAGACTCTAACTCACTATTCAAGTACTGAATGAAAGTCTAATTTTAATTTTCTTTTAAGTGAATGCTTGGGTATAAATTTACCTGATTCTTTTTTGTACATCTCTCCTCTACATGCTTCCCATTGCCATCTCACCATCAAAGTCTATTGTTTTTTGCATGTGTATTGCCCTCGGGTGGTTTATCTACCTTCATTGTGAAATACGACTCTAAGACAATTTTATCTAACTGGGATACAGTCAGATTGTATTATGCTATTTGAGTGTTCAAGGAAATCTTACATGATGATTATCACGGTATAGCTACTTTGGCTATTCTTCCCATCGAAATTACCTTGGTAAAGGTACTTTTTGCCTAGGTAAATTTATCTTGTGAATAAGCAAAGTCTAGAGTATGATAGAATACTCTAGATATAAGATAGTTGGCTTAAATCTAGAGTAGGTTAGAGAATACTCTAGAAAGGTGGAAACTTTTGTAAGGGATATTTTGTAAGAACTTTCTGGATCGTGTATTCTCCACCGTCCGATCAAAACAATCTCCACCGTCCGTTGAGGAGGTGGAGAAGCTATAAATAGGGGGGTGCTCTCTCATTTGGGGCCATCAAGTAAATCAAGCATTTTAACCAAGAGTTGTACCAAGCCAAAATAATATAAAGCTTTCATTCTAAAAAGCTCTCTTCAAGTGTTTCTTACTTTCCCTGTAGTCCTTTCAAGTTTTCTTAGCTATATTTGATAGCTCATTTGGGTGAAAGGCTGATTTAGCCACAAGGGAGTGTGACTAAGTGCCGCACGAGCCAAGGTAAAAACTCTAGGCCCATGACAAGTGGTATCAGAGCCAAGGTTCTGCTAATCAGAAATGGCAAGTGGAAGCGATGTTACCATCCATGAGGGAAGGGAGATTGATAGGAGAGCTCCCGAGGGCAGTCGCCAACGGAAGGAGAAGTCTAGGGACGTTATGGCAGACGTGAATGCAAGGCTCGCTAGGGTGGAGCTTACTATAGCAGATAAGGTGGACCAATTCGAGGAGTTGGGCTAAAGCATCGAGAAGCTCGAGAAGGGATAAGAAGAGCTTCGTGGGGAGATGCAAGATGCCTTGAATGTGGTGGCCGAATCATCGTCTCGCCAAGGTAAGGCCCTTAAAGACTCTCTCTTTGGTGATGTGGATGCTCTTAGGAGGGAAGTAGCGACCCTTAGGGAAGATGTCGCAAGGTTGGCTACCGAATTGAGGGATGTCCAAGGGGACTGGGTACTTTGCAAGATGGCGGTTACACAAGGGGGAGTTTTCGCTGTACCCTTAACTTCGACTCCTTCAAAGATGGATGTTCCAAGACCCAAGGCGTATAACGGTTCGCAGAACGCAAAGGAGATTGATAACTTTCTTTGGAGCTTGGAGCAACTCTTTAGGAGTACCGGCATCACGGGGGATGCAGGAAAGATCGATCATGCCACTCTTTACCTTGAAGACACTACAATAGTATGGTGGAGGAGGAGGCATGCTGAGATCGAGAGGGGGACCTGCACCATTGCCACTTGGGAAGAGTTTAAGAGGGAACTCAAACAATAATTCTATCCAGTGAATGCTGAGGATGAGGCAAGGGCAAAGCTTCGGCGCTTGACCCATTGGGACAGCATAAAGGACTATGTCAAGAAATTTTCAGAGTTGATCTTGGAGATCCATGATTTTTCTGAAAGGGAGGCCCTTTTTGTTTTCATGGACGGATTGCAAACATGGGCAAGGCTGGAAATCCAACGTAGAGGACCTCAAGACCTTAACTCTGCTATTGCCATAGCCGAGTCTCTCATAGAGTTCCAACGGTCCGAGAAGCATAAGCCTCGAGAGGACTCCAAAGACAATGGTGGTGGAGATCAGTCCTTTTTCTTGGTGCTTTTTCTGTTCTGCCCGTGCGTTCTCTCTGCCTGCCATCAAGTCAAGGAAACAACGGTTGACGCACCAAAGACCAAGGGAGGCTCCCATAGAGGCCAAGGAAGCAATGACAACAATCGAGGGAATGGTAAGAATCCTTTAAAATGCTTTCTTTGTGATGGACCTCATATGGCCAGGGAATGCCCAAAACGGAACAAACTTTCTGCACTAATAGAGATAATGGACGAGCCACAACGGCAACCTGAAGAAGTAAAGATGGGCTCATTATAACTATTTAATGCCATCCAAGCCAATGCCGAATTGCCAAAACGTGAGGTGAAGGGTCGAATGTACGTGACGACCAAAGTTGGAGGATGGGAGGTCCGAGCTTCGGTAGACACAAGGGCGACCCAAATTTCCTCGAGGAGAAGAAAGCCACGAGGCTCGGTATCAAGTACGAAAAGGGACAAGGATAGATTAAGGCGGTTAATTCTGAACCAAAATCTATTGTTGGTGTTGCTCGTGGAGTCTAAACATGCATAGGTGAGTGGACTGGTCTTTTGGACTTTTCTGTTGTGCCCATGGATGATTTTCCTATAGTTCTTGGTATGGAGTTTATGGATCGCGTAAAGGCCGTACCTATCCCTTTTGCCAACTCCATATGGATCATGGATGAAGGAAAAACGTGCATGGTACCTTTGTCGCCGAAGTAAATTTTCAATCCAAGACTACTTTGGCTTTACCACTCTCAAGGGAGAAGGAGAAGGCACAACCAACAATCCAGGCCATCCCAAAAGAACCAAATCATCTCAACATGGAGCCAAGGGATGATCAAAATACCACAACATCCATAAGAGCTTCAACATCTATTATGATGACACCTGAACGGGACGTGGAAGAAATTTTGGGACATCGATTCATCCCAAGGCGTGGTAACTGTCCATGTTATTCTAAATATTTGGTCAAGTGGAAGGGTCGACCAGACGATGAGTCAAGTTGGGAACATGAAGATGACTTATGGCCATTCCACCATAAGATCCAAGAGTTCCGCTACAGCTCCACACAACCGCGATGAGGGCATCGCGAAATAAGTTGGGGAGAATGTCATGGTATGGCTATTTTGGCTATTCTCCCCATCGAAATTACTTTGGGAAAGTACTTTTTGCTTAGGTAAATTTATCTTGTGCATAAGTAAAGTCTAAAGTATGATAGAATACTCTAGATATAAGATAGTTGGCTTAAATCTAGAGTAGGTTAGAGAATACTCTAGAAAGGTGAAAACTTTTGTAAGGAATATTTTGTAAGAATTTTCTGGATCATGTATTCTCCACCGTCCGATCAAAACAATCTCCACCGTCCGTTGAGGAGGTGGAGAAGTTATAAATAGGGGGGTGAGCTCTCATTTGGGGCCATCAAGTAAATCAAGCATTTCAACCAAGAGTTGTACCAAACCAAAGTAATATAAAGCTTTCCTTCTAAAAAGCTCTCTTCAAGTATTTCTTACTTTCTTTCTAGTCCATTCAAGTTTTCTTAGCTATCTTTGATAGCTCATTTGGGTGAAAGACTGATTTAGCCACAAGGGAGTGTGATTAAGTGCCGCACGAGCCAAAGTAAAAACTCTAAGCCCGTGACATGATAGGTGGAGAAGGTGAAGCCTAGTATGTCCCGTCAAGTTTGGCATGCACACACTTTTTGTCTTAGAAGCTTTAAATTGTAGATACTGCTTATGATTGCTGCATTTATGAGGTGGGAAATTTTGTTCATATTATAACTCAGATTCAAAGTCTGATGTGGCCAACTGTTGGACACCTTTTGAGCTGGATTCATGAGGAAGATTAAGTGGAGTATTTCAAAGTTGTTACTAAAACGTAATGATTTGAAATGTGGTATTCATGTCTCTTTTTGATGTTCTTATATTTATTCATTGTGGTTTTCCATTTCCAAAATTATATATGTTGTGAGGTTGTGTTTTTAGCTTCTTGATCATTTTTTGAACTTCATCCTTGTCTTGGTTGTGGACTGTATGGAGTCTTTGTTGCAATTGATCTAAGGATTGCTAATTTTTGGACCTATATAATACTATTTATCTTTATTATTTTAGTTTGCTGACAGCTAGTCCCTTAAGGGTCTTATCCTATTTTTAATCTAAATGTCGTTTTTCCATTTGATGATGATTTCCTTGAAGTATAATGAGCTCCTCCACTGTCCTCGAATTCCTACATGGTTGTGCTGCGATATTGAAGGGACTCGAAGAGATATAGCTAATGATGGAATGTCTGGGCATGCAATGCAAGTAGATCTATACGATGTGACTGTTTACTGGAGCAATAGCTTTCACCAGAGTAATTTTTCTCTTGAAGCTTCTTTTTCTGCCTTTTGGATTTTTGCTGAAAACTGTTAGTTACATGGAACTTGCTGTTTCTGAATTGTTCAGGTTGTCGGTGCAGTTCTTCACGCACAATATTTGAATCTACAAGTAAATGTCATGCAGGCAATACATCACAAAAATTTAAGAAGGGATGGAAACGTAGAGATAATTTGCAGCAACAGGCTCGTGAAGAACGTTTGAATTATAGTAGGAAAGGACGAGGAGAGATATCCTATGATAATGTGCCAGTCAGGATTGTTGAAGAAATTTCCTGCACTCCCGCACATACTGAGAATACTTACAACTTATTACGAGTTGAAGATAAGCTGATGAATTATGATGCGAAGTCAAGTTTACTGTCAGGAGATATAGGAGTTGGCATTGGAGGTCTCAGTTCTGATAGTCGCTCTGAAGTTATCAACATTGCTTCTTCAATTTCACATAAATCAGTTACAGATAGTGATAGGGAAGAAGGATCTTGCATTACGTCTGTATCATCTTCCATCAAGTGTGAAAATATTGAAAAATTGGAAGATGATGATTGTGTGATCTCTCCATTTAATCAGTGTAATCTGCCAGCTGAAGACTTATTTTCTGAAAAATCTGCACTAAGTTTAAAACCAAAAAGGCATTCTGATAAGGATTTATGCAATCCCAAGCCAAGAAAGTTCATGAGGCCTGTAGGACATCCTGCTCTATCATATAAGTATAATGTGGAATCATTCTGCAGTGTGGATGACTATATTCCAGATGGATTTTATGATGCAGGACGTGACCGCCCTTTCTTACCACTGGAAGACTATGAAAACAGTCTATGTCTTGAAGCAAGAGAAGTCATTCTTCTGGACAGGTCAGTTTACGTCTTTTGTTGTAAAAGGTATTTAATATTTAAATTGAGGGATTTCATGTTATTGATTTAGTATCACAATGATGCTTACCTTGCAAGAGTATATTTTTCTGAATCTAATGAGTGCTCTTCTTTATCCTTTTTTCCCATTCAGAGAAATGGACGAAGAGTTAGATGCCATTGCTTTATCTGCGCAGATGCTGCTGTCTAGTTTGAGGAAATCCAGATTTACTAATATGGAAGAACACATGGTTGACGATGTGCATAGGGCTTCAATTCTTGCTCTGTTCGTATCAAATTGTTTTGGGGGAAGCGATAGAAGCAACTTAGTAGGAAGGATGCGCAGAGCTGTGGCAGGTTCAGCCAAGCAAATGCCATTTATTTGTACTTGTTCCAGTAGAAGCTCCCTTGGTAATGAGGGAACATTTAACCAGATGTCTGGTCTTCATAGAGGCCATAATTTTTCAGATTTGTGTGAGCAGTCACTTCGATTAATCAAAGCAACTCGAAATTCGAATGTCGTACCTGTAGGAGCTATGCGGTTTGGTATATGCAGGCACAGGGCTGTGCTTATGAAGGTGAACTGTTCTCTCAGCCTTTGTATTTGGCTATATGTTTTCTTCTATATGTTAATTTTATCAGAAACCCAATATTGTGCAGTATTTGTGTGATCGAGCAGATCCCCCTATACCATGCGAGCTTGTGAGAGGTTATTTAGAATTTATGCCTCATGCTTGGAATGCTATTCTTGTTAGAAAGAGTGACTCGTTTCAAAGAATGGTTGTTGACGCTTGCTCTCCGACTGATATTCGAGAAGAAACAGATCCTGAATTCTTTTGCAGGTTAGATGATTTGTTTTTATTGTTGAACTCTGATCGCTGTAGCATTTTCTCCTTGTTAACTGGCCAACCGTTCATGATATCTGAATCTCTTTTCAATTTTCTCCTTTTGTCTTATTTGATTCAATTTTCTTTTGAGATCATATGTCCATAGTGTACAGTCAATATGCAGGAAGAATCCCTTCTGTATCTGCAGTTTATAGACTTTGTTTTATTGTTTAATGTCTTAGCATTCGTCAGGAATATGGTCTTTAGTATTTGGTACTTGAATACTGTAATTGTAGCAGCCTTTTTTGTTAAATACCTATGGACAAGCTTTTCAGATAGTCATGATGCGGTAATGGCTCCTCAACCTGGTAGCAGCAAACATTGGAACCTTGTGTAGAACAAATATGGAAATATGAGTAATGCTAGTATCATGTGTGAGTTGGTAGTGTCTGTACAGTTATAAAAGCATGAGAGGAACAATTTCTAAAACCAATGTTGATGCATAATGCTATACTCTGCAGAAAAAACAGTATATGTGGCATGTGAATATGGATATTGATGTTTATCTGAAAGCTGAATTGACAGTGACAGTGTCATTGTTCAAATATTAGCTAGTAGTATTGCATTTATTTTATTGAATATTCAGAAGTCATCTTTTTTTTGAAAAAATCAATTAGTTGCTGACTATCTAAGGCACAAAGTGATGCTGTATTTCACATGTTTTACCTGAATCTTTTCTATTTCTATAGCTTTTGAGCCTTCCTTGACATACCTATTAGCTAATCTGCCTGACCAGGAAAACCTGTGACTTGCAAAAGCCCCAACAAGATGTCTACAGGGGTACACCTTTTACTGGGAATAAATGGATACTATCTTGCATCCAGTTATCTAGGAGCTCCAAGTTTGAAAGATGTATTGTATTGTACGAACAAGGATAACAGGCAGCCTTTATTAATTGGAAAAACACCTGTTCACGCTACATACTACAACCTTACTGACATTAGTAGATTCAGGCTTGATGTTTGACCTTGCTATTCCAGTTTGGGCCCAAAAACAAAGCCTTAAAGGTCTGCATGAGTTGGTAGCATCTAGTAACAGTCCCTGATGACTCCCAAATTTAGATGTAAAATTCACGCATGATAAAAGTTAGAACATCACTACCATCAACCTCTTTTCATTTTGAATGACCTTTCTTGTAATGGTAGCTGGTTCATCTTTTTATAACTACGCACTTTTACATGTGAATATTTTGAGCACAACTCCAATTTTTTTCAGTTGGAGCATTATGAAGTATTAGTTTGTAACTAAATTCTTGGATGCATTTGAAGTACTAGTTCTTTTGCATGCGCCACAAGCACGTGGTTGCTCACAATTTAAAAATGTATAGTTAATCTTTTTTAGTAGCTGGTGAGTCTTAGTTTTAGTCAATTTATATTTAATATTAAGAAGTTGATAACGATTTTTCTTAAATTTTATCTGTATAGTAGATAGTATAGATAGATTGTGATTTTTCTTAAATTTAATAATAAGAAGTCTTCTCTCAATAGCACTTTTTAATCATTTTAAATCAAGACGATTCGTGATGATTGATTTTATAAAAACTAATTGAGAAAAAAAGCGAAGAAGAAAAAGAAAGCAGGATGTAAAGAAGGAAAAAATGTTGTGAATCTGATCTATGAGAAAAGAATTACTTAAGAAGATTAATTTCAGTAATTCTAATTTGTAAATCATTAAAAAGGTTGGAATATTAATAATTTAAATAGTAAATTAATATTTAACGTAGACGTAATAAGTGTAAGATTTGGCATTTCAAAATTTCCACCCGAGCAATTAATGCCGCACTTTAAAGTAGTATAGATGTATTAACTAGTTTGTACCACAACTATAATTGGTCCCTTTATGGTGTGGGTTAAACTGGCTCATGTATTTGCGTTGACTTAGTACTTTGACTTTCATTGTACTGCCTGCTATGCAGTTTTTAAAATCTTTTATGGGCATATTTTTGAGATTTGCTATTTTGGTTAGGTATATGCCACTTAGTCGTATCCTTCAACCCTTGGCTATGGAAAGTTCATCAAACTTAGGATCTTCATTCTTTACTGACCTACTGGATTTTGGCTCCAACAAAGAAGGATGCCGGTTTGTCAGACATTTTAAAGTCGGAGCCGTTGATATTGCAGTGAAGGTAGGTATCCATCGTTTTGTGGCTGCTGCATTTATTTTTAACATTATTATTTAGTTTCTTTGCTAATTGTTTAATTTAAGATTCTAGGTTATAGGTAATTCTTGATGCATGCTTTTAATTTTATATAATGTTATCCTGTGGTTTAATTTTTTGGCACATCGGAACCTGATTATATTTTATTTTCCTTGCTCTTTATTCTCTTTCGTTATGCAACATGCATGGCATACTTAGTCAAATTTGTCTTGAAAAGTCTTAACCTCTGATATTACATGATTGACTGTTACAGACCGATGAATTAGAAATATCTAGGGCATCGGATGACGAAATGAAAAATTTTGAGTACAAGTTCTTAGGAGAGGTGAGAATGCTAGGTGCATTGAAGGGGCATAGTTGCATTGTTGAAATTTATGGACATCATCTTTCTTGCAACTGGACTGCATCAGATGATGGCAGCAAAAGGAGGGTCTTACGTTCCATGATTTTAATGGAGTATATCAAAGGAGGTTCACTTAAGGTACATCCCTCTTCAAAGTATTACATCTTCCTTTGTTCTATTTGACTTTTTTTTAGTGGATCTAATTTCCTTCTACCCATAGAATTATTTGACTCAAATATCCAGACGTGGTCGGAAGCATGTCCCTTTTAACCTGGCAATTACTATTGCTAAAGATGTTGCATGTGCTTTGGTTGAATTGCACTCTAAAAACATTATCCACCGTGACATAAAGAGTGAGAACATTCTAATTGATCTGGATTGCAAGAGAAGCGATGATACACCAGTTGTGAAGGTGTCAGATTTTGACCGATCGGTTCCTCTTCATGCTTTCAATCACACATGCTGCATTTCGCACATTGGGGTTCATCCACCTTATGTTTGTGTTGGAACACCACGCTGGATGGCTCCAGAAGTGGTGGAAGCTATGCATCAAAGGAATTCATATGGACTGGTAATTGTCTTGTCCGTCATTTAATATCCATGTAAATTTAGCTTATTGCTTATGCCTGATGTTTGCATGCTACCTACATCGATGAGTCTACGGTTCCATTACTTAAAATAGCATTTACATGTGAGGCATGATCACCTAGCAACTGTTCGAGTTTAAGAAAGGTGGACCCATGGAATTAATGTTTTTTGGTGTTTGTTTTCAACATGTATAATACATGTTGTAACATGTTGAATGTCTTGTATACCTTGCAAACATTGTTATGCTATTACTCAGTTGTATGTGTTAATGGCATCCCATGCTTTATTTGACATTGCAGTATGTAGGATGCCGCCATGCTGCTGCACAATATTTTGTATGCATCTCTTAATTACAATTTAGATAGAACCTTTTTGGATAATATTCTTTTACAATGTCCCGCAATTTACCTTCTCTTTTTTGTAGGAGGTTGATATTTGGTCATATGGTTGTTTAATATTTGAACTGCTCACTTTGAAGATGCCTTACGAGGGACATCCTGATTCAGAACTGTATGATCTTCTAAAGGTAAATATTATTGGACACTGTTGTTCTGCTTTTATGAAATCAGCTATTTTCATGTACTTACCGTAGAAGAAACATTTTGCTTTCTTTTTCTTTCTGCAAATCATGAAGAACAACATCTTTTTTGTCTATCATGCAATTTACTTTGTTTAATGCTATTGTTGTTTTCAAGTATGCTCAATGTTGACTTAGATGATTCTAACTGCAACTAGTATGACCAAGATGCTCCTTTTCCAATATTCCGTTAAACAATTCATGTTTGTCCTTCTTAAGATGTCGAAAATGTGTTTCACAGATGAAGCAACGCCCAAGATTTTCTTTGGAGCTGGAGTCATTGGCATCAATGGATGTACCAGAAGCAAGATTGGCTCTTGGATTGTCTTCTGATGCACATGCAGAAGCCCTGAAGCTTTTGGTGGATTTGTTCTATGATTGTACTAGAGGAAGTCCAGCCAACCGCCCAACAGCTAAGTGTATATACGACAGGTTGTGTGATTTCAGCTTGGAAATGACGGAGAAGTCCAGTTGAAGTTATTGTTGATTTAGAAGTTATTCTTACATAGCTGCTCCAGCATCTAACTTAAGAATCCGTCCAACCAAAAGAGGGCCTATCATATTTTGACCTTGATCCATTTGTATGATCCTGAGAATGCCCACTGCAACATTTTGGTGTGGACTGGTCGGGAGTGTATTATATCAAGGCTTAGCTTGTCTTAGCTGAGGTGTAGCATTAGCACGAACCAGCATCTTGACATTTGATAAGACTTTGGCTTTTCCAAATGAATAAATGATAAATAATTTTTATTCACTAAACTAGAAGCCTCTCCATAACTTCTAGCTAGCTGTTTGCCAATCTTTGACCTCAAGGATAATCAGGTTGAGAATCTATCCTGTTCATTGTGTTACTCCAGACAAGTATAAAGCCTATCACTGTGTTGTGTTGTTTATCCTTCTCAAGTTGTATCAGTGTTAACGACAAACATTTGACCTTGTTGAAGTTCATGAAATTCTGGCTAACGTTCGATGTGTAGTATCTGTATAAATTCAGATTCTTCCCATGTGCGTGTTAAAAGTTCAGCAGTTTATTTGAAGGAAGTATATAGCAGATTTGTGGAAGGAAATTTTCATACGGTGTCAACCTTCGCTTGCAAAAGGGTCATATGGAAGTGGTAAATTAAAGATCCAAATCAACTTTCTGATAGGTGTTTTCAGCAGATGAATTTCCAGATGAGAAGCTTCTTAACTGATCTTGGTTTTTGAAGATGGCCATGAACAACTTCGACAGTTCATCGCACATCGTGGCAAATTGGCATTTTTTTCTCTATTTGATTCAAAATTCTGAGTAATTGCTACATTTCTTAGTACAAAATCTTCCATATCTCACTATCGTGATACATCTAGAAAAAATGATATCGTAAACTAAATGCTTAGCTCCAAAGATGTTGATTAAAGAAATACTAGTGCAGGAAAAAGAAATATAAGAAAGCGGGATGTTGCTTCCTCTTTTCGTATTTTAAGTTAACAGCTTTTTCAAATGTCAAAATTGAAATTAATGGCAATAATCACGGTCCTTGATTTAGCTAATCATTTAGGTTTTAATCCATGCATCTTCCTTTTAACATAGCTAGATTCATCCGAATTATATATTAAATTTTGAATGATGCCATTTTAATTAGCAAAGCATCATAGGTAGGTAGCTGAATATTAACTTCCCAAATAGTAAATTAGAGATTGTAAATAGTTAGGCATTCTCTACTTTACCGTATTTTCGAAAAAAAATAAGGAATTTACTTTTCACGCTTGAACCTTTGATCGTGCAATCGAATGATTAGATTAAAAGAGTAGACAGAGAATATCTATCGGTGAATTTGACTTAACTTCTCAAAAAATAATTTTTAATTATATATTTTTTAATATATATTTTATAAATATATATAAATTTTATTTAAAAATATAAAAAATTACATAATAAAATTTTTTATTATATATTTTTATTATTTTTAAAAATAAAAAAATAAAACTTATTTAAAAAAATATTAATATTTTTTATTTTAAAAAAATTTTAGTTTAAAAATTCTTGAAGACGTTCGTATATTTGGTTGTAATAGCTGCTTGCAAATTGTCGTTAATTTAGTGGGAGAAAAGAAAGGAATTGACTAGAGTTTCCGCAATTTTTTGACTAGATTACCTCACCAATCTAATAACAAACTGTTGTTTAGCCGTCCAATGCATTAAATTGATTTTAATTAATGCAATAAAGATTTTCCTAATCGGCTGCTAGCCCTTAAAAAAACCAAACCAAGTTTCTCAATGAACGTAGGCTTAATATTATCCAGATTCATTGTGCTTGTCTCTGTTCACATTTTCCCACGATTGCACCTATCTATATTCACGTCCACGTACGTACACGTTGGCCGACAAAAAGACCAATTATAAATTGCTTCAGAATCAATCAACTGAAACTTCGTCCCTCCTCAGGCTCCCCTGAAATTGGAAGTGTTGAAAACCAATCTGTCTTTATACTGACTTAAATGACCGACAGTACAAGCTTTTTTCTTTTCTTTTTTTCTTTAATAATAGTAACATGGCGAGTTTTTTCATTCATAGCCCGAAATGAAATTTGTGCTTTAAAGAGTTTTAGTATTCAGTAAATCAAGAGCATTTGGAATTTTTGATGCCACAAGCTTATATGAAAAGAAAATAATATGATATTCATCATAATTTTTAATATATAAATAAGTTTTCATATTGCAGTGTCTCCTGTTTCTTATTAAGCTTGACCGCAAGTAACAAAATCAAATTAAATAATAATTCTGTCCTCTGATTTGTGATTTTTTTCCTAATTCTATGATATCAGCGTGAAAATCTCTATTAATATTTTAAATAATCATACAAAATATCAGTTCTCTTAAAATTATATTATTATGTAATCTTTTTATTATTCTATTAGAAATTATCTGCTGAATTTCTTTATTTTACATAATTAGCAAACTTGTTAGAAAAAGAAATTTCTTCTTCCTATTAATTTGGAATTAAGAGTAGTAGAAAAATAATATAAATTCCAAATAAATCAATATATATTGATTTAGTAAACATTTTCTAAAAAATTCTAACTTTTTATGTCTAATTTATTTCGGACCATTACATCGGACATCAACATAGTTCCTTTACATAAATCTTTTGCCCTTTCGAATCCTCAAAATAACGTAAACGCCATTCCCCCACTGAACAGAATAAATAAACCTCCAAAACTTCTTACTCCTTCGTGCTATCAGACCTCTCTCGACAACAACAACGATGTCTTCCATGGCGACACTCTTCGTCGCCGCCAACGGAAAACCTTCTCCTTCATCAATCTCTTCCCATCCCTATATTTCACATATTGCGAGGCACTCTCTTTCCACGTGCCGTCTCCCTGTTTCACCCCCACCGTGTGGTCTGACCATTTCACCGATCTCAAGCCGGGGATCCTCGAAGTGTCGTGCATCCGCATCACTAGAACCATGCGGGTTGATTGAACCTGACGGAGGAAAGCTTGTAGACCTTGTGGTCCCCGCCGGCCTCGCACGTGACTCACTCCGGCGAGAAGCGGCATCGTTGCCAGCGGTGGAATTGAGCCGGGTGGAAAGAGAGTGGGCCCATGTTCTGAGTGAAGGTTGGGCTAGCCCGCTTAAAGGCTTCATGCGTGAGCATGAGTTCCTCCAAACGCTTCATTTCAACTCCCTCCGGACGGAATCCGGCGGAGTTGTTAACATGTCGGTGCCAATCCTGCTGTCAATTGATGATGATAAGAAGAGGGAGATCGGTGATCGACGAAATGTCACGCTTGTAGAGTCTGGTACTCAACAGCTTGTTGGTGTTCTTAGAGAGTGAGTGTTGAATTTCCGCTTACTATTTTAATGGTTACTAAATTATCGATTGATTGGATTTCTATATAGAGTATTGGTTGTAGATGTGTGCTTTTAGATTTTAGAATCATACGTGTTTGTTTTTGCTGAGCTAATGAATGTGAATGTGGCATGACAAATTTTAGCGACAAAATCTCAAGTGACATAGAATTATAGAGTTTTTAGGCAAGCCTCTAGTCTGTTTTATGCCACATGTATAAATACCTGTTTTTCATAAATAAAATTAAGGCAGAAGTGGTAATTTGAGCATGCTGTAGAAAGTTGTTTAGAGGTATCTGATAGAATTGGCAATTCTATAAAACGGGATATTCGATTGGCTATAAAGTGACGCTCTTTATGGAAAGTCGGAGAAGTCAACTCTTTCTTCTATTTGTTGTAGGATAGGTTTTAATGCATATCGTTTGATGTGACTCTATATTATAATATATCGTGTAGCAAAACGTGTAGTCCTGTGGTCTGGGAGAAATGTGTCTTCGTTGGCGTGTATCCTTTTAATTTTTAACTTAACCTTTGAAAGGATCCATGTAGCTTGAGCTAGTGGAATAAGGCTTAGTTGTTGTTGTTGTTGCAAATGTTGTTTGTAGCATTTCATGATTACTTGTCTACAGGGTTAACGTTTCTAAAATTTCAGCATCATGCACCCTCACCAATCTGCATACCTACGACTGTAGACCTGGTCCATTCGAACTAGTCCTTGGTGTTAGTCAACAGCAAGACCTTTATAGATAACCGTAATGTCTCTACCTGGTAACTTGTCTTGGATTTTTGCGTTGACACTACGTATAAAAGTGAGATATGTTTTTAGATATATGGAGCAGTATATAGGCTTTGCAAACCCATTATTGCCTTTTTTCTAGTTTTTTTTTTGTTCATAATTTTCCTCTAGTTAATATACTTCATCCTTGGATTTGATTTGGGGGAAAACCCAAATTTCTCATGTTGCTTTCCAGATGGAAGAGACGTGCGTACATGCTTTCAAGATTCAAAACCAATTAAACGTGGCAGATCTACTTGCTAGTTTCTTGCAACATGATATGTTTATTTGCGATTAGATAGCATTTTGCTAATAGAATGCCAACTATGGAACAAACATGTCTTAGTAAATAAAGTCATAAATTTGTATTTAGCTGCAAAGTAATGCGTAGCCATACTTTCCATCCATTTCTCATTTTTCTTCTTCTTCTTCCATAACTACAATATTAACCAAAATAATTTTTTGCTGCAAGTATTGATGGAATTAAGTTTTATGACCGGGTGAATAAATTTCTTGAGGATGAGTGATTTGGAATTGGACTTGTCTTCTTAGGATGTCAAAGTTCTCACTCTTCCAGTATTACACAGCATGAATTCCTAGGAAAACAATCTTTACTGTAACTTGTCTTTTTCTTTTTATTTATTTGTCTTTTTCATGGGATTGCCTTATTTGCATGTTATATATTTTCAAGGGAATATTAAATGACTTCATTTGCATGTTATACTTTTGTTGAAACTTTAGAAATAACTACCTCATGATTTCATATGTGATATTACCAATTAAATATATGAGGGGCTAAAACACAAAGTTATGAAACTAGAGGGGCTAACTACCAAAAGACTACAAGTAACTCCAAAGACAATATCAAAAACAATGTGTGTTTCTGTACAGAAACTGTGTGAATGATTTCCAATAAAACGTATGGTGGCTAAAGTGCAAATTAACTGAAGTACAGAAGAGATCAACAAGATGACCCTCTTTTGTACTATGTTCTCAAGTTATTGATTATGACAAATTGAAGGACAAGGTTGATTGAGTTTCCAATTGATTCTAATCAATTTTCTATGATATTTGTAGCAAGTAGTTCTTTCACAAATTCACTAGAATCAAATGGGTAATGCTTCTCAAACTTGTGTAGTCATACAAAGCCATGAGTCTTGTGCTTGTTCAACCCTCATTCTGTTAAGACTGCCGAATAGGGATGTTATTATTATAATGATGAACAATTTCATTTCTGTTGTGCTCCCTGTATTGTCTCAGTTTAATTTTAATGTCTGCAATTTTGGACTCTCATTTCTATTTCAAGTTTGAAAGTCATTACTTTGTTGTTATCTTAGATACGCACTGTGATTCTACTTATATCTGATTAGCCATGTGTAGAATTACGTCAATACAGAACTGCATGCAACTATACTCATATGTCAATTTCCTCAGGACTCCTTTATTTTAAAGAACATTAGCATTTTGTTTAATACTATTGACTGATCCTGACGAGGTATCTTGCTTTCATTGTGTAAAGCATTGAAATTTACAAGCATAACAAGGAAGAGCGAATAGCAAGAACATGGGGAACGACTGCGCCTGGACTGCCATATGTTGAAGAAGCAATTACTAAAGCTGGAAATTGGCTGATTGGTGGAGATTTGGAAGTTCTAGAACCAGTAAAGTATAATGATGGTCTCGATCAGTATCGACTTTCCCCTGCACAACTCCGTGAAGAATTTGCAAGACGTAAAGCTGATGCAGTCTTCGCGTTCCAGCTTAGGAACCCTGTGCACAATGGTCATGCTCTGCTTATGACCGATACACGTAGACGTCTCCTTGAAATGGGTTACAAGAACCCTGTCTTGCTACTTCATCCATTGGGAGGCTTCACGAAAGCAGATGATGTTCCACTTAGTTGGAGGATGCGACAACATGAGAAGGTGCTTTAAGTTCATTGGTTCTTACATTTCTTTCTAAGCAATATTCTGCTCTTGCAAAACAAGACTTAGGAAGCAATAGTAACTTGTTTGATTGGTATTTTCTCATTGACATCAACCTTTGGTCTATGTTAATTTTAGGTACTTGAGGAAGGTGTCCTTAACCCAGAGACGACGGTTGTTGCGATATTCCCATCTCCAATGCACTATGCTGGACCAACCGAAGTGCAATGGCATGCTAAAGCGCGCATCAATGCTGGTGCAAACTTTTACATTGTGGGTAGAGATCCTGCTGGGATGAGTCATCCCACTGAAAAGAGAGACTTGTATGATGCTGATCATGGGAAAAAAGTACTAAGCATGGCCCCCGGACTTGAGAGGCTTAACATTCTCCCTTTCAGGGTATGCCTCCTCTATGTTATTTTAGTTTGCGCTTTGAAAATCTTGAATTCAAGTACGACAATCCAAAGCACAAGTTTAACTAAATATCTCAAGCTAGAACTTTCTTGCTAATGTTGGGCCAATTTGTATTAAAGTTGTATTTGACTTAGGTTCAAGTTTTAGGCTAGTTCATTTTTAGCTAAAAAGGTGTTCAGCTGAACTTGCAAGACTTGGCTAAAGTTGGTATTTAGGACTTGATCAGTATAAGCTCACTTTTTAGGCATCCCTTGTTTCATTTTTATTCGCGTTCCTAGTGTGCATTCTATTGCAACTGCTACAATCTTTCACTACCATAGTATAATGCTGGTAACACAAAATTGAATATGCAGCCTCCTCCTTGGCTACCTGTGAATTTCCAATAGCCTTTACAATTTTCTTCAGCAGGCTTTACTTTTACTTGTGATTTTCTTCTTATTACTAATATCTTTTTTGCAAACATCATACCAGGTTGCTGCCTATGATAAGAAGCAGGGCAAAATGGATTTCTTTGACCCATCAAGGCCTCAGGATTTCCTGTTTATCTCGGGCACCAAGGTAAAGCTACTAATGTGGTGATTATGGTCACATAAAACATTTAATCCTTCAACTTATAACTAACAAAAGACAATTTTCTTTGGTAGATGCGAAATCTAGCTAAAAACAGAGAAAACCCTCCAGATGGCTTCATGTGTCCAGGTGGATGGAAAGTGATTGTTGAATATTATGATAGCAGGACACCATCAATGGACAGAAGAGTTCGCGAGGCTGTTCCCGCTTGAAAATGTAAATCACCTAACTTTGTACAGTATGTCTCTGTCTATGGGGTATGGCTTGTGTGCAGTAGTATTGCACTCAGTATTGACATTATATATGGAGCTATAATTGCTTCATACACGCATCTTAATGCAAACTTTATGTGCTTGTATTGTGTGTTGGGTGTGTCAAACTTACTCTAGATTGTAACAATCAAGATGCATGTAATCAGTGTACAGAACATGTGAGTATTAGTAAAAACTGCTGGTTGTGCTTGTGTGTTATGCTATGATGTAGTTTGTGCTCTCTGAAAGCTACATCATGATGATAATCATCATATTTCAAAACGTAGTTGATATGGTATATCATGATCCGTAATAGTTTAAAAAGTCAAATACTAACGAAGAGATACCAAGTATGATGGTGCAATGATGTTTAGGCCATGCTTGTTCGTTTGAGAATTGCTTACAAGCTTATTCACGAAGGGGATGTTTGAAAGTTCTTAAAACAAGAATTTTCTTTTAAAAGGAGCTTATAATAGATTTTTTCAAAATAAATTTGATTTTTATCAAAAAAATTATATACTAAATACGTTATGATGTGTAATTTTATCTGTTCTTCTATAATAATCTAGAAATTTTTTTTAAAAACGAAAAATTGAAATGAACTTTTAATAAACAGTGATAAACACTGTTAAACATTACAGAAATTATTTTCTAGCGGCGGATGTTAGGCAAGGGAGCAGGATTTTAGCAAAAATATCAATAAAAATATATTTGATGCATCTTTTGGCTATCACGGGAGAGTTGGTTGAGGGATGCTGCATTAGTTGTTTCATTGTTTGTTTGTTTGACGAAAAGGATTCTTAGACTTAGACATTTGCTTTTTTTTTTTTAGTCAGGATCTGTTCTTTAGAATTTGGAGGAGACTGTCTTAACATGTCTTTCGAGTTGCTAGACAGACAAGAAAGGCCGTGATAATAAAGTGGATAGAGCTACACTTCAAAAGCTAGCTATTGAGATACAAGTGTCTAATTTATATAACACGTACAATTTCAATCTAAAATTTTAATTTGGGACTATTCTCACACTCACACCCGGTTTGGCGTGCTAGCGTCAGGGGTAGGATCTATTTTCTCCCTTCCACACCCCTTACACAGCCAGATAGGCATCTACGCAATATTAGACTCCACCATAAAAATTCTACTGCAAATAATTTACTATGATACTATGTTAACAAACCGAATAGAATCTACACTTCAAAAGCTAGCTATTGAGGTAAGAATATTTCATCTATATAACACCGAAATCTCATTCCAAAATTTCAATGTGGAATTATATTCAGAGAACAAACATCTCTGCAGCCACTGAGCGCTTGGGTTTTGTAAGTCACATTTTTCAGTTTTCAAATGTAGTAACATTCATATCTTCTTAACAAATTAGTTGGTTTTTGTTCCTTGACCATACTTCCTTTGGGTGATTTATCGGAACATATTATGGATAGAGAAATCAATGCAAAAATTAAGCAATGATAAAAGTTTTTACAAAATCCTTAAATAGGAAAAAGATCATGGATAGAGTGACGGATTGTGAAGTGTATTAAGAATATTTTTTTGAAAATAAGAGTCTTTTTTGCTATAAGACTATATATAGTCTCAAACTCTACTTTATAAAATGCTCTTAGTTTTGATTTTAGGAAATGGGTGCCTGCCGCTTTGGCGGCACAGCTACCAGCAATTCTCTATCTGTATCTTACTTTGAATTATCTCATATGATATCTGTTGGAACTCTCAAAATTAATTTTGATGATAACAATATATTAAAAATTATAGTTTATAATTTAGAATGTGTAGAGAATTATATTCAATGATTTATTTTTCTTTATTGATATGAGCACATATATATACACTCAAAATTTTCAAAAGTTAAATATTCATAAAATCTAATCTTTCTAAAATCGATCCAAATCAATATTTCTAGAATAAAATAAAATCTAATCTTTCTAAATAAAATCTTTCTAAATTAAGCATTCCAAATATAGGAAGGAATCAAAAATCCTTATCATGCCCCCGCAAGATGAAGCTCCGATTGGAGATTCCAATCTTGAACCGAAGAAGAAGGAAGCGCATCTGACGAAGTGGTTTGGTGAGTGCGTCAGCCAGTTCAAAGCACCGATTTGAACTTTGTCCCTAATAGAGTGAAAGTCAATGGCAACATGTTTCATCCTAAAATAAAAAATTGAATTGGAGCACAAATATGTAGCACCAATATTATCACAATATATGATAGGAGTAGTTAGAACTTCAGCACCAAATTCAGATAGAAGAGAGCAAATCCAATTGAGTTCCGCAGCAGTAGAGGCAACAGAACGATATTCAGCTTCCGTAGAGGAACGAGCAATAGTCCGTTGTTTCTTTGAACTCCAGGAGATTGGATTGCGCCCTAAGTACACCACATAGGCACTGGTGGAGGTAAAGTCATATTTGTTACATGTTCAGTCAGCATCCAAGAATGCATGAAAAAGTAGAGGTGAATCACGATATAAGAGTAATTCGTGATTCAGTGTACCAGATAGATAGTGAAGGAGGCGTTTGACGGATGTCCAATGCTCAGTTGTTGGCCGATGCATGAATTGAGAGAGCTTGTTCACTGCAAATGCAATATCCGGTCGTGTGAGAGACAGATATTGAATGCTCCCAACTACCGTCCGAAATTCTGTTGGATCGAACAAAGCTGAGCCGGCATGAAGTGTCAATGTTGAACTAGTGAATAAGGGAGTCATGACGGGATTGGCATCGATCATTTTGGTTCGGACAAGGAGATCGATAATGTACCGTTGTTGAGAGAGACAAAGGCCATAATTGTGTGAAATAACCTCAACACCAAGGAAGACTGATAATCGTCCAAGATATTTTAGTGAGAATCGTTGGACTAGAAGCACCACAAATTGTTTTACCATATTCTCACTGTCTCCTGTAATGATCAGATCATCAATATAGATAAGTAAGTAAATGAGATGCCCACCTGTGTTAAGAATAAAGAGTGAGGTGTCTACAGGAGAGTTGATGAAGCTAGAGTCAAGTAAAAATATTTTGAGCTCGTGATACCAAGCTCATGGTGCTTGTTTGAGACCATAAATAGTTTTGTGAAGTTTGTAAACATGAGTGAAAAAATCTTGATCAATGAATCAGGGTGGTTGAGCCATGTAGACGTCTTCAGATAGGTGTCCTTGAAAAAATGCATTATTAACATCAAGCTGGCGAAGTGACCACCCCTTACTGATGGCAAGATTTAGAACAAGACGAACAGTTGTTGGTTTGATAACTGGACTAAATATGTCATTATAGTCCACTCCGGACAGTTAATGAAATCCCTTAGCAACAAGACGTGCTTTGTACCTATCAATAGAGCCATCAGATAGTCGTTTAGTGCGAAAAATCCACTTACATCTCACAATATTTTGTGAGGAGTTAGATGGAACAAGTTTCCAAGTGCCGTTTCGAATAAGAGCATCAAACTCTTCGGACATGGCCCAATGCTATTTAGGATCTTTGAGGGCTGGGGTCGTATTTGTTGATTCTAAGTCATCAAATGCGGATAGTTGAGCTGTCAAGTTGAGTTTTTGAATGGGCTTGTGGATGTTGTTTTTGGATCTAGTTTGCATGGGATGGTTGTTGTTAGTTGAAGAGTGAGGTTCACTGAAAGGCTCAGTATGATTGATAGAATGGGGCACAAGTGATATAGATTGTAAACTTAGATTATTGGAGGGGTCTTCGTGCGGAGGTGGTGATACGTTAGATGGCGTTATGAGTAGCACTGAGGAAGGGGTAAAAATTGGAATGGTGAAAATAGGAGGAGAGTAGAGAACCCATGTGTCAACAGTGGTGGATTTAGGAAGGAAAGATTACATTAAAGAGAGGAAAAAGAAAAAACAGATTCAATAAATTCAACGTAACGAGACACATAGATTCTGGAGGTAGAATTGTCAAGACAGAGATATACACTTTGTGTAATAAAGTATGCGAGAAAAATAAATGGTTTGGATCGAGGGGCAAGTTTGTGAGATGAATAAGGACGAAACCAATGATAGCATAAACAACCAAATACTCAAAGTTTGGAATAGTTAGGTGGATAACAAAATATTTTTTCAAATGGAGAAGTGAATTGAAGTGTTGGAGTAGGTAGACGATTAATGAGATAAACGGGGTAGCGAAAGCATGAGACCAATATGTGAGTGGGAGAGATGCATGAGAAAGAAGAGACAGATCAGTTTCAACAATGTGACGGTGTCGTCGTTCAGAGTATCCATTATGTTCTGGAGTATGTAGGGGAGTAGTGAGGTGAGAAATACTATTTGTAGAGAGAAAATTTTCAAGACTTTGATATTCTCTACCATTGTCGGTATAAAGAGTAATGATTTTACAGAAAAAATAATTTTCTACAAGAGCTTTGAAGCGAATAAAGATGTCATGCACATTAGATTTTGTTTTGAGTGGGTAAAACCGTATATATTTGGTGAAGTGATCGACGAAAATAACATAATATTTGAAACCATCATGAGATATAATAGCTGAAGTCCAAACATCAGAGAAAATGATTTCAAGAGGTTTAGAAAAAGTAAGAATGGATTTGGAAAATGGTAATTTGGGATTTTTATTGCAATGACAATCGTTATAAGAAATTGTTGTGGATACATGAGTAGATAGTTGTAACTGACCATTAGATATGATATGTTTGAAGATTTGAAAATATGGATGCATAGTCTATGATGCTATTTGGATGAAGAGGTTTTGACACTAGATAGAGCAAGTAATTGTGAAGATTGGATTGATATGATTGGCCACTCATAAACGTCATCTTTAGTTCGCCTTTGAAAAAGTTGTGCCCCCATACGAAGATCCTTCACAAGAAAAGAATGGGGTAAGAATACAACGGAAACATTATTAGTGAGGCAAAATTGAGAAATAGAGATTAAATTTTTTTTTCATGATTGGCATACAAAGAACATTATTGAGTATAAAATTATGAGTAGAGAAAAGTAGAAAAGTGGAACCAGTGTGGGTGATTGGTAAACCCGTGCCATCTCTAATCATAATGTCGTCGGAATCATTGTAGGGAGAGTGAAGTGAGAGATTGTTGATATTGCCGGTCACGTGATGGGAGGCACCACTGTCAAGTAGCCAAGAGAAAGTTTCTGCGCCGGTATTAGTTGGAAAGTTAGCTCGTGGCTGCTATGAGGTAAGATTTGTTCCGGATCCGCGGTTGATTAGCACTTGGTTGGTTGGCACTTGATTGATCGGTACTAGACGAAAGGATGGGCACCGCTTAGCTGAGTGTTTTTGAGTGCAACATATTTGACAACGACCAAGATATGGTCTTGGTGAAGGGCGATCACCATTAGATGTTGCCATGGAGGAGCCGGTGTTGAAAGATATAGTGGGACGAGAAGAGCCTGTTTGATCAGAATTGAAAGAGGGACGAGGCCTTTAATTTCTGTGTGCTGGATTAGTAGTCGCTGGTGTTGGTTGAGTCTTGGATATTACATTGCGATGAGTGGCTTCAAAAGTGGGGAGTTTTTCATGTAGTTGCTCAAGTGAGATTGGGGTCTCCGAGCTTGGAGAGCAACAACAAGATCATGAAATTCATCGCCAAGACAATCTAGAATTTTTTCAAGTAGATATTCGGCATCCATAGGGGTACCAAGTAGTGCAAGTTCATCGGCATACCCTTTAATTCTTCGTAAGTATTCAGTAACACTTTGAGAACCTTTTTGAGGATTTTTGAGATGACTTCGAATTTGTAGACGGCTACCGCGTGTTGGCTTGGCATAAATGTTGGTAAGAATATGCCAAGCGTTACTGAAGGTAGTGGCACCGGCAATGAATGGAATAATGTTTGGAGAGATAGATCTAATGAATGCATTGAGGATCAACTGATCTTGACGTTTCCAGTTAGTATAAGCTGGATTGGTAATTACTGAACTAGCTGTAGTAATAGTAGGTGGTGGACACGGTTTAGATCCATCAATGAAGCCAATGAGTTCAAGACCAATAAGAAGAGTGTTGAATTGGAACTTTCAGGAGAAATAGTTTCAGGAGAAATAGTTTGTATCATTGAGTTTTAATGGAGCTTGAGCGGCAACGTTGATGGCAATCAATTGTTGATTAGAGTCTTGAGTAATGATAGAAGAATTAGTAGATAATGTAGAGATAGTGGTCATTCAAAGTATTTGAAACTACTGAGCTAGAAAAAAAAAAGAATTTGAGAAGAGATGGAGCTCGTTAGAGCAATAGTGGCTTTGGTACCATGTAGAGAATTGTACTTAATGACTTATTTTTCTTTATTGAATGAGCACATATATATACACTCAAAGTTTACCAAAAGTTAAATATTCATAAAATCTAATCTTTCTAAAATCAATCTAAATCAAATATTTCTAGAATAAAATAAAATCTAATCTTTCTAAATAAAATTTTTCTAAATTAAACACTCCAAATATAAAAAGCAATCAAATATTCTTATCAGGATGAACTGACAAATTGAAATCAAGTTCGGAAAGGTCTATCCTATATTAAGCAACGAACAAACAAACTGTGTAAAAAAAAAATCGACACAGTCACCAAACAACTAGCTGTTCAACTATTGAATATATAAGATCCTCTCTTATATCAGATAAAACAGAGATCGGATTCTGCTCAATAAAGTTCCTACTTAAGCTTCCATTTTTAAGATATTAAAAGTATATACACCACTGAAGCAAATCACACTACTTAAGATCTACATAGAGTCAAGCATCGCTCTTATTCACAAGAAGAGTCAAGCTCAAATTTCAAGAAGAAAAGGAAGGTAGCAGACCCATTACACTAAGCAAAATTATATTAAGCAAAGTCAAACATTTTGAAGTCCACCTCATTTAGAGTAGTCAACCTAACAAGTCTTAGCAAATCAAGAGAAGCCAATTTAGTTGGAGACAACTTGAAGAAGACAATTCAGTTAGATTCACCAACTGTCGCGGGCGGGAGATTCAAATTGCCTTTGTCGATACATTAATGCAAATGAAGGGCTTGCACTGGAACAACAAAAACAAATCCTGGAGCAGCTGACTGACCATTGAAAAAATCTCATCTGTGCCTTTGATGATTCACCGCTACTTAGAGATATCAACGGATCAATCCTTCAACAGGAAGAACTAATCATTTACAAGGAAGAAAGCATAATAAGAAGTGGAAAGGTTGCACTACAGAGAGCAAGAAAACTGAGCATAAATTTCAAATTCAAATCTGCCCTACACTAGCCAAAACCTCTTAAGTGAATTCATATTGCTACTGATCACTTACTGAGCATCATCATCCTTAACAGCAGTTTGATATTGTCAATCGAAAACTTTATGATTGCGTATTTATTTTGAGATTGATCCTGTGTTAAAACCTGTCTTACCAAACTCACTTGTAAGCGTGTGATAGAGAGTGCAAGGTGCACTTGATAAAGGAGCTCAGTTGGAGCTTGGAGATAGTTTTTAGACTTTGTAACATGGCTAGGTTGTCAGCCAGGGGGACAAGGTTATCCAGTAGGCTGGAAATGGTTGTCTTGGCGAAGAAATCTTTGAAAGAAAGTGTGCTTGGTGAAGTACTTTGCTCTTGATTTGTGTAGCTTGTTAAAAGTCTAGTTAAGCTTTGGCTCTTGTGATAAAACGACCGTGTATGTAGACAAAGGAGTTGCCGAACCACGTAAAATCTCCTTGCATATTTTTGTTAACATAGATAGTCATAATAACTTATCAGTAATGTTCACTGCCTGCGGATGTAGCCTACTCACAACCAGCTGACAAATTGTTGTGTGTAGGAGTAACATCATTACGAAATTTTTTTTTATCAACTCAATCTACCCCTCTCCTCTTGAGTTAATCTTGCAGGAGAATCAACAATATCAGAGCCATTTGTTTGTCGTTCTGTATGCCGGTAGCTGATCTCTTGTGAAGTCTTTCTTTCTCCGTCCTTAGCATCGGTCGCACTCTACATTTGCGAATTTTTCATTCTCCTTCGTCGATCTTCCCTGCACCACGTAGATCTGAAATTTTTTGGTCGTCTCCGTCACTTCTTCGTCTCCTCTCAGTCAACCGTTCCACTGATCATCTTCGGTGGTCCTCGTTGTCTCCGTCAATCGATCTTCTTCTACTTGCTCACGCCTCGGTGAGTTTCCCCCTCATTTGTATCATCTTTGTCATCTGTGGCAGTTAGTCTGAAATTAGTTTGCCATTCTTCGGCCTATTGATAAATATTTTAAGCGTATGTTAATGTCCACATGTAGCTCACTACTATTTCGGTATGCTTCTTAATGACCATTTACTTGTCTATAGTTTCAATTGTGTAAATAATTTGTATTTGTTCCTTGTGTTGAAAATTACTCAACCTCCATTGGACAAAAGAAAAAGAAGGAAATTGGCTGTTGATATTTTTGGTGTTGATTTGCAATTGTGTTAGTGATGGTGTTTATCGATTTTATCTTCTCTTCAATCAAAGTTCTCAGAAAGTGACAACAGAATCTTGAGCACTTGAAGTTAAGTGGTTTGATATGTTTATTGTTATGTTATTGTTGTAGTTGTAGTTGTGGTTACTGTTGGTGTTGTTGGAGTTATTTTGGTTGCTAATGATGGATGGAGTCCTTGGAATATGCTTAAGAAGATCATGCAAGTATATGAAGTATCACTTATTATGATTTTGAGTGATGCACCGTAGGTGTTTGACAAAATTTTGCAAAGAGGCATCACGACCAAACTTGTCGTATAAGATGAGGAGAATTAGAGATGCACAAATGGAGAGCCAAATAGGTCGGCCTAGGCTAATCCGACTCAATCCTACGGGCAGGACGGGCCGAGTTTGCCAGCCAGTCCATCCGGTACTGTTCTATTGACCGGTCAATGTTGATTTTGACCTGATCAATATTGACCATTGACCAAGTCAAGAAAATAAACAACAACTGTCAATGCTGACATCAGCATGATCGTTAGAATGACAGCCAACGGTAGTGTTACCGTTAGTTGGCGTTAACTTGACGTCATCAAACGGTAACACTACCGTTGGTTGTAAATGTTAATTTTTTTTAATTCAACTTTTCACCTATAAATACATCATATTCTTATTAATTTTTCACACAACTTTTTCAATTCTCATTTTTATTCTATTCAAACTCATACAAAATTATAAAAATAATTTTTTTGTACTTTATTTGTTAGATTCACATTTTTTCAATTCTCAAAAAAATTTTAGTTATTATTTCAAATGGATCCAATTTTCGTGTCATTACTTTTGATATGGATGACTATGACATAGACGATCAAAATTTGGAGTAGGTAGACGTTGCCCGTATGGAGGAAGGAGATGATCTTCCTCCAATACAAAGAAAAAGTTTTCATCAAAGATGCAACAAAAATCTTCCAATTTCAAGTGTTGAAAGTAGTTTGGCTTCAAGATCGACATCGGCAATAATAAAACGTTCAAAAGTCACAACTTCTGAAGCCTGAAACTATTTCACTACCGAATATACAGTCAAAATGATGGTATTAAATAAAAAATGGCGAAATATAAGTTTTGCAAAAAAATTTTAACTGCTAATGCTAGTGCAGGAACCCGATATTTTAATAGCATATGGTAAAAATACTTTCAAAAAAGAAATCGAAAGGGAACCTTCACAAACTCAACTTCATTTCAACACGGATGGCTCGGTAAGTATTTGATCTTATCATTCTAATGTAGTTAGGGAATCTCTTGCTCGTATGAAGAACATATTAAAATAGCATATTATCCACAATTTCAAAGAATTAGTAGAACAACTATTAGAAACGATATTATTATTTATTACAATAAAATGCGCACTAAGAAATTCGATTTTTTGAAGTGGAACTAAGCTCATACATGGGAGGAATTTTACTACATCAACGTTGTGCTTGCCGTATTATCAACTTGATCGTACAATCAGGTATGCAGCTGGTAAATGAACAGATTAATGATATTCGCGTTGCTATTTCTTGGATTACTAGTTCAAACCAACGTTTAACTGAATTTAAGAGATATTGTATAGCAAAACATTTAAAGCTTCGAAAGTTCAACCTTGATATGCCAGTAAGATAGAATTCTATTTATTTAATGTTAAAAAGTATTTTAGATTATAAAAATGTGCTTATAATTTTTTGTAATAGAAGAATGGGTAACAATATATTTATTGAAACTCATTAGATTATTGCTGAAGAACTTGTAAATTTTTTAAAATTTTTTTATGATGCTACTGTTTTATTATCTGGTATTTACTATCCTACTTCTTCATTAATTTTACATTCAATTCTTAATATAGCTACTATGTTACATTCATATGTAATTAATAAATTACTTGGACCTATAATTACAATAATGACTAGAAAATTAAAAATATATTGGTTTGATATTTCTCTTTTATATTGTTTTGCTTTTATGTTAGATTTTAAATTTAAATTTGTGTATTTTACTAATACTTTTATATATATTGGTATGCATTTAGATATTTTCGATATTTAATTGTAAATAACTAACGTTTGTAGCAAGCTATACGAAGTTTATGATCTTTATGAAATTAGATTTGCTAATTAGCAGAATCAACAACAGCAAGCGACACCGGAACAAACTCATCAAAGTAAGAAAAAAAAATGATCAATTGATCTTTGATCTCAATTAAACCTGGCTCAAGTTCAACACAGTCTTCAATTTCAAGTAGCATGCAGTCTTATTCGGATTTGAACAAATATTTTGAAAGAGATACTGTCATTCATAAGACGATGAAAACTCAGAAAACTTTAATATTCTTAACTAGTGAAAAACACATTCAACAAGATATCCAGTACTCTCTCAAGTAGCACATGATATTTTGACTATTACTATCTCAACAGTGTCTTCAGAATCGACATTTAGTACAGCCGAAAGGATAATTGAAAAACACATAACACAACTTACTAGTGAGATAGTTGAAGTGCTAACTTGTTTGAAAGACTAAAAACTTGCAGTCAAAAGAATGTAACATACAACTCACAATGAAGACCTAACTGAATAATTTTTAAAATTATTTTTAAATAAAAATATTACAGATATAAATTCAAATGTATAATTATATACATATTACAAAAATAATTTTTTTATATTTAATTATAATTTTTAAAATTATTTTTACTTTTTTATTATTTTAATCTTTTATTTTAAAAATAAATAAATATAATATGCTAATAGATCGGATCGGCTCAGTCCGGCCCACCTATTTTTACACCTCTAAAGACAACCTCATTGAGCTCGTTTTGGCTTTGAATGCTTAGTTTTTAGGTTTGTTGATTCGCGTTTTGAATTGGAGATACATTTTCATAGACACCCTCCTCTCTATTCGATGTTGATTGTTATTTTGTTCTGATGATTTTACATTTCTGGTGCTGCTGGCTCTACAACGTGTTCAATCTGTTGTTTGTGGTTCCTTTTTTTTGTTGTTTCACATATAAATTTAGATTTTCTATGCTCTGAAAAGGAATTCATATTTGGCACATCAAGAGAATCTATTTTTTTTTCCGAAAGATAATTTAGCTCCAAAAAGGAATTTGCATTTGGTCCCACAAAATTTGGCCCTGACAAGGGATTTTCATTTGGTCTTGAAAGAAGATTTGGCACTGAAGGGGATTCTTGGGTGATCTTTAATATGGGTCTTCTCTTATTTCACCTATGATTTTTCTTGATGCAACTAACTAACAAATGTAACGCAAAGTAGCAATGTTTATATTTTTATTTGTAAACTCGCGATGTCTTTTCTGTGCCGTGATTTTAGGTGCGGCTGGGGATTGCGTTTTCCAAACATTTTTTTTTAATTTTTTATTTTACATTTTTAATATATATTTTATAAATATTTAAAAAATTTATTTGAAATTTTAAAAAGTGTAAAAATTTTTTACATATTAAGATCTTTTTATTACATATTTTTATTATTTTTTTAAAAATAAAATAATAGAGCATATTTTTTAAAAAGTATAAAAATATTTTTTCATTTTAAAATTTTTTATTTTATAAGCACGTTAAGGAGAGATGTTAAGTGTATTAGTTATATACATATTAGAGATATGATAGTCTTTTGTTTTGTAATGCTATATACAATCTCAAACTTCTGCTTTGTAAAATGCTTTTGATTTGTCTTTGAAATTAGGTGCCGGCCGCTTTGACGATACAGTCACCACGGTTCTCAGTTTGTATTTTATTTTAGATTATTCATAAAATTAAATACCAGCATAATCAAAGAAGTATAAATCTCACTTAATATATCTACTTTAATCTCTCAGGATCCTCAAATGTGGGTGCGTTTGTTTTTGCTTTTTCTTAACAAAATTTTTTAATATTTTATTTTATATTTTTCAATACATATTTTATAAATATTAAAAAATATTAAAAAATTCTACATAATAAAATTTTTTATTATATATTTTTATTATTTTTTTAAATAAAAAAAAAGCTCATTTTTTAAAAAAATAAAAATATTTTTTATTTCAGAAAAGTTCCGTTTTATAAGCAATTCCAAACGCACCTATGTCTCACTCAATTTCAACTTAGAGTGTGTATTTTAATATCTAAACTCACTTTTAGAAAGCGAGTTTATAGATAATAAATTTAGAATTAAAAAATCTAATAAAAAATAAATTTTTATATTTTTTGCATTAAAAATGAGTTTAAAATTATATATTTAGTTCTAAAATTTGAATTTTGTGAGTGAGTGTTTGGCGGGAAAATTTAGCTTAAATTTATATTTATTTTAGTTTAAATAAATTAAAAATGACTTTAAAATTTTAAGTTAGAGATAAATAAACCATTAAAGGAAGTATTTTAGCTTCCGCTCATGGATATGTCTAGCAAAAGCCGAGACAGAATTCTTATTTATGGGCGAACTTAATTATATTAAAACATTTATAATCGAAAAGTAACAAATAAAATACATATAAATTTATCAATATAGTGTCAAAGAAACAAGTTATTTGATACATTTATATCATAAAACTGTAATAATTAGTAAATGCATTATTTCTTTTTACTACTATTAAATTACACCTAATAGTTCTTTTATAAAAATCGGCCATTTCAAATGCTATACTAGTACATAAAAACTAATAGTGAAAATTGAAAATAAAACTTATATTGTCGTAATATAATTTGTATTAATGTTTTAATTAAATTATGTAAGAAACAATTCGTAAAGAATTAATTTATTAGCTAGAATAATTATCTTTAACAAAATATATTGCAGAAAAAATACTAAAACTTAACTATTAACTGAATACTGTGCCTAGTCGGTATCAACTTTTTTTTTTTAATCTGAAGTCAACAAGCATTGATGCAAGCCTATTAATTTATCAAGATTTTTGCGGCGTATCGCCGACGCGTCCTGTCGATACACTTCTTAATTTGTCAAGGTGTTCCTTCTCCTGTAAGTAAATAAATTAAAAATAGTAATGAATCAAAAATTGCACCGTATAAAATAAAATATCAAATAAAATAAATTTTAGTGAACTTGTATGGAAATGACCCATTTAGTTAAAGACTTAGTTACGGCATTGATCATGCGTCAACCAGCACGTCTGCATACCGTGTTGGATATACTAATTCAATAAATTGCGTTAAATTTCCTAGCAACTTTCTTTTGTTTCTTCATCACTAATTAAGAAGACCTATATAAGTAGAGATCATACATTTATGTTGATCATTCTTCTCTTATATATAATAGCTACAGATTTACCTTTGACTTTCAGTTTGCAGGTGAAGCTAGCTAGCTACTTGAATATATGTATACGTGGATTACTTTGATCATATGGACTATGCTGCTTACTTCCTCTTCGACGGACGGCCATTGTCGAAGCCGTTTAAACAATGGAGGCTTGCCTTTACCGTCATCTACACCTGCCGTGCACTAAAATCGTTCACCAACAAGGATCTCCTCAAACTCCGCCCTCAACCTTCCTACATCTCTCTGACCATCCAACTCGATCATGGCGACAACGACGATAAAATCACCGTTCCAGATTTCGCCGGTGTTACCGCTGAAGCATTAGCTATTCTTGTCAAGGAGAAGTCGTCTAGCGATCTTGCAGTCTATGGTGGGGTTCAAGGACTTGTTACAGCTTTAGCAAGTGATGAACTTTCAGGTATTTCCGGCGACGCAGATGACTTGGAGCATCGGAGGAAAACATTCGGATCAAACACTTACGTGAAGCCGAAACCAAAAAGATTCATCAGGTTCGTTCTCGAATCACTAAATGATTTCTTCCTGATTTTGTTGATCGGATGCGCTGTACTATCGCTTGCATTCGGGATTAAAGAGCACGGGTTCAAATCCGGGTGGTACGATGGGGCGAGCATTTTTGTGGCGGTGTTCCTCGTATCTTCTGTCTCAGCCATAAGCAATTACAGGCAAGACCGTAGGTTCGAGAAACTATCGGCCGTGTACGGAAACCTTCGCGTCAGCGTCGTCAGAGACGGTAGACGGACGGAAACATTGCAGTCTGATGTGGTTGTCGGTGATGTTGTTTGGTTGAAAACCGGCGATCAAGTTCCAGCGGATGGTGTTTTGTTGGAAGCAAATTCGTTGGTGATCGATGAGTCGAGCATGACTGGAGAAAGCGAACATGTTGCTGTTGATGGGACACGGAATCCGTTCCTAACTTCGGGTGTTAAGGTCGGTCGCCTTTTTCCTTTTTCTTTCTCGTTGGTCGGTTGCAGTATGGAAAAGCTTTTGATTTATTTTGCAATTGCAACGCGTGTCATTAATAAACAAAGAAAGCCCATGTGCCGTGCTTCAAACCAATCTGGACAATCCGGTCCATATATTCCCCGTATTATTTAATTGAGTTTTACAGTTTGAAGTTTTTATTAACTAGAGAGCAAGAAAAAATTGAACTCAGCACAACCTGTTTTAACTTTTAAGAACGGATAAGAGTTCGTGCCTTTTGTTAATTCTGAGTTCCCCTACCTTATTAGCTGTTTGTATATTAATTTTGACACCAAATAGAAAAAAGCTCTTAGAAGAAGTAATTGAAAGTGATTAATAGTTTTTCTAGTTACATTCTTTTAACTATTTAGTATTCTACATATCTAATTTTCTTAACAAACGTAACTATTTTATTCATCCCAATTTAATATGAAAATATTATACTTCATCTAAAACATACTTATATGGTACAAAGGTTCTAGATATTTACTTGTGGATTTTTAAACTTCAATCAATTTGTCCGTTAATAATAGTATGACTGTACGACTTCATAGTGGCTTTTCCTATTTTCTACTACGTACAGGTAGCAGATGGGTACGGTTCCATGTTGGTGACAGCAGTGGGAATGAACACAGGATGGGGGCAGATGATGAGTTCCATTACCCGCAATACTAACAGCGAGCAAACCCCACTGCAAGAACGCCTTCAGCGTCTTACTTCCGCAATCGGCAAGTTAGGCATGGGTGTTGCCTTTGCGGTACTAACAGCACTTCTCATCAGGTACTTCACCAACAGCAGCAACCGGAAGAATCACGATGGCTTAGCTAGTGCAATTGTCAGCATTGTCTCTGATGCTGTCACTATAGTCGTCGTTGCGGTGCCTGAAGGCCTCCCTCTTGCTGTCACACTCACATTGGCGTATTCTATGAAGAGGATGATGAAGGATCATGCGCTTGTGAGACACCTTTCTGGTTGCGAGACAATGGGTTCTGCAACGGTTGTTTGCACTGATAAGACTGGTACACTCACATTGAATGAAATGAAGGTGACAAAGTTCTTTATCGGGAAAGAAGAACAAAGTTCAGTTCCATCGGCAGTTGTGGTTGATTTACTCCGCCGGGGAATCGGGTTTAATACTTCTGGTAGTGTTTACAAGAACAGCAATGGAGTTTTCGAGTTTTCCGGTAGTCCTACAGAGAAGGCGATCCTTTCATGGGGAGTTAAAGATTTGGGTCTTGACATAGAGGCTTTAAAGTTAGATTGCAAAGTTTTACTTGTGGAAACTTTCAATTCGGAGAAGAAAATGAGTGGAGTTCTGTTGCAGGACAACGGAACAGGTGCTAAAAGTGTTTACTGGAAGGGTGCTGCAGAGATGGTTCTTGCAAATTGCGCCAGCTTCATTGATAGCAAAGGATCGATAATGGAAATGCATCAAGAAAAGAAAAGAGAGTTCGAAGAGATCATCAAACAAATGGCAGCTCAAAGCCTTCGATGCATTGCTTTCGCCTACAGGGAATTTGCGGACAGTGAAGTTGATCTGTTCAATGAAGATGGAGAGAAAAATTTTAAAGTAGTTAATAGTGAGCTAACGTTGTTGGCACTGGTTGGTCTGAAAGATCCATGCCGGCCGGAGGCAAAAACATCAGTGAAATCTTGCCGTAGTGCTGGAGTTGGAGTCATGATGATCACCGGCGACAATGCCTTTACGGCAAAAGCTATTGCAATTGAGTGTGGAATCATCCAACCAAGCGAAGAAGATTCAGACGGAATTGTAATTGAAGGCCCTGAATTCAGAAACCTTGCTCTTGAGGAAAGACTTGAAATCGTTGACAAAATTCGGGTCATGGCCCGATCATCTCCTTTCGACAAGTTACTAATGGTTCAGTGCCTGAAACAAAAGGGCCATGTTGTTGCTGTCACTGGAGATGGGACGAACGATGCACCAGCACTGAAGGAAGCTGATGTTGGCCTCTCGATGGGTATCCAAGGCACCGAAGTCGCCAAGGGAAGTTCTGAGATCGTGATCCTTGACGACAATTTTGGTACAGCAGTCACAGTTCTGAGATGGGGAAGGTGTGTGTTCAACAACATACAGAAATTCCTACAGTTTCAGTTAACCGTGAATTGTGCAGCACTGGTGATTAATTTCATATCAGCAATCACTTCAGGTGAAGTTCCACTAACTACAGTTCAGCTTCTGTGGGTGAACTTGATCATGGACACACTTGGAGCACTAGCATTAGCTACTGAAAAACCGACGAATGATTTAATGGAGAAGAAGCCTATAGGAAGAACGGAACCGTTGATTAGCAACATAATGTGGAGGAACTTGCTAACTCAAGCAGCGTTCCAAATCATGGTTTTACTAACACTCCAGTACGAAGGCGAATCCATTTTCGGAGTGAATAAAGAGGTGAAGAACACATTGATATTCAACACATTCGTGCTTTGCCAGATCTTCAACGAGTTCAACGCTCGAAGTCTGGAGAAGAAGAATGTCTTCAAGGGTTTGCATAAGAATGGTTTGTTCATGGGCATCATTGCATCAACATTAGGTCTGCAGGTGGTCATGGTGGAGCTGCTGAACAAATTTGCGGACACTGAGAGGCTGAATTTGGTTCAATGGAGCATCTGCATAGGGGTTGCGTCGGTTACTTGGCCTGTTGGGTGGATTGCAAAGTGCATACCCGTTTCAGATACTCCGGTTACTTATAAACTCAGGCGTTTGAAATTTTTCTAAGGTCGTGGATAATGATTTGCTGATTTTTGCTTTTCTTTCATTTAGTCTGAGATTGTGACACCATTACTTGTATAGAGGATATAGATTGTTTGTAGAGATATTATTGTATAGAGGATATAGATTGTTTGCAGAGATATTATTATTACAGTTGTTAGAGATTTGAATTAAGTCCATAGATTTTAGCGGTTTTCTGAACTTATCATGCCTCTTCTTAAACTTTTTGGTTATCTCCGGAAAGAAGTTCTTGAAAACTTTTCTGTATGTAGATTTGTGAACTTCTAAAATAAATTCAGTTAGTTCCAAATTAAGTTTAATAACATCAACATTTTTCATTGAATTTACAAATTTAGGAAGATAATACCAAATGATTTGTAATGATATGTTGGAGAGCAACTCAAAAGGGGAGGGTTGAATTGAGTTGATAAATAAAAATTTTCGTAAAACTTAATCAATTCTACAGACAGCAAGTGTACAGCCGGCTATTAGTAATTTTGTTCCTACAGACAGAGAGGGTTAGAGTATATAGCAATTTAAGTAAAAAGCAAATATTCAGAGTAAATTTTTTACCTACATCCACGGGTGCTCTATCTTAAGAGGTAAGCTTCACTAAAATTTTAATAAGCTACACATACACCAAGAGCAAATTGCTTTATCAAGCACATTTTTTCTTAAAGGGTTTCTTTACCAAAACAATCATTCACAGCCTACTGGACACTATTGCTCTTTGGCTGATATGCTAGCTCTATTACAAAGTTTAAAAACTTTCACCAAATTTCAATCGAACTTCTTTACCATGTGCGCCAAGCACCCTGTCACATAACTGTATGAAGTTAAAAAGGAAAGATTTGACACATGATCTATCTCAATGTGAATGGGTATTCTCAAGAGTTTTCTGTTGAGAAGATCGAGCTAGTTGCTGAGGATGATGCCTTCTATGTGATCAGCAGCAAGATTTTATTCTTCATTTTGAGTGATTTGAGCGTTATAGAGCAGATTATCTTTTTGAGTCTTCGTTCGTCGATATCTCTCTTTGTCTTTGTTCCTCTGCTTCTCTTTTTATAAACTTTCTTGCCTTTGCAGGATTATTCTTCCCGTCGAAGAAAATTGCCGTTGGCGTCGTTTTTACGTTGGTAGATTTTTAAGATGGAGAGAAGCAATTTGTTCAGCGGTTAATCAATCGCCTCCACCATCAGTTTCGGCTACTCTGGTGCAAGTTCTCCATTGCATTAAATGCAATATGGAAGGAAATTTAAATTTACCCGCCAGTGATCCTAGACTTGCTTCAGCTGAAATGTTGTATTCAATTTTCGAGCTGAGTTGGCTTGTCCCGATTTAATGCATTCCAATTTGTCTGCCTTGGATTGGTTTGATTTCAGCAGCTTGACTTGATTAGTTCAATTTTAGTTGTATTAATCTCTTTTTATTTTCGTGAACGTTCGGTTTTTCCCTTTTGTGAAAAGAATAATTTTTTGTTTGTTGTAGATCTTGTATCATCTTATTTGTTTCAGTGAAGTCTGAATCTAAAAGATCTTCAGATGAAGGGCTTGTAAGAAGTTTCATTGTTGTACCCAATCTTCTGTTTTTTATCGTCACAAAAAAGTTTTCGTATAATTAGTAGTTGCATGATTGGCTATAGAGTGACTATATGATCATCTGTTCTATATGCTGCTTGATTGACAGTAGCAGAGCAGCTGGCTGTTCAATGATTGTGATTGTTGTCTGCTATAAGTAAGATAAACTTGTTTTATTTAATCCTGTAGAACTTGGTCTCAATTTATTAGTCCGACATAAATCATGATTTTTAATTCATTATTTCATCAAAATTAATTTGGGAGTTCCAACATGATATAATAATAGAATTCAATTTATATACAACACATAATGGAATAAAAACTTGAAACCTAGCTAGTACACAAGCTGAAGAACACCTAATTAAAGACAATATAATGATTACATTTTTTTTCATTGTGTAGGTTTTTATTTAATTTTTTTCCTTTCATGGAGTTCAGGATGCTGCTGTCATCATCCGCACGAACTCGTCAAAGTTAACTTGTCCATCACCGTCGGTATCAGCTTCTTTTATCATCAGCTCCACTTCTTCGTCTGTCAATTTCTCTCCAAGATTCATCATGACATACCTAAGCTGAAAACATACATGCATAGCAACAAAAGTTTGACACGGGTTAATGGAAGAGTAGAGACTTGATGCCTTCATCAAAAAGAACTTTGTTCCTTATTGAATCGTTGAAAGTGTTTATATGTGGCACTTGAAAAGTTGCATGAAGCACAACAACTTCCGAAAGGCAAAAAGAAAAAAGAAGAATGGTCACAATGTGCTAACCTCACTAGGAGAGATGAAACCATTCTGGTCTTTGTCGAAAACTTTGAAAGCTTCCTTCAATTCCTCTTCTGCATCATTTTCCTGTTAAGGCAACAAAATAGATAGAATTCAACATCTGTATTTTCCTGTTATCGACATCACCAGCTTGCTAGGATTTTTGATAATTTTACCTTCATCTTTTTGGCCATCAAGTTCAAGAATTCCTCGAACTCAATCGTACCGTTTTGATCAACATCTACTTCATCAATCATCTCCTGTAGCTCGTCCATTGACGGGTTTTGTCCCAACGATCCAACCACAGCAGCAAGTTCATCCCTTGTGATGCAACCTGCATGACCAATTTACCAGCTGCTAATCAGCGATACCTCTTAAAATTCAACAAAATTTAGAACTTCTTTTTCTAGATTGTCTGTAAAAATTTATCTTCCTTATATAGTTCCAGAAGTTACCTGAGTAAGCATGAACATGAACTCAATGACAGAATGTCCACTAGTGTGTTTATAAAAATAAATTTAAAATATTTAATAAAAATAAAAGTTTATAATTATTTAATACTAAAAAGTGAGTTTTAAAGTTGAATTTTTAAAATAATTTTTTAATTAAAAAATTTAATTTAGATACATATTTATTTTAATTTAGAAATAAATTTTTAAAAAATGAGTTTGTGAATTAATAAATAAGTTCTAAATTTTCATTTTCCCTTTCAAAAGAAAAAGAAAAATGTCTAGACCAGTATATGAGCTGGGACTCCTGATCTAGCTAGTGTAAACCTCCATAAATAAAGTCCCTTCGTGGACTTTGAATATTTCAATCTGTAAAGAGTTTAGACCTTGACTGACACATGTATACAAAATTCTAATTTCTCACTTGAACCCTTCTTAGATCCCTGTATTTGTATAGGTCGACTTTTTGCAAGAACCGGACAGTGAATGGGAAGCATAATATTAGGGAATATTTGGAGTGATTTTGAAAAAAAATCACAAATAAAGGTAGTTAAAAATTTTTTATATAATAATAATAATAATAAAATTTTATAATGTAAATGTTTTATACATTTTAGATTTTAAAATTTTTAAAATTTTATTAAAAATATAAAATAAAAAATTAGAATAAAAAAAATTTATAAGTAATATCAAACCGCATCTTACTATAATTATTTTATATAATGAGTAAGTGCATAATTTATTACAATCACAGAAGTTAAACGGCTAAGTTTAACCGAAATAACTTGATCGTAGTAGTGTTATGGAGAGCTTTCAAACAAGAGCATTGTTGAATATGTTCTAGCAAGCCGCGCACCCGTAAGTTCAAATCAGATGAGAGCTCAACTCATAAGAGAAGCTATATGTTGTAAGGACATGTTTTCATGTCATTTAAAAGAAAAGCAGAGATTGATAAAAAAGCAGGAAACTAGTAAAGCAAACAAAAATAACCTCATCATTGATTAAAAGTAAGTAGAGCGACATCTAACAAAATTGTATCAAGTGCAAATTCATAATTCAGAAGGTCATCTTATAATACCCTTCAATCTAATATTCTTCTGATAGAAACTAAAGCAAAAAAAACAGAGCATAAAATTAACAAAAGCAGCAAATAAATAACAATACAGAAATTGGAAACATCAACAACTCTCAAGCCTAAATCCTCAATCAGACACATAAAAATCTTTCAAACTCGAAAAAGAAAGGCAGATGAACACTTTCTGAATATAAGTTTCTCTATGTCAAGACCAAGAGATAAAATAAAAGGTTTGAAGTACTTCTATCTTTTGTTTCATAGAAAGAAGAAAGCATACCATCTCCATTTTTGTCAAACAGAGAGAATGCTTCTTGGAACTCAGAGATCTGGTCTTCAGTGAGGAGATCCATTACTTGCTATATGCTAGTTGCTTTTAAGCAGTGAGCAGATTGAAAGGAGCAGTGATGTACTCAGAAATAAATGGGAAGGAGATGGGAAGGATCCTTTGTTTGTGTTGCTATATTTATATGTATATGCATTGAAGGAAGAGGGACTCCATCTTTTAAGTTGAATAGATATAACAGAGAGAGTTCCATTCTTAGAATTTTCTTTTTTAACCCTCTTATTCGGCTAATTTTAAAATGAATATAAATTTTTTTTATTCAATTACCAATATATATATATTGGATAACTGTACTGCAGTTTCTTCGTTATTTCCAAAGAAATACAAGCATTTTGTAGTCAATAGAACCTTCAAACAAGAAAGGGACATACAACTTATAACTCTTTTTATGCAATTTTTTAACTTCTATTTAGTTAATTCTTCTAAATTTTTCAAAAATTTATATTGCAAATCCTTCACCGACCTTTTAAGACTACAAAAATTTTTGTCTAGAAAAGTCAAATAAATAAAAATCGGGTTGATTTTTCTGATTGCGTAGCGCTAGCTATGACGGGAATAATATTGAGGACTTGTTATTTCGTTTAATTTTTTTTTCATAAGTAGTAGTTCTAATTTATGTATCTAGTATTGAGTTGATATGTTTGATCTTGTCTGGGTTAGTGTTAAGCAACATGCCTCATGAATTGGGACACAAATGGATAGGAATAGTGTTATGCCTAAGAAAAGAAGGACAACGTTGCTACGTCCCTTTCTTCGTAAACCTTTGCTCTGATTCAATTTTGTAATAGTTGATTGGGATTTGTTTAGCCTTAGCTATTATTATTATGACTTATTGTTTATTGCCCTTATAATTTAGGTGACAAACAAGGCCAGGGTTTCAATACTTAATTTTGTTAGTATCATCACTGTTTTTTGGAACTCTGTTTTAGAGATGAGATGTCAACATTTCATCTGAATATAATATTGTCAATATTAAGACATCTATTTCATCTAAAAATACAATTAAAAATCACTTTTTCGTAACGTATGACATATTTTTATAGAATTATATTCATAACTTTATTTTTCACTTTCCCGCAACTAAAACAGATGCATTTATTAGTGCTTCACTTTACAGTGCAATTTTTATTGGGTACCACATTATTATTATCCAAACGTACTACCGTATTTTTTTGATTCAACCGGCAGCCTGCCCTTCTACTAGGGGTGGGTTGTTATAGAGTAAAATCTAAGTCTGATTTTTGAAAAATAATATTAAATATCTTATTTTTATATAAATGTTAGCGATATTTCATTTTTCTACAAACATTAGAGATATTCCACAAATTATCTTCCAAAAAATACTCTACTAAATACAAGTGAAATAATGTAAAAGATGGCCTGATAAATGTATTGTGTCTTCTCTATTAGACAATTTGATAGAAGAAAACTAGCCCAAATTCTTCAACTTGTATCTTATGGCTTGCATAAAACAACTTCTATTTTTTCTAAAATTTCTAGATTTCTTCCTTCTAATCCTTAAAGATTTATGTATGTTATTGCATAAAACAACTTGTATCTTTTGGTTTTCTTTGTTTCTTTTCTATTTGTTTCAAATTATGTATGCAACTCTATTTGTTATTTTGTTTTTTTATTCTTTTTATTTTTAATTTATTTTGCTAAAGATTTTAAAACAAATTGGTGTAACACAATTGTCTTTTTTATTGTCTTTCTTTATCAAAAGAATTCAAAAAATAAAATAATTTAGTTTATAGGTTATTTTCTTTTTGGTTGAACGGATGCCACATTCAAATTTTCTAAAATTTTTTGCAATAATTTTCTATTCTTTATTATCAAAACTTTGTAAAAAATTTAAAAAACAATATTTTTATGTGTTTGCTAAAAGACTGAAGAAAGAAATTAGCATGGCTATTTTTTTTTCATTTTCAGATGAAAAGTCAGTTTTAACAATACTTAACACACGTGACAATATAATCTTTGCACCGGGGTTATAATTTAGTAGGCGTTTAGAAGTATTTTTAAAATAAATTTTTTTTTAAAAAATAAATTTTATTTTTTATCTAAAATAATAAAAATAAATAATAAAATTTTTAATATGTATAATTTTTTATATTTTTAAAAATTTATAAAAATATATTAAAAATATATAATTATAAATTAAAAAATATTTTTTTGAAAAGTAATGTCGAAACGGGCTCCTAATTGGTGTTAAGTAATTTCATAAAGTAGTAATACAGCTGGCATTTTGCTCTCCATCAATTCATTTATTCGACTATCAAACTAATTAATTAATAGATTAGCAGAAAAGTAAACTCTCACGCTTCCTGAAAATTACAAAAACGCGCTTTCTGTCGCTCTTTTTTGGGATCAAACAAATCGAATCCAAAACATAAATGAGGAGAGAAGAAAAAGATAGCACGCGCATTTGACATTTCGTTTCATTAATTTTCCGTTCACGTGTGCCTGCCCAATCAATCTTGTAGTATTGTGACAAATTTTTCTTCCCCAATTTTTATTTTATATTTTTTAATAAATTTTTAAAATATTTTATAAATTTTTTTTTAAATTTTAAAAATATTAAAAAGTTTTACATTTTTTATATTATTTTTATTTTCTTTAAATTAAGAAAAATAAAACTTATCTTTTAAAAATTTTTAATTTTTTTTATTTTTAAAATTTTTTTTTTCTATAAGTACTCTTAAATATCTCCTTCTTTTCAAGTGGGGTCCTCCAAATGAAATGGTTGAATTGGTTCCTTCTTCCGGTTGTCGTTTTCTTGCTTTCTATGTTTAGAACAACAAAACAATTTGATACATGCATCCAAAAAAAAAGTAAGTAGGTGTGCAAGCGCGCATTCAATTAATTTCTTTGCGTGTTGTTGAGAGTTGCTCTACTTCTTTCTCATGACTTTTACATTTTTTCTAACATTTCTTCGCCGTTGTCGGTTGACTTTAAGCAGGAGAAAACATTTCATATAACTTATCTGCCCGGCGTACGGACAGAATCCATTGTACGCGTTGCAAAATTGCATTGAAGTTACGAAGCATAAACGTCAAGTACCCGAGGGTGGGTGTGTAGGTGTGGGTTCTATATAGCAGAGCCATTTGCTTAAAATAAAGAAAACCGGTGAAAGGAAACATGGATATGTTTATAGGATAATACATAAATAGTAATATCAAAGACTGCCCTGCTGTAAGAACCCCAACAAAATCTTTCAACTTAAGAAAGCCTTCTGCTGCCTTAAGTCCACCACTGACCCAATCAGCAGTCCCCAGTTTGAATAACTATTTACAATAGTCGTGCCATGATATGTGGTGAAATGCAAGCGAGTCTAGCACAACGTAAGCAGACAAAGATTGAACCAACAACAGTAGTTCCAATTTGAATCCCTATTTGCTTTCCATATATACCACTTCACACGAAGGAACAGAAGGCTTTTGCACTGAAAAAAGACCGTCTTTTGAACTTCAACTTGTGGTCATGTAAAACATCCTGTCCTTCGAAAGAACTCACACCAGTACATAATGCAAACAATTGTTGGAAGAATCACCAGTATACAACAGAAATACAACTTCCATGTTGAAAGATACCTTATGGAAGATTGTGTTATGCATGCACAAACAAGAGAATAAAGGGAGATGCTAAGTAAAACTTTAGGAAGAAAAAAATTATAATTTTTTAGAAAACAAGTTTGTTATTTTTTTAAATTTAAAAAACATTATAATATTATTTTATGACATATAATTTACCCATACTTTTTAAATTAAAGAAAATCTAAACCACCATACAACATATTGTTGAGATTGAAAAAAAGATTGCATTTCCAAATTGCAACGCAAACAAAGGCTATCTTTAGGAACAGTTCACTGGAAAGTAAAGGGAAAAACGCTTTTCTGAAGTTCTGTCAAGTTCTTGATCAAGCATACGCGTTTGAATCAGTCGGGTCAATATTATTCCAAAATCTTTCTAAGAAGGCATTACATTCGTTGAACACATTTTCGCAATCCTTAAAACCGACTGAAAGTTGAACAAAGAAATGAACTTTGACAGGAGCTTGTAAGTAGTCAAAAGATTTACTTCGTATTTGCTCATTCTTGAGAAAAGACTGAATCTTCCACAAAAAAAAAAAATGGAGGCTGCTTTAAAATGGTGCTGATACCAAATCCTGGCCAATTCATAAGAACCTCTCTGCCACTTGGTATTGGCAGTAGAGGACCAGTACGGCCCTATTTCCTCGTCATCTAAAGTTCTGAAAAACGTAAACAAAATTTCGAAGTGTTAACCCCAGAATATGTACCGAGTTCATTAAGTTTTTACTGGCCAGAAGTTTGAAATTGTTTTCTATTTGCTCAGTAGATTTTCAGTAAATTTCATACTCCATACAAATTTCAAATTTTGTAGAATCATTATCAAAGCTTTGCCTCTTGGAAATTAAACACTCAAGTGAATTCACAACAAATTCTCAAAAAGGTTGCGCTCTGAAGGACATAACTGATAAAAAGTTCTCTGATTTCAGAAGCTGATGTACAGAACTGCACGTATGGGACATTAAGTAGAAAAAATCATGTCAACAATCATCAGAAAAACATCACATCTAGAATGCTTTAGAAAGTCCAACATGAAAAGAAAACTAACTGCCTATCATGTGGCTAAGTGAATAATACAAGTACAAAGAGCTATGTGACACGAGTGAACTTCCGCATCAGTGAAACACGAGGGTAGTCGAAGTTGCATAGCCATACCTAAACTGGTATAGAACAGAGTTCTCAAAAGCAGTGCTTAAAACCGTAATGTGGGTGTAGCTCGTACCATGTGTCCTGCAGAACATGAATATCCCACTGCTCACCCGAGCTGCTATTTCCATATTTGTGCACCCATCGCATCCAGAGCCATTATGCTGCACCCCCCAAGTGCGATTCCACCAGTCACCATGTTTGTAGTCCCATCGTATCTATCTCTGTTTCACTTCATGACCAGGCGACCAAAGTGTTCATCCCACTTGTCTCCTCACTTTGACCTACCTCATCATATGATTGTTCAGCCCATTTGTCAGTTTACTTCATGCTGCCACCTCTCCCATCATACTTCTCGCCCCATCTGCATATATAACATAGGCAAACATAGAGAAAATGTTATGAGCTCAATGCCAAGCCAGACTCTTTAATAAATAAAACTGCAACCATTCTCTAGAAACTATTTTACTTATTAGGTTCTTTAGTAAACTATGTCAAATTTTTCATGGTGGAAGATACACAGGAAATCTAATTGGAACGCTATACCAATCCATGAGAGAATCGGTGAAGTGTCATTGCATTGTCACCGATAGTTATGAAGTACACCATAGAGATAGAAGTATGCTCAATATTAGTATGATAGGCGAAGTGCATAATCAACCCTTACTCTGATAATTCATCTCAAAACAGATAAAAGTACCTTTCTGTTGTAAATACAAAATAAGGTAAAACTTCCATTATTTCTTGTAATACATTCAATAAGAATTAAGCAATTATGCTTCAAAAAAGCCAGTGTACATGAGAAGTTGGTATCTTAACTTTCATGCCAAATACGAGCATGCCCAGCCTCCGAAGATGTCTTAGGATCTACACATCACCACTTATAGCCCAACTTCTCATCTTGCGCAGAGACATCATATCATAGTGCTGAAAAGGATATTTGATTCCTTCCAATATTTGAAGTGCTTAATTTAGAAAGATTTATTTAGAAAGATTTATTTTAGTTTATTCTAAAAATATTTGATTTGGATTGATTTTAGAAAGATTATATTTTATGAATATTTAACTTTTGAAAACTTTGAGTGTATATAAATGTGCTCATATCGATAAAAAAAAAAAGTCATTGAGCATAATTCTCTATATGGTATTAGAACCACTATTGCTGTAACGAGCTCTATCTTTTCTCAATTTTTTTTCTTTCTCCCTAGCTCAGTAGTTTCAAATACTCTCAATGGCCACTATCTCTACAGCATCTAGTACTTCTTCTATCATCACTCAAGACTCCAATTAACAATTGATTGCCATCAACGTTGCCACTCAAGCTCCACTAAAATTCAATGATACAAACTACCTCTTCTGGAAATTCCAATTCAACACTCTTCTTATTGGTTTTGATCTCATTGGCTTTATTGATAGATCTAAATCGTGTCCACCACCCACTATTACTACAGATAGTTCAGTATTCACCAATCCAACTTATACTCACTGGAAACGTCAAGATCAGTTGATCCTCAATGCATTCATTAGATCTATCTCTCCAAACATTATTCCATTTATTGCCGGTGCGACTACCTCCAGTGACGCTTGGCATACTCTTGCCAACACTTATGCCAAACCAACACGCGGTCGCCGTCTACAAATTCGAGGTCATCTCAAAAATCCTCAAAAGGGTTCTGAAAGTGTTACTGAATACTTAGGGAGAATCAAAAGGTATGTCGATGAACTTGCACTACTTAGTATTCCTATGGATTCCGAAGACCTACTTGAAAAAATTCTAGATAGTCTTGGCGATGAATTTCATGATCTTATTGTTGCTCTACAAGCTTGCGAGACCCCAATCTCACTTGAGGAACTACATGAAAAACTCCTCACTCTTGAAGCCACTCATCGTTATGTAATATCCAAGGCTCAACCAACACCAGCGACTTCTAATTCAACACACAAAAATTCAAGGCCTCGTCCCTCTTTCAACTCTAATCTCACAAGCTCTTCTCGTCCCACTATGTCTTCCAACACCGGCTCCTTCATGCCAACATCTAATGGTGATCGCCTTTCACCAAAATCATATCTTGGTCGTTGTTAAATATGTGGCATTCAAGCACACTCAGCTAAGCGGTGCCTATCCTTTCGTCTAGTACCGATCAATCAAGTGCCAATCAATCGCGGATCCAGAACAAATCTTACATCATGTCAGCCACGAGCTAACTTTGCAGCTAATACCAGCGCAGAAACTCTCTCTTGGCTACTTGACAGTGGTGCCTCCCATCATGTTACCGGCGATCTAAACAATCTCTCACTTCACTTTCTCTATAATGGTTCCGACGACATTATGATTGTAGATGGCACGGGTTTACCAATCACCCACACTGGTTCCACTTTTCTACCTTACTCTACTCATAATTTTACACTCAATAATGATCTTTATACGCCAAGCATGAAAAAAAATTTAATCTCTATTTCTCAATTTTGCCTCACTAATAATATTTTCGTTGAATTTTTACCACATTCATTTTTTGTGAAGGACCTTCTTACGGGGCACAATTTTTTCAAGGGCAAACTAAAGATGGCGTTTATGAGTGGCCAATCGCACCAATCCAATCTTCACCATTACTTACTCTATTCAGTGTCAAAATCTCTTCATTCGAATGGCATTATAGACTAAAGCATCCATCTTTTCAAATCTTCAAATATATTATCTCTAATGATCAGTTACAACTATCTACTCATGTATCCACAACAAGTTCTTGTAACGATTGTCATTGCAATAAAAATTACAAGTTACCATTTTCCAAATCCACTCTTACTTTTTCTAAACCTCTTGAAATAATTTTCTATGATGTTTGGACTTCATCTATTATATCTAATGATGGTTTCAAATATTATATTATTTTCGTCGATCACTTCACCAAATATAAATGGTTCTACCCATTCAAAACAAAATCTAATGTGTATGACATCTTTATTTGCTTCAAAACTCTTGTAGAAAATTATTTTTTTCATAAAATCATTACTCTTTACACCGACAATGGTGGAGAATATCAAAATCTTGAAAATTTTCTCTCTACAAATGGTATTTCTCACCTCATCACTCCCCCACATACTTCAGAACATAATCGATACTCTGAACGACGACACCGTCACATTGTTGAAACTGATTTCTCTCTTCTTTCTGATGCATACTTCCACTCACATATTGGTCTTTTGCTTTCGTCACCGTCGTTTATCTCATTAATCGTCTACTTACTCCAACACTTCAATTCACTTCTCCATTTGAAAAAATATTTTGTCATCCACCTAACTATTTCAAACTTCGAGTATTTTGTTGTTTATGTTATCTTTGGTTTCGTCCTTATTCACCTCACAAACTTACCCCTCGATCCAAACAATATATTTTTCTCGGCTACTCTCTTACAGAAAGTGCATATCTATATCTTGACAATTCTACCTCCAAAATCTATGTGTCTCGTCACGTTGAATTGAATCTGTTTTTTTTTTTTTTTCTCTCTTCAAAATAATCTTTCCCGTCCTGAATCCACCACTGTTGACACATGGGTTCTATACTCTCTTCCTATTTTCACCATTCTAATTTGTACCCCCTCCTTAGTGCCACTCATAACGCTATCTAACGTAGCACCACCCCCGCACGAAGACCCCTCCAATAATCTAAATTTACCATCTACATCACTTGTGCCCCATTTTACCAATCCTACTGAGTCTTTCAGTGAACCCCATACTTCAACCAACAACAATCATCCTATTCAAACTAGATCCAGAAACAAGATCTGCAAGCCCATTCAAAAACTTAACTTGACAGCTCAACTATCCGCATCTGATGACTTAGAACCAACAACTACGACCCAAGACCTCAAACATCCTAAATAGCGTCGGGCCATGTCCGAAGAGTTTGATGCTTTTGTTCGAAATGGCACTTGAAAACTTATTCGATCTAACTCCTCACAAAATACGTCTGGTTGCTAAAGGATTTCATCAACGGCCTGGAGTGGACTATAATGACACATTTAGTCCAATTATCAAACCAATAATTATTCGTCTTGTTTTAAGTCTTGCCATCAGTAGGGGATGGTCACTTCGCCAGCTTGATGTTAATAATGCATTTCTGCAAGGACACCTATATGAAGACGTGTACATGGCTCAACCACCCGGATTCATTGATCAAGATTTTCTCACTCATGTTTGCAAACTTCGCAAAGCTATTTATGGTCTCAAACAAGCACCACGAGCTTGGTATCACAAGCTCAAAATATTTTTACTTGACTCTGGATTCATCAACTCTCATGCTGACATCTCACTCTTTATTCTTAATACAGGTTGGCATATTATTTACTTACTTATCTATGTTGATGATCTGATCATTACAAGAGACAGTCAGAATATGGTAAAATGATTTATGGAGCTTCTTGCCCAACGATTCTCATTGAAAGATCTTGGGCCATTGTCATTCTTCCGTAGTGTTGAGGTTATTCGACACAACCATGATCTTTTTCTCTCTTAATGACGGTACATTACCGATCTCCTTATCCGAACCAAAATGGTCGATCCAATCCCGTCATGACCCTCTTATCCACCAGTTCAACATTGACACTTCATGCTGGCACAGCTTTGTCTGATCCAACAGAATTTCGAACGGTAGTTGGGAGCCTTCAATATCTGTCTCTCACACGATCGGATATTGCATTTACAGTGAACAAGCTCTCTCAATTCATGCATCGGCTAACAACTAAGCATTGGACAGCAGTCAAACGCCTCCTTCACTATCTATCTGGTACACTGAATCACGGATTATTTTTATATCATAACTCACCTCTATCTTTGCATGCATTCTCGGATGCTGACTGGACAGGTAACAAAGATGACTCTACCTCCACCAGTGCCTATGTGGTATACTTAGGCCACAATCCAATCTCCTGGAGTTCAAAGAAACAACGGACTGTTGCTCGTTCCTCTACGGAAGCTGAATATCGTTCTGTTGCCTCCACTGCTGTAGAACTCAGTTAGATTAGCTCTCTTCTATCTAAGCGTGGTGTTTAACTTCCAACTACTCCTGTCATATATTGTGATAATATAGGTGCTACACATTTGTGCTCCAATCCAGTTTTCATTTTATGATGAAACATATTGTCATTGACTTTCACTTTATTAGGGACAAAGTTCAAAGCGGTACTTTACGCGTTACTTATGTTTTATCACAAGATCAACTGACTGACGCACTCACCAAACCACTTCCTCGGATTCGCTTCCTTCTTCTTCGGTCCAAGATTGGAATCTCCGATCAGAGCTTCATCTTGCGGGGACATGATAAGGATATTTGATTCCTTTCTATATTTGAAGTGCTTAATTTAGAAAGATTTTATTTACAAAAATTAGATTTTATTTTATTTTAGAAATATTTGATTTGGATTGATTTTAGAAATATTAGATTTTATGAATATTTAACTTTTGAAAACTTTGAGTGTATATATGTGCTCATATCAATAAATAAAAACAAGTCATTGAATATAATTCTCTACAAGTGCTCCCACCGTCTTTCCTGCCATTCTGATCCTAGGCTATTCTTTCCCCATTTGTCGGAATTACTTCTTAATGTGTGTTAAGCCACTTCTAATGTCCAGCACAGGTTTGCACCAGACTAAATAGCAAGTAAGAAGACACCCCTTTTTGTGAAAAGCCCAATAGGACGATTGCTTTCTTACTTCAAAAAGATAATAGGAAACACATACTAATCAATGAAAACAATAAGAACCTGCATATGGAGATCTAATTACTACGGCAAAGAAATTTCTAGAAAAGAAGAAACAACCTTAGCTGTAGGTAAGGAGCAAAACAATCCACTTAGACAAAGAAGTCTACAATAATATTAACATTATTGAACGAGACAAGGATAAAAGAATTAAATGAGTAATGAAAAGGTAATCACCTACCATATGTGTTCCCTCCAATGTTCATGCAATACATTCCCGTAAGCATAACTCCCAGAATTTTGTGAACCTAACTCTTTTGCAATAAAATCGATCAGCAGCCTCCCAATACTTATCTTCCCTTCAACAGCTTTATCTGCACTGACACCACGAGTCAACATCCATTTGCAGATTGACCATTGAGCCATCCGTATACACTCCAGATCTCTGTTCTATACCAGTCTCTCTCCACCACATTGAGCCATCCGGAGACACTCCATGAGATGGCTCCTCATCACTCCTACTAAGGGCTTCAGCAGCCCTTGTTGCATTACTTGAATTAAGCACATCAAACTCTTCTTCAAATGCTGCAGTTGACAGTTCCATGTTGAAGTTTCAATACCCCCATTGTCTCTACCTCAAGAAGTGATTGCAGAGGGGGGAGAAAAGGTTTATGTTTGCTCTCAGTTAAGCGACTTCCAAATGGTATTGACAGAACATCCTTCAACTGCTACTTTTCGAACAAGGAGACTGAAGTATCACCATAAGGTTTCCTCTTCCTGGCTGGCTGCAAGCCACTAGTATCCTTTGATGGCATGCTACTATATGGCGGAGGTGACCAAGACCAAAAGTCTGGACCAGGCGTACCAAAATTACAGTTATTATTTGAGATGAGACATGCAATTTACTACGAGAGCCTGCAAATAGGAAGATCTTTCTTCAGGTTGTCTGTGAGCTGAATCAGCAGATACAGCCAACATTCCACTCTAGAGCATAATTCTCCTTGTACTTAACTTTGTGCCTTCTTGTAATAAGAATTTTCAGCTAATTAAAGTCATCAAGAGGCAAGAGCAACTCTAAACGTCTTGCTCATTCATTTTTCATAACCATCACTCGAACCTCCAGCCAGAATACAAGTCTGTCACTTGTATTTCCTAAATGTCTTTCAACTAAATCCAACAAAAGCTGAACAACTCTGACTATCAAATTCCGAAGACATCATCATTACCCCTAGAAAAAGAAAGCCACAGACCTCCAGTTGCTTTACAAGTAATTCGGCTTCAATTTCAATGACTTGGGATGAACAGGTTGGAACGGCCCGATTCAATCTAAGCAAATTTGAATTATGAGCTTTAACGCAGCACAGTAAACTTATCCAACCAATCCAATACATCATAAAATAGTCAAAAATCAAATTGCAGCCGCAAAGAATCAAACCCGACCAACATATATAAAAGACCATTACACCTAGGAGTAGCACTATATGACCAGATCAACCAACCCGTATAAACTGATTCATTTATTTGAATTTGACCTTAGACAACTTCGATCAGTTTCAGATTAATTTGAAACTGAACCGATAATTTAAATAAGTTGATAATGTTTTGAAATTAATCCATCTAATCAACACAATAAGATAAACGGGGTGTTTGACACTGCTTTTCATGTCAAAAAAATTTTCATATTTTTCAATAGATCTTTACAGGTACTTAAAAAAAGAAGTTTTAAAAAATTTAGAATGTACATGTGAATTGGGTGTCGCTGTCAGTTGTTGTTGATGATTCCGCAAATTACTGAACCTAATCTCAAAAAGATCATAGACTCCGTACAACTTGTTACAAGCATTAGGAATTCGTAACTGAATATCGTAAATATCTAAATACATACCAATATAAGTAAGGGTATTGAAAAGATAAACAAATTAAATTTAGAATCTAACATAAAAACAAAATAATATAAAAGAAAATTATCAGACCAAATAGTTTTTTAATTTGCTTATCATTGTTGTAACTATAGGTCAAAATAATCCATCTGTTAGATGCAAATGCAATATGATATCCATGTTTAGAATTAAATATAAAACTAATAGACAAGTAGGATAGTAAACATCAGATAATAAAATAGTAGCATTATAAAAAATTTCTAAACAGTCTATAATTTTTGAAATAATAAATCAATGAGTTTGAGTAAATATGTTATTACCTATTTTTATATTATAAAAAACTATAAGCATATTACAATCAAAGTATTTTTAATATTAAATAAGTAAACTTGCATACTACTGTCATATTAAGGATGAACTTTCAAGATTTTAAATATTCTGTTATACAATATCTCTTAAATTCAACTAAATATTGGTTAAAAACTAATACGCCAAGAATTAGTAATACGAATATAATTAATCTGTTCACTTACTATCTTCATACCTGATGCATAATTAAGTTAATAATATGCAAGCATAATATTGATGTACTAAAATTTCACCTATATATGAGCTTAACTCCATCTCAAAAAAATCGAATCACTTTTATGTTTATTGAAGCATTGTCTAGTGCGATTGGAGATGATTCGGTTGCTTATGACAAAATCTTTAGATACACTTGCAATGCGCTCACGTGTGCAATTAATAAATCTAACCAATAATTTTTTTTTACAGATTCCATTTTGAATCTAAATAATATGCAATAATATTTAAATAATTTTGTTTAGCTCTACTACTTCAACCATCAGATAATAATGCAATAGAAGATAATAATAAACTTAATTCAAATTTTAATATAGTACACATATTATCATTACAAATAATAATATCACTTTTAGTAGTTGTTTAACTAATTTTTTGAAATTGTGAATAATATGCTATTTTAATATGCTCTTTTAAAAAGATAACTTATCAAAATTAATAGGTGATACATATCAGAAATCATACGGATTAGAGATTTTCTTGCTATATTAGACTTATAGAACAAAATATTTACCGAACTATCTTTATTCAATTGAAAGTAAGTTTGTGAAGACTACCTCTCTATTTTTTTGGCAGTACATTTTTACTATAGATTATTGAGGAAGTGTTTAGAAGTGCTTATGAAAAGTGTTTTTCTAGATAGAAGAGGTATTTTGTCCTACTTCTTATCTTAATAATAATAATAATAATATAATATCTTACTACATAGAATTTTTTATATTTTAAAAAATTTTTAAATAAAATTTATAGAATATTGTACAATGTTTATTGGAAAACACGAAATGAAAAGGAACTTTTGAAGTGCTCCTATAAGCAAACCCAAATGCGACCTAAATGTCGAGTTCCACCATAAGAACTAGCGGTTAGAAACTTTTTGTAAAATTTACACCGTGCATTTTTTATTTAGTACCATCATTTTGTACTCTATAATGGTGAAGTAATTTTAGGCTTCAGAAGTTTTGGTTTTAAACGTTTTGTTGTTGTTGATGTCGACAATGAAGCTTAACTACTTCCAACATTCAAAATTGGAGAAGTGCATCGCATTTTTATGGAAACTTTTTCTTTATATTGAAGTAATTTCATCGCCTTCTTTAATATGGCACATCTATCTCCTCTAAATTTTTGATTATCCATACTATAGTTATCCATATTAAGATTAATAATACGAACATTTGGATCCATTTGAAATAAAATATTAAAATTTGATAATGTGAATTGTGAGTTTAAGAATTTAATGGAAAAGAAAGGTGAAAATTTGTGAGTTTGAGAATTTAAAGGAAAATTAGAGGTGAAAATTTATTATGTGAATAAAAATATGATGTATTTATAGGTGAATTAAATTATAAAAAAAACAACCATCAGGCCGTTGGCGATGGTCTAACGGTCAAATATAATTGTTAGTGGACAAAAATGGTATACTGATATAAGCGATGATATCATCATGACTTCATATAGTCGTTATTGATATGTTTTATTTTTTTAATTTTTTTACAAAGTTATCTCTTCCCATGTTGACCTAGTCAACTATCAATATTGATCAAATCAACGGTCAATATTGATCGATCAGTGTTAACCGATCAAATTGAATAGTGACTAGACAGGCAAAACGCTTGTCGGGCCAACAAAGTTGGCTCTATACTTTCTGACAGATCGGATCGGATCAGCTCGATCCTGTTGGGGTTCATGGGCCGAGCGAGTCTTAACTCGGGCCTCAAGTCGGGCAGGCCTTGACTCGGGCCGTGTTGCTAGGCCTCGTGCCGGCCTATTTAGTTCGACTCATATTTTCATCTCTATATAAAACTTATTGACTTATTGTTTTTTACTAGTTAAGTATCTTATTACATGACACTACTTGTTGAACAAATGCATAAAAAATAATATTAAAAAACTAAGTCAATGCAAAATTACAAAAATCAAATAACTCATAAGTATCTGTGTTACATTATTCACAGAAATAGCACATGTAAGAAAGCATCAAATCGAAATGATCATAAATATCTTCTCATGATCATGAAACATTGCATTAGACATGTTCTATCTTTTCCAAAGCTCTTGTTGTATGAAAAATTTTAGTGATGATAATAACATAGGAATGCCTAGAGAGACGCATATATTGTTGAAGTACATTTTGAGTTAGACCAAGGCACTGTTACTTCTACTGATTTTGTTGCACGTCTTCAAAGAGCCTACTCTTATTTTTGGTCCTGATAAGTTTTTGCTAGAATTTTGAACTAAAATCAAGACACACCAAGTGATATCAATTTCGTTCGCTATTATCTTATCAAAGTATAAATAAATAAATTGTTTGCTACTAAGAACTTAGTTGCACAAGACGTATATGATATGTCGATGAGGACACATACAACAGATCATGTCAAAGGAAAAAAAATTTATTAAAAAGAAAGCACATAAATCAAGCAAAACTTATGCACATAGCGAATCTCTGAGCGCACAACAATGACAACGTTGACGTCCTTGTAATTTGACGTTTCGGATACAATGGAATATTAACCAAAGGCTTACAGTTCTGCATATTCTATGCTTAAACTAATTGCATTAAGAATATAAGTACAAAACTGGCAACTGTCTTCCTTAGAAGTGATTTGATCTACGCTCTCAGAAATACAAGACCAACAGAACTTAAATTGATTATATAGTAAAAGACGCTAGAAAGAAATTACAATACACAAAACCAATGAAACACCGGGTCATTCATTTTACAAATAACACAAAGAAGAGATCATCTTAGAAGGGTTTCCATGGCCTCAAAGAACAGTGGTGCCATTTCAGGGCTTGGTGTCTTGATCGCACATTTTACACCAGGACTGCCAACTAAAGCTGTAAGCTCAATCAAGAATGGGATGCCCCGAGGGATTTTTGCAGAGAGATACAAAACATCTTTGTTTTGGCTTTTTCGTTTTGCAATAAAGAAAACATTAGATGCAGCCAAATGTTCAAGGATAGCATCTATATTGTTGATGACAGCTGTCGGTATGTCCTTTGCAACCTCATTTGCATCAGGTAGGGTTTTCCAAGTCTGCATCAACATCACACGCTTACAATGTCGACTCACATATGCTTGTAAATGTACGTGTTTAACAAAAGAGACATACTTAAACACGCTATTACATGTATGAAGCAAGTGATCAAGTTGCAAAAGAATGATGCTTACACAAACAATTATCTTTCCCAAATAAAAAAAGACATCACTTAGACAATAATCATTAACTAATCACTGTTACCTTATTTGTCAAATCACCAGCTCCAAAAGAGAAATTCGGCAAGAAAGATTGGACAAGTGGAGCCAAACGTGAAGCTCTTCATGTTGAACTGAACTTAATCAAAAGCCTTGATGGAATATGTCTCTTAAATTTAGGACTACCAACCAGTAAAGTATTATCATTCCCGTAAGAAATATACAGCGTACGCATGCAAGTTCTACCGAAAGGGGAACAGCAAGATGGACCTTTAATTTAAGGAGCCAACAAAGGAATCAAATTCCATGAAGAAACTCCGATTTATGTTCTAATTTAAAAAGCTGAACAAAAGGGTTTCAACAAAACACAAAGGCTTGGCTCGTAAACCAAAATTACATGAATAAAGATGTTTTTGGCTCATCTACACTGGACACATATGGATAGTTTCAAATTTTAGGAAGAGATAATTTGGAGCCCTACTTCAAATTTCGTTTCTCATTTCTCAACCCTAAACATAGATAAACAGAAAAGGCAAGCAAGGAGAACCAAACTGAACCTTCTAGATTCGACACCAGCCTATAAGAGGCAATGAGAAATTTTACCTAAGACATTGCATCGTTCTTCAATACAGGAAGACAATCATCACAAGGGAAGAAAAGAAAATTCAAGAGGATGTAAAGAAACACCAACCTCAAGAAAGTTTGCACGTTCCATTTTACCGTCTTCTGTGAAGAACACGTGCAATGAGATTTTATCATTGAAATACCAGACTGGCTGCTGATTATTTTTCACTGCAACCTGTAACAATGAGCTTGGAGCTCCTGGTGAAATATTTTGGAACAAAGCCATAGGCAAAAGGGTTCTAGCAGAAGTGCCAGGTTGCAAAGGTGGGACCTGCCAGAACAGGGGAGAAAGTTATGACACTCGCTGCATATCAAAAACAAATTGTTGAAGCAATACTAAGAGCTCTACTAACCTGTAGAGGTGCACCAGCAGCAAGACCTAAAGTGTTCTTGTTAAATTGTATCATGAACCCATCTAATACAGTTTGTGTATTATTTTCGATACATAAACTATAGAATATTTGGCCATCCTGCCTTGTGAGTTGTGCACTTATCTGCAAACCTTGGCCAGTTGATGAAGGAAGTAACACTGGTAGAGGAGGCCTGCATACAGAAAATTGTCATATATTTATTGGTGGATCCAATAGCACGTTCTATGATGTAAGCATCGATGAGGTAGATGAAGTTTGAGTTAATTTAGATTTTTTTCCTCACCCAGAAGGAGTTGATGGTTGATCAACTGGAACAATAGCATTATCAACACCAATCAGATCAACAAGCAAGTCAGGTACAGGAGCAGCAGCTGGTGGAGATGCTGGTGTTGGTTGTTTTGGGGGAATATGTGCAGCAGGACTTGAACCAGAAGGTGCTGCTGGTGCTCCAGCCACACCATTAACAGCATTAGAAGGTGATTCAGAATATCCTGCTTCAGCACCATCAGGGAATTCCTCATCATCTGGCCTTGGAGTTGCAGACTTAGCTCGACTTACAAAAGCTTCTGGAGGCTTATGATATACAGAAGACAAAGTAGCTATATTAGCCAGAAGTTCATCTAGAAGAGCAGGATCAAGCTGATTCGAGTCATCACTGATTACTGGCTTCTCAGCAAGAACAACATCTTTGGCAGCCTGAGAGGGCATCAGCATGAGCTAAGCTAAAGAAACCACATAAAAATGATATTGCAGCCCAAAGTGTTATGTACCTCTGGATCTGTGGATAGAAGACGCCAATATATGTAAGCACGGTCGCGCAAATCAGGGTTGTCAGTCTCCACTGTCGCATTATTTAGGACAACCTATAACAAACAGAAGGGTACAGAAAATACTTCAGGACAAAATAGTACTTTAACTGACATAAAAGAAAGGAAATCTAGAAGTAGAGGATATGTGCCAAAAGAAAAAGGCTTTTGCACCCAGAAATAGAATAATTATCAAAGACAAATAAAACTACTGATATACCCTTTTAACGAGGCACTCAAGGAAATAGAAACTGAAGCATGTTCTATTAGATCTTTTAGCGCAAATTGCTTACTTGCGCAAAGCATAAAGCAACAATATGGCAGTGAGGACTTAAATGTAATTGTCTAAAGGAAAACATACTACGTCTAGGGGAATCCCTTTGCACGGAATCATTATGAACATATCTAAGCATTCTCTAAAATGAAATCCATTATTGATTAGCCTGATATCATATTAAATACACAAAAGCTTTCTTGCAACATTTCATTAGCGGCATGTGCTGAAATGCTCGCCCATCATACCCACTGGAGAAATTTGTATAATAATGGACATAGATTCAACCAGTAGATTGTTCAATTTGATAGGGAAATGAGCTTTCAAGTTAGAAGTATCACTATGTTTTTATATTCAAGATCCTCTAGCAAAATTTCAAGTACCATATAGTAAAGCTAGATTCTAGCTATAGCATAACAACAAACAATACTTTCATCCACCTTCTGGGTTTGCCAAAGAATTATGCACATAATTGTTAGGGACCAAAATGCAGTTTCACTAATTTATATTAGTATTTGTATTTTCAAAAATCAGATTTTACTTATAGAAACTACACCTTTGAATATGTAATAGTAGAACACAATTTAAACCTGAATCATCTGCTGTGGTCCGTCGGTTGGCTTCTTCAGAAACAATTTTACAGTTGCGGTGAGTAACTGGAGCTGCACAAGAGGAGGCTCTTCAGGAAAAGTTTCCAGGAAACTCTCAAGAAGCTCATCCGCATTGTCAATTCTTTCAGCATACTCTCCGATTATCCATATCATTGATGCCTAAGGAGTATAACAATTTAGTAGAAATTAATCTAAAAGGTCATTAAAAATCAATATTTTCATCAGCAATCTTCAAAGTTTAGTACCTTGGCCTCTGGCTCATCTAAAGTATCTAAGCTCTCACAGAGTGTAGCAATAATAGACTCATACCTGAATATGGAGAAAGCAAAGGAAAACCACTTAGAACAAAAATGATTAGCATATCTACCTACAAGAAAACTAATACTGACGTGTTAGGGTAACGTCTGAAGATGTCCTTGATGACAATTATAGCCTCCTGCACAACGTAATTCACTTTAATTTTTATCAGCTCAAGTAAAACGCTGATGCAACGTTCGGCAGCTCTCTCTAACTTGATTGCACAGCGGCCAATTGCACGTACAGCTTTTCTGACAAAATCAACATCTACTTCCGTTGCATACTCTTTGAATTCCAACAAAACCTGAAATAGGTGGCTGTCAATTCCTAATGGTAACAAGTCAACAGGAAAAACCAAAGTAGTGCTAAGTACATAAGAGAAATCACAATACTGCTACAAAAATTCAAGCACAAAATTAAAAGCTGTAAAATGACTATCATAGAGTTGCACATGAAGTATTACGACAATTTGGGAATTCATAAAAATCATTAAATTTGTTGAAATTAATAATAATGCCTAATGATTCCTAATAGTAATAGACAGCAAACACATACTTCTTGGGGTTCATTCAAAATCATAAGGTCGTTCTATGCTATTGCAACCAAAAGTTGGTCATCATCCGTGCAGGACATGCTGTAAGTGGGCCCAAGAGTTGTACATCTGGAGAGTCTTTTCATATATAAGTGCTTTCTCTCACGACAAATTCAAGAACTATCCAAGTGAACTATGACTTTTAGTATGCTACCACAAAAATTGAGCACTTTCAACTTCCAACACAAACTTATATTACATGCTGAGAAGTTGAGAAAATGATATCTCACTGACCACCTATTTGAGTTATGATATAAACACATCAAGGAAACAAAAAACATGCTCGAACAAAGTTTCCAATCCATAGAATATATATGAGACAAAAGCTTAGCATATACATGAAACAGAAGCACGCTTCTGTGAAGAAAACATAAGCTAATTATGTTCCAATTTAATAGATTAGGAACAATAAAAACAGCAATTACTTGAAGTATCAACCTGGTCTATGTTCCGATCTGAAGCAAGCTTTATCATGATCTCCAACTTTTCCATCTTAACATATATTGGATCATTGTATTTGCAGAAAAAGACCTAATAACAAGGCGAAAGGAGACAATCATATACTTAATAAGAAACATAAGCAAAACTTAAGCTTGAGGTCAACAACTGCGTATAGTACCTTTATTTCGTGTGCAAGAATAGTAGGTCTTTTCTGCACTATAAGGTTGATATTGCGTAAGGCTACATACTGTATTTCTGGCTCTGCAGAAAGAAGAGTCACTAAAGGAGGTGCCATCTTCTTGCATAGATTGCGAACAACATCAGTACTTGTTATGAGCTCCATTTGTTGAAGGATCATCTACAGGAAATGAGCTAAAGATGTCATGTGTGAATTAAATCATTCATAAAATGCAAAAGTTAGCACTACAAGCTCCCCTTCACAATGTCAGTTAAGAATGACGTCAACTAACAACATCAAGACAAACAAAAGAGATAATAAATACCTTCACAGCAGAAAGAACAACGGCACAGTTTGCATGCTGGAGACGAGGAGTGACTCTCTCCACAATGTTTTCTGCTTCACGGGCATCAGATGCTCTATATCTTGACAACGCATCCAATATAAAGACTTGCCCCCATCTGAAGATCATATGGTATATGTCAGCAGTTATACTAAAGGAACAAAGATAAATACAACACAGCAACATCTAACGAAAACCATAACTATATATACTTGCCATTCTATAAATTCTTCTTTTTATTAAATTTTGGGGAAAGCTTCCATGAGCCAAGATAATGGCTGAGACTAACAAAAGTAAAAGGAGCTCAAGAGATCAAGAAACTGTGAGGATTCATCCACATGGTTATTTAATTGAATATTCTGCAATCTTAATCATATAAGTCACTCTTTTATTTAAATTAGAAGTAGAAACGAACTATTAATTTGCAGTAAAACACTTTAAGAATTCATCTGTGGGTAGAATTGCTATTCAAATATTTGCTAAATTAAAATCCTAGAGGTAAATTGTTAGTACAAAAATTCTGTACAAAAGGAGAATGCTTAGGCAAGAGGCAGCCGATTGCATAATTACCAATAAATGCATTTCAGTTCCTTTATCGAGTTTGGTCTTTCTATGTTAAAGTATGGTCAATTTTGGCTCTCATATGCATTCATATCCAATTATAAAGGTTAATATAAGAACGCCTAGAGGATGCAAAACATCTTACTGAAATGGAACAAAGACTCACTCGGTGCACTCATTCAAGGCAGTCAGCAGCTTTGAAAGTGTATGACTAGTTATCTCAAAGATAGGGCGACTGCTAGTCTCTTGAATTTCTGCCAGAGCAGCGACTGCGTTAGCTACGACCATCGGATTATTGTCAGATATTAAGTCCTTGAGAGTCTCCAGAAATCCCCTATCTTCAACTAATTCAGCATTGATGTCATAAAGTTTAGCAACACATATAGCAGCGGTCTTCCGAACATAAGGATCATCATCCTGTTAAAGACAGAATATTAACTGTTTAAATGATCATCCAAATCCAACAACAGAAAGGACAAATTCATTGAAACCTACAACAACCGCCATCTTGAAATTCTAAAAACATAAACAAAATCCAATATGGGAACTATTTAAGTTTATGAAAATGCATACCTTAAGACATCTTTGAAGGGGGTCACAGAGGTATTCAGTGATTTTATCAACACGGATGCATCCCATTGTCCTGACAGCCAAAGCACGAATTAGAGGATTGAGGTCTTGAGAATCCTGTAAAAATATAAATGACAACCGTGAGTGACAAATTATATTGGTTGGTTCTCAAGTAGCTCTTTCTAAATTCACCTTCTAGGAAAAAACCAATACCGTACCTTCACAAATGTATTGACGGCAAGAATTGCAAGATCAGGTTGGCTTTTGGCATAGTTTATGAGATACAGATAGACAAGCTTCTTCAGTTCCAGGTTCTCAGTTTGCATACAGTTGACAACATCAGTGAACAAAGATGAAACATCCTTTCCAACCGTCATTGCAGCAATCACTTTCTTCACAGCATCCTTCTTCTTATCCTGCATAAAGTTTAGGAAGTCATTTAGGAGACAGCAAGACATTAAGCAAAAGTTCAAAATCCAATTAAAAATCTATTATGTCCATTAATCTGATATGTACATTCGTATGTAAAACACTAGAAAATCTAAAGGAACATTTGCCAAAAAGTTAGAAGTTCAAATTAATGAAATCCCAGAGACAAGGATTGCCTGAAATTACTAATCCAATTTTATAAGCGTACCTCCAAAGAATGAGAGAAATTGACAAAAACATAGGCTTTACGGATCAATACTTGCACAAGCACAGAAGCTCATTGTAGCCTGTTTTGGCCTGTGAGGCCATTGCTTTGTGTTTATGAGCCTCTAAAACTAGCATAGCAGGTTGATATACCTCCAAACTTAAATTGAGGTTTTTATGGAAAGTTCATCTCTGATTTATATTGCAGTTTGCAAGAAGTTCAGGTGATGGAAGTGTTAGCTGTTCTCCTCGTTCACTCTAACATAACAGTACATGTCTTCCTCTCTGCCATTCACTTATTTTCTTGTCACATGACAGCTCTCCACTCTTCTTCCAAAAAAGAACCAAAAGAACCATCGCTCCGCATTGCAAAACCACCAGTACTGGTGGTGGAAGCTCAAACCACAGTCACCATTCTCGGGTTAACATGACACTGAGAAAAGTATCTACTATAGCTTAGACGTAGAGTAGCATTGTTAGACTTGAGAGTTGGTAGCATTGATTAAGTCGGCAAAAATCTTTTTGATGCTGCTGGGTGGTCTTAAAATCTATCCTAATTATCATGTCTCGTGAGATGATGTATGAGTCTAGGACTTTGTTCTATAGGTACTGCAGCATGGTTCTAATACCTTATATTTTCATAACCCATATGTTTCAAGGAATACTTCCTTAGAAGTTTTCAATAATCAAAACCACATATTTATAATATATAGGATGCGAACTATATCACAGCAAAATGAACTCTTAAATACATATGTCAATACTGTTCTAGTTTATATTTATGATTCAAATAAGTAACTTAATGATTCTCCTTTGTTCAAGTCAAAGTTAGATATAATATATACTGGAAGCGGAATGTTTCAAAACTAAATAGGAGATTCCACACTAAAGAGCTTTAACATTCACATGGATGCTCGAGCATCACTCACAAAATAGAAAAAACATCAGCAGACAATGACGCTTCCATGATAAATTATGTAAAGTAGATCAATGATATTTCTTTGCCATCGCTAATCGCCCCACACTATTTAATTTATGAAATTGCAGCGAAATCTTGATATAACCTGCAGTAGATCCATAGTATCGAGAGAAGCAACTTTCTCCGCTTATCCTAGCTATTCTACAGATCCAAAAAAATAACTACATAAACAACCTCATTTTTTCATAGATACTACTTATCGTCTCCCCAATCTCTTCGTCCGATCGATTTCACAGAGTAAGAAAGAAAATAAATAATTGTATTTCAACAAACTATAACGAAACAGTGACAGATCTGACCAGATCTTCACCAGATTAACAAATCGGGGCGTGATCTCGTGCTCTTATCTCAGATCAACCAATTGAGATCAGAACGAGACAAAATCGAAAGCGAGAAAAATAAAGTACGACCATGGTAATGATGATGAAGAATAAGAAGAGAAGAAGTTTTGTGGTTGCTGGTGTTGTTGTTGTAATTGTTGAGTTACCTTGTACTGAGAATTGAGTTCCTCTTTGAGCTCAGGGATCTCTCCCTTCTTCGTAGTAGAGAAGTACTTGGAGTCGTGCCCGCTCATATTTGCAGTCCTGCCGCCGCGAGATCTAGAGACTCAGAATCGTTGTTCTTGTTCTCTCCGGTGAATAATAAGACAAAGAAGAAGAAGAAGAGTATTTCCAGCAAAGCAAAGCAGCGGTCGTGTTTTGCGAGAGGCAAGTAAAAAGAACCGGACCGTATAAAGAGGTTAATTGGTTCCGGTTCGGGTAATTGTTTTCAATTATCTCAAAATTAATTTTTCAATTTTTATTTTATTTTTTAATATATTTTTATAAATATCTAAAAATTTTATTTAAAATTTAATAAATATAAAAAAATTTACGTAACAAAACTTTTTATTTATTTTACTATTTTTTAATTAAAAAATAAAACTTATTTTAAAAAATAAAAATATTTTTTTATTTTAAAAATAATTCTAAACGCCCAATATTTTGTTGTTATGTCATATGTGATGTAAATCAGAATTTGGGTATAATAGCCGTATAGGTGGTCTATCGTGTAAGGAGTTCTTTGAATATTGCTTAAGTAAAACAATTTTAAATAATAAAAAATTGCTTTTATGACTTTTTAAAAAATAAAAAATAAAATTTTTTTATGACAAACTCTTTATTTATATTTTCATATTTTAAAATATTTTAATGTCCTTTGACAAAGTTTTTCATTATATTTCATGATTATATTTCAACTTCTTATTCCCAATATTCTAAAATATTTTATAGAATTTAGAAAGCACAGCTAAATTACACAGGTCATAAAATCTTTACTTATTTAATTTTATTATTTTAAGATAAAAAAGTCAAGCTTATATTTTGAAAAGCCTCAAAATAAACTTTTTTAAGCTTTTTATTTTAAGCATTACTAAACAATCATTTAGAATATTGTAGAAATGTAATTAGAAAATAATAAATGAAATAAATAAAGAAGCACCTTGATAAGCAATGCTAAGACTTATTAGATTCATAAATTAATAAACAAAATATACACCTACTAAGTATTATTTAGGTAATATAACTGATTGATGATTTAAAATTTTATCTACACAATGGAACTAAATATATATGTCATATTGAATTTTATTTGAGTAAAATATCAACCTTTAATAGATGAAAATAAAAAAGTTAAAAATGGAAATTGAGTTAACAAATCGGGTTCAAAGTAATCCATATAATAATTAGATAAAATTTATTCAATTCTAATCCAATCTATAGATCAGAATTGTCAATCGTAATCTAATTTATTTAATAATTAAATCAAACTCAATCCATTTAATATTACATTTATTAAAATAATAATTATAAATAACAATTTCAACAACAATATGTGGAAAATATTAAGTGATATATACCACATGTTAATTTTAAAAAAATATATAAATTAAGTAAGAAAGTAATAAAAATGTAAAAATAAAGCAAAAATATATATAATAAATTAAAATTTATTGTCATTTTTAATATTTTTATTATTAAATATATAAATATTATATAAATAATTATATAAATTAAATAGATCAATCTAATTTAATTAGATTCTATTTAATTTGTTAGATCAATTTAGGATTGATTTGAATTCGATTAAAATTATTTGAATTTGATTTAAATAAATTAATTTGAATTGCAGATTGGCTTTATTTTCATCACTATAAGGTAGTTTAGAACATAGAAAACATGAATACTAATATATACTAATATATACTCTTTATTATCTCTAGATATTGTGAATATAATTGAATATGTATTACCTAAAAAGCTTCACGTATACGAGTTTAATAGTATCGAAAGACATTAGTCGTTAAAAATAAGATGTATTATAAAAAAAAGAAGAACAACATCATAAAATAATATTTGTTACATCTATATTCAGCTTTTCTAAATAATTTATAAGAAGTAAATCACCCGTGGTTGTTTCGATATCGATACGTGTAGTTAGGCGCTGAATCAATTTTTTTGTTTTTATTTTGTGCAATTCGTAAAATGCAGATGATGTGAAATATATGAAAATAATTTAGAATGGAATTGTAAAATTTAGAAATTTGATTTTTTATTAACTTTCAGTTTTAATATTTTTCGGCTTTTTAAGGCCCAATTTGACTTAACGTTTTACAAATATTATTTTTTAATTTTTAATTATATATTTTTTAATATATATTTTATAATATTTAGAAAATTAAAAAATATAAAAAAAATTTACATAGTAAAATTTTTTTATTGTATATTTTTTTAACTAAAAAATTTTATTTAAATAAAAAATACTTTCTATTTTAAAAAAATTTTATTTTATAAATACTTTCAAATGCCCCTCTAAACTAAGTGTATTTTTGTACATTCAATTGTTCTCACAAATCAATTTAAATAGTTTTATATAATTTAGAATGATTATTTTTTTTAATAATTATGTTTCAAAAATTATTTACCGTGTACTAATTAATAAACACGTCTAAAAAGTTGTTAAACATAGTTCTATCATCTCCTGAAAAGGCTGGGTACTTTTGTAAGTTTTTAAAAAAAAAAAGAAAGGAGAAAAAAAAGAATGCAAAAAAAATTGAAAGAAACAGAAAGGCCGCGGACGTTCTTTTCAGTTTTCAGCTTGATTATGATTCCGTTCGCATAAAGAGTAAATAAAGACAGATCCTTTCCAAATAAAAACATAAAAACAGAATCAGATTTCTGAAATAGAACAGGCGAAGTAGCTGGAGGAAGTTATAAAAAAAAAGAAAAAAAGAAAAGAAAGGACAAAACAAAAGATTTTTTTTCTTTTTTAATTTATTAGTAATAAAGTAATATTATCAATTAGTTTCAGAGTTGACTAAAGAGACAAAGATCAACTACTACACGAATCCATGCCGATCAAAGAGATCACAGTTTTAGAGTTGTTCAGTTGAATTCAATTGTGCAGATGTCTTTGGCGGAGGCAAGAGGGAAGCACCGGATCGCTGCCGAGCTCAACCATTTGGAACAAGAATTCCGCATCCTTCAGGTTCAAATTCTTTGTTCGTTTTTCTTGTTAAGTTTCTGTACTTTGAGAAATGTTCTCTTTAATTTGGTGTTGTGATGAGAACGGTTGATGCAAGTTAACGAAATTATGGAGTAATCGGTTAGCAATTACTAGTATTGTTGTTTAGATACAATCATAAAATGACCAAAAGTGTCTTATGATCAAAATCGGAATCTTCTTTCTTGAACACATTGAGGTTTTTAACATGCGTTGTCTTAGTATTGATGTGCGCAACTAGCTCGGTGTAATGGATTGCCTATTTATGTCTTCCCTTCTTGAACGGATGGAATGGAATGCATAAATATTGAAATCTAAGCATGATAATTTTTTCAATCAATTAAATCAGGTTTCTGGAACGTGGGTTCTAGAAGTTTATTTGTTGCTTTATTTGTCTAGCTATCAATAATAGCCGTGTCCATTGGAGTAAATCAAAACTTTCATGCTGCTAGAAAGAGTATTTCTTATAGCTATTAAAGGGAGCATAACTTGAAGTTTGGTTTCAAAAAATTGTGCCTATACAACAGGTGTAACTTTTATCAATTAAAATGTTAGCTTTGCTGAGTTTATCCAGCAACGTTCACTGACAGGTAAAGTTGGCACAATGGCATTCAAGCTGTCAAGAAGCAAAGGAATTCATGATACTGGAGTTCTAGTGTCAAGAGACATATATAGAAGAACTTATACCATGATGCAAAATGTAAAAAAACACCTCAGATATACTTTGGAGAATGCAGGTTGATTGATAACATTATTGAGCGCTCCTTCAACCAGCAGTCATATAAGAAAAGAGAATATATTGTCAAAGAATGTTAAGAACTATTTCAGGACAACAATTTTGCCATTGTCTCAGCACGGGAGCTGCAAAAGTTTGCGTTTCTATCATTCGGGTGCTTGACTTCTATCTGTACGTGTATAGGTCCCATGTCAAAAATGAACTGAAAGCATGGAAACACTTTGGTAGAGCTAAGTTTATGTTTAGTGTGGAAGTTCCCTTCTAATGCTATTAATGTGTGTTGACTAGGGAGGAGTTCGTGGATATTTGGGGAATTCCAAAATAAACTCACTATAAAGTTTGGCTAGTAGTCTGGTGATGGTATTGTTGCTTTATTCTTAGGGACAACAGATTGCAAGTGACTAGCAGAAGTTTCATATCTTGGCATAATCTTCTTTGCCAGTCTTATGGATAGATTTGCATTACTATCTTTGGCAACAGAGAAAAGTTTAAAAAGACTGCGAATGAATGATTGGTACTAGGGGAACTCATTCCTAATAGCTTTATTGAAGGTTTCCCCATTGCCTCTTCAAAATTGACTTGAATTCCTATGCAAAATGTGCAAGCTAATAGCACCAGCGATCATTTTATGATGAAGTACTTGAATACATGACCGCCGTGACAAAAATTATTTTCTTTGTTGCCATTCCGCTTGACCCACACAAAAGGATACATCTGATCAGCCTCTGTATGTTGATCTGTGCAAGATGGAATATCACTGCCATACCATGAAGTAATGCGAATTAGTTATAAAACAAGTATTTCCATAGTTAAATAGTGTTTTGGAATTTTCTTTCTTGATCAGTGCACTGCTTTAGTTATAGATCTTTACAGCTTGTGGCATCACAATTTTGTGTATGATTGTTATATCATATTTGATACGGTGCATAATAAACTGATACCAAAACAGGAAGAGCTGGAGAAGATGGAGAGGATGGAGAAAGTATCAACATTGTGCCAAGAGTATGCAATTCACTAATGAGTATCTCGTTTCCACGCATTATTGTGAAAATTATTTACTTTTACATTTTGTTCGACCAGATTGTTGAACAACGTCGAAAGCAGACCAGACCCTCTGCTCCCGAAGTAAATAGTAGATATTGACATATTGGTTAGCTTTATATTTCAATCGTGTACATGTCTTTACTCCAACTTTGGATTTTTTTTTTTTTTTTTTTGTGTTCACAGAACCAATGGACCTGTAGAACCATCATGGGACCAGTGGTTTGAAGGGCCAAAAAATATCCAAAGGTGCATATGCAGGATTCTGTGATTCCGAGTTGCAAGTGATTTGACATGTACTGCTTCTAAAGCATTTATTGGGCTCTAGAACGAGAAAAATGTTTCTTCATATATAGAAAGACGGTTATCATCTGAGTATGTCGTTAGCTGTACGTCCAAACTTAGTTTAGTACATTGATTGAAAATATCCAGAGGTACGTTTCAATCCAAATTGTCTACCAGCAACACATGTTCAGTGATTTTTTTGAAACAATAACAGGCAATAGTGATCCGAAGCCTTCCACTTTTGGAAAGATTTTCCGTAATTGGATATTTTCCTGCTCCAAACTCATAGAAGCATTCAACAGACAGTACCCATTTAGGTAGTTTTAGGCAGCTCTTACTTGCAGGAACAGCTATTGAATCCATATCTTTATATAAGTAGAGATATGAGAGATACGTAGAAGACTTGAACCACGAATTAAATTTCGGTGTTGTTGATCAGCTGCTCAAAAGAGTTTTCTATAGCTTTCCTGCATCGAGCAGCCATTCCCCATCGGCTTAGGTAATAACCTGACTGATAAATATCTTCAATAAAAAGAAAAGGTATTGCTCAACAAATTTTGTGAATGATTTTGTTGGTGCAGAAAGTGTCGCTTGGATGAGGAAAGTTAAGTCATGAGTATTAACACGGCTAACTCGTGTCATGCAAAAGACCATTGTACAAATTGCAAGAACCAATAACTAACAGAACCTCCCTTGACAATGCTGACATGCTTATAGTAAGGCTTCTCTGAAAGTAGCAGCTTCATATCAAGATGAAACGCACAATGTTTTACTTCTTGCAACTACCATTTCATTGTAGAAAAGATGAGAGAATATTATACTGAATGATGATAAACTTTTACAGATGCCCATTTGTTTTCATCTGTTCCAATCTAAGATTTCAACTGTTGAAGATTGAGTGTGAAGAATGTATTGGAGAATGATTACACAAAAGTTATCTTCACCTCGTTCAAAATTCAACTAATATACAGCCACACACTTCCAAACATCAGGTAGCCGTGGCATTACCAGTGACTTTCTGGGCTATCCACCCTAAACCATCATACAATCCATCACCGGTAAGGGCACAGCAACCCTGGATGTGCCAGTCATGGTTCTTGATGCTGTGCAGTGATAGAGCATCAGTTATCTCTGCCGGTGACATAGCATCCTTGATGTCCTGCTTGTTAGCGAAGATGAGAGCCACAGTATGCCCAAGATCACCATGCTGGAGAAGCCTGAAGAGTTCATCCTTGATGATTGAGACCCTTGCCCTATCTGTACTGTCTACAACTACAATGACAGCATGAGTGCCTCGGTAATATGTTGCCCAAGATGCTCGTAGCCGTTCTTGTCCCCCAAGATCCCAAACCTGTTAGCATGATACATTGCGTATGCAACAATAGGAATATGAGTTAGACCAGATCAAAAATGCATTAAAGGCTCATTTACTAACTTAAAGACAAAAAAAGAGAAGGCTCATCAACTGCCACAGGTAAATTAAACCGCAGTTCTACAGATCAGGCCATGTATCCCTACATAAGAGAGAAGTTGTCATTCTAAACACGATTATCCAAAATAAAGACACATGACCAGACAATCATGTAAGCTACAGGGTTCATAAATTGCAGGGCTCTATATCTTCAGCATCTCATTCTCAAACACGTGATCACCATGGATAAGAATGCAGTACAGGCTGCGTTCAACTTGGTGTACCAGAGGTAGAAATTTTATTCCATTCTAGACAAATTCTCATACCACTATTAAAATTATTAAAGAATCTGCATTCTTATCTGAACCATAAGTCAGGTATATGGTACGACAAAAGTTCCAAATCTGTACTTTTTACGTTGAAATAAATATATCTAGAACGCAAACTAGTTAAATGTGATGGACAAAACTTACCAATTCTACCCACTCACAATTTAAAACAGATGCATGTATCAATTGTGGATTGGTGAATCCAGAAGCTTAAATACATTAATCTTCCATGTCTTGAGCAGAAAAATAAAGTAGCTGGAAGTACTAACTCGCTGACTGAGAAGTTCTACATCGGGGGAAAAGAAGAAAAACACAACTCAAGAAATGACTTGTTATCTCCTGTGGCATGCAAATCATATGAAGCCAACTCCAAGCACACTTCATGACTCAAAAAAGATCTATAAGAATTCTAAGTTATAAAGTTGTCGAATTGGGAGCCTCTTTTTGAAAATTTAGATGGTTACAGTAGCCTTCCCATTCAGAAAGAATGCCATTAGAAAATGCACCAGATTGTGAAAGCAACACCACGATACAAATGAGACACCACCACAATCCTTTTATTTACATAGAGGATAATGACTATTTAAATGCATATTTAGTAAAGCTGTTGGAAATAGGTTATATTTTGGAGTTCTCATAAATGTAAAAATTGTTTGGTTCAGCCTGGTTCTACTAATTCTAACTCCTGATTATATATTCTAGCTGACAACTATGTTCGGTAGCGTTTCTAATTATAAATTCTAAATCTGAGAATCAGAAAATTAGGAGACCCTAACTTCTGGATCCTAAGTTTTTACAATATATGTTGATTCTGAAAATATCTAGGTCAACAAAATAAGAATACAAACCTTTCACACTACCATAGCCTAGCTTATGAATGCACGATGCAAGAATGACACTACAGCTCAGACCTTCATTCGGGGCTAACATATTTGACAAGACAAAGAATTGTCATTATTATTGTTGTTCACTAATTATGAATCAACTATTCATACAACCACAACAACTAAATCCCATCCCATTCGGTAGGGCCGGTTACATGAATTTTGTTTTGTTAATATACTATCTAATGCAATAAGTCATTTTGCACGGTAGCCAACCAAGTCATTTAGGTCTCCTCCTATCCTTTTTAACAAGAGGCATGCCCAAAGATTCGTGTTTACGAACAAATGCATATGAAAGGTTTTTGCTTTATATGGCCAAACTATCTTAACAGGCGAACTTTTTATACAATTTTTCTTTAAAACAAATACTCATGGCATAAAGTAGAAAATCCAATAGCAAGGCAATTCCTTTATGGTTGTAGGAGGGGAAAAACAATGGTTTTGTGTTTATTAACAGCTTTTCATTGTCGTTATTCCTCTCAATCCCTACCACTCTGCCTGACAAAACAAGTAACCAATGACCAAAATACTTAAGAAAATAGGAGAAAAAAAGGGGAAAAATAAAAGAGGAAAAACCAACTCTCAAGCTCACTCGACATAGTAATGAAAATAAAGAGTTGGATGGTAAAAGCTTTTCACAACCGAGATAAAGAAAAAAATAAAATTAAATAATCTTTAAATCAATAACATCTCCTTCAAATCTTAATGAACAATAAATCAAATTAATGAGTTTTCTTGAAACTTTGGAGACGAGGATAGAGAGAAATCTTTAATAAAGATCTTAAACTCCCTTTTAATGTAGGTCATTCTAGTTATATTTAAAATACTTTAATGGATTTTAGTGATAAAGTAATTGAAAAGTAATAAAATAAATGCAATTTAAGTTGATGGCTATTTATATGTAGATATTTGGCTCTAAAAAAAGTAGGGTATGTAGTTTTCAATTAAGTTAAAATACCCTAAAGAGTAAAAAAAACAAAAGAAGATCAATAACGTTTTTGAAAATTTCTCTTACCCTTCTCCAAATTCTAAGAAAATTTTTGTTTAGATGTATCAAATCTTACAATTTTTCTTAATAAACTGGCACTTCTGAGATTCACACTTCAAACCACCCCTTTAGGAAGCGAATGCCCTGCCCACTCCACCTATGGATACTTGGCATCAATTCTTATAAAATATATAGAAGATACTTTAGGAGACAAAGACGAAATTGAAGGAGATGCTATTGACATGAAGATTGCTCTTTATTTAATCCATCTTAATTTATTTACTTTTTGTTTAAATCATCTTTATTTATAAAGGTGTATACAATCGAACTCTTTACTTTCATTGTTATGTAATGTGTGCTTGAGAGGTGGGTTTGGTTTTATATTTCTACATTGATGTTTTTATTACATAACAACCTAGATGTGTCAAAACTACTAAATGAATAATATTGGCTGAAGTTTATTTTAGGTTGAGATTTGTTAAGTTTTATAGTTAGAAACCTAACTGTATGCTCGATAAAACTCTCTGATTATAGTAAAAGCACACTGTGGTGGTTTAACCCATTAAAAGGGATAGGAACAATGTGAACTACTACAAACATAATGTGCTTGTGCTTATGGCGCACGATTCATTAGTCTTTCTTTGAAATTTGCAGAGCGCACTACATTTGTGGTTAACTTAAATCCTTAAAGAACTCACTCTTAGATTTTCGATCGACTGAAAATTTCATTGCATAACTTCACTTTAGTTTATTAACTCAATTCACCCCCTTGAGTTGTTGACATACTCTATATTTGGCTTACCAGTCAATGCTAAAAGCTGAATGCTACACGGGTATGAAAAAAAAAAGTTCAAGTTTTCACGATATAAGTTAGCTCTGAGGAGTGTCCCGCTATGTCTCAATTTGGATATTCATGTGAAACATTTGGTGATAGTCCAAAAGAAACAACAAAAGCATGGCCAATATGTGACCATCTAGCAACCCAAGATAAAGGGCTACTGCTTGATATTATTGAAAAATTGAGGTCAACGATGATCCCAAGCTAGCAAGATTAAGATAGCACACTCAATATTTTACATTAGATTCAACAAAATTAATCATACAAAGGTTTGCAAATTAACGAAACAAACTTTTAGACCATAGCATATACTATGAAGAACGTTCTATTTATAGGGAAGATTAGCTTGGATCCAATAACAGCTTTGAACTCAAATTGGTTGACATCCTAATATAATCATCATTGACATAACAATTATATCACCAAACATATTAGGATTATTGTATTTTCTTGCTTAGAAACATTACATGAAATTTCTACTATGTATGTGTCTCCCCATCAATACAGATAATCCTGATTTCAAATGCTTATACTGGAACAAGACAAAGTCAAGGATTGCAAGACAACAACAACATTAGATAATAAGGGTATCTTTGTTCAATAAAATTGATTAGTTAACCTTGAATAATTTAAGGTGGTATAACCTGAACATTATGAAACTTCCTACCTTACTTGCAATCCAACAACCAACAAGTTTTTATAGTTTGTTTCATACAACACAATAGAGATGTACAAACACTTTATTGAAAAGAATCTAGCTTAATGACAAAAACTTGAATATCTTGACCATAATCTTATTTTTGGACCACTATAAATTCATAACACCGAGTGATTACTATCTACATTGAAAGTATCTATAACGACAAAATCAGAAATATGCATAATGCTTTCATTTATGGAACAATATCTAAAACTAACATTAACCTTTGTCAACTAGCAGTCTAAATAGCAACTTGACTACATTAGCGGTTTAAATAAGACCTTTGTCAAGATGCAACTTGACTACATTAGCAATTGACTATAGCAATTAGTACACAATATCGCAACAGGAGAATGTTTAAATTATCCTAGATAAATACGAAATAAACATCATGATGGACCTCATCGATATCGAGCATTACCTATCTGTTCAATAGACATTACTTTAAGAACACATTCTTCGCTGATGTTCAGTTTGGCTATGTTGTATATACAAATTAATACAGGGAAAAAGCACACAACAAAAGATCAAGACAATATCTACCACCAATCATTAGCACAAATGTTTATCTTTAATTTATTAAACCTTTTTCAAACTGACTACTCACGCATCTTAAACAGATTCAAAGAGCTGTGGTGCCAATCTGATTGGTAGTACTATCAGAATTTTGACAGAAAATCATTTTATGCACTTGCTTCTAATAAAGCGTAAATACGACAACATCCTAAACCTAACTCTACACACTCACAGTCCCTGATTATGTGAAATTACAACTCCATTCTCCATATAAAACAGTGCACCTTCAATCTACACTAAATTGCAAGTGGCATGGGCATATCTGCTGCTAATTGTTGGTTACTCCTTATTTACCACATGCAAGCACTAATCTTCTTTGTATCCACATCATAAACATTTGCAATTTGCATATCTAACTTGACAGAGAGTGTTTTCTGACTACCAAGTAAGCTGCGTATGTACAAGTTTCATGCTAGATCCATAATTGTGTTATCATGCTAAACACACAAATTTCAAAAGGTAAATGAGTACATAACCTCGATTCAAATGTTCTCATTGTTCACAAGTTACCAAAACAGCACACTTTCCTAAATCTCCTTGAAGCACAGATAGACTCTAGAAGAATTAATCAAGTTAAACCTTAATTCCTCACACCATCATATAGGAGTTAGCCTTTTTTTCAAGAAACCAAAGGAGTTGCATATGCTCTTCCGGGCTAAAGACAAATTACAAAAACATAACTGGAAAGATTATCAAAAGAGTCTATAATCTCCGCATCTATTGATTTATATATCTAATCAATTTCCAAATTCTTCAAAAACACGTTATTAATCGCAACAAATAACCAAAGAACAATCCAATAAAACATCCCTCGAATCGAATATTTTTATATACGACCTCTTCGACATTGCTCCCAATCGTTGGATTCGTAGTAACCACTTCACCAAGATGAAGCTTGTAAAGCGTCGTCGTCTTGCCTGCATTATCGAGACCGACAACGACGATCTTGTACTCCTTTGCCGGAAAAAGCATGAACCAGAATCTCGACACAAGCGCCCCCATCGTTCTCTCTCTCCCTCCGTTACACAAAATAATCAGAAAAGATTAAAACAAAATTCAGAGAATTGAGATCTTTGTGAGATTAGCTTTTTTATTGTTTTATTGATTCAAATTGGAGTTTATTCTCTGCAATCGAATTCTGAAGAGATCTCAGAAATAACCGTGAAAACTATTGTTGATTGTTAATTGAAAACTATTAATAACTACGAAATTAGGAAGTAAAAAAAGAGAACAAGGTGCTTGACGCAGGGAAGAGGTGGACTATATATGCGTAGGGGGTCAAAAGAGGTCCAAAAGAAGCAAGCAACAAGAAAGACGAAGACGATTCTTTGACGGGCTTTGGTCTTAATTTTAGCACTACGTTTCGGATTGGGTTTTCAGGTGGGCTGGAATTGTGTATCAGGATACAGACGACTGAATGAAAGTACTACAAAAACGAAAACAACGAAATTTCCATTGCCGGGATTTGAACCCGGGTCGCCTGGGTGAAAGCCAGGTATCCTAACCGGACTAGACGACAATGGATGTGTATATTATGGCACAAACACAATTCCATTTGCTTTAAAATAATATGTTTAATTTTTTAAATAAATTATAAATTCTTTTTTAAAAAATTTAATTAAATTTTAATAAATATGTTACTGTAAACCATCCGAAACCATTTCTTTGGAAACGTTTGGTATAGCTTATTGTAGTACTTTTCAATTTAAAAATTTTCAAACTTTTCAATAAATATTATACAATATTTACAAAAAATTTTAATTTTAAAAAATGAAAAATTTATAATACAATTTTAGTATACATAATTTTTGTTAATTTTAAATTATAAAATTATTTATCAAAATAAAATATATTTATGATAAATACTCTCAAACGTCTAATCGATCAACCAAGTGCATATACATGCTTGCACATGCAAACAAAAGAAACATCTAACCGTTCTTTGTTTATCAATCGAACGCATTTCTTGTGCCACACCAAATTTTCGCAATGTAGTCAAAAACATATTTTCATGAGCAGTAGTTTTTTCTTCTTATGTCAGTCTTGCATGCAATGTTTACTTGTTTGATTGGCAATCTCCTTTAGTCTTCTTCTTCCGTTGTTTGTATTGATCTCACACATCTCTACAGAGTTAGTTGATCTCACACAACTTGAGGCACTCCACGAAGTTCAGTATGATCCTTTGAATTCTTGATAACTAGTATTCCTATACACTAGCATTTGCCTCTCATAATTTTAGCATGGAAACAATAAAACACTCGTTTTTTTTCACCATCGAGGATATTTGGCCCTTCCCACAAGCTGGAGGAGAGCGTCCAAAACTCTCAGTAGCTATGAGACACCACAGCAGAAGGCAAGTCTTCAGTTATGGTGATCTTAGCAGCCATGACAAAGGACAAGAAATCAATTACAGCTTCTGCACTGCCAACAATAACGACAATTACCTTTATATAAAGAGAACTGATTTTAGCTCCTGGCCATTCACCATCTCTCTAAGAGCATGCTGATATGCTATCGCAGCGAGAAGGTAAAATTAACTAAAAACAGTAAATAAAAAAGGAGACAAATCACATCTCTTTTCCTCCTCCTCTCATTGAATGATCTCATTCATATAGTTTGGAAGAAGACGCAGCTCTAATTAGAAATAAAAAAAACAAATCTTCAAACAAAATCAGTCTTGGAGAGGTTAGATTTTCTTTTACATGCAGTTTGTTCATTAGTGTATGCTAGCGGTGGTGCTCATTAGTTGCTTCAAAGCTAACGCAGTCAATAAAAAGATTCTGCATAATACTGGCAGTCAATTTGGAAGAGTTCCTTTAGGTGGTGTGTCTATAGGTGCTAATTGTGTAAAAATATCTTGGGTTGCGTTTGGGAGAAATATTCACTTTTGTTCTAATAAGAACCGGAGTCCTACTTCATGGAACTGTTAAGTTTATTGTAGGTGTGTAACATTCCCCTCCCCTAAAGAGTCAACCTCGTCCTCGAGGGAGAAATACCGACAAATTCAATCAAGATCCTCCTAGGAAGCGTCCTCATCTGAAAGGCCCTCCCAAGCGACTAAGGCTTCTATCGACTTGTACCCCCTACGTTCACATGCCTATATTCTATAATGTCATGCGGACTTAGATGCAAGTAGCCATCCTCAGCTAGTTGGAGAAGTTGAGGTGTGATTACTGGCGGAACAGAGCGGTCATCCTTCAACTGAGATATGTGCATGACGAGGTGAATCTTGGAGTCGAAGAGAAGGTCCAAGCGATATGTAATCGGGTCAACACGCTTTATAATGCGAAATGGTCTGTAAAACTTATGGTGGAGCTTGTGATTTTGCCGTTCAGCAACATACACTTATCGGTAAGGTTATAACTTTAAAAAAGACAGAGTCTCAAGATTGGAAAGATTTATCTCTTCGATAACGATCAGCGGCGTTCTTCATACGTTGTTGTGCCTTCTGCAAGTGTAGTTTGAGGTCACGAAGGATGAAATCCCTCTGGTGAACTTGATGGCCGATGCTGTCGAGTTTCGTAGAGCCACTGGCTAGGGTAACCAGGGGCGGAGGAGAATGATCGTAAATAGCTTTGAATGGTGTCACTTTTGTGGCCGATTGCGTGCTTGTATTATAGAAATACTCCGTCTCATGAAGCCAATGTATCTATTGACGAGGGTGCTTCCCTGCAAAACATCGTAAGTAGGATCCCAAGGTCTTGTTTAATACCTCTGTTTGGCCATCGGACTGCAGATGGTATGATGAACTAGTGTGGAGTTGCATAGCCAGATAAGAACATTAATGTTGCAATCAAGGTTTTCAAGACAATGCTTTGCCTTATTCACTACAGTTTTCTTTACTTGGCTGGTAGGACCTTCTAAGGTATAACTTTGATAAAGGAACAAAAGCATATATATATGTTTGTTTCTCACATCTAATGGAAGTACTCATCTGTTATATATACTTCGTTAAAGTATAAAAGAAAATAAATAGAGGGCAGCCGGTGGTGCCGCCAAATCGGCCGCTCACTTGCAGCAAACAACAAAATGAAGGCAAAACTTGTTTCATTAGATTTTTTTTGGAGCTTATAAAAGTTTACAACAAAAGAATAATATAATCTAACAATACTAATAATTTTACATCATCTTACATACTCCCTTAAACTCATGATGTCCAGCATTGAGAGTTTACAAATAAAAATATAAAACTCTGCTACTTGCATTACACTTTTGATGCTAGCTGCTTCAATAGAAATCGAGGAGGAAAAAACCATGTCAAGTTATATTTGCCTCTTTTGGGACTAAATATAACTCCTCTTTCAAGACGAAAGAACCCAAATTTCTATAGCTACAAGAAAGAACCACAAGTAGCAGCAATAAATTTAGAATTGCAGAGTTAGCGAACGAGCAACAACCAACATAAATAAAGAAGAGGGTTGTGACAAAGATATTTCCAATCCAAAATGTTAGGACACAAATAACAATGCATCTCCAATCGAAAGGCCGATAGAGCATTTCGTCAAACACCTTGTATGCATCTCCGAATCCCTATACTTCACATACCTATTTATAATAATATTCCAACAAATAATATCTACAATAATAACACCAACATCAATCAAATCCAACAACAACTAACAACAACCAACAACCGGCAACAACCAACTACAACACTAAATAAACACCAACATCACCAAAAATAGGATCAAAAGGACCTCCCCGTCATCAGAAGCTCCTCCACGCTCACTACATCAGCAATACTTATTCTTTCACAACACCAATTAACAACCATAGCAATTAACACATCATTTCACCACCACCACCACCACCACCACAACAGCCACACACATTAACTAGAACTTTATTCCTACTACTAATTTTTGCTGCACTAACTAAAAGTAAAATCTAAGACTTAACACTAAGAGCCCGAACATAACAACTACAATAAAAAAAAAAAAAAAAAAATCAACACCAACAACCAAAATAACAACAAATAATAACATTATCACAACCTTTCGAATTTACAAAAATAAATTTCAAGAGTAGGGGAGACACCGACGTAAGCAAAGGTGAGTAGCAATTCATATGAAGACGGCGAAGACAAAGAAGGGGAAACGGCAACGATAGATCTAAAATCAGGCTAACCTGAAATAGTGGGGATTTATTGATGTTATCAAGGGACAGAGATGAACAATCGACGAAGGCGAAAATTTCAGATCTACATTGCTGAGGGAAGATCGGTGACGAAGAAGAAGATTAGGTAGAAGCAAATCGGCTTAGAGGACGAATGAGCCCGTAGGTGAAAACATATCAGAAACGGATCGAGCGTGGCGATGAAAACAAAATTCAAGAGGCGCGAACGCGAAAACGATGGAGACGAAGTAGAAAGTTCCTACTCCGATACCATGTTAAAGTATAAAAAAAAATAAACGGAGGTTCGTATGTGGAGGTGCCACCGGATCGGCTGCTCCCTTGCAGCAAATAACAAAATGAAGGCAAAACTTGTTTCATTAGATTTTCTTTGGGGCTTATATAAGTTTACAACAAAAAATTAATATAACCTAACAAAACTAATAATTTTACATCATCTAACATACTTAATAGTCCTAATTAGCAAAACTTATGAAAGTAGATTCGAAAATCGGAGATAGAGGAAGAAAAGAGAATAATGTGGTTTTTATCCACAAATGCAGGTAAATGATCCGTCAATTCTAAGCAATATCTTCGTTTGTATTCTAACTAGGACATGAATGTTCCAAGTGGCTAGGGAAGCTTAATGGTGCATATGTATTGACTTCATAAGACATAGAGCACATGTATTCACTCGCACACACACATATATATAGTAAACACTATAGATTTTGTTTCTAGTTCTTGCAAGTTAAAACTGAATGTCTCAAGTACATATATTGATAACTTTCTCAGGGATAAGAATGCAACGGTGTTAAATTTAGATAGTTGCTACATATATACAGTGCTCTAGCTTATCTGAATGTGTTCTGTTTTGTTTCAGTAATGAAAAATCATGTACAATATACCAATTGTTTTCATCAAATAGTGAAATAGTTTATTCAAATTGTTGGGTCAACATATAAGTCATGTGTCAGACTTTCATAATTTTAGCTAAGTTTGAAGTCATTGCTTTTTTTTTACTTTCCCACTCTTTTTCCTTCTATGTAGGTCTTTATAGAACACAAACTTTGTTGGTATGTGCACTAACATGTGCAAGGTGCCTTCCCAAAAGTTCATACAAGATTCACTTCGAATGGTTCCTCGTAAGTTCCTAAATTGGAAGTCCTTTAGAAAAGCATGCTGGTAATGCACTTATACATGAAACTTAGAACCTAAGGTAATCTCTTGATAAATGTTATTAGGAATAAATGAAGCAGCGCAAAAAATCTGACATCGTCTTCCATAACGAAGATAATTCATATTAGTAAAAGGACATCACAAGTATAGCAACATTGTGTTCATAAAAGATGAAACAAGTTGTAGAAGTCAGGAGCAAGGCACACATTTGAGTAGTGTTATGCATTAAAATGAACAATTAAGAATGGTAATTACGCAAAGCATATACGAGCTAGAGAGATCAAAGTGCAGCCACTTAAGGCACAATAAAGTACGAAAAAAATAATCATAATCATTCTTGATTATAAATGAAAATATGGGTCGGACCAAACGGACTGATTCGAAATTCGGTCAATCGGTCTAGAGCTGGGCTTGTTCTGCTCGGTGAATAATGACAGAACCGGATCGATATTATCGGCCCGCCTATCTCGTTACTTTTAATGTTAACAAGTCAATATTGACCTTGATCATATAATTTTTAATTAAATAAATTTTAATAATAAAAAATATTTAATATTTATTTATTTAATAATAATTATTTTTAAAATTTATTTTTTTATTATATAAAATAAAAAAATAAACTGTATAAATGGGTCGAACTGGACTGTGAAACGAAATCGGACCGAGCCTATCCGGCCTGATTTATTCATTGAGCTCAGATGGGTCCGTTCGTATTTGTACCTCTACTCTTAATATAATAAAATTTGGTTTTGAGGAACACGTCGTTATTGCTATCGGTTCATGCATCAAGATTAATCCAAGGCTGTTTGGCAAAGCATTCTATAAAAGTAACTTATTTACTTTTCATTTCATTGAAATAAGACAAAAATAATTTCTATTTCAGAAAAGCTCCTTTCAAAAGCACTCCTAAACAGCCATGATCGATCTCATAGTGATTGAGCAGCATGCTTACCAACTATTGCTATCATTATCTCTCAATCTTTCATTCAGTCATGTTTTCAAATAATTGAAACGATGCTTTATGGTGCATGACCTATCTGGCAAGACTGCATCCATTCAAGTTTATCAAGCTTCAAGCTTCACATTCATTACATATAGCTAAGCTAGCATATAATGGATCAAGACTTTTATAGAATCATTAATCCACCATATTTGCTAATTGTTAGCGTCTGATGTATGGGTATCACTAAACCATAAGGTACAGTCGTTAAGTGCCCACATTAGCTGAGGAATCAGAAATCCACATCAAGTTTTTGGGTATTGCTTGAACTTTTGATTAACGCATATTGCAATTACTAGATATTATTAGTATATAGCATCGATCAGTTGGTGATGATGTTTATTGTCCATGCCATATTTTGAAGACATGAGTTGCAAATGGTATTTGGTTAGCATCCTCCAGCAGATGATCCAGCATTGAAGCAACTCTGCTACTAGTCATTATGTAATAACCGAAGCTTCATAGATAGATCAAAGTAATTTAGCATAAACATCTCCAAATTCTTAAAAAATTTGTACTTTCTTTACAAGTATGACAAAACATAGACATGGAGTGGACTGCTCAGGCTATTGAAAGGTTCATCAAGGATGCATTGTACCATAGAAACAAAGCAAACAAAAGGTCAAGCACAAAAATTCAATATAGCAATCACTCAAACAATAAAAAGAAGCCAGCACAGAACTTAATATAGTAACAAAGCACCATTTGTATGTCTTTATGTAATGCTCAGAATTTACTTTTACTTTCATAATCTAGTTTTTTTTTATAATAGCAACATGGAAAATCCTGCGACATGACTCGTTATTTAGACCCATTTTCAATGCTATGCTATAATGTTATCTACCTCACTTGTTGTTACAACAAGCAAATCTACAGCTAATACTCTAATAGTGATTTTGATGTATTCACTTCTAAAAAATTAATTTTTGCTTGTTCTTATTGAACTTGTATAAATATGTACCAGATCTGTGCGTAGGACTAACCGTGTTTAAAATGATGCGCACTTTGTGTAGTGTTTCAGAATAATTACTTGAAGCATAGATATGTAGAATGTATATCATATATAAAATAGTTTAACTCAAAAAATTAACTCTGCTAAGGGCTTGTTTCAATTGCCAGGTAGCTTCATTTTCTTCCTCAAAATTTTGAGTTTAGTACTTCACGTGATTTAATTATCATTTTGAACTTCGCTTTTACTTTTACACCGAATTCTACTTCCATCAAATTACTTTAAATTCTATTTTACATGTTTCAATTATCACTTCGAATTATACCTTTATCAAACTATACTTCTCATCAAAGTCTACTTTAGACAACTCATTTTCACGAAATTCACTTTCATGAGATTTCATATTATTGAAATACGCCCTACAATAGTCTATGGGTTTAGTCAGGGAATACTATGAACATTCTCATTCATTACATTATTGTTTTATCAGAACAAATTAAAATTTAAACTAATATTGGAGGTGCTTATAAAAAGTAATTTTCTAAGATAAAAAATATTTTTATTTTATTTCAAAAAATGAGCTCTTTTTTTACCTTAAAAAATTAATAAAAATATGCAATAATAAGATCTTACAATGTAGAATTTTTTATACTTTTTAAAAATTTAAAATAAATTTTGTAAAATATTATAAAATTTATTAAAAAAAGGAGTCGAGATGCATTCATTTTTCCAAGATGAAGTTGAAAAATTAGAAAGTATTTTTCGTAAAAGCACAGTCAAACGCACCCATTGTTTAGATAAGTGATACCAATTAATAAAAGAAACATTTAATCTTAAATAAATAATTTTACAATTATTAGTTAGATTGTGGTGTTTAGTTAACAATTGAGAGTATACTAATCATAGTTGTCAAACTCAGATCGGACCATTCGGGTCGATCCAAAAACCGTCGACCTGGACGATAAATTAGTGCGGATTTGCAAAAATATCGTCTGTTCAATCGGCCCGCTTCAATTCGTTCTGATCCGTTTTAATCCGGTCGATCCGCCCGTCCTGGTCAAACTGAGTTGAATGAATAAAAAATTTAATTAAAAAAATTTAAATTGATGATATTTTGATGCAAAAATAATTATTAATAGCTTTATGTTGAAAGATAATATGTAGTTAAGATTTTATATTTAGATATGATAATACAAACATATAGTTAGTTATATCTCATTTTTAAATATCAATTGTTAGTTATTTTTTAATTTTATATTATAAAATATTAAGACTTAAATATGTATATCTAAAAAATTGGTTGTCTATTTTATAATTTATCTATTATATAATTTTATTTTTTCTAATCGTATAATTTATTTAAATAATTTATCATTATAAATTTTTATTGTTATTATTATTGTTGGTGGTGGTAATGCTATGGTAATATTTTAATTTTTACTGTGATTATTGTTGCTGTTATTATTGGTGATACTATTATGGCAGTAGATATTTTGTCTATAATTATTATTATTATTAGTAAAAAATAATTAGATTTTTTGCAGTGATTATTATTATTATTGGCCGAAAAATTACGTCAACGATGTAGTCTTCTCGCTCCCGTCGACGCTTTAATATTATTGATCCGACGGATCAATATGAAACTCATGATCTGAATAATTTTTTTGTTCGACGTACTGTTCGATTCTTACACTATGATACTAACTAGAGAACCAAAGCGAAACTTTTTTATAATAAAAGCCAAACGAAATTACGCTGAAGAATTAAGTACTACTATACAACTTAACTCATTAGTTGACTTCTTAGCACAATTAATTTAAATATAGATAGTGTTGGACTTAGTTTTATTCCACTTACGAACAGTTTATATTTAACTTAGAATAAATAAATCACACTTAATCCACTGTATCATCTTTTTACCCACCTTATTTGAAAAGTATTACTTCTATTATGAAATTTGTAACCACTAAGCCTATTTCTGTAGTTTTTTCTAATAATAAATTTGTGATTCTGTATTTAGGATTTTACTTTAATAATGGGAGTATAGAATTGTAGATAGTTGAAAAGAGTCCAGGAGCATTCCTACATGATTTTTGAAATTGTTTAAATAAATCTTTTTAAAAAGTTATTTTAATCGAGTTTATTAAAATAAAATTCTAATTTAGCTTAAAGAAATAAAAGTGTAGATATAAACATTTAAATTATATGCATTTCTAAATATTTAAAATTATTATATAAATTAAACATAAAATAGAAATAAAATAATTACTGAAAAGTACAGCCACATACCCTCTATGAAACGTCCCGGCCGGACTAACAAATGGGCTTTCAGCTATTGTCAATTTGTTCTTGCTGGGCTGGGCCTGTCATCTCTCTTAACTTGGCTGCAGTAGCCAGTCAACTCTCATTCTTAGGGCAATTCCGCCATCGAACAACAAATTCCTCAAAACTCAACTTCATTTCCATTAACAACCTTCCTAATTTGATCGTATTACCTAGTATACGGTTAACATTCCAACGCATTATCGCAAATGTGAAGAGCACCGCTGTCAAAACCGAAATTTTCAAAATTTCCAAAATGTCCCCCAAAAACTTACCGCCCTTAATTTCAAACCGCCCAGTTCTCGCTAGCATTATTTATTTCCCTGTCCCCACCATAAAACCTTTTTCTCTTTTCCTTCCATTTCTATTTTGTTTTCTCTGGCAGATTCTTCTTTGCCCAAACCTTTCTGTCCTTCTCAAAGGCAACCAAGTCAAGGTAGAACGCATTTCTTCTCGTAGATACACTGAAGCTTCTACACTTGTTCGATTTCTTCTCGAAATCCGAGAGTTCGAAATTTATTTTTGTCATTCGGGCTGTTTGATGTTGTCCGATGTTGATTTCTTTAAAATTTTCCGTTATATTTGAGTAGTTTCTTTTCTGGTTGCCCCAATGAACTTATTTTCTGTCTGTAATTAAATGATTTTGGGCTCTTTCTGTATTTTTAATTTGGATTTATCGTTTTGTGTGTGATTTATGTTTAGATGAATTTGGAGTGTTGGGGATTAACTCGATGTGGCAATTATTTGAAGTAATTCTGAATGAAATCAAGCTTACCCGTTTCTACTACCTCAAAAATTCTTGAAGTAATTTGTATGGAAGGGAGTTCCGGAGATTAATTGCTTCCGTTGTTGCAGAACTGCAAGTTGTAAGAGCGGAAAAGTGATCGGAGATGGCTGGTAAGGGAGGGAAAGGGCTTCTGGCTGGGAAGACAACAGCTTCAAACAAGGACAAGGACAAGAAGAAACCACCGGTTTCCAGATCTTCCCGCGCCGGCCTTCAGGTAATCGATTATCTTTCTCTTTATCTTCTTTTTGCTTCATTTAATTGTCATCTTCATCTTTTTATCCCTCTAAATTTCTTCTTTTACTTGCTAAATTTCTTGATTTTTCACGGTGTCCGGACTCGGTTTCGACGAAGTGATAATTTAATCGATGCCACAGGAAGATTAATGACGGTTAGGATGCTTTCGGACTCGAATGGGTTTTCTAATCGAGTTAAATGTTTTTTGTAGGACTCGTGTGTTTTTTAATTGACCGGACGCCCTTCTGTGTTTGCTTCCTCGAACAAGTAAAGTCAAGTAGTTTACCAAAATGCCCTTTTTATACTAGTGCGTTTCCATGAATGTAAACCTTGTGGTGTAAGGGTATATATGGAATTGATTAGGATGAACATTAATGTATTAGCCAGATTACCTGTATTGTCGCTCTTCTTTTTTCTGAGTTTAATAGTCATTAATTTCAACATTCTGACCTTGTGTAAGTTTAAGCAAGTTTTAATGAAAATAAATTTTTCTAAAACTAGATTGTAGAATTATACTTGTTCGGGTGCAATCTAAAATCAATTTTAAAACGTATTTCTTACAAAACTCAGTAACATTGTTTTTGTTAAACCTGCAAATGTTAGTTGTTAGTAAAACGAGTTTTAGGATTGTAGTTCTAGAAACGAATCTTTGAATAAGTCAGAATTTTGAGAAAATTACCAAAATAATTTTTGATTGAAAATTTCCCATGGAAACCAGTTATATGTATACATATAGTTTTTTTCAAAGCTATGATTTATTTGAACAATATATCCAACCTTGAAGTTAGAAGAGAATTGCACAAGGAAGTTATTTAGTAAAACAAATTTGTTAATAATGGTGTATTTATTTTCTTAAGCAATGTTGATCGAGATAAAGTAAAGTGAAAAAACAGAGAGAATAAGAAATGAAAACCAGGTGATTTCACTCATGTTCACCCCTTTGGACGATGAGTCCAAAGAATATAGGTAGAGAATCTTATTTTTTGAGTTTTCTTTCCCCTTGCTTCTTGGCAAACCCAGTGAAGCCTTGTTATATAAAGAAAAGCTCTATTTCTTTGACAATCACCCTAGCAAAATTGTCATTTCGTATGACGTGTTGAATCTTCTTAGAAAATACAAAGCTGGGATCTTTGATGTAGGCGTCATTCTAGCCTTGAGAATTACATTTTGATTTGTTTGAAAACGTGAATTAGTTTGTGTATATCTCTGAGTGGTTGTTCCAAGTTCTTGTTTGGAATCTGATTTTGTTATAGTTTTATGTAGTTAGTGTTCTTATTAGACATTGAAGGGTTATTTGTGAAGCTTGCCTTATTTTAACAGAATTATGCCTCAATTCCTTTTTTGTCCCTTTCATTCTTTTTTAAAGCTTATATATTTGGTCACGTTGTGATATTATGTACTTGTTGACATGGTAATGCTCAAAATTAAGGATACAATAGTGCTAGATACAAAGTATAAATATATCTGCATGTTTTTCACAATAGCATATATGTGAGCAAATATAGATGAAGGAATATGTCGAATAAATAATATAGAAGCATGTTTGGATGTTGTAATGACTGTGTTGCTCATTGACAAGTTGAAATTTAATTAGCATAAAATACTCATCTACTAATTATACATGAGAAAACTTATTGTAGTTCAAGTAAGTGAGTTCCCCTAAATGGAGTACCTATCATTTTCAAGAAAAAGTGTTGATTTTTTTCTATTTGTTTCTTATGATATGTCACTGGATTCTAGATATCCTTGAAGAGTCCGATTGTGGTCATGACGGTTAGGTGTCCAATACGTGTTGGACATGGACTTGTCACTTCGTTAGAAGTGTCCGTGCTTCAAAATTAAGAGCATTAAGGAGTTATTGTTTTTGTCTCTATGCGAAGCTATGAATATATTGTTTGTGCTTCCCCTTTCTCCAAAGGTTTCTTCTCTTGTTTTGTTTTGTTAAAAACGACTTCAAAGCCTTTTTAGATTGGATATTAAAGGTGAGGAATTACTCCCTAAAGCTGAATTTATATATCAGAAATTACTAGCATGTGGTTTTGCATGTGAATTCCTTTAGAATCCTTCAACTGCTGGATTTGTGTTACCTGAACATGCTGTGGCAAGTAGTAGCTTCTTAAGTTTTTGTTCTCCTATGTTGTGTAAATGCCTCTTGGTTCATGGTTTTATCCCTTCTAGTTGGCTACTTGAAAAGCAAGCAGAAACTAAAAAGCAATAGGTTTGAGTCACGTCTGGTATATAGATTTCCTTTGATATGGCACATGTTGGTACAGCTTGCAATGGTACACCAACTTTGATATGGCACATGTTGGGATAGCTTGCAATGGTACACCAACTTGCATATACTATATTGATATTTGACCTATTGTAAAAGGGGAAATATGCTATTCGTTATTTTATTTTGATCTGAGAACATGCTGATGCATTTATGATCTACAGATTTCTAACTCTAAGCTAAAGCATATTCTGTTCTGCAACTATTGATGATGAATTTTATGGTGATTTGCTTAAGTATTTTGTTTTGCAACTATTGTGATGTATTTTTGCGGGGAGTTGCTAACCATAAAGGACTGTTGGATGTTGAATATTACAAGTGCCACTAACCCTTCTCTTTATATGCCTTTTTGTTTCTTGTTTGGGGATAGTATTTCAGTATGCTTGCTCTCCTGGTAAATATCAATCATTGGAAGCAAGTATGACATCTTTGTGGTTTTGTGAACAGTTTCCTGTGGGTAGGATCCACAGACAGCTGAAGGCTCGTGTGTCAGCAAATGGCCGTGTCGGTGCAACTGCGGCTGTGTACTCTGCTGCTATTCTGGAATACCTTACTGCTGAGGTGCTTGAGCTGGCTGGCAACGCAAGCAAGGATCTCAAGGTCAAGCGTATAACTCCTCGTCACTTGCAGCTTGCCATTCGTGGGGATGAGGAGCTTGACACACTAATCAAGGGTACCATTGCTGGTGGTGGTGTCATTCCCCACATTCACAAGTCTCTCATCAACAAGTCCTCCAAAGAGTAGACGGTGCATCTGTTTATCTGACTTGACATCATCTGAGCATGTCTTCTCTTCTTTAATCAACTGTTTTACTGGATATTGAATGTTAGTGTTGCTGGTTTAGGATGTGTACTTATGTTGATAGCTGGTAGTGAATTGATGCTTAGGTTTTTCATTTCTAACTGAGAACTAGTCCTGTATGACAAGTTGGTTTAGTTTAGTGTTTGTGTGACTGAAATTTAGTGTATTGTTTAACCCCAATGTTGGATGCTGTTTACTGATTATTGGTACCTTCGAAATGAGAGCATGGATGTGGTCTAGCTAGACAGGTCTGGTTATGTGTAGTAGCAAGTGTTTGAGTTGTGCTCTTTACCTTCATGTTCTCGTTTACAGGCTACTTTGTGCATTGTCAGTAGGAGTAAGCTTGTCTTGTTTTGGTGTTGGTAAGGTTATGCAGGGTACATGGTCAAGTTATACCCTGTCTTCGTGTGGTATTTTCCTTCATGCAATCTGGTAGAAAATGAAGCAGTAGTAGGTGTTTGTACATTCCATGCAAGCTCTTTTGAACAAAAGGATGCAATGCTTTGCCATGTATTCAGAATGCTAGGTCTGTGGAGTTTTTTATTTGATTTGTGCAGTGTTCATCTTTTTTTAACATCAAGGATAATAGTAAGTCTTCTGTATTATATGTACTAAATGACAAATAAGGTTCCAATTGATGTTGATGCTATCCAAATTACCTGATCTTACATTTTGTAGAACTTGATAGCTTTTTGTACTCCTGTTGGAAGGTTGACTTATTATTGATGCTTTGGAGTTGCAGAGTAAACTTTTGATGTTGGATATCCAGTTGATTCATTCGGATATTATCAAATGCTCTACAGGTTTGTGCTGAATGAAATATAATGAACTGTATAGTGCGGTAGTGAACGAAATATCCACTTGATGTATGTTGGATATGCAGTTGATTCATTTGGATATTATCAAACCGAGAGTTGTAAATATGGGCGGGTTAGTTTGGCATTACCTGTTCGGGCCAAGTGAACCGGCCGAACCGACAATGTTTGGTTTCTACAGTCGAATTAGGTGGCTCGGTTCAGTTACATTTGATGGTTTAGCTTTATTTGTTTATTTATTTTAATTTTTATGTTATATAAAAAATAAAAAATAAAAATAATTTTAAAAAATTATTTATTAAATAAAATAAATTATAAATATTTTTAATTATCAAATTTCTTTTATTGTCAACGGTATGTTGTTGAAATAATGAAAAAATCTCTAGGTGGGACGAGCCATTTGGTGGATCGATAAAGTTGGTCTTATATTGCATAGCTGATTAAGTCAGCTGATGGACTAGTCCGTTTAGTCTTGTTTACATTTACAACTTTATTATCAAACGCTCTACGAGTTATGGTGAGTGAAATATCAAACGTTCTACGGGTTTGTGCTAAGTGAAGGCGCATGTATCACTCAAATTTTATTTTTTTCAAACTAATTTTTAATATAAAATAAAAACATTTAAAATAATTTTTTTATCAATTTTTTTTCAAAATTTAATTTAAAATTTATAATTATTACAAAATTAATATATACAAATTTATTTTTTATTAAAAATTTCTAATTTAATTTTGTTCAAAAAAATAAGTTTACTTCAAAGTAAATACACTGAAAATAAACGCTCTACGTGTAAGGACCCTGTTTGTTCGCGTAAAATGCGTTATTGGATAGTGGTTCTTCACAGTTCTACTTTGGGTCCATGGTCATCTGCCTTAAGTCATTGTTTTAGTTTTATTTGGCATTATTTTCCCTTTCAAAATGTTCTTGACATTATTGTCTATCATACCTGCAAGTTCTACGTTTCTGAATTTTACTATAGTCTGGTGTCTACCCAAAAGCGATGATGTTTTAACAAATGATCCTTCTGCTCAGTGTCATTCTTGTTTGACATGGTTTTATCTGTTGGAAATGTAAATGGCTTGTCTGCACTATGTATTGAACGTTAGCTATACTTCAGTTATCTTATCCTGCAGTTCTAAGATAATACTACTTTAAGTAATTATTTGATGCGTCAGTTTTTGATGTGTTTAAAATTGCTTATGAAATAAAATTTTTTTAAAATAAAAAATATTTTTTTTGAAAAATAAGTTCTATTTTTTTAATTTCTAAAAAATAATAAAAATATGTAATAAAAAGATCTTATTATGTAAAATTTTTCTACACTTTCTAAAGTTTTAAATAAATTTTTTAAATACTTATAAAATATGTATTAAAAATATAAAATTAAAAATTAAAAAATTTTATTGAAAAAATGGAAAGCCAAACGTACTTTTGTTTACTCTTTCTAGTAAATGAAGTCTTTTTATTGAAACTAGAACGTACCTATATTAAAGTTTATACTTATTCGTAACCTTTTAGAGTTTGAGTTGCTCTATGACCCGTCCCATTCTGCAAATTCTTCTAGAGTTCTGCTGAAGTGGGTTACAGCGCCACTTCTAAATTCAATTACTTGAATTCCAGGACATAGTTCCATCTTCTTTCGAACTCATTCCAACCGTATCGTCCCTAATCTTGACGCTTGATAGTGAACTCATTCCAACCGTATCCTCCCTAATCTTGATGCTTGATAGTGTAGTATAGTATTCTTTTGGAAGGTTGCAAAGATTCCACAGTATACAACAACATAAAATTCTTGTAACTTGTAGCAGTACCTCAAGTATCGTATCTCAAAGTTGCATTTGACTGCTTATTGTTTTTACATGTTTAGTAAATCAAAGGCTAGTTCATAGATTTCACTGGATTTGTAACGGGGAAGGTATATCGACTTTGAATCCTTGGAAATCCAAAACTTCTGTTACTATGCATATGATTAATCTTGATTTCTGTTATGGTATCTTTTCAACGCAAAGTGCTTCACAATGACAATTGTCAGAGTTGATAATATCAAAATTAGAACAGTCTCTGCATTAGTGTATAGATCTTATGATAATTTTACCGTCTTACAGTTTTATATATTTTCATTTATTATGATGTACCAGCGTTAAAAGACAGCCAGTAAATTGCGGACAGTAACAAACAGAATACTTCAAATATGGAGGATAACTATGAAAACAAAGTAGAAACTGACCAGAGTAAAGGAAAAAAAAACTGCTTAAAGTTCCTGTGAAACTTTGTTAAATTAACTTATTTTAGTGTCTATGGATTTTCCACATGTGCTGCTTTCCAGAGTAATTGCTTCTTCTTGCTTCTTCAGAGTAATATGGCCTTTGTTTCCATTATTTCACCCATATCAAATAAAGTTGTTATGAATCTAAATCACCCTTGAAAATATTCCCAACCACCGCACATGCATCAACTGGTGGTTTGGTTTAATTAAGGGGCACAGAGATTTTTATCTAGGCCACTACAATATAAAAGATAGGTTATTAGTAGAAGCTTGGCCGTAAGGGAACATTAAAAACAAACAAATGACAGGCTTGCTCATTCAACATTCTGTTTGCTTACGCTGTAGTACATAACAATGTCACATGCATTCAACAAGCACTGCTTTTTATATATACACATATCAAGTATGTAACTTCACCTTGAAGGTTTACGGGGTTGAATGCATTTGTTTATCCTATTGGGTGCAGAAAACCTAAGATTGAATCTAGTAGGCAAAAATTCAGTATGACATCACTAACACTGTTGACAGTTGCTATCACATGAATGAGTTGCATTATATAACAACAACAACAACAAACGACAACAACTGCAATTACTTAATTGCTTTGATCCATCTAATGATCTATTTTTATACATTATTTTCCCTTGCCTTGCACTTATTCATCTGTTAGACTGCTCTGTTGAATTCTGAGTCCTGATATTCAGGAGTTTAATTCTCTTCTTCGTTTTCATCTTAATCCAAATTAATGTATCTGAAAATCTATGAACTTCTCCCATGTGAACTCGGCACCCTCAACGATGAAAACAAACACCCTACTCGATCTGAGTTCTTTTATCCAAATTTTCAGAGAAAGAACTCAATATTTTTTCCTTTTGTACCCACAGTTCTATGCAACAATATATAATAATTTTGGCATTAAGAAAGAGGGGATATCATATGATGTAACATGGGTTGAGTGCTTCAACCAAAATTATCCCTTGTCCTAAATGGTTGTCACTGAAAGTTGTAAAAAGCAACACTGGTAAAAGAAGCAGAGGGCAAAACAAGAACGGTTTTAATGCTAGGAAGAGAACAACGCAGGATAGGGCAGTGCAGTTAGGTCTCAATACTACCATCTCACCATTTCTTATTAGGGTTTTCAATTAATTAGTTTCACTTCGTTTTTTTTCTCAATTTTCTATAAAAAGATTCGTTTTAGGTACTATCAACTAAGACTGATGTTACAGATAGTCTTCTTCAACTACACATGGTCCGCTGATTCTTCCAAGCGCTGAACTAGGCCTTCAAACGTATGCAATGCAGTTCTCCAAAAATAGAGGATGAGGACTATCACAAGTAAGATGAATTATACACATATGGAAGAAGTTCTTATGAATGTGGTCAGTGGTGTGACAAGAGTAACCCCTGTTTTGAGTAGCTTAAAAATAAGATTATAAAAAAAGTTTTAAGAAATTTTTGTATATTTAAAAAAATTCTACGTTATAATTATTCAATAATGTATATATTTGTATCTTCTAAAATTTTAAAATAATTTTTTAGAGCGTTATGTATGATTAATCAGTTAGTAGATATTATTGAGAATGCAAGCTAGGGAGGAATTGTTTACATATAAAAAATCTTTTGCTATCTTATATTGCTAATTTGTTAAGGTTTATATATATATATATATATATATTCTTCAAATCAAATTGAGGCATGATCGTAAAAAGAAATTGGTGTGATAATACATACTAGTAAAAGCTTGAAGGTAATTAAATTGCAAGGAAACTTACGCAGCTAATTGGTCGACTTAATTGAATGGCCATGTGGAATAATAGGAATTAGTAAGTTTAGGTGAAGAAGAACCATTAACAGTTTGGTCATATGTAGGTCTAATTAATCCCCAATTACTTACGTAGTTTAATACAACAGTAGCGATAGCATAAAGGGGGTCATGATCTAAATCCTAGCCAGCCTACAAAGCGAACAAAAAGAATGTCGACAAGTAAAACCAAGAAGTTGACCTTTTCCATGCTAACAACTTTTATTTGTTTAGTTGTTTTAGATGACGGTCTATGCTATTGAATATGATGAACATTGTGATGATTAGGACTTAATAGTAATAAATGCGACTTTCCTACTTAGATAGATCTTCTTATGTTGTATTATTATCAACAATTTTTGCATAAGGAACTTGGTCGTAGGTCCTACTTAGTTGATTATCAAAATAATGCTTCATATGATGGCTTTTGATATATGGTTTCATTAAATCAAATATAACATATATATACTTCAAGAAGATCAAGAGTTCAGGATATGTTGTTTCCTCTTGGTGCAGTTTTTTAAAGTTATTCACATCTTGAACTTAAATTTGTGGGAACATTACGCTAGGCAAATTGGCTTGGCTTTTTGTTTTTGTTTTTATTTTTCTGGTCAGGTAATTAACTTCAGCTATGCACACTTAATGCTACCTAGAAATTACTAAAGCTTATCATATAATTCAAAATGGAGAACTGGAAGTACTCGTACAAGTTCACATTTTATTGACTCAAAGTAACTGAGAAACAAAACTTAAGAACGAACATAATTATGTTAATCATTAAATTGTAAGTTGATCTTCTTTTTAAAAAAAAGGATGGACTTTGATTTTGATCACAATCAATTAAGTGGGAGGCTTTGAGATATGTTAGATTTTGTCTACAGAAAAGACATATGATTCAACCAGTATTAGCCTAACCGTAATTAACCTAATTCTGGCCATCATGTACAAAAACTCTGGCACTTGAAAAACAGGACAATATTGCATGTTAGCTCTGCCAAGTGGCCCCAGAATTTGCTCTAGTTAGCTAGTAGTCTAAACTATGGACTACTACAAGAGACGAGAGATCTCTTTAAGAGCTCCCATGTGATCATTGCTGATTGATTCTGCAATAAACCTTTAAAGCTCTTTTACAGAAAATGCCAGAGAAATCATGGACATAGCAACAGAAAATTAACAGGTGTATCTAGCTAGTACTGTGGATTTTCTCATGAAAGGTATATTTCTAAGCTTTTTCTGTATTGTTTTTTCAGTTCATGTCCTTGGCCAGTAGCTACTAGCTAGTAGGGGAATGTGTGTGATCATGAGGTCAATGAATGAGTGAGTTGAAAGAAAGAAAAGATTGACGTAAGGAATGTGCTCCATCCATGTCATGATCAGTCGGTGAACATGGCTGAGGTATTTCGAGAACATGGCCGACTGTGGCAAATTATATAAACTTGCTGTATACACTCATGGAGAGCCCTGCCATGCCATGCATGCCAACACACATTACTTGTCTTTTTGGAATCCGAATTGAGCAACGTGTGTATACAATAATCCTTTGCCTCTCTTTGCCTCTCATGTAATATCTATTTTTTAGTGTCTAAAATGGAAAGAATTTGTTTCTAACTCATGTAATTAACTAATTATAAAACGAAATAGCGTAATTAAATATAACTTACAAAACAACACCTGTATGAACAAAAGAAATAACCCATCTCCTAAAAACTTTAGATAAAAAAGGACTTACTTAATCAAAATTTACAAACATTACTGACTAAAAATAAAATGTTAATAATGCACATTATAGCTTAAAAATGAGTTTAATCTCACATTATTCATCTAGTATTTATTCGGTCCATTTATATAGACTTGACATCTTTCTTTTTTGTTTTAAATTTTTAGATTGAAAATCAATATCTATATAGTATGAGAGTTCATATATACACCTCCAGGTTCGTTTGTTTCTGACATTCACGTCTATAAAGTTGTGTGAGGATGAGCGTTAAAATAAAATCTCATATTCTTCGTATTTATTTATATAGTTTAGATAATTATTTTCTTCATAGTGAATTCTAAATTAGAGATTCAAACTTTTAATTAATATATGGAAAAATTAATAAGAACAAATTAAAGGGTCCATCCCATGCATGATAAATATCTTAATCTTCCAATTTGTTTTTTCAATTTTGATTAATGTATATTAAAACAAGTGGTAGCTGGCTAGGAAACATGCAAAAACAAACATCTTATACGTGAAAGGAAGGAAGTAGCTAGCTACCAGTAATTATCTACCACATTACGTGATAAAAATATGATAACAACATATAAAATGTTGGTTTTTCGTGAACTATCCATACGTATGTCTTCGCCTTTTGCAGCCCACCTCCAGTCGTCTTGGTCAAGCAAAAAGGCAGAAGATAGATAAAGCGCAGCGTACAGTAGTGCTCATGAATCCCTTAAACTTTAGGTTACTTTTATTAGCAAAGCGCATATAATATTAAATCCTGACCAATTTGAATATTAAATATCTACTCCATCCAAAAAAGTTATTAAATAATTAACCGCTGAATCATACTTACCACAGTACCACGTTCCCCCCTATAATTGAGTTTTAGCACGAAGAATGCTTTGGCCTATATAGTTAACAACCAAGTGGAATTAATACTAGCCTCTCCAACTTGAAAGTTATGAGAATGCATGTAGCTGGCCTTTACATACATACTTCCGGCGAGCACAACTCATACATAGTAAGGATGGGAGTTCACAGTGGCAGTGGCGACCAGGTTGTAGGCCCCTAAGCCAGCGAACCTTGCTGTGCCGTTGTCGGGCGACTCGGGCCCCCTTAGAATGCGGTTCACATGATGCCTTAGCTTGGCGCTAAAATGGAGTTTCAAAGCAAGTTCAAATCATAGAGAGGGATAGGTCTTTGCTTCTTAATATGAAGTCCTTTAAAGAATATCTACTGCATGCATGTTAATTAGTCTGCGGCTGCATTATGGGAGCTTCTCTCTCTTATACTTCTTCTGTGTTGAAAGTTTATAATGCAAGGCTGCAACAGCAGAATGGGTCACCTATGTGGTTTCGTTGCAATGCTGTAATATAGCCATTGGCCAAGCATTAACAGTACTGGGTCTAAGCTTATATACAGTTTGTATTAAGCAAATGTTGGATCTGAAACAATTTTGCTGATAGCTAGATTGTAATAGAGACTAAAGCATTATGAAATTCGTCCAGCCCATTACAAAATTAAACAACATTAATAAAAATGTTTTTTCAATCAAATGATGGCATGCATTTAATAATATTCAACAATTCTTAACTGCATCTGTTTCCGAGATAGTTGGTAAGTTTATAATTAATGTGATTCCTACACCATTTTTCTACGCTAGTGGATGTCCTTATCGATCACAGTAAGTGGGCGCTATCAATTGCGGGTTTGCTAATACTGCGGCTAAAATGCGCTATCCAACGACTGGAACTTCACTTCTGTACCTTGATATTAGAACTTGAAAATCCACTAAAAAAATGGGTAAATAGAATCAGCAATCCTAAACAGTCCATCACCTTAAGTTTTTTCATGTTTTGTAAGATGTGGCCAAAGGTTGACTGGACCTCTCTGAACAAGCTTCAAGCACGCTCTGTTTCGGAGATGGTTTAAAAGATCGTTAAAAATTATTTAAAATAAAAGATCATTTAACTTAAATAATAATTACATTTTTAGTTCAAAAATACTATAGAAAAAAGTTAGAACTTTGTAACAAACAATTTATGTAAATTTTTTGAATATTTGAAAGAATTTTTAATATTATAAAATGTTTTTTAGAAAATTTAAAATTTAAAAATAAAAAATACTTAAAAGGGACAGCTAAATGATTCCTAAAGCCAACAACTTAGACAAGACAGCAGTGGCTGTCTTACTGCAAGTTAGGACTTTCATGAGAAAAGCAAGTTACTCTAACGTAGTCAGATTTCGTCCGGATTGATCAAATCAAACTAAAAATTGGCGATCCGGCCACAGTTTTAGACCGAGTCAGTTGATCATTGATTCATATATAAAAAAAAAAAAACAAAAAATCTTTCGGGCGCAAGCTAAAGTCGATATCAGCGACGGACGTTTTCATCGCATGCTAGTGATCCCCACCACTAGCAGCAATAAAGAACGCAACGAGCTCAACTGAACTAAGCAATTCAATGAATCTCTTGATGATCGCCAACGAGTTGTTCTTTCTCCACGTAGGGATTGATGCTTCGGAGCAATTAGTGATCGCATGCACCGCAGATTCAACTGTCTCTAATTCATCAAACTAGGCCAGATCGGATTTACCCACAGTGAGTTCGCAGACTATATGATATAAGAACACCGTTAAAACCACCTTTTCTGCTATGGGCTTATCAAAGCCTGATGAAACCATCAAGCATTGAACTGTTCAGTAACCTTACTAGTGACTACAGCGGTGGTGAGATGACTGTTGGTGGAGATACAGTGAAATGAAAACAGAATATGATAATAATACAATGAGTTGATCTGCTGATGGAGAGATAGTGAAGCGAAAAACAGAACACGATATCCAACATTCAAGTATGACGAAGGCGACTGCTTTGAAGAAAAAAAGTTTGATTTATTTTTGTTTTTGATTCAGTGAGTCGGCCCGATGATCTGGGTATAAATCAGTGACCCAGCAGTATTTCATGGAAGCTACCTCTCCCTATCTCATACTATATTTAACTTTTATTTAGTAGTAATTCTTACGAGTTTGTTCAATGGTAGTGGCGGAGCTAATTACCCAAACACTAATCAACCATAAATTAGCCAAAAAAAAATAAAATATCCCAACTTTCCCTGAGTAGGCGATTCTAATTACATAAGATGCGTTATACATTGAAGATAATATTAATGATTGACAATATATATATTTGCTGAAGATAGCTATCTTGTAATATTATTAGAAAGCGTACCCGGTTTACGGATTGAAATAAAATGTTGATAAGCGTAACCGTGTAAAGTCGTACCTCAATGAACCTTTGAAGGTGTTTAAAATAAATTTTCTTTTATAAAAACAAGTTATTTAAAGGTTTTTAAAAAACAAATTATTTTAATTTAAAAAATAATAAGAGAAAATATATATTTATAATTTATATCTTTTTTATTATTTTCTACAGATTTTCTTTAAATATTATTTAAAAACTTTTTATAAAATAAAAAATAAAATAAAATTAATTATTAATAAGTACTATTAGTTGGTGTCTAAAGGTGCTTATAAACAAATAATATTTTTATTATATTTCAAGAAATAAATTTTAATTAAAAAATAATAACATTATGTGATAAAAAACCTTATGCTATACAATTTTTTATATTTTTTTTAAAAAAAATTAAATAAATTTATTATAAAATATTATAAAAAATTTATTAAAAATATGAAGTTGAAAATTTTAAAAGCATTTTTATGAGAATCAATGTCAAACGCACGCCTAAACGACACCTGAACTTGTTGGTACTAATCTATCCATGTTGCATGTCTCGTCTGATTTTATAATAATTTGTCTGAGAAATAATTAGCCAGACCCCCATTTTCCATCTTGGTCATGGTCTGTTCTTGTTCAGATTGGGATCAGCGGTACTAGGACTAGGAGATAGTAGTTGGAAACTATTGCAGCATTTCTTCTTACACTGGTTCCTTCCGTATACATGCATCACATGATCCATGAATCATGCTTCTGCCATATTCATGTTGTGTGTCCCGCTGTCTCAATATGAATAGTTACAATATTTATTATGCATCACGTATTTGAATAAAACACTAGTGTATTTAAATTCATACACATGCTTCTATGATAGGTTATCCCTCATTGGCAAAAAAAAAGAGGTAGAAATGTTCTAGAAATTCTACCATGCACGAAAATGATTTCGGTATTTCTACTAAAAATATTTAAAAAGTTATTCAAAATAAATTATTCAAAATTTATTCAAAATTGTTTTATATATTTTCTTATTGTTGCAGTATGTATATAGCTACTTTTTGCTTTGTTTTTAATTTTAAAATTTTATAAAACTCTAAACATGAGACTGTTTTGTGCTATAAATTTTCTAGTTTGTCCTTTAGTTTTGCAATTATATTTTTAAATATTTTACGCCAATTAATTATAAGAATTCTATTCGGAATACAAATGCATGACAGCAGGAATTTTGTATTATATACTATCGCAAATTATGTTGCCCAAATTGGTTTACACATTAACTCTGTACTCGGCACTTAAAATGTAGCAAATTCTCAACTTTCAGTTTGTCGTGGAGATGTTCTCCGTAAAACGTAGTACGAACCACCAAATCACCAATCCATAGCATATTATTGCGCATTAAATTCAAAATTTTTGTTTAATTATACAGAATTTATTTGTTGAATTTAAACTCAAAATATTTTTATATTTAATTTAATATAAACTCATCAAAACTTTTTCTAATTCATTTTTTATTAAACTCAATTAATTTAATTCTCCAATTGCAAATCTCCGTAACCTGAGTCACCAACTGTAATCGAATTACCAGAGCAATAATTCATTCACCATCGAAAACAAGAAAATGTAATTATTACTATGAACGAACGAACGGTCAGTTTTGCCAATAGAATCCCATTGAACCTATCACTAACACCCATAACAATAAACCTCCTAGCATTACTACTACAACAGCAACTATTATATTTAGCTTTGACAGGCATTCTTCATAGCGCACTCGAATGAATATAAGTCTATCATCGACTGACCAAACAATGCAATGCAGTGATTCAGCAACACTGCAATCATGGTGTTAAGACCATTAATACCTATTATTTCTATCACTCACTAATCACCACTTGTAGAATTCTTTCAGCTGAAGTAGGGGACCGTCTTATTCTCATTCTCCGTTCTTTTTCTTTATATCAATCGGTCAAACTTTCCCCGCCTCCCTAAGTTCCCAACTTTTACCACTGCTTAAGTCATCCTCCGAGTCATACATATTGCCTGAGGATTAATATGTGTAGCAGTGTTTTTTTTAAAAAAGTTATTCTAAAACGAAAAACGTTTTTATTATTTTTAAAATAAATTTTATTTATTATTTAAAAATAATAAAAACAATAAAATTTTAAAGTTTTATAAAAAAATTATTAAAAAATATGAAATAAAAAATTAAAATAAAAAATAGAAAAACAAAACCAAAAAGTGCAAATGAAGGGGGCGTTTGATATTACATTTTTTAAATATTCATTTTCTATTTTTCTATTTTATATTTTTTAATATATATTTTATAATTATTTAAAAATTTAGAAAGTGTACAAAAATTCTACGTAGTGAGATATTTTTATTTTTTTTTTAAAGTAAAAAAAATAAAACTCATTTTTCAAAATAAAAATAAAAATACTCTCCATTTCAGAAAAATTTTATTTTATAAACACTACCAAACGCCCTCGAAATAAGATTTGTTTCGATTTTAACGAGTCGGTCGGTTTGATCGTGTTGTAACCTAGGTTATAGATTTCGTTCTCAATATCAGTTTTCTATGCAACAACAAAGTTTCAGATCTTTGGGTATCGAATTCAAAATTAGGATTTCGAGTTTCTTAAAAGTAATCAACTAAAGTTTTGTGCTATTTTAGTTGATAATAGTTGATATATTATACGGTTATATGACTATAGAAAAATGTAGAAATTTTAAATTTGAAATTAGATACAAATTAAAATTATCTCGATCAAACCATATCATTGTATAGTTCAAAATAATATGAAACCAATAGTGAAATCACTAATTTTATTTCAAAAGGGACTTTATTTTTACTATTTTTTGTCATTTAAATTATATTTTTCACTAATCTATGAAATAATTAAGTATTGTTGAATCTTAACAGAATTATAAGGATGATATCAGCTACAATTAGATCAATTTGACATAAATTATGCACGACGAGTAAAATAAGTTTAGTTACGATTGTTATTATTGTTTAGTTAGTTTTTAAAATATAAGGTCGATTATATTTGAATTTTTGAAATTATGAACTAGAAAATTCATAGAAGAATAAAGAAAAAAAATCTCATCTTAAGTAGTACTTATATTTAAAGTGTGTTTATTTGAGCTTGAATAATTTACTGAAAAAAATTACAATAATATATCATTAGAAATAAATTTCATTTATATATCTTTTTATAAAGAGCTATTTTATGTTTTTAAATGCAGCTAAGATTGAGCTTAATACTATTTCTTTAATTTAAAAAGTAAATTCTAAAAGTGAAAAAATACTTTCTTATACTTCTAGCCTCTTTTCTTATCCGGAGGAAACAATAGCCTTTCGGTCTATTTCGAACAAAATGCAAGTGTTTCTGGCCGAAACCGGCAACTCTAGGCCGAAATTTGGATGGCAGCAAAAACAGGCCGAAGTCGGTTTCATGATGGGCTGCAGCCGAAACGTTCGGCCGAGACGCAAACCGTGGTTTTAAGTGAGAAGATTCGGTCTACCGAGCACGGAATCCTAAACAATGGTAAGATGGAGTCGTTAGAGATATATTGCGTTAAAACGGATAGAGTAAGGCTAGATCTGTCATTTGTGGATCCACCGCCGCTTTAAAAGCCTTGAAGCGGGAGTTGCAGCAAAGCGAGTGTAGCACTGCTACTGACGCCTCCGACTGAACGCGAAAAAGAGAAGGGATCCAGCGAGACAAACGAGCGTGTCCAAGAAGTGAGTGAGGAACTGTGTGTGGGGGGATCTAGGGAGAGACGGAGGGAATAGTTCACCGGAGAGATGGGTCCGGTGACCGCCGGCATTGCTGCGTCGGCAGCAGTGGTTGATGAGAAGGACCTGGAGAGACAGTTTGAGAGACAGATGGGTTGTATGGCTGGATTCCTCCAGTTATTTGACCGTCACCAGATCCTTGCCGGAAAACGTGTTTATGCCGCCAAACGCCTACCTTCTTCTCCGGTACGATCTCTGTCTCAACTCTGATTGATCTCTCTTCTTTGTTTTCGCTATTTGTTTACTTTTTCCGTGATTCTTCATTTTTCCAGATTTCTGGAAATGTTTGATAGAAATTTCCCCTTGTTAACATTACGTATGAATTAGGCTGCCGGATCGAGATCACCGTCAGAGATGTCAGAGATATCGGCCGCGTCATTTATTAAAGAAGCAACTGAAGAATGCCCTTCATCGCCAGAGAGGGAAACTACTGCCCCAGCAACAGCAGCCGTAGCGGAGGAAATTCCATCACGGCCATCGATCCCATTGCCTGTGTTCGACTTCAAAGAAGGGATGAGATCCACATGGAAACTTCGAGAAGCCCCGCGGCTTTCACTCGACAGCCGAGCCATTGTTGATGCCAAGGGCAAACTTCGGCCACGCAACATCCGCACTCCACCGCCAGCAGCTGCTGTTGATGAACAAGACCAACAGCGCCGGTCGCCTAGTGTTGTAGCCAGGCTTATGGGTCTTGAAGCTCTTCCGGGATCCAGCTTAGATAACGGAGAGACGGGAAAGAGTCCGCAGCTCCGTCGATCTGCATCGGAGTCCCGCGTGCAGCGAGATCTTTCCAAGGTTTTCGATCCGACGGCGTTCCGCAACCTTCCTCCACAGCCACAACCGTCCTCATCCGTAGGAGAGATGGATGGATTGTTTCGGTCACGTTTACAGAGTCGCGAAATGAAGCCGAATCCTACAATGAGGACACCGGTGGCACCGCCTGTTCAGCGGAGGAATTTCTTCGAAGAATTCTACCCGGAACCGAAGATGAACGGCTCTGTATATGGCGAGGTCGAGCGGCGGCTTCGAATGCGCGGCATTGATGAACCGGCGCGCGACCTCGAGACATTGAAGCAAATACTTGAAGCCGTGCAGCTCAAGGGACTACTGCACTCTCGGCCACACGATAACAAGAATAGCTACAACTATGTAATCGATGAAAACAACCGACCCCGAGCCGGAGACCGCGACAATGCGCCAATTGTTGTGATGAAACCTGCTCCAAAGTCTCCAAGAAGGCCAGTAACAGAATCTCCACCACCGCCTATGAGATCTGGGCCTTCACGACCACCGCAATCGCCAAGACAGCAACGTAATCGAGCTGATATTGAAAGAAATTCGATTTCCAACAATGGGCAGCGGAGGCCTGTTAGCCCAGTTGGATCACCGGCGAGGAGGAGACCTGGAAGTCCTGAACCACAGAAACATATTCAACCTCAGCGGAATAGAATCAACAAAGTGCAATCTCCCCGAGCAAGTCCTCGTCGAACTGGACCTGATTCGGTTACCGTTCGTTCTCGGAGAAGCCAGAGATTGACGGCTGAGATTTCTGTTGAAGAGAACGACGACGATGTCATGTCTGTGATCTCAGAGAGCAGCTACAGCACTTCTTCCCAACTTGATTTCGATGTAATTCTTATTATTCTTATTTTATAGCTATAATTAGATTTACACTGATTGCTTCTGTGAGAATTGCTTATTTGATTTTTGGTTAATTGCAGAGGTGCAGAGTAGAGGGAAGGAACTTGCTAGAACGGTGCGATAAGCTGCTGAGCAGCATTGCGGCTTTTACCTCGGCAGAGAAAGTTACCGCGGGAGACCAGCAACCAAGCCCGATCTCTGTTCTGGACTCGTCTTCTTTTCTCTCGGAAGAGAACTCGCCTCCGGTCACCGCTTCCAAAAGGTCGATTAACTTCAAAGGTAAGCTTACCTCCAATACCAATTCACGAGCTCACGTCCAGCGAGGAAATTTGATTCGATCACGTGGACGAGAGCTGCCGTGTTCATTACAACGACTGGACTTGAATATATTTACCATTTTATCCTTTGGTTGTTGCTGATATTTCATTTGGTGTCTTCTCAGATCAATTGGAAGAATGGGAAGACAGATGGAAGGAGACGGTATCAGCAATCAAATGGAAGTCCGGCGAGAGGCCTGATGCCGAGGACTCAGATTTTATCTACGTTTCCGATATTTTCGGGGCATATGGCTGGCATCGGGAGTTGAACTCGGACCTTTTTTTGGATCTTGAGAAGAGGTATCAAGAGTTGGACTTGCATTTATCAGTGGTCCGTCGCCATCTTTTGTTCGACACGGTGGTGGAAATCGTAGAGGGGAAGAAAAGTGTATCACCTTGGGATGCTTTTGCATCCAGCACATGCCGTAAGGATGCTGCTGGACCAGGCCTACTACTGTATGATGTTTGGGTAGAGTTGCGGAGAGTTAAGGAGAATGCACCAGCAGATGACCTGAACGAAGTAACTAATTTGGCCATCACCAAGGACATGGCCAGTGATAGACTTTGGGAGACTCCAGCTGTGGAGCTCTCAGAAGCTGTCTTACACATCGAGCGGCAGTTGTTCAAGGATCTAGTTGCTGATGCAATCAAAGATCTCGCTGCTGCTGCTGCTCGAAGAAAGCCACAATCGTTGCCACCACGTAGGAAGCTTGTCTTTTGATCTTTAAGCTGCTGTTCCCTTGCGTAGTGTTCTAGTCAAGTTTTTATTACTACCAGCAAATAACAAATGCTGCTGTTTGGAGAATGCCATTCAGGTTTTTCTTTGTTTCAAATAGGTACGTCGTTTGCTTGTAAAAGTCATGCATGACAGTATAATTGTCCATAGGGTGGGTGATCCCTTGACAAAATGGAATGACGAATGATGATTTTAGACACTTGACATATATTTCAATTCTATTGATCGCTGAATTTTCACCACTTTTAACATAGCTGATGCATTGACAAAAAAGCAAACATGTTTAATAATTTAATACCTGTTGATAATAGAGAGTTTTCTGTGTTTTTCAAAGTTTTGAATCTGAACTATGGAAGGTTAGTTGCAATATATACCATATACCCTGGTCGTCGTTCTGGTGACCTGTCTATTCGTATAGAGTTCTTGGTTCCTAATAGCAATTCTGCGTACAACTCATTTCCTTATTATGAAATTCTGTAAGAGTATTTTGTAGAGCCAAACAAGATTAGCTAGATTAAACACATGCTTGCTTGTTGATCAATGAAAAAGCAATGCACAAACTAAGCAACCTAACAGAAAGCAAACTTCTTCAAGATTAAGCTTTTCCAAATACAATAACAATATATTTCCCTAGTTACTACCTCAGCTGCTTTTGATTCCTTGATAGTTGCTACACACACTGCGGACGGGCCAGGATGAACTGGGCCCTGCATCAGAGGCAGTACATGTGATAGTGGGTCTGTCCAAAGACCAACTCTTTTTTAGCAGAGAGCAGCAGGCCAGCAGCAGCTGGATTGATTCTTTGGTTGCATCGTTGTTAGGGAGGTGTTCATCAGCATTACAATCTACTGCATCATCAATCTATCTTCATCTTCCAGGCGTTTGTACTAGTTGGCAGGCAGAAATTCAAGGCGATGCAGTTGGTTATGACCATACTTTGGTTTACTTGGATGCCTTCCAGTCAGGTCGTTATCCGCAAGATTGTTTGTGCTACTTCTCTTCTATCAAGGTTATTTTAGCTGTTCTTCTATAGCTCACTTCAAATTAATACAGTAGACTTGAGGGTAGAGATACTGCCGGATTTTAAATTTTTTAGAAATAAACTTATATTATTGTTATTATATATATATATATATATTATATTATATTATATCGCATAATTTAATTATTTTATTTAATATAAAATTAATAATTTTAAATGAGAACAGTGAGTGTATTTTGAGAACGCACTTCCAAAAAGAAGTCTCTCATTTAGAAAGAGTTTGGCGCTGCTTAGATTATTTTTATTTTATTTTACTAAATTTTTTGTTTCTAAATAAATTTTTTATAATATTTTAATTTTTTTAAAAAATTGAGGTATATGACTGATTTGTATTTTATAGAATTATTGTATCTATAATTTTTTGACATAAACAAATTAAGTTAGTTTTTAAATATTAAAAAAGCTTTTCTTAAAAACTCAAAATTTAGTTCAACAATCCAAAGGATTCCTCAATAGCGTTACTATTTCACAACTAAAGACTCCGGTGTTATTTACTGCACTATAGAAGTAAAATCCTAGATAGATATTGGAATACTTTGGCAAGCCAGTAAAAACAGGAGCTCAATGATTGAATAAAAATCCTCCGAAGGACCAGCGGTCCGTCCATGTTAAGAAACCCGACATTGCATGTTGGTGCAGAACTACATCCATGATCCATTGCCAACTAATTCATTCATCACAGTGTTGAACTCAAACAATTTCTGTGCTCAATTGTACAAATTGCATTTAAGCCAGTCAGCTGATGACTGCACTGCTCTTTTACTCAGCGACTATGGCCCCAAGTTATGGACCCAATCAATCAAACTCATCAATAAAACAAAAGAATCATAATCAGTTAAGAAATGGAAAGGACCTCTCAAATTCCCTTCACTTCACAGATTCAAAGACTGTGGGTAAGATGGATTCATCATATTTTTGGCACAAATTCATAAGTGAATTTTGTCTCTTGCTATGATAAAGTTACAACTGGAATGAAGACATAGTTCAATAGAGTAGCTATTCAACTAACTCCATTATTGACCGTATATTAATTTAAGTGGCTGTTGTTCGTAGGATAGTGCTGAATAGCTTAATAATGGACTTAGCAGGAGAGGAAGGATAACTCGTACTGTACTCTCATTTTACAAATAAGTCTCGTATTTGCTATTTCATAAAAATTTTTTTGATGTTAATTCTCTTTTGAAATATTAGAATGAGAATATAGTTTACAGTAGAACTATCCAAAGATTCAAAGAAATCAATTTTGGGGTTATCCCAAAAAATCTTCTGGTAGAGGGATAAGTGATCCCAGTCTAACATCACAACAAATTTACCGGAATAGATTTTAGCCAATAACTGCAACCATTACAAAAGACTAGTCGTCTTCACTGATAAAACACGCATTGGTATTCCACTAGGTTTACCATGCATCGTTTGCGATAAAGGGAATAAACGAGATAAAATCGTAAGATCAAGCTACCGAGAAAAAAAATTTCTGCTAACTTAAGTTATTTGAAACATGGGCTTAACGTACAAACCCATAGCAATCTAATAACTATGAACCAGAGAGCTTGGCTCCGGAGGGACAGGACCGAAGTCTGGAACAGACTTGGCTTATTCCTATAATACACGTTCTGATACATGCGGTCAGAGCCTGCTAGCTTCAGAGGCAACTCGGGGCATGGAGGTTCCGGGAAAAGCAACAACAAAAATTAAGGCATTTCCGATGGAGGTAGCTAACGCCGGTCTATCTCGCCGGAGTCAACAAGGATTGCCTGGGTGCTGGACTTGTACCGGCTGTGGGTCCTAATCAGGCCCACAGCCGAGCGGGGCATTCGGGTGCACAACTGCACCCAAGTGTAGCAGGGCACTGCCCTGGGCACGCATTTTGGCGCCAAAAGTACAAAAGGTTTCTCAGAAAGGCACCCGAGTAACTGGCCAAAGTGGCATATTTCTTATTTTAGAATTCTTAGACTTTTAGTTAGTTTTAAATTCTCTTTCCTAGTTTAGAGAGTTATAACTAAAGTAGAATTCCACTTAGTTTGGAATGATCTTGTTATAAATAAGTACATGCCCCTACTACAAAGGCATGGATGATTATCAATAAAATTATTTTATTTTTCGTAGGAATAGTTTAGTGTATCAAATTCACTTATAGTACGCCGAATATTATAAGATGAAAGCAACAACATGAGATTGAGATTGCAATTTGACGAACAATGGCCGAGTCCATGAAGCCACAAATCTTGATCATATTCGATCCTTAAATTAAAAACTAATATTGGGAATTTATAATATCCGTGCCAGTTCTCTGCAGATGTAGTGGCGTCATGCAACTTCGCAAGCAACATTTCATGAGTTAACCTGTTGCTCGTCCCGATTGATTAGTGCAACCTTTTGTCCGAGATGAGTTACCCACCACGCTTTGAGGTGCTTCCAGAATTTCTCATCCATTAAGGGATCTCTAACATCCATAGAGATTATAATTCTAAGAGCACATACCAATTCGTTTAGGTCCAAAGCAAGCAGCTTCCCATGCATTCTTCAGGATTCGCGAAACAGGAGTGATTAATCGAGTCTAAATAATACGAAAGCAACGAGTTTTCATTACGTAACCACCAGACCAACTGTACTGCTGAGAGTGGCGCGCAACGCATGACAACTATCTGAAAAACTGTTGGGAGATTTTCTTGCGATCACCTTTCAAGCTTTCTACGCCTTCACTCAAATTCTGAAATCTTAACTGCTCCATATGCATATCCTCTTCCGTTGTACAGTCCATATTACTCGTACGTTCTGTCAGTTCCCGCAACGCCTTAGGCATCAGTTGACCGTCATCGACCATAGAGGAAATAGCAGGATCAATTGCTACAATTTTTGCCCAGATCGCCTCCTCTCCCTCCGTTTCTAGAGAATGCATGTCCTTGCTAACTTTAGTGCTTCTCTTAAATAGTCCTTGTTAACACTTCGACAACCCAACTGAACATTCTTATGATTTGGATAATAGAATGAAACTTGTCCTTTTTCCCAACTTCAAGCTTCTAGCTTGCGTTCTTCCTAAAAAGCTTTTGCAGTTTCTCCAAAGCAAACTTCAGGACGTCATCACTTGATAAATTGGCATTCTCACAGAAGCTTGTGCCATCGGTATTCATGATTTCTCAGCCCAGCTTCATCTCCATTCGCAAGGCTGGGACCATAGGCTCAAATTCTCCTGGTTTCTCCAACAGCAACTGCTTCTCCTTCTCCGATTCCCTGTCGCATGCAAGTGTTCGCAGTTTCATGACTATCAAAAGCAAGCAGAAAAACATAAGCAACACAGCCTCAATCTCTGCTGGCCTTCTTCTCTATTGGGGCCGACAATGGACTGTTGACATCTTGCCACCTACGGCCACGGGTTGCAGGAGTTTACATTTGGTGCAAAAATGAGTTGGATTAGTTTCAATAAAGTAAAACTAAAATGAGAAGCAGTCTATATATTAGAGAGTTTAAAATTCATAATGTATTTGTCGGCATTAAAATCAAATACTTATTTTTAAAGTTAGTTCTTTTTATCCTGTATTTCCTAAATAATAGTATTACAGCTGTGTTTTCAAACTCTAGGGAACTGATTGTAGAAATCCCTATACGTTATGTATGCAGATTGGGTTTAAAAATCTTGATCTTATCTTCGTCGGTTGAAAGTCTAGAAATCGTTACTTCAGGATCCAACTACGACTGCCTACTTTTTTTTCCCCTTTATTGCCACAAGCAACATCAGTTAGTTATTCTACGCTGCCAGTCAGTCGACTTAGAAAATTTAGATTGTCATAGATAGAAGCATCCGGAGATTGATCAGAAGCATTATATCAACATGCCCATTCTTAGAACATTTACACTTGAAAGTCTTAGATGCTGGGTGTCTGAAAATTTTCGCACCAAGGTTGTAAGTATTGTTACATGATAAATACGAGTAATGCACTAAAATTCATGTGGATGCACGCAAGATCAAAGCCTTGTGGTGAGGAAATTACAAAGATTTTTATCTTATGATCTCTCTTAATTGCTACCTGGCAAACGACAGTACATGCGTCTTTTATGAGTAGTTGCAGCGGTAAGGGTATAAGAAGCATTACATCGACCTCATTAAGGGTCTCTGTAGGGTGAGACATCTGACACTGAAACAAAATATTGTGGATGTAAGTTTAGTTTTGATTTTTACCTTAATATTATCCATGGGGGCAATGCCATCCATCTTTTGTCAATAGAAAGTTTATTTTGGATTTAAGGTGTGCCCGTATGTAGGTTTTAAGGTTTCCTTCCTCTTGGCTTGCAACAATTATAGGCAGGGCCAAAGAGGTGAAAGATTTGGGAGGGTTCACTTTGCATAATCTTCAGCATCTACACCTTTGTGCATTTCAAAAGAGTAGAGAATGTGTGAAACCAATATCTATCCTTCTCAAGAGTTGCCCCAACGTAAAGAACTTTGTCATAGATTTTGTGAAGGTGATGAAATTATATTAAGTCTTCATACAATGTTTCTTTTTACTATGTCAAGTTGATTTGCTAACTGGATAATTGGTTTGACTTTAAATAAAATTGGTAGAGTAAATACCAAATTGGAGCATCACACCATATTCAAGATGATTGGAGGAGCTTCAGAATGAAGAATTATCTGGTGGAAGCTTTGATATTGAACTTGTTGATCTATTACTTTGGACCATGAAATTGTTGCATTCATTGAAAGCATATTTATTTGTGCAGAAATGACTAAATGATCCTTAAAAAGTAAATTTTTAAAAATTAAGTTATTAAAAATTTAATTTGTAAAAATAAATTTATTAAAATAAATATAATAGTCTTTCAGCTGTGATTTTTTATTAAGAAAATCAATTTTTGAATCATAAACATATCTTAAATATTACGCTATAGTGACTTCTTTTTTCAAAATTAAGGTGGAGCTCGCTATTCCAACAGCCTCTTCAGTTACCAAAGTTATCTTTTTATATCAAGATTAGTTTTATAAAAGTGAGTTTTATAAAATTAAACTTTCATAAAAAATAAATTAAGATAAAACTAGAGGGTTGAAATAATAATTAAAAGAATAAAGTTAAATTTAAAGTTATACTTTAATAAAAATAAGTTTTAATATGAAAGTAAAAAACGGAGCTCGGATTGATATTGAAATATATGATATAGCCAAACTTCAAATATGGAGGAAGTAAGTAAAGTTTATTGTAATTGAAACTTACCATAAACTACTTGTCTCTTAGAAATTAAATTTATAATTTTCCTAAATATGTTTTGTTCGGCTGTAATGCAAGTAATATATCTACGTGTACATTTGTATAGTTCTACTTATAAGTATGGCCAAAACCGTTCTGTCTCGACCGAGAGTAGTGGCTGGTAATTTAGATTCGTGGATTGGTTTCGAATCGATCTATTTAATAATCGGATCAAATTTATTCAATTTTAACCCAATTCATGATTTATACGGATCAAAATTGTTTAACTCTAACCTAATCCATTAATAATCGACTCATTTAATAATTAAAATTACTAATTTTAATTCTATATTTTTAAAATTTAGCGAAATTATAAGATTAGTTGTAATGAAAGTGCACGATATTCTTAATGACGAGATATAGTGAATGCGAATAAAAAATGTGCATTCTTTTGTATCTTCATCGATCCTTAAAATATCCTAAATAAATTTATTATTATTATTTTTATTTTTTAAAAATATGTGTTGATATCTGAAATTTTATGATTATAAGTATATACTAATAATTTTGATAAAAATTTTAATAAATATAACTATTTAATAAAATCTTGTTAAAAACTTTTATATGAAATTCAAATTCGTCATTACAGAAATACCTACATAGTAATACTTTCGATAATATTATAATTCTCATCTTACACTATTTTACTAAAATATATAAATAACAATTAATTATAAATACTATATAATTTAATAATTTATAAATTACTATTATCGAATATTTTTATTTGCCAATATTTTAATATACGAAAAGAAAAAATCAAATATTATTCCTTCAAAATATAATAATTCGAATTGGTGGATTAATTTTAGGTTAATCTAGGTCGACCCATTTAATAACAGGGTCTAATTCGTTCAATCCTAATCGAACCCATATATTTATACAGATTAATATTTTAACCCTAATTCTGATTAAGTGGTTCGATTTTGGGTCGTATTTTCGGATCGGATCATATTGCCACCTCTAGCTGAGAGGAGATTGGTTGCGGCGTGGTTTCGCTATCAACCCATTTCGGTCCAGATTTGCTTCTTGGGTCTGAAGCAGACTGAAAAAAAGTCTATATGCATAAGCACCAATACAAATGGAAAAACGGGCCGGGCTAAACGGGCCAGCTTGTGGTTCGTTAAATAGTGGCAGGACCGGTCCGATGGGCAAGACGGGCCGATTTTGCTGGCCCATCGGACGGCCGCCCGTCCGGTACTGTTCTTTTGACCGGTCAATATTGATTTTGATCTGGTCAACATTGACCGTTGATCAGATAAAAAAATATATATTAAATTCTGTCATGATGGTCAGCATTACGTTATGCTGATGTCAGCATGACGGTTGGAGTGGCAGCCAACGGTAATACGGCTGGCTGCAACGTTAAAATTTTCTTTTTAATTCAACTTTTCACCTATAAATACATCATATTCTAATTCATTTTTCACACAACTTTTTCAATTCACACAAAATTATAAAAATAATTTTTTCTTACTTTATTTTTTAAATACACATTTCTTCAATTCTAAAAAATTTTCTATCCATTAATCTTGATATGGATGACTATGGCATAAACGACCAAAATTTGGAAAAAATAGATGTTGCCCGTATGGAGAAAAGAGATAATGTTCTTCCTATACAAACAAGAAGTTTTCATCAAAGATGTAACGAAAATCCTCCAATTTCAAGTGTTAGAAGTAGTTCGGCTTCAGGATCGATATCGACAACAACAAAACGTTCAAAAGTTACAACTTCTGAAGCCTGGAACTATTTCACTGCCGAATATACAGTGCTAAGTGATGGTACTAAATCAAAAATAGTGAAATGTAAGTTTTGCAATAAACTTTTAACTGCTAATTCTAGTGCAGGTACTCGATATTTAATAGCACATGGTAAAAAATGTGCTTCTAAAAAAGAAATTGCAATGGAACCTTCACAAACTCAACTTCAATTCAACACGGATGGTTCGGTAAGTACTTGGTCTTATGATTGTAATGTAGTTAGCGAATCTCTTATCTGTATGATTTGTGCTATGATTTACCTATTAATTTTAGCGAGTCATCTTTTTATGAAGAATATATTAAAAGAGCATATTGTCTATAATTTTAAAAACTTAATAGAACAACTACAAGAAGCGATATTATTATTATTATAATAAAATGCGCACTATATTAAAATCTGAATTAAGTTCATTAAATTTTTCTATTGCGTTAACATTTGATATTTGGAGTGGTAGAGCTAAACAAGATTATTTAAATATTGTTGCATATTATTTAGATTCACAATGGATTATGCAAAACAGAATTATTGGTTTTAGACTTATTGATTCCACACATGATGCTAAAAATATTTCTGAGCGCATTATAAGTGTAGTTAAAGAATGGGGCATAAGCAACCGCATTGTCTTCATCACCCTAGATAATGCTTCAATAAATACCAAAGCAATTCGATTCTCGGGATAGAGCTAAGCTCATACATGGGAGAAATTTTACTACATCAACGTTGTGCTTGCCATATTATCAACTTGATCGTACAATAGATATGCAGCTGGTAAGTGAACAGATTAATGATATTCGCATTGATATTTTTTGGATTACTAGTTCAAATCAACGTTTAGCAGAATTTAAGAGATATTGTATAGCAGAACATCTAAAGCCCCGAAAGTTCAACCTTAAGATGCCAGTAAGATGGAATTCTTCTTATTTAATGTTGAAAAGTACTTTAGATTATAAAAATATGCTTATAATTTTTTATAATATAAGGATGTGTAACAATATATTTACTGAAGCTCATTGGATTATTGCTGAAAAACTTGTAGAATTTTTAGAAATTTTTTATGATGCTACTGTTTTATTATCTGGTGTTTACTATCCTACTTCTCCATTAATTTTGCATTCAATTCTTAATATAGCTACTATGCTACATTCACATATAACAGATGAATTACTTGGACCTATAGTTACAATAATGACTAAAAAATTAAAAAAATATTGGTCTGATATTCCTCTTTTATATTGTTTTGCATTTATATTAGATCCTAAATTTAAATTTGTGTATTTTAATAATATTTTTACATATATTGGTATGTATTTAGATATTTTTGATATTCAATTACAAATAACTAACGCTCGTAACAAGCTGTATGAAGTTTATGATCTTTATGAAGTTAGGTTTGGTAATTTGTGGAATCAACAACAGCAAGCGGCACCGGCACAAATTCATCAAAGTAAGAAGAAAAAACGATCAATTGATTTTTGATCTCCGTCAAGCCTGGCTCAAGTTCAACACCATCTTCAACTTCAAGCAGCATGCAATCTTCTTCGGACTTGAACAAATATTTTGAAAGAGATACTGTCACTGTAGAAGACGATGAAAACCCAAAAAATTTTAATGTTTTGAACTGGTGGAAGACACATTTAACAAGATATCCAGTACTCTCTTAACTAGCACGTGATATTTTGACTATTCCTATTTCAACGGTGTCTTCAGAATCGGTATTTATTTCAGCCGGAAGGATAATTGAAAAACGCAGAACACAACTTACTAGTGAGATGGTTGAAGTGCTAACTTGTTTGAAAGACTGAAAACTTGTAGTCAAAATAATGCAGTATACAACTCACAATGAAGACCTGACTGAATAATTTTCTGAATTATTTTTAAATAAAAATATTCCAAATACAAGTTCAAATGTATAATTATATACATATTACAAATTTGTAATAAATTTTTTATATTTAATAATAATTTTTAAAATTATTTTTTAAACTTTTTATATTTAGTAATAATTTTTAAGATTACTTTCATTTTTTATATTTAATAATATTTATAAATATTATTTAAAATTTATTATTTAAAAAAATAAATAAATAACAAGCCGATGGGTCGGGTCCAAAAATTTACATCCGGATCGGGCCGGGCCGACTTTCTTATTTGGCACGGGCGGGTTGGGCCGGCGCACCTATGAGCACCAATTAAGTTGGGAACCAATATTATTAATGTTTTTTATTCTGTTTTTCTTTTTGGTTGCCGGAATTTTCTATTTCATATTACAAAACTTTAGAATGTGGTACAAGTTATATCTTATATCACCAACAGTAATCTAATAACGAATAGCATTTAGAAAAAAAATTCTTTAGTTTATTTGGTAGGGAAAAAGAATCCCTTTAGTTTATTTAGAAGAGTCAATATTACACTAACTATGAAACGTGTGAATCTAGTATTTAATTCATATACAATATTAACCCATATAAGTTAAGATTGAGAAAATCTTGGGTCTCAAATATTTATCCTAATTAAGTATAAATTCTACAAAATAAACATTAAACTTAATGTATGGGCTTATACTTGTACATTTACTTCAGCCCACTACCTTTTGGGAAGATTAGGCCTGCTTGGAAGTGGGCAGTCTACAGGCCCCAAAACTAAATCTGAGGTTAAGATAGCTTTGAAAATTGTTTATAAAAATATTTTTCTAAAATTAAAATTATTTTTTTATTTCGAAATTTAAATTTTATTTCTTTATCTAAAAAATAATAAAAAATTCTTATGATTATATATATATATAATTTTTAATTTATATAAAATATTATAAAATATAAGTTAAAAAATATTTTTTGAAAAAGAACAGCGCTTTGGTTGTTACGTATATTAGGACTTAGGAGGGTCTGACTATTCTATTCAAAATTTAATAAAAGTCGTAATTATCTCTAGAACTTCTTCGTCTCTCTCTCTCTCTCTCTCAAATCACAACTCCAAGCTTTCCAGGATTATCCAATTCTCAGCAACTACTCTCCATAAAGTTCAAGTCTCTTTCCGATCAATCAGTTTTCGTTCTTTAAACAAACTTTTTCTTCCTCTGTTCTTCCTCCGTCACCAAACCTTATCTAATCAATCAAAAACATAAGGTCTAACAATCAGCATGGTATTGACCTCAACGGCGCCGTCCATCGACAACACGCCGCTCTCCGCTTACATCCATGACGATCTTCTGTGGCTCATCGAAGACCATCTTCTAACCCTAGTTGCTAAATACCCTTCTTTCTCACTCTCCGATGACGACTTCACACACAACGACGGCACCACCGTTCGCTTACTCAACGTCACCGGTGTGCTCTCTCGACCACAATCTTCTTCCTCAGCTCCATCGATCCCTCTAACCATATGGTTGCACCAGAACTACCCATACCATCCTCCTTTGGTCTTCATCTCGTTACCTTCGGCTTTCGGCATTCCCAAACATCACCCTTTCGTCGATCCTGACGGTGCTACGACGTGCCCATATATAGATGAATGGGAGTACCCTAAATCTGACCTCTCCGGATTAGTACTCAATCTCATTACCATATTTGATCTTTGTCCTCTCTACCCATCGTCGGCTACTGTTTCTAGAAGGGATGAGCTCGTGGATGAGTTGATATGGAGAGTAAGCTGTGATTTGACGATGGATAGAGATCAAGTATCCGACAACGCGGAAATGATCTTCGCCGTACAATCTGAGCTTCGAGATCGAGAAAGCAAGATTTCTTCAGAAATAGCAGAGATCGAAAGGGAAAAGTGGAGTGTCGAGGAATCTCTTTCGAAGATGAGGATGGCAGGTGATGAGCTTGAGGAATGGGTAAACATTCATAACGAGAAGATTTCATGCATTAACCTGGGTGACTTGTTAGAAGGAGTTGACACAGAGTCTCGACGGTTGCTTGATAACGAAGCCGTCGATCTAGCGATCGAAGACGCACTGTATTTGATCGACAAGGAATTTTCGGAAGGATCGGTTGGATTATGCGAATACCTGAAGCAAGTTAGAGGATTGTCGAGGGAGCAGTTCTACCATAGAGCAACGGTTGTCAACTTGCAGGCTAATAGTCACATACTAATTAACGGGTGACGTGATCTTTCGTTTTATTTGTTGAATTAACTTAACTTGATGATTTTGTTTTTTCCTTTTCATCAAACCATATACTACTGTTAACGTAAATAAATTTATTTCAACTTTGAACTTACAAAAAAATAATGTGATAAAATAATATCTACAAATATTTAATAGAATATATTGAGCATGCAGCGAAAATAAAATTTATTTATTTTTTGTGTGAACCTAGTAACCATCATCAAATAGAGCAATATTTTCATCAACACTCGAAGCACAAAAATTATCATATTTGCAAGAACATCAACACAAGTAAAATATATGAAAACTTTTCCAACACGAGGAGAAAAAATTTACGGCAATCAATAAATTTTTACTATCACAATAATAAGAATACATAAATTCTTACTAGTTAAAAGTAGAGACATATAACTATATATCTCACAATTCAACAATCTTTACAAACCGTAAAAAAAATTAGAGAGATTTTACCAAAATTGGTATTTTCACAAATACGTACAGTTTCATACATAGATAATTTTGAAAACGATCTCTACTGTTTATACTGAAGAACTGTTATTCGAAAACACACTGATCAAATTTCAGCTCAATCTGAAATCAACTCAACGTCCATCCGGTATTTAATCAAAGTGGACAATAAGACATCTTTTATTATTATTTTTTCTTCTTGTTCTTAGTGGCTGCTGGAATAGAGTTACAAGACAATAAAAAATTTATTTAAATAACTAAAAGACAACAATACTCTTAACTCTTTATATGAGTTTTAATCATATGATTTGGGCCACCTTTACAAAGAAGAAAAAATCCTAACAAATTTCTTTCTTTTGAACTATGTGGAGAGAATCGCCGTGCCGACGATCAAACGATAAATTTCAATATTTTTTCTCGGTAGTATGTTTGTTAACATATCAAAGCTGTAAATCTTCTCAAATTCAAAAAAGTTGTCATTAAAAGCATCTCTTAACCAATGATATTCATATTAATATGCTTTAATATTGCATGAAAAGTAATATTCTTACCAAAATAAATTGCACATAAATTATTACAAAATAACACATAACACTGTTCCTTATACCGAGGTTCTGAATAAATTTTTTCAACTATAGCAATTCCTTACCAGCTCCAGTTGCTGTAATATATTTTACATCAGTCGTATAAAGTGTAATACATTTCTGTAGTCTTGAGTGCCAAAATACGGCTCCACCTGAAAATATAATCAAATAATCCGAATTAGAATTTCAAAAATCAACATCTTCTATTATATCTGAATCTATATAGCCCACAAGCACTAATTCTTTACTGTATTCCAATACTCTATTCTCGAATTTGACACAGCTGCTAACAATACCAACAGTATAAGTAATATCTGGTATCGTGCACACTATTTCTTACATCAAACTTTTTATTGCTGAAATATATAGAACTCTATACATGTCGTCCTACTTTTGATCTGTAGAAAGACATTATTCGACGCTTAACTTAAAGAGGGTAGGAAGAGGAGAGCTAACCTCCTTAGCCTGATTCATATTAAAATTTTCAAATACCTTGTCAATACATTGATTGTGTGACATATATAATTACTTAACTACTCTGTCTCGATGAATCAAAATAATAAGAATTTATTTTGCTATCCAAAATCTTTCATAGTAAAGGATTTAGTCAATTGCTTCTTCTATCTATCAATTCTGAAAACATTCGTGCCAGCAATCGACATGTCATCAACGTAAAGTAACAATATAATAAAATCATTATCAAAAAATTTGTAAACAAAAACATAGTGAGTAAAAGTCATTTTTAGGCAGGTTTGCTCTCCCATAACTGATTCAAGCTTTTTATACCACTGTTTTTGTGCTTATTTTAGTCCATAATATTTTTATTCAATTTGCACTTATAATTGTCTTTTTTTTTTACTCGAACTCTCTGGTTGCTGTATATAAATTTCTTTATCTAAGTTAACATGCAGAAAAATAGTCTTCACGTATGTCGGCTCAATTTCCAAATCAAGACTAACTACTAAATTCAGAACCATATATATAGATGCCATCTTAATAATAAGAGAAAAGACTTCATTGAAATCAATATATTTCTTTTGCCCGAATCCCTTAACAATCAGTTTAACTTTGTAACGTGGTTGAAAATAATATTATTCTTACTTCACTCTGTACACCCAAATATTCTCTAAAACTCTTTTTCTCTCAGTTAATTTCACTAGCTCAAAAGTGATATTTTCATATAACGACTTCTTCTCATCTTGCATAGCCTCAAATCACTCTTTATCTTCAACTTCCATGGTCTCTTCATAACATTTGGCTCTCCTCCTATCAATCAATAAGACATAGTTATTAATATAATAGTGAATGAAAAGCTGTTGGTTTCTACTAAACTTTTGAGTAGAATCTCTATGTTGTTATCTCTAATTGCACATATGATACTAGTGACTACTTCTGAATAATATTACTCACCTCAACATGTGTAGGCATATCAATATCACTTATATCATGTTGATTATTTCAAACTTATATTTCCATTCTATGCTGGCACATCCATCAGAAAAATTGGATACAAGTCAATTAAACCATTAGTATATTAAGAAACTAGAATATCTTTTTTTTTTAAATATCACGTGTGGTTTGATTCTCAACAAACACAACATATCGGTTTCGTTAAGTTTTTTCTGTACTGGATCATAAACATGTTATCCAACTAGTTCTATCAATAACCGAAAAATATACTATTTTATCTTCGCATTAAGTTTAAACTTTTCATCTTTAGAAATATGTACAAAACCAAACATCCGAAGACGTACAAATAATCATAAGAAACATTTTTCTGGACTAAACTATCTAAAATATCAAAATTTAGAAAAACATATGGTTTGAGATTTAGAACATGCACAATCGTAATCAAAGCCTCGCCCTAAAGACAATTTAATAACTGTGCTTGTGAAAATAAACATCTCATCCTTTTGAATTAGTATTATGTTAATTCTCAGAGCTAAACTATTCAACTGAAAAGTTATATAATGTGTCCTTTGATGTCTAATATTCTGCTCTCTGCAATACTCATCAAAAGGTACAAAATAATCACCTCCATTATCAGTTTTAATGCATTTCAATTTTAAACAAGTTTGTCTTTCAATTAAAGTAAAAAATTATTTAAAGACATCTAACATTTGGTCTTGCGTTTTCAAAATATAGACCCATATCTTTATTAAACAATCATAAATAAAAGTCACAAAATAAAAAAAACCACTAAGTATTTTCGTTTTCATAGGGCCATAAATATTAGAATTTACTAAATCAGATATACTTGACCTTTTTTAAAGAGAGGATGTCTTAAAGGCAACTCTAGTTTGTTTTTCTATCAAACAATCGATATATTTTTTCAATGGTCCATTCTTAATTTTAGAAAAGAGACTCTTTTTGGCCAAAATCCGCAAACTCTTATCACTCATATGACTAAATTTGTTGTGCCAAAGCTCAACCGTAATATCATTATTAACTGAATTGACAATAGAATCGGAGATCTTTATTTGAATCAAATAAAATTACGAACAATTTCTATCTCTAGCCACAATCATAGAGTTTTTAATCATTTTCTACTGACCATCACTAAAGGTGTTGCAATATCCATCACCATCGAGCTTGTCTGTAGAGATCAAATTCAAACGAAGGTCAGAAATATGTTTAACATTTTTCAAAATCAGAATGATACTATTGTTTGTCTGCAAGCATACATCTCCTACTATAATAATTTTAGCTAAACCATTATTATCCATCCTAACAATTTCATAATCATAAGGTGTGTAAGATGCAAAGTAATCCTTTTGAGATTTAATATGAATGGGGACACCATTGTCAATCATCCAAAATCGTCAAGTGATCCGTCATAGGAGTTCAATCCTGATATTTCAAATTTATCATCTACTTAATCAAGAACATTTTATTATTCTTAGTATTTCTAAAATACAATTGTTCAAATTTATTTCATAAAGTGCTTAGCATTTTTTTCATCACCAGCATGGTTCAAAATATTTTATCTACTTACTGTCTAATAAAATCATACATATACCGATGGCTAAATTCTTCAACATCAGTTTTATTTGTAATTTTTTTTCACTAAATATTAGTAGATAATAATCTTTCAAATATAATAAAATGTTTCATTTTTTCCGTAGATAGTAATTTGAACCATTAAAATTAATAATTTTATTTGTATTAGTTTTTATTGTTCATGGTAAAGCATAAATCAACTAAAATTTTTACCTTTTCGTATGAGTTTTAACTATATAATTTGGGCCACCTCTATAAAGAAAGAAAAATCCTAACAGAAAATGCAACCAGTATGCACATTTGTGGGTGTTTAAAAATACTTTTAAAATACAAATTTTTAATATGAAAAACATTTTTATCATATTTTAGAAAATAAATTTTATATTTCATCTCTAAAAATAAATAATAATAAGATCTTAGAAAATATAATTTTTTTATATTCTAAAATTTTAAATAATTATGTAAAATATTATAAGATTTTATTAAAAATATGAAATAAATTAAAGTTATTAAAATAGAAGGAAACGCATTCTTAAACGGCGCACGTGTATCTTCGTGTGCTCATCTGTTGTGAATTGTTTATAACGTCTAAAGAAACAGTGATTGATTATTTGGTGGAGTTGACACGAAGTTTTTAAATGATAATAATATTGTGGAAGGGAAGTGTTCAATGTATGGCAGTTTGCAGTGTGGATATGGATAATATCTTCTAGATTCTATACATCAAATCACAGTGATACACTATCAACGATTACTATAATAACACTTCGATTTTGGAAAGCAACTCTATTTTTAAGTAGATATTTAAGAATGTTTTAAAAAATTTTTAAAAACTTTTAAATAATTTAGTTTTATTTTTTTATAACATTAAAAATTAGTTATAATAGAATTTATTACGTAAAATTTTGTTATTTTTAAATTTTTTAAAATTCTAAAAATTATTGTAAAAATTTATTAAAAATATATAATAAAAATTTGATAAAAGTTTTTTGTATAGCAATTCTAAACTGACACAAAATCTAATAAATATATTTTAAATATTTAATTTTAATGAGAAAATATAAATAATTATACATTAGACTATTTAATTTTCAATTTAAAAGTAGCAAGTTTAGTTTTTTAAAATTTTATTTTATTTTTTCAAAAATTCTACTTAATTTGTTAACAATCTCAAATATACTAAATCTTATCCGACTGATGAGGTTAGCTATATATCTTTTGAGCTTTACAATCCAATTTGTATTATATATGTGACATCTTTGTCAATCCCTCCATCTATAATTCTATCCAAAATATTTGAAATAATTCCCTTTCTTGTATATGTTAATTCGCATTTCATCACTTCATTATCTACACATCTTTTATGCTAAGTTCACATTTTGCATATTCTATTTTTTATCTGCTTAGTTTGTAGTCCCTTAATTCAAGCTGCATATATCGCTCGACTTTATCTTTAACGCAGGTTTTTTTTTTTCCGTCTTATCTAGCAGCACAATATTATCGGTGAAAGAATGCACCAAGCTATCCATCGTGAATGAGTAGTGTCAACTCACCTATCGTTGACACGAGCAAATATCGTGATTGCGATCCTTTATTAAGCCTCGATACACTCTTGTATATATCTTTAATAACATTAGTGTAAGGGTGTGTTTTTATATATCACTTTCTCAAAAATTAATTTTATAAAAGTAAAATTTAAGATAAAATGAACTTTGATAAAAATAAATTTTAAAATAATAATTAACATATGTAAACAAAATTTGGAATTAAAATTGATAGAAATAAAATTAGTACAAAAATAAAAATAAAATTTAAAATAATAATTAATATATATATATAAAATAATAGTATAAAAAACAAAAAAAATTACAATAAAAATATGCCATAATCAATGGTAACATTCTTCTTCCCAAACCATTCATAATATCACTTACAACTTTATCATAGATTTTCACGAGATTTATAAAACACATTTTTAATTTGGCCTATGTCTCTCCATTCTGTTCTTAAGAGATAATTGCTTTTGTTATTGATCTTCCAGGAATGAAAAAAGATTGATATTTGGAAATACAAGTTCCACATCAAAGCCTATATATTCCATCACTCCCTCCCATATAAATTTATTATACGGCTGTCAGTTTCACATCATTGCGTATGGGTGTAGGTAATGCTTTCTAAAAAATTTCATTCTATAAATATATTTTTATTTTTATAAAAAATAAAATTTTAATAATTTTCTAAAGTATTTTATAAATTTATTTAAAATTTAAAAAAATATAAAAAAATTATACATCATTAAATCTTACTATTAATTATTTTTATTATTTTAGATAAAAATTAAATTTATTTTTTGAAATAAAATAAAATAGTTTTATGTTTAAAAAAATTTTCAAGTACTTTTAAACACCCTCATTTTGATGATACTATGCTAAAAAATAAAAAAAAGATCGCCGTTTATATACATGTTGAGGAAATATGAGAGATCGATTTTGAAAATAAAATTTTTTTAAACAACAATTTTTTAAATAAATTCTATTATTTTTATATAAAAAACTAATAAAAATAAATAATAAAAAAATTTTATAACGTAAAATTTTTTTAATACTTCTTAAATTTAAAATAAATTATATAAAATACTTTAAAAATTTTATTAAAATTATCAAAAGAAAAAAAATTTATAAGTAATAGTAAATAGCATCTGAATAAACTTTCTTGGAGAGTTATTTTAAAGTTGATTGTTTCATGTTGTGTAATTTGTGTCTGGCTTTTAGCATCACTAGTTGTACTGTGTAGTTCGATATTTTGGTACAAAACTACATTCCTCATTCATCTCTATATCCTTTTTCTTTTGTTTCGTTTCCTTTTGATAAATAATACTCATATACATTCTTAGAGGTAATGTAAAAGAAAGGACTTTTCTTTTTCGCAAAAAAAAAAATTTGATCGGATACAAGTTCGTTGTTTAGGTGTAGAATATGTACACGGTGTCAACATCATCAGTTGCTTAGATTGGGTTGGCAGTGTTCGTGTCTTAAAATAAATTTTTTTTCAAAAATTTATGGTAAAGTTTACAAAAAAATAAAACTACTGTTTATTTATAAAAAAATAAAAACTAAATAGATAAAAATTATTTTAATTTTTTCATTTGAAAACTATTCAGCAGTGCATAGAACATATTGTGATGTTTTGTTTGTTTGTAGTACTTTAAAATTTTAGTATATAGATTAACTTACAATTTATTGGATTGTGTAAAATATCAACATTGATGAATTAAGATATATAAAAAATGAAAATTTAGTAGAAGATTGTGATGTGCGTGTGTATATACGTATTGGAATAAATAAAATTTTAATTAATTAATTAAATCGTTCCAAGTCGCAGTACACCAAATATGGAAGATCTTCCAAGCTAACAATGACTTGAATTCGAAGTCATGATAACTAAACAGAAGTTTAACGCTTGATGAATCGTCTAGGCTTTTTCTTATTTAATTAAAATAAGGCTCACTTTCATTGAACGCTAACCCCAAAAGGAACTTCCATGGAAAATGCATGCAAGATTTTCATTTTCTTGAAATTGAACTATTCTACACAGCACCACAAATCACTTCTCTAAAGCGCTACTAATTCAATCGTCTAAATGATTTTAAATACATGCTTTCTTCTTGTAGTGATAAAGAAATTAAATTATTTGTATTAAAAACTTTAGTTGATTATGGAGGCGTTTAGAATAGCTGAAAATAATAGCTTTTTAAAAATTTTTTTTCAAAATTCCTTTTTGATTTTATGAAAAAAAAATATTTGTAACTATGTCAAATATACAATTTAATTATATTTTACATTTTTAACAATATTTTATGTAATATTTTTTTTAAGCTTAAAAAGTTCAAAATATCTCTCAAATATATAGGATGCCAAACAGGTCTGCTGTAGGGGTTAAACGAGTACATGCATCGAAAAGATTGTCTAACCATTTGCTAGCGTGAATCACTTGTTACGGATAATTCTTAGCTGCCTTAACAATAGCTCTGTATTGGAACTGTTCTCGTGATAAAGCCCTCACTTGCTTAACATAGTCTTCAAAGGTAACAGCTTTAGCTTCCAAAGCACCATCTAGAGCATCAACAACTTCATCGATCGCTCTGTCGGCAGCTTCGTTTTCTAATAAAACCCTCGATTCCGTATCGGAAGCTTCAAAACCTTCTACTTCATCCGTGGGTAACGGCAACAACCTCTTGTTGTCCTCTAGCCAGCTAAACAATGAATTTCTCTGTACTTTCAAATCTAACGAGGAGATTTCTAAGCCTCCTAGTTCTTTCTCAAGCTCAGTGATCCCTGCAGCGATAGATTTTTCTCGTTCCTGTAGCTTTGGTTGTGCGCTTGTTAGTTTATCGATCTCTTCATCGATTTTTGTTCTCAGATTCACAAAATCGTGGTGCAATCTGGTGATAAGCCGGTCTCGCGCTTCCCTTTTTGAAACTTCCCTCATGGAGCTAGGAGAAAGATTGATACTGTCCTCACAGGAGTTCAAGGACGTCGAAGCATATGGTGGGCACAAGCTAAGAGCCTTCGCAAGGTTGCCCACAAGATCCAACAGGTTGGAATCAGGATAGTTCCATTCTTTTAGATACGGAGTCATTGTTTCTCCTGATGAATTGACGAAGGGATGGTCACGGATGATGATGAATGAAGCATCGATGAAAACAAGAGGCGCATAATACGGGTATGCTTGATGCAACCATACCGTTATAGGCACCGATGCCAAAGACGAAGAAGAGATCAATAGAGGGAGGTTGCCTTTGACGTACAGTAGGCGAACACTTAAACCGTCGTCGTGGAAGTACTCACCGACATGAGGAGATAGCAGGGGAAATCCATCGAGCAAGGCAAGGAGGTGTTTGCGAATGAGCCAACGGAGGTTGCTGTGGATATAGGAAAGGGATTTGGGGCCCCTAGCCAAGAGAGCTTTGGTGATAAAGCTTTTGGAGGAGGCAGGCACCATGGGCGATGTATGAGTTTGGTGATAAGAAGGAAGGAGCCAGCAAAATGATGGTTTGTTCAAAGCAAGAAATTTATTGATTTATTAAGATCTTGATTAACTTGTAGTATGTCTCTATGGATAAATTTAGACAACTCTAGTATTTTATTAGAGATATCGTTCATCATATTCACAGAAACCATGCACCTCATCTATGTAAAACATGTCAAGTCCTATTGTCGTATTTTAAAGATAAAAAGAGAAAATAATTGAACTGTGATGTGAAAATTGCAGTTGATCATTGGCATCAACTTTGGCCAGGATATATTTAAAAGCAGACCACGTAACTAAAGCAGGAAGAAAATATTTACAACTATTGCTTGATCCAGACAGATCGATTATTTTGATTAATGAGGCATAATGCATGCATGTTAATTAACCGCACATTTGAAAACTCGCAATCACTTATGTTTTTTTATTTGCATAAAAGAACTAAATATCTAACTTCTTGTAATTAACGTTTGATATATGAAATGATTGATTGTGGCTCTTGTTAATTTTCACGCATACTAATTAATTGTTTTGACACTTGAGAGCTCTCAAGCAACCTTCAACTTGATCATGTTGGACTGTTATTTCAAGAAGAAATGTGCAAGATCATGCCCCTGAAGATCTCACTTTGTGCAAAATGTGATCCCTTCTTACTGTTATAACATGGGAATAAAGTTTTCAAGGTTCTTATCTCTTGCGGTTCATTCTTAAACAAAACTAGCTAGGTTTACAGATCACCTATAATTGATGATCTATATATGCAATGAATCATAAAATATACATTCTGATAAGTTAAATATGTAAACTTTATAATTTGAAAATAATTATACATTCGTATACCCCATGTATTGCACGTCCATAAAAAATATAGTATTACATAAGTTATTACATGATTAATTAGGAGTGATTCGGACTCGGTGCTTGACCCACCAGTTATCTTGTACAAACAATCTGTCTTAGGAGATATTTGACATTGCTTTTGCCAACTTATCTTGTTCTTTTATTTATATTTTCGTGTATTCTTAAGAAACATTCTATAATATATGGAAGTTTTTAAAGTATAAGTAAATTATTGGTTACAGAATTATTAAATTTATTAATTAAAAAAAAATTTTAAGTTAAAAAATACTTATTTTAAAAAAATTATGTCAAAAATTTACTTTTACTAAAACATTTTATTTTAAATAATTTCAAATGATCCCTTAGGTTATGTAGGAAACCTATATCCAATTGTAGACCTTTACAAAGTGCGTTGAATTCCATTTTCACCTCCATTTACAGAACATGAACTGAGTAGGATAGGCTCAAATTAAAGGAGAAAGAAAGTTCAACTTGATCAGCAACGAGTCCAACTCCTATGAGTCATGCAAACCAAAAAAGTCCACAAAGTCATGGTCATCTTGGTGTACAGCATTTTAATTAAAGTATGGAATGCAACATCTTGCGTCGGCAAGAGCTTACGGTTCCCAATTTGGTTCATGATGATCTCAGTCATAATCAAGCTAGCATATTAAGAAACAGTATTATATTAGTCAGTGGATATGCTTAATATAATCTTCATGACTTCTTTTCTATATCTAAATAACTAGTTGAAGACTTGACCTATTAATTATATATCATTTTGTAATACATATGGATAACTAAGAACTAACTACTCACTATAATTAGCACAATGTTGTACTAATAAAAAGTATTTAGTTTGTTCTTTTTTTATGGGATAATTAGAATACGTTTTTAGATTGAAAGTAAAATGCACCCACAAACATATTCCACATTTATGATAAACGATGCAGCGTGTTATAACATATTTTGAATGATAACATATTCTAATTAGTTTAGTGGTTGAATACTTTCTATTTAGTAAAAGGATATACATTTGATTCACAGTATATATAACTATTTGCTACTATATATTAGTTAAAAAGAACTTACCGAGGATTAATGCTAGAATATCAATTATAGACTTCAATTAATTAAAAGCGACAACATAAATAGAGAGACAGTTTTAACTACTCTAGTAATATGCTATACAAAGAACTTTCTAGACTGAACTTCAGGCTTATAACTAGAGGTGTAAAAAGGAGAGTAGGACGGCCCAATTGACTTACACGGGCCGTGCCAATCTGCTTCGGTTCCAACATTCGGGCAAATTTATCTGGCACGCTCATAAATTTTATTGGTTCATTTTTATTTCTTAATTTATTTTTTTTATTTTATATAAATATAATAAAAAGTAAAAATGTAAAATAAGTTTTAAAATTATTGATAAGATAGAAATAAGATACCAATTCTTTTTTATTTTAAATATAATTTTATTGATCTGATTAACTATCCATATTGATCAGATCAACAGTTTGTTGTTAACCGATCAATATTGACTGATTAAAGATGTACAATAATCGAAGGATAGGCCATCCGGTGGGCCAACAAAGCCAATTTTATATTGCCTAATGTATCGGATCAAATCAGCCTGATTTTTTCATTGTTCACAAATCGGGTGAATCATAATTTGAGCTGTTTGATTAGACCACTAGCCGTCTCATTTAGCCCGATTTATATTTACATTTTTATTTACCACAGTGTCGATGACAATATTCTCACTTGCAGATGAATAATTCATTGGGCAAAATAGTTTTATTCCATTTTTAACTTTTTATTTCTTAAAAATTTTAAAAATCTAAACAATAAATAAATTATACATAATAAAAAATACATATTGTTAATATTATTGAAATATAATTTTCTATATCAAAAATTTTAAAATAAATTTTTTTTCAAAAAAATATTTTAGTCGAAGTACTTTCAAACGCCTCCTATGCAAAATATATAAACTACATCAAACTAAGTCACGAATATTATCCTTTGCTTCTTTCTGATTTGTTATAGATACACCGTGCTTCATGATATTTTTTGAATTATACAATATCTTCATAATATGCAAATTCTAACTATAGAGCTCCTATTATTTGGCATGCATTTTGTTAGTTGATCCGTATGTAACACGTCATGCTTATCTATCAAACTCTAAAATTTCTCGTGCATAAACAAACAATGGAAATGGCAAATAGCCAATTTTTGGGCCAAGCATTAGCTTGCAAAGAAATGGCAGACACGTCGCCAAGAAGCCCGACCAAATGTAAGTGTTTTTGACGCGAAGCCCGACCCATGGAATTGTTAGGCCCATTAGAAACCATTACATACCATTTGAACCCAGCTAAAAATTAAAATAATTATCTTATTTGTGGTGCAACTTTTGCTCATTACATTTTCCTTCTCGTTTGGATCGGAAAAAACAATATTTTTATTGTTTACGAAAAAGAATATAGTTGTGAATTTGCTAGAAGTAAATAGTATAGTTATTTTATCCATTCTTTTTCAAAGTTTGCCACTTAGAAGCATATGCAACAAAATAGATCCCAATCTGTAAAGCGAAAATATTTATACGAAGACTTTTTGCTAAAATTTTCCTGACTTCGAATATTAGTTTTTTAAAGTCACTTATCAATAAAAAATCAATTATAATTTATAAGATGTTTACGTGATTTTGTTAATATTTAGCTAAGTAGACACCAAAACCTAATAATGCTTTGGATCTTAACTCCGCCACCACCTTCATTTATTTTTCGTCAGTTTATCCTTAATTTAGGTAAAAGAGAAAAACATGATATTTTCCTAAACTTTTGAAAGTTTGCTGAGGAAATTAATTTGGGTTGCTGAAATAGTGAAATTCATAGCGACCATGTATCCGTTATGGTCGTTGAAGATGGGTTTCTGCGTTCAGCGACCACCAACAATGCTGACTTGCTGAGTTTGAACAGCCGTTAAGACTTTTTTTTTAATATATTTTTTTGCAATTTTAGAGTGTTGGGGATAGTGGTAGCAATATGGATTAGTGGGTCGATTTTGGATCAATTCATTTAATAATCAGATCAAATTCGTTCAATTCTAACCCAACCTATTAATTTATACGGATCAAAATTGTCAACCCTAATCTAATCTATTAATAACCGGATTAAATTCAGATCTACTCATTTAATAATTAAAATTATTAATTATTAATTATATATTTTTAAGCTTCAGTGAAATTATAAGATTAGTTCGAATGAAAGTGTACGATATTTTTACTGACGAGATATAATTATGTTCGACAAAATATGCATTCCTTAATGTCTTCATCTGTTAGATATTCCTGCAAGATCAACTCAAGAGGGAGGTGAATTAAATTAGTCTATAAAAATTTTCGTTAAGTTTGTAATCTTACTGGCAGAGAGCCGACAAATGTAATGTCAATCTTTGTAACCTCTGAGATGAGAAGAGTTAGTGTGTTTCTTGTGTAAGTGACAAAGAGTAGTGCTCAGGGTATTTAACGTGGTTCGGCAAAATCCCTTTACCTACATCTACGGTCACTCTATCACCAGAGCCAAAGCTTCACTAGACCTTTAATAAGCTACAAATACACCTAGAGCGAAGTGCTTCGCCAAGCACACATACTCTACCGGGTTTTTTCGCCAAGACAATCCCTACCAGCCTCCTGGACACGCCTGTCCCCCTGGCTGATTTGCTAGCACTATTACAAGGTCTAAGAGCTTACACCAAGCTCTACCTGAGCTTCCTTTACCGGTGCATGTAGCACCACCTTTACACTGTAAGTGACAAGTTACAAAAAAATAAACAAGTATTGAGTGCAGGATCTATCTCATGAATGTTGAGTGTTTAATCAGTGATTCAGATGAGATTATCGGAGAGATTGTTGAGAGATTTCTTCAGTATGATTTGCAGCAAGATTTGTTTGTGTGGAGTAGTCAAGTTCGTGACCGGCAGTGGAAGTTTTTTTTGTGTAGAGTGGTAGAGTTCTTGTATGTCTTTGTTTTTGCTTGGATTCTCTCTACTTCTGTTTTCTTTTTGTTCTCTCCCTGTTTTTTCCTATTTCTCCCTACGTTTCCTCGTTGCTGTGACTCCCTTTTTATAAAATATCTTTCTGTCTGAGGAGCCGTTGAGGAACGTTGCTGTTGGTGCTCGGTTCTTCATGTCGAGAAAGAAGTGGTGTTGTCGATGGTTCTTGGTGTGTTTGTTGTGCAAAGTCTTCATGGCATTAAATCGTTGAAGAGATTTGAATTCTTTATAACGGTTGAGTACTTAATTCAGCTAAGCTTCGCTTGAATCTCAGTGGTGATGAGTTGATATGGTATGTCCATAATAAATGCAGTCAGTTTGACCGCTTGACCGATCAAGGACTTTGACTTTCTTTCCTTAATTATTGAGCTTCCCTTTTGTGTGAAAGTGAAGATGATTCTAGCTCTTGTAAATCTTACATTTGAAGTCCTTACATCCGTTGTGAGTGCACGGATGATTTTGAAGGCAAGGGAAACCGTTTCTTAGTTGAACATATAGGGTCTGTCGAAGCAATGAGAAGTCTGCAGATGCTTGATAGCGAAAACAACTGATCAATAATGTGGCCGCATTGCATCCTCTGCTCCGTATGTTGTTCTCTGTCCACTTGATGCGGCATGATAATTGGGTTATTATTTAGCCGTAGCATCCTACATCCCCGTATCTTTGTTCTCTCCCGCTTGGCAGCGATCAAGCGGTGATTGTGATGTGGCCGTGGCATCCTCATCCGTGTCTTTGTCCTCTCATCCGGTATGTAGTAGCATAACATTGGGTGGTCAGATGATGGTTTACATTTTTTGTCTCATAAAATTAAATGATCTTTGTTTGTCTAATCCTGCAGACTTGTTTTCAGATTATTAGTCTTATATAAATCATAGTTCTTAATTCTTTGTTATCATCAAAATTATCCTTATATTTCCAACATCATCGATCTTTAAAATATCCAAAAAAAATTGTAATTTTTATTTTTTGAAAATATATGGTAACAGCTGAAATTTATAATTATAGATACATATTAATAATTTCGAAAAAAATTTTAATAAATATATCTATCTAACAAAATTTTCATAAAAAATTTTATATGAAATCTAAACCGTCATTAAAAATACATACATAGTAATACTTTAGATAATATTAGAATTTTCATCTTACACTATTTTCTTAAGGTATAAAATACAATATAATTTAATAGTTTCTAAATAACTATTATCGATTATTTTTATTGTCAATATTTTATTATACGGTAAGAAAAAATCAAGAATTATTTCTTCAAAAAATAATATTTCGGATTGGTGGGTCAAATTCAGGTTAACTCGGATCGACCTATTTAATAATCGGGTCAAATTCGTTCAATCTTAACCCAATCCATATATTTATACGGGTCAAAATTTTCAACTCTAGTTCTGATTAAATAGATCAATTTTGGATTAAATTTTCAGAACGGGTCATATATTGCCATCCCTAGTTGGCGACCATTTGCTTAGGCAGCTATAGATTTTTTCTTAACTGTTGTAGCGTGATAAATATTAATTTGCAAGAAAAGCACTAAGCAGGTAACGTTTTGACAGTGCTTTCAAAATTTTTTTCTAAAATAAAAATAATCTTTTTCAAAAATAAGTTTTAGTGTTTTATAAAAAATAATCTTTTTTTATACCTTACATTTTTAAATGAATTCTATAAAATATTATAGAATTTATTACAAAAAAAATAATAATAAAAATAAAAAATAAAGCCAAATATACACTAATTCTAAAAATAATAAAATAAAATAAAGAGCAGAACTAATCTTTGTTTGTAGACGAGTAAATTGAACTATGCATGATGCCAGCGTGAATATCACTATATATATACAGTTTACGGACATCGGAAAAAGTTGTTCTTACATTGCTTATTCAAACTCAAAATCTGTTCACTAAGAGAAGCACAATGCGATAAAAACAGTCAACTGAACTTAGTGAGGAGATCTTTTTTATTAGCTAGAGATCTAGAAATAGCTTAAATTAATCAATGTTCGTCGATAAACAGACACTCGATTAAACCTTCCAAGAGGTTATACGTTTGAATCTCAGCGACTGCGGTGAGCAAGTTATAATAGGCTAGATTCAGATTGATTTGCTTAATATTGATCAAAATCGTCAATAATAATCTAAATTATATATTTATATAAATTAAAATCATCAAAATAATAAAAAATTAATTTAAACAAAATCAACAAAATAAGTAAAATATTAATTAAAATATGATAGTAAATTAAAAAAGTTATATAAACTAAATTAAATTTATTATGATGGTCTAAATATTATTTTTAATTACTAACTGATGTGTTATATAAATGATTAAATGGGTTAAATGGATCTATTTGATCAATCCAAAATTGATTGAATTTATTTACTTCATCGGATTAATTTAAATTGATCAAAATTGATCCAAATCTGGAGGCGTTTGGGATTGCTTATGAAATAGAGCTTTTCTGAAATAGAGAATATTTTTATTCTTTTTGAAAAACGAGCTCTATTTTTTTTACTTCTAAAAAAATAATAAAAATATGCAATAAAAAAATTTCATTACGTAGAATTTTTCTACACTTTCTAAATTTTTAAATAAATTTTCTATATATATATAAAATATATATTGAAAAACGTGAAATGAGGAAAAATTGAAAAGCAGTTTATCATAAGCTGCACCAAACGCACTAAGACCACATCCAAATCTGATTGGAATGAATATTTTTTCAGATTGGTTTCATGTGTCAGGTCTATGTTGCCACTCAATATTGTTGAATGCAAAGCAGGAGGAAACTTTATCTATCTTTTGCTTTGCATCCCCAAGGAATATATTCATGTGATAATTAAAACCAAACCTAATTCTAATACTTGCTTCTGTCTATTGTAGTAAAGAGCATATATTAGTTGCTTGGAAGTGAGTTCTAAAAAATTGAAGTTGGAAAAAGTGTAGTGCAGAGTAAAGTGGGTTGAATATAAGTTTCAGTTCTTTTGTTTAGTCACATTTGGAAATAAAATTTTGAGTAAAGTTCGTAGTTCGAAATGTAGTTTCAGTGTGGAAGTCAAATTTGAAAATTGACAACTAAAATACATGAAGTATTCTGAACTTAAAATCTGATGAAAGGAAACCAAGTTCGGGGCAACAAAAACATGGAATAGCGTAAATTTGATCATCTAAAGACGGTTTTGAATTATGGCACTTTGCACAAAAATAGATCAGTCCAAATTCATTTCACAAGAAAGATGGGACCAGTGATAAACATGTTTTGCTTCCAAGCAGCTGCATGTGTTATATTAAATGTCCACAATAATGTTCACATGAATGAAAGATCTCTGTTTTGACTTTGGCAACAGAGGTTAAAATGTTTTTAGAAAACTTATTGGGACGATCTCATTTCAAATATAACCGCAGAATATTTTTTCGGAAAATATGACCATATATAGGAAAAAACCATAAGCTATAAAAGAGGTGGTTGATTCAACGTACTAAAGATTCGAGACGGGAAGACCAAATTAGATTTGCAATAAGCAGGAGAGCTTATGCACACACCAAACATAATGATTAAGTTTTAAAGCTTCTGCAGACACCATCAGTACTTGTAAATACAATCAAATTATAATATCTTTTTGCCCCCTTCTCTGTAATTGACAACCATATATGCTCAGTTTTGCAGGAGAGGGCAACGAAATGTTGGATGACAAGGTGCAAGTCTGAGCATGTAGGAGGGTCTCGTATTATTTTTTTGTGATGCATCTAGCAAACTCGAAGATTTTCTCAGAACATGTATCCTTAAATTAATGAGAAACATAGAAGGCCAAGATATTACTTGATTCATTTCTGTGCATGCACAATAAGTAGATTTTAATGATTTTCGCATTTCATAGCAGCGAAAATAAAATACATCTCCCAAAACTGGTGAGAACAATAGATTAAAGAAAGTTGGAGTAATGAGCTCTAACAAATTTCAATTACTAGGAGGATAATTGAAACTTACAATATGCTAACATTATATATAGTAGGTTGACACAACTCTTGTTTCATGGCGTGCCCTGGAATTGAGCTGCCATGGCAGCTCCTAAATTCAAATTTGATTATCAAAATTATAACATAAAACAGAGAACACCCTGATAAGATTTCACAAAGTTACAAAATAACACCACACAGCATTTCTTAGATTAAAGATTTAAATTTTCTTTCTGGCAATTGCGGTACAGTTATGGGACATGATTGAGATGCACCAAAATTGCGGAACATGGAGCAGGGAATGGACAGGTGAGGGAGCAAGGTTTAAGGTGGAACTGGAAATGATATATTAGAAAATAAGTTACTTAAAATGTATTATTATAAAAAATAGTAGATATGGTTTTAATTTGTGAGTTTTGTTTTTTAAAAGATCTAAGCTCGACGTGATTTATTGTATTTTTATATAATTAAAATAAACTAGAAGTGATATTTTACGAACAAAATTGAATTAAAGGGGCTAAAAGAGCACGCACTTAATAAGGTAGGCCCTTCAATTCATGAGTGTTACTATAGGATGACGGATACAGACATTTCATGAATGAAAAGCCATTTCTACTCAGTTCATTAATGTACTGCCAACAACGATAACAGCAACTATATCGAAACAAAATTATATCAAATTCATGCTAAAATACTAATTAATTACAACTACCCAAAATTAATCCAACCCAAAACTTCTATAAATTAAGACCATAGCATCTTCAAGGTTTTAACCTAGCTCTCTAGTTCATGATCCCCTTCCACCTAGCTAGTAATCATCTCCTTTCCCATTTTGTTCAAGACTATCTTCAAAACCACTTCAAAATCTTTGATTGATAACCATGGAGGATGGATCTCAAAACCTTAAAGTGGAAACTAGTTCACCTACTCCTTCCATTAGTTCAATTAAGCTTGGCTACCATTATGCAGTCTCATATACTCTCAAACTACTCCCAGCTGCTCTTTTTGTTCTTACAGCATCAAAATTTCAGTACTCAACCCTAAAGTTCGATGATATCCTACAGCTCTGCTATGACTTTGTATCGCAAAGATCCCATACTCTAACCTATGTGGCTACTCCACTTATAGTAGCCTTGTTAGTTTTGTACTTTTTCTCTCGGCCACGGCCGATTTATTTGGTGAACTTCTCATGTGCGAAGCCGGACGGTATAGCACCGGCATATACGAGAGAATACTTCATCGAGAGTGTGATCAAACTGAAGTACTTCAATGACGAGAGCGTCGAATTCCAGAAGAAAATCTTAGAACGGTCGGGAATCGGCAACAATACTTACTTCCCTTTGGCAGCTAGTTCATTTCCACCTACGGAAACTCTACAGGCATCGAGGATGGAGGTCGAGATGGTTATGTTCGGCGCGGTTGATTCTCTTCTGGCGAAGACAGGAATCAAGGCGTCAGAGATTGATCTGCTAGTTGTTAACTGCAGCTTGTTTTGCCCTACGCCGTCGTTGTCCGAGATAATTATTAACAAGTATGAACTCAGGGAGGATGTGATTTGCTATTCGCTGAGCGGCATGGGCTGCAGTGCTGGTCTCCTCTCTGTCGACCTAGCTAGAAATGTACTCAAGGTAATTATTGGCTGGTACTTATTAGAGATTAAAGAAACTTTGTTTTCCAACTTATTCGGGAGTAATTACTGGCACCGAAGGAAAACTTTATGCTTTTTGTAAAACTCATCAGGTGCACCGGAACTCCAGAGCCCTGATAGTGAGCACCGAGTCGCTGACACTCAACGGGTACAAAGGTAACAACAGGGCGATGCTCGTCACTAACTGCCTCTTCCGCGTTGGCGGAGCAGCAGTGCTACTCTCCAATCATCCCGCAGACCGGCGCCGTGCAAAGTACCGTCTCGTTAACCTCGTCCGTACTCACAAGGGTGCTGATGACGAGTCCTATAACTGTGTATCGCAGGAGGAGGACGATGTCGGAAGGGTGGGTATCAGGCTTTCGAAAGATCTCATGAACGTCGCTGGTGAAGCGTTGAAAACCAACATCACCAAACTCGGGCCCCTCGTTCTGCCAATATCGGAACAGTTATTTTTCGCCGCAACAATTTTTGCGAAGAAAGTTCTTATGGTGAAGATTCCGGCATACGTACCGGACTTCAAGATGGCCTTCAATCACTTCTGTATACATGCCGGTGGCCGTGCACTGTTGGATGCAATCGAGAAGAGCTTGAAACTTACTCCTTGGTAAATATTCATTTAATTACAGTATTTGCTTTTTCTTTCCCCCTAAAAGAAACATCTTTGCATTCTTCACGGTAAAGGACAAGAAACAAATTGTGGGCAGTACAAATTAAGTAATAATCTTGTTATGTTATGTTTTTGGGCAGGCATATGGAACCCTCAAGGATGACCCTGTACAGATTTGGAAACACATCAAGTAGCTCACTGTGGTACGAGCTTGCCTATTCAGAGGCGAAGGGACGAATTAAGAAAGGCGACAGCGTGTGGCAGCTAGGATTGGGATCCGGTTTCAAGTGCAACAGCTTGGTCTGGAAGGCTAACAGGAATGTTGATCCAGAAGAAGACCGAATCCCTTGGTCTGATGAGATTCATCAGTTCCCAGTCCCTGTGCCTAAGGTTATGCCTATTGATGTATGTCTGCACGATGCCAATGGAAAAGAACATCAAGCTAGCTAGTGTAGTTGTGTAGGTTGTGTAATGTTATGTATGATCCCTTGCAAGTTGGTTTGCTTTTAATATTTTCTTTACTAGTATTTGTTTGAAGTATTGAAAGTTATATCTGAGTATTGGATGTGGTGATTCTGTTTTGTTTTATTCTCTTAGAGTGATTTTTCTTGGTTTATATTCCTTACATTAAGAAAATTTGGTGTGTTTGAATTCCAAAGTTGATTTTAATGATAACAAAAAATAAGAACTACAGTTTATGACCTAATTTGGACTATTCAGCTAAATCAAGTCTGCAGATATTACAGACACGATTTATCCTACACATAATACACAACAAACCAGCTATAATATAAGGGCAACTTTCACCTACAAATAACAGATAGATAGCCAACTACCTGCATGCAATATATTTCATGAGGCGCAAGATAAGAAATTTGTAGAAGTATGAATACAGAGCATGGAGGCAATTGACCATGGAAACAAAGCATATAAAGATAGAGGAGTAGCCAGCTAAATAGATGCTGCACCTTGCTTTTGAGCAAAGAGTTTAACTCGAGAAGATCAATACCTTCACCAACACAGACGGGCACACTAGTGCTCACGACTTCAATGGATCCTCTACACACTGCATCAGAGCTAGAGTTAGGTGCCAGCTAGACATATGTCAAGAGCAAGACAAATACAAAATCGACAGGAGAGCAAATTCATGAACCAAGGAGCGGACAAAGCAATAGATATAGAAACATTTACAATTCAGCTCATCACTCAGATTCTTTACACCAGAGAGGAGTAGATGATTCAAGCTATAAAGAAGAGAAGCAAATTAAATTATCCACTACTCAGCTACAGCAGGACAATAAGTCATACAGTAAGATACAACTATCAACCAACATCTAGTCAAGCATTGACCTGCACTATGAAACGCTAGCCTGCTGGCCAAATTCAGACTTCAGAAACACTAGGAAATTCACAGGAAGAAGCACAACATCAAGATGATCAAGTCTGTCTAATCTTCGACCCCATTCCACTCAAGAGTCGAGTGACTTGTGGCTGCACGGAAGCTACACCAGCTCGCGGAACAACACCAGTTCGCTCAACAAATTAAAGAGTGCGTTTGGCAATGCGTACCAAAAACTGTTTTTCAACTTTTCTCATTTTACGTTTTTCAATATATATATTTTATAAATATGTAAAAAATTTATTTAAGAATTTAAAAAGTGTAGAAAAATTCTACGAAGTGAGATCATTTTATTGTATATTTTTATTATTTTTTTAGAAATAAAAAAAATAAAACTCATTTCTCAAAAAAATAAAAATACTCTTTATTTTAAAAAAGCTCCATTTCATAAGCACTTCCAAATGTCTCCTTTTAAGAGCAAAATTTTCAAATTGAATCGTCTCTCAAACCAAAAGTTTGAATTAAGTCGTTGTGGGCCACATTAATGACGAAACCGTTCAACCGAAACAAGTGGACAATCATTCGAGCGAAAATTTTGAATTCACGCAAAACTTAAAATGCAAGATGATGACCCAATTAAAGATCTAATGGATATTCCAACAACTGTCACAACCCAATCTGGCCGCGACCGGTCTAAACTAGATTTGTCTGGATAACATTCAAACTAAATTCAGTCCAGTAAGTCTGATCCAAAAGCACCATAAATGATTCACCAAATATTTTCAGATAAATAAAAATTTTGACAAGGCTTTCTTTAAAATTTCAAGTGAAAACTTATACCATAATAAATCACTTGACAACAACGAAATAAAACATAAATAAATAAAATTTTTTCAATACCAAAACTAACCAATAAATATTTATTGGCTACCGGTAGTCACATATGCACCTATTATATATCCAAAACTTAAATTTACAAATCAAATACAAAGTCAAAAAGATATAAGAGAAATACATATCTTAAAAAATAACAGAGTCATCTATATGACAAAATGAACTATAAATATGCGGATCTATCTTCGACGCGCTATTCCAATACTCGGTGCTGTATCGTGTCAGCTCCCGATAGTCCCTGAAATATTTGAGAGAGGACAAGAAAGAAAAATGGATGAGTCCAGACTCAATGAGATGAAATAAAGAATGCACTATTTAAGAATTCTAATGTATTACCTAATTGTTTCAATCCTATCCGCTATATACAACAGATGCAACGATAGATCAGAACAAGCTCTATCGTGTCCTAGTTCCCAATAAAGACAGATACGGAGAGCTTTGACATGCAACTAATGCAGTCCAAAAAATATCACACTATATTACTGTGCAATAATCTTCATTAGGTACTATGTACTATAAGAATAAACAACATAGTTTAGACTTCTTTCACTGTGGCATCCTAAATTAAAAAATCTACTATGCAAGCTATAATACCATTATGCATTCATACATGTATTGTGCATTATCCAAACATGTCTAATATGACATCTTACATGTATATCTATCTGAATACATGATGTAACATTCAGGGAATCATGAATATAAACATATAACATAGAGCGAGACCCAATCTTCAGTTCAATCTAGAAATCAGGCTACTCTTGCCTTGGTGAGGTACAATCATCCGGGTGATCGAACCGGATAGGCCGTGGTATCGCTCTCACGCACATGGGTCTAAAAATAATATGGCCATAGGTGGGTGCCCGCTCCACACTCACTGGAGTTCTGATATAATCTTTCTGACCCGCTTGTCCTCGTGCAGCGCGAGTGTCTATGCAATATGACAAACAAACTCATGCCATTATAATTCAATATAAATCATGTCTCTATGCACATAAGTGGTTTATAGTTCATTCATCAATGCTCAAAGATAATAGTCATGTAACCTAAACAATAGTCATTTTCGATTCGTGAAGAGTTACCATGCTTACTATAACCATAGATAGCATTCTAAACATACTCCAAATGCACTACACATTATATGCAAGAATTCATAAGATATATGTAATCAATCATGCTATAGATATAATCAAACGTTAAGACCTTTAGTTACCACATGCTACTAGATTAGTTCATAGAGAATTCTTATGAACATGCTCCACACATATAGTCATTATCTAGAATGAGAAATAATTTATTCAATATAAAGAAAGTGCCAAGTTATGCCGAGATTTCAAGTAAATGTTATCTATGCTAGCAGCCTAACGCAAGCTAAGAAAAAAAGGCACGGTATCCTCACCTGTTTTCCTGTGATCAATTAGTTCACTGATATACTAACGATAGCAAGATTAGAAAGCTTATCGATTTAAACGAGACGATCGTACTCCAAATAGCTTCGAACATTCAACAAATTACCAAAAAAATCATCAACTTAGTAATCACCTAAACAAAAACTAATTAATTAACCATCTAATAGTAGCATCTAACGCACACTAACACATAATTTAATTCACCTGCAAATAGGGCCTACTAGACTGCTGGATTCTAGCATTAATAGTGCTGGTTGGAGGGAATTTTGGCCGGAAGAAAAATCTAACCAGCTACGAGCGCAAATACTTACCACAGAGTTAGAAAAATACTCCAACATATTAATTGCAAGCTGGTGGCCACAAATCGTCGAAAACGATTTCGTCGGCCCGGCGATGAAATTTTCAAATACAAGCAGAAATTTGTCTTAATTAACAAGAGAAAAGTATTATTTAGGTAAGGGGATGTGTTTTAGTTGCTTACCGTTGCCGAAAGTCCGACGAAAAGGTCTGGCGAAAACCTTAGATTTTATCTCGCACGGTAAAATTTGGAGAAAATACAACGGCAAGGGACGACGAGAAAAAGACTAAAAATTTGCAGATGAAGGAGATGCTTTTGCTGCCTAAAAAGAAGATTTGATGCCGGACACCGGATACATGGGAGGTTCGGTGGGGGATGCGGCTGTGCCGGGAGAAAGAAAGAGAAGGGGGTGGCAGTTAAAGAAAAAATAAGAATGAAAGGGGAGAAATAAGATAAGATGAGTGTTTTAATTAGAGTGGCCCACCTGTAGTATGGGGTGTTACAACAACATCCAACACCGCAACTCAAGAGCTCTCAAGTGGAAACAGAAAGTATAATGAAAAGATGTCTCAAGGACTGTAACGGACGAATGAGCCTTAACGGAAAGATTTCATACTGGTGAAATTTAGAGGTCAAGCCTGTAAGAAAAAATATATCAGGAAAAAAATAGAGTAGAATCCCACAATCAAGAGACAAAAAAAAAAAAAAAAAAAGCCAATACATTCTCACCACTATTGCTGATCAATTACAATGTACATAGTTTTTCAGTAGTTTTATTATTTTAGATCGTCTCATCTTGCATACATTAAATTTAGATTTAAATTGAGATTAATCTTGTGCTTAATTAGTATTTGTAGACTACTCTACAACTTAGATGCCAAGTATTTGGAGCACTTGGAGAGTTGGCATGGTAGAAGCCTAGGGAAATATTCACTACTCTTGAACTATCCTAATCATAGCTAGCTACTTAGCTGATACCTGTAGGATTTTAATTAACTGAAAATTCTAGTTATCAATTTGATTTAACCCCTCCCTTTTGAGTTGATTTTGCAAATATGTCTAACAATTTGAGAAGAAAGTAGCCTAGAATTATACATTAACAGCTACATATGTGTTTATGCTAAATGAGTTGAATAGCATTATACATAAAGAATTATATGTATAAAATAAATCTTATCTCTTCTCACTACTACAAAAAAGATCATTACCGACTGAATATTACAGACTGACGAAAAATGGTTGGTAAATATTGCTATTACTGACTGAACGTAAACTAGTCAGTAAATTTGTGAAAGATGCTGACTAGCAAAAGTACTTAGTCGGTGCATCGGCTAGCTGGCGACTGAAAGATATGGCAGTCGATAAATTGATTATTACTTACTATCTGTAGGTAAAATCATCGATAAAATATAGCAATTACGCTACCATCAGTCATCAAGTGAATATAAATCGGATTCGAATCTCTCTCATTTCGTTAGTTTTTTGTCACGGCCGAGTGAAAGGTTGTCCATTTGCTGACAGAGGAGCCTCTTTGTCGATAATTTTACTGACTGCTACTAGCTAGTTGGTAAAGTAAATCTAATGATTTACTAACTGTCGTTGTTTGATAGTCGGTAGTTATATCACTTACCAACTATTTTTTCCTTTAGTCGGTAACTTGTTTGATAGTCGATGATATAAGAAATTGAGATTATAGTATAGAAATAAATCAGTTAAATACAACAATTGAAGTTGATCATGAAGAATTAAAAGCTTTGGACGACAATAATAAAAGTGAAAGCTCGGACGATCGCGAGTATAACCGTATAGTTAAATTATAAATTACATGTGAGATTTATTTCAACTCTTATAAATTATTTATTTATTGATGATTGTAATTGGATACTAGTATAATTTTTTTGAACTAAATTTGCAAGTGTTTTCTATAGTTTATCTTGATGGGCATTACTATTTTGATAGAAGACGTACTAATTTAGAAACTCAAGTGATAATATGTAATGATATATATTTATTATATCTTATTGTTATAGTAAATATTATATTTTTATTAAAATTCTATTTATAATATAAATTAATTTATTTTATTTTATTTTTGTAAAGTATAGGTGAATAAAGATACAAATTGCTGAAGGAATGAAATAAAAGAGCTAACATTGGGAAAAAATATCAAGCGGCGATCCTCATTGATGCATTTGACTAATCAAATCTAAACTAAAGATTTAGCATCAAACCTAGCATCAAATATAGCATCAAATCTAGTATCAAATCTAATCCGAAGATTTTGAAGATATTTTTTCCTAATTTTGTGGGAAAAAGTTCAACTATAAAAATGGGTGAACGGAGGGTCAAGAAGAGCCAACAAAGAGCAAACGAAGAGCCAACGGGGAGTCGACGGGAAACCTAAAGGGAGCCAACACGGAAAACAAAAGAAAGATCAGATTAGAGAGGAAAAATTCTTCAGATTTGCTTTCTTTTCTTTTCCTCATATTTTATTTTTCATATAACATTATTGTGTGTGTTAATATGAGTGGCTAAATTCTCTAAACTGGAGTTAGGATGAAACTCTAATAAATTTAATTTATTTCTTGAATATTATGTGATGTATGGATTGTTGATTTTATGTGAGTTGTTAATTCTTATTTGAAAGGATATTTAGATGTTAAATTTACATGCATGATTAGCATTGAGTTTGATATCTAAATTATTATATTAATTGTATTTGCGAGGACAATCGGAGCATAATTTATTGATTACAGGATTAGTAATGGTAGTTAATATTTACTGGATCAAAGTAAATGTAATTACATGATTAATGATTTCGTAGAACCTAATACATCGTTAGTAATTTCTAAATAAGGAGTTAGAATATCACTAACGATAGGTGATTTTACACTGGACCAAAGTTAAAGTCATAATTAGAAGTCGTATCTAAGAACTGGACCAAAGTGTTAGGTACAAAGTCTTCATAATCATCATAATTTATTATCATATTTTATTTAAAGATTAAATTAAAGACATTAGTGGTAGATTCTACAACTTCAGTTGTTTACATACCTGTTTTTTCGATCCGTGTGTTACTTTTCGTTCTTAACTCTCGTATACTTTTGATTAGCTTTCACAACACAACTTTTGTTAGTTAAAAACTTGAATTAGAGTTAATAACAATCTCTGTGGAATAAACTCGTTATCTGCTATATGTTAGACGACAACTGTGCACTTGCGAGATAGATTATGATAGAATCACTGAGTTTTTTTTAGTTGATTTTGTCTACATCATCAAGTATCGGTAAGTGTTTATTGAATTAATTTAAAGTTAACTAAACATTACATCTCATCGTATTCTTTACCCGGATCTATTGTGACCCCATCGTATAATTCTCATTTGTTAATTGAATGCTATGACGGACGTATGATTGAATGTTGAAATATTATATGTTCGAAATGTTGAATGATAGAGTTGGAATGTTGTAATATCTTAGAACATTGATTTTTTTATTATGTTGTTATAGAAATGTTATGGTTGGATTGTTAAAATGTTGAATGATATAGCTGGATTGTTATTTTGGAACATTGATTATTGAAATATTGAATAATATAGTTGGAATGTTAAATGTTGTTATACTGCCATATTGAATGAAAGTATTGGTTGAAAAATAAAACGTTGACAATTTTATCGACTGAACAACTAGTCAGTTTTGGAGAATTGCCGATTTACCGACTGAACAACTAGTCGGTTTTGGAGAATTGCCGACTATAAGAAACAGTCACTAAAGCCCGGACAAATCGTTGCTATTGCCTACTAAACGAGCTATCGACAAAGTGCTGACTAAAAATACAGTCGGCATTTACCGATCATCACATTTGTCGACAACTTATTGACTACGATGTTAGTAAAGTACCGACTACATCATCTATCAGTATATACTGACTGCTCTAATAATCGGTAAACTACCAAAAGACTTTTTTAGTCGATAAATTGCTGACTGCTGACATAGTAGGTAAATTACTGTTATCTACTGATTGAATGTTGCTATTAATTGACAATTTGTTTACCAATCAGTTGTTGCCGACTGATTGCCAATGTAAAGCTAAGGGTTTATATAATTTCTCATACGGAGATGAAAGGAGTGCAAGTGATACTCGAGACGCTAACAGGTCTCTATCATTTGTATGTACTCTTGAATTCTATTTGAAATGGATACTTTTATAGATAAATATTTAGAAATCATATTTTTTTTAAAAATAATTACAAACACGAAATTAAATCGAAATTCGCTTATAAAACGAGTTTATATAAATTCGAGTATACATCTCTAATTCCTTATAAGATTCAGATTTCAGTTCGATCCTTTTATTTTTTTTTATTGGGTCAAGATTCGAATCTTCTATAGACCTGTCTGTTGACACCATAAGTAGATCACGTAACTTCAAATGATCGGAGGGTATAAAGGTTGCAACAAATCATATCATGACTTGTGGTATTACCTAGCCTTAAAATGACCGAAAACTTCCATAAAATCTCAAGAAAATTTCATATCAGGGAGACACTTCTAAGCATTATTCTGCAATTCACAAGAAATATTACTATCATATTGTAGTTCACAAGAAATATTACTATCACTTGTAATTAACATCACTTCATAAACAATGCATCTAAAACAGGGTACACAACATACTAATAAGTAAATGAATCATTACTTTTACATTAATTTTTCAACACAAGTCACAAGTTAAATCAAACCAAAATAAATATCCTACACCATTTGAGCACTGAAATTTTGAGGATATTGCTTACTGCATAAATAATTGACCATGAATATTTGTAGTATAGTAGGATCCTCTAGCTTAAATTATTAGACTTGCGCAACGTAACGTAGATGAATCAAATCATGATGGTAACCATATTAGGCACTTCGACAGGAAGCTGATCAATGTCATCCATCCAAGGGTTCTCTTTAGAAGGCTTGATAGTTTTGAGAGCTGTCCACATTGCACTGTTGCACTTGAATCCCGATCCAAACCCAATTTGCCAAACACGGTCACCTTTCTTCACCCTTCCCTTAGCCTCAGTATATGCCAGTTCATACCAAAGAGAACTGCTTGATGTGTTCCCAAACCTATACAGAGTCATTCTAGATGGCTCCATGTGCCAGCTGCTCAGCTTCAAACTCCTCTCCAGTTCATCGAGCACCGCTCTTCCTCCGGCATGAATGCAAAAGTGCTCGAACGCCTTCTTGAAGTCTGGAACGTACGGCTTGATTTTCACATTGAACACTTTGCGTAGAACCACTACACCAAGGAAATGGAATTGCTCGGAGAATGGGAGAACTAGTGGACCAAGTTTAGTAATGCTGGTCCTAAGAGCATCACCTGCTACAGCCATGAGATCTTTCGATAGAGAAACGCCGCGAATTCCTTCCATGTCTTCTTCTTGCATCACACAATTGTACGAACGGTTGTCTGCGCCCTTATTTGTCCTGATAATGTGGTTAAGCTTGTACTTAGCTCGATGACGATCTGCACGACAATTGGATAGAAGAACGGCGGAGGCGCCCATACGGAACAGGCAGTTGGATATAAGCATAGGTCTGTAGTTGCCAAAGTAACCGTTCACCGTAATGTTCTCTGTGCTAACAATTAGAGCATAGCTATTTGGATGTACCTGTTGTAATAATAATTTTGATACAAATCAACATTCAATGATTTTCATTAAATGATTTTAATTAGAAACAGAACCACGGCAGGAAAATTTGCTGTTTGGTGTCCAGCTTTCTTCTACATGCATGCAGTGAATTGCTTTAGTGATCAACAAATGGGGGAGTGATTGCACATGATTCAGTGCCCCATTTTTCTGATATAATATGAAAACAAAAACAACATGAAAGGAAGGCAAGCAACATGCAATTGTCTGAAGCTCTCCCTTTCCAATTCATGTCAACTCTGTTACAAACAAAGGCAGTTGCATTTTGATGCTCTGAAGAAGTAGATATACATCCATATCAGTTCTGTATATCCTATTCAAACTAGTGCTTCGAATTTTGGTCATCTTGCTTTTAGATCATTAATTTATGGCAAACTTTACAAGTTCTGCATGATCATTTAAGAAGTTGGGTGCTTTATGGAGTTGCTAGCTACTGGAGACAGAGCTTTTGACAAGAACTTCTATTTTCAAACTTCTATGGAAGTTGAAAATGTCTATATATGTTTGATACCGACAAAAGATCATCTCACATCTTTTCGGATTGATGAAAAGAAGAACTTGAATTCTTTAATAGCTCGAAGAAGCTGAAAAGACTAACAATCGGAAACGAGAATGCCTCTCTTTAATGTACGTGTATGACGTAAATCTTTCTAATCTCAGCTGCATTTGTTCTGATTCAGGCTATAAGGACAGCACCAATATGAGAATGGTATGCGATAAGATTCTTGTCGAATTAATGCTACGATAATAACCCTAACTTTTGCTTGCATTAAATCCATCAGGCTTACAGTTGCTTTCGTTTATATATCGGGGATCACATTAATTGTTGGACCATTACCTAAGTAGCTATGACCACATGACTTTGGAGCTGTCAGCTTCTAGTTCTAACGTCTGCAAAGTTGCTGGCTATTAAATATCCGAACCAAATTGGAACAAAGAAAAGTATTGGTACCTTAACTTCACTCTGCTTGCTCCAGTATTTAACTACATATTGCAACTTAATTAGTAAAAAACTGCTACTTCATAAAAACCTACATCAAATTTAAGTTTTTTCCTTGCCCGGAAAAAAAATAACAAAAGAAAAGAAGACTTCAACTACTAGTTAGAAATTGAAATGGCAAAATGCCAGTGGAGTGGTCTCAAGAGCTTCATCTCCTTAATCAACTATGCTCCTTCAGCATATCTGCAGTTTTTTCTGCTTGCCCTGAAACGTCAAGCAACTGCAGGTTCGAACTTCGTGAAAAGGCTACAAGCCTGTTCAATTTTCCCAACTCGCTGGCAAACACTAACAACGCATTGCATTAACTCTTTTAACTCCCTCTCACTTCATAACTCAGCATCGGCTACAAGAAATCGACAAGTGGCTATTCGAGATTTATGAAATTAACTTATAAACTTGTTGCTTTAATATGCATCTATATATGTAGGAGACCAATGCAAATGAATTAAACTGGATCCAACCTAAAAAGTAGGCTGTTGCCTTAAACGATGAGCCTGCTACATGTTTCAGTCTTTAGATGCATTTGGAGACCATGGAAGCTCATCTCCTGATTAGGTTTTATGAAATTTAACCCGTTACACTTTCATCCTGAGAGAATAATATATATATATATATAGATACAACCGCATTAACCTTACACAACTAACTACTTACTCTAAGCATGGAGGTGCTCCCAAGACACTAATGGATGGTGCATATGCATCCATATATAATCTATCATAGATGAAGTTAATTCCACGATTTACATGACTATGGTGCCTAGCCCTTTAACATTAAAGATTAAGCCTATCAACAGATCAAAATGCAAACCTGGGCCCTTCTTAGTTGTGTTAGTTGTCTAACAAAGACATGGTGTTCTGTTCAAGCAATGGAGTTTTGCCACGCAGTATACATGTTCCGTTATACAAGATACGTGTGCACCAGTTACCTAAGACACTTGATCACTGTTTATAAGGTTCAACTTTCATGGATCTGTACAGAATAGTTTTTTCTTTGAGATCAAGGATCCATTTGGCATGCCATCTTCAAGCTATGCTATGCTAGACATGACTAATATAAGATTCAATTTGACAGAATAGTCCTCATTCAGGTAATACTAATTTTGTTCAAGTAAAATAAGGTAACTGAAACATGCACCAAATACTACTATGAATTTCAAATGGATGAGAGTACGCAGAAAGCCATATACTATAACTAACCTGGAGCAACTGCTTGGCCAAGTCGAGGGAGATGAGTCCAGCACTACACCCCATCCCTCCAAGGTTGTAGCTCCTGACTTTCCCTCTGAGCTTGTACTTATTCACGATAATCGCCGAGAGGGATGGGGTAGGATTGTAAACGCTGCAGTTGGTAATGAGAACGTCAATGTCCTTCGGCTGTATGCCTGTCTTGGCAAGGAGCTCGTCTACCGCAGCAAACATGACATAATCGGTCTCCTCATGCGCTGCTTCCCATGATAGGTCTGCAGGCACAGCGTGGAACGACGCAGGGAAATAAGTTTCCTGCCCTTGACCGGACCGTTCCAGCACGCGCTTGACAAATGCGGCACTCTCCTCACTGAAAGATTCGCCAAGCTTGAGATGCTTTACTATTTTCTGCATGCTGGTCTTCAACCCATCACGAGGTTTGCTGCATGCAAAATCGACCAAGTAGACTGCTCTTGGCCGGAAAAGGACCCGTGCAACTGCAGTCAGGACAACTACGAGAAGTGTGATAGTTATAGTTGCTGAGTTTTGGTTGATAATTGATAAGATCATGCCAGTGCTTTTACTAATATGGATGGATATTGCCATGAGGAGAACAAATAGAGGAAGGTATTGAAAGAAACTCCGGTACATCATCTTCATCATCGGGGGAGATTGCTAGGTTTAATTAGTTTCCTTGCAATATGAGAAGAGTTTGTTGATTCAAAGAGAAATACTTGTTTTGATTTTGCAATGAAGAATTTGCCTTAAAATATAGTGAAATGTAAGTGTTGTGAGGGAAGAAGAAGGTGAACGTGAGGGATTTATAAGACTGCACTACAGGGGCAAATGTACAATTTTAAATTCTCATGTTGCTCATAACTTCAAATATGAGAAGAATTGTTTAAAAAACGAGAAAAAAAAGGTAGATCATCCAATTTGATGAAAGCTAGAATCCTGATTTTCTTTTGCATGCATATGACTGCATATAATATATGGTTGGACGAGTTCTTGCTATGGAAAGGATGTGGGAGCCGCGATCGATCGGTGCCTCAACATATACGGGAAATTCATTCATCTATATGGTTGGGTACCAGAAATTACTAAAAGCTTATCTTTGACCACTTTTCCTACCCTATTTTCTTGCACTACACTGCATTGCAAAAGATACTGTCATTGGGAGCAGTTCGAACAACATTAGCAAAGATTGAAGTACTCAGGCTAAAATTTGACAGCACTAAAGTAACTATATTGTTTCCTTAAGTTCAAAGATTGAGGTAATTGCATAGTACATATTCGTATAACAAGTTGAAGCTTCGTGCTATAATTAGCATAACGTGTTATTGTACCAAAGCTTTCTTCACAATCACTGTTGAAAAGACAGTTGAATCTAACTCCTTGCGATAATTACAAGGCGCATTGGATAACAAACATAAATTAATGTGGTCTATTGGCCCCTAATTAGTCTTCATAATTAAAGGACTACAAATGCATGGAGACAAGGCTCAAATTGATCCCTTCCATTTTTGAGCGAGACATGTTTATATAGATCCCTTCCATTTTTGTTAGATGGAACGCGATTGATAAAGTATGATCGAAGTTTGGCAAAGAATGAATAGCGCGAGTTAAGATCCAAGTTGCTCGATAGGGACTTTAAGCGATATCAAGAACTAATTAATATCGATGATGTTGTGTCGGTGGTTAACTGATTGAAAGAGTAGCTGCGTTTTTTAAAACGGAGCTAGCCCTGAGTCAGAGATCCAAGTTGCTTGACAGAGACTTTAAACGATGTCAAGAACTAATTAATATAAATGATGTTGTGTTGGTGGTTAACGGATTGAAGAGTAGCTGCGTTTTAAAATATTGTGCTTTCCTAGCTACTACTAACTGTTTTTAGGTTTTGTTTGGACGGATTTATTGAAACATAAAACAACACCATGTCTTCAAATTTCCTTTAAGTGCGTATTTTAGTTACATGAAAGTGACTTTTATAAAAGTGAGTTTCGTAAAAATAAAGTCGATAGAATGTGAATGATAATTAAAATACGTGAAGTAAAATTTAAATTTAAATTTTGTTGAAAGTAAAATTTAGTGTGAATATGAAAATGAAGTTTGGAATGATAACTAAAACATATGAAGTGACCAAACTCAAACCGTTTGGAGCATGTAAAATTCGTAAAATTTGGAAGGAGAAAATGAAGTTTCTTAAAATTAAAATATGCTCTAAGTCAAGAGTTATCTATATATAGTTTTTTTGTTTTAAATTTCTTTTAAAAATGTATTCAAATTGATAAATACATCTAAACACAAATGATAAGAACGTAAGAAACAAGATTGACAATCTATGATCTGACCGCGAATTTGATTTGAGACCGATCCATTTAAGTTTGGTTCAGATTTGACCTTAGCCGAGATTTTGAGTGTACTCGAATTTGACCCGAAAACTTAACTGGTCCGAGTTGAGTTTGAATTGATCCAAAATTAATCCGCTTAATTTTTATAATTATTTATATAGTATATATTATCTAATAATTAGAAAATATTTAGGACAATACTGTTAAGTTTTAATTTAATTTATGTATATATTTTTCTTAGTTTATTATATTTTAATTAATTTCTTATTAAATTTATATGATTTTATGGAATTTAACTTTTTTATATATATGATATTTAATAATTTTTATGTATTATTATTAGAAATTAATTTTATAATTTTAATAATTTTAATTATTAAATGGATTAACTCGAATTTAATTCGGTTATTGAATACGTTAGTTTTGGATTTATAATTTTGATCTATATAAAGTATTTGTCGCATCAAGATTGAACAATTTTAATACGGCTATTATATGAATCATCCGAACTCAATATGTTAACCTATTTTGTCACCCATAGTCAAAAAGCTTATAAGTTCAAAAATAATTTATAGGTATATTGGAAAAACCCGGATGGAACCTTAATAATATATTCTAGGAGGAACGGAGGCCTTCCTTTCTTTTCGTAATTAAGCTTAAAGAGTCGTTAGACAATTAATGAGTACAGAGAACGACGCCCAAGGATGAGCCCTTGAGAGAATCGATCATAATGAAGAAGACAAAAAATGCCTAAAGACTGAGAACATGATAACAGTACAGTAGGAATGCCGATAATTCGTTGGGCAGCCAGACTCGGTACGACGAAAATGCACTGTTCTTATGTTAGATCGTACACACGACCTACCCATGGGAGAACTTAACAGCCATCACCAGCTAGGATTCTGGTATGTAGGCCCTTTCTCAAAAACAAATCGAGTGTTCTCTTTCATAGGGCAGTTGGTGGTTCGCTCTAAATACTTAAAAGCATTAGAGTCTTTCTGTCTGGACTTCAGCTCAAGAACCTGATACACCTTCTCAACAAAAAAGTGAAAAGTAACAAAATAACTAGTAAACTGTAATTCGAAAATAGCTAATGCATAAATCTCCCCCTCCAATGAGACTTACAATGCTTATTTATAGCTAAACAAGGAGTTCTTCTACAAAAGGACTCCTATGCCTAATAAAGTTTCACTTGCAAGGAACTTCTAAACTTAAAGGACTCTTAGCTTTAATCATACTATCCACGCTAGACTCCTTCGTAAACTCTAACTCAAAGAACACTTCTAAACATCTAATACTAGTTGCTAAATGATTCTTAGCAACACTAATGCATCTAAATCAGAACCGGGTGGTGATGCTTCTCAAATTTTAGGATTGGCAACCGGACAAGTCCTCCTGAATCGGGATTTCGTTGTCTCTTCCTAAGTAAATGCCCTTCTCTCATTACATCCCATAATTTCTCGCCCAAAGGCATCACTCCTTTCCATTGAGATTCACCTCGTCTTGGGTCAGTCTTGGCAGAGCTTCAATGATGGCTCTTCCAATCAAATTTTGTGAAAGAGCTTAGCATCTTTAAGCTGGGATACATGAAAAACTGGATGAATTTTGAATGTTGAAGGTAGTGCCAGTAGGTATGCTCGTCCAAAGTGACTTGAGCACGGCACGACCCATGGTAGCAATACCTTAACTTATGGTTCCTTCGTTCAGCTATTGAGGATTGACGATAAGGTCATGTCTGAAAGCGAGACCAGTCCCCTGGTTGAAAATATTTCTCCTTCATGACTATCCGCCACCGTTTCATCCTATTTTGAGCTCGCACAAAGATGGAAGCGCGACTCCTTAAGGATGTCATCCCGTTTGCAAGAATGCTGCTTAATTCATCCAGTGGCCGAGATCCCTACAGGCCAAGCAACTAATCACGGTGGTGGTCTCTCGTAAATCGCTTCAAAGGGCGTTGTCCCTCTTGGGCGAGTGAGTCTTGGTGTTGTACGAATACTCCGCCCGGTCACGGCGGGTTGATCCACTTGCGGGGATGGTCTCCTACGAAGCAGCGTAAATACGATTCCAACCCTCTATTCACTACTTCGCTTTGTCCGTCCGTCTGAGGATGATAACCCGTGCTCAGATGGAGTGAGGTGCCTTGAAAGCGATGCAATTCCTTCCAAAAGGTGCTGAGAAACACGGGATCTCTGTCGGACACAATAGAGGTGGGACAACCATGCAGGCGAACCACTTCCTTGGCAAAAATGTTAGCTATGTCTACTGTAGTGTAAGGATGTTTAAAGGCAATAAAATGAGCGTACTTGGATAGGCGATCCACCACTACGAAGATCACATCCTTCCCTCCCGATGGTGGTAAACCCTCTACGAAATCCATTGAAATATCCGACCATATTTGATCGGGTATCGGTAAAGGTTGCAAGAGCCCTGCTGGTCGAAGGGACTCGGTCTTGGCACGAGCACAAGCAACACAAGCTGCAATATAGTGTTGAACGTCTTTAGACATACCAGGCCAGTAAAAGTTTTGTGCTAACCTTTTGAAGGTGCGAAACTGTCCCCCGTGTCCCCCTTGAGCAGAATTATGTGCCTCAAACAGTAGTTGTGTGCGCAAGGAACTGCTGTTAGGTACCCATAGCTTTCCGTTTCGCATGAGCAGCCATCCACCACCTTGACTTTCGATGTGAGACATCGTCACGCGCCTTACATAGCTCTGTTAGAGAATGATCTTCCTGCTGAGCCTTGTGAAAATCATCCCAGAATGAGTACTGGAGTGTTGAAACAGCTGCCAAGGAAGCCTCGGGTCTGCGTGAAAGTGCATCCGCCACTACGTTTTGAGCTCCTGAGCGGTAAACAATTTGATAATCAAATCAAGGAGTTTAACCAACCATCCGTCTTTGGTGCAGGGTTGACAAGCGTTGTTCCAAGAGGTACTTCAAACTCAAATGATCCGTCTTGATAATGAATCGCCAAGGCAAGTATGGTTTCCATTTTTGAACCGCTAGAACGAGCCATAAGTTCCTTCTCATAAGTCGATTTAGCGAGGCGGTGGAAGATAATGCCTTCTTGAAAAATGCTATAGGCTTATTCATTGTGTGAGAGGACAAAGACCAAGTCCCTTGTTTGAAGCATCTGTTTCTACGGTAAATATTGCATTGAAATCAAGAGAAGCTAAACAGTGCTTCACATCGCTTTCTTCTTCAAGTTTCAAAAGCTCTGCTGACTGATTCCATTGAAATGACTCCTTTTTCAAGAATGCAAATTAAAGGAGCGCGCTATCGTTCCATAATTCTTGACGAATCTCCGATAATAACCAGTGAGGCCCAAGAATCCCCTAAGTTCAGTGGCCGATTTGGGCACTGGCCAATCTGTCATGGCCTTAATCTTCATAGGATCTGCTGCAATGCCATCTTTGGAAACAATATGACCAAGGTACTCTAGTTGCTTGTACCCAAAACGACACTTTGCCAAGTTAGCATATAGTTGCTCCTTCTTTAAGACTAAAAATACCGTGGCTAGGTGATTCAAATGGTCTTGCCAAGTCCTGCTGTAGATGAGAATATCGTCAAAGAAAACTAATACAAATTTACGAAGATAGGGTCGAAAAACCTCGTTCATGAGGGATTGAAAGGTTGCCGGAGCATTGGTTAAGCCGAAGGGCATGACCAAAAATTCATAGTGCCCATCATGCGTTCTAAAAGCCGTATTGTGGACATCTTCCTTCTTCACGTGAATCTGGTGATAACCGGACTTGAGGTCCAGCTTAGAAAAGAAACAAGCACCATGTAACTCATCTAATAGTTCATCAATTATGGGTATCGGAAACTTATCCTTGACGGTGATCTCGTTGAGTGCTCTATAATCAACACAAAAACGCCAAGATCCATCCTTCTTTTTAACCAGCAAAACTGGAGAGGAAAATGCTGAGCTGCTTGGTTGGATGATCCCTTGTGATAGCATATCCGATACAGCCTTCTCTATCTCAGCTTTCTGGATATGGGGATAACGGTAGGATCTTACATTGGCTGGTGCAGCTCCGGGCAGCAATGGAATGACATGATCGTGGGAACGTTGAGGAGGCATCCCCAAAACTGGTTTGAAGATTGATGTGTATTGTTCTATAAGATTTTGTAGCTCTGCTGGCAGCGCATCCTCTTCCTTTTGGGCAGTCTCGTCGGGTGCCTCAGATGCCATAAGTCTTATAGAACAGAGGGAAGATTTAGAGCTAAGAACATGTAACTTGGATACTCCTGCTTTCCGGACACCTTGTAGGGTGCACTCTTGGCCATTCAATGTGAACCTCATTTGCGACTGGCACCAATTGCTCACCACTTCCCCTAAGCCTTCTAACCATTGTATTCCTAGGACTAAGTCCATTCCCCCTAGAGGAAAAGGGTAGACATCCACCATTAATTCCACTCTTCCAATGTTTAGTGGAACTTGCTTGCATATGACATTAACAGAGTGAGGTCTCCCATCCGCAAGCTCTACCTTAAGGGCCCTTACGGATGAAGAGCTTAACCTCAAGTGCTTCACAAGGCGATCTGATATAAAGTTATGGGTGCTTCCTGAATCGATTAAAATAAAGACCTCTTGTTTCTTAATTTTTCCGGCAACACGTAATGTCTGTGGTCCAGTCAAGCCACACATCGCACTGAGAGATAACGTGGCATCCTCCACGTCTGCATCTTGTTCTTCCTCGCTATTTTCTCCTTCCAATTCGTTAGCTTCGCTCACTGCAATTGCATACAAACGAGTTGTGCACTTATGGCCAGGTACATACCTTTCATCACAATAGAAATATAGGCCCTTTGATCTCCTTGAGTTGATCTCAGTCACTGACAAATTTGAAGGTTTGGATCGAGTATTTAGTGCTGGACTAGTTATTACTTGTGTGTTGGATGCATGATGCCCCAAGGTCTGCGTGTAACTTGAAGATGGCTGGAATTGCCGAGTTGGTGTGTGTCTTCCTGCACGTAGACTGGATGACTCTGCTGAATTCTTGCGTTCAAACATCTTGGCCAACATATATGCCATCTGTAACTCTTTAGGTCTGGCTACCATCACTTCCATCGCGAGCTTCTTTGAAAGTCCTCCACAAAACCTCCCCACCAAGTCTTGCTCCGAAGTAGAGGGTAGATGCGTCCGAAGGTTTTCGAAAGCAGCCAAATACTCTCCTAGTGATCCAGTTTGACGCAACTGTTGCAAAGAGAAACTAGGATTTCCGAAAGCAGTAGGGCCGAACCTCATCAGTAAGGCTTCACGAAATTCTTCCCAAGAGTGTTAGGGTTTGTCTCGCTCGAAGCTTTGGTACCATCTATTAGCTTCGTTCTGGAAATACATTGCAGCAATTCTCACTCGATCCCAAAGTGGTGTGTTGTAAAATTTGAAATATTTTTCCGTCGAGTATAACCACTCGTTTGGCCCATTACCATCAAAATAAGGAAACTTGTGTCTCTCCTTAAAAGGTTGAGTATAGGTGTCATGTGATTGTAGTGCTAGATGTGTTGGGTTTTGAGATACTTGAACTCTCTGGTATGAATTCGAGTGGTGGTATTTTTCTGTTTCTGACAAGGGTTGGTTTGTATGGCTTAATGGAGTTTGCTGCCAATAGGATTCGCATTGGTCATTTATGCGAAAGGCATTATTTGATCTGGATGATGTAGGTGCAGATTGTATTTGTTGCTGGTTTGTTTGGAGCCATTGCTGGTCAGTATTGTTTTGGATAGGTGGTACTTGGTGTGGAATTGTGGGTATATTGGTGGACTGTAGTGTAGAAACAGTGGGGTAATTTGGTTGGATGTCTGAGGAAGTCCCCTCTTGAAGCATGTTCTGCTCAAGGGGATTCACTTGGGTTGTTGGTTTCCCATGTGGTACTTGTTCCTTGCTGGTTTGGTTAGCAAGAACAGCCAGAGTGAGCCTCTCTATGTTGGATGACATGCGTCTTATTTCCTCCAACACAAGGTTCTCTCTTAGCGTTATTGCTGTTTGATTGGATGGTGCACTGGAAGATGCTTGCAAGGCATCTCCAATGGTGATGGTAGGCTCAGGAGTCTTAGGTGAGTCGGGGGTGTTGGAGCGGCGCTTCCCCATGGACCTTGCTCTGGTACCAAGTTGATACACCTTCTCAACAAAAAAGTGAAAAGTAACAAAATAACTAGTAAACTGTAATTCGAAAATAGCTAATGCATAAATCTCCCCCTCCAATGAGACTTACAATGCTTATTTATAGCTAAACAAGGAGTCCTTTTACAAAAGAACTCCTATGCCTAATAAAGTTCCACTTGCAAGGAACTTCTAAACTTAAAGGACTCTTAGCTTTAACTGTGCTATCCACAGTTAGACTCCTTCAGAAACTCTAACTCAGCAACACTTCTAAACATCTAATACTAGTTGCTAAATGATTCTTAGCAACACTAATGCATCTAAATCTGTAACCGGTGGCTGATGCTTCTCCAGCTGTTAGGATTGGCAACCGGGATAAGTCCTGCAACTGGGATTTCGTTGTCTCTTCCTAAGTAAATTCCCTTCTCTGTTCTGTCCCATAATTTCCTGGCCCAGTGCATCAGAACCTAGACAACTTCTGAGGTGAGACAATAGATTCGGAGGTCCTTGTGTTCAGTTCTTGCAGTATCATCTCCTTTCGAAATAACGTTGAAAGCCTCACACTAGCTTCATCAACTTTAGGACTATTCTAAGCGGATATTTAGAAGTGTTTTCAAAATTTTTTTTTTTAAAACAAAAAATATTTAAAAATTTTTTAGAAACTCACGCTAGATAGTAGCTTACTACTTTTCTCTATAGTCGACAGCTTCCGGGTTCCGGTTGGATATACGTTTTTTAATAGTCAACTTTAGAACTATATGAAAGTGCCATTGGAATTGTTTTTTCTAAAACGAAAGATATTTTAAAATTTTTTAAAAAGAGCATTTTATTACCTAAAAAGTAATAAAAATAATGTTTTTATTTCTATTTCCAAGTGTTTGTATTTTTTGCAAAGTGTTTCTATTTCCAACACTACATTCCGATCTCTAAGGGTTTGTTTAGATTCATAGATAAAAAATAATAGTAAGAGGACGGATAGAAAAAATAATAAGAGGACGGATAAGAACGGATAGTTAATTAATCTTACGATGTTTGGATATATGGTAAGAATAATAAATTAATTATGTTTCAATAGATGGGTAAATAAATGAGTATTGGAAGTAAATTTTTTAGAAAAGACTCAAATGCTCTTTTTTATTTATATTAATATATATTTTTAATATAACTTACACTAATTTAGTAATATAATTTTAAATAAATTTTATTATATAGCTTTTAGATCAATTTTTTTATATTAATCTAAAATTATATCAATTATTAAATATAAAAACTAATCATATAATTTTATTATTTCTTCTACCAATTAAAATTAATTAAAATCAAATAAATATAAAAACTTTAAATTATATAATAAAAATACTATATCTTAATTAAAAATATTAAATAAAAATAAAAAATTTAAATAAATATTAAAATATTAAAAAAATAAAAGGATAAAAAGGGAAGAGAATTTGCTTCTCCTTTTCTCACCATCTGTACCCACCAATTTGGTGGGTATACATTTAACTACACAATAGTGAAAAGGATGGAGAATACTTTTCCCTTCTTTTCTTTAATAACATATTACCAAATATAGGTAGACATAGAAAAATAATTTACTATCACCATCATTTTCCATGTCTACTTATAATCCAAATTAAGCCTAAACGGTATTGTTTAGTCCGTAACCTCATCTACATTTTCTTGAAGATGACAAATAGGCTTCGAAATTTTACTTGATGTGGATTTTGGAAGGTGATTCTATCATCAACGCCATCACCATAAAACAGATGTGAATGCCTGAGTTAGAAATATTTATCTTTGCATCAATTAAGAACAAGTAAATGACACAATCACCATCCCAAACGTTGGTGGACTAACTACATACTAGCGGCAGCCACACTGCCGTAAGGCTAAGTTGGTGTTGATACTGCAGAAACCAAATTTCAACAAATATTAAGTTATTTACTTTAGTCATTAAATTAAAAACAGATTGTTTTCTCTAGTTGCAAATGGTAATGAAAAGTTACACTTGAGCTGTCAAATAGAGAAAGCTGATCAGAGCTTTTGTGGAGTAGATCATGCAGCCTCGTCAAGTGGAATTCGTTTTAAATTCACAAGTAGATTTCAAACACTTATCGAGCAACTTGTTAACTACTTATAGGCATTATCTTCACCTAAAAATTGGCTGAAACAAAGTATAAAAGACACGACTCAGCTCAACTCAATCTTCACATAAAGAATGCCTGAAGTTGTCTAAAGAAATTTAGAGGAAATAGGAGGAATAGGTCGATCTGAGAAAAGGAAGCACATGGATGTACCTTTCAAACAAGTGGCAATATAGCCGATAGAATTTGTCAGAATAAGAAAGAAATTAATCCAAAGTGATAACCTCAACTATAGATTAGGGAACTCCCACTTAAATCACCAACTTGATTTTGGAGATCTGACCAATAGGAGTAGTGGAGCCGTTGCAGACCGAGATGTGAAGCTGTGAAATCACTATTATAGCACGCGACTAACGGTGATCAAGTGGTGTTTTGATTTCCTTTTTTTTCCCTCCGTATAATGTATGATTCGGTGTAAAAAGTATTCGATCTTACAGATAGCCATGTTTTTGCTCAGGTAGAGAGATTGAAGTCACCATCTATACTGATCGACAGTCGCAGGAAATTGCTTAAGGCCTTCCACAACCCATGTTCAATCTACTTCACAAGCTGGGGTTGCAGGATTAAATCAACAACATAGCTGTCAACGCATGATTGCATTGATCTGTATCTCGACGATTAGTCAGAGAAATGAAAATAATAGGAGAACTATCACAGAACTTGTCAAGAACTAAAACTAGACCTTAACCGGCACTGAACTAAATCAAATCCAGATAAGCCCCAAACTCGGCCCAATCTGGTAAGCCTAACCTAGAATTCAATAAAACTAACTTGCCAATATTTAAAAAAATTTTGACATAATCTTCCTAAAAACTTAATAAAAAAATCTGTACAAGTAATAATAATTGTACTTATCATCAAAAATTCAAAACAAAAAAAACGACCAGTATAAAGACCGTTTTACAAACAAAATACTACTAGTGACTACCGGTAACCGTAACACCTATTACAATTCAAAACAAATACTATCGTAATACTACATACAATTAAGTACAAAAAAGTCAATGCCTTTCGAGAATTATAGAGCTAACTACATGCCAAAAGATTTATATAATACCCTCCGTACGTTCTCGGTCCAGCAATACAAAATCTAATCAGCGCTCGCTAACCCTATCTGCGGGAGGCCAAATAATAGAAAAAAGAGTGAGTCCAGTCTCAGTGAGGTAAAACAACAGAATGCCCAATTTAAATAGCTAATAGATTAAGTAGGATTATAGTACTATCTGCATGAAGCAGATATAACGATAGATCAGATCAGATTCTACTAAATCCTGAATCGTCCCATACCGACTCAGTTCTTACCAGAGATATACGATAATATGAAATAATATTATGCGACACTCTCAAGGCTATAATATATATACATATACATAGTGCACCCATGCAAACAAATATATGTAATGATGTATGCAAATGCATCAAGTGTAAAAATCATACAAGATAGACGATCGAGTGAGATCACATATCTAACTCACATCACGCTATCGGGTATATCATACAAGCATACATATATAATACCTTTATATATATCAAGCCACAAGCAAGCTCGGTGCCTAGTATGTTTTGGGATCCACCGGCAATCCATATTTCATATCTCAATGCCCAATATATTCTGTGACCCATCGACTATCCATATATCTCGATGCCTAGTATCTCCTAGGACCCACCGTATCAATATCTCACTCAAGCATACATAATATAATAGATTATGACAATATCTGTCAGGTTTTGTATTGTTCCATACCAATGCAATTCCTAACAAGTAAATGCAACACAATAGGTTTTCACTCAATGAACATGCTATGCCCAATGCCTTCAATACTATCATGATTATAGTTATGCATATATGAAAGAAAAAATATTGACATGTATATTACATATTTGAAATGTAAGCATTGACACATATTTTAAAATATTCTCCTAATTATGCCACATAGTTTATAATAACGAACATGCTAGTAATAAACGTAAACATAATGTCAATTAAATATAAGTATGTACAAGCATATGTATTACGAAGAATAAATCATAACGAGAATGACAAAGTACGCCAGAATTTTCAAAGCAAATGCTACTTGTGCCGAAAGCCTAACATTAATCTAAAAAAAAAGATGGAACGGTAACCCTCACCTGTAGTCCTAACAATCACCCAAGTCGACTGTTGTGCTAAGCCCAACTCAAAATTTCTCGCGAAATCCTATTACACATGACGACATAACCATTCAACCAATAATTTCATTCTATCACTACTCAACCAACTACCATTATTAGTAATTTTAAAGAGCTTACGAAGTCGAAAGAGACGATCGAATTCTGAAACGACTTGAATCGGAAACAACTCGGGTATTTTCAATCCGACGATTTTCTAAACGAAACGAATTAATAATTCATCTAATAACAATTTCAATTACTCGATGCGAGAGTTTTTAACACACCTGACCGAGTTTGCCGGATTCCGGCGAGCTAGGGTTCCAGCCAAAAGCGTTCAAGGCAGCGAAGAGTAGAAACACTGCCAGTAGAATACAATGGAATAGACAATGAGCTTCAATTTTATCGCCAGCGGCCGAAATCGACGAAATAATGTCCGACGGCAAACTCACGCGAAATCAAGCACCGGAGCTGAAAATCAACGCAATTAAATGAGGAAAAAGAATTAGCAAGTTGAGGGGAGTGTTTCTAACTACTCACCATCATCAGATCGCCGGCGAAACGGTCGGACAAAATCCTAATTTTTCTATGCTGTGCGGTGGAGCTCGCTAGAGCCGTAATAGTGATGCCCGGAGGGAGAAGATGATAAACGGAGTATCTGGAGAGGATGACCATCACCGGAGAAGGTCGATTTCACGCCAGAGAGGAGCTGGAAGGAAGAGGGCTGGTGGGTGTTGTAGGCAGGCAGAGAGGAAGGAAGAAGAATAAGAAAAAAAATAAAAAAATTGGACATTACATATAAGGGCCACTATTTTTAGGTATAGCTCTCCTTAGCCCACAGAAACGTAAACATTACAGAACTGGTAAAATACAGGATCTTGTGCTCTGTATAATCCTTACGGGATGACAAATCCAAGACCACACCTTACTCCCACCGTCAACCTCTCTCTGTCCTTACCTACATCTTTACTTCCACTACTTTCATCGACAACCTCCCCTTCTAGCACTAATTCATCAACCCTATAATTTGTTCTCCCCTTTTTGCAATATCACTTAGTTTCAACCCATCACTATAAGCTTTTGTGCATCCCTGCATACCAGTATATTTGGGCTTTCCTTTATCGATACCACTGTCACAACATCAGCCTTCACATATCCAGCTCCTATTACTCCTCTGCTCGGTTACCTCTCCAATTTTTCAGCTCAACCGTAGAGCATAACCTACCGCCATCGAAGATAGAAGTGACTTTCAATCTTTTGACAAAACTATGCCTTAAGGATAATTATACTCTGAAAATAAGTATTTCAGTTACTTTTCGCAACTCTGTACTTCAATGAAGGAACTTATGCGAAAGTACTTCAAAGGAGAAGCAAATAGATGGTATGAGAACTTCGTGTGATCGAGCATAACATATGTAGGAGTAACTCTGTACTAGAATTCTTCTACAATTTATCAACCGCTTTTGGTAATGCTAATGTTTTATGTTCATCAGCTGTCTTAAACAGCTACCTGTTACGATTCTACGAGAATCAAACTAAAACTTGACAGAAAATTATAGGTAATAAAGAAAAGTGGTAAATAAAGCTGTAAATAAAACTGAAGATAAAAGTTAAAAGAAAATAAATGACTTGATTCTTCGATGACTACATGAGGTGCTAAACACCTTTATTTATAGCTTAGCTCTTACCCTATTTGGTAGAGTTCCTAAGCTAGCAACTACCTTGGTTTCCTAATGAAATACAAACACCTACTAACTGATTCCTAAAAACATAAACTCCTACTACTTCTAGAATCCCACCACTCTTATAAGATCTTGTATCGTAACATTCCATCCCCCTAAAAATCAACCTTGTCCTCAAGTTGATCAGTGTGGTTGCTTCAGAAAGATGGTCATGATGGTTGCCTGGTGTGTAGAGGAAGAAGCTAGTCTTGCCATTCTGCACTTCTGGAATTTATCAGGAACGAGTGGTGGTCTAGTTGGCTGTTGGTAGGTAAGATGATTGCACTCAGATATGAGTTGGCATCTGCTGTTTGATGGTGATGATTTCTTCATCTATTATCCAGAAAAGCCTATAGGTAGATCAGTGTTTGCTATGGGTTCAATACCATACCTTCTGAGCTCACAGTTAATGACGGCATTGACTCCCCTAAATTTGTTGAGGCTACGTCGTAGGCTTCAGAAGCCTTATCTTCATTCGCGTTTGAGCTCCAAGATAAAGATCCTGATATCCTGCAGCATACCCTATTCTTGCTTGCCATATTTCATGTTGGTGATGCCCTGTGGCTCCTCTGTAGAAAGAAGCACCGTTTGAGAAACCACTGATTCGCCCCCTCAGTGATGTAACAAATTCTTGCTTGGTCATGTCTCCCATCTCTTCAATCTCCTTGCTGTAGTGTTCAGTCAGAAAGTTATCATGGAGAGACCCCAATACTTCAATGCAGCCAAATCACAAGCACTTGCTGTCTTTTCATCCTTATTATACCCTCGCAGATAAACTAGGGTGTAGAGGAAGCTTTCTGCATCAACACCCTTCTTCCAAGGAGCATCTTATCAGTTTGGATTCTCCTACTTCTAGAAGCCGAAAGTACAGCCACATGAGTGTGATATGACACAACTATTGGAACAGATTGCCACTATGAGAATACAAGGGCACCGCAAATCGTGATTCCGAGTGAAGGGATAAGCTGGTATGGACTAAACTACCTTTGCTTCTGAGTGTAGGGATAGTAGACATTCTGATCAACTCCACAGGTAAATCGACATGCAAAGACATCCGTTTTCTTCCATTGGATGCCTATTGCCTTCTGTGCATGAGCCATAGTTCTCCAGGTAACACCTACCTTATGCATTGTGATCATGGATCCTTTAATCAAAAGTTTGTCACCTTGGCAACTAAGGGAGAGTATATAGTCATATAACAACTTCAGATTTTGAGAATGCTTATGCTATATAGTTGCCATGAACTTGAATAGAAGTTGCATATTGTTCCCTCTAACAAGAACAATGTATATGCAGAAAGTCTGAAGACCTCGCGCAGTGCTAGGACTCATAGTGATAACAAAATTATCATTGTCAATAGCAAAATTATGACCATCCAGCAGATCATATGGGGTGCCATGGACATCACACTATTGACACTCCTAAGCTCTACGGGAAACTAGTCTACTACAAGTCAGTGTCTGGGCTGAATTGGGGCAAGTAGAATGGCCTTCGTCCATCCACTGTGTGAATGAAGCATGGTCAGAAGTCTGGCCAGTACAGACAATTACAGAGTCTCATTAATTTCAATGAAATTGAGCAGCAGAATCCTATTGGAACTGTTATGAAATTCTCTCCAACCCCACCTCTCTTCAATTGCTTTGAAAATACTAAATCGTTTTACTACTTCATTGGCTTTTCTATACTAAATCAACATATTGAAGGATGGGACCTTTTCTCGAAAAACTCCGGATCCCATTCGGATTCTCTATCGATTGACGGAGCTCTCTCTCGAATTCTCGTAGTTTATGTCCGAAATCACTAATGTACTGATCCCTTAACTTCTTCTCTCGGAACCTATATCTCATAGAGTAGAGGGAAAGTACGTTACGCTTGCTCGTCACATCGCTCTTGTCCCCCTAAGAAAAGTCAAAACCGAAGAGTAAGAATCTGGAATACCTGAGAAGAGCTACGGAACCTCCTATCCCGAAGGATCAGCATCATCTTCCTGGAATTTCAACATCTCCTTATGAGTTTAATCTCTTCTGCAAAAATCTCTGAACTTGTTCCCAGACCTCCTTCACAGAGAAGAGTGCATGATCAAATGACGAATCAAGTGATGGGCACCGCTTAGCGGCCAATCAGATCCATTAAGCTGCCCAGTCTTCAATTGCTCAGCATCAGAGCTCAACATCCCTGCAAAGAACCAATGTTAGTAGACCCGGAAACCGTTGACCCGCGATCAAAATCGGTTTGGGTCTACAAATAAACCGTATATGTAAATAACTCGTTTAGATCCGGCTTGACCCGGACGAATTTCGGTCGACCCGTCGACCCACCCGTCCGGGTCCGCCATGGATTGCCTTAAAAAAAAAAATCTAAATCCCTAATCCGGCCGCGTCTCCTTCTCTCTCGGACTGCCATTGAAGCTACTTGAATTGCTTGAGCTCCGGCCAAGTCCCTGAAAGATAACCTTACTTGAAGAGTTCATACGTGGGATGTCCACTAAAGCCGACCTCATAGTCATCGCGCAGCAATGGGAGATTCATCAGCGACACTTCAATAGAGGAGTAGACTTCGTGTTGCGGTGGAGAACAACATGAGATGTTTAAGAGATCTGGTAGCTCCAGATCTTGAGCTTGAGCTCGAGCTTGAGTTCTCAATATCAGCAGCAATAGTTGTAGTCTTATCAAAGTCCGACCTCGCGTTTGAGTTCCAAAGCTTCCGGAGACGTAGAAGCTCACGCCACCGACTCGAACATGTTGGAGCACGTGGAGACATAGTATACACATAAAGAACAGGTGCTTTTAACGCTCTCCGCCGTTTGGGTGATATCATCGCTAGCATCTCCGTCGACAGGCGTGACCTCTTCCTGTTCGAAACAACTCGTCGACAGTCATTATCATGCCGGATCTCCCGATATTAGCAAAATAAAAAACAAGCTTGGAGTGTTTATTCGAATTACGAGCTCTATATATTCTTCTCCGGCTCTGCCACGAGAAGAAACAGAAAAACGGACTTTAGTGTTGCTGGATTTTTTTGCTTGGAAAATTGAAAAAGAGAGGAACAGGCGAGCATTTATTAAGGAGCTCATTAAATGATTTCTCTCTCTCACTGACAACCTCTTTATTCATCACATCCTTTTATGCATCCGTCGAAGCATCCATTCATTCATCTGTGTATATATTTATTTCTTCTACAAACTACACAGAATTGATCCGCGGTCCAATCGGCTAACCCGGCCGGTCGGACCGCAACCCGTCGACCCAAAAAGATTTCTAGGTCGGTGAACGGGTCTATTCTGCCAGCACTGCTTAGAAATACAATTATAGAGGAATTGGTAACCTGGATCACGTGCATAGCTCTCAAGAGAAAGCCCAAGAGACTTAGCCTAAGAGATAGATCCGACCCGACAGACTTGGCCCAAGAGAAAGAAAGAAAAAAGGAAAAAGAGGTTGAATGGAGAAATATATTTATTGTGGTAAGTTTGACCATAATATAAATGCATACTTTAAATTAATTGAATATTTAGATTGGTGAAAGAAATAGAGGAGAAAAAAGCTAATTAGAAAAACACCTTAGTTTCAATTTTTTAATTTCAGATAACCAAACTTTTACTCTAAATATTATTTAAGATTTTAAAAAAATATTAGATGGATTCTATATTCTAAAGCCATAAATCATATGACATTTGATCTGAAAATTTTTTTAACGACAACTATTCTTGTTAGACATAATATGACGTATGCTAATGGAGACAATTATCTAGTGACTAGTGTTGCGATAGTGATACTGATACCATCCTTAACTCTATAAGATTGCTTGTTTGTCCATTATTTATCGAATAACTATAATTTCTATTGGAAAAATCACTGAATAATTGAATTCTATTATTCTATTGTATCTCTTTTTTTTTTACTTCATGATATCTAGACAAATGGATTATTGAGTGTGGTTTTTAGAGAGCAATTTATATTATTTAGATGATATCAGTTGCAGAAGAGTTCATATCATTCGTGAATCTGACATTACTAACAAAAATAAAGTTTGACCATAGAATCGACTAATAAGTCATGTTTGTTTTCCCTATTACGTCATTTATTATTATCTTTATTTTCTAGCTTCAAAGAGTCTAAATTTTAGTATGAAACTTGCATTCTTACTAAGAGTCACTGAATGCCTTACTTTTCTGTTATAAATAAAAAAACAACTCTATTGAAGGATCAAATCACGATCTTATAATAAGAACAAGAGATCTTTCTCGATCAATCCTTTTGCTCCTCATTCTTCGAGAATCAGAACCGACGGGCTCAGTATACGATCGCGCGCAGTAACTAGGAGTACTAAACCACCTAAGGCAGAGCATTCAGATATTTGAGAATCCTTTCCAGTCATGCCTCCTAGTAATATTATGCGGTTGATGACAATTATGGACGATTGAACATTTGCATGACACGCTTATATATTTTAAAGAATAAAAATGATAATGTAGATATCATAAAATGGTTTCATAAAATGGTGCATGTAGAATCAGGTTCTCACACTAAAATGATTGATCAATCTCTTATGGATTAGCATCTCCTATTTATATACACATACTCATTTTAAGGTGACTATTAAGAGGTGTTGGCTGTTAAACCAGTCAAGTTATGATCGACTTGGCACAATTCAAGGCGAGAAGTTGTTCCACCACCAAGTTAGTTATCTCATATCACTCGGAACCATCAAACCCTATACGCTATTAATTTGATCCTAGCATAACTTGGAGATCTAAAAATCTCCCTTTCAGCAACACGCTGGGTGGCTCCACCCCACCGGACTTTGATATCAAACAGAGATCGGGCCCACACTAAAAGGATTGATCAACCACTTAAGGTTAGCATCTCTCACTTATAAGCACATACATATTCCAATATCCAATCAATATGGTGCTGTTAAGGAGCGTGGGCTATTAAACACATCCAGCCAGAGTCTACTTGGCATAACCTAGGGCGAGTTATTGTCCCACCTCCAAGTTAGCCAGCCCGTCTTTTATTCGGGCCCATCCAACCCTACACGCTACTAATTCGAACCTAACCTAATTTAGAAGCCCAACAGTGCAGATTTAAAATTTCTTTCCTATTTGAGATTTTTGCTTTGATAATGGGGGGAGTTTATTAATACCTCTTTTAGTTTTGCCTTATCAATATGTTATTATTCACAAAACTTGTTGTCCACACATACTACAATAAAATGGAATGGTTTAAAAAAATAATCGACATATTTTAGAAACTACATGTGTTTTATTTTTTAAAACTCATGTTATAAAGGACTAATGGGTAGATGCGGTACAATTTGCAGTTTATTAATTGCTGAAATTTGGGACACCATTTGAGATTTTAACTATATTTATTATTATACCTTTTATCCCCTCTCACTTTCACCTCGATTTTTGTATCTGTTGGATTACATTTGCAGAAGACTAAGAGGGATAAATTAGATCCATATGATTTGATGTGCATATTTCTTGATTATGGTTCTCAGTAGAAAATATTCTAGCTGCTATCATTCCTTTTGCGATTATAGTTATGATATTTTTAGAGTCAAAAATGTATTTCGTAGGCATCACATTCAGATCTTTAGGAGGAGATAGAAACTACGCAAGATATGAATTGACTTACTAATAAATTCAGCACACATATTTAGGAAGGCCAAAGATAATGTGTAAGTCATGACTCAGATTTAGAGAAGATTAGATATACTGAAATTTGAATTAAAAGAAAAGAAGAGGTAGAAAGAGCTGAAAGTTGTGGAAAAAACCCTTATCTTACATGTTGTAGTTCCGCTCAAACTTATAACGATATCTATAAGATAAACACTAAGACTCAAAATATTGTGATGAATGAATATAATATTGTTAATGGGAGATATCAGTTGTCATAATGAAAAAATCGTGAAAAATCTCCCGAATGATATTGAATAGAGGGGAAAGTATTCAAATATTCTATTGTTAATCATATGTCTACTCACAGGCTGTCTCCATCATATGTGTTTTTCATTAATTAGATATTAGTTGTGACTCTTTCTTCTAGTACTAAATCAGTTTTATCTGATCCTAAATAGACTAATGATATTAATGAGGAGATTGAGTTTAGAAGAATTTGATTTAAGGAGATAGTGCCACCATCATAAGAGAAAAAAATAGTTAGTTGTAAATAAATGTACACTATCAAGCATAAAATAGATAGAACAATCGAGAGGTACAAAGTAAAGTTATTGGTTAAGGGATACTCACAAACTTATAGATTATCACAAAATTTTGGCACCAGTTGCAAGATTAATACCATTAGAGTATTATTATCTCTAATATCAAATCTTGATTGGCTCTTACATCAGTTTGATGTAAAGAACGTATTCTTTATGGTGAATTAAAAGAAAAGATGTATATAGAACTTCCACATGATTATTATTTATTAGGAAGAACTAATTATATTTGCAAACTAAAACAAGCTTTATATAGGCTGAAACAATCTCCAAGAGGATGGTTTGTTAGATTTACTCAAGTCTTGAGTAGATATGATTACTAATAGAGTAACCCTAATTATACATTATTTTCAAAGAACTAGAATGATAAGATAACTGCTTTAATAATCTATGTCGATGATATGATAATTATACAAGAAGAAATTTAGAGATTAAACAAATATTTAGCATTTGAATTCGAGAGGAAAGAACTTGCTTTGATAATCTTAGGCATTGAAGTGACGGGATTTAAATAAGATATTTTTCTATTTTAAAAATATATGTGCTTGATTTATTGTTTAAAATAGAAATGTTAGATTGCATACCAGCCGATACAGCAATCATTGACAATCATTAATTAAAAAAACATCATGATCAAGTGCTAGTAGCTAAAAAAAATATCAATAATTAATTAGTAGGTAAATTTATTTATCATATACTCACCCTGATATATCACATGTTATGAGTATTATTAGTCAGTTTATACATTCTCCAAACGTTGATCATATGAAAACTGTGAATAAAATTTTGAGATATTTAAAATCAGAATCAAGTAGAAGACTACTATTGAGAAAATATAACCATCAAATATAGATTGATATATTCATGAAGATTGCGCAGGAGATAATATAGACAAATGTTCCACATCTGATTATTTTACATTCGCCGGTGATAATTTGATCACATGGAGGAGTAAGAAATACAAAGTGGTTGTTCGATCTTCTTCTAAAGCTGAATATAGAGGATGGCACATGGAGTTTGTGAACTTTTATGGTTTCGAATGTTATTGATGAAGCTTGGTTTTCCTCTAAGACAATCTATAAGGTTATTTTGTGATAATTAGGCTGCAATATATATTGCTCATAATGTAGTGCAGCACGATTTCACCAAACATGTTAAGGTAGAACGACACTTCATCAAAAAAAATTAGAATCAAAATTGATTGAGTTGATTTTTGTGAGTTCAGAAGCATAGAACCATATATATGTGTCTCAAAGTATAATATTTCATGGCTAATTGAGCAAGTTGGCGTCGCTGATATTTTTGTACCAACTTAACGTGGAGCGTTGACGTAAGTCAACATATATCTAGTATCTTAATTATATTGAAATATCTTTTCTTGAAAGTAGATATCATCTTTATTTAGAACTCTCATTATTTAATATTATAATGAGTCTATATATCTGAACTTGTATGAGTATTGAAGTGTTGAATAGGATTGTAAGATTTTCATCTAGTTATTTATGAGCTCCTATATGAATTGCATTTGTTATACTTTTTTCTAAACTCGAACTTTAAGTCTGGCTATGACCTGATATGCGTGAAGAATACTATGTGTAGAAAACTACTTTTCACACCCATCATGGCCATTATGAGTTACTAGTCATGCCTTTTGGCTCGAAAATTCTAATTCTGTATGAATGAGATTTGTTGTCTCTATTTTGCAAATTTTTTCTAATATTCTTTTATGATAATATAGTTTGCAACACTTCATTTTAGGAGCATTTACAACACCTAGTATTAGTTCTTTCTACTTTGGTAGGGGAGCAATTTACATTAATATATTTCCTAACGCTAACTTAGTGCTGCTCGCTAAAATATTTGAGTCATATTGTCTATTTTGAACGTATGGCTATTGGCTAATCCAAAATAAAGGTAATGCTAGACTGTCTAACTCTTTAACTACAATAATGAGGAATTTCTTGACCTTACTTGGTAAGTATAGACGTTTGGCCAATGATTAAGGCATCATCACAGCCTCATTTACTGCTCTATTGAAGTATTCTATTTCTTCAATAGACGAGTATGTTAAGTATTTTCACAAACTCAAGACAGTAACAACTACTGCTTCAATTTTATCAGCACTACAATTTTCCCAATCTTTCACTCTAGAATTAGTGCAATCCTATCTCATAAGTAACTAAAGACCAACAATCTTCTTCAATAAATCGATCTCCTAATTCGCCGTGTTACCATCATTATCGATCATATTATTTCAAAATAAATAATCAAGTAGTAATTCTCCACAACATACAAGGATAAATGCTTTATTGAAGTATTCTATCTCTTCGATAGACGAGTATGTTAAGTATTTTCACAAACTCAAGATGGTGATAACTACTGCTTGAATTTTCCTAATCTTTCACTCTAGAATTGGTGCAATCCTATCTCATAAGTAACTAAAGACCAATAATCTTCAATAAATCGATCTCCTGATTCGCTGCGTCACCATCATTATTGATCATATTATTTCAAAATAAGAAATTAAGTAGTAATTCTCTACAGCAGATAAGGCTCTGTCTCGTTGCCTTGCGACTTTCTCAATTTTCAACAAACATTTGAGATAATCTCGTCAAGTTAATGTGTAATCTCGTTGAGTACTCTACATCAGGTGACTTCCAACTTGGCCCTTATTACTAGTAATGGTTACTCCTACAAAATGATGGCATCTGTGCTTGGAAAATTGATCTCTTCGCCAACAACTATTAGTTGATGTCTGTAATTTTGCTTAGAAAGATCACCGTTGCATGTTTCGTACTTATAAATAGTTTGCAAGTATATTTTATTAGTTAGACACTACAAGAGATGCCTAGCATTACATTGCTTGCTGTAAGAGTTACCTTTGCCTTCGAGGATTCTCAATAGCCCTCTAGTTCCCTGTAATCATTACCTATACCAAAACACATATAGCTAGCACATGAATCGGTTTCATTAATGGTTTGCCCAATTTTTGACACAAAAAAAAACATTTATGTTAATAGTTGATCGCCTCTCTTAATATGCCAAGATCTAGTTGGTGTGAGTTTTTATATATTAAAATATTTTATTTATGATAGGATATACCTTTTGGTTTAGAATTCTTCTTATTTGTTTTACATAGAAACTATATATATTTACTTGTATGAGTACTAAAGTATTGAATAATAAGATTGAAATAGATTTTCATCTTGATAACAGAACAAAACCTTACATCTGTCCGTTGTCGTCTTGAACATAACAACTGTAATGGTCAGATTCCGATAAGATCATTTCAGTGCTATCATGGAGATGTGATTGTAATAATTAGAAATTTCGACCAGATTCATTTAAGAAAATATCACTATCGAATTTGCGAACCAAAAAAAATTTTCGAATTGCCGCCACCACGGCTAGAGTTTCCCGCCACAGCATCCTGCTGCGACATCATTATCACTGTCGCTGCATCACAACATCACTGCGTTGCTGCTAACCAAAACCAATCACCACTCCTCACGGTCTCGCTAGCTCACACTGCTACTAGCTTGTTGCCTTCGTGCTGCCGCACCTATGCGATCCGCCACTATGCCTTTGCTTTCAACTAGACCGAATGGCTTTTTCGATCTTGCAAACCTCCTTACTGATTGGACCGGACTCAGGCCAAATCGATTGAGCTGAACCAGTATGATCCAAACCGACCCCAACCAAGTTTTACCGACTATGACCAACTCTGATCCAGACTGACCTAGATCGACTAGACCAAACCTGATTCAGGTTGAAGCCTAACCTACAAATCCCGATCGAACAATCCTGACCAGCAGACCCGGCCTGACTGAATTTTTTTTGGGGACTCTTTCATTGCAGTAATTTTAGCCATAATAAACATTCATATTTCAAATTAATTGAATATTCAAATTGGCGGAGAAATTGAGAAAAAAAAAAGAGAGTTCTTTAAAGAAGCACTGGTTAGTTTAGATTTTTTAACTTTAGGTAACTAAACCTGTGCCCTAAGTGTTATTTCATAATATAGAAAAGATACAAGATACATTTTAGATGCTCTAAGCCGCAGATCATATGATATTTGATTCAAAAAAATTTTAGAGCACAACTACTCTACTTGGACACGGTGAGATATATGCTAGTGAAGAAGCTTATCCACTGCCAGGTGTTGGGATAATACTACTGACACCATCTTTATCTCTACAAAATTTTTCACTTGTCTTTTTTTATCAAATAATTTGTTACTATTAGACAATTCTTTGAATAATTAAATTACAATTTTCTATTGTACTCATATTTTATTTCTTTAAGGATATTCAAACATATTAGATTATCGACCATGGAAGTAAGAGAGACGGCCTATATTTATTTGGATGATGTCGGTTTTGTAAAAGTTTATAACATTCATGGACTGATAGAAAAAATAAAATTTAGCTATGATATCGACGATTAGCTCATTTTCTTTTATTTGTTTACATCATTTATTACCATATTTTTTGGAGCCTTAAGAAGTCTAAAATTTAGTGTGGAATTTGTATTCTTAGTAAGAGGCACCAAATGCCTTATATATCTATTATGAATAAAAGAACAATTTCATTTGAACTAGTGCATTTGGATGTTTGAAGACTCTCTTCGATTATAATTCTTACTGGTATTAGATGATTTACGATATTTGCATATGATTCTATGTGCAGGAAATGATTATATATTGTAAAAATAAAAGTGATGCAGTAGATATATTTGTCCAATTTTAAAAAATAGTGTACATTCAATTTTTCTTTTCTGTTCGAGTTCTTCACTCCGATAATAGGAGAAAACATGTTAATAAATTTTTGAACTCTTATCTTTAACAATATGATATTATTCATGAAACTTATTTTTAACAAACAACACAACAAAATAGGCTAGCCGAAAGAAAAAATCGACATATCTTGGAGATTGCCGTGTTTTATTGTTTGGGGCCAATATTTCAAAGCACTATTGAATAGACACAGTTTTTGTAATTTATTTGATTAAACGTATGCGTTCAGAGTTCCAATTCAAACACCACTTGAAATTTTATCTATATTTATTATTAATATTTATTCTCTTACTTCCAATTAGTTAGATCTATTGCATAGGTACGTTTGCAAAAAATTCAGAGACATAAATTTGGTTCATGTGTTTTGAGGTGTGTATTTCTTAGTTATGATCTTTAACAAAAATTTTATCATTGTTATCATCCTCGACACGTCATGCTTTTGTGATTATGACGTGACATTTCTAGAGTCAGAAATATGTTTTGTAAGATTTTTATCATATTCAGATCTTTATGAGCAGATAGAAGCTACGAAATATCTAAATTGGCTTAGCATTAGCTCAACACATATATTAAGAAAGATACGAAATAATGTATGAGTCATGACTCAGATCTAGAGGAGATTAATACTAGTGAATTCAAACCAAATGAAATGTAAGATAGATCGAGCTGAAGTTGTGAAAGAAACCTCTCTCTCGCTTCCTCTAATACATACTCAAACTCTTGAGAATATTTCCGAAATAAGTAGTGGGACTCAAACTATTATTATGGGTAAATCTAACATTATCAATAAGAGTTATCAGTTGCTATAAAGAGAAAATCGTGAAAAACTTCTAGAGAGATATTCACAAGAGAAAAAATCTCTAGATATTCTATTATTAATATGTATCTTCTAACAGACTGTACTCATTATATGTGGCCTTCATTAATCATATAACAGATGTGATTTTTGTTGCTAGCACTAAAGAAGCATTATCCAATCCTAAATAGACTCAGATCATGAATGAGGAAATGGATGCTTTTCATAAAAGTTTGACTTTGGGAAGGGAAGCAAATAACTGATTGTAATTGGGTGTGCACAATCAAACACAAAGCAAATTGAATGATTGAAAGGTATAATATAAAATTAGTGGCTAAGGGATATTCACAAACACATGCAGTGGATTATAGTGAGAATTTTACACCAATTGCACACATTAATGTCATCAGGATATTGCTTTCTATAGCAGTAATTCTTGATTAGCCCCTAGTGTAGTTTGATACAAAAAATATATTTTTTCATGGTAAATTAGAAGGGAAAATGTCTATGTGGTGTATGATTTATCGGAAAAAATTGACTATGTTTGCCAGTTAAAAAAGGCATTTTACACACTGAAGCAATCTTTACGAGTATAGTTTGACAGATTTAGTGAAGATTTGAACATATATGATTATCGACATACTAATGCCTATCACGCATTATTTTTGAAAAAGCAGAATGATAAAGTAATTGATTTGATAAATTTATGTAAATAATATGACTCTTACAAGCAAAATAAGGAAGAAATTGAAAGATTAAAATAATATCTAGCCTTTAAATTTGAGATGAAAGGATATGAAGAGTTGAAATATTTTGTAGGCATGGAAGTGGCGAGGTTTAAACAATGCATTTTTTTATCATTAAAAAATATGTATTTGATTTGTCGTTAGAGACAGGGATGTTTGGTTACAAACCAGCAAAAACACTAATCATTGAGAATCGTATTATGGAAGAACACCCTGATATAGTTTCAGTAGCTTAGGAGAAATATTAACGATTGGTTGGTAGATTAAATTATTTGTACTCTTTTTAATACAACCTATGTAGCGAATGTTGTTAGTCATTCTATGGATTTTCTAAGTGTGGATCATATTGGAACCGTGAATAGTATTTTGAGATATTTAAAATCAACACTAGGCAAAGAATTTCTATTTAAAAAATATAATCATATGGATATAGATGGATATACTAATGCAAACTGGATATGAGATAATTAAGACAGACATGCATTACACATTTAACTATTTTACGTTTGTTGGTGGGAATCTAGTCATATGAAGGAGTAAGAAATAAAATTTGGTTGCTCCATCTTCTACTGAAGCTAAATACAAAGAAATAACACATAGAGTTTTTGAGCATTTATAGTCTTGAATATTATTAACGGAGTTTGATTTTGCTTCAATAAATTCTATTATACTATTTTGTGATAATAATACTGTAATAAATATTACTTATAATTCAGTACAGTATAATTGCATCAAATATGTTGAAGTGGATCGACATCTCATTAATATAAAATTAGAGTCGAAATTGATTGAGTTGTCTTTTATGCGTTCAGAAGCACAATTAGTAAACATATTGATAAATTGGTTTAAAGTAAAGTCTACTATGATTTACTGAGCAAGTTGGACATAAATAAAATCTTTACACCAATTTGAGAGGGAATGTTAGTGTGAGTCACTATATATCTAAATATTTTAGTTACGTTAGATATCTTTTTTTATTTAGAAGTTTCCTTATTTGTTATATATAAAATATATATGTATGTATTTGTATGAGTATTGAAGTATTAAACTATAATATTGAGGTACATTTTCATCTCCAGATGTGTTACTTGAGTCATCCTTACACAACAACTTCTATCATTGATGCCCTTACTAAGTATATAATGACCACTGTCATTTTGACTATGTGATAGTCGCCCTATTTTCTTTAATAATTTTTGGAAAGCTTCAGCAAATCTAAGGCACATCTCTTCACATAAGCACGATATTTCACTCTCAAAGAGATAGGTAAAGAGAGATTGTAAAATAGGGAACTTGAAAGCTACATGCACTGTTTTGTGGGTGATTAACCCTATTAGTTGCTGAGATGACTACAACAGATCGAATTCTCCTAAATATCAATATTCACTTAACCACTCAAATTAGAATTCTCGAAGCAATGTATGATAGGCTGCGATTGCATCTAATATTGCTTGTTGCTACTCCGGGAGTGTGATGCAATCCTCTATAGCTAAAAGCTCCATTTGCATAAAGCATAACATGAAGCAGCTCGTAAACGATCACTACCACGATCAAGTCTTCTTAAAATTTCATTGCAAAAGGTCATCACCGTAAACTCCACTATCCTTTTCATGGAACATTCTAGTTTTCGAAACATACTAGCGCAGTGGCTTATTGCAATGCCATGATCATCTACCAAATTCGTGCATCTACCCTAACTTTCATGTATCACAAGTTTGTGATTGCCGCTTGCAACTCCAATAGTCAATCACTAACTATCTTACCAAAGAGAATATACGCCATTCAGTCACTTGCTAGATAATTATAGTTGATAATTTTCTTTCTTGAAGATTCATTATTAGTAATTTCTGTTGAAAATTAGCCATGCCAGCCTCCTACTTGTTGGTATGCCATTTGCTCGTAGTTTTTGTTTTCCTCAAGAAGAAATCATCAAGAAATATCTTGTATGGCTTTCTAAAAGTTACTACGCTCTGACTTACTGAATGTATGTTGGAATTCACATCATTTTACAAAAAAATTTAATAGCATTTCTTTTTCAATTTAGCCAAATCCTTGAGTGTTACTGCTCTATGCTTTCTTGGTTTAACTACAATACAAATATCAGAAGTAAAGTGGATCTAAATTTGGCCTAACCTCACTCAAAAGCAACCTTCTTTACGGCTTTGATTGAGGTGTTGTTTGTGAGTGCTTTTGTACTCCACTTATACCACCTTTTTATTTCACATTTTTAATAAATATTTACAATATTCTAAAGAATGTTTTTAGAAATTTAGAAGTAAGGAAAAATTTTACATCGTATCATTTTGTAATTATTTATTTTTATTATTGTTTAAATAAAAAAAAGTAAAACTTATCTTTAAAGTATTTCTAAATTACCTTTGATTCTATAAAAGATTTATTTAAAAGCTCTCCCAATGTTTTGATCGAATGGATGCGGCGTCAATGCAAGTGGGCTTTAGGAGGCACTTGGGAGTGCTTATGAAAAGTACTTCTATCAAAACAAGCTCTAATTTTAAAAAACGAGCTCTAATTTTTTTACATAAAAATAATAAGATCTTACTACGTAAAATTTTTTCTATATTTTTGAATATTTTAAATAAATTCTATAGAATATTATAGAAGATCTATTGAAAAATACGAAATGAAAGGAAGCTTTTGAAACTCTCTTATCAGCAATCCCAAACGCGACCTAAGTCACTATCCTATATTGTCGATATATTGGCTTAAAATTTTTTATTTGATCCAACTAATTATTAATAGCTGTCAACTTTATGCATGGTTTATTTTACTTCTTATTTCTATTTAATATACTAAATATTACTTAACTCTAGACCTACCTATTGTAGGAAAAATGTTGGAAATATTAAGGATGGAGATTTGAAACATATATATGATACGCTTTACTTAAACCGTTATTTGCACTCATTCAAAGATTATTTTTGGGTATCTCAATGTCAAATACTTCTAAAATATGACAAGCCTTCTCTAGAGTTTTTGCCCAAAAGAAGAATGAATTAACTCTCTCGCTTAGATTTCAAAGAACTTTTCTAATTTATATAATGATTTCACAACATTTTAAAACACTCATTCACACATATAACTACACATAACTAGCATATAAAAACTACCAAATAAATTTCAACCACTAATTCATAGTCTTCTTTCAAAAGAAAGAAACTACCCTTTAAGTAATTGTCAAACCATTATTAATTTATTTAATATTTAAACAATTCCAACAATCCCCCTTGTTTAAATATTAAATAAATAAATTTCAACCAAAAAATTATAATGTTTATGCATAAAAGTAAGACATCTTCCGATCTGAGCTTGATCTTAGTGAAGGTATTACAAAGTGTCTCTTAAAATTCCAAATAGTAGAAAACTTTGAACCAGTTATTTACTTTGACAGCACCATCGAAACAACACACATAACCATTAATCTGTTATTTGCATTTTACGTCAAACTTGCTTAGAACTTTTAATAGCCATGTATTCATCCTGTCTCATGAACTTTATTGAGAACTTTGAATCTCATTTAAGGTGGCACCATCTCTAAGTTCACATAGGTGAAATTCTTTCAGCATCTATATTACATTAAGATATTTGCCATAATTGACTTAACCTAATTAAAAGTTCAAAGTCTTAGCCCTCAAACTATAACAATCAGCAATATACGTCTTTGATGGGATTTTATTTACTAATTAGTGCTGAAATTATGTGTTAGATATTCCTGCAAGATCAACTCAAGAGGGGAGGGGTGAATTGAGTTAGTCTATAAAAATTTTCGTTAAGTTTGTAATCCCATCCCTTGGCGGAGAGAGACGACCGGGTGGGTCGTGTCGATCTTTGTAACACGCAAAATGTAAGAATTAGTGTGTTTCTTGGTGAAGTGACAAAGAGTAGTGCTCAGGGTATTTAACGTGGTTCGGCAAAATTCCTTTGCCTACATCCACGGTCGCTCTATCACCAGAGCCAAAGCTTCACTAGACCTTTAATAAGCTACAAATACACCTAGAGCGGTGCTTCGCTAAGCACACATACTCTACCGGTTTCTTCGCCAAGACAACCCCTACCACCTCCTGACACGCCTTGTCCCCTGGCTGATTTGCTAGCTCTATTACAAGGTCTAAGAGCTTACACCAAGCTCTACTGAAGCTTCCTTTACCGGTGCATGCAAAGACCACCTTTACACTGTAAGTGACAAGTTACAAAAAATAAACAAGTATTGAGTGCAGGATCTGTCTCATGAATGTTGAGTGTTTAATCAGTGATTCAGATGAGATGATCGGAGAGATTGCTGAGAGATTTCTTCAATATGATTTGCAGCAAGATTTGTTTGTGTGGAGTAGTCAAGTTCGTGACCGGCAGTGGGAGTTTTTTGTGTAGAGTGGTAGAGTTCTTGTATGTTTCTGTTTTTGCTTGGATTCTCTCTACTTCTGTTTTCTTTTTGTTCTCTCCCTGTTTTTCTCTATTTCTCCACACCGTTTCCTCGTTGCTGTGACTCCCTTTTTATAGAACATCTTTCCTGTGCAGGAGCGGTTGAGGAACGTTGCTGTTGGCGCTCGGTTCTTCACGTCAGAGAAGGAATGGTGTTGTCCAGTGATTCTTCAGCTGTGTTTGTGCAAAGTCTTTGTTGCATTGAATGCGTTGAAGAGATTTGAATTTGCTGCCAACGGTTGAGTGCTTAATTCAGCTAAGCTTCTGTTTGAATCTCGGTGAGCTGATGAGTTAATATGGTATGTCCATAATAAATGCAGTGCAGGTTGACCGCTTGACTGATCAAGGGCTTTGACTGCTTTCTTTCCTTGATTATTGAGCTTCCCTTTTGTGTGAAAGTGAAGATGATTCTAGCTCTTATAAATCTTCTGTTTGAGGTCCTTCAGTCCGTTGTAAGTGCAGGTGATTTTTGAAGGCAAGGAAAACTTCGTTGCCGTTGAACATATGGGTCTGTCTCGAAATAGAGAAGTCTGTATATGCTTCAGTAGCCAAACAACTGACTGTAATGTGGTTGTTGCATCCTGTCCCGTATGTTGTTCTCTGTCCCGCTTCAGTAGCAGCATAGCAGTTGGCTGTTATTTAGCTGTGGCATACTCATCCCCGCCTGCCGATCCGATGATGTGGCTGTGGCATCCTCATCCCGTGTCTTTGTCCTCTGTCCGATATGTAGTAGCATAACAGTTGGCTATATGATGGCTGTTTTTGTCTGCTGTAAATTAAATGATCTTTGTTTGTCTAATCCTGCAGACTTGTTTTCAGATTATTAGTCTTATATAAATTATAGTTCTTAATTCTTTGTTATCATCAAAATTATCCTTGTATTTCCAACATTATGCACGCATCAATAACTTGTTTTTCTCATTAAACATATTATTAGTATTTTCTACTATTATGTTAGGTTATTGTTATTGGTGGACTTCAATTAAAGAGTTTTAGTCACATCCTTCTTAATGTCCTATCTTACTAATTCTCTTGTACGAGACTTGTAAAAGGATTAGTCAAACTTTCATTAGATTTTACAAATGTGAGAGAAATAATTTCATTCTTAATTAATTTTCTCACATAATCATGTCTTATACTAATATGTCTAGACTTTTTCATTATATAATTCACTATATGCATGAGTTAAAGTAGCTTCATTATCATAATGAATAGATATAGAAGATATAGATTTAGTCATAGGGATTTCTAAATGAAAATTTCGAAGCCACTTAGATTCTCTTCCTGTTTCTGCCAAACAACAAATTATGATTCCATAGTAGAGTGTGTAACACATGTTTGTTTTTTGCATTACCAAAAAACTGCACCTCCCCTAAGAGTAAACACCCAACCTAAGGTAGACTTATTATCTCATATACTTGATATCCAACTAGAATCTATATATCCTTCCAAGATAGTAGCAAATTTTGAATATTGCATATTTTAATTTTTAGTTTTCTTAAGATAATCAAGAATTTTACCAATGTCCTTCCAATGTTCAACATTTAGAACACTAGTAATCTGCTTAATTTACTAACTACAAAAATAATATTTGGTCTTGTAGATTGTATTACATATATTAAACTTCCAATAGCACTTGAATATTCAAGTTGTGCAATTGTTCTTCTATCATATTTAATAAGTTTAATACTTGAATCAAAAGACGTTTCGCCTATTTAATTTTCAAGTGACCAAATTTGTTTAATACTTTCTCTATATAGTGGGATTTGTTAAGTAGATAACCCTCACTATTTTATGTTATTGTGATACCTAGGATGGTATCCACTTTTTCAAGATCTTTCAATGTGGAACATAGAGATCTCTTCGTTTCTATTATGCCTTTCATATCATTGCTCACAATTGGTATATTATTTACATAAAGACAAATAAGAATGATACATTCATTACATACCATAGTATACAAACATTTATCACAAATGTTATGTATAAGACCATTAAAACGAACAACAGAAACAAATGTTATCTACTTTGAACCATACCATGATTAGGTGTGTAAACATCTACTTTAAACCATGCCATTGTTTAGGTGTTTGCGTTAAACCATACAACGATTTCACAAGTTTAAATACTTTATGTTCACTTCCAAGTAGATCAAACCCTTCCGGCTACTCCATGTAGACTTTCTCATCGAGATCATTTAAAAATGTTATTTTTATATCTATTTGATGAACTAAAGATCATAAATCGATACTATTCCCGAGTTGCAGATAAAAGCGAATCTCAGTCCATTGCTTCACTTAGAGCTCGTTTCTTGCAAATTTGTATTTCTTTCACTATTCTGAATCTCGTTGCTGTTTTACAGGAGCTTTGGATTGAGAGAAACTCTAGAAATTTCAATTCTAGGAGTAAAAACTTAACAATTATGAAGAGATTCTTACGAATTACAAATAGTAATCCTTGCTGCTATTTGTTCCTTTATCTTTGCATTTCTTCAATAAATTGCCTCTTATGTAATATTTTTTAGTAAATAAAGAAAAGATATATTAGATTTAGCAAACTTTTTCTATCAAACGTCATTGGCATTAGATTTAGAAGATACTATCGGCTTTCTCACTTAAAAGACATCAAATTTGCAACACTACAAAAATTTAGCCGAATGATTGAGTCCAATATATTTAGGAGACATCTTGTAGTACTTGTAAAGTAGAGCATATTTTGTGTGAAACGAGCTTAATTTTTTAACTAAAAATAATAATTATTATACAAATAATGATTAATCGTACGATATATAAATTTTTTGTACTTTGTGAAAATTTAAATAAATTATATAAATACTGTATAATATTTATTGGAAAAAATAAAATATTTATTTAGATAGATAAGCACTTGGAAAGCTCTTCCCAACATCCACTCAATCCAAAATAGAAATAGAGATAATTTTCATAGAAAATTATGCAAACCGAGCGAAGATTTCAGTGTTCGAGTTGGCTACTGGTCCCCTTTGAATTAATTGAAAATATAAAAATTGAATTAGTATATATATTCTTTTGTTTCAATGTTGATTGACTAGAGGTAAGACACTGCCTCTTCCATACATGTTAATATTCAAATACATGTCTTTTTCATCTTACCAAATATAAACACATATACATATTAAATACATAAGGGTATTATTGTTACATCAACTCACGCCAATACTCTCCCTCAAGTTGGTGCATAGATGTCTCTAATGCCCAACTTATCAAGTGAGCTGTAAAATACTTCACTGGAAATAGTTTTAGTGAGTGCCAACTGGTCTTCAGATTTCACGAATAGTATTGTCTTATCGTCGAGTTTCTACTTAATGACAATTCACTTCAACATATTTTCTGATCATATTGAATAAGATTATGAGCAATATTAGTGGTTGCTTTATTGTCACAAAATAACTTTATCATAGATACCTGTGTGTAACCAATTTTCACAAGTTCACATAAAGCTTTGCTCATGCCTCTGAACTTTACTTCTGTACTAGATAATGCAACTATTTTTTATTTTATTACTCCTCCAAGTGATCAAATTACCACCGAAAAAGTTGGAATATTCTGATGTAGATCTTTATCATAAATACTCCTTGTCCAGTTAACATTAGTATATCTTTCAATATCAATGTGGCTATTTTTAGAGAACATGATTCCTCTCCCTGGAGCAAATCTTAAATAATGAAGAATTCGAAATATAATATTCATATGATCTTCGATAGGACAATACATGAACTGACTTGTCAAGCTTACAGTATAAACAATATTTGGTCTTGTGTGAGATAAATAACTTAACTTTTCAATAATCTTTTAATATCTCTTCTTATTAGTAGGTACATAATAAGAGTTTTTTCCCAAATTGTGATTCTAAATAATCGGTGTGTCTGTTGGTTTGCAATCAAACATTATTATTTCAGAAAGTAGGTCTAATACATACTTTCTCCAAAATATAAAAATATCTCTGTCTGATCGAGCCACTTCAAATTCTATAAAGTATTTAAGTCCACATACATCTTTCATTTCAAACTCAGTAGATATATTTTTACAGTGCAAAAACTTTCTGCATTATCATATCATCAACATAAATAATCAAATTTGTTATATTTCCCTATCTATGTTTAAAGAACAAGGTATGATCTGAGTTTTTTCTGTTTAAATCCACACATTTCAATTGATAGACTAAATCATCCGAACCAAGTTCGAGCAAATTATTTCAGTCCATATAGCGCCTTCTAAAATTTGCAAACCACTCTAAGGTGAGATGTCACGGTGTATCCTGGTAGAATATTCATGTATACTTCTTCTTTTAGGTCACCATGTACAAAGGGATTTTTTACGTCAAATTCGTATAGTGGTCAATTTAGATTTGTTGCAAGAGATAGCAAAACTCTCACAGTGTTCAATTTTGCTAAATATGAAAGTGTTTATTCGTAGTCTACATCATATGTTTGTGTATATTCTTTCACCACAAGTCTTGCTTTGTTCCTTTCGATAATTCCGTCTGCTTTATATTTGACAGAGAATACCCACTTGCATCCCAAGGCTTTTTTTCTCTGCTAATAAGACAAGAGTTCATATGTTATTTTTCTGTAGTGTTTTCATCTTCTCTTCTATCATATGAACCCACTTAAGACCTGCTAAGGTTTTCTACACTCCATAAGGGATATGATAAGAGGACAACTTATTCACAAAGGTCCTCAATGAATTTGATACTCAACGATGAGACATGAACTGGCAATAGAATCTTTTGCATTTTTTTCTACAAAATCAAGTGAGAATCTATCTGGAGGTTTGTCACGATTATGTCTGAAAGATAACTTATAACTAGTAGAAATTTTTGACATGTTATCAGGAGGTGGAGCTATGGGGGAATTTACCTCAGGCATATTCTCTGAAGATTGGTCTTTTGATACTAGAAGATGAAGAGAGTTTTCTTCGATGATGCCATATGCTTTTGATTAGAGGCATCTTTCAGATTCAGATTCTTCGGTAGGGCCAGCTATCTCTTCCTACTTTGTTTCTCGTACAAATGTGGATTAGGTGTAATAAGTATGAAAGTCTCTTTTTCTATAAATTCTGGCTAACTATTTCAATTCTGTTTTTCATATTATATCTCCCCATAGAGTGGTGAATTGGGTACTCGAGAAGAGAAGAACTTTTTAGATTGTAATAATGTGACATCTATTGTTACATAGGGGTGTCTGGTAGGGGGATGATCATATCGATAGCCCTTCATATTTGTACCATAACTCAAAAAATATAACGAACAACACATGAATCAAGTTTAGTCCATTAATTTTTATCTAGATGTACAGATACCACATATCCAAACATATGAGAGGGAAGCATCAACATTGACGGCAAAGAACTATGAAGAGATAATGCCTGAAGAGGAATGCACATTGAAGAGCATCCGATTATGAAAACAACTATATCTACCAAATAACTTTGGATTACATTTGTTTGAATCATAAGAGCATTTCAAAATGTGTCTATTCTTTATTTTGGCTGTTGGAACTCCAAGATTGATTTTGATGATAACAATAATTAAGAATTATAGTTTATAGATTAGGGTGAACTAATGATTGGAATCAAGTTCTGCAGAAATTCATAAAACAGATCTATCCCACAGACAACAAGCCAGATTTCTTTTATACCATACAGAACAGAGAATCCCTCAGCCACCAAACAGCTAGCTGTCTAATTGCTGCTACATGAATATCACGAACAGAGAAGAGCAGAAAAATAGAGTATCGCCAACAGAGATGAACAAAAAACAGAGGACTCAATAGCCGGTTACTTCGCTGCTATTTCGCTGCTGCTCGCTGGACAGAGAAGAATCAGAAAATCGTAATAATCATTCACTCTTCAGAAGTAATTTCAAGCATGATGCCGATTCCATTTGAACTTCAACTTTTCATCAGAGACAGGCCAACATGCACATTATAAGATTGACCGAATAGCACATCAAATGATGATCAATATAAACTTGAAAAAATCGTGGAATGATAGATGAAAATTCAGTAAACAGAGAGCAGAATCGGTCATTGATGAAACAACTTTTTAGATGTAATTCAATCAAGAATTCGTCATCCATTTGAAGCAAAATCTTGAGGACTTATTGAGGAACATATCAGCTACAAGTTCATATTAAGAATCATGAAAAATCACAGCAAGAGAAGACAAAGAACATAGTGCAAAGCATCATCAGAATCATGTCTTGCTGATAATGAGAAGTGTTTCAACATGCAGATTTCGATTTTTCTCCAGAAGAAATCACGAATTTAATTACAAGGTGATATCATTCAACAAATCTATTATCTAGTTACTATCACAGTCAGCTGCTCGACTACTGAAGCGGGATAGAGGACAGCATACGGGACAGAGGATGCCACAGCCACATTACAGTCAGTTGTTCGACTACTGAAGCATAAGAAGACTTCTATGTTTCGAAACAAACCCTTGTGTTCAACGGCAACGAAATTTCTCTTGCTTCAAAAATCACCTACACTCACAACGGACTGAAGCACTTCAAACAGAAGATCTACAAGAGTTTTTCACAGAAAAGGAAAGCTCAATAATCAAGGGAAGAAAGCATATTACACAAGTCAAAGTCTTTGTTCAAGTTAAGTAGTCAACCTGCATTGCATTTATTATGGACAAGCCATATCAACTCATCAGCTCACCGAGTCTCAGACAGAGGCATAGCTAAATTAAGCTTTCAAACGTTGGCAGCAAATTCAAACTTCTACAACGCATTTAATGCAACGAAGACCTTGCACAAAGACAGCCGAAAGAAGCTTGGAAGCGGTTGATTAACCACTGGACAAAACCGACTCCTCTCTGACGTGAAGAACCACCTATGAAAGAGAGCGCCAACAGCAACGTTCCTCAACGGCTCTTGCACAGGAAAGAAATTCTATAAGAAGGGAGTCACAGTAACGAAGAAAACAGAGAGAGAACATAAGAAAACAGAAGTAGAGAGAACCCAAGCAAAACAGAGATATACAAGAACTCTACCACTCTACACAAAAATATCCTACTGCTGGTCACGAACTCTACTACTCCACACAAACAAATCTTGCTGCCAATCATACTGAAGAAATCTCTCTCAGCAACCTCTCTGATCATCTCATCTGAATCACATCATGAACACTTAACATTCATGAGATAGATTCTGTGCTCAATCTTGGTTTATTTTCTTGTAACCTCTTATTGACAGTTGTGAAGGTGGTGCTGCAGGCACCGGGAAAGGAAGCTCAGGTGGAGCTCGGTGTAAGCTCTTAGATCTTGTAATAAAGCTAGCAAATCAGCCAGGGGGACAGGTGTGTCCAGTAGGCTGTTAGGGGTTGTCTTGGCGAAGAAATCCGGTAGAGTAAGTGTGCTTGGTGAAGCACTTTGCTCTAGGTGTATTTGTAGCTTATTAAAGGTTTAGTGAAGCTTTGGCTCTGGTGATAGAGCGACCGTAGATGTAGGCAAAGGGGTTTTGCAGAACCACGTTAAATTTTCTGAGTACTGTCTTTTTACATATGTCAGTAAATACTCTAACTCTCTCTGTCTACAGGTTACAGATTTGACACAGCCGGCTGTAAGCCTGCTACCAGTAGGATAACTAAACTTGACGAAAATTTCTATATACTAACTCAATTCACCCCTCCCCTTTTGAGTTAATCTTACAAGAAAAACTTAACATTGGCAATACCATTCTGATGTTGTGTATAATATAATGTGGTTTCATGAATAATGCTATGATTTTGAGAGTAATCAACAAAGTCATGACTAACATACTTACCACAATTATCGATCCGAAGTTTGGTTAGAAATTTAACTCTGAATCATATTATGAAAGTAGCAAAAAATGTCAAACACTTCATATTTATTTTTCATTAAATAGAGCCAAGTCATCTGCATACAATCATCAAGAAAAATCACAAACCAAGGAAAGACAGATAAATTAGACACATGTGAAGGTTCCCAAACATCGAACGTATCAAAATAAAAGGAGTTTGACTCCTACTGGAACTAATAGGGTAATAAGCACGATGATTGTTTGCTAGAATTCACACATCACATTTAAAATGTGAAGCCTTCAAATCATAAAATAAATTTGATAGTATAAACTTTAAATAATAAAAAAAAAGAATGCCCCAACCGATGATGTCATAGCTAATTTGCCTCAGCTTTCCGTTAGATATATGATGAGTATGATTTACCATAGCAAACTAAAGTTTTCAATATAGTATAACCTCCTTTTCTTAGTACCATAACCAATGATCTTTTTACTGAGAATATCCTGAAGAAGACAAAACTAATGATATATTAGTACACAATAATTTAAGTCCTCGATAGCTTGTCCTACTGATATCAATTTATTTAAAATAAACGGAACAAGTAGATGTCTAGTAATGAGAGAAAATGCGATATGCCCACTTTTTCGGCTACTGTGACTGGAAATATGACTCCATTGGTGTTGGCAATAGGTGTACGTTTTGATGTAGTGTTAGTGATGAGATCACGCGAGTCATATGTAATATAGTTAGTTGTCCCTAAATCAATTATCCATTCTGACAATGTTTGTGAGAAGAGTTGGGTAAAACATTACAGTTACCTGAATTGGTAGTAGTAGAGGCATTGTTTGGATGAATGATGTTTGGCTGGTCAATTTGTGAAATAAGAGATAGTTAGAGTTCCGCATTTACAATATTAGCTTGATCAATACTAGTACTAGCAACAACATCACGTTATTCCCTGGCCTTGAACTCGTTCCACCAGTTTGGATACACATGTAATTTGAAATATATCTTCCAAGTATGTTTCGTCATCCCACAATGTGTGCAGCCTCCTCCTCTAGCAATATTTTTGTCCTTGAAGATGCATTTGATTTTCTCGTATTTGGTCCAATTTTGATCATATTGCTAGTAGGTGTTAACTGAAGTGTAGATGATTAGGTTATACCCTTAAGCACCATAACTGCATCAGTTGGAGCTTCTATTCTCATTATCATAATTGTCTGTCTCGAATCTTCTCTTCTAACATGTGTATATGTCTGCTCCACTATTAGAAATGGTCGGATCTGAAGCACATCATTCCGTACTTTATTAAGTCAATCCTCCAATCCATCGAGTAAGGAGTACACCCTATCCTCTTGTAGTATATAATTATACTTTTGTATACCCGTATCGCACTCTATTAGGTTAGGACGATGAAATTAATCTCTCTCCACAAACCTTATATAGGGTATTGAAATACACTTCAATAGATCGTCTAACCTGTCTCGTTTGGCTCACGCGTATTTTAAATATCATATACTTGAGAGGTATAAGTCTCATCAAAATAGATTGTGGCAACTGTATTCGATACTGCATTAACTAATCAGACTGAGATCCATCGAGTTGATCAACCACTCCTTCACAATTGAGTTTCAGTTCTCCAATTTCTGAAAGTTGTATCTGAAGATGAAAGATGTGGAAGATTTCCATTAATATATTCCGGTTTGTCTCTGAAAGAAATATATATTTCAACAAGTTGGGACCACAAAGCATAATTAGTGTCATTCAATTTGACACTCATCTGCATAGTGGGCATATCGTAGTTTGCGTTCTCATTTTAGATTTGTAACTAGGTGAATACCTATGCCATCTCTGAAGTCATCTAAACCTGAGGTTATACTAGTATCTTTCTCCATTTGTTTTATTATAGGAAACTCGAACTATGGAAATGCCATATTGATCTCCCTCGGACCAATTTCAATAATTTTTGGCTGTGCACACTAGGCTCCGACGTGATTCGTTTTCCGTCACCGGTGTACAAACGACATACTTTCGACGTTGACACACACTTCTACATGGGCTGATCTTGACAGAGCGCGTGCGAGTAGGGTAACCGTCATCCACCACATATCATCTGTCAGAACTCTCACCGTCCATGATCTCGGCTTGCCGTCCTCGATCTCCCACCGTTCTCCAGCTGTACGTGGAGAAGATGGCTGAACCGCAGGCCGATGACTAGCAGCAAGTGTGGCGGCAATAGGAACGCACAGCGGCGGTGACTCGACAATGGCGAAGTGGCTATCGCAATCTAGATAGCTGATCGAATCGTGGCGATAGATGAGTGGCGGCGAAAATCGATAATAGTATCGACTGCATGGAGAAAGGTAGTGACCCGGTCGAAACTTTTTTCTTTCTTTGTTTCGCCGATAGTGACAAATCACCTTGGTCTATTCTGGTAGAGATCGTCGGAATCTGATTTGGTGACAGTTTGTGTCAAAATCTGTGAAGGTATAGAGGACTTCGGTGCGACAGATAGCGCAGCTAGGTTTTTTTCTGGTATTAATACCATGTTCAAATATATACATTTTTCATCATACCAAATACAAATATATATACATATATATATTAATTATATAAATGTATTATTGTCACATCATCTTATGCCAATAATAAATGCATTCATGAGTATCTGCGAAATATTGGATGCTGACTTGTCGAACGTTTGACTTTGCATGCATCATGCCATCGTCCTAAAAGCAAAGGTCACTTAGTGTACTTCGCATCAAGATAGTGTTGCTTACTGGTGGTTAAGCTTAATGGTAATTAGTTGGACAAGAAAAGAAAAGTCGATGACGCCGAATTAAAGCTAGCCTTTTACTTTTGGCATTTTTATAATTGTATTCATTAAATCAGTCAATAGTAGGACGCTCTTTGAGAGCAAATATATATAATCAGGCATCCACCCAACATTTGTCAGAACCGGATCGGATATTGCACGGAAAAACTGTCTGAATCATGGTTTTCGAATTGACCCGCCGGATCAACTAGTTGAACCATCAGGTCAATAATATTAAATCATTTTTAACTAATAATAATAACAAAAACAATAAAAAATTTACTGCCATTATAGTACTAGCAATAATAATAACAACAGCAATCACAACAAAAAATTAGAGTATTTTTTGCTATGGCATTACTATCAACAATAATAGCAACAACAATCACAAGAAAATTTAAAGTATTGCCATCATAGCATTACCACCAATAATAATAATAACAATAAAAATTTATAATGAGAAGTATTTAAATAAAATAGGAGATTAGAAGAAGATAAAATCATAAAATAGATAAATTATAAAAAAAATATAACCAACTTTTTTAGGTATACATATTTGAATCTAAATATTTTATAATATAAAATTTTAAAAATTACTAATAATTAATATTTACAAATAAGACAATTATTTATACTTTTTCATTATTACATCTAAATACAACATCTAAACTATATATTATTTTTTAATATAACGCTACTAATAATTATTTTTGTATTAAATATATCATCAATTTATATTTTTTTAATTAATTTTTTTAAATTTTATTCAATCCGATTTGACCCGGGCGGGCGGGTCGATCGGATTGAAGCGGGTCAAAACGGCTCAATTGTATAGACCATTTTTTTACAAACCAGAACCGATTTACCATTCTGGCCTACGATTTCTGTGTCAATCCGGACGGTTTGGTCCGGGTCTGCCAACAATGCCACCCAAGAGTACAAACCTTTGTTTGTACGTTTTGCCGGCACGAAGGACTTGTGATATCAACTCAAACCTCTATGGCAATGCTATCTTATTAATCACAAAGTTGAGAAAAAGATAAGGGTGAAAAAAGAAAATCAACATTGAAACTTCTAGATTGCAGATTCTTTCTCCTACAATGAAGCACGTCATGCAAATCAATTGATAACTAGAACTGTAAATGGTTCGGGTCGTGTCCACATCCGTAACAGAATTAGCATGTACTCATTTGGCCTCTAAGTTGCTTTCAAATAATTAAACTGAATGATGTATGTCTAAAACAAGAGAAAGAGGTGCGAAGTACTTCTAGATGGAGTTATTTTTTTTCCTTCAAAAGGAGAGATTAAGATTAAAGTCAACAGATAGTATTCGTTTATATATCTAAAAGAAAAAGAGCTAGCAGGAGACTGCTATCGCAAAAGCTAGCACAAAGACATCATATAGGGACCTTCAAAAGGAGAGATTAAGATTAAAATCGACATATAGTATTCGTTTATATATCTAAAAGAAAAAGAGCTAGCAGGAGACTACTATCGCAAAAGCTAGCACAAAGATATCATATAGGGAGTGTTTGGGAGTGCATTCGGGGAAATTTTCATACCCCAAATGCATCGCGCAGTTAAGAAAGCGTTTGGTTCAAACACTGCGTTCGCTGAACACGCAATGCTGCCTTAAAACACGCTAAAGTTTCATTCCCTTATTAATTTTATTCTTAATAAATATTTACAAAAATGTCATCATATAAACATAACTTACCACAACCCTAACATACAATTCACATTTGCAGCGGCTTGTTACAGTGGCGCAATGGCGTGTTCTCTCTCTAAGTCCTCCTTCCGCGCACAGCTCGCCGAAGGCGTGTTCTCTTCTTTTGAATTCCGACGTCGGAAGAGGCGATCTCACCGGAACTCGCATCTAAAAGGTACGGTGCTTGTTTGCTTATACTCTTTTATTTATCTTTTGCTTCTCTTTGTAGATTTGTGTGGATTTGTATAGCTTAGTCGTAGATCTGTATAGATTTGATCATCTAAAACACGACCTTATAGATTTGTGTGGATTTCAATCTGTGTTGTAATATAACGATTTGTTGAGTCAGATTTTTTGGTTTTTTTTCAACTGAAAATTAGAAGCCGTGATTTTAAGTATTTTTTGTGTGTTCAGATCTTGGTGATGTTTTTGGTTTCTTCGATTCATGGTTTGGAAAAATAGAATCATCTCGAGATGATTTTGCCTCTGTCGATCCCGATAAATGGATTGAGAGTAATTTAGATCAAGAGTCGCAAGATCGATCGATCGATCGATCGATCGATTTTTGTGGTACCTCTGGACGTGCGGCTTCCATTATAAAAGTTTCAAAGGATTCTCGCATTTTCTCGTAGGTCCTAAAATTGGTTTCACGTATTCACAACGATTAGCGTTCTTATTGTTTTGATTTGTTGTTTCTGATTTGATCTACTGAATTGAGTCTTTGACTTTTTGATTGGATTGATCTTTGCTGTTAACTTTTTTTTCTGTGAATTTTATTCTGTTTAGTAATCTGAGATCAAATGCTCGAGGATGACTTTGATATGTTTTAACCACACCGAATTGAAGTCCATCAGAGTTGAAATTTCTTTTGAAGTTTTTCGATCATTGTTTATTCTGCTTGCTTGCTTGACATTGGACTGATGATTCTATTTCTCTTCACTGATGAATTATTCTTTTAAATTTTGTTCGTCTTAGAAGAGAGATGGAAACAGGTTTTCGGCAAGCTTGGAAGCAGGTTAGTGATTTGGTTTTTTTGAAAAAAATTTTTTAAACTCTGTTGGAGAACTCTTGATACGGAAAAACTATAGCCTTTGACTGGATTAACATCGACTACATCCTTGGTTATGTTGTTGTTCTTTGGTATTTTGTTTTCAATTATTGGTTTCATTTATGTATATTTTTTATTCCACTTATTGTTGTGATTGCGATAATAAGTAGCGAGAGAATATATAACATATAGAAGAAGCTAATTAATTAAATTGTCCTGCAGCTAGCTAAGCTAGGTAGCTAGCCAGTTTTAATTAAAACTTGGTATTCTTCTTTCTTACTGTTAACAGATAGAAGATGTCTTTCTAATTAATTGCAAAATTTACTTATTGTTTAATATAATGAAGTAAACTTAGTTTTATACAATATTTACTTCTGTTTTAGCAAAATTCTTTATATTGTACATTATACAGAAATTTCATTTTGTCTTTTGAGAAAATGAAATTATTAAGAGCAAATAATGTCAGTTTAATGCCAAACATAAAGATTTTGTCTTTTCTCTAATTAAAAGAGACATGTATTTCTCTAAGTCTAAAAATAGTATAGTCATGTATGTCATTTATTGGCCTATACTGTTTTGATTAATAACAGGCCTATACTGTTTTGATTAATAACATGGCTATACTATTTTGATAATAAAATGTTTCTACTATTGTTTTGGTTATTTCTGATGTTCACAAAAGACAAAATGAAATACATGAGTTGTGTAATACTGTTTTGTATTTCTTTAAGCTTCATAAATACATCCACCCTCTAAGCTTCGTAGTTCCAATCTTTGCTTTTTCCAAACATAAAGATTTTGTCTTTTTCCATGCCAGTTTCATGATAGTTAAAATTTTCATTTTTCTAAAACATTTTAGTATATAATTTTACCAGAAAATGTGCTTAATAATGCTTGAATAATTTCATTTCACTTATGATCTTTGTCTTTTTAATATTTGGGATCATTTTTCTTATTGCTAAAAAAGACAAAATGAAATACAAAACAGTATAGGCCTGTATTTCATTTTGCTAAAATAGAAAAATGAAATACAAGCCTATACACCGAATTCAAAATGAAATTTCTCTAAGACTAAAAATTATTTTTCTGAAAACTATGATTTAATGAATATGCCAAAGAGTTTGCGTGCTTTATGAATAAATAGTTACATATTAGGATATTACTGAGTATTAGAGTTGTTGTAATTATTGTGATGGTAGCTAAACTACGATATTTGCGACATAAGATTTTTTTTTGATTATACGTTATTGATGTCTATGCCAAAGAAGAAGAGTCATAGTGAAATTGCGCATTGATTAGAGAGTTATTGTAGAAAATTTGTTGAACTTACCGAAGAAGAGACTCGAAAGGGTAATAAGCCCATGACTCATTTCAATACAGAAGGTTAGGGTAATATCCGTCGTGCGTTTAATGAATATTTTAGGGAGACGTACGACAAACGTCAATTCAAAAATCATTAGGATAATATGAAGACTAAATGGAAATTGTATAAGAAATTAGTTTTATGTGAGTTAGATTTGGGATGGGATGCTGCAAATAATACGATCATTACTGATGATAAGTGGTGGGATGCGAAGATTAAGGTACATTAGCTGCTTGCTATTTAGCAACTATGTTTATTATGTTTTTTCATGTTAGTTTTTTTACTGATCTTTTATTATTTGCATAAGCTGACTACAAGTTGAAAAAGTTTAACGATAAGGATTTATCCTTACTCTATGATCGGTATGGTCGTCTATTTGAGGATAGTGTTGCGTCGGATCGCAGAGCAAGGTCAGCAGCTTCAGTTGGGAGTAGAGATGCAAAAACAGGCGGGCCGGCAGCCCATTATATATATATTTATTTTTTAAATAATAAATTTAAATAATATTTAAAAATATTATTAAATATAAAAAAATTGAAAATAACCTTAAAAATTATTACTAAATATAAAAAGCTTAAAAAATAACTTTAAAAATTATTATTAAATATAAAAAAATTATTACAATTTGTAATATGTATATAATTATACATTTGAACTTGTACTTAGAATATTTTCATTTAAAAATAATTCAGAAAATTGTTCAGTCAGGTCTTCATTGTGAGTTGTATGCTGCATTCGTTTGACTGCAAGTTCCCAGTCTTTCAAACAAGTTAACACTTTAACCATCTCACTAGTAAGTTGTGTTCTGCGTTCTTCAATTATCCTTCCCGCTGTACTAAATGCCGATTCTGAACACACCGTTGAAATAGGAATAGTCAAAATATCATGTGCTAGTTGAGAGAGTACTGGATATCTTGTTGAATGTGTTTTCCACCAATTCAAAACATTAAAATTTTCTGGGTTTTCATCGTCTTCTACAATGACAGTATCACCTTCAAAATATTTGTTCAAGTCCGAAGAAGATTGCATGCTGCTTGAAGTGGAAGATGGTGTTGAACTTGAGCCAGGCTTGATGGAGATCAAAGACCAATTGATCATTTTTTTCTTCTTACTTTGATGAGTTTGTGCCGGTGCCGCTTGTTGTTGTTGATTTCGCAAATTACCAAACCTAACTTCATAAAGATCATAAACTTCATACAACTTGTTACGAGCGTTAGTAATTTGCAATTGAATATCGAAAATATCTAAATACATACCAATATATGTAAGAGTATTAGTAAAATATACAAATTTAAATCTAGGATCTAACATAAATGCAAAACAATATAAAAGATGAATATCAGACCAATATTTTTTTAATTTTTTAGTCATTATTGTAACTATAGGTCCAAGTAATTCATCTGTTATATGCGAATGTAGCATAGTAGCTATATTAAGAATTGAATGTAAAACTAATGGAGAAGTAGGATAGTAAACACCAGATAATAAAACAGTAGCATCATAAAAAGTTTCTAAAAATTTTACAAGTTTTTCAGCAATAATCAAATGAGTTTCAGTAAATATATTGTTACCCATTCTTATATTATAAAAAATTATAAGCACATTTTTATAATCTAAAGTACTTTTTAACATTAGATAAGTAGAATTCCATCTTATTGGCATATCAAGGCTGAACTTTCGGGGCTTTAGATGTTCTGCTATGCAATATCTTTTAAATTCAGCTAAACGTTGATTTGAACTAGTAATCCAAGAAATAGCAACGCGAATATCATTAATCTGATCACTTACCAGCTGCATACCTGATTGTACGATTAAGTTGATAATATGGCAAGCACAACGTTGATGTAGTAAAATTCCTTCCATATATGAGCTTAGCTCCATCTCAAGAAATCGAATTGTTTTGGTATTTGCTGAAGCATTATCTAGGGTGATGGAGACAATGCGGTTGCTTATGCCCCATTCTTTAACCACACTTATAATGCGCTCAGAAATATTTTTAGCATCATGTGTGGAATCAATAAGTCTCAAACCAATAATTTTTTTTTGCATAATCAGTGTGAATCTAAATAATGAGCAACAACACTTAAATAATCTTCTTTAGCTCTACCACTCCAAATATCAGATGTTAACGCAATAGAAAAATTTAAAGAAGTTAATTCAGATTTTAATATAGTGCGCATTTTATTGTAATAAATAATAATATCACTTCTAGTAGTTGTTCTACTAACTTTTTGAAATTGTGGACAATATGCTCTTTTAATATGTTCTTCATAAAAAGATAACTCACCAAAATTAATAGGTAAATCCATAGCACAAATCATACGGGCAAGAGATTCCCTAGCTACATTAGAATCATAAGACCAAGTACTTACCGAACCATCCGTGTTGAATTGAAGTTGAGTTTGTGAAGGTTCCCTTCCGATTTGTTTTTTAGAAGCACATTTTTTACCATGTGCTAGTAAATGTCGGGTACCTGCACTAAGATTAGCAGTTAAAAGTTTATTGCAAAACTTACATTTCGCCATTTTTGATTGAGTACCATCACTTAGCATTGTATATTCGGCAGTGAAATAGTTCCAAGCTTCAGAAGTTGGGACTTTTGAACGTTTTGTTGTTGTCGATGTCGATCCTAAAGCCGAACTACTTCCAGCACTTGGAATTGGAGGAATTTCGTTACATCCTTGATGAAAACTTCTTCTTGGAAGAATTTCATCTCCTTTCTCCATACGAGCAACATCTATTTCCTCCAAATTTTGATCGTCCATGCCATAGTCATCCAAATTAATGGCATGAAAATTTGGATCCATTTGAAATAACAACTAAAATTTTGATAATTAAAAAAATATGAATTTAGAAAATAAAGCAAGAAATAATTTCTTTTATATTTTGTGTAAGATTGAGTAGAATGAAAATGAGATTTGAGAGAAATGTGTGAAAAATGAATGAAAATATGATGTATTTATAGGTGAAAAGTTGAATTTAAAAAAATAATAATAATATCGTTCTTTGGCGACCAACGGTAGTGTTACCGTTACGCTTTGCCTTGCCATGATCATACTGACGTCGAAGATGACACAATGCTAACGTCAGCATGACAGAAAAATTTTATTTTTTTTTTACCTGGTCAACGGTCAACGTTGACCAGGTCAAAGTCAATGTTGACCGGTCAACTGAACAGTGCCGGGCGGGCCAGCAAAGTCGGCCCATCCTGCCCGACGCACCGGGCCGGCCCGGTCCTTTTACTATTCACCGGGCCGAGCGGGTCTAATACCGGGCCGCGGGCCGGCCCGTTTGGCCCGGCCCATATTTGCATCTATAGTTGGGAGAGATGTCGCGGCTGAAAGCAGTTCTAACCAAGAAGGTAGTGATAATACTCTTAGTGATCAACCGCCACCAGTTGCTGCTGCTGAGCAAGATCTGTTTCCTTCGAGCTCAAGGCTTGTTTCCAACGAAGCAAAACGAAGACGGTCACTGCAGGAGAGCTTGGATATACTTGTGGATGTCATAAGTTCCACCAGTCGGACTATCTCTACGGGAGCAGAAAGAGGACAACCAAACAATCATCAGAAGTGCATGCGTTTGCTCAATCAGATGGCTGGAAACAAGATTCTGAAGCTACTCCCCAAATCTTCTAACTAAACCTACTAATCATTATGCTTTTTTAGATCAGCCAAATGATGAAAGTCGTTTGGCGTGGTTAGAGTTTAATTATGAAGAATATATGAGGAAAACATCGACTACTGATGTTATTTGAATTATTAATTTAAGTTTGAAGAATCCTTATGTTTGTTTCGTTGATATTATACTAAGTATTTATTTTCTCGTCTTAATGAATTGATGTTTGATGTTTGTATTATTGAATTCAAAATTGTGATTTTAATAATATTATTTAAAATGAGTGTTTAGTTAAGTTATAGAATTTTTGGGATAATGCATATGTTTGTTTAGTGGTTATTACTCTATACTGATTGGTATATTTATATTTATGTAGTAAAATGAGTGGTTCAGATGATTCGATGGATGTTTGAATGCCTTTTTTTTTATAACCCAATGGATATTTCTATAGCTTCATGTGATGTTTCTGAAATGATGCAAATAACCAAAACAACGATAACTTGACACAACTCACGATACAAGCAAGTTATCATGCTACGGCTATATGTGTACACAGCAAGATCAAAAATTCGTGCCATACATCTATACGCACAGGTCATCGACTTATTTTGGAAGTATTGGAGGAAAATGAGAGTCGCTGCTATTCAAATTTTCGTATGAGGAAAGATATTTTTTTAGCATTACGTCAATGTTTGACACGTGATTATGGTTTTCATCCAACAAGATCAACAACGGTCGAGGAGAGCGTTGCAGTATTTCTTTTAACTTGTGCCTATGGATCTGCAAACAAATTACTTCAGGAGATATTTAATCATTCGGGAGAAATAATTTCTAGGCATATTCACAAAATGTTGAAAGCTATATTATAATTATCAAAACAGTTACTACTGCCACATCGCTACTATAATAAAGGGGTCATCTACCACAAATCAGAAAACCCACAATATCTTCCATAGTTTCAAGTAAGCAATTGGTTTTTTATTATAGTAGCGCATATTTTTTATAGTACGAGAAATTTATATTTACTGATTTGAACATTGGATGTTTTATTATAGGATTGTATTGGAGCAATTGACGGAACTCATATCAAGACTACACTTTCAACTGCTGAGCAGATATTACATTAGCCGTAAAGGATATGCTACTTAGAACGTTCTTGTAGTCTGTGATCTCAATATGTGCTTCACCTTTATATTAGCTAGATGGAAAGGAAGTGCTCACGATACAGAAATTTTCAACAAAGTATTATGTAACGTAAAGCATGAGTTTTCTTAAACTTCAGGCAACAAGTATTACCTGGTGGATGCTGGTTATGTACACAGACTTGGTTATATAGCGCCATATACAGGTGAAGGCATAATATATCATCTTAGCGATTTTCGACGTGCAGGTACAGCACAGCTGCGGAAACCAAGGGGTCTAAGAGAAAAATTCAACTAACTCTACTCTTCCTGTAGAAGTATTATCGAACATACGTTTGGCGTATGGAAAGCTCGATTTAAAGTTTTAGAAAATATGCCACCATATCACATTGATATTCAACGAGATATTGTCATTGCTACAATGGCAATTCATAACTTTATCAGAAAGCACGGTACGTCCGATGAGGCGTTCTCAGTAGCAGAACATGAAAGTTTTGTCCCATCACCCGTACAAGCATCGTGTAGTACATTTAATGTTACGCCTGTAGGGATAGATGCTGATAAAAACACTTCAGACTAGCATGTATATCGCGATGCTATTATTATGAGAATGTCAAATGTATAATTATTTTTAATCAAAGTATGATTATTTATTCATACTCTTGCAATTATGTAAAGAGAACAAATACTATCTAACATAATTTTAGCAAATTATTTAAAAAATTACTAAATATTTAACAACTTATTCGATATTTAATAAATTATTTAACTATCAATTATTTAGCAAATATTTTAAATAATTATTTAACAAACTATTTTACAAAATAATAATAATTTTAATTTAAACAGATATTTATATAAAATAATTAATTTAAGTATTTCTATTTTAAAAGAAAATTCAATACAAAATCACTTTATTGAATATAATATTTTTTAAATAAGTATTTTATTCAAAATGGTATCAATAATTTAGTATATATACATCAATAACTAACACAAAACATTAAATGATAATTTAGTAATTTCATATCTCTTTCATTTGAAAAGCACCTTATCCAAAAGCACTAAATATATTTTCAGAAAAGTTCTTTTTCTCTCCATTTCTCAAAAGCTATTTTTTCTTTCTAAAAACTCAATTTCAAAAAAACTTCTTTTCATAGGCAATCCCAAACGCCTCCATACAAGGTAGATCATATTAAGAACGGTCAACTTAATGCGAGGTCAACTTAATGCACCCAAAACATAGAGGTGTGAGTGTGACACAAACGGGGGGTTTTCTACAAGCTAGAAACTCTAGCAAAGGCATTATGTGTGAGTTTAAGAAAACCAGTTGGGGGTTGCTTCAATCCATGTTCTCATGCCTGCCAAGCAATTAACATGAATCTACTTTTGTTTCTATATTTCTGTACTTCTTTTGGCCGATCTTGAAGCCAATAAAAACAGTTTGTTGGGGTAGTTGGATCTCCCCAATCCTTGTATCTCTCTCTTCTGCACACACACCCGGCCCCTTGAGTTTTATTAAATATCCCTACAGCACTTGGCCCCTTTTTTCACAAAACGTATAAGGTCTCGAAGCCATACGCTTTTCTTGGTGAAAGTACAAATCAACAAAGTCCTTCTACGAAATTATATATAGTTATGATATAGCATTTGATATCCATAGTTTGATTTCCAATCCCATCAGCCATGTCGAATGCCGCTTCGGCGGCAGCTGCTCAGGATGGAGGCGTTTCAAGCAATCGTCCCGAACTACAAAAACCAGTGAAGCTTAAGTATGTCAAACTTGGATACCACTACCTCATTTCAAACCTCGGATACCTTCTCCTACTCCCTATTCTTCTTACAGTCTCTGCAAACTCCGTAAAAGTCACAGACGAAGATCTCCGCAATGTCTTCGCCCTTCTCCAATCCAACCTCGTTACAACAGTTCTCTTTTCAGCAGTAATTACTTTCCTTACAACAGCCTACTTCTTCACACGACCAAGACCAGTCTACCTCCTGGATTTTGCGTGCTACAAGCCAGAAGATGCCCGGAAATGCCCGCGAGAGCTCTTCATGGAACGGTCCACACAGACAGGCGTTTTCTCTACTGAGAATCTCGAATTCCAACAGAAAATTCTAGAACGTTCAGGGCTTGGTCAGTCCACGTATTTCCCGGAAGCGTTAATCAGGGTTCCTCCAAACCCTTGCATGGCAAATGCAAGGAAAGAGGCAGAGCTGGTGATGTTTGGCGCAGTGGATGAGCTGCTGAAGAAGACAGGGGTTATGGCTAGAGACATCGGCATATTGGTTGTGAACTGCAGTCTTTTTAACCCTACGCCTTCGCTTTCCGCCATGATTGTTAACCGCTACAAGCTCAGAGGTAACATCAGGAGCTACAACCTTGGAGGAATGGGGTGTAGTGCTGGACTCATCTCCATTGACTTGGCCAAGCAGCTGCTTCAGGTATATATTTGTTTCTTATTCTCAACTAATTAAGCGTTGTATATACTGTTACTGTTCTTGCATGCTCCCTACTAACTAACTAATTATCAAATCTGAGTCCATGCATGGAAGCCAAGGTAGTCCACAATCATCTGATCTCACTTCTCACTAGCGGTATCAAGTGCTTTTCTTTTGGCGATAAACATTTAAAGCATAATCTATTTGACCCCTTGATAAAAATCTTCTTAGTTTTCTATGTTATTTTCGAATTAAGATGCATCGCATATAGCTAGTTAGTTCAACATCTGTTTGGTTTAGTATTGATTCTTGAACCACTTCCATGACACAGAACAATTACTTTCCGGTGTTTCCACTTGAAATTAGTAACGGTTTTACTTAACACATTAGGCAATTACCCTTTACATGTGAAATGTAAATATTTCACCGGTTGCTGATCAAGTGATGCCGCATCAACAGTGAAGCCTCTTCATTGAATTTAATCAGTTCAAGATTTGACTTTCCAAAATATAATAGCACCTGCCCTAACAAATTAACACGAAATGGTTTCCGGTGGTTTACAAGGAAACGTCAAGTTCTAATTAATTAGTGAACTCTTGATTCCACACTATTTTGCTAGCTGTCGTTTGCTATAGCAAGTTCATAAATGCCTTTCTTGGTAGTCTGGTAGATTTCCTCGATGAGAGCTTCAATAGTTAGAACGTTCAATAGTACACACAAAAGGCTATTTTAGTGAGTCAGAACCTATACATAACTTTCTTCTAGCTTCACAATCTCTCTCATGTTTGCCCGTGATCTTGATTTTTTATAACAATTATAGATACACAACGAAACGTAACAGTAAAGTGGCAATTGGTCACACCAAGAGTAGGGTCACGGTAGTTGAACGCACTTTTCATCACAGCCAGCTGGTCTTTTAGCCCTAAAGAAACAACCCACAGAAATTATAATATCACTGAAAAGAAGCAGTCCGTAGTGTTTGTTATGTTTCTTTTTCATCCATGATTCTGGGCTATAGCTGAAAATACAGTGGTTATCCTTTATTATTTTCATGTTTGGTAAGCGGTCTTATTTGTTTGCTGAACTTGCAAGTTGTTGTTTCATGAAGGCAATGGCAAACCCTCTAATGTGGGACAACTACTAATTAACAAGTGCACCTAATCCATCGAATCCCCGGAACAAGAATGTCAACATCGCCTAAACTAGCTAGCTAACTACTATTTCAGAAGCTTCGCTAATATATGTAGTACTGTCACATTCTAGTAGCAATACTGTAAGTAGTATAGTAGCTACTGTACCTAATCGCGTTAAAAATGACTTGTAATATTTGTCGTGCAGGTACATCGCAATTCATACGCGCTTGTTGTGAGCACGGAAAACATTACACTCAATTGGTACATGGGCAATAATGGTTCGATGCTTCTGTCTAACTGCATATTCCGTATGGGCGGAGCTGCGGTACTTCTCACGAACAAACGGTCTGACCGTAGACGTGCCAAGTACCAACTTGTCCACACTGTGAGAACGCACAAGGGTGCTGAAGACCGTTCTTACAATTGCGTGTTCCAGGAGGAGGATAGTGCTGGTACCATAGGAGTTGCGTTGTCTAAAGACTTGATGGCAGTTGCTGGTGAAGCCCTCAAGACAAACATAACCACACTTGGACCATTAGTACTACCTTTTTCGGAACAACTCCTATTCTTCATGTCATTAGTCGGACGGAAGGTTTTCAGAATGAATATCAAGCCATACATCCCTGACTTCAAATTGGCCATAGAGCACTTTTGCATCCACGCAGGCGGACGAGCAGTTCTCGATGAGTTGGAGAAGAATTTGCAATTGAGTCCATGGCATATGGAGCCATCAAGGATGACTCTGTATAGATTTGGCAATACATCAAGCAGTTCATTGTGGTATGAACTTGCTTATAGTGAGGCTAAAGGGAGGATCAGAAAGGGGCACAGGACTTGGCAGATAGCATTTGGGTCAGGGTTCAAGTGCAACAGTGCAGTATGGAAGGCACTCAGAACCGTTAATCCTGCTAAAGAAAGCAACCCTTGGATGGCGGAGATAGAATCGTTTCCAGTTTGTGTGCCTAAAGTTGAAACCATCAAGTAATCATTTTTTTGAGTACATGTAGTGAAACAAGGAAGTAAACTGAATGTTTATAGAGCATAATCGAATTTGCGTGAGTATATGTAGTTTGCTTTACGTATTTACAGTATTGTAGGTATTTCATGTAAATTGGTCCATGGTGTAATTGTTGGATGTGACTAGAACAAAATTTTAATTAAATGATTTCGATTTCGGTTGATGACCCCTTAAATAAAAATTAAGGTTATAACACAAAATTCAAGTTGTTTTAGATACAATGCAATTTTCTTCCTTCGATCCTCTCTTACCCAAACAATGGGGAAAAGAAAAGAAAATTCTTCTTCAAAAGAAAAGACCTGCAAGTTAATGTTCAATCAAAAGTCATCACCAAATTTTAAGGTCTCAACGCGTACGGTTGATTTGGGCATATACTTCCACCCAAGTTTGGCCCAAAGAAATTCGAGTCAACTCCACCCAACTCATTTATTGTTGAGGGTCAATTCACGATTTTGATCCGAGCATATGGTAAGTAATCAGGTTAGACATTAGGATGTAAAATTGTAAATGGCGTTGTGTAGATCTGATTGACCCGATACATTGACAAGGCGTTGTTTGGTCTTTCGAAATGTTCTGCAAATTCACAGTAGCCAATTTTAATTAGAAATTATAAGGTCTTGCCTTCCGAAAACTTTAAGGTCAAAAACTTTTTTAATCAATTACAAAAATTCTTCTATTAAAGAATTTTTTATTTTTTATGCTCCGTGCATAAGGGTTAAGATATCTTTTTCTAGATAGAAAGGTTTTAACTAAAAAACAAAATACAAACTTAACATACACAAATTTGGCTAAACTCTTTAATTATATGCTACAACTAATATAGATAAATCACAGATTTTCAGATCCTGAAATCATAGTTGACAGAACTAAACCCACATCGATAGATGGACCCACTGGGTCAACATAGTTTTATTGGTTTTCAAGTTGCAATGGACCAACAAAAGCAGTAACAACAATATGGCGATCTGCAGTATGATTTTCAAGAACAACAATAATATAAACATTCATCATAATTTACTGTAGTACTAACAACAACGATTACCAGAAAGATAAAAAATAAGAAAAGTTTCTTATCAAATTACAGAAAAATTGAAAGAAATCGAAGCCGAATGAAAGAAAAAACTACTATGTTGGGAATTACAGTTGATCGAAGAACATGATCCTAAAACCCTCCAATCGATTATCGATTACAAAGAGCTGAAGAAGATCTGAAAATTAAAACAAGAGAAAATTACGGCAAGCAGCGCATTAGCATCTACTCTCGAGAGTCCATTGGAAACCATTGACCAAATCATTCGTTCAAGGACAAAGGATTCAACACTAAAGAGATGATTGCGCTCTCTAAAGCTTCGCTCACTGCCATCTATTCCATTCCCGCATATACAACGACATCAATATCGATCCGACCTTCGCTCACCACTGCAAACCCATTGCCCAACTTTAGGTTCTGGTGACGGCAACTTGACTCCCTTTGACCCGCACAGCCCAAACAAATTCGGAAACAACTACTTTCAAGCTTTGATCAACAAGAGAGGGTTGTTGGATTCCTTCATAACGGCATACAACAATGATGCCAATACTTTCAATACCGATTTCTCTAGCACAATAATGAAGATGGGGATTTTGAGCGTGCTCACTGGGTCTGCTCCGAAACCCCACCAATACCAATGAAACCTTCGATCTCACCACCAGCGCCCGCCATCTTTGAAGACCGCCAACACCACCTGCTCCCCCATCTCCGAAGAAACGAAAGACACAAAAAAATGGAGGGAAAGGAACAAACTAAAGTAAAAAGAAGAAGAAAAATGAAGCTTAAGGAGGCTTGAGGGAGACTAGCCTTGATCGAATTAGATTGGTCGAGGGATCGCATTTGGATGAGAAAAAGATCCAAAAATAAGAAACAGAGAAGAATCAAACAAGAAACAAAGAGACCAGTCTGAATTCTAGAAGATTCAAAAAAATATACAAAAATTCTTTTAATCCTGGATCGACTCATCTGGACGGGTCACGTGGTCAATCTGGAATCTGTCAGGATAGATTCAGATCACACTTGATTGATTACTTATTTAATTTTTTTACAAATTTGAATCAATTTAGTGTCTAAATCAGCAATTTTTTGATCAATCTAGACTGTCCGATCTGAGTCTGCCAATTATACTTGAAACTTAATAATTTTCACAATAATTAATTAAGAGAAAACATACATTGATTAATGAAAATATAGTTCTTCTATTAATCACCTTTCTTTAAATAGATCTAATTTTCTCTTTGAAACAAAATATTTGAGAAAAAAAATAATAATATTGATAATAATTATTAATGACCATTATATATATATATATATATATATATATATATATAGAGCCATCTAACAAACTTATAATCAGTGTGGCTTTAAAAATTATTTAAAGAACCAAATTAAGATACGTATATATACAAGTCTAAATATAATATAACCATTTATCAAATTAATGATGGATCAAGCAAAATGAGTTTGTCAATAATATTTGAAATTTTGGTATGAGGTGCGACTTTGTGAAGAAATTTACTAGTTGATTAGTAGAGTCACATGTGGTAAAAAAATAGTGTCGATAGAAAATACTTATGAACGAAATGACAATCAATCTCAATATGTTTCATTCGTTCATTATAATTGGATTGCTCACGATCTGAATTTCACTTCTATTATCACAGTATAAAGGTGTAGATTTTGTAGATATAATGCTTATATTAGACAGTAATTTACATACATTAATAATCTCTCTATTAGTAATAGTCATAACTCTATAATCTACTTCTATAGAAAAACATGCAATAACTAACAGTTTCTTTCCACGACACATGTTCAACGAATCACCAAAAAATATACAGAAATTAGTAGTTGACCGTCTAGTGATTGGATCATCCAATCTGCATATGAAAGGACACAAAGCTCCAAATTAGATTTCAAAAATATAAGAAGTGAGCTCGAAAATATCTGAAAATTCTAAGTACAGTATTATAATGTCCGATTTAAGACATACTAATTATATGAAAAATATCCGATCTCATCAAATAAAGATATACAAGCGACTAACTAGTCCTCTATACTGACTAGGATAAGAGAGAGCTCACCATCAATAGGACGAACTTTCACATAAAAATATATGATAGTGACAACTGTCTTACTATCTAATATATCTACTAATGCAATAATATGTGAGACAAATTTTTGCTGAGAGATAAAAATTTCTCTATCATCTTGAACAATCTCCAATCTAAGAAAATAACGTAAGTAATCAAACTTTTATTTGGAACTACTAACGAAGATGTCTTTGAGTTATTATTATATTTGCTAAATCATCTCCTCTTATAATTATATCATTCACATATAATAATAAAAGTACCCATCCATATGTGAAGACTGTACAAATAAAGAGTGATTTGAAAACTCTGTTGAAAAACTGCCTCTGTAATGGCTCGTCTATAACACTCAAGTCCATAAATAGGGCGAAGACTTCATCATTTTCAATAAACTTACCATTTTTGATTTCTACTAGTCTCGTACTATGGATTGGATAATAAAACTATATTTTTATTTAATTTTCTAAATAACTAATAAAAAAACTAATAGTTATTTTTCATCTAATTTTTTGTCATGTAAATTATAAATCCGTATTCCTAATGAACAACCCAAACATGAATATGTCTCAAAATTGAATTTTTTGTTTTACTCCACAGTTCAAAAAGAAGTCTTAGAAGTATCTTACAAGAAAACCCAATTCAGCAAATATTTTTTCATTTTTAAAGCATACATTCACAACGATTTAGATAAAAACAAATCGCTTAATATACTTCTAAATATATTCATTACAGTAAAGTTATATCTTTTTACTATATCATTTTACTATAGTGTATTTGATATTGTGTAACGAACATATGCCATTTTTTTAAAGAATTTAGCAAATGGACCTACACATTATCCAGTTTACATGGATCCACATCCATCTTCTCTCTTCATCCATTTAAATAAACTCCATTGCGACATTGTCCTTTGCAGATTTAATCAGCATTATCTTTTCTCCTCTTTACAACTTCAATCAGTTCCATTCTGCAATGTTGCGACATGCACTTGAGACTCTAACTAGATGTATGCAGTTTTCATAGTATCCTGCAGTTGGTAGAACATTGGGTACTTTCGCTACGATGTGTCTGTGGGAAGATGAGATGAACCTTTATATCAGGATGGAAGTTAATCGCTCAAGTTCTACCTGCCAAATCTTTGCGTCTATGACTCAAAACTTAGCACTGGCAACCAAGATCATCTGTCATTTTGTGGGTGCTGATATGAACTCGAGATATGTCAAATGTTGAGAAGACTAACTTGAGAGGAGACGATGGTGAAAGTCCTTTTGGCAGATGGAGAGGTTCCGGCAGAAGATTCTGAACTAAACCGGTTGTATTGACTGATGCAGATGGCTTGGCTACTCCGTGACTGCCTTCATGAATTGCGAGATACCTGTACCATCAGTGATTGCATGACTTGAACTCAAAGCCAAAGACAAATCCTCTGCAGATGCATGTTGTTATCTAAAAATTAAATTACCCAACGCAAAGATTAATACTAGTAAACTTGAACATATACTTTGAATGCAACAAATCATTAATTTTACCTGCATCGTAGTGATCAAGCATGCAGAATCAAGCACCTGGGCAGGAGGCTGAGAGAGAAGCTCCTCCTTGGGGACTTTATGTTAGTAGTCCAGGTAGTCAATGTCCTCCAATGTGCAAGCCACTTTGGCTTCAATGTACCAGACACCATTGCTCGTGCAATCCACCTGCAGCTCTCCCTCCTTTGACACCACAAACACTCTAGCTACAGGGTAGTATTCAACTAGCTTTTTGAGAGTGCTTCTCGTATGACCTTGGCTGATTATGGCTATACTCACAGAGAAACAACATGTCGATCATTTTCCTGTTTGACGGGACCTTGTCTTGCCATGACAGAAAGACTTCGCGTGACAGAGTTGGCTCTGATGGCTTACAGAGGTTACAAAGACCTTGCTCACTGAGAAGTCCATGGCGAGCTTTAATGGTTTGAGCGATTGCACAAAAAAAGCATGAATGGTTCACTGGACTACTGTGTTATATAAAAGAGGGTGATGCATGCGCATATGTTAGTAACTTGGAAGCTAAACTATTTAATCATCTAAACTTTCTTTTTTTCTGTGTAGAGATTGGGTCTACTTTAAATTTTTAATCTCTGAATACTTTCAGGATGCGCCCTGTTCTTACATAACACATTCTCGAAGAAGTAATAACGGTGAGTGGAACAGCTCCAGTTTCTGTAAAGAATACATCATCATTGCTATCAACTTGCTAGAGGCAATTGCATCAGGGATTTATGAATACCTACAAGCAAAGTATAACGAGATATTCGCAAGCATTTTGAAAGCCGTAGGAGTTATCAGATGAGTGATTTCCAAGAATATACATTTAACTACCATGTGAAAAGACTTAGTTGTTTTGCTGTTGTTGTAGGATTTACTACTATAAGAAATCGCTGCTCAACGGATGTAACAAAAGGATTTAAAAGATACTACTGAAGTATAACTTTATAATAGCAAAACGCAAAACTTGAGTAGGAGAGAGAATGAACAAAAGGCGCAATTCCACAATAAAATGGACCTGGAGTACGAACCCCATTGAGAATAAGCCTTTATAATCAAGTTGAATAGCACATTAAGACAGCCAGAGGCTCGCATCCAAATTTTGAATATACTTGCTATCCAAATACATTTGAATAAATGTGGCAATCTCAAATGGAAACTTACAGATCTCCAATAAAAATCTATTCATCCATACGAACACTGTCTTGTTGTCATTAGCTCCTCTATGGACACTTGTTCTCCCACAGGAGCATACATCCTAGCAGTATTAACTTGAAAATGAGCTTCCTTTTTCCCATCTAAATTCATTTTTTTACCACCTAATTTTGAGATGGAGGATATGGCTCTTAGCCACTGATTTAGACCAATTTGATCATCTTCTTTCCTTGCAGATTCTAAACAGTTTATCGTTCTCTTGGATACCCCATGTTTAAGTAAAATATCCCCCAACAACTTAAAAGTAGAATCATTTGGCTTCACACCCGTGTTCAACATGTGATGGAGTGAGTCAATAATTTCCATAAGTCTTCCACGTGATGCATGCAGTCCAATCACAGCATTGTAGCTTAATGTACTAGTAACAAGCCCCAATACAAACATCTCTTGGCAGATGTTACTAGCATCGTAATGTCGTCCAACTTTCTTGTATAGACACAGCATCATTGCATAAGAGAACTCATTGGCCTCTTTTCTGCCCTTTAAATGCTTAAAAATTTCCATTGCCTCTGTAACCATTACATTTTCACAATACAGATTGATCAAGCAGTTTGAAGAGTACACATCTGGACCATTGGCCAAAGTTTTGGCAAGCTCATACATTTCACAAGCTTCTTGCAAGTATCCAGCCTTCGTATAGACTTTGATCATGGAGTTGCAAATAATAGTGTTAGCAGTAAAACCAGAACTGACCATTGTATGGAAGTGGTATACAGCTTGTTGCACATTTCCAATCTCAGCAGCTGCATTAATTAGGATAGAGAAAACAACAATATCAGGTTGCAGTCCGAAACTAACCATTTCCTTGAAAAGATCATCCATCAGCTTCAAGTCTCCATACTTAACCAGGTTAGCCATAACCATAGAATAAGGGATGCAATCAGTTACCAGCCCTGCAACCTGCATTCTCCTGACATAGGACAGTGCTTTATGTGGTAAGTTGGCAGATGTTAAAATCTGTACAAGAGAACTATAAGAACATTTATCAGGCACGACGCCAAAACTCTCCATTCTATCAAATACCTCACAGGCCTTGTCGTAGTCCCCTTCTTTTCCATAAGCTTTTATCATCACATTGACAACAAGAACACTCAATTTCTTTCTCTCTAAGCAGCAAAAGAAACCTTTTTCTGCTAGTATGATGTTTCCGTTCTCACCATAGGCATCAATGTTAGCAGAAAAGCATTCTGAACTCATCTGAGACTGAAACTTCTGAAACCATGACCATGACTGCTCAAGCATTCCAGCATGTATATACATTCTAGTCAAAGCTGATTGCGTGTACTCATCAATCTCAAGTCCCCTATTTTCCATCTCTGACACAAGAGACTGAGCATCCGAAACCATATTCCTAATAGAAAATGCATACAGAAGAGTGCGATAACTTACAAGGTCAGGGACAAGACCAGCTGTCTTCATATTGGAAAGGCATCGTGTTGCCTCTATCATATTATCATTCTTCACATAAAGAGAGATGAGGATGTTATAGGTTCTCGTATCAGGATAGATTTGGAGTTCTTCCATCATAGTCAATAGAGAAGCAACCTCATCTAAATGGCCATGATTTCCACACACGTGAATCATTGTATTGAAGGTCACCCTATCTGGAAAAATGCCTTCTCTTAGCATTTGAGCGAATGTCTCAGAAGCTCCTTCTAGTTGTCCTGCCTTTCCATATGTATCAATCAATGTATTATACGTATGCAAGCCATATGCCTTATGCATTTGAGAAGCTTCACCTACAGAAGATGACCACCTCATGAAAAACTCCTCAGCTTTCAGAAATTCACCCGCTCTTTTATATGTCTGGACAACAATCCCCATTGTTACCTCATCAGGCTTCATCCCTTGCTTGCACATCTCTGCGAGCCAAATCAGTGATTCTCTTATCCGCCCTCCTTTACTAAATGCATCTATTAAGGTCCCATAGGTCGAATTTGTTGGCAATATCTGTTTCGATCGCATCTCGCCCCACAACGTTACCATGAGATCCCACTTCCTAGCTTTCCCTAGAATCCTAAGCATGATATTGTAGTGAATCACATGAACTTCATAGCAAGTCTTGGATTTGAACCATTCGAATATCTCTACAGCCCTCCTCCAATCAGTTTGCTCCTTAAGAATTATCGTCCTCTCCTTGCTATTCAGGATAGATTCCCATGGCCTGAGAGCCTCATCAAGATCATGAATCGACTCCAACGCTTGCAAAACAGCAGGAATGCATCCACCATACGAGCTCCTTTTGGTGGAATCAGTGGCTCTGGTTGCTGGACTTCCAGATTGGTTTCTAAATTGAGCACGCAATATTCTTTTTTTTGAGGGATGAATACCAACTGAAACACCGCCACTGAGTGTCTTGAGCTGGAAACTGTCCATGTTCCTAACTCTTGGTGCCAAACAAGCGTTGTCCACATTACTAGTAGGACAAAAACTAAGCGTGAAATCAGGAGATGCCAACATTTCCTGAAATGATTCTGAATCAAATAAGCTTACTAATTTTCTTAGATAGAGCAAAATATATATATATATATATATAAATAAAAACACGGATAAAATTCGTTGAACGGAGTGGATGATCGATTAGGAGAGGGATTAGAAAAGAAAACTAACAAGAACCGCTTGTTTTCATCTCCCCCTGCTGAATAAATTATCGACGAAAACCTAACGGCGTTGCGAACAACGGCTCCGTTCACTGTCCCATGGACAAAAAAGTGAAGCAGCAGCAGAGACGAGACTGAGGAAGAAAGGTGTGAGATGCTTAGAAAAGAACGAAACCAAAGGTTCACCGGCGGTGGAGGAGGATGAGAAGTAGAAGAAATAGAGATGAGTAGAGGCCAGGACAGGGAGAAATAAATAAAATCCAGTTGTTCTACTGCAGATTTATCTTTTTTTTAAGTGATCATTCGGCTAAACTTATCAATTTATCTTTTTCACATTAATATTTTATTTCATATTTTTTAATAAAATATTTTATATATATTTAAAAAAATTAAAATTTTATTATTATTTCTTTAATTTTTTAATCAGAAAAATAAAATTATCTTTAAAAAATTTAAAATATACTATTTTTAAAAACTTTTCTTTAATAAATGCTGCTAAAAAACGTTTCGAAAGAAAGAAAAAACCTTCCTATTTGTATTTATATTTTACTGTTAGAGATACATCTATAAAAATAAAACTGGAGTTTGGCTTTCTTTTTGTATTATTTTGTTAAGCCGCCGTTTACTAATCTGAAAAATTTTAAATTTTCTAAAAAAGAACTTTTTTGTATGACTTATTTCTATAAAAATGTGACTATTGAATACCTTTTTTAAAAAGCTGTGTATTTAGATAAAAAATATTTTATAAAAAAGTTGAAAAAATATTTCGTACAAAAAACTGAAAAGTTGATGGAGAATAAAATAATAAAACGTTTTAATATACAATAGATAATATATATGTAAAATTTATGAACTTTTTAGATATTATTTAATTTTTTACTAAAATATTTTTTGTAATACTAATAATAACTTTTAGTATCTATTAATAATAATTAATTGTACCTAAATAATTAGTTTAAAAGCATGTTATTAAATTAATTTTAAAAATATAAATATAATGAATAATTAATATACTAATATATTGTAAAATGTTAAATATGCTTTGGTACTAATTGATACCTGCAACAAGCTTATGAACTTTACTTTGTTATTTATTAAATGTTTCTGTGTTTTGTCTTAAAAGACTTTCGGTTTATAAGGCTTATTAGTTATCGATTAACATAAATACAGTAGCTTCTTCATGTACGATTGCTTTTGCCACCGGACAATCTGCTCACAGCTCTAACAAATATTTTGGAAGTGGTTATGAAATAAAATTTTTTTAAAATAAAAAATATGTTTATTTTTTTTATTTAAAAAATAATAAAAATATATGATAAAAAATTTTTAATACGTAAAATATTTCTATATTTTTTAAATTTTTAAATAATTTTTTAAATATCTATAAAATATGTATTAGAAAATATAAAATTGAAAATTGAAAAAATAATTTTTTTGATAAACTAAACCAAACAAATGTTAAAAATATTTATAAAAAAAACTTTTCTGAAATAAAACTTTTGATAAGAAAAAAGAGCTTTTGTTTTTTTAATAAAAAAGTACTTTTCAATTGAAAAAATCTGAATAAATGATTTTTTTTTTCAAGTATAATTATTGATGTATATGAAATACTATAGCATATTCTTTAATACAACTAATTTTTTTAAAAAGTAATATTATAATGAACAGAATGACACTTTATCTACTTTTTTAAAAAGAAACAATGAAATTAAGATTTTTTATATAAATGCTTATTTAAGATGAAATTTATTTAATAGAAGATTTTTTATTATATTATTTTTCAATATAATTCATTTATCTAAGAAAAATTAAATTTTAATTTTTTAAAAATAATTCATATTGACCTGAATTGTTATTTTTGAATATATTATCTCATTAAATATTTACAAGAGAATAAACAAATAGTCACACGTTGGTTAAAAATAACCATCCATTATACATTTTCATAACAATATCATCCCGATAAAAATGCCAATCTCAAGCTCTACCAACATAACATCGAATGTACTGCAAGATGCTTCTTGATTCATGGGATAAAACTTCCACATTCTACTACTAAGAACGCATAATCATAAACGTTTTCTTTTATGATAAAATTATGAATTGCCATTTAACAATAATAGTATCTCAGTGACTTCAAATTGGAAATCTCGAAATCTTTTCTAAAATTTTAAAACGAGCTTCCACACGCCAAAAATACGTTCAATAATACTTCTGCACGAAGAATGCTTCTGATTGAAGTTTCTTTCAGACCTCTTAGTTTCTGCAGCTTAGCTGTACCTGCACATCATAAATATTTAAAATGATATCGTATGCCTTCACCTATATACAGAACCATAAAATCTTATCTATATTTGTAACTTGGGTCCACTAAATAATATTTGTTATCGAAAAGACTATATAATAGCCCTTATTCTTTAGGCAACAAATATTATTTGGTGGATGTAGATTATGGACACAAATCAAATTATATAATTTCGTATACAAGTAAAGGCATACATCATCATAATGACTTTTAACGTGTAGGTCCAGCTTAGTTGCGAAAATTAAGAAGTCCAAAAAAAAATTTCAACTAGAAGTAATCTTTATGTAGAAGTACTATTGAACAAGCTTTTGACATGTGGAAAGCTCGCTTTAAAATTTTAGAAAAAATGTCAAGATTTCTAACTAAAATTCAACGAAATATTATCATTACTACAATGTCGATCCATAATTCATCAAATAAAAGATGTGCTAAGAGCATAGCTACCTATTATTTCTTGTTGTTATGCTTCCCTAAGGGCTACCTTCTACTTTTGAGATCACCGTGTACAATTCAAAACACACCAAAAATAAATTAATCGACAACTCGCTTGAAATAAACATACTTCAAGGCTACAAACTGGCTCATTTAGCTGTGCAATAATAAGGAACCTTCCACTAATAGCTAACTACTATATTATCTCCACACCAAAACATCAACTTAAGAGATAGAAAGCGAGAACAATAAGAAGAGCGAACACTTTAGGCAAACAAACAAGGTTATCAGAATCGAAATTTTAAGTAAGATCGTTGGCCTCAAGTAGGATCGTAAAATCAAAATTTTAAATAGGATCGTAAGATTTTACTTTTCGGTAAATTTTTTAAATATCTTTAAAATTTTTTTACTAATGAACTTGTTTTTTTATAAGGAAGCTTGCTGTGTGTTGTCCTCAAGATGGATCTAATTACATCAAGCAAATGTTGTGCACTTGCTTAGTGCTGACTGCTGTCCATTAGTCTATGTGCACTTGCTTAGTACTTGTTGTTCATGTTCAGACTTTATAGATGTTACATTTTCTTCATTGTAACTATATACTTATTTAATAACGTAACATGCCTATTGTCATATTGATATTTTAAAAAAAATCAACACTGAAATGACTAAATATTTAAAATTTACATCAAATCAGAGGCACTTTCAGCTTTCAGATCATATGTATTTTTTTATGTTAAACAACCATAAATTCATAATTGAAGCACTTCATTCATCAACAATTCAACACACTGCAAGTGCAAAATACATACAGCAAGACTGTAACCATAAACAATCACTAATTCAATATTTTGCTACTATCATAATTCATAAGTTTATAGCAACAAGTCAACAAGACTGCAAGTCTACATAAACAAACAAGCAAAAATAATGTTGTTACAAGTTTACAACTTACAAGCCTACAACGAAGTGTCATTACTCAATGGTCAATGTTACAATCCTACAATAAGAATAGCATCCAATACTTCAAATTTCAAATACAAACTTAATAAAAATTATCAACAGAAATATCATCAAATAAATCACAATCATTTTCATCTCCATCCACATCTTCTTTCTCATCGTAAACTTCATCTCCACTAGCGCCACTAAAACTTCCAGCATGAGAAGCAATGTTATCTAAATCAACATTATCTATTGGTTGCTTTTCTTTAGTGGCAACATCTTCATAAAAATCATGAATCTCCACCTCACTATCAGATTTACTCTCATGACTCTCAATTTCTTCAAAGCACTTACTTTTTCATTTTCATTACAGCCTATAGAAATATATTGTATATTATGTTAAACAGTGAGGACAATAACTTAAAAGCATTTCAGTTACCTCAAAAGCTTCAGAAATCATAATAGCATTCATAAGTAATAAGCATACTACATACAGTGCACAAAAAATATTTCTGAACAGTGGACAGAAAATATTTCTAGATAATGGGCAGAAAAAGTTTCTGGACAGTGGACAGAAAACATATAGCATAATAGCATTCAACTACTTAAAGCATTAAACAATTAAGATAACATTTACCTGAAGTTTTGTCAAGAATATTAAGCCATTCATGGCCAATATGATCAGCTTCTTACTCTTCTTCAACAATCCACTCATCGTCAGAGGGAAGATCATCAAAAGTACTTGAGCTTATACTTCTCATGTTTCTTTCTTTCAGTTTTAAATTACACATAACAAATACCAAGTCATTCATCTTCTGTTGATGCAAATGATTTCTTCTTTTTGTATGAACCTAAACGATAAAAAAAGTCTTATAAATTAGTTAATATATAAAATATATAAAAATAGACAATATGTCAATATGAATATGTAAATATCTTACCATTTCAAATGCACTTCAATTGCGTTCACAGCCAGAAGAACTACAAGTCAAGCTTAGAATTCGAATAGCAAACTTTTGCAACTCTGCACACTCAGCTCCAAATGAATCCCACCAATCAGCTGGATCTTTCTTTTCCCTTACTGTTATCGTAGGGTTGATGCCAAACAATCCTCTTTGATGTTTAAAAGCCGCAAATTGCAAATCTATCTTTTCTCTCTCATTTGCATCAGCTACCATTCTCTCTAAACAATTATAAAATCCAATTTTTACCTCTGCATCATCCTTAAAATCAGAAGAATAATGATACCTAGGGTTTAAATAGTAAGCTGCAGCATGCAAAGGTCTATGCAGTTGAGGCTCCCACCTTTCATCAATAATTTTTTCCACAGCCTCATAGCTATAAGAAATTCAAAGAAATTTATGAGTAACAAACAATAACAAATTAACAATGATGAAACATTCAAGTTGAACACTTAAACATTAAACAGTTAAACTTATAAAAGTATTTACCTTTTCTTGACATGAGCAAAATTTAACCGTATCTTCTCCTTTGCATGATCCATCTCCCTATAAATGAAACCCATTGCTAGTTTCTCATCTGAATCAACCAATCGCAGCACTTTAATAAGAGAATAAGCGGCTTTCAAACATGTATGGATATTTCGCCAAAATCTACTATCCAAAATCGTGTGTTGGATTTGCTTTCCATTTTGTTTGGTTGAAAATTTACTTGACTTCCGGGCATTAGAGCTGAACATACTCATTAGCACACCCTTATGTTCATAGAGACATCCTAAGGTCAAGTACGAAGTCGCAAATCGAGTTGCACCCGGTCTAATCAAATCTCTCTCTTTGTAAATGTCTCAACATAGAAATAAATATCGTCCTTCCATAAATATAAGTTGTAATCCTTCTTCCCTTCATAATTATCACATTATGAACTTTTAACTTCTTCTCAAAATCCTCCAAAATAAGATCAATACAGTGGGCAACACAAGGGGTCCAATATAGCTTTTTTCTTTACTCCATTAACCTCTCTCCTGCTGCTTTATAATTTACAGCATTATCAGTAATGATTTGTACAACATTTTTCTCTCCAACCCTCTCTACAATATCATCTAACATCTCCAAAATTCTATCAGCCATTTTAGAAATATCTGAAGTATCAACAGAAGATAAGAAAACTGTTCCCTTAGGACTATTCACTAAGAAATTGCATATAAATCATTTTTTGTTATCAGTCCAGCCATCAAACATAATAGAACAACCAATTTTTCTCCACTCTACTTTATCGTCCTCAAGCAAAATCCTTACACGACTTACTTCTTTTTTCAAATAAGTTTTTCCTAATTTCATGATAAGAAGGAGGCTTAAGTCCAGCACCATACCTACCAACTAACTCAAGCATTTTCAAAAACTCAGAATTTTTTACACAATTAAAAAAAATTACACTTATGTAAAAAAAACAAGCTATTTGTTAACAAGAGTCTTCCCTCAACTCTGTTTTCATCAAATGATTAATGCTTATTTGTGTGTTTCCTAACCTAAGAGACTTCTTCCCAAACATACTCTTCACTTCCTTTTGCTTTGAAAATTGTTGTATTCTTTCATCTCCAGAGTTATCTCCCTCACCAAATATTTTTCTTTTCTTCTTATCTGAAGCTTCTTGAATTATTACTAGGAGCTCATAAAACTTTAATCTTACTTCTTCGAAAACTTGCTGATATGGTTCAACATTTTTATGTGTACAAGCTAAGTGATGTTTGAAACGAAAAATACCCCCACTAAAAACCTTTTGATAATACTTGCACTTCACTTTTCTAAAATTATTGTCTACATCTATAACATGCTCCCAACCCACATCAGACTTACATCTACAAGTATTTTTTTTCTTATCTTTCCCAGAACCAGATGCAGACACCTTGGCGTATGTTTTAACAAACTGTAATTAACAAATTAAAACCAAATCAATCTTTGTATATATATTGACATACTGAACATAACTATATAAATCATAAGTTCATAACTCTTAATTAAGTAAAACTTGACCAAAAAAAAGTCGAAGGAAAATAAGTAAAAATAATGTGGCTACATCGTAAGTTATAACTTATAACTCATAAGTTATAATAGTAATCTTTCAAACAATTTTTTTCAACTGTTTACTGTCCTACCCAAGTACCCAGTCCAACTCTCATCTTCTCAACCAAGCTATTTTCCTTACTGGCACTATCCTACAACTCCTACCCAATCTACTAGCTACTGTGACTAGAAGAAAAATAAGTAAAAGGAACTACTGGGTGCTAGCTGCTAAGTGCAAGTGCTAGCAACTGTCCTAGATCGTAAGTTATAACAACTAACAAGTAATAACAATTTTTTCCTTCTCCTACTGTTCTACCTAATAGCCAATCTAATCCTCGTCTTTTAGTCAAAGCAATTTTTTTTTCTCATCTTCCCATCTAGGCAATTTCTCTTATCGAACGATTAACAGAGAAAGAAAAATTAATAGAGAAACGTATTTTCAAACAATTCTTCGATTCTTCCTCAATCAATCAATAGAGAAATAAAAATCAATAGAGAAATTCTTTTCAATCAATTCATCTTCAATCAACAAACAGAGAAATAACAATTAACACTTCAACAGAGCAATTTCAAACAATTCATCTCCATTCTTTAATCTATCAACAGAGAAAACAAAAAATCGGAACGAAGCAGAGAAAAAAATCTTTCAATAAGAGAGAGAGAGAGAGAGAGAGAGTTGAAACGTACCTCAGTAGAACCTGTAGAGCTCTTCGAACTTCAAGAAGAATTGAATCAGAGTTTGAATTGAAGAAGAATTCCGGCAATCGGCGTTAATTCGAAGACGAGATGCGGTGATGATCGAAGAGAAAGACGAAGAAAATTAAAAGCTGAGGAGCTCTTCGAACTCTACGAAGAATTGAATCAGAGTTTGAATTGAAGAAGAATTTCAGCAATCGAGGTTGATTTGGAAACGAGACGCGGTGTTGATCGAAGAGGAAGACGAAGAAATTAGAGATTTAGGCCTTTAGAGATTTCTAAAGTGTCCGAGCGAGCGCTGGAGAGACTGGAGCTATGTATGCGTTTTTTCAAAAAACCCCCTCATCAATGCTTAATTGCAAAATAATTCTTGAAAACAGAAATCGTAAAATCGTATGCAGGATCGACGATCTTATCGATTTCACGATTAAGATTGCGATCCTGGTACAATCCTAGACAATATGCGATCCTAAACTAAATGTGATCGTTTTGGTAAAATAAAATCGTAAATCGTAAAATTTTAATATTTAAATCGGCATTTTAACGACCATGCAAACAAATGAATTTCTTGGGCAAAAAGTAAATAGAAAGTCGCATTTTTTCATTGTATCAATAGGTAAAGAGAAAATTTCAGAGAGAGGCTGCTAGTTTAGTGACAAAAATATTGCTCTAACGGCGATACGGAGTAAAGAATCTAGCAATAATTAATAACAGCTAAAACCAGAAAAGAAAACTTCCTATATTGCAACCAATAAATGCCTACAGTAACAATACAAATCTCCTTGTCAGGGATGCATAAGGGATACTTTTAATTTCATAAACTATCGTTTATGCAACAAGAAAAATGCACAAATAAGAACAATTAAACAGCAAATTGAACAACTCTCTTGCACTATTAAATAAGTTCTAAAGTTGTCAGTGATGCAAGGTAGTACTACCACTATGCTATGCCTCCATTATCAAAGATGCCAGGCTTCACAAAGTGTGGAAGCTTATCAATCTAACTAAAAAACCAAAGGTCCGCCAAGTTCTGAAGAAAGCAAATAGCCCCGCAAGTTCCTGTTTAAGCAAAGGCAGCCTCGCATACATACAAGAATGAAATAGCATATAGTCCCAATCCTACATTACGTGCTTCTTACCAACATATAAGACAACAGACTGCAAAATTCTAATGCCCAAATATAAACTTATATTTAACTAACGGATGTTAATACTATTTTCCAATGAAGCAAGCAAACAGACTACCATAGTTGTTCAACTAGAAAAACAATCAAGCCCAAGTTGCTAACTTTCCAGTTATCTAAAGCACATGTTTTATACATAATCTTTTCAATAATCCACGGCTTGAGACAATTATTGACAACCAAAACAAGTCAGCAGAACACCAAATGATCATATTGGCAAAGACTAATATAGAAAATTGGAACATAGTCAAAAGAGTGCATATTCAAATATGCTAAAAGACTATTTCCTTTGACTATATAATTAGAATACCAGATTTCTTTACAATAAAAAACATAGTAAAAAGTGTGCAAATACAAATAGTCAAAACATAGTTCAACCAGTTTCCAGTCAAAGGACATGTAATAACACACAACAGTAACAACCAAAAGAAAAAGAGTAAAGTCTCATCTCACTAGGTGTGGTCGGCGACACATAAGAATGTACCAATATCAAGTCAAACAAAAGATTAATTTCTAACTACTAGTCCAAATATAAAAAATTGATAACAAAAAATAACTAATGCAATCAATACACACCAGTAGGGCCTATATGCTAAAAAAGTAGCTCCATAGCATGGAGGAAAATACAGCAAGGAAACCTATTTGCAAGAATGATTCCTTGCTTTTACGTCTAACATTCAATTAGTTTCCTAACGCATACAAACAAGCATCATTGAATCTGCAGACTGAAAGTCATACACAATAAAGACAATCATGGCTGCAGCTCTAATCAAGGCTTTGATAGTATCTTTTATTCCTGCCAATTAAAATCCCAGAGTAACTCACTAGCCACATATCATCTGACAATACTCCACAACAAAATTTACAAAAAGAAATTATCATGAACGACAAACTAAGTTCTCTGACACTGTGGTGAGGCAGACTTCACTGAGAGATCTGGTCCACATCTTTGGCTCTCCAAACAATAGCACATTACTTGCAGCAATAACTATTATGCTAAAGAAATCCTCCAAACACCTCTCAATGTTGCTAACAAAACACATTAAAGTGAACCATTTTGCCACCCTAAAGGGTTATCTTTTACAAACATTTACTGAACACAACAAAAATTGATTTACTAAGCCCAAAAATCAAGTCCTGATCTAAAGTGTCAAACTTAAAACCCAATAACCGACAAAACTTCAACTCTATCTGGATAATCACTTGGAATGCTTCTAAAATTTTTTTTGGTCAAAGAAGACACCTTAACAAAAAAACAGCTCCTTAACGTAACACTACAGACGCAAGTCATGAATTATGGTAGCCGATCTATTCATTTCAGATGATTCTTAGAATGCTTGCTCACATTTTTAACAAAATTCCATTCAGTTGAGAAAATAATTCCTCAAACCGCTACCGAAAGCTATCAATTTAGCTTAAATAATTCTTTGATAATTTCTCAAACTTTCTTACAATACAATATTTATTAATCAGTATACAAACTCCACGCAGACAATTTTTTTCAATTTCTCTGGAACAGAAGAAATTACCTAAGCAAAAAGTTTACCACCTTCGCAATGAGAGCTACCACTACTTGGCGAGGAACTAGACGAGGAAGTGAATGATCGAGATCGCGAACGAGAGCCAGAACGAGACCTAGACCTAGATCAAGAACTTAATCCCGATGAAGAGCGGGTTCTGGAAGGTGAAGATGAAAGTGAATCAGACCCCGATAGTGTCGTCGGCCGGCCACTCGAGAACGCGTATCGCGAGAGCGCCGCGGAGAGAATAGGAGAGAGATATATGCGTGTTTCAAATGTGTAACTGAATTTTCGTAAAAATAAAAAAAAAAAATAAAATAAAAGTAAATTTTAATATTTGTTTTAATAAATTTTAAAAATGTGTTCAAAATTAAAAAATATAATTATATTGAAAAATATGTAAATAAAAAAATTAAAATTTGAGTTCCGTATATAAAAATAAAATTCTGAATTTTTTGTATAATTGAAACATAAAAACTGTTCGAAATTCAAAAGCTGACGAAAAAAAATAAAATTATAAAAATTTAAAATATGTCTTGTATCGTTCTAAGTTCTAACGGTGAATCTAATATGAGCATTTAACCGTATGTTTTGATACATGCTACTAAATAAAAGTAAATAAAAAACTAAAAACAAATATAATAAAATAACAGATAGAAAAATAATTATTTTAATCTATTATATTTTAATATATACTAAAATTAATAATTAATTTATTTTGATAAATAGATAAATAAATGAATAATGGTAGTAATTTTTTTGAAGTTTAAATATCTTAATCTAACTTTTATTAATAAAGTTTTAAACTAATTTATTAATATAAATTTAAATAAATTAATATAACTTTTAGATGGAATTTTTTATATTAATCCAATTTATTAACATTATATATAATTAATAAAATTATATCAATTATTAAATATTAAAAATTCAAATAATTTATTATTTTCTCTACTAATTAAATCAATTGAAATTAAATAATAATACAAAATTATAAATTATTATATTAAAAATATCAAATAAAAAATAAATATTCAATTGAATAATATTAAATTAAAAGTTAATAATAAATTAAATAAATTTTAAAAAATAAAAAAATATAAAATAAAATAAATTTATTTTCTCTCTTGTCGATATAGTTGGTACACATATAATTATAAAATAGTGAAAGAATAGAGAGCTGCTTCTCTTTCTTCTTTTTAATGAAGAATTATTAAATTTGGATAAGGTAAGCGGATATAACCTTCACCATCACTCTTAAATTTGGATAAGGTGCTTTCCTGTACATTAATTTTTTATTTTTTATTTTTCAATACATATTTTATAAATATTTAAAAATTTTATTAAAAATTTAAAACATAAAAAAAAATTTACATAATAAGATCTGTTAATTATATATTTTTATTATTTTTTTAGATAGAAAAATAAAGCTTATTTTTTAAAAAAACTCTTTATTTTTAAAAAAATCTATTTTATAAATACTCACAAATGTCTTCTCCATAACTATCAATAATTCAAACAGAGATCCTAAGTAATTTAAAGTTTTAAATCGGTTAAAAAAAGTTCTGATATAACTTTTTTGAAAAAGTTATCTTCCTAATCTTTATACTGTTTAACTAAATTTTTTAATTTATATTTTTAGTAAAATTTATATTTTAAATTTAATAAGGTTAAAAATTTTGTTATTATTTAATTATTATTATTTTTTAATATAATGATTTATTTTTTAGAAAATTTTAAAATATTTTATTAATACAAATATATTTACAGTAACTAAAAGAATTTTATAAAAACTTAAATTATAATTAAATTATATGTTATAGAATTATAATATATAATTCTTTAAAAAATTTTAAAATAAATTTATTTTAGACGCTTTCCCAAACTCATCTTCGGATGACGCTGCTGGGGAATACTAGACTGAAGGAAGCCAACAGTGTCCGAGCCCAGGCAACCCAACCATTCTTCTAAATTCAAGCCCTCACTGGAGCAGCAGCAGCCAAGCAGCAGCGCTCGTATCGATGGACGGCCCGCCAACTTCCATCCGCTCGCGCTCCGCCGCTGCGGCTTCAAGCCAAACGCCTTCTCCCTCCCACTTTACTTCCATAACCACCAGCAGCACCGCTACTGCCTCCGCCGCTTATCTAAACCCTACTACGCCTACCACCACCGCTAACAACAACAAGCGCAACTTTCATTCTACGAACTTCTCTCTGACCAAGGACGACGACTATGAAGATCCTGATTCTACTGACGCCGGTGAAGAAGAAGACGACGAAGATGCGGACCCCACCGAAGACGATGATTCCGATCCAATGCGGGCTTTTACTGCTGCTCGACTTGATTCTTCTTCTTCTGCTGCAGCTCTTAAACCTCCGAAACCTCCCAAACCAGAACCTTCTTCTTCTTCTCCTATGAAGGTTGACTCCGGTACCAACGTTCCCTCTGATGGAGGTGCTGGTTCAAATGCTGCAGCTGCGGAAGTGAAGGTGGAACTTGCTACGAACGCATCAGGGCGGAATTTGTCTTCTTCAGCGGGGTTTATACCGGGAATAGTGGTGAAGGAAGATGCTGCAAAAGGGATTTTGTTCACAGAGAATATACAAACTAGTGGGTCATATAGTGCGCGTGAGGAAGGGCTTAAAAGAGAGGTAGGTCTTTCCATTGATGATAGGATTAGCTTGAAAGCGAGTTTTAAAAGAGAGCTTGAATTCAATTGCACAGCCTTTATCCAGTAGTTCATCGTGGTTGGTGATGTAGATAGTGATTAAACAAAGACTCATTATGATTACGGGAAATTAACTTTGATGATTTTAATACTAGTAGATGGAGGGAATCGGAAACTGCATGAGCTAGAACTAAACTTTATGTGTATAATTTTTGGAAGTTAATGTATATTAGTTTCTTAAGAACCATTTCACATAAATGATATATTTTCAATTTTCTTTTTCATGCATTTATCTTGTGTTAAATTTTGGACTTCTCTGATACAGTTGATCCCATTATGTATTTTTTATATTTTTACCTGCTTACTTTCAATTTTCAGTGTGTTTCTTAGAATGTGTTAAGGATTGTATTAAGTTTAGATTTTTTCATTTGCATATATCATATAAAGGTTAATAGTTGGAAGTGTTTTGTATATGTTGGTTAATGTGCTTTTTCATCTCTTTTTTAAATTTATTTGGCTTCTTTTGGAGTTGTATGATCTGATCAAATTAAATTTGTAATAAGATGGTTATTACATCTTTATTAGATGTGACTAAGTGTGGAATATGTTTGATTTTGGTCATTTTCATAGAGTGCTGTCCTGGTACAAACAAATGAACCAGAATTGAGTTGTGTTATATATTGTATGTGGTAGCTAATCATATAGATATATGAAAGATAATGTATTCTTAACCCATTTTATGATATTAACTGTATTGATTTTTTTTTTTTTTATATGTTTTGAAATTTGCACAAGGCCAGCTATGTTCCATCAAAGCTTTGTTTTATTTATGTAGTCTATCTGCTGAAGTCTGAGTAGGTAGCATAATTGAAATAAGGTTAAGAGAAAATTTGGCTACTACTGTTACGTGATACGAGCATCGATGAGGTTTTAATGATCTTGACTATTTCTTTTAAATAGATATCATCGCTAAGAGACATCTTTCTAGTAGTCATAAATATGTAAATCCAACTTTAGTTCCTTTGGCGATGGTGATGTAAGATTGGGCTCCTATACTAAAATGATTGGCAAATCAGTTAGAGATTAACATTTCACACATATAAGCAAGGTTGTCAAAATTGGGATCTTAGATATGATCGTTTCGTTTGAGTATGATCGTAAAATCGGGATTTTAAAATAAGATTGTAAGATTTACATACCGATAAATTAAAATTTTTTTTTTCAATAACATTAAAGATCTTTTGTAAAAGTTTTTCTAATATTTTTTCTAAAAAAATTAGTACATTTAACAAAAATTAAAATTTTTTTAAATTTTATAAAAAATTCTTCTATATTTTATAGAAAATTTCTCAAAATTGTATTTTTTCAGAAAATGTTCAAAATTTTATAGAAAACTCTTTAAAATTTCATAAAAAATTCTTTCAAATATAGTTAATTACAAAAATTTATTTAAAAATAAAATCATATATGATCGTACAAAGATCGAGATCTTACCGATTTTAAATTTTAAATTGGAATTTAGGTTGAGATTTTACTCAAAAAGGATTTTATTTGAGATCGGGATCGTTTGGGTGAAGTAAAATCGTAAAATCGTAGAATCTTAAAATTTAAATCGGAATTTTAATAACCATGCATATAAATACATATCCATTCTAACACCTAACTGTTGTGGGACTATAAAAGGTGTGGATTGTTAAGCCCATAAAATTATGGCCCAACTTATCCCGGCTTAAGATGAGTTGTTGGCCACATTCATATTAGCTAGCTCTTTTTTTAGTTAAGTGCAATTTCTAGGTCCCTCCACTACTAATTCGATCTAGCTTACCTAACTAGCCTGCCTTTCATTCAGGCCCACATGGTCCTTCGCGCTATTAATCCGAGTGTAGCCTAATTTAGAAGTTTAACAATCTCCCTTCCAATAAAACGCTAGGTGGCTCTAATACCAATTACAAAATCTGATTTCCATGCTAAATTATTGGCCAATAATTTAGGACCTAGTATTTTTCGAATATAAGGACATGCCCATTACAACACTTAGCTAGTGAGATTATTAAATAGCGTGTGTTAAGCCAACCAAGTTAGGGGATGAGTTGTAAGGCTAACTGAGCCAGGATCCAATTTGGCCCGGTCTATGAGGCGTGGGTTATGAAGCCAACCAAGTTATGGCTTAACTTTGCTAGCTTAAGGCGAACTGCTAGCCACCTCTAAGTTACCTAGATTGTTTTTTACTTACGATAATTTTCAGATCTCTCCGCTACTAAACCAGACGTAGCTCACCTGTCTAGTCCATTTTTCACTCGAATCCACCGTCAAGAAGAGACCCACCCGAAGAGGTCGTCGCTTGTTCGAATGCCCTCTTCGGTTTTTCATGCTACTAGCCCGAGCATAGCATAATTTGGAGGCCCAACAGCTAAAACAACATTTAACTCTAATATGTCATTATTTTTTCTCAAGTCATAGCATAAAATTGAAACTATAATGTGGACAATTCCTTTCTTACAAACTTGCATCATAGTATCTCTATATGTATGGTAAACCTCTCAAAAGATCTACAACTTACGCTCGAAGCTACAGGAATTAGAAATGATTTCAGCATTTCTAATCTTAGGTGAATTGCATTGTCTATCGCATATACAGCATTGTCTATAGCTTAGGTGAACTGAATTGTTCCACATACATTTGAAAGTTTTATGGATATTGCATATACTGCATTGTCTATATCTTAGGTGTACTGCATACCAAATGTCAAATATGCTAATTTTTTATGGTTTCGGAAAGTATGGATGTTGCATTAGCTGGATGTGCAATGATTCCTGGTTCCAAGGTAGATTAGTTATATATCTGTTATGATCTTCTTTTGTCTAAGGTGTATACATTGCAATTCTCATAGGAAGATGCTGGAAGGCTCAAGTTCGTGTGTTGTTCAAATGATGGTGTAGATGAACATATCATTTGGTATGTACAGTCTTTTTTGTGGTAACTTTTATTTTCTACTGTTGTTTTTTTCAACAGTTAGGTATATGTTAACCTTGTTTACACTGCTTGTTTTTATTGGCTTCAGGTTGATTGGGTTGAAGAACATATTCGCTAGGCAACTTCCAAACATGCCTAAAGAGTATATTGTCCGTCTTGTAATGGATAGGTCAGTCTAACTTTTGTTGGCATTGTCTATACTCCTTTAATGTGTGGCCTTTGTGCATAAGATATAATTCCTTGCTTTTGTTATGTTAGCTTTAAGTCAAAGTGATCCAATGGGAACTTAGTGTTGAACTGATTTTGTATGGTTGCACAGTGCGTCATCGAAGAACATTTTGACACTGCTATGATATTCAAATAGTTTAAAAAAAGATGGCGCTGTGTGGGAAAAGACTTTTCCAGCATTGGTTGTTGATGGAAGGCCTAAATTCACTATTTGTTCCATCTTAGGAAAACATTTCGTATTGAAGTTACTTGAGGGCCTAATTCTGTCTAGGCCTAACCTTTACAACTAGTTACTCGTTGTTGCATAAATATAATTATGGCCAATCCGAATAGAGTAAACCTTCTAATTGAAAGGTTGTTGAAAAAATATATATATATATTAAGTAATATCATTTGTATTTTTTAATTGAAATAAGGATTTGTGACAAATATAATAAATTTGCAAAGAACAATTACTGGGCAAAGGAAATACCTATAATGAAACAAAATTATTTTTACTGTCATACGCTAAAAACCACCCAAGTAAATTTCCTGTTAACTATAGTCAGCTGCTATCTCAGGTATGGGCAAGTGTCGTGTTCATAAGAGGCACAATATTACTGACACGAAAATACAAGTTGATTGCATTTGTAGAATTCATATGGAAACTAGGATTCCCATAAGCTATAAGGATTATTTATTGAAACTAAGCATGTCTTGAAGATGGTATATTCGTTAAATGCAATTAACAATTTGTTTTTTTTGGAACTTCGAATCATCTCATCTTAAAATTTACACTTGAAGAACATACCATAGGGGTGGTTCTCAGAACCTTCCAGTAGAAATTAAGCAATGTTTTTTTTTCTTTCAAAAAAGGTGGTTGCAAGCGTCGCACAAGGGTTCCATAAATATCGTATTCAAGTATTAGTATTGGATACATAAGCATGGTGGATTTTCAAGAGCGCAAGTAACATATACCAGCAATAGCACCCATTTGCCTTGAATTGCAATCTGTAATTAGAAATGAAATATTGTCGGAATAAACATTTTTATAGCGTAGTTTTTCTTTATCTGTGTAATATACCAAATGTGAGAGATATGGTCCTTTCCTTAATGATTATTTACAAGAGAATTTCATTTACCGTTTTTTCATCCGACGAAAGAGATTTAAAATTCTTTTATTGCACCTTTGTGTTGTATCATCAAGATATACTAATGCACTTATGCCTTAATTTATATCAAGAGCAAAAGTAGGGCATACGTACAACCATTTTTCTAGTATTTTGTCATCTATCCTTTGCTTTCTTCAATGTCTTTTTGAAATTTTAATTTTGAAGTTAGATATCTGTTGGTGATTTTGCATTGGTTAAATCAAATGAAGTGACCTTTATTATCAGGTGATGGCTGCGGCATATGTCTTTAAGAAAGTGAATGGTTTAGCTGGTATTTTGTCCAAGCACGTTTTATATTCTATAGTCTATTAGGCTAAATAAATGTTGTTATATTGTATATAGTCTATTAGGCTGAATTAAATGTGTTGTGATACTTGGTGAAATTGGCATGCAATATATGCAGAAAACTATGATGTATTGGAATGTAAACTATTGTTCTACTGTTCTAACCAAAGATGTTTTTCATTAAATATTCAATTCTATCCAATGAACTCAATTATCATCATAAAAGCTTTAATATTTGCGGCATGCAGGACTCACAAGTCCATGATGGTTATTAGAAACAATCAAGTAGTTGGTGGCATAACATATCGCCCTTACAAAAGGTAGAACTCCAAAACATATTACTTATTTCACTAACGTAATAAATGAATGAATAAAACTTGTACTACATGTTATATCAATCTTGTAACTATTAGTGCCTTGTTTAAGGCCTAAAGTTTTTACCGTATCCTTTAACTAGGGTGATTCACCTTGATCTATTTGGAGTACTTTTCCCCTTTCTGCCAGCAAGGAGAAAACCTGCAGATCTATGACAATTTTATTTTGAAGAGCATTTTATTTCCTTGTTGGGTGCTCTCTGATGTCCTAAATACTTTGGTGCTTTCTTTTAATTAGCTAAGGATTTACTTACTACTATGCTTAACATTGTAAGAAATCTCTATTTGTGAACTATCACACAATGTTGATGTTTTTGGCGTATATCATGATATTGAACATAAGTTTCAAGATGTCTGTGGCAAACTTTATTTCAAGGTTATTGTATTATTGAAATTTTAAATAACTAAACACTTGGACAATTAAAAAACATTATAACACAAATTTCTTCCTTCCCACAGTGAACTAGTGATAAAGTTACATCTTGGGCTCGCATTGAGTAGAAATTGCTCACTCATAAAGGTTTAAGATTACTTAATGTCACAATCAACTGTAACAGGCATCCCTATATGTGGTCATGTCTTAGTAATTTGATATAACGTTGGGTCATCCTTATAATATATTATTTTGGTAGGTTTAAGACAAGTTATATCAGATTTGTGACATTTGGCAAGCTTCATTCAAAGTTTCCTCCTGATTCATAAGACTAAGAATTTTTTTTGGACATTACAAGAAAATTGTTGCTAAGCTAGCAGATCTCTCTTGGAGAGCTTCTTGTGTGTTGGGATTAACTTAAAGCTGCAAAGCATATTGGATCAATGAGATGAAATAAAACTATTTTTAGGCAGAGAAGGAAATATACAATAGTCCATAAGGACGACGAGCAAGAAGCTACTTTCCATAGCAAATTGTTATATTACCTTGAATGATTATTATTTGCCTCTCAATGGGGTAAGGCTTGATTATTGTGTTATTCTTGCTTGTTTGTCTTGCTTAATTATCATTCCGTATCTAAGTGGATCATTATATTTATCAATCCTTTTAAATATATTAATATCGTAAATCTTTTATATGTTATTGCTATGATATCGCACATTTGGCTAATGCCAGATTAATATGCATATAACTGCTTGTTTGATGTAGTTAAATTCAGAAACGTGCAGATGTAACTGATTGATTGATATAGTTAAGTTTAGAAATGTACATAAGCTACGGTTCTTTTTAATTTACCTATTGTAGAATTTGTTAGTTTAGTCCATCATGGTATTTGTGTTTATGTTGGTGTTATTAGTAAAGAGTTTTATATTACTGTAGGTTTACATCGAGGTTCAATCTTAAGTTCTGACTTATTTGTCTTAATAATGGATGAACTCGGTCGTATTGAGGATGGAGTATCACAGTGTATGTTATTCGCCGTTGACATAGTTTTACTTGATGAGATAAAAAAAAATTAAATTATAAATTGGAATGTTGGAGGAGAACCTTAAAATCTAAAGGTCTTAACTTCAGTAGGATTAAAACATAACACATACATTGTTATTTTAGTAAATATAAAAATGATGTTATTGCTTCCATAGAGGATTTTGCTATAGCGTAAAGTGATAGTTCTAAATATTTAGATTTGATTATTCATAAAGAAGGAAGAATTGAAGAAGATGTTATTGCCAAATTTAAAAAAACATGGATGAAATGGTGAGGTGGTATTAGAATCTTGTGTGATAAAAAAATTTCTTTAACGCTAAAATATTAGTTTTGTAGAATAGTCGTTTGGCCTACAATGCTAATACGGTAGCGAGTGCTGGGCTATTAAAGGTCCAGATGCTCATTAGATAAATGTAGCAGAAATGAAAATGTTAAGATAGATGTGTGGGTATACTAGAATAGACAAAATACGTAAGAAAAATATATGCCAAAAAATAGTTGCACGTCGATCGAGGACAAGTTAAGAAAATGTATGCTTAGATAGTTCACGCATGTTTTGCGCAGACTAAATATGTTGCAGTGCATAAGAGCGATACCATTTCACTTGAACATTTTAATAGAAAAAGGGACAGACAAAAATTAACTTGGCCTAGACTGGTGTCGAAAAACTTAGATAAATTTGATTTTTTGCTGGATCTGGTTTATAATCGAATGGAACAGATTCATTTAGCCGATTTCACGCAAGTAAGGTAAAGGTTTAGTTTGTTGTTGTATGTTATTAGTACTTTATTCCTAAATGACGTAGTAAGTAGTGCCTGTTTAAGTTGTCAAATCTTCACAGCATGATACTTAAAAGTTACTGCATATATACATTTAATTGCATAGCTAGCATTTGATATGGATCATGCATGCTTACAGTCAAAAGTTTGGAGAAATTGCTTTTTGTGCAATAACAGCGGATGAACAAGTGAAAGGCTATGGCACAAGGTTGATGAATCACTTGAAGCAGCATGCTCGTGATGTTGATGGCTTGACCCACTTTTTAACTTATGCTGATAATAATGCTGTTGGCTATTTTATAAAGCAGGTATCCCTTACATTCCCCCAAATTCTATTCATGTGGTTAGTTTTGAGACTTGAGTAACATTACCTTTTTATCCTCTTGGTCGTCACATTTTTATGCACATATTTTGTTCTGCTAATTTTTTACATCTTCATGCATTCTCTTAATATTACAAGATAGCTTATGAGATCCAATTTAAGCTATGATTATGGCCTTTTAGGTACTAAATCTTAATATGTTTGCCGGACAATAATTTTGGCTGCAATCTTCTAAGCTTGTGTATCTATAGTTTGGCAATTTGGTTCAACCTACTAAATTTGTTATGGTTTGGGCACAAGCGTTGATGCCTTATGATTAATGAGAGGGACTTGGTCCTTAAAACGTCGGACTAAGTGCCTAGTTCCTTTGGTTAAAATGTTCGGACAATATGCATTCCCATCTCTATCCTTTTGTCAAATAAATCTTCAATCTCTTTAAGCTACGGAAATTTAATGTCTAAGCAAACATCAATTATAAAACTGCAATTGATTATCAAGTGCTAAGAGTTCTACTTAAGTAAACTTGCTTAGATAATACTATGCAAGCCACGTTAACTTATTTGTATAATGAGCAAACTATATCTTTGGATTGAAACATGCTGTACAAAGAAGTAATTTTGTGTTTGTCTTTATAGATGGGTTATTAAGCTTCTAAAGTTGCCTATCGATTACAACAATAATAATAAATTAAGCCTTTACCTCACTTGAGTGGGGTTAGCTAAATAAATATATTTTCTCATCCTCTTCCATTATAAACTAGATTTAATGAAAGATGTAATTCCTCTCAATCCTTCACCACTATCTTAGGGTAAATTAATTTTGGTTTATTTATTTTTCTTCTAAGGTATTCTAATATAAGTGCATCACTTTTATGTACTACAGTATGTTTCGATCATTGTAAAATATGTCTGAATCACCTCAGTCTATCTTTTTTTACTTGTCCTTGATTGACGCGATAGCTACTTGTCGGTATATATTTTAGTATACCTGCACATTCATCTTAGCATCCTCATTTTTTTATATTTATTTTATAGATATGTTTTCTTTTTATGGCCTAGCAGTCATTATCGTATAATATTGAAAGCCAAATGACTATTTGATAAATCTGACCTTTTAGCTTTAAAAAGGTTTTCTTATCACACAAAATTTGGGTAGCACTTTGCCATTTCTTCCATCTTATTTTAATTCTAAGAATAACATCTTTTCAGTTCTTCCTTTCTTATTAATAATCGATCTAAATATTTAAAACTAGTACTTTGTGGCACAACACATCTATTATATCCACAACAATATATCATCATTCTTATATTTACTAAAATGAGAATGCATATATTTACTTAATTTAAGACCTTTAGATTTTAAGGTACTACTCTAACATTTCAATTTGTAGTTAATATTTCATTTTTTGTCTGGTCGACTAAGATTGATTTTTCTAATTTTTTTTTTTTAATCTTAATTGATATATGAAAGATCTTCTTGAGTTGGGTTAGTCCTCTCTGATTCTTAGTATAGGTTAATTGCAGCTACTATCCTTTGCAAGGAGGATAGTTGTCTAAAATCTGAAGCTGTATCAATGTGATGGCATATTTGATCATATGGTAGTGCTCTTGATGAACTGCAACCTCTTTTGAACAAACTCCTAATAGATTCTTTATAGTTTACGGATAGGTGATTAGAAAGCGACTTTAACTACAACTTGAGGAATATTGTTGATTATCCTCTTTGTTCTTAAATAATTTATTGCATATGTTGTGAGTTTTGCAATGTGACCTCCATTAATTATGTTTGATTCTGTAATCTTGCTAATACAATCTATATAATGATAGGGTTTCACGAAAGATATCCATTTGGACAAAGAAAGATGGCACGGGTAAGGCACTAACTCTTATGTCGTTAGTTGCTCTACTTCTACGTATGATTTTTTTCAAAATATTGTTAATGATGTGATGTTCTATATAGAATAGTGGCAATAACAACTTTGCTTTGCATTGTTTAGGATTGGGGGTTTCTCTTGATATAAAAATTGTGTAGTAGTGGTACTTGCATACAACTTCAGGAGCTTGAAGATTAGAAAGCTCTCTTATAATATGTGAGATATATTTCTTGTTATAATTAGGTTCCGTTATTAATTTCGTGTGAAAGTGTGCATGATCTGCATCTAAGACAATAATAATGCTGCTAGTTGCTTTGTATGTATGACTCAGATGACAGATGAATGCAAGACTATAAATAATAACTCTCTTTATATGTAGATACGTTGTCACGAAGAGAGAGCCCTTGTTGAGATTGTTCATCTGAGCATGAAAATTCGATATCCACTATTGAGTTTGTTGCGATGATACTTAAGAGTGTTACAGATGGGCAATTTGTACGTATCCAAGACAGTGCTATTTCTGACAACTGCTCAAGGAAAATACCAAGAGCATCTCCTAGATCTTACAAATATGTAGAGCCTTATTAAGATAAGAATCCTATTTAACAACTAAGGAGTAGAGACTTTACATGGAGAAAAGCCAATGCTTAATAACTCCACGAGTGATCAATCCGGAGATCAAATTAGTAGTGTAGATAGCAACACACTTTAATTCAAACAAGATTGCTCAAGTTTGCCAATAAAATGACCGATTTCATCACATGTGGTCATTTATCTATTGTACTAGAAGAGAAGTAGTTATGAGTAAATCTAATCAATACTAGTTGGACTCGGCTCAAGAGGTAAGCTTATGCCTTAGCACTTATGCCTAGTATTCTCTTATCTTGCCCTTAGTTACCAAGTGTATTCCGTGAAAACCTTAGTGTACTGCTTTCTACCTATCCGTGAGGCCTAAAGCTAGCTAGAATCTGCCAACTCATGAGACTATGTCTAGGTGCCACTCTATAAAGGATATTTTGTGTAGGCACGTCTTGAGCCCTATACCGTGGCATATGACTTGAATAGAGCCTATACCCCTTGACCCTTATCTTTAGGCACACTAAGCCCAGAGAGTATTTGCCACAGCATTGCCTGTGATGGCATCTGTTTAGGCAAAGCTAACTCATGGGACTATGCGCATTAAATCTTGCTCGGATACGTAGAATCACATGCTTGTCTTTGTCTAATCGTTCTTAGTAATAACTGCCAGCAACCTGCCTGAGCTTCTCCCAAAAGGGCTTCAACCTCCGCAGTCTCAAGGAGTAATAGCAGACTTAACCGCTTGCTTCTCTTATAGCTACTGCCTTGTCGAGCCAGCTCTTAGAAGCTCTAGCTTTACTGTGTGTAGTTGTAGCATACGCATCTAGGATTGCCAAAGTGGCTTTACCACTACTTTCAATAATGTCCCTCTTAAACACGCTTTACAATAGCTACGAATTGTAAACATTCTTTTAAGCAGCAGAGTAAGAGTACAAGTAAGACAGTACAAAGTATCAACATCGGTATGATCCGAACAGAGATATTGAAAACAGGTATGATCCTAACAGTTCAGGACTAATGAAAGTGCTAGCTGACTACTGTTTTGCGTCGTGCTCTTGCCAGCCTTTTATTGTCCTTATTGACTTTTAATGTTCTTTTCGCATTCTGGTGGTAGCCAAGGTTGTCCCTGCTGCTATCCGTCACTTGGCCCATACACAGACGTATAGAACTCAAATTTGTTAAGGTTTATCTGTTTTATTAGGGCATCAACAAGGTTCACATTGGTAGATTTTGAGCATGTTAATGTTCTTGCTCTCAGTTATTTTCCTTACGAAATGATATTAAAAACCTATCTGTTTAGTCCTCGCATAGGAAGCAGGATTCATCGCCAAAATGTAAGGCGTTTTGGCTATTATCGTAGAACAGAGGCATGGTCTCTTGTCGATAGTTAGGCTCCTCTACCGGTTGTCTCATCCATACAGCTTTCTTTTATGATTGGATAGTTGCAATATACTCGGCGTCCGTTATGGACAATACCACCACAGGTTGCAGCTTTAAGTGCCAGCTTACGGCACCACTTGAAAGGGTAAACGCGTAGCCAACCACCGGTGGAATATCTAAATCCCATGCGAAGTCGGAGTCTACAATGCTCTTCATTTCAAATTTTGTCCTAGTGTAACATAACGCAGCATCCACGGTACCCTAGCGTACCATAATATTCTCTTTACAGTCTGTCAATTGCAACTCTAGGATATGCTATTGACCTTAACATCATTCCTACTATTTAAGCAATGTCTGGTATATTGCACATCATGGTATACATCAGGCTTTTTATTACCGACACATTTACGATCGAGGACATTTTCATTTCATTATCATTTAAAGGACAATCTTGAGAAGAAAATATGAGATTAATAAGGAACAAGGTAGACATCAGCTTGCTCTCAAAATTTTGCAGCACCTTAGGTAGCTCTCCTGAGTGAGCCGAATCTTTGTTATATCTGTCCCTCTACATCTGTATGTCGAGAATTTTATTTGTCGAGCTTAAGTTTCTTCGTATCGAATTCCCTAGCTAATTGGGTCTTTAGGAGTCTAGTACTTCGTAACATAGCTCTTATCATTTCAACAAGACTAGTATTGAACCACTTTGTTTTATTGGAAAGTGTACGCAATCATGAACTGATTCTTAATTCCTTAGCAAATAATTAAGGAATTTTCTACTTATGTATGCAACGTAGTCATTTGATTCTGCTATCGGAATGAAGTCCTAATCTGGTCTTGTAGCTCTTGAAAATCTCCGAACATCTGACTTGTTCTGCATAGGCTAGACCAAGTTACGCTGGAGTAGTCATCAATGAATGCCACTAAGTACTTAGCTTCACCCAGTTACAGCACCATCGTTTCCCACACGTCCGGATGAACCAACTTCAGAATTCTGTTGGCTAGAGAGGGAGCTCTCACAAACTTTATTCTGTGCTGTTCCTCAGTGATGGGGGCATCACAGAAAGTCCTAGCTTCACCTCCCTCAGTCCTAGCAGGAGTCTACGATCAGATAGGAATTTCAAGCCGCACTATCAGATATTGCACAACTTCATGTGCCATACTCTCGTTGATTCATTCACGGACTGACGGAAGCAACATTAATTTCTGTTACGGCAAGACTGTCTTCCCAGCATTAAGAATAAATTGGAAGTTATTCTGTCTGCCTCTAAGTGCAAGTGCTCGCCTTTGATGATGATTTTCATGCATCCACCTTCAGATTTTTATGGTAGCTAAGATCATCCAGCTGTCCATATACAGAAAATTCTTGATCAGTCCAAAATTCCACTCCCTTCGGAAGGACATTTCTATAACGCTTTTAACTCCAAAATCTATGCCTCAGTGAGTTTGAGCAATCCTCTCTACATTTTTAAGAACTGCTTCTTTGATAAAAGCTTCATCTTGACCAAATCACACGCACGCAATGAATGCAACAGCTTTAGAGCTCCTAGCATCCTTTCTTCTTTCGGTCCTCTTGCATTCCCTCCTAAAGCAACACACTTAAACTTTCGCTTGTTCTTCTTCTTCCAATAGAGCTCCAGCACCACTCCCACTGAAGCCGGTGCTCCTACTAGGGTTAGGTTGTGCGTGTGTACCGAGCTAAGCTTGCTGGTTACCTGGCACAATCTCCTGTGTACCCTTACATCGAGCTTTCTCTTCTAAAACAATGTTGGCAATTTCTTTAAAGTTGAAGGACTTTTGCGTATTGGTGGCCAGCAATGTTTCTAATGAGGTTTTGGAAGGACTTTGGCTAGCTCTGAAGAAGGATGTCCACACATTTAGAAGAGGCAACATTTGTCCCTAACGAGACCATATGAGAGAATACTTGAGTATTAATATGGATTGCGACCGGCATCGTCTCAATTATTCTAAAAGAGTGCAGTCTTCTCCTAACAAAGACTGAGTGCTAAGACTCTTGAGGCGTGAAGCCTCTCCAACTCTTCCCAAATTTCTCTAGTGGTCAAGTCATTTAGAATTGACATGAGAATATTTATCGGTGACAGTTAAAAAGATGCAACTCTTTACAGCATTATCCATATTTCCCATATCTTATCGGGGATATTATCAGGTCGATCCTTCAGCACATCGAATGATTCTACTTGTGAAGGATCGCCAACACCTTCTCCCTCTATAGAGGATGATTCGCCTCATCTAATTTCCCAATATCATATTTATTTGTCAACCCAATCTGGGCAAGCTCAGATACCCTTGTTCTTGGGCGCTCTAGCATATGAGGGCGTTTGCCATAGTAATGCCCGTGGGATCTGCCTATGCAAAGCCAACTCATGGGCCTTTGCACATGACATCTTGTCGAGGCATGCGGAATCACATACTTGGCTTCCCGTCGTTCTTGCTCATGACTGCCTTCTCCAACAACTTGCCTGCCCCGAGCTTCTTCCAAGAGACTTCCAAGGCCCCGCATCCCCAACAAGTAGAAGCAGGCTTTAGCCGCTTGCTCCTCTTACAGCTGCTGTCTTGTCGAGCCAGCTCTTAGAAGCTCTGGCTTTGCTGTACATGAGGTTGTAGTGTATACACAGAGGCAATTGGCTTTACTGATACTTCCAACAAAGAGTCCCAATGCTTCAGCTAACGAGTACTGTAAAGCTGTGCAACAATAGAATTTGTAGCTGATGAGAGAATCCAATCCAATGCCTATTGACCGCAGATACAACCATTGAGCATGTACTCTGGGTTTGGCATGGTTATGACTTTTCTTTCCTCTTCACAGAATAATGATAATGTCGGATATGCTGAGGAAACTTTTTCTTCTACGAGATCTACCATTTGATAAACTCTTAAAAAAGACCAGATTGAGTCTTCCTATAACGTATTTTTGATTGTCATGTTGCTGTTGATTGATGGTAGTGAATTGATGAAGTTTTGGCTTAAGAGATGCCTTTGAAGGAGTTATAGAAGAGGTGAAAGTGGGAACTGAAGCCATTGATGACATGCGTCACATGTGCCCCAGGACTTAGATACTGTAAAGTTCAGGGCTTTTCCATTATATAATAATTGAAAATGGTGGTACTTATAACTCAGAAAAGCTTTGAGAAAAATAAACACTCATATAAATGTATGAGATATGCTCGAGGTGGTTAACTGTGAAACAACGACAGGAACCAGACAAATGTTTATTTGGAATGATTCTCTCTTTGGCCTGGGTCATTAGTTTTTAACTCTTAATGTGTGCTACTCGCTTTAAAATATGTGGAATTACTTAAAGAGATTTAATCTAATTCATGGACCTTTTTGTTGAGGATTTACAAAGTAATGTGTCCAATTAAGATTGTCTTTTAAAGTTGACCAGTCTTGATAAGTAGCAGTAATATGTCCTTTTGAAGAAGTTATATCTATGCTTTACCATTTAGGTACATCAAGGATTACGATGGAGGTTTACTGATGGAATGCAAGATTGAGCCAAAACTTCCTTACACAGATCTAGCTACAATGATAAGGAGGCAAAGGAAGGTAATATGAACTGTTGAGCATGACTATAAACCTTCGCTTGTCTATTCAGCTTGCTAGTTTCTGCTCCTACGCTATATTTCTATCCCAAGTCCTATTTGCAAAAGGCTTCTTTTGTTGCATACACGTGCATATTTAGGTTATAGCATGCATGCTCACCTGGATCTTCTTGTTTGTAGAACTAAACACAGATAACTGTTGAGTTCGTGCCTCTTTTTGTTTAATGATTTAGTATTAGATTTGGTTTTGCTGTTCAATATCAGAAAGCGTATACATTATCATTCTAATGAAAGTCACCATTTTAGAATCAGGAGTAATTAAAACTAGGTCGTGAAATTCGGACTTCAGTAGAAACTAGGACAAAATTCAGAAGAACAAGAAAATCTTTATCGTAGGATTCTTACACAGCGATAGTGAATTTGCAATTGTAGTGGTAGAATGAAAAAAGATGCTCATTTGAAAAGGAAATGGCTATGTATGTCTCTATTGTATGCTGTTATCATATATTATCTTAGTCGAAAAACAAAATCATGGAAGATAAAACAAGATTCTCTTATATAGTGGCCAATGTAACCCAACTAAACGAAAGCATATTTGTGAGGTTTCTTGTGGACCTAATTTTCATGTGTGGAATCCAGCCAAGTGCCAATCAAACAACACTGAAATAATAATGCAAAATAATTTTAATATGCAATTCTAACTCTTTTTCACTAGTATCACAGTATATACTTGGATTCTCAAAATTTTCTGCGAATGGCGTTCTGATTTTGGTAAAAAAGATGTCTAGCTTGAAGACAGTTATTGGGAATTTTAAATAGAACGTGTTACTATGATTTTAATAGTTTCTTTTGGTTACAACACTTCTACAAGACTTTGAACAAAGAGTTGATATTAGATCTTTCTGTTAGTTTTGGTTACAAGATTAAGTCAATGTTGTATACAAAACCAAATATAAGTTTTATTTAATTAATACTTCTTAGATGTAGTTTTCGTGGATATATTTGTAGTAAGCATTTTTCAGATTTTACCTTCTTTCGTCCTACTTTCTTCGTTTCGGTAAGATTTTTGTCAATAGTTATTAACTCCATAGAAATGTTTTATTTTCCTTTTAAAGAAGAGGCTAGATATAAATGTTAACCGGTTATCTCCTTATTCATCTGCTATTAGTTTCTATTTGCTTTATGATTATAACTGTCAATCATCCAATGCCCATGCACATCTTATAAGAGTTATATTTCTAATTTAGCTATATCATGAACAGTAAAGTCCTAACATGTAGAGCATTGTTTTTGTTTTTTTTATCTTTTCTTGGGTGGCAGGCTATTGATGAGAAGATAAGGGAACTCTCAAACTGCCATATTGTTTACCCAGGAATAGACTTTCAAAAGGTATGAACATAGACATGTGCTGCGAAATTAATACATGGTACAAACATTTCTTATAAGAATTTTTTTCCCTTCAGAAAGATTCAGGTATTCCTAGGAAATTGATCAAAGTGGAAGACATTCCTGGATTGAGTGAGTATAGCTTTTATGTTATCTCCTTTTTTGACCATTTTTTATCTTCTAGTTAGCTAGCACTTTAGAGTATAGTGGCAATTACTAGTATGTGGCTCTCTACTAAGTGGCCTTATAATCTTCTCGTCAACAGAATGTTGGAAAATGGATGCATACGCTATCATTCTCTCACTTTTTGTTATTTTGGTGTCGACCATTAGTAATGGGGATAAAATCTCATACAAGATTGATGTGAATCATTTCGCACATGTGTTGATCGTAAGTGCAGCAGTATGCTATTCGTTCATATTCTCTCATGAAAAAATGGTTTTATGCTGATTATATCATTTACACTTTTTCCATCCACGTGTAGACTGTATATTTATAAGAGTTCATAATATTTTGTTTGACGCATATTTTAAAAGTGGTATACTGTGGAGCTATTTTGTCCCGCTAGTGTGCCTACATATATTGAAAACTAAGTTAAATAACTTTTATTGTTTTAGTATTTAAATTGGTTTTTCTTGTTTCGATTTTAAACTATAATGGCTTGCAAATTGGGGTAATATTTTGAAGTACTTCAAAATGATATCTCATTTTGTTCAATTTTCAATAAATTTTTAGAAGAGAAAGAAAGAAAAGTAGGTTACATGTTTGGTATGTGACTTGCCAATCACACAAGAATTTGTGATTATATCTAACAATCAGACACAATAGCCTGAGCCGCAAATGTATGAACCTAAATTGGTATGTGGTAGAGCACGTGCTGATTCGACCTTCCGGGTTCATAGCTAACAAAACCTCTCAGTTGGGTCAGCTCTTAAATCCTTTGCTTTGGTGTCGGCCTGGAAATTTTATTTCTTATAACAACATTACAACTAAGCTTTGGCCCCGTTTGGCTATGCTGAAAATTTTGAACTTTTAAAGTAAAGTTGCTTTGTAGTGCTTTTTGCGGCTGTGAGCTTTTGCTTAAAAAGCAGCTTTATGCTGAAATATGTTTGAATAAATTTTTACTTTATTGTGATGTTTGATGCTAAACACTGAATGAAGTATTCGGCTAAACTTGTGCTTATTTCTGAAGGACGTATATAATCACCAAGATACCGTAGTTATATATAATTAATATATTATAAAAAAAATTTAACTTAGTATTTTTTAACATAATAAATTTATAAATATTAATATTTATAAATTTATTAGTAAATATATTATTATTATAAATTAATTATTAATTTGAATAATATTTCATATATTATCAATATAAAATTAATAACTTTTTAATAATATTTTTAAGTTATTAAATTTAACATAATCATAATTATAAGTTACAAATGCACTTCAAAAAAGTGTGATCAACTTGACCTTACTGAATCAAACCTATGGACTTAAGAACACAACAACATGATTGAACTATTTCAACATATATTTGCACTTTCTAAAATTTTCAACATAATTACAATTTTAAATTGTAAAGTAGTACGAACATATTAAAAATATAACACTAATAGTAATAAAATACATTAGCTAGTTCATATACAATTACAAAATACATTAGCCAATTCAAAAATTAATTTGTGATCCCATTCTCAATGACGAAGAGCATTTCAAGACCATTCTCAAATGACAAGGAAGTTTTATTTTTCCATGCAACATAAGACGTATCCTTGGAAGTTATGCTTCCTTTAATCAATGGATCAACCATCTCTTCCAAAAACATAACTCATGGCGTGAACTTGCTCAGCTTACCGAACAATGCCCTCATCTTTTATTGGAACTTGCATTAAAAGTAATTAAAAGTGACTGAAATTAGAAATCTAACAAATGCATGCATCACAAACTCCAATGTGTAAAGATAGTGATACCTATCGAAAGTCTTTATTAGCAGCTCTAGCAAAAGCACTCCAAAGTGATAGATGTCATCTGCTTGAGAAGGACCACGTAATATACACGTATAGGCCATGTATATCTGTGGGCTACTAAAGTTAATTACCTTTGCATGAAGCTAAAGGGTTCAACTTTGCATGTCTCCCATAAGAAACAAATCTAATTTACAACAACATAAGAGTGCATTAGCACTTGTTCACTAGTTTTTACTTAACTAATCAATCCTTGCATATTCTAGCACGTTAATAAGAGAAACTAACATAATAAATGCAACAAACATATTAACATTACACAATCACCTATACTAATGATATTCCATTGCCTTAAACTAACACATAGATCTTACTATTTAGATTTAAGATACTTCAAATGAAACATCATACACGCTGTTTTTAAAAGCATTCTTATCGGTAAAAGAGAATGAGCTTTTGAATCAAATCATTACTATTAGTTGGGATAATGCATGTGGATCAACAGGCATGACCTCAATGGAAAGCAGAAACCTAGTAGCGTTGAAGCATACATGACTTATCAGATAAAAGATCAATTATCTTAACAACAAATGCTTCTGATGTAAATGGTAGTGCTCATGCAGTACAAGTACTGAAGTTGAACAAGCAAAAAGGAAGTATACATGATAATTAAGGAACTCATTCTTGTTGTTCCCGAATAAATCACTACTGCTGGAATAAATCAAACTAAAAGTCAAGATTGTAATTGCAACCATTACAGCTTGCTAGGTCTTAAATAAAAACCTCTCCCATGTATCTTACCCAACTACTCAAAATAGAAACAATATCTAGGCAACAATAGTCTAGCTACCTTATGGACTTATTACCATGCTACATGGATGGAAATCAGAGAATGAACCAAGATCGGACGAAATAAACGAAATCAACACGAACGAAAATGATTACAGTCAATAACAAAGATCGCACATATTAATTCGTCCATCGACACGAAAGAAATCAACAAAATAAATAAATTAACACAAAATCAACACAAAAATCAACTAAAACAAAATTACCGTCTTCTCGCTGCCGCCCTTCAATCCCTCTACTGTCGAAAAATCAAAACCCTAGATTGAATCGAAGTTGAAAGAAATTTTATAAAGCGTAGAGATCGGATTGAAAACGACCTACGGGGTCGGAGAGATCGGACGGAAATTTGATCGGCGCCAAGATGGTGAGATCGGACGAAAAAATTGATCGAGAGAGATTGAGGGGGGAGGGTGTAGAGCGGCTGCAAAAAGAAAGGATTGGAGAGAGAAACAAGAGAGAGGGCAACAGGTAGAGCAAGATATTTCTCTGTAATTCGGCAAACTTAGAGGAGTAAAATGGACACTTTTCATGTCCAGAACGAATAGCCGCACGCGGGTTTATTGAAACCACTGAATCAGTGCTTTTTATTTTTCATTGTTGCCGTTTTTAGCGGCTTAAAGCCTGAAACACTGTTTTAAGTCCGAGAAAAGCACAACCAAACACTCCCTTTATCTATTAGGTGGAGTTGGCTACTCAAGTGCTTCCACAAAATGTACAATATTCTTGGTCAAGCCAATAGGATATAAATTATTTTTCTGACCAAGTCTTCTTAGGCCTCCACTACCGCTTTTAACAATAGGAGCTTCCAGACTTTGTTTCTTATGTTATTAAAGGTGTGAACCATCTATCTTCGATGAAAGTTGGCTTCTCTCTACATGAAGAAGGCTATACAAAGCTTAAAATTTAAAAGAAAAGAAATTTAAAAAAATAATAAGGAAAAAAAAGAAAGCGGTGATCTTCTGTTGCTGTTAGTTCATTTCTGAAATTGCTCAAAACCTTTTACCAATGGAAATATGTATCACAAAGACAAATGAATTCTGGTCTTGCTGTAGACATGAGTTTGAAGTGTTAACTGTATTTTGTCTAAGGGAATATATTGTAGTCTTTTGCCTCTACGTACCAAGGAGAAACATAATAATTAACTTGCTACTAACCAACATATATCTTATTTATATTCTATTGGCATTGTAGTTAATTTATACCTTAGATTGGCTAAGTGCAATTATTTGGGATTATAGTTTTAGACTCACAATAGCATGTTTGATGTAATTTCTTTTAGATATCGTTTTTGGTATTTGGAAGCAAAGGTAATAATCTATTACTAAACTTTCCAGGTTTCATGTCTTAGCTGAATAACATAGAAAAGGGACAAACATAGAGAAGGGATAATAATTTGAAGAGTTTCTTGACCCAGCCTACTGATAGTAGTGTTTTCCAGCAACAGGTCGCGTTCAATTTTCAAATGGTGGAGTGTTGACACCAAGATGATTTTGATATATACTGGACAGTGAAATATAAGTGGTAAAGTACTATAATGTTATGTCACCCTTCTCTAATAGAAGACCGACTAGTTCTTACTTTTATGATGGGTTCCGTAACTGGGCAACAAATTAATGCTGACGTTTTACTTTTATTGGAATAGTTGGAATTGCTGATACGATGCTTTACATCTTTGTTAGTTCTTTCATGGTTTTATTTTTCAAATAGGAGAGGCTGGCTGGGCTCCTGACCAATGCGGACACTTGCAATTTTTCAAAACGGCTAATGGTGTTGATAGTGCTGCCTATCGTCAGCCGCTAAATAATTTGATGCGCCAGCTTCTTAAGGTAAATTGTTAGCCTCTAGGATAATATTGTACGGGTGTCCGTCATGGTTTACTTGCATGCTATTTGTGATGAGAGAGAGGGTATGTATTCTGGAATCCATGCTTTCAGCATTTTTTCACTTGTGTTAAGGATTCTAGCTCTTGTTCATGCAAAGAGCTAGAAGAAAAGGAGGGAAACAACAAGTAACCACAATTGAGTTACCAGTAAAAGAGTAGATCGACTGTAATACTCGTGGTAGCTGATATCTTCATTACAATGTTATCTAGATTTGAATGTGGTTCCCCTCATTGATCTATTTGTACTTCCTATCATCACCTATGAGGACTCTACTTTCATATTTGCAGTTTAAGTCCTCTGATTTTGAATTGAGCATCAATTGTTTTGACTATGCAAAGTATTCTTTGATGATTTCAAATCTTTTTAACAGTCGATGAGTGAGCATCCTGATGCCTGGCCCTTCAAGGAACCCGTACATGCACGAGATGCTCCAGATTATTATGATATAATTAAGGATCCTATTGGTAAGTGACCTCTTTGATAACCACCAGCTATATACTAATTTGTTGTAGTTTATTTTCAGTTCTTTTTTTGGTTAGAAGATACAACTATCGGAAGTTAGGAAAGCTCTGAAAAGGATAAAGATAAAAAAGCCATTGGTCTAGATGGAACCCCAATTGACATTTGGAGGCATTTAGATCACGTGGGCATTACTTGGTTAACAAAATATTTAATGTTATTGTAATGAGTGAAAAGATGCCAGATGAATGGAGGGGAAGTACTTTAGTGTCTATTTATAAACATAAGGGAGACATTCAAGATTGTATGAATTATAGAAAAATCAAGCTCATAAGTCATACAATAAAATTATAGAAAAGAATTATTAAACATAAATTAAGATATAACTCGAAGATTTCAGATAATCAGTTTGGTTTTATACCAGAGAGATCTACTATAGAAGCGATTTATCAAGTTAGGAGATTGATGGAACAATATAGAGTAGGAGCAAGACTTGCATATGATTTTTATAGATTTAGACAAGTTTAAGATAGGATACCTAGAGAAATGTTATGGTTGGTGTTAGAAAAAAAAAGTATACCTAAAATATATATAAAGATCATTAATAATATGTACAATGTAGTAACTATTTGAGTATACTATAATTATGATATAATAGAGAGTTTTCTATTACTATAGGTTTATATCAAGATTCAGCTTTACATCCTTACGTATTTGTCTTAATAATAGATGAATTCACTCGATATATACAGGATGAAGTATCGTTGTGCATGTTATTCGTTGATGACATAGTTTTAGTTAACGAGACAAAGAAGAGATATATTTATAAATTGAAATGTTCAAGGAGTGGGTTAAAATCTAATGGTCTTAAATTAAGTAGGACAAAGTTGGAATATAGGTACATTTAACATGCATTTCCCTATTCCATTCGTTAAAATCCTCATACCACTCGAGAAATTGGAATAACAATTGTCATTTTAGTAAATATAAGAATAATGATAATATTGATGTTGCTATGAGGATTGTGCTATACCGTAAAGTTGTTGTTTTAAATATTTTAGATTCGAGTATTTATAAGGAAGAATTGAAGAAAATGTTATATATAGAATTAAAACAGGATGGATGAGATGGTAAGGTGCTACTGAAAATTTGTGTAATAAGAAAATCTCTTTAAGGTTAAAAGGTCGGTTTTATATAATAGTCATTCGGCCGCCGGCAATATTATACGGTAGTAATTAGCCTATTAAAGTTCAAGATATTCATAAGATAAACGTAGCGGATCCAAAAATATTAAGATAGATGTGGGGTATACAAGAATGAACAAAATACAAAATGAGAGTATACCCAAACAAACAGCTATCTCATTGATTCATGACAAGTTAGGAAGGTGTGCTTATGTGGTTGGGGTATAGCTTACGCAGACCAAAAGATACTCAGTGAATAAGAATGATGCGATTCTATTTAAACACTTTAGTAAAAATGGAAAGACCAAAATCAACTTGGTATAGGATGGTGACAAAGAATTCAGATGATTGGATCTTTTGTGAGTTTGGTTTACAATCGAACGGAATGGAATAAACGGACTTACGTAGCTGACCCTACTTAAGTGGTATAAGGGCTTAGTTTGTTATTATTGTTGTGTTGTTGTTGAAGTTTCATGTCCATGCAAATTCTATCTTTGTTTAAAGTTAATAAAGTATCTTCATGTAGTGCTGATGATTGGTTTCTTGTGGTTATAGTTTTGTTGCTTGCTTCTGTGCTTGAAGCATTGTATGCAATGTAGCAAGTTTTTTCTTTTTTTGTTGCATGGAAATCTTCGTGAGCCTCCAAGTATTTCTTCGGTGTAAACCCAATTGACACTTCTCTACTATACGAATATGTTGAATCTTGCTCCTTTTGAAAATGTTCCTTTTAAGCCCCTCTACTTTTAACTAATGTTGTTTCTTAACCCCCTCCCCCTCCCCCCCCTCCTCTAATGTTAACCCCATTAAGACAAGAATTATCACTATATTTAATCAGGTGATATGACATCTTTAGTTAATAGTCATATATAATTATAAGTTTCTTCATTAATTATAATTTAATTAATTAACATATAGGAAATCACCGATGATCTCTCCAACGACCAGCGAAACCAACCCAATAGATTTCTCATTCGCTTGCAATTCTTCCCCACACGTTGCAGGTGAGATGCTTGAATCCTTAATATGGCAGAGACTGCATGATCCATGATGATACTCCACCCATTTCTATATCAAGTGATGCTATTCTTATCTTCAACAAACCCCTGAGTTTGTTCCAACTCATTGTGAACAAGTTCCATCAATGAGTTAGAAGAAGAAGTCGGCATCATCATGGTCTTAAAGAAAAAAAAACAGATTAGCAACCTTCTCAACTGATAACCATAATTAGAAAGATGAGATCTTTCAAAGATCTAGACAATCTTCTAGGACTGTATAGGAAATTCGTTCTCAAAGTCCAACTGCTAAAAGGTTCGTTGTTACTGAAAGCGTTTATAACTACTATTGGTGAGTATAAGAAGCATTAATTATTTTGGTCAGACAACTGTGGACTTCTTCAATAAGGAACCAGATTCTATCAATTCTACTGATCAATGCTGGATTTCATGACGGAAAGCAACTTATGATCCTGCGTTCAGTATTCTTCATGGCCCAGGAATTAAGAAGAGTAGTAACTGCAGGTAGAAGAAGAAGCACAAAGAAGTTAATTGACAGAGGAAAACTGTTGAGGTTGAGGCTGGATTCAATACATGAAGATTGCTCTGACGTTTAGCCAGTGAATGATAACCAGATTGAGCATCAGTTGTTGGAGATGGAGCATCATATAACTGATGTACTGCAACTGTAGGAATTACCAATTTGTGCAAGTTTAAAGCCTTTAGGGAGTCCAGTGCCAGAAGTAACAACGACTTTTGGATCTTGGAGGTGGTGGGATGTAGGGGTGGCAAATTTCGACCCGACCCGAAAATCCGACCCCAAACCAACCCGAAAAAGTCGGGTTCAGATCAACACTTAGCCGGATTCGGATCGATTTCGGGTCGACCCGAAATCGATCCGAAATTTTAAACGGGTTCGGGTCGGATTCGGGTTGATCCGAAATTGATCCGTTTAATTCGTTTAACTATTTATATAATATATATTACTTAATAATTAGAAAATAATAGCAAAAAATTTGAATTTAATTTGTATATATATATATATATTTTTTAATTTAACTAATTTTTATTTAATTTATAAAATTTGTCAAAATTAATATATTTTTAAAAATATATCATTATTAATAATTTTTATGTATTATTATTAAAAATTAATATTTATTGTTTTTATTTTAATAATTTTAATTATTAAATGGGTCGATTCGAGTTTGATCCGATTATAAATAGATTGGGTTAAGGTTGATAATTTTGACCCATATAAATGAATGGGTCGGATTAGGATAGAATAATTTTGACCCGGTTATTATATGGGTCGATCCGGAACCGACGCAGGAATCCGAATTGCCACCCCTAGTGGGATGCCATGAACAATGAGATGGCTGCAGGATAACCGAGATTGCATGTCTGGCCTGCTTATCAAAATTAACAATTATTTATCTAAATCTATTATGTGAAAGATATTTAATTGCCATGTTACTGATTAATTATTGAGATACTTGCCATGTCATTCACAGTTAGTGATGGGTTAGAGTTGGAGGGTAAAGACCAACAAAAAAAAAATGTGATTGAGGGGTTAAAAGCAACATTGTCAAAGTAGGAAGGCAAGAATCAATTTTTTGGCATAACAAAAGGGTGTCAATTGAACTTTAAACTTGTTCCTATCATCTTTTGATTGTTCAATCTCTGATCATCTGTGTAGTTTATATGTTTGCAAGAGGTTACTCCTAATTATCAGGAATCCTTCGAGAAAAAAATGTCTGTAGAAACCTTATAGTAAGCTATTCAGAGACTACAGTAGTTTGCATGCTCCAATTTCCAGGAACGGATCCATGTAAAGTGTTAATGACTCCATAAGTTCGCATAGTTTGGTAATCCTGCAATGTTCGTCCTTATGTGCTCCTCTTGATTCTTGAATTCCTCGGATCAATACTATCCTCTGATCACCAGATAACCACCATGAATACATTGTCACTGATATGGAGAAGTTGGTATTGATTTACGGACTGTAATCAAAATGGGTTCTCCATTGAACTTCAGCTGGCTATTCCTAACTGTTGATTTTGCATTCTGTGGTTTCTATATTGCTGGTAGAATAAGCCTGTTCCACAATGTAGGAAAGTGACTCGGCATCATAATTTGCATGGTTATCTGTAGAAAATCTCTCCCCTGGTTGTGCTAGTATTGTTTCCTGAAAGGCTAGATAGGTGTTATTCACCGCCAACAATCATACCTTCCTTGATTCCATCAATCACGGGCAGGTCTGTGTGATTGCTTGTAAAGGAAACCCTGGGCCAGATTTCCTAGCCAATCTGGGTTGTAGTTCTGCACCACGTATGACCAACTTGTGTTTGACATAAAAATCTGGTTCATGGGTGCTGTGCATATGGTATATAAATTGATTAGCTTAGTTTACTTTGCACCAATCTGAACTTTCAAAGTTGCTATGACCCTGATCACTTTCTTTTTAACTTTGGAAGATCTGAAGACTATGTCGAAGAGATTAGAGTCAGAGCAGTATTATGTTACTTTCGAGATGTTTGTTGCCGATATGCGGAGGATGTTCTCAAACGCCCGGACATACAACACTCCAGAAACTATCTACTACAAGTGTGCAAACAGGTTTAATGCTTTTCTAGATTTCATAGTTGACGACTTCTATTTTGCTATATTTTCAAATTCTTTCATGCATAGTTTAAATTAAAAGAATTTCCTTGCCTTGCAGGCTTGAAAACCATTTCTCAAGCAAAGTCCAGGCACATCTCCAATCATCGATCAAGTAATCTACAGCTGAATGTCTGTCATAGGTGACCCTATCACTTCCGACACATGGTTAACAATAATAATTTGTACAGCGAATTGTAGTGTATTTAAGTTGCTGTAACTTCTATCGACAGAATCAGTTAGTATTCATCATTATATTACCCTGCAAATATACGAGTTCTTCGCCCGAGATATTGTAAATTAATCCAGAAGTCTAAATGTACTCATTGTAGTGTGATGGCTCCAATATCTAATAAGACTTTTTACATGTTTAAGATACCTTCAATATTCAATTTATTTTTAGCTTGAAGGGAATCTTGGCTGTGATAGCTATGAAGTTTGCCTTATCACTAGTACCTTTTTTGATAAGTGATGTTTGAGTTTTCCATCGTGATGTGTTCCTGTTTCATTGCAACGTGTTTAAAGAAAAGAAACTTTGTTAATTAAGAGTACGACGAGACTGTCCGTTTTACCCATCAGGGACAATACGACTTTCTGGTTTAGCTGTTCGGGAGCTCTGGTTGTAATGGTAATCATTGAAGTCATTGCAAGAGAAAGGATGCAATTACTCTAATGAGGCAATGAGCAGCAGAAACATTTGGCTGGTGATAGACATGGTCGGTTGGCTTCATCGATATAACATGCTTCTGATATATAAGCAAGTTATCAGTGAAGACAGCCACTGGTTAACATTTTTACTGGTCGCTCAACCACAAGGGCTTTCTGATCTGTACGCCAAAATAAGAAAGCTCTGGTTGTCGGACTGGCCTGCAAGAAAAAAGGAAGACACATTGAGAAGATAGCAACAAGAAATTGTTGTATTTAAGCACAGAAATGAATAGGAACTAACTTATCAATTTAATGTACCTTCCCAGGAATGTTTATCTTCCTTCACCAAACATCCCTCTCAATGCCCTTCCGTTTACTGTTCTATGAGATGAAATTTCATAAGGATCACGCTCAATCCGGAAAGATATAAAGTAAATATTCCGCCTAATTAGATTATCATATTCAATAGAACTATGTATACATGAGAACTTGTATGTATACATGAGAACTTACAAGTTTATCTCGAATCAGGCAAAAATATCTGGCATAAGCTCATTGTCAGTAGCTCACTCCTCATGATTCGATTGAACTGTCTTCTAAAAAGGATGATTTCAAAAGCCTCTAAATCATGAAGATTCTATAAAGACTTTGACAGACCAACGTCCGTTACAACGCAAATTTCAAAGAATGAAATATCTCATGTAATTGGGTTTTCTGCAACTTACATACCTGTAAAAGTGATGTCAACATATGAGATATGGACCTTTCATGAATGATGACCCTAGTAAGCAACAACCAGCCAAGCTAAATTTCTTTCAGTTAATAAGCCAAGCTAAATTTCTGGTTGCTAACATATTTTAGTTGCATTCTGAAGTAGTCACTATTCTTTCCACTACTTAAATCTTTGCTTTCTCTTTCTTGCAAGAATCCAGCACTGTTGATGAATGGAAAGACCAACCTCTCTCTTGGAGAGTTAATGGCCTAGCCACCCTCCTATTGTATTAAAAATCTTGCTTCCTATACCTAATAATATAAAGCATATGTATACAAACCATTAAATACAGGGTTGTTTAGTGAAGTCTTGCACATTCCTAAATGACAGTATGGATCTTTCCACAGGTCAATCAGTGGATAAAAACTAGGACCCTTAATGATAAGTAAGCCATAATCCATAACTTATAGCATGTTGATATATTCTTCAATCAACTTCAATTATCTTGGGTGTTTGCAGGTGCTATGATAAGAGGTGTAATACATTCTTCTTGATAATGATATTAGCTGAAAGAATAGAACCAAGAACATGATAACCTAAGTCAAAGTCACCAAATCAAATTTTTCTTCAAGTACTAGCAACAAGTCACCCTAGATCTGTATAGAACATATACTTGATCAATAGGCAAGGTCAATCCTAGGACCACAAAGGTTCATGCATTTCTACAATCATTATTAAAGCTAGATAATTAGAAAGAAGTTGCCATTTCCTATGCAGTGCAGAATATTGGAAACTCAAAAGTGAAGAACCTGTGCTCCAGAAAAGGGAAGATGAGGGAGATCTCTATAGAACATATACTTGATTCTGTTAGACATTATAAAACCACTATGTAAATTAGTGATTAATTAGAATGCAACAAATTAAATATGCATTCATGTTGAAATGCTAAAAGTTAAGGAAGATAAAATATTACCCATGAAGTTGGAAGGTTAAAGAAGTTGAAGCATCTGATGGAAGATAGAAAGCTAAAGGACTCAATTAATGCGAAGATTGAATGACAACGGTTTGGAAATTCAAGAGTCTTCTTGGACACACTATATATATGGGTAAGAAGTATTTGTTTGAAGCATCAATCACACCATTCACAACATCAAGTGTGAGAGATAGAAGCAAAGCATTATAGTGAGAGTTTTTACTTAAAATGTAACATAAAAGTTTGTAATTGTTTTGAGTTAGTGATTTTCTTGAGGCTAGTTTGCCTTTCCGAAAAATTTTTCTTTTTTTCCTGCGTAAATTTTTTGTCTTTGTCTTTGTCTTTGTCTTGCTCTTGCTCAATTCTCGTATTGCTTACATAAGATCTTTACATGTGTTTTATATTTCCGCTGCGTCTATCGACAACCGAACACTCACTATTTCTATCTAATTCTATAGGCAAGGTCAATTGGGGGTTGCGGGGACAGATAACTGATAATGGGTGGCGGCGAGAGTTTGCGGGGATAGATAACTGATAATGAACCATCGGATACATATAGCAAATGCCGAAGCAATCTTGTCCAAGTTTATTAATATTAGAATATATTGTAAGTATAGGAGTTATTCTTCCATAGTTTCTAAGACAGCAGCACTGCCTTGAGGTATTTATGCAGACTATAAAAATGGGAAACTCTCCAACGAAATTCTTAGGAAAGGGTGATATTGGAAGTTGGCAGAATTTTGCCTCTCATTGAAATATGGGTCAATAACAGCTTGCTCTAGTTAGGTAAAAGTTCCACATTTAATTAGGTAAAAGTTCCACATTAATGGAGGATATGGGTCACTAACAGCTTGCTCTAGTTAGGAAGAAATTTGGAGTCGAATCAGTAAGAATAAAAAACAAAAAAGAAAAAGACAAAATAAACAAAAGAAACAAATAAAATAAGATCAACGGACTATAAAAGCCAGCAAACAGCGAGCAATAAACTTTCCACATAGTTTAGGCACAAGATTTGCAGGCTCATTTCCGACCTAAACCCAGTAATTGTAATGTTAGAATATTGGTAAACACTCATCAAAATGGCAAATAAACAGGTCATGAGCAAAAATTGGCTTCATCAATTGCATCGTCAAGGGGAAAAACAAAAGTCAAAGCCAATAATACAGGATTCTAGTATAACTAGTTGAATGATAATGTACATCTACAGAAAGGGGCATACCATTGTCAGACCTTAACATCTCTTGTCAATGTTGGAGACATTGGTGAATTGTTGAAGATACTTGGCTAGGGAAGCAAACTCTTCAAGAGTGGATGAATCTATTTGCAAGACATCTTTTCTACAGAAGCTTCCTTGGGTCAACAGTAGATTGAAGAAATGCTTCCATTGAGATGTCTGATTACCATACAACCATTCACCAAAAGTCATTGCAAGAGCACAGTCCATCTTGAAAATGGTGGAATCGACTACGATCTCTCACTATGATGTTGCGACTCCAAATCTTGGAAATCAGCTTAATGGCCATGTGGCAGTCCTCACAAACCCGCAGGTTCTTGATGACACGAATTGTTAGATTAGCTCCCAATTTCATGATTCCATAAGCAATGGCCATCTTCTCACTATGAGCAAACACAGCTTGTTCCTTATCCTCCTCATTTACATCCAACATTACCTGAGATGTCAGTGGGTGATATCCTGCCAACTTCAGCTTTTGCAACATATCAGCCATCATATTTTGGATCTCATTAATATCTGGATGTGACTGGTCACCAGCAATGAATTTGTGCACATGCCCTCCTATTGTAATAGAGCTATAACCAGCCACTTTCTTTACTCTTCTCTTATCCATCAAATCCCTAATTTTGGATGCATCAAACCTTCTTCCTAAATCCACATAAACATTACCTAACTGTACATAAACAGCATCCTCATTTGGCTCCAAAGCAAGAACATTCTTTGCTGCCTTCTCAGCTATATCAACATCCTTAAATACTCTGCAAGACCTCAATAGTGATTGCCAAATGATGGCATTAGGTTCCATTGGCATGCTCTGAATAAGCTCCAACGCCTCGTTCAACTTCCCACCCCGACCAAGCAGATCTACCATGCAACCATAATGCTCGACATCTGGTTCGATATTGTATAAACTCCTCATTTCTTCAAAGTGTAGTTTGCCTTCCTCAATCAATCCCGAGTGACTACATGCATTCAGTACACCTATGTACGTCACTGCATTGGGATTTATTCCGTCTTTCTTCATTGAAGCAAAATGCTCCAGTGCTACTTTACCATTTCCATTCATAGCAAAGCCTGCGATAACTGCAGTCCATGCAAGGATGTCCCTTTTAAGCATGTTACCAAAGACCAACATTGCCTGGTCCATTCTCCCACATTTTGCATACATGTCCACTAATGCCGTGCCAATAAAAATATCATGTTCAACTGAACTTACCTCAATATAAGCATGCAAGGCCTTACCCTGATCTAGCACGCCTAGGCTAGCGCAGGCTGTGAGCAAGGCTACAATGGTATACTTATCTGGAAAAAGCTGTGAAGCCCTTAGCTTAGCAAATATTTCCAGTGCTTGCCTCAGCATGCTGCTCTGCACATAGCCCATGATCATAGAGTTGAATGCATAGAGATCAGGAGCATCCATATGATCAAATAATGAACGAGCCTTGTCTACGTCACTTATCTTGCAATAACCATCTATCATGGCATTCCATGCCTGAGATATCTTCTGTCCCATTGAATCGAAAGATTGGCGGGCAGAGGCAATGTCTCCACATTTTGCATACATATCAATTAAAGCAACAACAAAATTATTATTAGCTTGCATGCTACCGCTATCAACATACTGAAGAACCGACTTTCCGAGCTCCAAATCCTTCAGCTGAGCACAAGCTGAAAGAACGGAAACCATAGCAATGGAATCCGGAACAATACCAGCTGAAACCATCCTCTTAAAAAACTCTACAGCCTCCAGAGGATGTGCATACTGAGAGTAACCAGTGATCATACTGGTCCATGTAACCACATTCCTATTGTCAGTCTCATCGAACAATCTTCTTGCCTCACTCAAGCAACCTAGCTTCATGAGTCCATTTATCATTGTTGTTTGCAAAAATACATTTTTCATATCAACCGAATCAAACACCCGTCTCGAAGCACTCATGCAGCCCAATTCAACGTACATCTGAATCAAAGTACCACCAACAAGATGATAATTTTCTGCAAAATGTTTTACAAACAAGCCGTGGCCTGAAACTCCTTCAACAGCCGATGAGGAGAGCACGCATGACTTGAAGAAGAATTTGAAAGTATAAGCATCCAAGTTAACTCCTTGTGTCCGCATTCTGGTAAACAACCAGATTGAATCTCTTGGGTTTTGGGTTTTGATGCCGCAAGCTTGCATGAGAGTGTTATAAAGAAAGGTGGAATGTGGCTGCCGCATTTCGTCGAACAGGTGGAGAGCATAATCCAAGCTGCCTCCGGTTGAAGAGTTTGAAGCGCATTTGAGAAGAAGGGCAGCTGCAGTAGTGGAGAGAATAGCTCCAGTTATAATCATTTGGGCGTGAAGTTGTATGGTATGTTTCAGAGATGATGGGGTCGGCCATTGAAAAAGCTTGGAGCAGAGCATTCAAAGATCAATCGTAGAGAGAGGAGTCCTCTGCTCTGTTGCGTCTCTAATTATATAATTTTATGTAACTGTGATATCATATATTTAAAATTGATCACTTTCCTTTTACGCTGTGTTTGGACGAGAAGTATGTAAACGGAACGGAGGGGAAAGGAGAAACAATCCTCCCAGCGTTGGGATTACATTTTTCAAACACTTCTTTTCAAATTTTTTTATTTTATATTTTTTAATATATATTTTATAATTATTTAGAAAATTTATTTAAAAATTTAAAAAATGTATTATTACATATTTTTATTATTTTGTTAAAAGTAAAAAAAATAAATTTTGTTTCTAAAAATGAATAAAAATATTTTTCGTTTCAGAAAAATTTCATTTTATAAGCACTACCAAACGTCTCTACTAAGATTTTTGTAAATAAAACTATTTTGAAAATTTTTGAATAAGTAATTTGATTTTGTGTTTTAAAAATAACTAAAATTATATATATAGTTATACGAGAATTAATCTACACTTTTAAATTAAAAATATTAAAAATTGTAAATAATCATTTAAAAAAATATGAATATTTTTAGAAAATAAAAAATAGTACTAGAAATACTACAAATTTTTGCCGGAAGAAATAAACATATTTGCCGGAAAAAATTAAAGTAGTATCCATAACTCTATTACTTGGAATAATCGAGAGATATTGGAAGCTCGCTTTTGGATTTTACTAGGGGTGGCAATATGGGTTCCTGGATCGATTCCGGGTCGACCCATATAATAATCGGGTAAAAAATATTCAACCCTAACCCAACCCGTTTATTTATATGGGTCAAAATTGTCAACCCTAACCCAACCTATTTATAATCAGGTCAAACTCGGATCGACCCATTTAATAATTAAATTATTAAATAAAAATTATAAATATTAATTTTTAATAATATATATAACAAAATTACTAATTATGATGTATTTAAAAAGAAAAATATTAATTTTGACAAATTTATAAATTAAATAAAAATTAGTTAAAATTAAGATAAATTAAAAATATATATATACAAATTAAATTCAAATTTTTTGCTATTTTTTTTCTAATTTTTAAATAATATATACTATATAAATAGTTAAACGGATCATTTTCGGGTCGATCCGAACCCAACCCGAACCCATTTAAATTTTCGGGTCATTTTCGCGTCGACCCGAAATCGACCCAAATCCGTCTAAGACTTGACCCGAATCCAACCTTTTCGGGTCGGGTTTTCGGGTTGGGTCGATTTTTGCCACCCCTAGATTTTACATGTTGTAATTGGAACATATATATGACAACTTTGGTTAATTATTATAGTGCTTATAAAATAATTTTTTTAAAATAAAAAATGTTTTTTTAATTTTAGAAAATAAACTTTTTATTTAAAAAATAAAAAAGTAATTAATAATAAAATCTTAAAATAAAAATTATTTTATATTTTTGAAAATATTATAGAAAGATTGATAGCAAATATGAAATGAAATGAAAAAGTAAAAAAGTACCCCATAAGCAACGCAACAAACTTCCAAATTCTTGAGATATTAGGCGTCGTTTACCTACCGCTAGAGGTGGAAATATATAATCCGATCCGAAAATTCAATCCGAAACCGACCTGTTTAATCAGGATTAAGGTTGAAAATTTTGACCCGTATAAATATATGGGTTAGATTAGGATTGAATAAATTTAATCCGATTATTAAATGGGTCGACTCGGATTAATCCGAAATTGATCTACTAACCCGAAATGTCACCTTTTGACGGAACAATTTTTGATTTTTTCTTACCGTATAATAAAATATTGACAATAAAAATAATCGATAATAGTTATTTACAAACTATTAAATTATATTATATTTATAATTAATTCTTTATTTTTATATTTTAGTAAAATAGTGTAAGATTAAAATTATAATATTATCGAAAGTATTACTATGTATGTATTTTTAATGACGAATTTAGATTTCGTATAAAGATTTTTATGAAAATTTTGTTAGATAGATATATTTATCAAAATTTTTATCAAAATTATTAATATGTATTTATAATCATAAATTTTAGCTGTTATCATATATTTCTAAAAAATAAAAATATATATATATTTTTATATTGTAAGGACCGATGAAGATATTAAGGAATGTATATTTTGTCGGACATAATTATATCTCATTAGTAAAAATATTGTGCACTTTCATTCGAACTGATCTTATAATTTCACTGAAGCTTAAAAATATAAAATTAATAATTTTAATTATTAAATGGGTCGACCCGAATTTGATCCGATTATTAGTAGATTAGATTAGGGTTGACAATTTTGACCCGTATAAATTCATGAGTTGGGTTAGAATTGAACGAATTTGACCCGATTATTAAATGAGTCGATCCGAAACTGACCCACCAACCCATATTGCCACCCCTACCTACCACCACCTGAATTTTATTTATTTTAAATTTACTTTTAATATAAAACAAATAAAAATTTAAAATAAATTTTTCTATCAAAAAAATTTTTTAATTCAATTTTAAACTTACTATTAATACAAAATTAATCTATAAATTATTTTTTAATTTAATTTTTTTAATTTATTTTAAAATAAACACATTCTTAATGATGATAAGGTCAAACTGGGCATCCGAGTTACATACTGCAGTCTCGCGGAAGGCCTTGTTTAAGCAGATTACATGAAGATTAGAAATACTAATGCTTCTTGGTTAATAGAGGATGCTGGACAATATGAGAAATTTATTTTTAGGATCAATAGGATCGTTAGAACGTGCTTTCTCTATAGTTTCTGTCGACATTTGCGTGATTAAAAAAGACTTGACATTATATTTAAATGATATTAAGACAAAATAAATTTGTTTTAATTATTAAGGTTGTACAAATTTAAACAACATCATGATCACACAAATTCCATAATCAGTAGGTTGGTAGGATTCATGAAACTATACAAATTTTATTATTTTATACGAAATTGTTGATGTAATATATATTTTTACAATATAGAAATTCAAGTTAATATTAAGGTATCTTAAGGACGGAACGTCAACCTGAAATTTTTCTAGATCACGGCAGATCAATAGTAGGCCTGTAGTAGCGTAAGTAAGCTTCATAATATGAAAAATTGATTCGAAGTTCGTCGCCATGATTACTAAGCTATCTTTTTTGATACTGTGACGAATTTAGGATTCTTTTCAAAACCAATTGTTTATGAAAAGTGTGAACCCAAAATTTTAAAATATTATATCAGAATCATTGATAAGCAATGTGAGGTTAAATCTTTTTTTAACGTCTGTCTCTAACGGAGCCTCTTTTTTTTTTAAATTGAATTGATGCGAGGTACGTGCCCAATAATGAATTGAATGAAGCAAACTATTTGCACTGAAATAAATTATTTGTCCTAAAATATAACGGATAACTGTTCTTTAAATGAAATAGACTATTTGTCCTAAAATAAAGCTGACTAAATTTGTGTGGATCAATAGATTGCAGTTTGAGCCGGCTGATCAACATAGCCGGCGCAATAGCAGGCCAAAAGTAGGGTAAGCAAACTTCCTGATATGAAATGCTGATTCGAAGTTCGTCGTCATCTTCACTAAGCTATCTTTTTGGATATAATATTCAACCAACTTTTAACCCATCCCAGCATTATTAATCTAAATAATTCATTCAACACACGAAATCATAGTACTACTTTGCTTTCAAACACATTTCTAGCTTTCTGATGAACATTAAAGAGACTTGGTTGATCGGTCTTTCTATATAAGCTTTGAAATCACATCACAAAGCCTATGACATCGAAATTCTTCGCCATTCATTTCTATAGACACATTCAACTCTTTTTCTTCCTTGGAACATGCGTGAACCAAGACTCCAAATCCGACCAGCTCTTCAACGATTGCGTGCCTATATATAATTTGAAAATTAATCAAATTTTATCAAGATGAAAACACCAATCGGCTTAACCTATAAATTACCACTACCATAATTTTCTCTCTGATCTCCATCTCCTCTCCATGCTCATCTTCGATTATATCCCACCTCTTTGTTTACTTACTTGCTTCCTTTCACATCTCCGCAAAAAAAAGAAGAAAGAATTCTAGCAAAAGAAGAAAGATGAGCAGCAATGCATAAGTCCGGCAACAGAGAAAAAAGAAGAACATTTGAGATTAATTTTTTTTCATAAACTCAATCCTGCTCACCTAAACGATCAAATCGACCGATCAATAAAAAAAAATATTCAAATTAACTGTAATTAATTTGTAAATTCAGACCATTTAAATACTAGATTAATGATTTTTGAATTGATCCAAATAGTTCAATCTAAATCTACCAACTATATATAGAGATTACTCGCTTATAATTCTAATTTTTATTTAAAAAATTATTTATTTAAGAAGACGCAAAAGATAGAAAACCGTAAATAAGTGATTGTCTATATTTGCATGGAAAGGTTTTTACCAATTTACTGTTTCATCTCATTTTAAATCTTACCCATATGTTGTAGCGTGAGCAGCGAGATGAGAGTGTGAGGCGATGTAGTAACCCTTTCACGAGAACATTGCGTAGTCACATTTTTTTAAGAAGATCATTACGTAGCACGACATAACGGGTGCGCGTCACGGTAGGAAAACGTGTTACACGACTTCCATTTCCTGAATCGAACAAGCAGCAGAGTCCCGTTGACCTTCTCCTCAACCGACCTCAGCGCAGTTCTTCTGAAACCTTTTATTATCAACTCTATAAAACCCAAACCGATCGAAAGAGATCACCAGATTTTTGAAGGAAACAGAAGAAGTAGACCAGTTGTTGTTGATTTCTGTTATAGATCGAAGAAAAAGGGAGAGTGGATGGATTCAGCTTGCAGGTTAGCTTCAGCAGCAGCAGCAGTTACTGCAATCCCATCAACTTCTTCTTCTTCTTCTTTATCTTCTCGAAATTCTCTCTTCTTCAATTCTAGTTCTCGATCGCTTCCTCTCATAAGCAACAACAGCAGCAGAATCACAATCAGAAACAGAAGAAGAAACGAGTTTACATGTATGTTTGGGCTTGGTGTTCCTGAGCTAGCTGTGATTGCCGGAATTGCCACGCTGCTTTTTGGACCAAAGAAGCTTCCTGAAGTTGGAAAATCGCTGGCTAAGACTGTCAAGAGTTTCCAGCAGGTATAAAAATGTTTTCTTGTGTTTTTTCCCCATAGTTTTAATCAATCTGCTAATCCTAGTTTTTGTTGTTAATCTTGAAATTTTTAGTCATTCCTATTGCCGTTGGTTGTTGCTTATTGGATTTCTTGTTTTATGAGCTGTTGTTCTCATTAAGAGTTTGGTGGAGTTCAGAATCTGAGTGGGATTACTCTATAGTGGTGATTGACTGGTTGGTTCTATTTGGGATCGGCAAAAAAAGAAAACTGAAACTCATTCCTCAGCTTTGATATATTGACTAGCAATTAAAGTGAGCTCAACATCTAAATGAATTATTCGTTTATTAAGTGATGTTGGGTGATTCAATTTGTGGTTGAGTTTAAAAAGTGGTTGTTTAAACTTGATCCTGTTATAGAGAAGTTACAGAATTACTTAAACAAAGATTCACTGTATCACTTCACGAGATCCCAGTTGCGAAGTTTGGAATATCCGAGTCCTTAGAATCAGCTGCATTTGCAAATATTTAGGTTGAATTGTTGTGCTTTCCCAATTCATTCTCTTCAGAATATCACCCCGATATTCAATTGTAAAGGAACAGGTCATCATATAGGTGGAAATGCTGCCATCAGTTGCAAATTGATGATTTAAGCATACATGCAAATCCTAATACCGTCTTTTGAGTCTTTTGGCTAGTATCTCTATTAGTCTGTTTTCAGTTGGCTATAGAAACAATCGTGAGGCAATTACTTTTTGGCAAACGGGAACTAGCTGGAAGTGAAGCTTAGTTGATGTCCGATTTAAGACTATTAAGAGGAAGTGGATCAAGTTGACATTAGGAATAAAGATTTTTCTCAAGATCTCTCTGGAAGGTGATCATAAAAATATTTTCTAAGGATATTTTGGAAAAGACATAAGTAGAAGATATATCTTAGCATCACATTTGCAAATGCAAAGTGGCATCTTGAAAAATACTTATGTATAAATATCTTAATATGTGACTTTTATTAGTACTTCGAATGTTGTAATGCTCTTTGACGGTCTCCTTTAGAACAAGTGAAAGTGAAGTGTTTATTGGAAGCAAACTTACGTAAATGCAATCATACGTTTGACATCCTTTTGCATTCTATTTGGCAAGTGTTTTTTAGTAACAACATCCCCCTCCTAAGGTTCACGCATAAATACTCACTTCATCACCTAGTGTGAGACTTAGCTTCTCAACGTTTCCTTACTAACCCCCCTAACCCGGCATTGATAAACATGATCCAACTCTAAGTTTCAATCTTAACCAAAGCCAACTATAACAAATGATGCATTCGTATGAAGAGATTAGTAGACTTTTTGATGAATGGCAGCTCAGTTTGAACAGGGTTATGATAAAGCAAAGACATCTAAAGAGGAAGCAAGCTTAATACATTTTAAGAAAATAAACTCAAATAATGGAGAAGGAAGGGCAAGAAGGCCCTCTTGCCCATATACAATTGGAAGAAGCTACATTCGAACTCATTGTTGAGGCAAAGAGTTCTATAATAACATGGGAGATTTTACAAAAGAAAATTAGACTAAAAAAAGTGGAGAAAATTTGTCTCCCGACTGAAATAGTGAACTTGTGATGATTGAAGTAGGGGTAAATTCATTAGTGACTATCCTCAAGTTGTTGCAAAAATCTGAAAGGCCTTGTTTGGGATTGCTTAAAAAGTATAGCTTTTTGAAATAAGCATCTTTTTCAGAAATTTTTTAAGGCTTCTTAGGAAAGAAAAGAACTTACACGTATACAACTCACCAATGTCTTCCAATTTTCTAAAACACTGTGCAGGATTTTCCTTGGCTTGTAAAGCCTATAAGCACCTCCTAAAAGCATCCCAAACGTTTCGATTTCATTATTATACCAATTATAGAATCGAAGTATCTGGGGTAATGATGATGGAGGAACATGGGTTCTTTATGAGCTTATTAGTCAAAGTTTATTTCAGTTATCAGTGAATTGATATTGTCTTCACTTTTAGTCTTTAGTCAAAGGTCTACTTGCTGAATACACATGAATGAAGAAGCTATCATGTTGACATCTCAACCTATTTTCACCTAGATGTTTTTTTGGCTTGCACATTGTTGATACTCGTGTATCAGTATAGATTTCTCTTGGAGAACTCTATGCAAAAAAGATCAAGGAAACAGCGAGAAAGCATACCATGAATCTGCATGGAAAACCTCAGAGGAGATCAAGGAAAAGAAACACGACGATGGTTGTTGGGAGACTTGATAGTCTCCAGGTTGAACGTTTTTCAGAGCCTGGCTTTGTCACTATGCAATAAAAAGATAAGAAGTAGCAGTAGCTATAGATATTAGCACATGTGGCTACGCCAATGATTACTATGTTTGACCGACCCGTTAGCTTATTATCAACTTGGGGATTTTTCAGTGCATTGTTCTTTATCTCTGCTTATTTCTTTTCGTACATTACACATAGACATATTGGTTTGTAACAACATATAAACTGAGCAAGTCTATATCTGATTTACTAGGTGTTTGCCTCTAAAATTAGATAAATCGTTGGCTTGGATTCATCTTTCAGTATTTTCTAACTTGTGAAAGCATATGTTCTGTTATACCCTTTACTTTATGAGTGAAATGATTGAGATTAATGTTTCTTGATTGTCTGACTTCTACAGGCGGCCAAGGAGTTCGAAACGGAGATACGAAAGGATCCAGATGATAGTAGCAAAACCCTTGCAACTGAAGAAGAAAAAGTCGTGTCGATGGAAGATGACATGAAGTTGGAGCAGTAACCAGTGTAGTGGAGAACTAAAATACTTTGGCAGAGCAGTGTCTTATTTTCGATAGTGATAACTGTGGAGTTATTTCCTTAAGGAGCTGCTTTTGTGTATTTCAACGTTTTGACATTTGTCTAGAGTTTAAGCAGAATGAAGTTCATAAAATGTCAGGTTTGTTCTATCTGGTCGACAGTAATTTGCTTTCTACTTCACCCATGTTTTATGCAATGTGTAACTGAAAGTTTTGTAGTGTTGGTTGCGTCATGAAAATAAAGTTGACAATGAAGAGGAACTTGCAGACCTCAGTGAGTTATGTGAGCCAAAATTACATTACTACTTAGTGGTCAAACGAAAACTTAAGAGGATCATACTCTTATAGGTTCTCGCCAATTTTGAAATATGGAACGTGTCAAAGTAGATGCGAAGCCACAAACTTTCGGGCAATCTTTGTGCAAAAGTTCTCAGTCTGATACAAGCACTTAAGAATACAGCTTTACTAAATCCGCGTTTGAAATTGCTTATAGAAACGTTTCGAAAATTATTTTTTATTTATATTTACTAATAAATTTTGTATAATATTTTATAAAATTTATTTATAAATTTAAAAATATATAAAATTTCTACATAATAAAATTTTATTATTATTATTTTAAATAAAAAATAAAACAAAATTATTTCTTTTGTTTAAAAAAAAAAAACTTTTCATAACCGCTTCAAACTCCCCCCGACAGCTTAGCCGCAACATCACTCCTCTGCGCAGGTGAAGTAGTCTCGTTTAGTATTTCTTTACCAATTTACTTTTTATGTAAGTTAGCGAAGTATATGCCCATGTTAGATGTTATCCCTAATGTTCCAGAGCAACTATAACCGATGGATGGTTTAAGATAGAGGAAGAAGGATAACAAAGAGCAAAACCAGAAGACATCATCATTCAAGGGTGTTTACAGATATATTCCCTATCCAAGCACTGTCCACTCTTTCTTTGCCGCCGGTGATCACTGAGCCTCTCGGTGTCGTAAGACCTACAACTAAAGCTGCTGCTCCTGCTGCTGGCAGTGGTTGCCTTAAGTCTCAAGTTGAAGAACCGGCACATCTTTAAACGGGTAAAGACCAAATGCCGGCTTATCAAAGATTGAGCCAGACCTTGAAGAAGATCCCCGTGATCGATGGCGGACTAACGGAGTTGAAGCTGTCAGTGACTTTTCGTCTTGGTGATTTAAGTAGTTTCATTTATGAGTACTTTTAGAATTAGTATCTTGATTTTTTGTTTTGATTAAATGCAAACCCTAACAATAGTAGAGAAAAACGACCATTGAGAGGCCGAGACTGGTGAGCAAGGTGGAGAGTAGCATGAAGAATCCTGTTAGAAGACTCCATTTTAGCGGCGACTTCACGGATTCGGTCTCGAACAGCGGCAGATTCGTCCAGTCGCGAACGGAACTCCTCAAATTGCAACTCCATTAACGGCGCGTCAGAAGCAGTGGTGAATAAGGCGGTAGGGTCCATAAAACTGCAGTAAAACCGTATCGATTTTGCGGTGATTGCGGCGGAGGGTTGAGAAGTGGGCGGGCGAGTTGAAGAGGAGAAAAGAAGAAGAGAGTGGGAACAACCGTCCGCAACACAGAAGCGCAATAAATGAGAGGGAAGAACAGGAACGAAGAAGAAGCGAATGCAATAAATGAGCGGAACTGAAGTTCCACCTTTGTTAAACTGGAACTGAAGTTCTAACTTCAACTTATAAAATGAAACACGAAAAGTGCGTCAAACTTTTAGCTGGAGAAACTAAAATTTCAGGCATTTGAAATACACCGTAAATATGTTGAATTTCTTTCGTAGTTTCAGGACGAGTGTTCATGGGGAGTAAAAGGGGGTGTTTTTCATTACATTACAAAAAATCAATTTTTTAATTTATATTTTTTACAATTTTTTAGAAAATTTATTTAAAAATAAATATAAAAGAATTTCATGTATTAAGATTGTTTTATTGATTATTTTTATTATTTTTAGAATTTAAAATATTTTTGAATAATGACACGACACTTACCAGAAAAAACCTTTCAAAGGTCACAATATTTTGTTTATTATCACCCTATCTTTTCCATATTTTTACAGTTTTTATTTGAATAACAGAATAAGGCCTTGTATATTGAGAATATAACACACTCTTGTAAAGTATTTAGAAGTGCTTATAAAATAAAAAAATTTCAAATTTAAAAATATTCTAAATTAAAGTGTTTTTTAAAAATATTTAAAAATATTTAAAAACTTATTTTTTTAAATAAAGGTTTTTTTAAAATTAGATATATATATATATATATATATATAATCTAAATTTTAAATTTTTTTTATAAAATACTATAAAAACTATGAAAAAATATAAAGTACTTATTTAGAATTATACGTACTTCAAATGTTCAGTTAAAAATTTTATTATAAATGATAAAGTTTGAATTCTAAATGAAGGTCAATACTTTTTCTAAATGCCTGAAGCCATTAAAATCTCATTTAGTAGGAAATTGGTTGGTGCTTAAAGCTATAAGATGAAGGCTAAGTTGTTTTAGGTAGGGATGTTTGTGGGTCGATCCAATCAGATTCGGGTACTTGGAAAAAGAAACCCGATCAAACTAAAATATGCATGCGTAGGCTTGGGGTATTTGCTGATTTCTAGTTGGGTTGGATTTTTATTTTGGATCTAAATTTAATATACATTTAAGTAAAATCTAATAAATTCTTTAGAAGATTAACTAATACTAATTTTAACATAGTATTATAGACTGATGTGTTTCTAAAGATTGTTAAAAACTATCAATAAATTTATTATTACATATTTCTATTTTTATAAAAATAAAATTATATTTTAAAATAAATTAAATTATTTTTTATTTCAAAAAATATTTTTAATAGCACTCTCAAATATTTTAAAGTTATTTTTCGACTTTAATAATCCTTTGTTTTTTAAATTTTATGATAAGTGATCAAATAAATTTATACGAAAAGTTCTTATCTTAAAGTTCTTTTAAAAATAAATGTTTATTAAAAAATACTTCTCAATTCATAACATATAGCCTAATAGTTGTTTTTTCAAATTATCAGTACAATCTCAAACGCATCTTCTAACTTTAACCGGTAGGGTTTTCAACAAACGGAGACGTTAAAGGCATGTTTAAATTACATAAAAACTCATTTTTCGCCAAAATTTTGAATTTAAATTTATTATTTTTTTCATTTTATTAAATTTATTGATTATTATCGAATTTAATTTCATAAAATTTACTCCAATCAAAATACAAATGTATGTTTTAAAAAATGCACACAAACATAAAACTACGGTAGGGGGCCATCGACACTTCGACACGGCCCATTAAGAGTCCATTTGATTTAGCATTTTTTAAATACTAGTTTGTGTTTTTTATTTTATATTTTTTAATATATATTTAAAAAATTTATTTAAAAATTTAGAAAGTATAAAAAATTTAACGTAATAAAATTGTTTTATTTTTTTTTTTAAAAATAAAAATATTTTTTATTTTAAAAAAAATCTATTTTATAAATATTTTCATACATCTTCTAAAACACTTAAAAACAATCTGCAAAGCTCAACTGAGACAGTGATAGAACATTTGTTGATAGTTATCAAACGTTTTTTATTTTAAATTATTTCACATTCTTAAATAAATTTTATATAATATCTGATAAATTTTTAGAAATTTAAAATACAAAAAATATTAGTATAAAATTTATAAATATAATTTTTATTATTATTTTAAAATTAAAAACTATATATATTTTAAAAAATTATAAAAAATTATTTATTTAGAAAAACTTTTTATTATAAGTACTTTTCCAAACAGGTTGAAAAGACGGGTGTGAAGTTGAATGACCTCAAACACTTCTTCCCGCCCGCCAGTATCTTCCTATCTTTCCTTGATCTCTTTATTAGAATCAATTTAATTTATGAACAAGGTTGTGATTGCGTTCAAGTTATCCCAACTCTGGCATGGCCAATCTAACAGAAGCCTCAGGAGCAGAAAATATGCGTTCGATCTGTTTCCTGATCTAATTGCCTATAACATGTTCGTCGAAATGCTCGATAGAGTTCTTATAAACGGAAACAAGAATCCATGGATATAAAAGGTACATGCTCTTTCGTTCGTTCTTGTTAGTTGGTATTTTATGCAGCAACCACTGAGTAACTCGAGCCAAAGTTGTAGAGCCGAGCCATTTTGTAGAGCCGAGGAAAAAGTTTACTTTATAGAAAATTATGGATAGTTTATGTATTTAATCTTTAAAACAAGGTATGATTCAACTATATGCATATAACCAAGTGTGTGCTATCCATCTGTTACAATTAGTAGGAGTTCGTTTCTTGGGACTAATTAGTTAAAGAGGTAGATTATATTTGAGTTAGCTTGATTGAGGGTGAAACTGATAGTGGAGATCTTTGCATTGATGCAAGCTAGCCTTTGAGAATGAAGGTAAATAAACTGTCCTGACATTGAGTGTTAGTAGAAAGCTACTGATTGGATTGTTAGGTGACTTGTCGAGCAACCTGAGGACCCCATTTCTTTTAGTAGGATGAAAATTTTCCCAAATTGTTTTGCAGGTTCAAGAATGGCCTCTTTTCCAAAGAAGCATGTAGCAACGTGGTTGGCGTCATGTATTCACTATATTTTCATGAAGAAGGAGGGTTTGCTTGTTGTTTGATTTAAGAATTTATGTTTCTCTCTCTTTGGTAATAATTTAACATAGGAAAACGCAACTAAACCTATTGAGTGCTAGACGTCATTCACTAGAAAAAGGAAAGTTAGACTTGCTTGAGTGGTAGCCTCTGATTTTACGACTATAGGTTCAATGGACCTAGTGAATACAGCATCTTGCACTAAGCTTCCTCTGATATTCTCTAAAGAACATGTCAGTATAATTTTAGAGTTCTAAATGACGCAAAAGTATCTACGCGGACTTCGTACTCTCGCTGTATCTTTCAACAACAGGTTTATGCATGATTGTTTCCTTGTTTAGTTTATTAAAACGGGAGTACTCCTTTGAAGTCTTAAGTTATATAAAACAAAACCCTTTCAGTAGGCTTCAAAGATAAGGTTGAAGATATGCAAAGAACCACAAAACAGCTCATCAGAAAAGAAACTGTGGCTGTAGCATTAGCGGAATATGTATTGGTAGTTGTCACCTTAATGTTAACTTACGAAAGAGTACATTCTAATCTACTTACCTGAAAGATGACATGATGAATTCTAGATAATCTGCAGCAGTATTATGTCATCATTTTTACTCTTACATTATTTGTCTTATGTTTCTTGTTTACCACATTTTCTTGTTGACTATGGTATCCTACTTTCTTGTTTTCCTCTAATCTGCTGGTTCCTTGATAGTCTTTGTCATTATAATTATGTCATATTCTAGTTACAGTGCAGTTAACACACTCAGTATCTTGTGGTGCAAGAGTTCGTATTAGTTTTTGAAGCGGGAGATTTTGATTTCACAAGCAATGCAAGGTAGCTGGGCACATGCAGTTGCTTAATAATTCATGCCATCTGAGTCAAAGCATAGATTAGTCTCCACTTTCAAGTGAACCCTGCATCATCTCACCAACTTCTACCTGCTTTATACCGAATCCTCTTTGTTTTCATGGAAATGTCCCGTGTGAGCCCCACATTCGGACACCTGGTTATCATATATGATACTAACTCCACCAATGACTTGCTTGGAATTGAAGTGTGATATGCTAAAACTGGTAGGCTGTCACTTACATGACTATGGAATCCACTTTCTGGTTAGTATGCTTTGGAATGTTATTCAAGTTCACCTTCTTGATTATTTATAGCATCATTACAAATCACTTCAACTTAATTTAACTCTATAATATTCTTTTCTAAAATAATAAAAGTTGTCTAAGTGGTTATTTAACAATGATTTAGTCTGCTTGTAATGACTCTGTGTGCTTTATCATTACTCAATCATTAAATCTTTTGATACCTTCTCTAGAAGGATCTCTTATGCAAGTTGATATGAAGCTTGATCTTATAAGCTGTTGAAACAAACTTCAAGACTTGGATTGAAGTGTTCTTTGTTTGGCTTGAGATCATCTTGCTTAGATTGCAAGGTGACATTCTTTTGTGTTCTTGCTTTGATATTAACATTGTGAGATGATCTGCTGAAGATTATATTTTGAAATTCCTTACCACTTTGTATGTAGAGATTTTTGGCTGCTTTATCTCTTAGTATTTCTTTCACCTGTGAACCATTTTTTATTGTATCTCAATGATTATAAGCTATCATTACCTTCATCTGAATTTCCACTTGTTAACTATTGCACAAACACATCCTTGTTTTAGAACTTAGCTCTATGATTTGCAGACTATTGGCTTTAGTGGTGCAGAATGTAGTTGATCCTCTTATATGTTCCCTGTTAGTAACAGAAAGAGTGAAGGAATTTGGATTCTTTATTTATGCCTTTTTACTCGTTATTAATAAGTTTCTTGGTGTTATGAGCTAGCACAGAAAAGAGTATGCAGCATGCATAAATTCTGGTTTCATATCCAATAAAGAACTGGTTATTGGATATTGTTTACTCATCATTAGTTTCAGACATATATAGAAAACTCATTTATTCTATAAAAGTTTTTTCATGTAGTAATAGTATGATTTCTTAATGCCATTGGATGTTGCAATCTTATTTTACTTAAGAGGTGTGATCAAAAGTTGTATGTGTTGTTTTATCACACAACATAAATATAATCTTTTATGATCACATAAAATATACTCTTGAGTGTGTATGGAAGTTGTGATCATCAATTACTTTTCAGGTGAACAAGTCCCATGTGGTAAAAAATTTTATTTGTTTGTTGTTTTTAGGTATTACTCACTTTTACTAGCGTCTTTCCAAACTGTATGTGTATGGTTTGGTTATGGGCATTCCCGTTCATATCTTGCCTTTCTTATTTGATTTATCTGTATGAACAAGTATTCTTTTGTATAGAATTATGAAGATCAAAATCTGATTATATAGAATTTAGAAATATGCCTGCAGAGTGTAGATTTAGTTTCTTTCTAGTATGATATACAGTTCATCTTCAGGATCCTTGAGAGGCTTCTAAAGTTTCTCCCATGTTTGCCTTGCTCTTTGCCGTGCATCAGTTTACTTCATGCATGTTCTCTACTCGTGGCCTTCTTCGTTATATCCGTTTGTCGAAATGCGGTTTTAGTTTTGCTCATTCAAATTTATTTGCAGAAAGCAATTACTGAATGGAGTCGGTAAAATCACATATTTCAAAAGAGTGCCAGATCATGCATCAGGATGTGTTTTTGGAAAGGGAATCTGCATTTGATGGTTTCATTCATGAGCAGCATAACAACTTAAAATCTGTAGCTGGCAAAACTAGGGCTTCGTGCTACTTAGGATGAAGCTTGTCGTCTGCACGTGCCCATCAATCACTCCTATTCATAGTCCCAAGTTCAGATGAATGCTTGATTGAGTGTTATTTCCATTTGTTTTTGCGCTCGTCTTTCATTCTTTGGTATAGTCTATTTTGGTCAAAAGAAGATATGCATGCATATAAGGGAGGAGATATTGCTATACGGTATCTTTTACATATATTTATTCAAAAGATAAGAACACATACATTTTAATCAGTTGAAACAGATTATCCATTATGTGCAGATGCGAAGACTTGTATATAATTTGGTGGTTTGCTGTGAACATGTATATTATATCGTGTGGCGTAATCATTTGGACAAAAATAATCCAGTGATCTTTAGACTTTAGCAATCATGAAATTTTTAATAACTGGTTTGTTCTATTTTAATTCATAGGTGCTCTTTGCTGAAGTTTATAAAGCCATGCTGGGTTATTTTAGTTTTACGAGTGATGCTGGAGTGTTCTATGATCACATGGTATGGCCAACTAGCAACTTTCAGTTGCGTTCTTTGGAGATTGGAATATTTTGTTTCATATTTTTATTTTTAGAATTTTCGTTTTTTGAAATACAGCACTACAGGGCTTAGAACTGCTGACCTTCTTCTTGGAAGGAAGGCCTCTGCCATCCCACGAATCGTGTTTTTGCAACTCTGTCCGTGCAAGATATTATTTTGTTTAAGTAGCTGCAAAAGACCTGCTTGGTGTCTAGACCCATTTTAGATGATTTGATCATGCCATGGGATATTATAAGTGGCTAAGATTCAGCTCTTAGGATATGTTTGGATACATGGTTAAGAAATAAAAGTAAGAGAATAGATTGAAAAAATAATAAAAGAATGGATTAAAAAAAGTAACTATTTAATTTTATAAAATTTAGATATATACTAAGGATGACGAACTAACTATGTTTGGATAGATAGATAAATGAATAAGTAATGAAAATAAAATTTTTATAAAAGACGCAAATGTTGTTTTTATTTATATTAATCTAATTTTTATTAATATAATTTTAAATTAATTTAAGTAATATAATTTAAACTGACTTTATTAACATAACTTTTAGATTAATTTTTTATATTAATCTAATTTTTATTAATGTTTGATATAATTTAACAAAATTAACTAAAATTTTAAATTAAAAAATTTGATCATATAGTTTTATTATTTTTTCTACCAACTAAAATTAATTAAACTTAAATAAATTAAAAATTAAAAATTATATAATATAAAATAACACATACTAATTAAAATATATATTTAATTAAAAAATATCTAATTAAAATAAAAATTAAAAAATTATAAATTATAAAAAATAAAAGGACAAAAGGGAAGCAAATTTGTTTTTTCTTTTTGTTATCATATGTATCTACTAATTTAGTGGTTATATAATTCACCATAAAATATGACTAAGGAAGGGAAATAATTCTTCTTTTCTTCTATTAATAAAGTCAAAACAAATCTAGGTAGATATAAAAATTGCTTTATTTTTACTATTTCTTCTCATATGTACCTGTAATCTAAATAGTCCGTTCCGGAAACGGAAGTAGGCGAAAGATTGTTTGTTGGATGTAGACACTTAGGATAGGTTGAATTTTGGACAAAATCAATTTTAGAAAAGCGCTTCGTGGTCATGTCCTATGGATTTAGACAATGACCACAGTGCCGTAAAAATGACGGGCTGAATCTATATAACCTCTTGTGTTTAGAAAAGCTTTTTAAAAAAATAATTTTTAAAATTTTTAATTTATATTTTTTAATATATTTTTTATAAGTATTAAAAATTTTATTTAAATATTCAAAAAATATAAAAAATTTATGCACTCTATTAATTTTCAATTATTTTTTTTAATAAAAAAACTTTTTTCAAAAAAATATTTTTTATTCTAAAAAAATTCTATGCACTCTCTAACGTTCCCTAAAACTAAATTAAAATTTTTTTTATAAAATCTTATAATAACGGGAGATTTGCGGCTATGGATTGAGTCCTCTAGTGCTGTTCTTCAATCTCCAACAGTATCTACTATCTAGTATTCCATTACTTAGGCTGAGGTTTTATGATTTAAGTTTTCATTTCACCATCTTAATAAGGTGTTAGCTTTTATGTCTTGATAGAATTAACGACCATCAACCTACCAAATAAACAAGGGAGAATTAAACAAAACAGGAAATTTCAACCGGGGGCTATTTGTTTGGCGGTAAGTAAAAAACAACACCGTAACAATTTAATTATTTTATTTCTTGAGATCCAAATTAGCCAAAATAATTCTTTACCTAAATACCAACTGTATTGAACTATTGATACGGTCCGCAACCTCTTTAACCAGAGAGATGTTAAATTAGACTGATGAATCCCTTGAATTATCAGTAAAAAATAACAAATTTATGTTTCATGGAACTTGCAATCTAGAATAGTGGATAAGTCTTATGCATCATAGATTTGCTTGTCTATTTGTTACTTTTATCGAAATTTCGAACCCCCCAAGAAAAAAAAGAACTAACCTGGTATCTGTCCATGGTTCGTGTATGGAATGGATCTGCACATTCCAGATATTTATTATCACCTTAAATTTTTTTATTAAATTTTAATATAAAATAAATAAATAAGTTAAATTAAAATTTTTATAAATTTTTATAATTTAATTTTAAAGTTTATTATTAATAAAAAGATATATTTTTATATTTTAATTTTAATTTTTAAATTTATTTTTAAAACTCAAGTTTATTGAATTTATTTCCTAAATAAACACATCCTAACCCTCTGTGCTACCGAATTGTTGAACCTCTCTCTCTGTCGTTCCTCCTCGATGAGATTCAGAGATTGATTTAATTTGGCTCTATTGGCATCTCACCGATCACTGAGTGGATAGCGCCTCAAAATTTTCTTTTCTTTTCCTTTTTTTTAAGTTCAAGAAATAGAGAGACCGAAGATGAGTTCAGGGATGCTGATGAAGATAGCAATCCCTTGGAACCCCCCTCGTTCCATCCCTAAACCAGTTCCACATTCTGTAGACTCCAATAGGTGTTTCTTCAATCTCATGAAATTCATGTTTCTGGTTAATTATGACAAGCCTGTTATTAATTTGATCTACTTTTCAAATCGTATTATGTTTCTTATCTGCGAAATTTCTGAAAATAAGAAGAGCTATTTCTGCGGTTGTTAGATGGTTGATGTTAATTATTTTGTTGTGGATTCACTGTGACTATAGAAGCAGTGTGTTCAAATTCTGTTTTATCCTTTCCATTATGGGCTCAACGTTTATTTTTCTTGAATGTCAGGAACCGTGACTACTATAATGATTGGACGATGCCAAGGGCATTGCACAGGCATTGGTCTTGCAAAAGTGGCACAGGTTGTAGACTCTCCTACATCTTTTTTTAAGCTGTCTCTTTGCATTGCAGCAATGATATCATTTGGGTAAATGCTTATAAATTTAAGTATCAATCTAAAGAATAAGTGATTATAAATGGTGGAATGGATATTAAAAGTATTTCATCAATAAATCATTATATATTTGAAATATTTTTTCTCATATTTCCTTGTACTTTGGGTTTGTGCCTTGGAGCAATTAGCAAAAGCAGTTTTTCATTAATCTTGAATCTGGTAAACCTAATATGCATCACAATTCTAAAGGTTTATTAGTCAATAGCTTGTTACTTGGCATAGATTTATTCAGTTGTTTCTCATGCAGAATCCTTCCCTTTCGGGATAAAACTCAATATTTGTTTCATAATCATATACTTTTGATAGAATGGATATATCTTTTGACTTACTTATAGAATTAGCATTATTGTAAGCTCCACACTATTGCAAAATAGGTTAGTAAAGAACACAGAATGAGAACTTCGAGCATGATTTTCACCACACTATGATTGATCCGCAGCCATCAACAGGAAATAGATATAGGAGCACTATCAATACCCAAAGGCTAAACTGTCACCTTTGGTTGTGATTCATGTATGATCCAGGTTGTTAGACTGTCACCTTGAACACCTCGACTTCCAACAAGCACCGCTTTTCTGCACTGTCATCTAAAGCCAACTTTTGTTGCACCATCTTGAACCATGTTTTTCCATCCTGATTGACCACTATCCTTTTGTGTTGGATGAGTCATTGGCCACTACTACGCTCTCCAAATGACCATTGTCCATCGAGTTTGCGGACTACTAAATGAAGCAGTCACTAGTAAGCACCGCTGAGAACTACTATCATTTCTACACGAACTGTCATTTCGCAATTAAATACTTTGGTTTATAATGGCTACTCTTTCCTGGTGGAATCAACTCTTTTGGCTATGATTCACCATTATGAGTGAGTCTAGTGATTACTGTTGATCACCGTAGTGTTTGCCCAGTAATATTGTCATAGTGATATCAGAAATAGACGAAGGTTAGATCATTTATCTTGACTGTTTTAGTCATTTTGTAACTCCGAAAGTTATGAGTATAAGTGGGTCTCATTCCAATTTTTTTATGAAATTTTTTATGCCATTTAATATCCTTTCGTATATAACACTAGTTCCCTGAATATGTCCACTTCGATTGGGTCCAATCTAAATTATAGTCCATACTGTTGATACAGAGTTATTTCCCATAATATAAAGTCAAGGAAAAAGGTATTTCATGCTGATACATTGCTTGTATGCTAAAACATTGCTTGTATTTACGTAGGATGTGTGCATCAATAATGGGGTACTTTCCTAGTGGTGGTACAAGACATAGACTCTAGTGTTTTGGACCTAGTAAAAGTTCATCAATAAGCGAGCCTTTTTCCTAAATGTGCTTTTATATTGTTCGTTTGGTGATTAAAAGAAGGTCATACATAGCATTTTATGTTATCCTCTGATTTTTAGACTGCAATGAAGAATCCTGGAACTAAGAAAGCATACAAACAGAAGTATCAAAAGGCTCATGTTATCTGACATATTGGAGTATTTGTTTTTCAGGAAATTGTAGGTTGCCAGGCACGAAGCAACACAGTATCATAAGGAAACTTCATTTCTGTTTTTCAGATCTTGGGTTATTCCGCACCAACTCTCTGCATAATCCTACTTGCTTTTATAAGGTACGATCTTGTGCCATGTATTGTCTCTCTTTTCTTATTGTTTCAATTTACCTAAATTTCTGTTTAGTTTCTAGTAGAAACTTCTGTATTGTTTGGAACTTGGAATGTTTTTTTGATAGCATTTGTGTTTGTCATAGTACTTAAAGGATCTGCACAAAGTTGGAGCTTAGGATTCCAAAAAACAAAAAATTTTATATTCGGCATGCAATGCTATATGGTAGTGAGTGTTAGGCTGTTAAAAGTCAAGATGTCCATAAGATAAGCGTAACGAAAATAAGTATACTAAGATGGATGTATGATATACTAGAATGGACAAAATACTAAATGTGAATATATGCCAACAAGCAGCTGTTACGCCGATCGACGATAAGTTAGAGGGGAAGGTAAACGTAGATAGTTCGGACATATTTTGCACAGACCTAACTGCAGTTCATAAGAACGATGCGATTCCCGTCGAGCACTTTAGGAGAAGGGATAGACCAAAATTAACTTGGTCTAGGATGGTGGTGAAGAGTTTAGAGGAATTAGATTTTTCGCTAAATCTGGTGCATAACCGAACGGAATGGAAAAAAGGGATTCATGTAGCCGACTCTTCTTAAATGGGATAAAAGCTTAGTTTGTTGTTGTTGTTTTTATGTTGGCTTTGTTAAAAAAAAGGAAAATAATTACATTGGGTATTACTCTAATTTTATTTAGACTTTATGTACACTACATGGAAAGAATTAGCCGAACTTGCTCCTATTAAATTTGTGAAACTTTAGGTGGTTGTCATCTACATATTCTTTGAGACCATGATTACTGTGATCCAGAGGTATCTGAACCTATTCACACCATAATATTGCTACTTGATTCCATCACTTTCTACTTTTTGAAGCTTGTGCTCTTAGTTTGAGAGCTTTGCTACTAGTGTTTTGCTCTGATTTTATTGTGGCTACTCCTGTTTCCAGATTTTTGACTGACATGGAAATCAGAATTAAAAGCTAGGACTAAAAGTTAACTATTCTAATTGTAAATAGCAATTTAATTTATTTTCTGGTAGTGTTTGTAAATCCTTGCTCTGTTCTCTTTCAATGGTTCAGTTATTATGTTCTTACTACATATTTCAGGGAAATGGGTTGTGGATTAGTTTGGGATGCTTGCAGTTCTATTTCATCAGCAAAAGAATAAAATTTGATCAAGCATGTATTCTTCTGAGGACTCTTGGCGGGCTGAAAAAATTAATCCTCCAGCTTTTTGGTAGTGCTGGCTTGCAATTTGCTTGCGTCTCTAATTCTACAAAAAGACCTGTGCCTCTCCAGTTGGATGTATCATTTCCATCATTTCATGATATCAGATGGAGCATTGCCCGGCTCTATTATTTGTTCAACATGCAGCTTGAACGAAATATCGGCACGTAGGTCATCTTATGTCTAAGATGTCTTTCTCTTCACCTTCTCTAAGTACTAGAAGGGAAGTTAGATACGTAAATGCAAGTATATTTGAGCATTAGGTCTTACCTCTTGAACTAGTTTACATAGAGAATACTAACAACTTGTTAAACTCTTAGCTAGACTCTTGGTGAACAAAGGATGAGTCAAGTTTACTTGTGGAATGGCTCTCATTGTTTCTTAACTTGAGGTCAATGCTTTGTAGAATTTTTTTACTTTTTTTTTTTTTGGGTTTTGGAGAATATGATCTTTGTGAATATATGTTGAGTTTTTATATACTGTGTAACATGCAATTGTAAATCTAATGAAGCAATTTTCATTCACAGAAACTTACTTTTCACATTCAAGAATCGTTTAGGAATAATTATAATCTACTCTATAGTAAACTTTGTAATGCATAATATTAAATGATGGATTGTGTATTATAGAAATCCATATAACTAGAATATTTAACTATGCATGTGTTATTATTTAAAAATGCTTATCATAACAATTTTACAAGGACATACGTATCAAATAGTGATCAACCAAATATCTAAGGGTACGCTTTTCTGGCCTTTTCAGCGGTTTATCCAAATTGGCTCCTAACAAGTTTGTTCAGACGAAGCTTAATGCGTTTCGTAGTTTTTATGCCTGCAACTTCATCAATTTCTTTTCTGGTGTCATTGTTGGTTTTACATTTAAGTCAAAATCTGTGCCTTTGCAGGATTTTTGTTGCACTACTTGTTGCATGTTTCTCATTTGTCTTGCTTGGAGGTTTCCTGTTTTACAAGTTCAGGTAATTTTCTTGTCTTATTACTATTCTATAAAGCACTTGATGCAATTCTTTTTGAATTCCAAGTATCTATGGTTGTAGCTACATGATGTTTATCCGTTCAGGCTAATCTCTTGACCCTTATTTATATGACTGGGCTTTAATTGTTTAGTCTTCACAAGTTGAAATTTTTAGTTAGTGGTGCAGCAATCACTTAGGATGAGCATTGAGTGGACACCATGATTTTATCATTTGATGCAATAAGCCAATAACTTTTACTTTCTTTTTTTCTTCTTTACTTAAGAACTAGATAATCACATTCTTTTACCCTTTTCTTAGATGTGAATCAATTGGTGAATCCTGTCACCATATATCACAAGTCGAAAAAGAATTCTACTATTTGTTACACTGAATTCTAAGACCAAGTCATACCTTTTGCTTCTTTATACTTCCTTCCTATGAAAAGCTAGATACTTTCATCTAGATATTGGAACTCTTTGTTCTAACTTGATTGCTGCAGAGACGCAACAATTGGAAGCTTGTTTGTGTCAATAACTTATGCGTACTGTTAAATGGTATAACTGTGAAGTCAATACTTGCCTGACTGGTTACAAGTTCTTTTCTTTTAGATCATGAGTGATTCTAGCTGAATAGTAATTACCAATGGCAAATATATGTTTATCAAAGTTTCTCTTATGTCAGAGTTGGTAATCCAAAAAAATAAAAGAAAACAATCTTTGCAGGCAATTGAAACTTCTTACATTTGAATTTTAATTGGAACAATACTTATGAATGCTAAAGTATTGGCAAGTACAATGACAGTGCTCTGATCACTGCTTCTTGTAAAGGCATTTGTTTCCTTTGTTTCTTAGGGACAAGAAACAACCACTAGAAGATTGCTTCTGGGAGGCTTGGGCTTGCCTTTGTTCATCTTCTACTCACTTGAGGGTCAGCTCTTGTTTCCTAACAAAATTTTGATCATTTATTTTACACAACGGCCAATTTGGAGCCAAAACGTAAATCATGGATGAATTGTGCCTTTTGAAACTAACCTTAATAGATTTACCCTATTTTAGCTGTAATAATTATGGAATAAGAGTGGTTTACTTTTAACTTAATTATGCAGCAAAAGACTCGTCTAGAACGTGTTATTGGTCTTGTCCTTGCTATCTGGGGCCTGTTATTCTACTCTCGTCTGTTGAGCACAATGACAGAACAGTTTAGGGTAAGTCTGCTTTTGCACCTTTTTGGAACAAAGCCAATGTTAACGATAATGTTTAATTGTTTCTCTCTGAGACTTTGATACTATCAGAATAACATGCGAAAGATACGAGAAGGGGCACAGCTAAATGTTATGGAGAAGGATCATATTGTTATTTGCGGAGTTAATAGTCATCTGATGTTTATACTAAAACAGCTGAACAAATATCATAAATCTTCTATCCGCTTAGGTACTGCCACTGCTAGGTAAATATTTTCTTTGAAAATGTTTATCTGTACCTTGTTCAAGTTTAATCAATCTATACTTTGAAGGAAGCAAAGAGTCCTCCTCCTATCTGATCTCCCAAGGAAGCAAATGGAGAAACTTGGGGATAGCATTGCTAAAGATCTGAACCATATTGACGTCTTTACAAAAAGGTATTTCCAAGTGCTAGCATTTTTCTGTGGTAGACTATGTGATTATTTCCTTAATATTTACATATAATATAGTATGTTCGTTATGTAATAAACGTCATATTTATATAACTTTAGAGGTGCTTTCCGTCTCGATGTGAATGTATAAAGACCTAGGTGGCCATGCATTAAAAGATGGTCTCTGATTTGAGTAGCAAAAATTGGAATCAAAGATCGAGTCATCTAGAGTTAGATGATTTCGCTTAAAGCTACATACAATGGAGCTGTGTTATCTGATGTTTTCCTCATAGTTCACATCCTTGACGGCAGCTATGGATAAATGGATGGAATTCTCAAAATTTGTTTTTATTTCTCTTTGATTTGAAGGATCATGAACAGATGAAGTATTAGATAATCTAGCAGGAAAAAACTTGGAATCTACGTATGCTCCTTTGTAATGACTTCATAATCAGGTGTGTATATATCAACTGAAAGATAGTAGCTAAGACCACTTGTATATTCTGCTTTATGATAATGTTTCTCCCTTCTGCCCTATACGACTCCTTAAGGTAGGAGTTAACGTGAATTGTGAAGTATCCGTTGCGAACTATCTTACTCTTTTGTCCTCAGTGTTCTAAATTAGTCTATATCAGTGCTGTGAATTTTGCAACAAAAATTTCTCCACTAAAGGTGCATGTTTTAGTACTTAACGCTTATCTAGATTCGTTAGTTTGGGAATTAATCACATTAGCTTTTATAAGATATCGCCTAAAGAGATTTCACTACTGAAGATATTCTGCAATCTTATAATTTCATATTTATAAGTGTATACTCAATTAGAGAACAATATTTAAACTCATGTTAGACATATTAATGAACCAAATCTTGGGAAAAATCTAAGTGCTACATGGAGCTTTAGTGTATGTATAAGGTTTACAAACTCATTAATCATAGATGTTTACAAATTTAGACATTTCTTGTAGGAAGCAGCCAAAAGGAAGGGATAGTAGAGTTGAGGAATCACCCTAGGACATGTGTAAATGTTTTATCAAATATGTCATATATTTGTAGTAAATTCTACTTATTTAAAACGTAAATACATACAACTATATAATGTCTATTTGGATCTAAATTAAGGAAAATGCTTATAAGAATGTTGCATACCAGTTTGCTATTATGTTCAAAAGCTTAGGATTTGTGAAGATGTTATAATTAAAAAGATTCAAAAATAAATTAAGCTGGCATAGTATTTATTTTTCATTGTTCACCAGATACTAAAATGTCTTTTATATTTTTGCTCTATGGTTGTGCTACCAAGTTTACTTTATTGAACTATGTCCAATTTCAGTTGCAGCCTTAGCTTAACAAAATCCTTTGAAAGAGCAGCAGCAAATAAAGCACGTGCAGTTATAATATTGCCTTCAAAGAATGACAGGTAAGTACATGGTTTGAAGAACTTACCAGCAGCTTTTTAACAATGTAATTTTTGCTCAAAATTGAAGTATTAGATGCTCTTACAGTTGACATTTTCCTTTCAGTATGAACATATCAGCCAAAGAAATTAGATAGTAGTCTAGATGATGACAACTGCAATGCACTACTTTCTATATAGTAATGCCGAGTTGGCAAGCCCTTAATTGATCATTAGAGTATCATTTCATGTATAGATTTTGATAGAAAGGTTTCTAGAATTGAGGCAATTTGATTAAAGTCTCACTAGCTTCCATCAGTGCCACCAGGTACGAAGTTGATACAGATGCATTTCTTTCTTTGCTTGCCCTACAGCCACTACCTAGTATGGAGTCAGTTCCAACAGTTGTTGAGGTATGTTTGAGTATAATTTGGATACTTCGTAGTCATGGTTGGAACATTGGTCCTTCAACCCTAGTTTCCCATCTTTGGACATGCATTCAGTTTTGATGAATCCGTGTATGCCTTTCAAAGTCTTCCAGATGTGTGGCTAGGCATTCAACAAACGCATTCATTCATCCTCTCTCATTTTTCTTGGAAGTAGCTTACTCTCCATAAGTTATATAATGAATATTTGTGTTTCTGTTTGAACGATTCATGCTGCAGACCTACCACTTCTTGGCTGCCAAAAAAAAAGTTGTACAATGTAATTACTCTTTTATATTCTGTTAATCAACTGATATAGAGACTTCAAAAGACAAGAACAAGAAAGTTTACTTGTAGGATCGTGTCCCATACAACAATGATTGGTCAATTTCTTGAGGGTTAGCATCTCCTACCTATAAGCACATACTCTATTCAGCATTCAGTTGCTGTGGGACTACTAACAAACGTGGGTGTTAAACCCATAGAGCCAGTGCCAAACTCGATGCAGATAAAGGCGAGACGCTGGTCTACCTAACAAGTTAGCTAACCCGTTTGTCATTTAGGCGCCACCCTCCGCTATTCGGCTACTAGCCCGAATCTAACTTAATTTGAAGGTCCAACATTAGTAATAAGGTAGTCCAATTTCTTTATGAAGTCCTAGTTTCAGTGCAAAGCTGCCATATGGGCATTGTTGACCAAATATTTTATCTTTGATTTTAAAAATGAGAATTCCATTGCGTTAGGCGATCTCAACATATACTTGAACTTTTGTTTTCCATTTAAATATGTAGTTCTTGAATGAACTTGTAAGCATTCTGTATATGCAATCAATTCGTTTCTCTTCTTTGTGTCAGCTGATATGAAATTCTTGAAGAAGTTCCTATATCTTTGCAACTAAATTTCAAATTTCCTTTTCGATATTTTAGCCTTCCTCTTATGTATTGACACACCAGAGCGATTATAGTGCTCATTGATAAGGATAGTTAATTGGATTAAAAGCTAATGAGCATCTAGGATGTTTCAAAGACAAGCAAAATCAAGCTTATAAGGAATGATACAAGAACTCTTGCTTCAGAAGATTTTGGTCCTAGCTAGCCTTCCATATTTGCCTTTATAAATGAAAGAAATCCTACTGTTAACCATATCTAGCTCTGTGCATTGTAAACACAGAGACTCACTTTGGTGGTGAGAGTATTTAATTCTTCGGCATATCAATTATCTTCTATACACTTTGTTACTTATTTTTGGTTCAGAGCAAAACGAAGCTTTGTTTCTTGGATATGCGTTACTCGATAGGGTTGAGGAGGGGCCAATTAAAGCTAAGTTGCTGGTGACAGGTAGGATGGTGTGGATTCAATGGTGGGTCTGGTTGAGGTTATATTAGGGTGCTAGGTGGGATTGTAGTGGGTTCAATGCTGGGTCCCAATAAGGCTAGATTTCTGGTTGTGGTTTTAGGTGGTGAGCGTGAGTTATGTATAAGATTGGTTGTAATTGAAGTTTCACATAGGTGAAAAGTACATAGGTATAAAGCGGTGGTGCGGTTGGCTCTGTACTTGTAGACGTTGATGTTTGAAAAAAAGCATACAGGGTTATGATAGGACCTTGTTTGGAAAGCACTAACGCAGATAGACCTCATGAGTTGCAAGGTTGAAAGCTAGCAGGTGCTATAATCCACTCATAAAGATATGGATGTGTAACAAGCTTCCCTATGTGGTAGAAGTTTTAGAAATGATCTTGATATTGGCATATGGGAATGAATGTTCATCGAAGACCACATGCTACGATTTACTAACTGAATATCGAGGAATGCAGTGATATCCTTTGTGTAATTGACTATATCTCATGAATACACGCAGAAAATATTGAGGTTCAAGCTTATGTCAAAAACAGTTCCTTAAGGAAAGCACCTGTTCCAAAAAATTCTCAAGAAAGAATAATGGATTCGTCCAAATAATTTATAAGATGGAGTCTAAAAAAATCAGGACATGATGATGGTGGCATATTGGTAAGATAAACTGTGGTTCTGAAACTTTCAACTCAGATACACAATGGCATCTTAGCATGAAGAAGTAGCGTAAGGCTGGTTTCAAAATGTCAGTGCTTTCTTTGGGCGACTCCATTGGGGTTACATGAGAACTCATTTGTTTTTTTCGTTCCACATCATGCTAGGTGTTCAAGAAAATCTTGACTTGCAAATTCACCTCCGCCTTCGCACTGAAACAACTTCAACTGAATGTGTGATATGATTTTTTATCATCCTCAAAAATTTCAAGAATCAAGGCAGAGTTACTTTATCTATAGTGGATGCAAAATATCATGCTCTGGCCTTAGCAACAACTGAGCTTGTATGAAATACATACTTGCTATTTGATATTGGTAATCCATTACCACATCCTCCTCAATTATTCTTTGATAATATTGATAGTCCAACTCAAAACGTGTTGAGTTGCAATTTCCCTTTTTATAGAAACATTGGCAGTAGGAACGCTTATCGTTCGCTTTGTTTTGATTACAGCTCAGTTCAATTAGCAGATATTTTGACAAGCCACTATTGTGAAGCCAATTTCAAGCTCTTGGTCCGAGCTTGGAAGATTTCGGTCCTTGCTAGATTTCAACTGGTGTAGCCTCATCTAGTATCACCATTGAACCAACTATAAATTCCACTACTATCCAACCTACCACCATCAACTTGGCTTTGTCGGTTAGATAAAGAATAGCAAAATTGGGGTTCGATAAATTGGATAAGAAATTAAGGCTGGTTCATCAGTTTGAAGGTTACTGAATTTAACCTATTTTGAGGGTAAGTCAGAAGGTGAACATGAGGCTTAACTTATCTGTACATTGGTTGCAAATGATGAGGTGGACAAATGTATGGTGCCATTTTAACAACCACTTAGAATGAGATTCTAAAGTAAGTTTAATGGAAACACAAGATGTAAGTCGCGAACTTGTAAATGATCTAAAGTTTTGATATTTTAAGTTCCATAAACTGGGATTGCCCTAAATACTACCCAAAAGTATGAGAAAATATTAAAGAAAATTCATGAACTCTCATACAATAGCTAATTTGAAAGCTTATATTTTATCAAGAAATCCTTACTGCCCAATTTCTAATAAGTTTTTATACAAGTCAAAATATTGATCTCTGTGGTTCTGCATAATGCAAGCGCTTGCATATATGCAAGAAGTGTTCATCTGATGGATATTCTTTTACAGATACATGGTTACCGGGGTTTGAGATGCAAGTGTATGTGCTAAATATAACTTGACATGTGATATCTTGAAAGAGGTCAGTACACGCCTGTTGCTATTATCCACCAACAACAGGTTCATAACTAGGCATGAAGGTATATGATTGAATGGTTGAGATTGGACTTTATCTTATAGGGCGATTTGCAAGTAGATTCCAAGTAATTTTCCATCTGCAGGAGATACTCTTCTGGCATCCTAATTTGGACGAAGTGCAAGAGCTCGTGTTCAAGGGGATGTAGGCTGTTTGGCATGTTGGCCATTAAGTAGCACGCAGTTCAATTGGGACCGTCACTGTCCATATAATTTGTGGATGGCTTGAGGGTTTCCTATATAGACATTCATAACTTATAGTCATCAATAAGTTCCCCTGGCTTGAGCATAACTGTTAGTTGTAGTATATTGTCCTTCTTGGTCAATATGCATGTTTGAGTTAGACTATATCTATTTCTTTATTATTATGTTGGTTCTTATTTGTGCAGGCTTCCAACTCCAGCACTTGTGAACTTCTGAAGTCTATCTCAGGCTTGAGCATCCACCCGGTAGAGATGGTTGCATCAAAGTTATTTGTTCAATGTTCTAGGCAGAGGGGACTCCTGAAAATTTACAGGCATTTGCTCAATTATCAAAGTATATACCTTATCTTGATGCAAAAACATAGAAATTTATCATTTAAATGTTATCATTTAAATTCAAACCTTGAATTATGCGTAGCTATGCTATGTTTTCGTATGTAGTTGTGTTTGCAGCTATTTCTTATGATCCTAGCGGTCATCCAACAAGTGACAAGTATGGTAGTAGCTTAAGACTTCTGTACATGTATGTCTTTGTTAGCCTATTTTAACCTGAATGCCGAACAATTAGAACACAAGGCTATGTGCTCATGCGATTAATTTCATAAACAAGCTGATGGATTCCATTCGTCACGCATTTGAGGAATCTGTTCTTTTGGTGTGTATGTGTGTGTAGTCGATATTGAGTGTATACTTCTCTGCTTTTAGCCAGAATTATTAATGTATCCTTTCTTCTTTTAACCACATTATTTTGCTGAATGCCAATGATTGACCTTTACCACCTTTGCTACCAAGCATAGATGGTCTTTACTAAGCATCCAGCTCACATTTTGGAAAAGGCAGAATATCTTACAGCAGCCTATGGATGTCTTTCATATAGAGATTATGACAGATGTTTGAACTTTTCATTTCCAGAAGTTGCCAGCATTTTGGTTGGTTGTTAAGCTTGTTTCATTTTCTACCACAGAGAATGTGTTCAACCTCCACAGTTTTCCCCAATTAGCAGGGTTTAGGTATAAGCATGCAAGGCATGGAATTGAAGAGGTGAGAGTAAGTTATGAATATAAAGATTCTTTGAGAATAATGATAATGTAGGAAGTATGTTTGACTTCTGAATTTGTGTTGTTATCTTTTCCTTTCAGGCTGTGGTCTGTGGACTTTTTCGGTCAGAGAAAGTGATTTTCCATCCACATGATGATGAAGTCATTAAAGAAACAGACAAAGTATGAGTAATGACCTGATATGTCAGATTTAATTACCTTTTGTTTTTGCTTTCTATATGAGAATGATAGTTCTATATGTTCCTCCTTTCAGATTCTTCTAAAATCTCAATGTTCTTATGAATTGTTTTCAAATGCTCTAATGTCTTCTAGTTCTTTGTTCAACTCATACATCATGTAGAAAAACTATACTAAGAAACCAAATTCAAATTTAATCTAGCCTTTCTTAGCTAAGTTATAATTTTCTACTGTCTTTCAAATATCATTGTATTTGAATCAATTACAGCCAATTGAGATCGAGCAGATCTTGACAAGATTTAGTTAAAGGGAATTATCGTGCAATCTGGTTCTGGTACAATATGTGGGAACCAACTTCTATCAAAGTATATATACATTTTAATGCCGACTTAATTAAAGACTTCACCTGTGGAACGTAATCTCGGACTAAATCTCCCTAAGATAAAACTCTAAGTTTCCTTTACTATTATTTTTATGTGAATCACCTAGTGCAAAATGGATGTTAGAAAGTATTGAGTTTCAAACCTGTGATGTTAAATTGTGTAATCGTGTAAAGCAATTGAATTTTCATATACAGATTTAACACTATCTCCATTTGATGATTTTGGTAGCTGCTGCAGGTGTTGCTTATAGCACCTGTGTCTGGGAAAAGGAAGCTGAAAATGTTGCTTCCAAGTGCAGCTAGTAAAGATCCATCTGAAGATTCAGAACCCAAAGAAGATGGAGACTTTGGAAGTTCAGCCCTTGAATTGATGAAAAGACGCCTGAGAAATATTGTGAAACGTCCTTCAAGGTCTTCTTCCAAGGCATGATTACAATTTCAACTGGTTCTAAAAATATTCCGTAGTTTCTTTTCTGCAGTTTCTGATACTTAAGCCAAATGGCAAATACAGGCTTCTGACTGGCATCTAGGACCAAAAGAATGCATTCTTATGGTTGGGTGGCGGCCAAATATTACTGATATGATCAGGGAATACGATAACTATCTCGGACCTGGCAGTGTCCTGGTACATAATTATCCAACTGAAAATTACATTAAAATAATCTTCCTAGCATTTGGACATTATATTGTTTATGTAGGTCTAGGTACATAATTATCCAAAAGAATGCATTCTATGTTTGTCATTTTGATATTCGTTTGACCTTGCTATATGTAAATGGTTTAGTTCCGCATACTTTCTTGTTTGCAGCATTTAGTTCATGGGGATATGGCATATCTATATCTAAGAAGACATGATCTATCACTCTTAGAAGCTTGCTTCCGCATTTCACGTTCATCGCTTTGATCCATCTTCCCATGTATGTTGTCTAGATATAATCATAAACCTGTATATGACATGATCCTGGATACTGCATATTCATCCTAGAGCTATCATGTACTGTTAATGAATATTAGATATAAATCTTATTAACTGGAACAAGGAGATATGCTGCAGCAAAATCTTACTTATCCAATATTTGCAAAGTAGAGGGAAATCGAGGTCTTGAGGATTGAATCATTCTAGGATAACTCAGCTAGGGAAAATACTCATCTTTTAGCGAGTCTAGTTGTAGCTCAAATGTCTATATAAACTTCACGGAGCTGGCATTTGATTATTGATATCAGGCATGAAAGTTGTTAACCACCAAAAGACAACTTATGTACAATTAAGCTAGCTTATTGTATTATCTCGCAAGTTAATCTTGTTTAGCTATTTTTGTTCAGAAAGTAGGAGGGTAGTCATGCAGATTTATAGGGGCTGTTTGGCAACACGTTCCAGAAAAGCAGCTTTTCAACTTTTCAATTCATGTTTCTCAATAAACTTTCTACAATATTTTATAGGATTTATTAGAAAATTTAGAAAGTATAGAAAAATTCTAGCTAGTAAGATCTTGTTATTGCTTATTTTTATTATTTTTAGATAAAAAAAGTAGAGCTTGTTTATCGAAATAGGACAAAAATACCCTCCGTTCTAGCAAATCACTTTTCAAAAGCACTCCCATACACTCCCTTAGTCTAGCTTAACTGTGGATAAACCTCCACCCTTCAATTCAGTGCACTTTGATTTAGTTGGAGTTTTTTTGGCCTGATGAATTTTGTTTTTACTCTCAAATTGAAGGACATCATCTTTTGATAGGGAAAATGTGATAGATCAAACCAAAAGTGTCCTTGGTCCAACCAAGGTCGAGTCATGAACAGTTTAGTGTATCTGATTGCTCAACTTCCAATAGTGTTTTGAAAGTTATTCACTCTCCCCTGCTCGACTTCTATAGATCAATGCCACTTGATGGATAGCACTATGCATTTTTGTTCCCAGACCTTCCCTTGATATCTAAAGTATGTATGAAAGTTTAACTTAACTTTTAGCATGAACAGGAAATTTTAATTCTAACATGGATCACTGCCTGAAATGTTATCATGAGGGCATTGGAAATTGGTCATTCTACCACAGTTTCTTTGTTGGATGAGTTTGATTATCTGGTCATTTACCCATTTACCCTTTTACCCTTCTTAGTTACCTATCTAGTTCGGTTCAAAATTTCCTTTTTATTAGATGTAATTCATATGATGGAGAAACAATCTAGATAGGGAATTTCATCGTTAGAAATATCATAATTCAACTTGCACGGTGGTAGTTAGTTTGCCCATGCGACAGTTTTAGTATGTTATGAGATTGATATTTTTTGCAGAAGTTCCTCTAGGTTGGTTATTGACTTAGTTATAGATTTTTATCTTCATGTTTCCTCATTATATTATGCCTATATTAAAGCTCTTACTTTTAGCCTTCACTAGTGATAGGTTAATGTAATAAACATATGCTTATATTGTGGATTGCTGATGACATATTTCTTACGGAAGATATTCCATATGGGGTTGTTTCCATCTTTGAGTTATCATAACAAGAACTGTTTGATTGAAAAGATTCAGTGAATTAAGTTCTTGAAACTAAAACATATATGAAATGCAAGAAAAAACAAAAGAACTAATATAGCATGAATTTGGAGACTATGGGCTTATCTTGTAGAGATTTTAAAAATAAAAATATAGAATTAGAAGGTACAGTAAAAAAATTTAGGGTCTAATAATCTGTAGTTTTTGACCTTTTTCAGCTTTTTTATGCCTTGCAATTACAATCGGAAACTCTTCCAATATATGTTTCCAGCTTTTGAGCAAAGTTAGAACTGCAGTATTTATACACTGAAACACAATCACGCATATGGATTGCCTTCCGAAAGAAGATATAAGTTATAGATGATGTGAAAATCTCTACACAACATGCAAGAAGTCATTTTTTAGCTTATAGTTTCTTTAGATACTAAAATATGTTTGATTGTGCTTTTGTTAGTAGCTTTTAGCTTTTAGTTCATTCAAATCTGGAAACTTGTAATTGTATCTAATTGCTAAAAAAACTGACAAAGGTCAAAAGTTGAAAGATAGAGGAGCTTACTTTTCTTATGCTTCTGTTGGAAGTTTGAAATCTCCTAAGAAATTAACGGAAGGTGATAGTTCTGAATGTCTCAACTAGATAACTTGTTTAGGAAAGAAAAGAGGAAACCGATAAAGTTATTGATCTCAGGATATTAACTATGCCTAAACATTTGGAATCAAGTCTTGAGCTGTGTTGTTCTGCAAAGATGCTAACGGCTGCTCATGCAACTGAGCAATGGGCAATAAGTATAGAAGTTTATAGCAGAGGTGCTTTGAAGAGGTGAGAATATTTTGAACGTTGGAAGGCTGCAAGCGTGGTAGATCATGCATGTAGGAGAAAGACCATTTCTCGAAATCTTTGAACAAATGGTATGGGAATCAGATGGAAATCATTGAAGTGCCAGTAAGGAGAACTAATCAGTCTATAAGCTAAGTCAAAAGACAGAAGGTTTGGAAGCTTTTTCGAGAAACCCTTGGAAAGGTCGCATCTATCAGCTAATGTTTTTTTTGTTATTACAGCTGAATGCTCAAGTGGGAAATGGCATGATTTTGGTAAACGTTTTCTTATGTTCTGTCAGGTCCTGCTTTGTCTATTTATCTGGTTTGTGAGATTATGTCTTGCCTTTAATTTGTTTTGCTGTGATTGCTTGCTTTTGGAAAAGAAATTGAGCAGTTTTGGCATCTGGCGAGAAATTGACGTAATGTGTTTCTATATTGTAATATTGCAGGAAATACTTTCAGATGCTTCGATCAAAGAGAGAAATAGCATATATAACCCTATTGTTCAGAACCAGTTAAAAAACATTAAAGTTTCTCACAAGGTCTCTCCCTCTTTCCTCCCTCCTCTCTTATGTACAACTCTAAATGCACAAAACTGCAATTGCAGGTTGGTAATCCTATGAACTATGAAATAATGAAGGACGCCATTTTGGACATCAAAAAGTCCGTCAAGGGTGCAAAAGATATTCCTTTATCAATTATTGTGATTTCTGATAGAGAGTGGCTTATTGGAGGTAATTCTCCTGATAGATAATTCCATTTCTATTGAAAGGATTTTTTCTAATCTCCAACTGACTGACAAAACTTCGTGCACAGATCCGTCCAGAGCAGACAAGCATTCAGCTTATTCTCTTGTCCTCGCTGAAAATATCTGTAGCAAGCATGGAATCAAGGTTGGAATTTGACTACAACCTCTTGGAAAAGGAGGTTGACTCAATAAGCTATTGACTGACATGCAAATTTAGGAAACTCTTTATGCAGCATTTTAAGAATTTCTTTCAACGTTGTAGATATATACTATTAAGCAGATAAGCATGCAAAAACGCTCCCATTCCTTTCATGGGTAAATACAAAATGCTGGTTTATGTGTACAGCTTGGTTTTGACCCTCATGCAGGTAGAAAACCTCGTTGCAGAGATAGTTGACTCAAAGTTGGGAAAACAAGTAAGTTTTGTTTCTCCTAACTATCCTTTGGTTCTTCTTCTTATGCAGCCGTTAGGCTGTAATTCTTATTTATTAGTCCATATAAACATCTTTTGCCTACAGATAACAAGCATAAGACCTTCACTTACATTTATTGGTGCTGAGGAAATAATGAGCCTAGTGACTGCTCAAGGTTTCAACAATTAGCATGCAACTCTTTTTAACTTTTATCCTGTCTATCATCAACATTGGACCAAAACATAATTACCTAATTGCAGTGGCAGATAGTAATGAGTTGAATGAGGTGTGGAAAGATATACTCAGTTCTGAAGGGGATGAAATATACATAAAGGTGTTGACCTCCTTTCCTATCTTTAGCCTATGAAGCATCCATGGAGACATGTTACATAAATAATGACTTAACACAAGTTCTGTGGTTTTGCAACCCATGTGTGCAGGACATTTGCTTCTACATGAGGCAAGGGGAAACCCCATCGTTTAAGGAACTAACAGAGAGAGCAAATTTGCGACAGGAAGTAGCTATAGGCTATGTGAGAGACGGCAAGATTGTAAGCCTAATCTTGGAAATTCAATCTTTTCACTTAATCTTTTGGGTTCTAAACTCTGCTGGTTAAACTTGTGGCAGGTTATAAATCCACGGTGTAAATCAGAGTCCCTGGATCTTAAAATAACTGACTCGCTAATCGTGATATCTGAGCTTGAAGGGGAACAATCAATTGTTACTTAAACTCATTCCTTCCCTTGCTTTTGTTCTGCTTTCCCTTTACATCTTTTGAATGTCCAGCTGGCGGCACAAGAGCTTATGAATAAGCAAGTTTCCAGGCAAATGGAAGACAAGGTTCATATTCTTTTGATTAATGGACAGTGTGCACCATACAGCATGTGGTATGAGGCACCAGATTGAGAGCGCGTTTGCCATTGCGTTTCATATGCTGCTTTTCAATTTTTTTTTATTTTATATTTTTTAATATATATTTTATAAGTATTTAAAAAATTTATTTAAAATTTTAGAAAAATGTAAAAAAATTTTACGTAATAAAATTTTTTTATTGTATATTTTTATTATTTTTTTAAAAATAAAAAGATAAAATTTATTTTTTAAAAAGGATAAGAATATTTTTTCGTTTTAAAAAAGTTTCATTTTATAAGTAATTTTAAACGCCTCCTGAGTCACTACGGACCACCGAAGATCTCCAAAAAAGCATCTGATTGATTTTTCTCATAGTTTTTTTTTTGTTCTTATTATCTTAAGAAATTCAAACATTTTATTATAATTTTAGTCGAAATACCTTTGTATAGAACTCGTCAACATGTTCTAAAGTTATGTACAACGAAATAAATACAAATACTTCCAATACTCGTAGGTTTTTCTTTTCTTTTAAAAGTGCGCTGGAGTGTAATTGGCCTCATACCACACGCATGGTTTTTGACACCTTATAGCAAGTTCATTCTTTTCTTTTCCTTTAACCTTTTTCAAATGAGATTATGAAGCTTCTTCTCTAAGCTGGTATTGCTAGTAATGCACTGTGTGGTCTAGCTTCTCATTACCAGTGCCTTAGTTTATCAATAGTTTTATTAAATCACCGCAACTCAAGTAGGATAAAAGTTTAATTTGTTGTTTGTTATTAATCCACTGCAACACAACGTTATATAAATGATGCTTAGATGTTTGACAAGTCGATTGAGCATTTGGGAGTGTCTTTAAAAGTACTTTTTATTCTATTTTGATAAATCAGTTTTATTATTTTGATTTTAAAAAAATAAAAATAAATAATATTAAGATTTATTATGTAAAATTTTTATATTTTTTAAAATTTTAAATAATTTTATAAAAAAATATATAAATTTGTTTAGAAAACGTGAATTAAAAATTTTCAAAACGTAATTTCAGACTGCCCCAAAAAGTTGCTCTGAAAAGTTGACGCGATATTGTATTGATTGTGGAAAAAATTAAGGAGACCACAGATTTCTCTGAACAATAATGTATTCATGTGAGATCACAGTGACACGTTCAATGCCGGTTGCCGGTGCAGTGACACAAGTCTAACTAATGCCATTAATTTATGAAGTAATTATGAAGTATCACAAGGGAATAGAATCAAGATAACATGCCATTTTTCTTTGCTTCCATGTATCCCTACATCTTACCTAATCTTAATCTTTTTCTTTTGAATCTGATTAGGATTAAGAAAAATGAATTCTTCTATGTTTGGGGGCAACCCTGTTTTCTAATCCTCCGATTAAGGAATTAGTTGTTGATTTGAACAACTATTATCCTGCAAAGCAATGCCATTTTTCAGGATCTTCCTTCATGGGCTTATGCTTTCATCTTTTTTGAATGGGCTAAAAGCCCAATCATCAACAAAGCCTATGAAAGTATAGAGCTTACTAAGGTGAGAAGGTAATTCATATGGTGCAAATTTTTAGCCAACATGGTCAATAAAGGATAATCTGGTTTTGGAAGGTATCTAATACCTACTAAGCAAATTGGCATCCTAATTCCTTTGTCCCTATTTTCATCTCTATGTCTCGGGACTTCCGCTTGCATTTAGCGGAGAAAGTGTTAGAAATTTTAGAAAATTTTTAGCATTGTATTTAAAGTGCTTATTATTTTAAATAAGCACTTCATATTTTTCAGTAAACTTTCTATAGTATTTTATATAATTATTTTAACAATTCGAAAGTACAAAAAATTACATACCTTAAAATCTTAATATGTATAATTTGTATTTATTTAGGTTAAAAAAATCACTTGTTTATAAAAAATTTTATTTTATAAGTACTTTCAAACGTCTATTTAGCTTTTGCAGCAAATATAGCATGTCCTACAAAGATGTCATAATATAAAAGTTAGAAATTAGAACAGCGTAAAATAAAGAGAAAGATAAGATATCTATTCTTAGTTTTAATTACTCTCTTATTTTTCATAAATTTGTAAGGTATATCAGTACACTTTGCCAGAATTTTTATTTGGCGTAGCTTTCAAAGAAAAGCTAAAAAAATAAAAGTTTTGATGATATAACTATTACCGGATAAAAAATTTAGAACAAAATGAAGCTTCATAGTGGCACCAAGTGCTATTTGAACTAGCCTCTTGCATGTTGTTGCTCAAAAGAATTAGGCTCTTATAACTGATTTTAGGTAAAGACTCAAAAGCCAATTTGGTGTGCACATTGCTAGATATCTAATCCCAATGTATACAACAACATACTTGTAAAGTACACAGTTAGGGTTTGATTTCTTGTACAAGAGACAGGTTTGGGTCAACAAAATATTAGAAAACTGCAGGGAGAAATGAATATGTTACCAGATGTGTAGTCCAATGTTCATCCATCCTAATATTCTTCTTCTTGTCTTCCATGCACTGAATGTGATGATGAGTATCACTGAATGAGACCCTAAACTCTTCTTTCTTTAAACAAAAATTTAGGCACAACTTAATAATTCAGATTCTTAGGAAGCTGCTTTGCAAGTGCAAGTCTTCCAAAATGGTCCACTTCATGGTGATCTGATAATGCTTTATGTCTTTTGGACAAAAACTTACTTTCAGATGATTTCTTATATTTCTTTACAATATTTTTTTAATAAATTATTTTCAAAAACTCGCTTTTTCAAAAGTATTAGTTTTCCATAAAGAGAGCACACTCTTAATATAAACATGTCCACTGTAGTCATATGTGTAGATAAATTTCTACACATTTTTTTAAGGAAAAAGAAATAATGAAAGATTAAATTGCTCCTTATTACCTGTAAGAGGAATCTGATATATGCGTACTTTTCTTTTATTTAGTGATCGGTCCGATGTTTGATAGCGCTTATTAAAAAAAAAAATTTTGAAAAAAAAGATATTTTGAAAATTTTTTAAAAATAAAAATAATTAATAAAGAAATTTTATTACGTAAAATTTTTTTGAATTTTTAAATTTTTTTATAAATTCTGTACAATATTTTAAAAATATTATTAAGAAATAAAAAATAAAAAATTGGTAAAAAGAGCTCCACCGAACATGCAGATACTATGTTTATGCGGCTTTATCTGAGATATTCGAAATAGGCATTTCATTTGATTCAACATTGGCGACTTTATACAGAAGACTTTTGAAAAGATGTCCAAATTCAACCGCACCCTTATTAGCACAATGAACATGAGTTAAATCAATTTACATTCGTTGAAAAAAAAAAAATAGGTCCTTAAAAATATAGAGATATTAGATGTTTTAACTTGCTGAAATATATAGCAAAATCAAATCTATACAAATATTAACTGATGTTAATTTGTTTCTCCGCAGTAAGAGAAGAAAAAGAAATATTTTTAACATCTGTGAAACTGAAAAATTACAATCCTTTTCTCATGCTATGCAAAACCAAAATCATATCCCCCTTTACGGTAGCTTTTTCCGTTCAAATTCCATGCACTTCTGGTCTTCCTGTGTTTTGATGAAAGATTGAAGTTTAATCCTCGTGAGATCGGAAGCTTTCATTCACAGCAAACCTGTCAGAATTTGAATACATTAATCATCGCCCTGAACTTAGACTTAGACCTTTAGCTTCAGATCCCTTCATTATTCTCAACCTTTTACAAGAACAAGCAAACATTCTGCAGCAACCAAAACAAATTAAGTAATCAAATTAAACCGAGTTGATAAATTCTTTTGATACAACGAATTAGAGAAATCAAATCAAGATATATATGATAACTTACTCCCAAGGTACATCGCCAGCGAGCATCCAATCCCCGTCTTTATCTTCATACGTAACTGCATGATCATCGGAGATGCTTTTGAACATACACTCCAGCGCATCCCTTAGTTCTCTGTATCCTTTGTAGATGTTGAGATCTATTTTTCTCAGGTATGGAGCACCGTCCATGCTCACTTTCACATACAACCCTGATGCCGCCGGAGACTGATCTACTACCTCTTCCACCTTTTTCACTTGCTGCTGCTGCATGCTGTTACGTCTATATGATCGGATCGGCGGCCAACCAACTACTTGTGCTCTATTTATCGTATCAACAAACAAACATAAATGAAAATATCAATTAGCTATGAACCATTCGTTTAAAGGACAAAGAAAAGCCGATAGATCATAGATAAAGAATAGGCGACTTACTTAGGAGCTGGAGGAGCAACATCTGTAGTGCTTTTGCTGTTAGGATTTGTTTGCGGATCAACCAGAGTTCTCTTGCTACCTTTGGAAATATAAGGAACAATTGAAACTCTTACCGGCTCATCATCTGTGCCAGGAAGACCTAGCCTAAGTTCCGTTGCTTTCAAGTTTTCGATATCTCCGGCACCGTAGCTTGCCTTCTTGCTCTCCATCAATACACGCAAGCAAAAGCACTACAAATTGAACGGAAGTAAAAGAAATTCTTTCTTGATTAGAAGAAAAGGAAGAAGAAAGTGTTGGTTTGATTTTGTGAGCAGAGAGCTTGTCAAGGGAAGGAAGAACGAATGTTAACAGAGAAGGGAAGGAAAGGGAGGTTTTTCTAATAGAGAACAACAGTACTCCGTGGGCTTTTCTACTCCACGCGGGTTGATAGTGGGCCAGAAAGGACAGCGAGAGTTGTCGGGTCGGCACGGAACAAACCGGCGCAAATAACGGAGACAAAGCCCGTTCTGAACGGTCTAGTTGTTGAACCGGTCGGGTCGTGTTTAATTTAAGAGGTGTTTGTTTATCTTTCACATTAATATCTTTCGAACTCATTTTGATATATAATTATGTTCAAATTAAAATAAACATATATTAAAAACAATTTCTGAAACTTATTTTAAAATTTAAATTTTAAAATAAAATTTTAAATTTTAAATTATTTAACTAAATTCTATAAAACTTTAAAAAAATAAAATGAATATAAAAAATCGTCCATTAGTGACATAGGGAGACAGAGATGATTTTGTGAAGATTTATTTGCAGTGTTTATGCAGGTTCTTTAACGGGCCAGGCATGAGGAAAGGAGACAAGCTCACATGGGGCTGCGGGGCACACGTGTTACACTGCAAACGGGACCGAAATGACCTCGTGCCCGCACGTGACGTTTTGATGTCTAAAAGAACGTTAGGATAAAATTTTGTAATAAAATAAATAATATATTATATTATAATTTTTGAAAGCTTTTTAGAAAGAATTTTATTAAAAATATAATATGTTAAGTACGTAAATACCCTAACATCACCGTCAGGGTTTGGCCCTTTTTTGGCTCTCTTTTGCTATTTTTTTTGCTCTTTGATTTTTTTTAGAAATTGTTTCTTTTCTTATCGTCTAGGGTAGTGTGAAAAAAAATATTACATTATAGACATATTTGGAAATTTTTTTTTCAACTTTATATTTCATATTTTTTATTAAATTTAAATATTATATAAAATTTTAAAAAATTTTAAAATTACAGACAAATTTATATCATAAATATTTTTATTAATTATTATTATTATCTTTTTAAGTATAAATAAATTTTAAAAATATTTCTTTTTTTCAAAAAACTCTTTTGAATAAGTAATTTCAAACATCCTCTAAAATGATATAATTGTTATGTGATTTGAATTACATTATTACTCTTGGTTCATAGAGATTATAAATTGCATTTTAGCATCTAACATTTTCCACAATATATGAGACGTTGAATTGCAGTTTGAGATGTTGGATTGCATTTTGTTGATGAACTAATTTCAATTTTTCTCTAAGTGAAACTGAAAAGATACCAGTAATACTTTAAATTACTAGTTATAATATTAAAACAGGAGATAAATATACATACTCTTTTAATATATGTTTCTATACTTTTTTCCTCATAGTCGTACTATCAAACGACTAGATGACTAAAATTCAATTCAAAATTTTGAGGAAAAAAATAATTTATTTGTCTTATATGTTCGTGATGTTTTTATTAGTTACAACTATAAGATCGTGCATGAGATTTTGTAAAGAGATGAATGTCTATATCTTAATTAAACGAAGATGATAATTAATAGGGAGTTAGTTATACATCTGTATGTTGCTATAATTCCATAGCTACGTCAAAAATAATTCCATGCATGTTGTCTGGCTAGCTATGAATTCAATGTATATATATAGAAGACGGATAGATTTCATATCGATATAACGTTGAACAAATTTAACCAGATCCAAATGATTTGGGTGGTATTCATGTTGCCAAGCGTCATCATTGTTCAACATTAAGCATCGATTCTTGATTAGGAAAATCTTGAGAATAGTTTTGATATTCACGATCTAATGACTAAAATAATCTTGTGGTTTGTGTTAATTTGGAGATATATAGTTGAGAATATGTTGGCGATTTACGAATAATACAATAACCAAAACAAAGACCGGAGAAGAACACTTCTATTTTCTTAAATATATAAAGGTTTTTTATGAACAACTAATTTTTCACATCATTATTATTTTATGTTAAGATTGTGTTCATATAGAATTCACTTTTTTTGGTCGAATTTCAGTTTACATTTTATTTTGCTATGTTTCAGTTTATATCGAGCTCATAAAGCTCGCCTTTAATTTATTTTTTAATAAACTTAGTTATATTTAATTCAATTTTATGAAATTTATTTTTTATTAATCAAAATATATAATAACGATCTCTTTTCTAAACGATTCGTGTGGTATTTTATTTAATTCATCTCACCAACCATGATCATTGATCAAATTCGAACAAGGGATTTCTTTGATCGGGATTTTGAACTGAAAGTGAATATTTATGGACAATTTTTCATGTTTGATAGAGACAAAAAGAGCGCGGTTACTCATCTATCCCACTGTTCATAAATTAAACGACTTCTACAGTCTCTTATCTATTTCTTTTTTTCATTCCTATCCGCGTTTGCACTATTCTTTCTCCCACCACCGTCTGCCGCCTCTTTTTCGTCCTTTAACCTTCTTCTCGCCCTCCTCTAGGGGTGGCAATTTGCGTTGGTGGATCGATTTTGGATCAACTTATTTAATAATCGGGTCAAATTTATTTAATCTTAGCCTAATTCATAAACTTATAAGGTCAAAATTGTCTAACCCTAACCCAACCTATTAATAATCGGATCAAATTCGGATCGACCCATTTAATAATTATAATTATTAATTATTAATTTTATATTTTTAAAATTCAGCGAAATTATAAGATCAATTATAATCAAAATGCACGATGTTCTTAATGACGAGATATAGTGAATACCAGTCAAAATGTGCATTCTTCAGTATCTTCATCGGTCTTTAAAATATCTAAAAAAATTTTATTTTTATTTTTTAAAAATATGTGTTGACAGCTGAACTTTTATGATTATAAATATATATTAATAATTTTGATAAACATAGCTATCTAACAAAATTTTGTTAAAAACTTTTATACGAAATTCAAATTCGTTATTATAGAAACACATATATAGTAATACTTTCGATAATATTATAATTCTTATCTTACACTATTTTACTAAAATATAAAAATAATAATTAATTATAAATACTATATAATTTAATAATTTATAAATTACTATTATCGATTATTTTTATTGCCAATATTTTAATATACGGAAAGAAAAAATTAAATATTATTTTTTCAAAATATGATAATTCAGGTTGGTGGGTTAATTTCGGGTTAATCCGGATCGACCCATTTAATAATCGAGTTCAATTTGTTCAACCTTAGCCCAACCTATATATTTATACGGATCAAATTTTTTAACCCTAACCCGATTAAGTATGTCGATTTCGGGTCGCATTTGCGGATCGAATCATATATTGCCACCCCTACCCTCCTATACTAGTTTCATCACTCTCTCTCTCTTTCTCTCTTCAATCCATCTTCTTTGCTAAATCGGTGATTTTTTTTTTTCAATTTTTAATGTTTTGACCAGAATTTCTTTTTTGAAGTTTTTATTGAGATATGTTGTTTGTGGTGGTTGCTATTTATGATATGCTTACAAGAAGAGAATGGAAGCAGACCTGAGAATCGCTTTTTGTTGTTTATTTTTCTTTTTTTTTCTGCTATTTGGTAAAGTTTAATTGATTGAAACTTGTAATTGTTGTTATCATTATTGTTGGTAGATTCTTTCTTTCTATGTTTGTTGTTTGGTTGAAGGAAGTTGTTTGTGTGCTTTCCTTTCCTTAAGTAATTGGATTATAAATTTTGAAGTGCTCTATTGCTGAATGAAGTTGTTTGATTGCTCGATCCATATGAATCCTGATTGTTTTCACTGATTTTAATGATGTTCTAGTTAAATTTAAATAGCTAGACACTGATTTTTGAGGCGATAATGTATGTTTTGTTTGGACTCTTTTAACACTTTATAAGCGTTAGGCGAAGGTTGGAGGTTGATTCATGCTTTGTCTGGAGTCTTTGAAACTTGATGTTTTGCAGCGAAAGTTGTGTTGGAAATACCGGATGTATTCGATTGTCGATAGATGCAGCGAAAATATAACACACACTAAAGAATCTTGCGTAAGCAATAGAAGAATTGAGACAATAGCAAGACAAACACAAAAACAAAAAATTTGTGAAAAAAAAAAAAAAAAAATCCTACGGAAAAGCAAAATAGCTTTAAACAAAATCACTAAATCAAGACAATTAAAAACTCTTGTGTTACACTTTAAATGGGAACTCTTATTAGAATGTTTTGTTTCAATCTTTCACATTTGATGTGTGAATGATCTTTTTTTATATTATCTCTTATTCATATATATAATGCTCCAAAAAGACTCTTGAACTTTCAAACGGTTGTCTTTTCATCTTTTCATTAATTATCCAAATTTTTTGACCTTTCATCTTCCAAAAGATGATTCAAAATTTTTAACCGTTGGCTTTTCAACTTCTTAGGTGATGGTTCGTCTTTCTTAATCTTTGACATTTCAATATGAATGCATATTAATTTGTTGTATTTTAATAAACCACTAATTTATATAATAGTTTTACAATATCTAACAGATTGGAAGTTCACGGGAGCACTGCTTCAACTAATCTCTCTGTATTCACTTAAATGTATTGACTTTATGGTCTTTGATTTAGATAGCCATCTAGCTCTGTAGTCGGCCATCTCGAATGTGTAAAAAGAATGTATTTTATTTTATTTTATGTATGTATTGTATAAGTATGTATTGGTGCTTGTTCGGAATTTCTGTCACTATTGTTTTTTATTGGATGTCTTTTGGAACGCTTATTACGAATGGGTTTAGTGTAGATTTGCAACAGTAAGCTGCAATATTTTGCTGATTTGAAGTATTGTAATTTGTGTTTGAATTGTTAGAGTTTCTTACTAATTATGTTTGTTGTATGTTAGATGGCATAAAAATATAAGGATGGTTGTTTGAATTATTTCTTATTAGCTCATTTCTTATCAAGAAAATGGAAAAACTAACTATTAGTTGCCAACTTGAATTGTTTCCTCAATATAAGGATGGGTGTTTGAATTATTTCTTCTTAGCTCATTCTTATCAAGAAAATGGAAAAACTAACTATTAGTTGCCAACTTGAATTGTTTCTTCAGATGAATGAATTGTTGTATCATATATGGATCTTTTAGCTGATCTTGATGCTTGGGTTGTAAAATTCGGAAGTGTTTTGTTGGATCAAACTTTTACATGATTGATTTTCTTTATAAAATTTTCAATACTCTTATCTCTATGCCACCCAAATATTATCAGTTATGAGAGAGGTTTGGATTAATATAAAGAAATTCTAAAATTATATTAATGAAAGCTATATTAAAGTTAGACTATCATAAATAATAAACATATTTTAGTCTTTTATCAAAATTTTAATTCTATTTTCATTCTTTTATTTTCTATTCTAACACGATTAAATTTTAATCATAATAATATAGTTAAATACGGTAAGAATGAATATTTTGTTCTACTCGTACTCTTGATTACTTTTTCTATCCTTACTCTTCTCTTTTTTTTTTTTTTTTGTTAATTAGCCACGTATCAAACAAACCCTAAAAGAGAGAGGAGGATGAAAAGAATTTCTCTAACTTTCAAAAATACGGCCATAACTATTAGATTCAACTAAGATTTTAGTTCTCCCAAGTTAATGAATTTAAATATAATATAAATGCCCGTGCTAATATACTATTAAACAAAAGAAGTTAGCTGGCACAGTCATTTGTTTCTCCAAAATACACATAATTGATTTTCTTAATATATAATTTTGTATAATGCAGAGTTGTAAACAAATAACTTGCAATAGAATATCATTCATCTAACTTCTAACTACCATGTAACTTCAATTTTCTGAACTTTCTGCATGCTTATATCGGAAGTTTAAGGTAAATACTTGGGGCAATATTAGGAAGTGCGTTAATTATTCGTCGAGCCAAGACAAGAAGTGCAATATTCCGCATTGTCGAAACCTGTATAAATTGGTATAGTCAGACCCTACCCGGACCGACCGGATCGTCCATTTTCGACGACTCAGTTGCTATTCCGAACAGAGTTACTTGCTTACCGAATCACCGGTAGCAAACCGCTGCTCATCATCGTTGCTTATTATGCTTGGATCATCTTCACTGCGTGAATCATCATTGTATCGTTGCTGCTCGGATCTTTGCCGCTCGAGGTGTTGCAGCGGGAATGGCTCCTTAAAGCAAAGCTTGCAGTGTACAAAGTCTGCTGGATTGGTAGCTGCTTCGACTATGATATCTTGGCCGCGTTCAACACAGCTATTGCCGACGGTATCGATGTTATATCGTTGTTCGTGGTGGAGTAGTTGTTTCATACCATCTCAATGTGATTGCCATCATAGCATTCACTACTGCAGAAAAGGGCATTTTCTTCTATGCTTCCTCTGTCGAAGTTAGTATCTGATAATGGAAAACACTCGTCGGAGTTAGTATCTCAGCCGGTACTGGTATAGAACTGATAAGTTTTACTCACTGGTTTATTCCAGCATAGATAGTTACTTTTCCTCGCTGTGTCTCGATGGTTCATTAACTCCGTCGATGGTCGCGTAGAAAGACTGTTGTTTGTTGACAGCAATGCATTATGTTAATATGGCTGCAAACTTGTCACCATATATTAAAAATCTTTCTTCTCTTCTCAATAATTCTATTGAAAGCTAACTGAAAAGGACCTTTATATCAAACATTTGATATGGCTAGCTACCAGAGCTGGCCTCTTTGCAGCACGGCTGCTGTGCCTTGTGGCCGCTGTAGTGGCACAATCAGCCTCCAACGTCCGGACAAAACAACTACATCTACAATCCAGCACAGAATAACTGGGATCTGAATGCCGTAAGCGCTTGCTGTGCCGCTTGGGATGCTAAATGTACATTTCAATTATATGAAGTCATTTTTTTGGATCAAATTTTACGTACAAAATCACTTTCTATATTTCAGTTTATTCCGAATTCACTTTCATCGAACTTACGGTTCTTAATTTTACGAAAATTATTTGTTATGAATTAAAACACAGCCTAACATGCCTCTTAATATTTTTTGGGCGGCAGTGATACGGTTGGACCGTGCTCTGTTGGTCGCCGCATTTGGCCGCTGAGCTTACTACTGGTAATATAGAGAGTTTTGCGCATCTATCGTTAATTGATTTTAGGCCATATATCATAGCTTAATACTGCAACTGGAGCTCAAACAACAGTAGAATTGTAGGATCAGTGCTCTAACGGAGGATTGGATTTGGATCAAGGTGTGTTTCAGCAGTTGGACGCCAATGGAAGTGGATATTGATCAAGGTTTCCTAACCAGTGGAATTTAATTAGTTCGTCGATGTAGAGGCTAATTATAGTTAATTAATTACAAGTTATAACTATATGTATACATAAATAAACACATGCATCCAGTATTGGTCGTCTATGCATAAAAAAGGACGGTGATATTTTGAACAATGAACTGTTTGTTGTACGTTCAACGACTTAGTTATACTATTTATAAACACAAGTCTTCGTGTTTCTAATTTAGCTCATTAATTAGATAAAGTATTCTTGGTATCTTGACAAACATGCAGAGCAATATCACCTTGTCAACTATTTTTGACTACTTTTTCCCGTCAGGTCTAAAAATAATCTTTCGTCGTTCAAATCACAGAAAACGATATTTCTAGTCATTCAGGTTGAAAACTATCTAATAATCCTCCAAGATATTTCAGGTTGGAGTTAAATCTCCGCTTTTATAATGGTTCTTAGGTTGCTGGCATTTCTATACGAGATGGTGATGATCAGCTGCAGTTGAGATGATCTGGAGACTACTACTTTCTTGACCAAAAACTCCTGAGAATATAGATAGAATGGTTTCGAAAGCCGTCGATACTTATTGTACAAAACTGAAGAGATGATAGGAAACTAAGAAATCGAAAGAGCATTATTTATTATGTATTGTTTGCATCCTTATTACAACTTATGTTAAGGCAATATACTATTTATTCCATAGCCTCGGTACATAATGGATGCAATGTTTAGAAACTCTAGTAGTGTCTTTCTCTCAACAGTTGACAAACTGGTAGTTCACAGTCAAGTGACCCTGGTTGTAACCATTTCCGTCAGTGTCCAATTTCTGAAACACGCCTTGATCTAAATCTAGTCCTCCGTTGGCGCACTGGTCAATGATCCTCACTGTTGCCTGAGCGCCTGTTCTAGTATTTGTCACCTGCATATATACGCAAGAAGTAGTTAGACATCATGAATCTACTTCCAACTTACAAAGTTGAATCAATGATTTCTCTATATGAATTAACTTCAGTTGCTCGCCGGTCAACTTTCTAAATGAAAAAGTTTTCCACAAAGAATTCTTGTATAGCCATAGAGGTTAGAGTTGTGGTATTAATGGCTTACCCTCAAGCAACGGCCGCAGGCAGCCTGGCCGTGAGGTCCAGCAGGTCCGCAGAAGGCAGTCCAGCCATATTTCTGGCGCCACCAGAGTGGCTTGTTAGCATCCCAAGTAGCACAGTAGGCACTTACCCTATTAAGGTCCCAGTTATTTTGCGCAGGGTTGTATATATGATATGTTGCACGCACATTAGAAGCAGACTGTGCCCCTGCAGCTGCCGCCATGCACAACACGGTCATCGCCAGCACAAGGCCAACTGCTCTTGCCATTGTCCAATTCCTCTTGTCTCTTGATATGCTCTCTAGTTTTGTGTTGTTGTATGAGAGTCCTATGAATGTGTTGAGTATTTATAGATCGATGAATATTGATTTTTCGTTATATGTGGCGGCGTGGAGTGATGAGTACCTGAAAATGACATTAGCAATTCGAACACGTAATATAATAATCTGTAAGAGAGGGATAATGGATGGCTGCTTTTCGGTAGCTTTTAGCCTGCCATCCTTGACTTATTTCAAACTTCTTCTTCAGAAATATCCATTTCATCCACATGCGATCATTTGCTTTAAAAGCTACCACCAGGAGTAGATTGACGTCTCCATTCAAACCTATTTATTTATTTATTTGAACAAACATATAGAGCGTGTTTAATTTTGAGATCATTTCACTTTTTTTTTTAAATGAGTTTAAAAATAAAATTAAAAATATTTATAAAAAAATTTTATATTAATTTTGAAAAATAAATTTTTGATATAAAATTTTATTTTAAATTATTTATTTATTTTGTATCCAAAGTGAATTTGAAAAAAATATGACTTTGATGAGTTGGTAAACAAACCTATAGTAATTCAGATTATAAAAAAAAAACCGAAATACTTCCAAGTGTAAAAGACTGATAGTAAATCAGTAAGTTTGTCTTGACAGAATTTTTTAGGGATACAAAGTTGTCTAGATTCTGCATGATTCCTGTTGTTGATCTGAACGTCTCATTTTCAAATTGGTCGATTTCATGATTCTGTATTAGTTTAGGACAATATCCTACTTGCGTACTCTTTACTTATTAATTTATATGAGCTGCAGTTCATGCCTGATTTCAGTGCAACTGTACATAAATGTTCAAGCACTTATTATTCAGGCACAAGTCAGACAGACATTATACTTATCTATAGCCTTACTGTATGAATGCTCAGGTACTTATTGCTTAGACATATTCATAACAGCTGCAGGATAGAAGCAAAATTCGAACCTCTCCTGTGAATAATATTTTATTGTCGAAAAATTATGCTCATGCTGCATCTTGTTGTTTACTTGAAGCCGTTTCAGCAATTGTTCTGTGAAGAGTTAGTTGTAACTTTTAACTATGTGCAACCGAGCCAACAAACTGGCACACGTTACTCAAACATAAATAAGATAGAAAGTTCCTTTTACAGGAAAGAGAACAACCCTGAAGCTGAATAGCAGCTACAATTATTGGATGCTGAATTCCAAGTGTACAACAGAAGATTTACTTATCAATCAATCAATGGTGGACAGTGCATCGGGTCTCCCTGGCGCTTTTTAACTTTGGTTCATACAGTTCCTACATACAGAAAATGAAATTATTTTAAGATGACTACTTGTGTAACATACAGTTGAAAACAGCACTTCAATATAGTGTATGAGAACTAACCTGTGTTAAAATGAATTGGGGGGCCTGGATGCGCTTTGAACGATCTGCTAGTCGCTTGCACATAAAATGGTTCTCTAAAGTAGAAAATTCATTGAAAACCTATATGTGACAAAAGGTGAATGATAAGAGAAAGTGCATCTAAGAAGTTGAAAGCAGCACAGCATAATTCACATGGAACTCAGAAAGATAAAAATGCAGGCATAATCTAAGCTTCCATTCTGATGGTCCAAAAGGCATGCTCTCATTATGGCTTGGTTCCGTTGTCAATATTTACAATTTAAGGCTCAACCAAATTATATACACAATATTTATGGACAAAACAATACCACATCAACTGCATTAATTCGTACCACAAGTATTTACTTTGTCAAAAAATAACAGAAAACGCTCTACTGAGTACTGACAAATGGAAAGACACCCAAAACATTGAAATGTAATTTCATTAATGAGACGAGGATCCCAATAGTTAGATTACTTTGTCTAAGTGAGGATAGACAAGACCTACCTGATTGCATATAGCTCCAACCAACAATTCTTGGCACCCAAATACATGAACATTTTCCAAGGCAGGGCACTGTAAAAGCAACCTCTCTGTAGACAAAACAATCTCGATTATGTTTATTGAGCAACAGTAAATGCCTAACTATTAAAAGGAGAGGAAGAAACTGACCTGGATGCAAATTTTTGCATGAATTAAGATTGAGATCGCTTAGCTCTGGGCAATTCAGATAAAGTGCCTGGAAAGAGTTCTATCAGTGTGAATCCAAACATAAAGATTAAACTATCAAGAGGTGAGTATCATGGTGCAGCACGTACTTACATCCAATCCTGAACAGCCCCCACAAGCTAAGCTTCCTCAGTCTGTCATGCTTGATAATCAGTTTTTGATAGTTCCTGCGTAATCTTTTGTTGCACCATTGAGGTTCCTCGTTCCCTTCATTTCTAAGCAATGGACCTCCTTCAAGATTATCTGCATCAGCTATACTCATACCACAGTCAAGAAGTTGAAGGAGCGGCAACTGGGCTGTCGCAAACTGGATCCCACCTGATAACAGATACCATTAAATCATTGATGTAAAGCGAAAGCACGCATGCCCCTTTCTTCTCAAATGAAAAAAAAAAAAACTTACTTGAAGTAATATTAGGACAAACAGCAAGCAGAAGCCTAGACAAGCTCTCGGAAAAGGCATTGCATATCATTCCAATACCATTATCGCTAACGCTTGATCTGTAAGCAGGGCCAGCACACGATGTCACTTCACAATGTAATTAATATCTCTCTGATGCATATTCAACAAGGCTATGAACTTAAAAACGTACCCACTTAAATCAAGCAGCTCTAGATCCACAAAGCCAGAGACTACTGCAGCCACAGATGCATCTGTGACTTTTGAGCCAAGAATCAAGGAAAGCATGTGCAGGCCCCTACAGGAAGGAACAACATATCTAGTATATTTCACAGAACGAGAAATGAGAGCAAGTATAGACAAGCATATCTAGCATATTAACAAACACTCTGAAGAATATCCTGGAAGCTAAGGCATGAGGCTAACTCTATGACTAATACATCAGTTGTAAAGAATAATAACGAAAAAAAAAAACAAAAAGAATAGGACAACAGTTTTCCTACAGATTGCAAAAGAGATTGCATATCCTCTTAGTGTAACTATAACAGATCAAACGTAGACCTTGTTATGAGATGAAAATGGTCTTAGCATGTAAGTTTAATTGGCTAACCTTAAATTTGCACCAGCTAGTGCAAGCACAGCATCATTAGACAGTCTAAGAGATGCAACATGCAGGTTTCTTAGTTTAGGACATGTTCATCCAAGGGATTCCATCAAAGAAGCAATATCAGTTGAATCATTTTCTTGCCGAGAAAAATCCAGAGAAAGCTCCTTTAAATTTGCACAATTGATAACCGAGATAAAACAGAAAATAACAAAAAAAAAAAGGAATATAAAATTGAAATAAAGAAAAGGGAATCACATTATTATATTAATTATAATCGATAGTTACCATCTTTTACATACAAAAGAGATCTGACAGCCAAAGTGTTGACAGGCTCAAAGAGAAGAGACTGAGGTGGCCTAAGTTGTTGCACCGTTCAATTTTCAGACTTGAAAGATATCTTTTATCAGCAATAAAGTGGCTCAACTCATCCCTACACCACAAAAAGGTGGATATGTGAAAAAGCAATAATGCAATTCAAGAATATAACCAAAGAAAACAGTATTTTGACATACAAGTAAGCCTAAAACCATTGACCTTGAAATGATGAAACGGAAAAGCTTCCACAGTACATTGATCATGCAGATGCATAATCATGGGATGGAACAATTATCAGACAGTGATCCACAAACATTACTCTAAAAAATAACTATTGCAGCTACAAACATGCCGAAAATTACAAAAAAGAGAAAGCTTGGGAAGTGCCCTTATCACAGAAACCTCATCCATTCATTCTCTCTGACGAGATTACTCACCTTAACAGGAGTGCATATGTACTCTAGTCACATTTTAAAGAAATCAATATGAATCTTTCAGATCTCCTGAGAAATTAGTTAAAAGTTGGAGGCGCGCAACATTTACCATGATCAAGCTTTAAGAAATGAAAGTTATTGCAAGTTTATTCTAAAAGTTTGAGTTACTTATTCCTGTTGTATATATTGAATGCTGTCACAAAGTTAATAGATATAAGTGATGTGCAACCATGAAACCTAGAAAGAACATAGCCAAAAACAGCAGCATTAGATGTGTATTGTCCCTTATCTACAATTACACTTCCTTCGTATGAATCCCGGAAAACTTAAGAAACAGTGGATTTGTCTGCTCAGAAGATGTAAACATTGAGTTGAAACCAATGCATCTATATGCCAAAAGGTAAGAAAAATCCCAATGGCAGAGCACAACAAACATATTAGAAGAAATGCTAAAGATAACGCTACGACCACTGGATCAACAATGACAGCATTACCCAGTGATGCGATTGATTGAGCTATCTGCAATTTTCATCTCAAATACTTCAAGATTCAGGCATGAAAATGCAACACAAGCCAGAACAGTTGCATCAACATCACTGCAGCAAAAAATACCAACAAATCATCATACATATAGATGCATTCTTATTTTCTATTCTGACAAAAGAAGAGTTACATCCAGTGGATTAAAACTAAAGAAACACACTTGTATCTACAATTTCTTATGCGTTCGCCATATGTGGAATAGAACCTATGATTTCGTCCTTTTATCTTCCTTAATTAATGTATCAATGGCTAGCAGTCTTAAGATGCCAAGGCATTTTAGTTACGATCAGTTGGGTCACCCTAAATGACTATCTGAACTTTAATGGCTAGCTTGCTACTGAGCAATATAAATCCAAAATCAAGAAGCAAAATAGAAAATCAGGAAAACCTTATTCATCGTGATGGTTGTAGTGACATAAATGATTAAGTAGGAAAGAAATGAACAATACTGAGATGATAACCTCCTTATAGCAGCACCTTCAAATGCAAATAAACATGCAGATAAGCTTGGATACATACACTTCTCCTCCACCGAAAAAAAAATAAGTACAAAAAAAGGAAGAACTTCCAAACAATCTATCATGGTAAAACCTGAATCCATGAACAAGAATAAGGCAGTTTACTGAAAAGGATTTATTAACCATGGACTAAAGACTACATTCATGTAAACATAACCAGCACCCCAGATCTAAAAGGAGATTTTAAGCCATAAATAGATGTTTAAGTTTCATAAAAACATTGAAGTACTTTCTCTAGAGAACTAAAGCAATGAACAATGGAATTCTCGTTGATCCCCTGAGAAATAAAAACTGCGGATCTCAAGTAAGGATCATCAACGAGGATCCAGTGTCTTCTAGCAAAAAAGTTGTTATCTTTCATCTCAATCTCAAAAGATCAAAAACACACTATTCTCATCTCTCATTGAGTTTGAAAATTGTTTCACAGTCATGAAAACATCCCCAAGACTTCTGATCTATGAATCTGGAGATATGAAAGAGATGTTTGCATACTATTATAGGATGTATCTCACTTCACATGTACTGTGATATTCAGATCCTTCTAAATTTTCACAGATCATGTCATATTAGCATCAACATGTGATATTTAGGAATAAATCAGGCGTTGTGCATCCATATAAACATCCCCAAAACTCCAGATCTACATTCAAAGATCTCGAGCTAGATAAGAGTTGTTTCTGATGACTATCCCTTTAACACTCAAACAAAAAACAATCAAATCTCAGTACGATCTGCAGATCCGCCAAAAATCAGACCTGGTGTCATAATCCTTGTTACTGATCTATTGCATTATCATTCTAATTTGAGTGAATTGTATGAACCCGTTAATTACTCTATTAAGAATCAAACTTTATACTATTTAAATCAAGATTCAGTTCTTAGAACACCAGCAACCAACCTCTCTATTTTCAGTGTGAGACGGGTAAGTGCGGAGCACCGATGCAGCAACGACCCCACGAATCCCATTGGGGTTTTCTGCCCTCCATCAACACAAAGTTAAGCTCCTCAGTAACACGCCAAATCCTCCTAACTCCTTCGGCCCACCACTTACAAACTGCCGCTGCTCCCATCAACTCCTTCGGCGGCAATCTTCTTAGTATTTCAATCAAACACCCTATGGGCAATCCCCCATTAACGTCTCTCCGATCACAATCGTTGTCATCCCAGCAGTCATACTCAACTTCCTCCTTCACCGGTCGAAGCTCGGGCCAAGGAGAGCCAGACATTGTCTCAGCAACTTCTTCGTCATCAAAAGAAAGTGCCCGGCGAAGTTTTGGATCAGATCGGGGCGGAAGAGGTATAGAATCATTAGATCCATCACCACCACCTCCGCTGGGTGCGAAACGGCAGACATGGCCTTTCTTGGGAAGACCACATCGGCCGCAGTTATAGTTACCGCGTTTCTTTGCACGAGAAACAAAAGCGGAGTTTGAGGAAGCTGTGGAGATGGTGGAGGTGATCGGATGACGGAGTTTCTTTGCAGACATGGCCATGGCCGGTGGTGATGGAAGGCGGCTAGGGTTACGGTTCGAAAGAAAGCAACAGGATTCGATTGTTGATTTCGGGGTGAAATATGAGAGAGGAAGACGCGGGAGATTGGAGATGATTTCGCGCCATGAGTTTGAACCGGAAGCGGGAGAGACGTAGTATGGACCGATACTAATTGACCGAAACGTAGTTCCACAGAGATCATGCAGAAGACGCTAGAGTTGGATTTAGGGCGTATGTTTACATTGATAAAAAAGTGGATGAAATAAATTTTTTGAAAGTAAATTAAAATTTAAAAATATTTAGTAAAAAATAAAATTATATATTAACGTAATATTTATAATAAATTTTTAAAAAAAAATTTTAAAAAAATTTATTAATAAAGAAATTTATTTTAATTTTTATATATATTTTATATTAAAATGAGTTTTAAAAAAATTGAATTTGAGGTGATGATAAACACGTTCTTATTTACAGGAAAGGGATTCATATCTGTCGGATTATCGTGTGGGATAAAAGCAGAGTTTGGCGTTCAATGCTGTATGCGTGGGGGTTAGAGACGTGTTTATCTTAAAATAAAGACACTTTTTTAAATTAAATAAAAAAATTAATAAAAATAAATTTTATAGTTATTTTATATTAAAATTGGAAAATAAATTTTTAATAATAAAATTATTTTAAAATTTTGGTTAGTTTTGTATTAAAATAAATTTTGAAATAAAGTAAGTTTTTATAAATTGATAAACAAGTCCTTAATGTAAAAGGGTGGGCCTGAATAATGGTTTTCGTTGTAGGGTAGAAGGTAGGACCGTAGGAGGTCCATTACCTGAATAAAACCAAAGATAGTTAAATAATTAAACACTTGCACTCCAATTAATTAATTATCCGTGATTTTTTATGTTAAAAAACTATATGAAATTGAAATTTTAAAATAGCTGAACATAATATGAAATACATTTTCCGCATATATTTTTTATGAAGAACTTTGATCAATGAACTAAAGCATTAGATACCTGTGAAAATAATATATATATATATATATATTTTTTTTTTTATATAGTTCAACAGTATACATTACTTTAGCTTTCGATTTCAAAGATAAATCTAAATTACTTATTTACTAAATTGATTATTTTTTAAATCATCTAAAAATAGGCTTGGTGGAGTTGTGAGACTTCTGAAAGTATTTAAAATAAAAAAATTTTGAAAAGAATTTATTTTAGAATTTTTATAGAAACAGATTTATCTTTTTTCACTTCAAATTATGACATATACTTATTTCTGTTTTTTTAAATCTAAAAAATTTCTAAATTATATTATTAAGTATGACAAATTTATATATAATTTTAAAAAAAAAGATCTATCTGTTAAAGGGCGAACGAGGCATTTATTATATATTTTAGAAGATGGATATGATACAATTTTAATAGACTTTACCCTTCGTATAGCTATGCATTTGGGCCATAGTGACAACGATCTCTTATTTTTTGGAACAAGGCTTGAGCAATTCATCTACCTCCAAACGCTTCCGGCCAACCAACCAACGTGTTGGGGTTGGGATAAGCTGAAGCGCGCCTTTCATCTCAAGCGTGATAGAAACTGATTCTATCATGGACGCCTCAGCAAAGCTTTACGATTTTGGAGTTATTTAGTGAGTTTCGGAGAAATTTATGTTGTTGATGCATTTTCGGAGAAATTTATTCATTAAATTTAGCATCCTATATGCAGGCACGGATGAACACAACCATTTCTAATTTCTTAGCTTCATCCATTTCTAAAAGTTGACGCCAGAAGATTTTTATTATTTACAAAATTTATTTAAAATTTTAAAAAAAGTTTATGTAATAAAATATTATTATTATTTTTATTTAAAAGTTTATTTGTAAAAATAAAATAAAATATTTTTTATTTAAAAAAATATTTTTAAATTTTTAAACACCCAATGTTGTCTTCCGGATCTGCTGGAGAGTACCATAGTTTCTCTTGTGGTTGAAACCAGTTGGATCGAGCCACATAAGTAAACATTACGTTTAGCCCTTTCTAGATATCCTGAAATGATCTTTACTAGGATCGCAGTACCATCACAACTACTGTTCTTACTTGGAATGGGAAAACCATCACAACTACTGCCGGTATGAAGTGTAATGTAGTCTTATTTCCAAAGGCACACATTGTCCGGAACAGCACACCGTTGTCTGCATCTTCGTTTCTTTTCCTAGACTACAAATATTCAATATGTTAAATTTTATGTGCGAGTTATTTTTATAATTGAAGTCCTATTTAAAGTTAGATCATTAATTTAAGATCCGTTCAATTTTCGAGCGCGTTTGAAAAATTTTTCAAAAACTACTTTTTAACTTCTTTTTATTTTATATTTTTTAATATATATTTTATAAATATATAAAAAATTTATTTAAAAATTTAAAAAATAAAAAAAAATTCTACAAAATAAAATTTTTTATTACATATTTTTATTTTTTTTAAATTAAAAAATAAAAATATTATTTATTTTAAAAAAATTTATTTTATAAATACTTTCAAACGGCCCCTCATATATTATGATATATAATCTATAATTTAAGAATTGCAACAATACAAAATAAATCATTTTGTAAAAAATATTATAAAATATATATAAAATAAATGGTCGTGCTTCGCATCTATTCACTTAACCATTTAACACTATTGTAGTAGTTGTATGGTATAAAATGCTTACTTTTCAAATCAAGCAACGAATTTGACACCTATCTAAAATAATAAATTTTATAAAACGAAACTTAATTTAAAAAAAATATTTGCTTTATTTTTAAAATGCAGTAAAATTTACGTATAAATATTTCATGTTTTAAAACAATATAAAATTTATTAAACTAAAATCTTAGCGAATAGTGATAAATATGAATTAATAGAGCAACGACTGTTGGAATTGGATTCCCAATTTAACATCCACCTGGCTCAATTCCATCTCATCATCTAGATAACCGAAGTCAAAATGCCAATGTATCTATAACAGCAAAATAGAACACTGCTACTAGAAAAAACCTAGAAAAACAAAAAAGAATAGACTTCCCCCTGTTTGCTCTTTTCTTTCGATCACTCTCTCCACTTTCTCAGCCGTACATCCCTCTCTCTCTCTCTCTCTGATAACATTCATGGCGGCCACGGCAGCGGCGGTGGTGGGGCTGAGCGTGGGAGCACCACGTCTATCAATCCCTCCTCTTTCTCTCGTCTTTCTCTCCCGCAATCTCTCCTTCTTCAGCAACAACAGCAACAACCATGTTCTTCGCTTCCCAACCCGCACGTGCGCCGCCCGTCGCGGATGCCGCTCTATCGAGACACGTGCCAGCGCTGATAGCGATAGCAAACCTTACGACTTCGATTTGTTCACTATTGGGGCTGGTAGTGGTGGAGTCAGGGCTTCTAGGTTTGCGGCGAACTATGGTGCTTCTGTTGCTGTTTGTGAACTACCCTTTGCTACTATTGCTTCTGATATCGCTGGCGGATTCGGCGGAACGTAAGCTCTTCCACTTTTGTTTCTTTCTGTTTCTTTACCCCAACTTGTAAGTTATTGTTTCTGGTAATCAAAGAATCATGTAGATATGAATATTGATTGTATAGTAATTATAAGCTTTCTAGTGAATTATGAAGATAGTTCGTGATAATCTTTAGAAGCGTCTTTACTCATGATCGGTTCGTTTCCCTTCTAATACATTTAAAAATTTTGGTAATTCATTCTGTGTTTATAAAATAGAGTAAGTAAATTATCTAGTGGGGATACTTCTCCCTAGCTGTCCACACAGCCATCTATATCTTTGTGTTCTTAACTCCTGGATGATTTATACTCTATGCTGTTCCCTAAGTCTGAGAAATTACATAAAAGTTAGAAATTTTTCTTCAGACTAGTGAACAAATTAGGATTTTTCTGTTTAAGCTGTTTCCATTATTTTAAATTTTAACTGTATGTCTCTGAGTAGCACAAACTGGTAGCAATTATCTCCAATAGTTTGGAGGTAGTGTACTTCTATTATCTAGAATTGTAATGACAGTCTCTCTTGTGTCTTCTTATCTATTAAATGGTATGCTTGGAGGGCATGAAGTTGACGGGCTGGGAAATTGTTGAGTTTACTACACTCACAGTAGTTAATCTGAAATTGTGGAAAGTATGAAACTTGCCATGAAATGGTTCCAACCTAGTTGCTTTTCTCTAATATACTATTGACTGCATGCTCACCAGAGAGCTCACTTCCTGCTATCTTATGTTTATTTTTGGGAATGGATATTGAAGAAGATACCCTCTTCAAAGATAATATACCTCTCTAGTCGTTGCCAATATTTGCTGTAACTTTGTTAGCTTTTTCTTTACTTCAAACTGAGCACATATGAATACCCAAATATTTAATAATAGCTAGTGGCCTTCTTGCAGAGTGAACTCTTATAGCAAATCTTTGATAGCGTGTGCCTTTGATTGTGATGGAATAATGATATTCTGTGCAATATTTGTTTGTTTGCATTTTCATTCCTGTAGAAGATTTAAATATATTCTGTTTATTTTGTTGATTGCTTTTTATCCTCCACATACTTAGAGATCAACTGCCACCTCGTGCTCCCTAAGTCATCCTAGAATGCAACTATACTCAAACTTAGAGGCTTTTAGAAAGCTTTAAGAGACGAAGTCTATTCATGCAGACTGACTTAGAGCATGAATAATAGACCTTAAGGGATTGTTCTTATGTATGTTGTGTTGTTGGGTACTCGAGTGGAAAACTGGTGAGAGTATAAAGGTGGCAAGTTATTGGTGAGAGGTAGAGTGTTAATTAAGTGAAGGATAGTTGTAGTGGAGTAATGAAGAGTTGATGTGCTTATTTTCTTCTCTGAGTCGTTTTAAGTGATCGATGCTTTCATGACTAAACGTTACCTACGAATGGACTTGCAAATATTATTTCCTGATAAAATTTGAAGTTGGAAAGTGGTATTGTATTTTGAAGCAAAAAATCTTATTTGGCTTTGTGCTAAGTTTTACGGAATTTACTTTACAGCTGTGTGCTCCGTGGCTGCGTACCAAAAAAGCTACTTGTTTATGCTTCAAAATATTCACATGAATTTGAAGAGAGTCGTAGTTTTGGGTGGAATTATGAAGTTGATCCCAAGCATGATTGGAGTACTTTAATTGCGAATAAGAATGCCGAACTGCAGCGCCTTACCGGGATTTACAAAAATATATTGGAAAAGGCTGGGGTTACATTAATCGAGGGTCGCGGCAAGGTAAAGGTTATCGTGAATTGGATTAAATTCCAAGAGAGTGCTTATTGCATAAGTATTATACCCTAAGTTTTGATTGTACCGCTTGCCTGTACAGGTAATTGATCCACATACAGTTGATGTTGATGGAAAACTCTACTCTGCTAGACATATACTTATATCGGTTGGTGGCCGACCATACATTCCAGACATTCCTGGCAAGGAATATGTTATTGACTCTGATGCTGCATTAGATTTGCCCACAAAACCTGAAAAGATTGCTATTGTTGGGGGTGGATATATCGCAATGGAATTTGCTGGCATTTTCAATGGGCTGAAAAGTGATGTTCATGTGTTTATACGTCAAAAGAAAGTCCTCAGAGGATTTGATGAGGAGGTTAGGAAGTTTATATTGCTTCCTTTTCAGATATATATGCCTTTAATTTTTGTTCATCTTTTGGAGATTTCCAGATTAGGGACTTTGTTGGGGAGCAGATGGCTTTAAGGGGCATTGAATTTCATACCCAAGAGTCACCGCAGGCTGTAGTTAAATCTGCAGATGGTCTACTATCCTTGAAAACTAATAAAGGAACTATTGATGGTTTTTCGCACGTGATGTTTGCTACTGGTCGAAAACCAAACACAAAGGTTTGAAAGGAATACTGGTTGTGTAACATTTTTATGATGACATCTTATTAAAATTTGTCATTTTTTCAATTTTTTTTCTCCCTTGGTTGTAGAACTTGGGATTGGAGGAGATTGGAGTCAAATTGGAGAAGAATGGAGCAATTATGGTAAAACCCGATTACAGACTACATTGGTCTTCTAAGCTATTTAATAAACAAGCCTGGTTGTCTTTGATCAGTGAACTTCTGTTTTGAATCTCGACAAATTTGCCTTGATACCACTAGGTTGATGAATACTCCAGAACATCAGTCGAGTCCATCTGGGCAGTTGGTGATGTTACTAATAGATTGAACTTGACCCCAGTTGCTTTGATGGAAGGAGGAGCATTTGCAAAAACTGTGTTTGGAAACGAATCTGTGAAGCCAGATTACAGGTGCACATTCCTTTAGTACAAGTGATTAGTTGATACTTTGGGGGGTGGAAGTCAACACACATTGCAACGACTTGGCTAGATCCAATGTGTTCTGATTTTTAAAAACTTCTTTAGAGTTTTAGTAATAGTATTCATAGATCCACCCAACAAGATCACGAATTCTGCAAACTTTTGACCATAAAATTTGTCTCTCAGGCTCAATAGAATGCTTTTATATGAAAGTTGTGAGGATTCTACAAAATTTATTGTGTTCATTTAGGATGCTGAAGGTTCAAGTTGTTCTTTAGAAGGACTTTCAGCTAGGAGCTAAGTGCTCATCTGTTATGCGAGCTAATGGTAGCTGTAAACAAGAGCCACTATGGTGTTTCTCTAGAATTGTGAGGATGGATGGTGGTTGTTAGTTATAGTGCAAACGACTGATTAACCTATTTTCTTTCTGGCATACATTTTCAGTTTTTGCTCTCTTTCAATAAAAAGTTGCTCAAGATAAAAGTAGTGGGCTTGCATTAGTGAGCTATTATAAGTAAAGGCTGACATGTAATAACTCCACCAAATTATTCTTTTGACATGTAATAGCTCCGCCAAATTATTTTAGTGCAATAACACTGTATATAGTTTTAGTCTACTGCTTCCATATCATTGTTACACAAATTGAAAATAGGTGCAATTCTGAGTATTTATGCATTTTATAATTTTTATTTTATGCATATTCCGAATTGAGTTAGTTCTCTGCTTGCAAAATATGCTTACAATTGATATGTTTATGGCAGTGCTGTGCCATCTGCAGTGTTCTCACAACCTCCAATTGGGCAAGTAGGACTAAGTGAGGAGCAGGTAGTTCAACTTATGTATTTAACATTTATGGACTTTATTAGTGCTGCTTGATTTTAACATCTTTCCCATGGTTCAGGCTGTTGATGAATATGCAGATGTTGACATCTTCACAGCTAACTTCAGGCCTCTAAAGGCGACAATCTCTGGTCTACCTGATCGTGTTTATATGAAGGTTATTGTTTGTGCTAAAACAGATAAAGTTCTGGGTGTGCACATGTGTGGGGAAGAAGCGCCTGAGATTATCCAGGTTCACCTCAGTTGATGTCATACTTCATTCGTTGTTTATATGCCCATTGACAGTTGGCTAACTTCTGTTTTGCAGGGTGTTGCAATTGCTGTAAAAGCAGGTTTAACAAAAGCAGATTTTGATTCTACTGTTGGTGTTCATCCGACATCTGCAGAGGAACTTGTCACCTTGAGGACCCCATCCCGGAAAGTTCGGAAACATACTTCCCAACCTGAGGTGCATTTCTTTCTTACTTTCATGCATTTGGTACTTCTGGAAGCACCACGACGAAATATCTTATGTTGTTGATGTGCACGTTGAATTTTCATTTATTTTGTGAAATATTTATATGTTGGATCCCTCTCTTTTGCTTCTTAGGGGAAGAAGAATAGTGCAGTTTCATCGGGGTATAGCTGAGATCATTATCACTATTTTTATTTTTTACCTGAAGTTATTTTTTGAGGCAGAAGGTAACTCCACCTTTCAACTGCTGTACTTTGATTTGTATTAGAAATTTGCAATGTAGTGCCACTTTGCAGTAAATTTCCCACTCTGTTACAGGCAGGTCATTTCAGTCATTTCCAGCTTTATATTACATATACAAACGAGCTTGCACTCTGTAACTAGACTCAAAAGAACTACTTTCTATGACTATGCTGGAAACCTTTATTATTATTATCATTATTATCTTTTTATAAAGGTTTCTTCAGTGTATTATTGTTCTTCTATAATCGAATTACCCTGTCTGTGGCATTAGACCCTAATTGTAAGACCTAATTCAATGGTAATATATATAATTCTTTTAACGTTTAGAAAGGGTTAAAAGTTAGTAAAACAATAAAGGAATTTCAATTGACTTGATAGGCTCACCACATGTTCTTAATATCTTGAATATGTATATGTTCATCTAGGTTGATTCCAGTTAGGTTTTGATCTTTGCAGACACTTTGATGTTCGTGAAGCTTTCAAAAATCCTAACAGAAGGAAGGTTTCCACAAAAGTCAATACAAGGTTCCCTTCATTTGAATAGAGCTAGCTTGCAAAGCATCAGATGCTAGTGAGTGTGGAAGTACTTTGTTCTGCAGTGATCGGAATTTTTGGGTCGAGTAAAATGTTTTGTCCAGTTTGTAGTTTTTGTTCGTGACCAATTATTTATTCTTGAACAGAGAGAACAGATGACTGTACAGTCTTTCAATCTAGCATTGGCAGTAAGTTTATAATACTATAAATGCCAATTATTACTTGTGTTTTGTTTGTATACTGAATACTTGAAGAAATAAAAATTCCCGAGATGATTTTTGTGAGAGTTTCCATCTCAATGCGAAGTTACAAGATAGGTGCGCGTACATGGAAAGTTGCTTGCAATGTACTTATGTGGCAACTATCTTATTTAAGTAAATTAAAAGATACAAGTGAGAGCATTATCAATTCAATACAGTATAATTTTTCATTTCAAATCTTATCTAATAGCCACTGTGTTGGTCTAATTAGAAATTTGAAAAACTTATCTGTACCTAGTTTTGTAATATTTATATTTTATTTGGATTGAAAATAATAGAGAACAATTAAGAATAAATTAATTAATTACTCTCAATTATTTTTATCTGGTATAAATTTATAAAATTAATGAAAAATTGTTTATTTTTCATTAATTTTTATTCGGCAAGGAGTGTACGTTGGAGTACGAAAATTTTTGTGTACGGTGGAGTTCATAAATATTTATATTATCCATTTTGTTTTAACAAATCTATCACACTTCGTCCTCAAGTCATCTCGTCTTCGGCCGCCACTCACCGCATCCGTCTTGCCTCTGTTCGCCTGCGCCGTGCCGCCTCGCCGCCGGACATCTCCCAATGTAGCTTTATCCTTAGTCTCTTCGCAAGCATGATAAGCATCACAGCGTCGGTGTACCGAATCCGGCGATCTCCATTAACAACTTCCTCGGCGATCTCCTTTTAATCTGTTTTATTTAATTTCGCCTGATTTTCTCATTTTTATCAGAAGATTTCATCTGATTTGTTCTAGTTCGTCTATTTCTTCTTCAATTTTCAAGTTCATTTTTGTTCAATTTGTTTTACGATTTTCTTCGATTTCATTTGTAAAAATATATTATTTCATGAGGTATTCATACTAATGACTGATATCTTTCTTAAGTCCTTTAAAGAATACCGACCGACAAAAATAGTACAAAAACAGCTTTTGCCGACTAAAAATTACCGACTGACAAAATATAGTCGGTAAATTTGACAAATACCGATCGAAAATAATTTAATCGGTAAAAATTTTAAAATTATCGACTGAAAGTATAGTCAGTCGGTAAATATATCAAATATCGATAAAAAATATTTTAGACGATAAATTTACCGACTATAATTTTTTTAGTCGATAAATTTATTGACTAAAATTTTACTATTAATTAATTTATCGACTGAATTTACTTATAATCAGTAATTTTATTGATTGAATTTATTTATAGTCGGTAATATAAAGTTACCGACGGAAAACATGTTAGTCGGTAAGTTTCTTTTTTATATCTTTCTTCTTCCTCAATTTTTTTTTATATTTTCTCTCCCAGTTTTTGCTTCTTTCCGACGGTGAGCCCATCCCTTACGCCCCCCTCACTGGCATGCTTTCACCTCTCCGGCACTGATTTCTTCCTTTCCTACCTCCGACGTTCTTCTTCTTCTTGCTGATGTTACTCCGGCGAGCCAATCTAAGCCGAATCAAGACCGCCGTAAAAACCCTAGAATTCGCCGGATCCCTCCACCGGCAAATCGAGCTATTGGTGGCCATGAAAGTATGCTTGCTTCGCTTATTCTATCCTCACCATCTCTCTCTCCCTATTTGCTTTTTTTTCTTTAAGTAGTTTTCGTCGTGTGACGTTGTTCTATCTTCTTATAATCTGCGACTGTTCTTTCGGTTTTCTTTTATTCTTTTGTTTGATTTGTGATTTTTTTCTTGATGTTCTTATTAAGCCTCTGTGTTTGTGGGTTCTGAAGAGCTCGTGTTGGAATTTGTTTTCTTTTTGGGAGAATTTGCTGATTAACTTTGAAACATGTACAGGGGCAACACCTAAATCAGTGCTTGAACTCATGGACGTGAAGGATCTGACATTAGCTCATGTGAAATCCCACTTACAGGTGAGGGAGTTTTTGTTTAGAATCAGTCAATTTGTTTCAATCTTTATCTGAAAATTCATTTGAATTTTCAATTAAGAGTTGAAGGGATTTCTTGAGTTGCGCTGTTTATTTCTTTTTAGAGCAACTTAATTATCTGCACAAATTTTACAGTACCATATTGATGAAAATGACTTCCTGTTGTTTCACATTTCAGCACTCTTTTCCATTATTTCCTTCGTTATGCTGCTCCTGCTACTGTTGCTGCTGCAATCTTGTTCTTGGTGGTCTTCAATTAATTATCTCTAAACTTTAATTTCAAACTCTTTATTAATTTCTTGTTGTTGTTCTTCTTCTTCTCATTCCTTTTCTACTGCCAAAGCAATTGAAACTTTTAATAATGCTAGCTCCCTCTTCTGTTTTCATCTCTGACATGAATTTCAGATGTTACATTGAAATGAGAAATGTAAAAACAGAAATTGGTGTTCTTCTTGATGTATGAGTTCCAGAAGATTTTTTTAGGTATCTGCATATATAGACTTGCTAGTTTAGGGACAGAGCTCCAGCAGCCATGGTCATGAGTGGTGATGAAGTTGACAAGCTTTTCATCTTTCTCAGGAGACCAAAGACCTCTCTTCACCTTCTGTTTGCTGCAGCAGTGGTGACCCATAACACCAACAACAGCAGCAGATCACTCAACCAAGTGTGAGATGTAAGCTGTTGAAGGTATTGGACCTTGGTTAACAATAAAATACATTATATTGAAGTAACTTTGCATTTACTCATTCAAACTTATTCCTTCTATCTTCTTATACAATGCTAAGCCAGACACAAGATTTAATATCGTGGACATTCTCATGGTAACTAGGACTTGTACTTCAAATGTCTGTACCAGAGAACCATTAATCTGAACCAGAGAACCATTAAAAGCAATGGTAAAGCACAAGAAGCTCTTTTGTAATTAAAGCATATGTTACTAATCATTTCATCGACCTTTCTTTTGTATTTCAGATAAGCATACGGACTATTCATCTTTCTCGTGGAGTCACTTTCAAATAATTATTTATGTAAAGGCTTTTCTTTATGTAGTAGCTGTGTAAATTAGTGTTTTAGCAAGTGGATCATTTCATTGTATTTGATGACTTTAATGGATATGTAAATATAAATTTTGATTAATGTTATATATAAATTTGAGTTAATTTTTATTTAGTATATATTTTTATACTTAGTAGTGAATTATTCTAAATAAAATATTTAAGCATTCACCAAATGAATTCAGTAATATTGATTTAAAAATTTTGGTAGGTAAATTAAAATTACCGACTGAAAATTCAGTAGGTAATTTAAGATTACCGACTAAAAATTCAGTGGGTAATCTAAAATTACCGACTGAATTTGTTAGTAGGTAAAATAAAATTACCGACTGAAATTTTTTCAGTCGGTAAATTACTGTGCTATACCGACTGAATTTTTTATTTAGTCGGTAAATGGTTTACCGACCGGTGTTTGCCGACGGATTACCGACTGCTCTTTTTTCAGTCAGTAAAATACTTTACCGACTATTATTGACTCATGCCGACTGTTTTTTTTTAGTCGGTAATGCTATTATTTCTAGTAGTGTTTTCAGTCTGAATGCGAAATATCTGTGACTTTCTCCTGTTTCTCATGCATGTGGTGGAATTGGATTGGTTTTTGTTGGTTAAAATATTGCATGGAAAGTAAGATGTTGAGGAAGTTACGTATGACAAATACCAATTGGTGCACACATATGCTTTAAATGTAAAATATCCACTATAAACTTGGAATGATCTACTTTATGTAATAATAATATATTGCATGTCTGGTTGTACCGTTAGTTTTGCAGTTTGCATATGCTATACTATCATTCTTATGTTCTAGAATTGATGTTATAAGCTCATTCATTGTGATATGAAGTATCTATGAAAGTGCTTCTGTTCGAGAATTGATTTTTATAAGAACAGTGGTGATGGTGAGGAAATGAGGAGTGAGAATTTCATCTGATGTGATAATTTAGGAAGGGAGCTTTTTCCATTTCAGTTTCTGTCATGACTTTTGCTACATACATTATTCGTAGTTGTCTAAAAAAAGCACCAGTTATGGCTTGTCAACCATTTAAAGATGGAGTTTGGATCTTGGTAGTTTGAAAGTGCATTATTAGTTAATGTTATTTTGACTTTATTAATTAATGCAGATATTGGTGCAGGTTCTGCTTTGCCCCACCGTCATGGCACCGACCTTCGATGCTGAGTTTACGAAGGATGTGGATATTTTGAGCAGCTGGTTAATGTCCTACTGGTAGTTTCTGTTTGTATGTCGAGTCGTTGAAGTTTCACTAGTTTGTCGCTTGTTAGTTGTTTGTGTTGGTGTGTAATGTAAGTGCTACTTAAATTTTTATGTACCATGTATTAATTACGAATGTAAAATCTTATCTGCTGTATTATGTTCTGACGTACCTTAAGTTGTAATTTTGGGAATCCTGTTGCTGTGCAAAGACTTTGTTTACTTGGATCAGGCTTGGTGTTGAATGAAGAAGTATTCCATTGTTTAGCTTGTTACTTTCTCATTATAATTGTAAAAGAGTAATTGTTGGAAGCATTTGCATTATATTCTTTGATTCATGAGAAATTGTTTTGATGCTTGTGATAGAATCACTATTTTAATTGCTGTTTCACTTATCATTCAAGAAAACTATGCTGCACATTTTTCACTTAATGATGCAGCAGCTCTCGCCGAGTCATTCCCACGCAAAGCCCGGTAGATGAAGATGATTCCTTCTCTGATTGCGACTGCCATACTTTGATAGCTAGAATGTTTTCCTGCATGGAAGGATGATTGATCGAATATGGAATAACTTCTCAGCAGCTATATTGTTCACACTGCACATAGTGTTGCTTCTGCTGCTGCTGAGAAAGGAGAATGATCGAATATGAAATGGATTTTGAATGGATTGAGAGTTAGTTGAGGAGAAAGAGATGAAAGGAACTCGATGAGCTCATCGAGCTCCGTCATCATGGCCAACACCACGGATGAGTAGAGATATAAAAATAGGCCGGGCCAAACGAATCGATCAATTAGCCGGATTATCGGCCCGTCCGGCCCGATGAACAGTGACAGGACCAGGCCGGCCCGATCTAATAGACAGGACGGGCCGATTAGGTTGGCCCGCCCGTCCGGTTACTGTTCATATTGATCGGTCAATATGGACCGTTGATCTGATCAAAATTGACCGTTGACCAGATCAAATTTTAATTAAAAAATATTTTTATATTACTAAAAATAAATTTTAAAAATAAAAAATATTTATTTTTTTATTTTATCTTAAAAATAATTTTTAATTTCTATTTTTTATATAAAATTAAAATATAAATCGGATAAATAGACCGGGCCGGGTTGTGAGAATTGAAACCGGGCCGGGCTGGCCCGGCCCGCCCGTTTTTGCACCTATACGGATGAGAGAAAATTTCTGAGGATTTTTTCTGTAACAACAAAAGAAGTGCTATGCTAGCACACATGGTTAAACTAAAATACACAAAAAAATATAAAAAAAAATATTTCAATCTTTACATAAAATTTATTTTTATTTAATCTTTAGTTACTAAATAAAAATAATTATATTTTTTTATTAATTTTATTGATATATCCAAATAATATAAGATTAAATTATTATTTTATTTTTATCTCCACTCAATAATTTATTTTTATTTAATCTTATTTTTATTTTTTTTACTTATTATTTCTATATCAAAACATACCATTATCGGATTCAAATTAATAACTCGTAAGAATCAAGTTGTCAAAAATAACAAAATCGACTACCTTATCATCTTCAAGCTGTTACGATTTTGTGCTATAGAAAGTTTTGAGTACCGTGACTTACGGGTCAATTTGAAATTGTTTAAAATAAAAAAAATTTATAAAAAAGATTTTATAAAATTTTTTTATAAAAATTTTTAGTAATAATTTTTTTTAAATTAAAATTATATATATAATATTTTAATAATATATTAATTTATTATTTTTTAAAGTAAAAATTATGGAAAGGTTTTAAATAAAAAATTGAGGAGGAGATGAAAAACTCATGATAAACAGTGCCAAAATAAACCCTTATAAAATGACCGTTGTTGAGTACCGTTTCAGCATGTCATGTTCAGCGTAACCATGTTTAAGTTTAGAGCACCGTTGTTGAAGATTAAACTATATATAAATGTTCAAATTGGGATCTAGATCTCTTGGTCCTTAAAGATAAGAAAAATGATTGAATTCATTAATTTCTTTTAATCGAGATTATTAATCAATATCTTGAGAAAAGTTTGTGGAAATTATGTAATTTGAGGAAATCAAGTAATTGTTCAATTTAGAGCATTGTTGTTCAAGATTAATTAGGGTGCAATTTGTTCGACTGTAAGGCATTTGTTTGTTCGAGATTAGAGTATTGGTTCAAATTGATGATAACCTGATTCAACTTTAGGGCATCGTTGTTCAAAATTATGGTATACTGCTCAGGCCAAGGGTGTGTTTATTCAACTTTAGGTGTATATAGTGCAACAGCAAGGACTAGCTAGTGTGATATTCACTTGGCAAATTCTCTTAGCAAACATATGCTTTGCTATTCATTTGATTCAAACAACTTAGCTAATGCAAGTTGGTATATTTTATACTATAGAGATAAGGTTTAATGTACGTACGCCTGGAATTAGCATATGAATTGATCAGTGGTATCTAATAAATAGTTACAAGTTATAAGGATATCTTTGTTTAATTTTAGGGTACTCCTGTTTAAGATTAGAGCATGGTGGTTTAATCTTAGGGCCTGTGGTTTAAAGGGGCAACTATAGTGCAGTAGTACCTTGAAAAGATCTGTTCCTTTTTCAAGAAGCTACTTGTTAATAGATAATCAAGCAGAACATGTCATAAAACAGCGGTAGCTCATACAGCACGTAGAAACACAAATTGAAAAGAACAGATGTTTAGAATAATATCAATGCGTTTGTGTTAATATTTGCAAGTATGCCGCAGCAGGATGAATTGTTTTGCTTTACTTATTACTATTTGCAATTTACAATCTTTAGGCTAAGAACCATGGAAAGCAGAATTAGGTTCACTAATAAACATGCTCAATATTGTTCAATTGATTCAACGAGTGTAATAAACACAATAATCAATGAGTCAGAAGGTTCACCTGTTGATGGCTGCTTATTTCGAACTTTTAAGTTCGAAAATAGGCACTACATAGTAGATTAAGCGTTTGGCTAGGTTGGCTTAAAGCCGTTTATAGCAGCTTTAAGAGTACCTATTTGATGCTCTTGATTAAAAGCGCACTACTTTTTCCGCATGTTATGAAAATGTCTCTTTTATCGTAGATAATTTACCGAAATTTCAATAATTTATATCCGTTCTCATTTCTTCTTTTACATGTTCGCTGGTGCTTCTTCTCCATTCTGTCTTGCCGGCGGTCTTTCTCTCCGATGATCTCTCCCTTCCTAATGCTGATCCTGCCAAGTTTTTTCTCCGATATCTTCTTCCACTGGCATTCATCGTATTGCTGTCAATTTGGCGTCGCTCGCGAGCGCGTCCGACGCAAATTCTAAATGGGTCAGACCAGAACCTTAATCGCTGCTGTTTCTTTAGAATTTATTTACCGACTCTCTAAATTCATTTATTTTCAAACTTATTTTTAATACAAAATAATTATAAATTTAAATATATTTAATAAAACTAAATATAAAAATTTAATTTAATAAAATATTTTAATTATTAATTTTATTTTTAAATTTATTGTTTAAAAAAATAAGTTTAATTCAAATAAACAATCTCTTATTTCTTTTCTCATACTATATACAGATTATTCCGTTTGTTAACTTCTTTAGCTCATTTACTATGCTGAAACTTTGTGTTTTACTACATTTTACCAAATTAGAATTTAGAGTTCTAAAATGCAAGTATTAGAAAAGTTTATAATAACAATTTAGTTATTATATTATTGGCATGTGGGTGTTTGTAATAAAGATTAAAGCTATGGCTGTTGCTGTGTAATATAAATTTTATGTGTAATTTGAAGTATACAATTTTTTGTTGTTGTTAGAGTAATATATTTTTGTTAAAGTAATGCAAGGTGGGTTATAAATTGCTACAATATGACTACGAATGTTATGTTAGTATTTGTACTTATAAAATATATATTAAAATTATTATAATATTTATTACTGTATTAGTTTTATAGAAATATTTGTTTGAAATTGCTAACATCTGACCGTATTATTATGTTCATTCTTTAATTATTACTTATAGGACCTAATATAAAAATTTTATATTTAATAGAGATTCAAAAGTATTATTTTAAATTAATTATTAATTTATAATAATATATTACTACAAGTTCGTAAATATTAGTTAACAAAATATTTATAAAGTTATTATGTTATAAAAAGTTTAGACTTAAAAAATTAAAAAAAATTGAAAAAATTGAAAAATATATTAATATATTAATTATTATTTATCTAATAATAATATTCAGTTATTATATATTTTATTCATAAATAAATACAAATTTAATTAAATATATTTTCAGCTTCAAAATTTAAATAGTAAAAATACTATAAAAATTTATTCAAATATTTTCAAATTGAAATCAATTTTCTAGCCAAAATCTTACAGCCGCTTAAAGAAATATACAACAAATTTAATCTAACTCTCAAATCTCGGCTTAGCCAAACGCGCCTATGTAATTCTGTAATAAGTTCATAGATGCGTACGGGTTTAATTCTTCAGTTTTCCGTTAAAATATAAAAACGAGGTAAAACAAAATATATATCAATTTCCGATTACTCGTAAAAATAAAGATATGATCTAGTAATGGATTGAGCAAAACAGAAGTAAAGTCAGATTTGAGATATGCTTGTCCCAAGCAAAATGCGTGTAGGAGACATCTTTGCTCGTCGTCGCGCCGCTCCTTCTGCTGTCCGTTCCTCCGAAATGCTATGCCGCGGAGTCAATTTCACCATATCCACAAAATTCCTCCCTGATTGTTGTCGTTGATCTGGAATTCGCACTGTGACTTGGATTGTTCTTGCGTTGTGGTTGGAATGATATATAGGGATTGAACTCTAGAATCATGCTCATGGAGAGATCTCACAGCTATCATGGCTGCGTTGCTGCCGTTCGTGTAGCTGAAAATCAGGAAACATAATGCCAAAAAAGAAAAAACGAGGAGATGCAAATTGAGATGGGTAGTCGCGATGAGGGAACGAGTGAAGCACAAAAACAGCAAAACTAGATAATCAATCAAAATTCTAGATTATACTTGTACATAAAATCGAGATCTAATCTTGATGAAATTTTTACCGAAGGGCAGAAAAAATTATGCATTTGACAAAGAGAGTGTTGTTCTCAAGTCTATGCACAATAAAAGTGGAGACTACACAAAGCTCAATTATACACAGAAGGAAACAATATTAAGAAATGAAAATCAAACCAGCTGGGAATTGCCTATTTATTAATCCTGAACTGCTAATTCCTGCAAATGCTCGATAAAAACTTGCAGGCTCACATCATCAGTAAATATAATCTCAGATCCATCCACAGTCTGTGTTTTTTGAGTCACAGAAGGGTTAAGTCTAGCGAGTAGAAACCTTGCTTGGCTCCCATGCTGATCACACTTGATGAGCTTCGGAACTGGAATTCTTTCAGCTATCAGTACCTCTGCGTCAATCTCAGGAGCCTCCAGAAGTTTCTTAAAATTCTCATGACTTGGATCCTTGTGGTATCCCAGCTTCCGCCAATGTGCTATGTTTGAGCCATAGTGAATCACCACATGAAAATAGGAATCAAAAAGCAAAATAACATCTGCAGAGACAGAGCTGATATCAAGTAAAACTGGCACTGGAGGCCCCTCATATGAGTACCGAAAAAGAGTGGGCTGTATCATAATCAATGACCCAACAACCCCTTCTCTGTTCAGCATCAAGCGAAAGAAAGCCGTTTCATCTGGAGTGGTATTGGAAACATCTATGAATTGGGATCTCCGCAGGTAATACATGAACTGTGGGTATAATGAGAAGCTAGATGAAAGCCTAAAGGTAGATGGGTCTTCAGGAACATAGTCACCAAACTTCGCTGTGAAACGGATCAACATCTTATCCAGCCACCTGACCACTTCTCTGACATGGTATGTCTCAGCTCGGTGGATTGCAAGCCTGGCCATGACAACACTTGCTGCTTCCTGATCAAATCCTGCAGAAATTTCAGGTGAGCGTGATGCAACCCATCTCCTTGCAGCAGTCGTCACTCTCACATGGCGCCCACCATTGCCATGCCGGTATCTTGTTATCAACTGAATAAAGAGAACCGGTGCTGCCTCATCATTCTGGTTGCTGCTTACCTGGAATATGAAAGCTATGGATGTGTTTTCAGTTAATGAGTTCAGCTTCCACAAGCAGGTACCACCTTGGCCTATTTCCTTCTCACTCACCAAACTGCTCTTTTTTGGGAGAGAGATACAAGGCCCAAGAGCTCCACATATCTGAACCTCCTTTGTAGTGATGATCTCAATTGTCGCATCAAAATTCATGTTGAGGTGGTCAGTGCAATCATGTTTAAATATGTGCCTTAAGCTCTTCCGGAACTGTTCTGACTCAAATGACTCTGTCAGCACCAAATATCCACCAGACGTCTCAATAGGAAATCTCATTTCAGAAGCACCAACTTGATCAAGAGAGCATGCAAAGAGATCAAGCACAATTGATCTCTCCCCTAGAATGTGGGCCATTTTCTTGTAAAAACTCTGAGCTTTGTCAGTAAAAAGGGTCTGTCCACTTGTAATGTCTCTATGGGTACGTATGGCCTTACTAAGGTCAGTCTCAGCAATCATGCCAGGACCAACTGTTGCAGGACCAGATGTGAAAATCATGACACGACCTCCAGAATAGGAGGAAAAGCCTTCTAAAAGGGCAATGGCTGCCGCAATGGCAGCACCAGTGGCTCTTTTAGGACGATGACCAGGAAATGCATTTGATGAGTCATATAATTCTTCAATCATGAAGGTCATGTTGAACTCGCATTCAGAAATTGGCAAGAGAAAACCTTGACTTTGCAGGGATTGGTATGTTCCCATTTTGCTAGGCCATATTTTTGGAATGCCTAGAAGCTCTTGTATCTGCAAAATTGAACTTCATTATCACCTAGAAGCTCATAAAGATGATATCAAGTATGAATCATCTAATAATAAAGAACAAATCTGCGAAAAATGAAGTTAAGTGCAAGCTGTCATGTCTTAGAGAATTCAACAGACTCCAGCTTCAGAATGAGTAATATACCTAGAAACAAGTTCATTTCTCTTGTAAAAATAGAAGCATAATGCAAAAGGCGTAAGCCAGTTAGCTATCTTTGACTACAAGAAAATTAATAAGAACCTCTTAGTATGCCTATATTAAGTTGTCAATTTAAGATACATTTAAGATTTCCAAGAATTGCTATTACTCACAAACATATCTTTTACATAGTAGATTTAGTAAACCTAGAAAAATTCCATTTTGGTTGCATGCTTATCACCTTCAAGGTACACTGTTATGTGCAAAATGTTTATAAACTCTTTAATAGATGGTGCTGAATCAAATACTTGATCCCACATGCACTCTTCACAAAAACAACTACTGAATTTGAGTTCCATCCATATAAATAGTCCATTAGTAGAATTTTTACCATAGCCTTCTTTCGATGATCTACCAATATGAAACTTCATGTCTTACTATGTTCTTTCTAATCAAACTTTAAATTCCTCTTCCAAAGATAGAAATCCATTTCATTCTATCACACTCCTGTTTGCAATATCATCATTACTTATACCTCACAACCCTGCAATCTTATAGTAAAACTAAGAATGAAGTCAAATGGTGCCTTACCTTTTGAGAAGATAGCTCACGATCTCCAGGAAGCACGACCATCCTGGAGCATTCACTGAACCCTAGATCATGCACCCACACCATTGCACCAAAAGAAACCAGTCCAACCAACACATTCTCAGGTAACTGCGCAACAGCATGCAACAGCTCATTCTTCAGTGCTCGCATCTCATCTTCTTGCACTGCTGTGCATACATCTACCACAAACACAATTGCGGGTGCCATAGCAGTTTCTGATACTGTTCCCATCTAGAAAAATCGCGAAGCCGCTGTAAATAATCAAAATCACCAACTGACTACCATGTAATTGATCACAAAGTTAAAATAAACCAGATCCTATAAAGTCCAAAGAAACACATTTATAATTAGGGAAGTGAGGTAGTTAAATTTGTGCAAGGACAAGACATAGATGAATTTTAATTCTCCAAAGCACCTCAGGATGGATGTAAAGCCAAGATTGTTACAAACCTGAAAACATTTAAATACAGCATAAAATACAAAGAACGAAACATTCAAAATGGAGCAAAAGCATAGAGACGATCGAAACTAAAAGAAAATAAAAAGAAATTCCCAATTTCCTAGTAACAAATTACGGAAACTGATCAACTCCCTAGTTGCTTAAGTAATTACCCGCGGTGGCGCTCCATCCAATCCCAAGATATATTCAACGGAGGCGTGTGTGGGGAACAGCTCCGCCGGTAATCCATCAGTACCACTAGGGTTTCTCAAGAAAGGATTTTTGGTGCCCTTACAGAACGGGCAGAACCATCTTGCGGACCGTTGATCGACGCGCGCGTACGGATTGAGAACTCCGCCGCAGGAAGAACAGTGCAGAGGCGGGTAATTCAACAGAGGGATTTCAGAGAGAGAAGGAGATAACGGTTTAGCGAGAACGCTTAGAGGGACAACGAGCTCGGCTGCTGCGGAGCGTGTGGAAGGCCACGAATGCCATGGCCACCGCAGGCCTTCTGATGCTTCGAGTTCGGTGAAATCCATCACGAGTACGGTAAATGCGCTCTCCACGCAGTTGGTTTTGCCTTGGGCGCTTGGTTAGTTCCTTGCTTGAGAGTGAGGGTTCTGAGTTTATTAATAACAATTAATAATGGTTGTCTGAGATTATTATATTTTAAACAGAAAATTTTATGTTATAAATTTATAAATTTTATAATTATTATTTTTATAACTAAAATTTAATTATTAAAAGAAATTTTAAAATATTTTACTTTTAAATTTTTTTTATCTTAATCATTTTAAACAGTCTCTTAGTTGATGCAGCAATGCTACTACATACATATGTGTTTTTACAAATTGAACAACTTTATGCCAAGTAAATATAATGAAAACTTTATTGTCCATATAACAACTTTTCTCATATTTTTGAGCTGGACATGTATTATACGACGTTTGTTGAAGTTCGAAACTAGAATCAAGATCTGGATTGGAATTGTAACAATTGGCGAAGGATCGAAATTTGAAAAAAAAGAAAGAAAGAGAGAAATGAAATAGAAATAAGCATATACTGCACGAGAATATAGATATCGTTGGGTTAAAAGTGAATAAATTAGTTCCACATTGAATAAAGATAAGATGAGAAGAGGGTCAATATACTAGAGAGTTTCATAATCTATTGACTTAAGCTTTTGAGTTGGATTGAACTTTCTAATGTATGGACCGGACCTTTCAAGTGTTTTATTTTGGTTAACTCTTTCGGTATTGTATCTCTCAAACAGTAGTATCAGAGCCGATTGTTTGACAGTGAGTCCGATGCATGTAGATATGAGTAAAAATTCGGAGCAAGTTAGGTTCTGAAAGCTAACTCTTGGTGTGCAGTGACGGTGCTCGAGTCCAAGTGGCTGAGATTTTGAGCGATCGACGTAGTTGATGCACGATAGGGTGCTCAGATGAGAAAAAAATATAGATGACTCACTCTTGAGAGGGAGATTGTTGGATTAAAAGTGAGTAGATTATTCCCACATTAAATAAAGATAAGATGAGAAGATGATTAATATAATAGAGAGTTCCATAACCTATTGGCTTAAATTTTTGGATTGTTGAATTTTTTAATATATGGACCGAATCCTTCAAGTATCTTATTTTGATTAACTCCTCCAATATTGTATCTTCCCAACAGATATTAATGGATTGTTTAATCAATTAATTAATTAATTATCGTTGATATAATGGTTAATTTCTTTATTATTTTTTGTTTAGAGAAACTCAAATGATCAATTAATTTGAGATAAATAAAGTGAGAAAATATATCAATATGGAGACAAAATCGGTTCGTGTGTTCTATTTACTACTGCTAGCATTTTTTCTTCTTTCTACGTTTCTTCTTCTTTCTTTTAATTGTTGATACTGATTCTTCTTCTTCTTTCTTTTTTTTTCCTTTTCCGGCGACTTTTGGTGCTACTCAAATTCTTCTCTTCTTCTTCTTTTCTACTTTTTTTAATTTTTTTTATTATTTGTAATATCTAAGTTATAATCGACACTATTCAAATCTTGCATTACGAATACCATTGGTTCGGATTGGTTGATTTTGACCAATCTTGACCAATTGATTATAGAATTGGTTAAGTCGATTACCAGCTGAACCAGCTGATTGCGACATAATGGGACGATCTAGATCAGGATCTGCCTCTTTGCAAACTAACATTATCTATGTAAAAACCGTTGAAGTTGATTATTCTATTATTAATTAAATTTTATTAGTTTTTATTCTGTTTTGATCCATCGGTCGTTTAATAAAATGGATAATGTAGAAAGCATAATGCTTAACATCAGCGGTTTAAAATTTGGATTTGGAGCTTGGATTTCCAACCCAAACTATAGAAACATTTTCATTGCAGTAATGAAAGATAAAGAAAAATTTACTGAGCTTACGATAAGTAAGGCCATAAGTTTTTTATCATGGCAAATTTAGCAATCACCAGTTATAGATGCCATTTAGCAATGGTTATATATACTTATCACTATTTTATTTTTTGATAAATCTTCGCATATTTTTTTAAATAAAAAATATAGATAAAATTTACACTATAAATAAATATTTTTATTATTATTTATATATATGAAATAAAATCATCTTTCAAAATTTCAATATAAATCTTTTGAAAAACTTTTTTAGTTTAAACAATCTCAAACAAATGTTCCCATAATCACATATGATGTTATTTGAGAGTGCTTAAAATAATTTTTTTTTAAAAAAAGGAACTTATTTAAAAGTTTTCGAGAAGTGACTTTGACTTTTTATGTTAGTTCATAAAAAAATATAAATTATATATAAAAAAAGTTAATGACGTATAATTCACCTATACTATTTTAAATTAAAAATAATTTTAGAATACAGTAGAAGATTTATTTGGAATGATAAATTGAAATGAAATGAAAAAATTTGCTGAAGGATCCCTACTTCTAGTGGTGTAAATAAAATGGACAGAATTACATCTTGGCTGGTACCATCAACTACATGTAACTGTTGCTTTCTTCATTCACCCCTCGTCAATAATAAAAAAGAACAAAGTGAAGAAGAGCAATAGTAGTATTACAGCAAAATCTATAGGGAGAGACCATCAGAGTCCTCATCCTCATCAAGTGATTGTACATAGATGAAGTAGAGAGCCCAGATGGTACCAAACACTCCGAGCAGAATCCAACCAAGAATGTTGTTGCTGATGCCCAATGTCAATCCTGTCCCTTCAGTGCTCATCCTCTCGTCCACAAGTGCCATTGCTGGACAGGCAGTGCTGCCCACAACAGCTGCGGCCGCAAGCAGCGATGTGCCAATGTTGAAGTGTGCATTGCTTGATTCTGCAGGCTGCTTCTCTGAGCTGCATTTCAATCTACCTCCTCTAACCCTCATCTGTGGCAAGCCTATCAATAAGATGTTCATATTACGGAGAAAAAGTTGTTAGTCATGAAATAGAGAATTAATTCATAGATGCTCATCTTTAGTATTGATTTCTAGCATACAGAAAACTGTAGTTAAACAAAGTCAGAATAATCCTTCACAATATTACAACTCCAAATGGATTGGATAGTTGGAAGTTGATAACTCACCCAAGATAGGGGATGATGAGTCGCTGATCTTGTGCTTGCCTAAGAGGCTGGAAGCAAGTTCGCATGCTATGGTAGAAGGAGTTGTTGTAGTTGCCATTGTGATCTCTTCAAGCAAAGGAAGGAAGGAGAATTGGAACGACAGACCTGCTGCTTAGAGTCCCACCAGTTGATATTGGAACGGGCTGATGGAAATGCATGTGACTTGGTGAATAAGAGTAATTTGTTCTGGATATCTCCTATGGACGTGTGGCCGTCACTGTTGACACAAATCTAAATTCAGGAGTAGATGGCTAACCTCACAAGTCTAATCTTGATAAGACCAATGGGTGCATCCCACGCGTAAATGCGTTATGTATATTCCTTGATTTGTAGGGAGGTAAGTTGTAGAGTTCGATTGCCATGTAGTTTCCCTTGTGAATTAACAAGAAGCTCTTCTTTTTCTGATCACTCGTTGTTGTACTTGTACCATCAGTGGCAAATGCAGTTTCACAATCTCATATTCAAGAAAAAGAGCACGTCCATCAGCTGAAAAGTGATTTTAATGATTGAGAACTCTAATCATCACTACTTCTTAAGGAAACTTTCTTTTTTGATATTGAACTATAGTATATCTTTTGCATTCACTCATCGTAAGACGTTAGAATGTCAGCTACTTGTATGTCGGGTTTACAAAACAGAAGGAGTGTAGGAGTTGTGTTTGAGTGGGATGTAAATATCAAACTACGGCTTGTGAGGTTAGCAATCTATTCTTGAATTCGGTCTATCAATAAGCACATTTTTTCTTAGATAAGGATGCAAATGGGGCAAATAGGCCTCGAATGAGCCTACACTGAAGTTTGGTTTTGGGCTTTCTCTTCTGCCCGATATAGGCCATTTGTTATTTGACAACGACGGAGCTGTGGGTAAACATCTGGCCCTTTATATATGCAGTTTTCATTTTATATGTTTTCACAAGTTCATGTCAACTAAATATATAATAAACTTTATGATTGTATAACTTTGCGTACACTATAATGTTATAATTACTTGATGTAACAAATATTCGTATAGATGTGAAACGCATGAGCTAAATTGAATTAACTACAGTTTATTGAGGATGTTAGACATAATAAAAATAAAAATAAAAAAGAAAAGAAAGGAAAAGAATAAAGGTAGCTAATTAGCTTTATCTTTTCGTAGTATCATATTCATATTCTTTCCGTTAATCTCTGTCTATATGATCATGAACCAGTTATGAACTACACTACTAGATAATAGCTTCAATTATTGGTAGATATATATCAATCAATTTTTTAAGAAACTAAAAAACTCAACTAGATTTGGATTTTCAGTAGAGTACAATTGAGGCGCTTTAAATAAACAAGAGTATCCGACAAATTGAAAAATACTTATGAGTCATGACTTCAAATTTCAATTTAGCTCAGCTTTGAGATACATTGGAGTCGTAAGAACGGTAAAAGAGTTTACTGTAAAATATCTTCGGTTAACATTCCGCGTGCTTTATATTTAATTCAATGAAGATATTGTCGTACCGGTTTCAGCGAATCATTTGTCACATATTGTGGACATGGACATTTGATTTTTAGTCTTGGTTTAGTAACTTGCTCAATAGATAGAATTACGATCACGTTGAATCATTTTGATAGGCAATGCATATTTTGTGATAATATTTTAAATATTAAATAAATTCATATGCTATTTATAAAAAATATGATATTTGAAATCGCAAGGTAGGTGTTCAAAAATAATATTTCCGATGCCTTATATTTAACTCCGTGAAAATGCTACCTTATTGGCCTTTGAATTGATATTAAATACAAATAAAATACAATTAAATCTAAAATAATTTATGTTGCCGTTCTAAATCACAAATTCACATATTTATGTGTCAATTCAAAATTTGACTTGATAAAATTAATCTTTATTAAAATCAACCAATAAAACTGGAAGCATTTACTATCATCATCATCCGTTGTAATATTGAGCAAGAAATTAAATAACAACTTACTTTAAAAGCGCTCATTAAAATTTATTTAAAGGGTAGCTCATTAAAAATTTATTACGTTCTCAAAAATAAACTAGTAATCTATTTCATTAAATAAATAAGGCTAACAAACGTTTATTAATTTATTTAATATACTTTGTAAAAAGTCTATATAAAGTACTTCCTCGTTAGAATTTAACAATAACAAAAAACTATCATTCTACAAATTACGAAAAGCTTGAAAAATATTTATAATAAGATGAATGCATACATCATTGTGGTCTTACTTTTTTGACGTCAATGCCTTTGCTATATACTAAGTCGAGGGGTCATGTGTGGGCTTGCAATTGTTATGAAACCTTGCAAAATTACTCCACCTCCAATTTATTGGCCTCCTATCTTTTTGGGTAGTACAAAAGGAAGATCGATGGACCCGTTATCTTTGCAAAGATTTACTGAAAGTCGAGTCGACGACCGTTGTCTTAAAGCAAGTATTTGACATTGCTTCATCGAATCGCCTCTGTCCATTCCTTCCATTAAAAGAGCTTTTTGTTCGACGGAAAAAAGACGGCATTTTGCGACATTTTCTAGTCTCAGCCCATCTTCTTATTAGATCACACATATTGTATTATATAGAATGTGCGTATGTAAAAATAAAGCAATATTGTAAACTCTATACGGTTAAATATTTTAAAGGATAATCTATTTTGTGCGATGGGAATCGTGTCTTTCTAACTATTTTTACGTGTACTGCAAAATAGAAAAATACAATATTGTGTTATGCGATAAAATATGTGAAATGCTCCGCGTAAATACTCATGTGTCATCATAATACGGAGTTTATCCCTATAAAAACTATATATTTAAATAACAAAATGATCGTTGCGTTATTGCTTTTCAAAATTTAACATGTTCAAAAGAGTTTCAGTTAATGCTTAGCATGCATCTCAATAATTCACAATTGTGGACATAGACATGTAATTTTAATCATAGTCTAGTAACGAGCTCAACGGTTAGAAATTACGATCACGTTGAACCATTTACTTAGCAACGTATATTATGAACTAGCATTGTAAATATTAAACATGAAATGATTTTTATGTGGTAATGATAAAAAATATGCTGTTTGAGATCGTAATTCAGAAAATAATAACTTCGCATTCCTTATATTTAATTCCGTGAAGGTATCACCGTAGTGGATTTTGAAATAGATATTCAATACTAAAATCAACATCGAATCCTCTAAAATAATTTCTGTTGCACGTCGTGAACCTCACATTACGCAATTTTGCACTATCAGTAATAATTTAGTATGAAAATATTTAACTTTTAATGAAATCGGCCAATAACACCAGCAGCTTTTATTACAATCCATTACGCGTCTATTTTAAATAATGGATAACAAATTCGTATCTCATTTTTTAGGTAATGATGATGTCATATATTACCTGAATTTTTATTGAACACTAACATTTGATACGCATTACCTTTTGAAACAACCATCTATTTCGTCAATAATGTTAAGTTATAAAGATTTATTACGTTATCGAAGAGAAACTAATAACTATCTATTTGAATAAACAAATTTGTTAAATTTTGTAAATTTATTTACAATGCGTTAAAGTCCATTCAAAGTAATTTTGCGTTAAATTTTAACAGATAGAAAGACTTATCATTATGCAGACTAGTCCGAAGATTTGAAAAAATTATCAGAAAAGTTAATACATATATCAATTCGGTCGTACTTTTGATATCAACCTCTTTGTTATATACGAAGCAGAATTTGTTTGGATTCGCACTGTTATAAAACCTTACAAAATTATTCAATCTCCAATTCATTTGCTTCCAATATTTTACGGTTGTAAAAAAATAAGAGCGGTGGATCAGTTATGTTGTAAAGATTTTCAGAAAGTCGACAGCCGTGGACTTAAACAAGTATATGATATAGTTTTCGCGAATCATTTATCTCTTCCTTTCACGTAAAGAGCTTTCGTTCGACGGAAGTTAGAGCTATAACATTTTCTACTCTCAGTCAATTACCTAATTAGGTTGCATATGCTGTAATGAATAAAATACGCATATATATAAATAAAGAACCGTCGTAAACTCTATTTGGTCAAATTCTTTAAATGAAAAATTTATTTTGGCATCGAAATCGTATCTTTCTAATTCTATTACGTAAATTGCAAAACCAAAAAATAATCGCAATATTGTCTTTGACGACAAAATATCAAAAAATATCTAATTAAATTATTTTCGAATCATTTTTTAGGATCATACCAACTTATAACTACGAAATATCCACTTAAGGCTTGTGCATTTAAATAACAAAATTAAATTTTGTTATAATATTTTATATTTATCATTTAAAAAAGAGATTGAGTTAATATTCTGCGTGCTTTTCAATTACTCACATTGAAATATTGTGGACATGGACATTTGATTTTTAGTCTTGGTTTAGTAACTTGCTCAACGATCAGGAGAGACGATCACGTTGAACCGTTTGATAGGCAATGCATATTGTGCGTTAATATTTTAAATATTAAATACATTCATATGCTATTTACAAGAAGTACGATATTTGAAATCGCAAGGTAGGTGTTCAAAAATTAATATTTCCGAGTGCCTTATATATAACTCCGTGAAAATGCTACCTTATTGGCCTTTGAGATTGATATTAAATACTCGAAATAAATACAATTCGTCGAAAATAATTTATGTTGCACGTTACGAATCACAAATTCACATATTTATGTCAGCAATCAAAATTTGACTTGATAAAATTAATCTTTATTAAAATCAACCAATAAAACTGGAAGCATTTACTATCAGTCATCATCCGTGTGTAATATTGAGCAAGAAATTTCTGTCAACTTACTTTAAAAGCGCTCATTAAAATTTATTTAAAGGGTAGCTCATTAAAATTTATTACGTTCTCAAAAATAAACTAGTAACTGTCTATTTCATTAAATAAGGCTAACAAACGTTTATTAATTTATTTAATATACTGTAAAGTCTATATAAAGTACTTCCTCGTTAGAATTTAACAATAACAAAAAACTATCATTCTACAAATTAGTCAGAAAGCTTGAAAAATATTTATAATAAGATGAATGCATACATCGCTGTGGTCTTACTTTTGACGTCAATGCCTTTGCTATATACTAAGTCAGAGGCTGCGTGGGCTTGCACTGTTATGAAACCTTGCAAAATTACTCCACCTCCAATTTATTGGCCTCCTATCTTTTTGGGTAGTACAAAAGGAAGATCGGTGGACCCGTTATGCTGCAAAGATTTACAGAAAGTCGACGACCGTTGTCTTAAGCAAGTATTTGACATTGCTTCATCGAATCGTCTGTCCATTCCTTCCATTAAAAGAGCTTTTTGTTCGACGGAAAAGACGGCTGCGACATTTTCTAGTCTCAGCCCATCTTCTTATTAGATCACACATATTGTATTATATAGAATGTGCGTATGTAAAAATAAAGCAATATTGTAAACTCTATACGGTTAAATATTTTAAAGGATAATCTATTTTGTGCGATGGGAATCGTGTCTTTCTAACTATTTTTACGTGTACTGCAAAATAGAAAAATACAATATTGTGTTATGCGATAAAATATGTGAAATGCTCCGCGTAAATACTCATGTGTCATCATAATACGGAGTTTATCCCTATAAAAACTATATATTTAAATAACAAAATGATCGTTGCGTTATTGCTTTTCAAAATTTAACATGTTCAAAAGAGTTTCAGTTAATGCTTAGCATGCATCTCAATAATTCACAATTGTGGACATAGACATGTAATTTTAATCATAGTCTAGTAACGAGCTCAACGGTTAGAAATTACGATCACGTTGAACCATTTACTTAGCAACGTATATTATGAACTAGCATTGTAAATATTAAACATGAAATGATTTTTATGTGGTAATGATAAAAAATATGCTGTTTGAGATCGTAATTCAGAAAATAATAACTTCGCATTCCTTATATTTAATTCCGTGAAGGTATCACCGTAGTGGATTTTGAAATAGATATTCAATACTAAAATCAACATCGAATCCTCTAAAATAATTTCTGTTGCACGTCGTGAACCTCACATTACGCAATTTTGCACTATCAGTAATAATTTAGTATGAAAATATTTAACTTTTAATGAAATCGGCCAATAACACCAGCAGCTTTTATTACAATCCATTACGCGTCTATTTTAAATAATGGATAACAAATTCGTATCTCATTTTTTAGGTAATGATGATGTCATATATTACCTGAATTTTTATTGAACACTAACATTTGATACGCATTACCTTTTGAAACAACCATCTATTTCGTCAATAATGTTAAGTTATAAAGATTTATTACGTTATCGAAGAGAAACTAATAACTATCTATTTGAATAAACAAATTTGTTAAATTTTGTAAATTTATTTACAATGCGTTAAAGTCCATTCAAAGTAATTTTGCGTTAAATTTTAACAGATAGAAAGACTTATCATTATGCAGACTAGTCCGAAGATTTGAAAAAATTATCAGAAAAGTTAATACATATATCAATTCGGTCGTACTTTTGATATCAACCTCTTTGTTATATACGAAGCAGAATTTGTTTGGATTCGCATTAGGTTTATAAAAACTTAAAAAATTATTCAATCTCCAATTCATTTGCTTCCAATATTTTACGGTTGTAAAAAAATAAGAGCGGTGGATCAGTTATGTTGTAAAGATTTTCAGAAAGTCGACAGCCGTGGACTTAAACAAGTATATGATATAGTTTTCGCGAATCATTTATCTCTTCCTTTCACGTAAAGAGCTTTCGTTCGACGGAAGTTAGAGCTATAACATTTTCTACTCTCAGTCAATTACCTAATTAGGTTGCATATGCTGTAATGAATAAAATACGCATATATATAAATAAAGAACCGTCGTAAACTCTATTTGGTCAAATTCTTTAAATGAAAAATTTATTTTGGCATCGAAATCGTATCTTTCTAATTCTATTACGTAAATTGCAAAACCAAAAAATAATCGCAATATTGTCTTTGACGACAAAATATCAAAAAATATCTAATTAAATTATTTTCGAATCATTTTTTAGGATCATACCAACTTATAACTACGAAATATCCACTTAAGGCTTGTGCATTTAAATAACAAAATTAAATTTTGTTATAATATTTTATATTTATCATTTAAAAAAGAGATTGAGTTAATATTCTGCGTGCTTTTCAATTACTCACATTGAAATATTGTGGACATGGACATTTGATTTTTAGTCTTGGTTTAGTAACTTGCTCAACGATCAGGAGAGACGATCACGTTGAACCGTTTGATAGGCAATGCATATTGTGCGTTAATATTTTAAATATTAAATACATTCATATGCTATTTACAAGAAGTACGATATTTGAAATCGCAAGGTAGGTGTTCAAAAATTAATATTTCCGAGTGCCTTATATATAACTCCGTGAAAATGCTACCTTATTGGCCTTTGAGATTGATATTAAATACTCGAAATAAATACAATTCGTCGAAAATAATTTATGTTGCACGTTACGAATCACAAATTCACATATTTATGTCAGCAATCAAAATTTGACTTGATAAAATTAATCTTTATTAAAATCAACCAATAAAAAATGAAGCATTTACTATCATCATCATCCGTAATAATATATTGAGCAAGAAATTTCAGTCAACTTACTTTAAAAGCGCTCATTAAAATTTATTTAAAGGGTAGCTCATTAAAATTTATTACATGCTCAAAGACACACTAGTAACTATCTATTCATTCAATAAAGTTAACAAATGTTTATTAATTTATTTAATATACTGTAAAGTCTATATAAAGTACTTCCTCGTTAGAATTTAACAATAACAAAAAAACTATCATTCTACAAATTAGTCGAAAAGCTTGAAAAATATTTATAATAAAATGAATGCATACATCATTGTGGTCTTACTTTTGACGCGTCAATGCCTTTGCTATATACTAAGTCGAGGTCAAATGAAACGTGGGCTTGCATGTTATGAAACCTTGCAAAATTACTCCACCTCCAATTTATTAGCCTCTTATTTGTTTAGGTAATACAAAAGAAAAATCGGTGGACCCATTATACTATAAAGATTTACAGAAAGTCGACGACCGTTGTCTTAAACTAGCAGTTGACATTGCTTCATCAATCGTCTTTTCATTCCTTCCATTAAAAAGAGCTTTTTTTACGACGAAAAACGGCTTGACATTTTCTAGTCTCAGCCGATCTTCTTAATAGATCACACATATTGTAATATATAAAATGTGCGTATATAAAAATAGAGCGATATTGCAAACTCTTACGGTTAAATATTTTAAAGGTTAATCTATTTTGGGCGATATCGTGTGTTTCTAACTACTACTTTCTTCTGTATTGCAAAATGGAAAAAAATACAATGTCGTGTTATGCGATAAAATATGTGAAATGCTCCGCGTAAACTACATACAACTCATGTGTCATCATAATACATAATTTATACCTATAAAAACTATATATTTAAATAACAAAATGATCGTTTGTTATTGCTTTTCAAATTTTAACATATTCAAAAGAGTTTGAGTTAATGTTTAGCATGCATCTCAATAATTCACAATAAAATATTGTGGACATGGACATGTAATTTTAATCATGGTCTAGTAACTTACTCAACGGTTAGAAATTACGATCACGTTGAACCATTTACTTAGCAACGTATATTATGCATTAACATTGTAAATATTAAACATGAATTGGTTTTTATGTGGTAATGATAAAAAAAATATGCTTGTTTGAGATCGTAATTCAAAAAATAATAAACTTTCAAAACAATTCCTTATATTTAATTCCGTGAAGGTATCACCAATAGTGGATTTTGAAATAGATATTTCAAATACTAAAATCAACATCGAATCTTTAAAATAATTTTTTTGCATTTATTTTAAATCGTGAACCTCACATTACGCAATTTTGCACTATCAAGTAATAATTTAGTATGAAAATATTTAACTTTTAATGAAATCGCCAATAACAAATAACCATTTTTTTTATTACAATCCATTACGCGTCTATTTTAAATACTAGATAACAAATTCGTATCTCATTTCTTAGGTAATGATGATGTCATATATTACCTGAATTTTTATCGAACACTAATATTTGATACGCATTACCTTTTGAAACAACCATCTATTTCATTAATAATGTTAAGTTATAAAAATTTATTACGTTATCAAAGAGAAACTAATAACTATCTATTTCAATAAACAAAGTTGTTACATTTTGTAAATTTATTTACAATGCGTTAAAGTCCATTCAAAGTACTTTTTCGTTAAAATTTAACAAATAGAAAAACTTATCATTCTGCAGATTAGTCCAAAGATTTGAAAAAATTATCAAAAAGTTAATTCATATATCACTTTGTTCTTTCTTTTGATATCAACCTCTTTGTTATATACGAAGCAGAGTTTGTTTGGATTCGCACTGTTATTAAACCTTACAAAATTATTCAATCTCACTAATTTATTTGCTTCCTATGTTTTACGGTTGTACAAAAATAAGAGCGGTGGATCAGTTATGATGTAAAGATTTTCAGAAAATCGACAGCCGTTGTTTTAAACAAGTATATGATATAGTTTTCGCAAATCATTTATCTCTTCCTTTCACGTAAAGAGCTTTAATGCAACACAAGTTAGAGTTGTAACATTTTCTACTCTCAGTCCATTACCTAATTAGGTTGCATATGCTGTAATGAATAAAATACGCATATATATAAATAAAGAACCGTCGTAAAACTCTATTTGGTCAAATTCTTTAAATGAAAAATTTATTTTGGCATCGAAATCGTATCTTTCTAATTCTATTACGTAAATTGCAAAACCAAAAAATAATCGCAATATTGTCTTTGACGACAAAATATCAAAAAATATCTAATTAAATTATTTTGAATCATTATTAATGGAATGAAAATTTAAATCCATTAGAAATAACAACTAAATTTTTTTGAGAATTTAAGAAATAAAATAAGAAAAAAGTTATTTTTATAAGTTTGTATGACTGTCGCGTTTGGTTTAGCTTTTCAACTTTTCCCCATTTTACGTTTTTCAATACATATTTTATAAGTATATAAAAAATTTATTTAAAAGTTTAGAAAGTGTAGAAAAATTCTATGCAGCGAGATCTTTTTATTGTATATTTTTATTATTTTTTTGAAAGTAAAAAAAATAGAACTTGTTTCTCAAAAAAGATAAAAATACCCTCCATCTCAGAAAAGCTTCATTTCATAAGCACTCCCAAATGCCCCCTGAATGAGTAGAATGAAAATGAGAATTGAAAAAGTTGTATGAAAAATGAATGAGAATGTAATTTATTTATAGGTGAAAAGTTGAACTTAAAAAAATAAACGTTTCAGATAGCAGCCAATGGTCATGCTAACGTCAACATGATAGTGTTATTTTATTGACCTAGTCAATGGTCAACTTTGACAAAATCAAAATCAATATTGACCGATCAACGGAACAGTACTGGGCGGGCATATTCGGTCCGTCCTGCCTGTAGGACCGGGCCGACCCGGTCCTATCACTGTTCATCAGGCCGGACGAGCCTAAGCCCGGATCATATTTGCAACTCTGATTGTAACATCATTCTAACTTTTTAAATATTTAACCGCCTTTTTGGTGGGCTTTTTTTTTTCGTGGAAGTGGACTAAAATCACATGGTAAGTCTATGCGGAGGTATAGACATAATCGTTTTTTATCTTTATATAATGTTAAGAGTTCTTTGTAATCCTATTCCAGCAGCCATTTAGAAAAAAACTAAGCAGAAGATAATTATTGTTGTCCAAATTGTCGATGAGTCAAATGAAAATTGAGTTGACATCCAATTAAGCTAAAATTTGATCAGTATATTTTTGGTGAATAGATCTTCAATCTGAATGGTAGATATCGCATTTATAATTCTCTACACATAAATTTGTACGTATTTGTACAGCTACCAATTTTGATAAGATTTTTTTAATTTTTTTAATAATTTGTAAAAATTATTGAATATTGAGATAGATTGTTTTATGCTTCTAGTTTTACTTACAGAAAATTTGTGTATTTTCATAGTTACCGTAATTTTTATTAGAGATTTTGTAGTTACCGTAATTTTTATTTCTCGTGTTAAGAAGGCTTATTACATAAACTGTTTTAGTTGATGTGCTTGCAATTTTAATAATTTTTATGCCTTGAGTATTTGTCAAAAGATTACTCTATTTGATGGTTTCTTACTAGATTCATACAAGAGGGATAAATTTTTATTTTCGCTGCATGCTCTACATATTGTGTTAAATATTGATAGAAATCATTTTTTCCCATCATATTACAGAGCCTCGATTTTAGTTGATTTACAAATTGTGGTTAACAATGGAAGATAATACAAATAGAATAATTAATTTGAATGATTCAAATCACCATCTATGAAAATAAAAGATGCATGATTTATTATATATGAAAAATTATTATTTATCAGTATTTAGTAAAAAAAAGTCTGCAAATAAAACTGATGCTGAATGAAATTTAATTCATTGGCAAATATGTGATTTTATTAGACCTAGGGAAGATGATAATGCTTTGAACCATATTAGTAATGAAAAAAAGCAAGCACTTTAAAAGTTTGAGCAATTGTATGTTAAAAAAATTAAAAATATAAGCTATTTTTTATTAAGCAAAAGATAAATTTGAAATATCATGATGAACACCTACCACAGACACTTGAATACATTTCAAGTTATTATTAATCAGTTGGTTTGTATGAATATCAAGTTTTATGATGAAGTGCATGGATTATGACTTCTTAGTATATTGCCGGATTCGTTGAAGATGTTTAGAACGTGTTTGTTTAACTCAGTTCTAAATGGTGCCATTACTATAGATTTAATCAAGGACAGTGTCCTGAATAAGGAGATGAGAACAAAAGTCATAGGTTTTCTGTTCGCATCAGAAATCTTAAGTACATAAAGAAGAACGAGGAGTAAAATCAGAGTTCCGAAGAACAGAGATAGAATAAAAATCAAAATTCAACAAATTTACTGATATTGAGAATCATCACTGTGGTCTAAATGGGTATATAAAGAAATACGATCGTAAGCTGAAGAAGGACAACAAAAAGAGTAAGTAAACAAAAAATAATGATGGTAATGAGGTTGACAATGTTAATATTGATAAATATGACTTTCTAGTTTTGTATGATGATGATGTTATCAATTTTACTTATCATAAAATTAGTTGGGTGATTGAGAGTGCCACATCCATTCATGCTACATTTAGGAAGGATTATTTTGCATCCTACACACCTAAAGATTTTGGGAGTATTAGGATGAGTAGTGATAGTTTAGCTAAAGCCATTAGATTGAAATATGTGTGCTTGGAGACAAATAATGGTACCACTCTGAATCAAAAAAATATTAAGCATATTGCTGATCTTTATTTGAATTTGATCTCTACGTGCAACCTTGATGATGAGGGATTTTGCAACACTTTCAATGATGGTCAGTGAAAACTGAATAAAGGCTCTATGGTGGTGGCTAAAGCCAGAAAATATATATTTAGAAAATAGATATTCCAATTCCTCGATGTACTTATGGTTTAATTTATTTGAATCCAATTTCTCTAACGCATGTGCAAACACAGATTGGAGATGAAGTTCAAAATAATCAGTATGATACATGTGATATTGGTATGCCTACACAGGCTGAACTGAATGATAATATTGGCAGTCACCAATTTCATATGTCACAACAGAGATAACACTAGAGATTTCACTTAATAGGTCTATCAGAGATCGACAGCCTTCCAATCACTATTCTGTTAATAAGTATGTCATACTGACTAATGGAGGAGAGCTCGAATGTTATACAAAGGCCGTCAAAGATGAACACAAGAAAGAGTGATTTGAGATTATATGAGATGAGATTAAGTCGTTTTATGAGAATAATACCTTTGAGGCGATAAACTTATCAAAGAAAAAAAAAATTTAGAGAAAAAGTGGGTATACAGAATGGGCAAGAAGAGCACTCTTCCTAATTACGTTACAAAGCTAGTTAGTTATCAAATGATTCATACAAACGAAAGGTATTGATTTTGATGAAATTTTTCTCCTATTGTTAGAATGTCATATATTCATGTGGTTCTGGATTTAGTAACTAGTCTTGATTTAGAGATTGAGCAGGTGGATGTCAAGACTACTTTTCGGCATGGTGACTTAGATAAAGAAATTTATATGCAGCAACCACAAAGTTAGTAAGAGGAAAAGATGATTATGTGTGCAAACTGAACAAAAGTTTTTAAAACTAAACCAGCCACCGAGACAATGGTATAAAAAATTTAAGTCAATTATGAGAGAGCAAGGTTACCGAAAAATAACTTTCGATCACTATGTTTTTGTTTATAAAGTCTCTGATGATGATTTTGTTATATTATATCTTTATATTGATGACATGTTAATTTTTAATAGGAATGCTTCTAGAATTGACAGGTTGAGGAAGCAATGAGTAAGTCATTTGCTATGAAGTATTTAGGGTCAGCAAAATAAATTATTGATATTCGGATTGATCAAGATAGAGTAGCTAATAAATTGTCTATGTCACACAAGCAATTTATTCAAAAGGTGCTTGAAAGATTTAATATCGATCAAACCAAATATTTAATATTTTACAATTTTACGATTTTATATCAACAAAATAATCCTACTTGACATAAGATTTAGATCTTACTTTCAATCCGTAAATCTCGATCTTAATCCTAAAATCTTTAAGATTCTGATTTTACTTATGATCGTACAATTTCAACTTATAAAAAATTTTCATGAATCAGGTGAGCTCTTGAGGATTTTTTGCGAAGCTGGAATAGCTAGAGAAGATCCGTCGTTCGTTTGTACCATGTACGGTAGTATTTGGTTTATTCTGTAAGAAATTTGTTATAGGAGTAAAAGATTATTCTATACGATGGTGTTTTGAATTACTTTTTTCTCTTTATTTTAAAATGATAAAGGCATTGCATGACGACTAATTGTTGATCATATAAGGGATAAGTGTGCATTTCTAAAATAATGACAAAATATGTAAAAAGATTGTTATAATGAGCTAAATAAAATATAAAAAATTATTAATAATATAGTTTATCTAAGCCACAAATGAATATTGTTAGTTTATTACAATAAGATGAAATATAAACAAAATTATGTCTTAAGTTTTCAACACATTTAATAAGTAATGTCTAAAGTTTTAAAAGTATTAAACAATTTTATAAAAAAATTACCAATAAATCAGATTTTACGATCTTATTTAAAATCACGATTTTACAATTCCACACAAGTGAACGATCCTATATAAAATCCTGATTTTGATAACCTTGGTTAGCTCTACAAATCAGGCACCGAGTAGTGCTCGTTTACAGATAGTATGAAGCATGAGAAGAGTTTCATATGCTTCAATAGTATGAATTTGATATATGCAATGGTGTGCATGAGGCCAAACATAACTTATGCAGATTGTGTTATTAGCCTTTTTTTATCAAATCTAGGAGTGGAGCATTGCCATGCAGTGAAGTTGATTATGAGATATATACTAAGCACTACTAATTTGAGAATTACCTTTAGAGGTGGAAAACCAATACTTGTTGGCTACACTAATTTAGATATAGCAGGAGATGTTGATTTTTAAAAGTTCATTTTGGGTTATTTAATTACATTATAAGATGGAGCCGTATCTTGACAATCAAGACTGTAAAAATATATTGAACTTTCAACGATTATGGTATATTATAACAACTGAAGGTCGTAATGAGTTGTTGTGGATCAAAAAGTTTATTCAAAAACTCGGTTTCAAACAGCAGTGTTATGTGATATTTTGTGATAATCAAAACGCAATTCACCATGGTAAGAATCCTACCTTTCATACAAGATCAAAGAATATTGATGTGAGTTATCATTGGCTAAGTGATGCTCTCAATGACAACTTGTTTGAATTTGAGAAAATTCACACCGATCTCAATGGCTTTGATATGTTGACGAATACACTACCGAGAAAAAAATTTAAAGTTTGTCGTTTGATCATCAAGATAATGATTCCCTCCACATAGTCGGAAAGAAAAAGATTTTGGGCATGTTTTTCTTTATAGAGGTGGCCCAAAGTAAGCCCATGTGAAGAGGTAAGTAAGAATATAATCGTTCTTTCACCTTAAAATGAATTTTAAGGATTTTCTATAACCATATTCCAACAGCCATCTACAAAAAAAAGAGAGAGGAGAAGATAATCATTACTATCCAGATTGATCATAATGTGGAATAAAAGTTTATTTAATGTCCGATTGAGCTAAAATTTGGTCATCATATTCCCGGCGTATAGATCTTCAATCCAAGCGATGGAGATCATATTTGGAACTTTCTACGCATAGATTCGTGCGTATTTGTGAAGCTACGAGTTTTAGTAAGATCTCTCTAATTCTTTTTATGATTTGCCAATATTGTTGAATCTTGGATACAAAGTTGTATGCGTCTATTTTAGCTAGAGAGAACTTGCGTATTCATATTATTGTGATAATGAAAATTTATTGGTTGCCGTAGTTTTTACTTCTTGCATTGAGGAAGTTTTCTACATAAATTACTTATGCTGATGTGCTTACAATTGTGGTTATTTTCGTACCTCGAGTATTTGTCGAAGTATTGCTTTATTTTGTAGTTTTCTAGTAGATTCACACAAGAGAGTGATAAATTTTTATTTACGTTGCATGTTGTACATATTGTGTTAAATATTGGTAAAGATAGTTTTATCCCATCACTTTCAATATCTTATTAAAACCAACATTTTTCAATATTAAAATATTTTAGTTGTGATTTAGATGAGAAGTATACACTAATTATATTTTCTGAGTTGCTTGGATTTTATGAAACTATGCATTAATCTTCTTGTACTGATATCCCTCACATAATAATGATACTGAAAGAAAACATAGAAAAACTGTAGTTATAATTCTTTTTTTATTAATTATTTGCAAATGTCTCAGTTAGTTTAGGGTAGAAGCTTTTCTCACAGCTATCATGTGATCAAAATTTTCATATTCACAAAATTTAGATTGTCCCGCTTTGAGTACTTTATAGCTATGTTCTACACTACTCGTCTTTGAGGGTATTTTGTAGCATATATTTTGTTCGTCCCTATACTGAGGGCACTAAATTATCTTCTAACTGTTTATATATTTTTTGGGTAGGATAAGGATAAAAAAAGACTAGTTGTTATGATCCCTAACATAGAAATTATATGTTTCTCATAATTTTTCTTACTTGAGCATATCCCTTTCTTTTCAATTCCTGCACATCTTCACAACATGACTAGCATCGACACTTTTTCTAGTGACACCAATGCAAGTTCCCAATCCTTTAATAATGATGTTTTACCTGATGTTCTAGTCTAACACTTCTCTATCATTTTTCTAACAAAATTCAGATGTTTCTCGTACTTTTTCTTCTACTAATGATGTTATCCCACCCCTCTCTACGTCGCTCGGGTACCTTCTGAGGTTGTGGATGCTCTTGTCCTTCGCTACCTATACGTATAGTCCAATAGTATAATTAGGTCGAACCGAACCGAGCTAACCCGACTCTAGCACACGGGTCAGGTCAAAGCGATTCAACTCAAAAAAATAAAATCGATTTGATTTTGTAATCTAATTTTAAAATTTTTAATTATTATTTTTTAATAGTTTTATTCTATTTATTTGTCATATTTAATCAATCAGCAATTATTTTATCGACCGAGTCAAAAATCAAAAGTTGAGTTTTTGGTCAACGATTGAATTTGATAGTAGATCAGGCGTCAGGCCACTTGTCGGGCCAAAATGTTTGGTCCAATACTGTCCGTTTTCTAATCTCTATCTAAACCCACACATCTAATCGGAATCAACTCAAAAATTCATGTAAAAACTGGTTGATTGAAGCAGGAACTGCTCGATTTTTGTTGTTCCGGGGAAGTGAGATTAACCTTTAAACTTTCAGCCGACATACAATCCAAAATACGACCCCATTACATCCCCACTTACAATCTAGTTTCTATAGATGCTATATGTTTAAGGTGTATTTTTTTGGTTTTGAAAGTAAGTTTTTTTAAGTGAATTTTAAGCGTGAATTTTAAAAAATAATATTATTGAAACTAATGTATTTTTTTATATTAAAAAATGAATTGAAAATATTTTTTTAATAAAAAGTAAATTACAATGACTTTTTAGTGGAAGAAAAGTCATTTCCGTGTGCAAAAAGAACACACTCTTAAACCGTGTGAGCAGTTATGTGCCACATGATGGATTCCAGCAACCTGTACAGCTACGTGTAAGAACACCAGCAGATCCCACCTCTTTCCACAACAAGGACAGAAACACCCGAAACAATAACATATGAGACCTTTTGTGCAAACTCCAAAACCTCAAGTGGACCTATTAGCAAAATTTCGACCATGAAGAAAACAAACATCCCTCGTGCTGCACATCTGTTCTCGTTCATTTTGTTCTTCATCTCTCCAGAATCTCGAATCAAGAAAATTTTCAATTTTTCAAGAATTTTAGTTGTTTTTCTTTTGTTCAAGATCGATCGATGCCGGGATACGGAACGTTACCATCATCATCATCGTCGGCTGTGGTAGGTCCAGCGGCTGACAGATCACCGCCGCCGGCAGCACCGCCGTCGTGGACAAGCAGCGCCGGTGATCTATTCACTCTAGTGAAAGATCGTAGCCGTTCGACCTTCGTTTCGATGCGCCCATGGCGATCTTTCTTAAACCCTTTCTCTTTATCTCGCCCTCAAAGCTATAGCGATACCGTGGCTCGTGCTCGAAGAAATCTCTCCCATTATAGAGTTAATTATGCTTTGGTGGTTTTGATTATTATGTTTCTAAGCTTGTTGTGGGAATGGAAAGCTATGCTTGTGTTCTTAGCGGTGTTTGTTTTGTGGTTGTTCTTTTATTTTTCAAGAGATAGTCCTATGGAGGTGTGCGGGAGACGGATTGATGATAGGATAGTGTTGGGTTTGTTGTCTGTGGTTACGATTGTTGCGCTCGTGCTGACACATGTTGGATTGCATGTGTTGATTTCGTTGATTGTGGGGCTGGTGTTGGTTGTGTTACATGCTGCATTAAGGATTACAGAAGATCAGTACCTGGATGAGAGGGAGTCTGCGGCGGATGGTGGACTTCTGTCTGTTGTGGGAAGCCCTCCGGCAGCTAGATGGAACCATGATGACTTGGTGTGAGCTTTGTGTGATGAAGTGGTGGGTGGTTGAGGTGGTTTTCTTTGGTTAGGAGACTTAGAACTGGAAGCATGTTTCCGAGACTTGGGACTGAAATTGGTTTGGCTTTTCGCAAGGTATGGAATGTTATGTTTGGTCGCGGGATGGGTCTCGGTTCATACATGTTAAGGAGGAGGTGGGTGCGCTTGTGCATGCGCGTTTGAAGAAGAAATCATACAGCAGGTGTTCTCGGAGTGAGTTCATTCACTGTGTTTGATTGTGTGATAAAGAATATTTCATTCTGGTAGTTTCTTTTTTTCTGTGTTCATTCTGTGATTGTTAATTGGGTAAATGGGTGAGTTGCGACTTAATTATGAAATGTAGAAATTGCTGTAGTATAAATCTACTCATTTTGGGACTTTTTTTTGTCTTGTCATCCTAAATAAATTATAGCTTATTCCTAGCTCTTTTTTCTGTGCAATAAGTAAAGATTTCTCAAAATTCTATACGGTTGATCATTTTTGTTCTCTGGTTCTGGTGTTTAGGTTGCATCGAGCAGTATTAATCAAACTCCCGCTAACCTTTCATCACGAGTGGCCAACTCTAGTACCAGGTTGCCTTTGGCATTGGTCCCCCTGATTAACTTTACGTCCTGAGGCACAGTGATTTTGATTGACCATGTTTCTCCCGATAAATACTCTTTGCTAGATATGAACCTTATATATCTACCAAGTACCGTCAGAGTCGCATTACTGGATTGCATTGTCAAATCCCCAGTTTCAGCTTGTTCCTTAGATTTGGTGCATGCTACATTTACCATCGCTTTTGTCGCTCTTGCCATTGCCATCCTTGTTTCATGTCCGTATGTTGGTGTTTGATGCTTATTCTGACCTCTAAGGATATGTTGAACTTCATACTTGCCATCATAGCTAGCTTTTTGTTCCAGTCTATCAACATTGCTTTGTGCTATTTGGTTATAGGTGCTCATCCTTGATGGTGGTGCTGACAATTTACTAGAACACATCAGAGAAGCTTGTGTTTGTGGCACCTGGTAAGAAAAGCGGTTAGTTGTTTTCCAGCTTTGTGTTTTTGTAGATGAATTGCGAAGAAACATCTAAGGATGTACTACGAATTATTCAAAGAATTCTACGTATCACAGACTCGACATTTCGCAATCATCCTTGTAAGCATTTGCAAATGCGCTAATTTATTAATCCAGCCGGAGCTCCATCTAATAGGCTGCTGGTTGGACGCAATGATGCAAGTCAAGGATCAGATGTCTAAAAAAACAAAAGAGAAATCCACCTCCGGAGTTATCATATATTAGAAGCTATACAGTTAAAGCTAAAACGAAATGAACGTAACGTTACAGTAAGTTGGAATCACCAAGTCTGCTGTTCGATCATATTTCAGTTTTAAGCATTAGAATGTAATAAACATGTTTTGCTCTTTAAAAATGAAGAGTGGTGTCCTTGATGAAAAAGAAACCGTAGAATTCCTCATGGAAAAATGGCAAATATGAATGCTCGTTATTTATAATGGCAACCTACTGCTTTCCCTGGTCGGTGCCATGAAATTTTCTCCCAGCTTCAACAGCTTCCCTGCAAGTATGAATGATGACAATATTTTCATCAAAAACATACATAAATACATAGAAACTCATTAATGTGCTTAAACTTCAAGGTAGGATTAAGATTATATCCGAAGACCACTTGCAAAAGTAAATTTGACCAATGGATCAAGTCATGAGCATAATTGCTCCAGCGAACCGCAAATCCAAGATTAGAAGAGTGCATAGCCATACTGATAACAGATAGCGTAAGATTAATAACATTTACAAATATGATGAAGATATCATAAGTAATTGCTGCAAAAAGAAGTAAATAACATATTGTCTGTTTGTTCAACTGTAAGTGCATACCACCCTGACCCTGTTCCACAAGCATGCTTTAACTGCCGCTGCTCTGGATAGTATAATATTGAGTTCTATTAACTAGATTTTATGCACGTATGCCAACAAAAGATTCTTCCTATCAGGTAGTTCCACACATTTATCAAGTCTTTCACTCTGTACACCTAGCTTTTTTAACAACCAGATTGATCAAAACAATACTACGAAAAGGCACATAGCTCAAAGAGGGACAGACAAAGGACCATCAGGAAGGCATGTCTATAGAGGGTGTGTTCGGGAGACTTGTTATGCCAACTATGGAAAACTAAGAAGAGAAAAGAGGAGGCTGTTAGAAGTTGTCCAAAATTCCTGCTAATTTCCAACTGCACCATTGAAAAACCTACATCAACTACTGTCTTTAGCCGCCTTCTTCCTGATAAATGGTTTTTCTTTTGACAATTAGTTTCCTCTTTTAAATAAAGTAGCAGAATTCATACTAGACATATCAAGGTGTAACAAATCCTAGGTTCTACTAAGGTTCGCAAAAGTTTAGAGCTAGAAAACCTACTTGATACAGGAAATACATGACGTTATTGATTCAAGAATAAACTTCCAGGTGTCCTCTAGTAATATGCAGTTCAAAATACTTTTTACAAATACGCAAAATGTGAAAAATCTTTCACATACAGTCAAACTATGCAGTTCAGTAAGAAATAAGCACCCCTAGCAATTTTAATTACAAGCTAGATACTAATGTTATACTCTGTGCAGGAGTTTATATAGCATTAATTACAAGAAAGAGGTCTAAGACTTACCTGAAAGCATTCACAAGTTCCTTGTTTTCTGGATCAAGTTTTACTCCCTCATAAAACGCATTGGCTGCCTCATCATACCTCTGACATAAACAAAAACCATTACCTCCTTTAACTTGAGTGTTATCAATTAATGCTGTCAAAAAAAAAAAAAAAGGAATATACCTGCAGTAAGCGTAGTGCTGCACCCTCCCTGTAGAAAGCCTTGGGCCAATTTGGTCTCAATGCTTGACAAGCTGTGGCATCAGCTAAGGCACGTTCGGGTTGACCCATCCGAATCCAACAAAGGCTTCTATTCGACAACAAGGTTGCTTCACTAGGATCGAAATCAATAGCCTAAGTTTAAACAAGAAAAGTCCAATAGGATCAACTTAAACTATCTTATGACAGATAATTAATTCTTTGCTACCCTATATTCCCATTATCTTTTCTACTGATTAACATTTCCCGACAAAATGCATGCATGGTATGAAACTAGCCATTAGTTCATATTTATAAACAAGAAATAAACACGAGGGGCTACAATGAGAAACTGTCACTTAATTTGAATGGAAGGATAATTGAAAGAGATAATATAAGATTGACAATATAATTTCAAAACAGCTAAACAATACAAATTGAAACTTTTAAGTTCAATGAGAATATTTTAATATTCTCATTGAGCACTATGACCACGCAATTTGCGGATCATGGTTGCCTTATCAGAAAAACAGTTTTGGCAGCCAAAAGAATTGCTGCATTTTGAATATTCAGAAGTTCAAGTCATAAAACAAAAAAAAGTACTGTTGAAGTTGGAGTAATGGTAAGACATCACATAGGACCTTCTTACACATTTCTCCACTTGTATTTTTGTTTGCATTTTTTCCGATCTTAAGCACCTCAGAACCTTACAGTTAATATGATACGAAGACAAATCTCTCTTCTTAAATTCAAAAGTTGCAAAAGAGTTCACAGATTCACATGAGTGCAGTTCATCTTTCTAAACAGAAAGTTAAAGATGACAATAACCACATTAGAGTTTTCGTAGTTACTTGGGTATAAGCATCTACTGCCATAGGATAATCTTTCCTCAGGAAGGCATCATCACCTACAGCTTTAGCTTCCAGTGACTTCTTTTTCGCCTCAGGTTTAACCTTCAAAATGGTCACAAATGCGAAGCTTAACCCAACAATATACAGCTAACAATTTTTTAATAAAGATAGACGTTAATGGTATTTGCGAAACCATGAGGGATTGTTCAGTGAGCCTTAACATATCCAGAAGAAAGACTCGGGCGGCTCAAACCATGAGGGACTGTTCAGTGAGCCTTAACATATCCAGAAGAAAGACTCAGACCTAAACTTTTGCATCAGCAGACAGGAATTTCATAATACATCACAATAATTTGTCTCAATACCACCAAGTGTTCCAGAATGTCTTAATGAGAGGTGACCCACCTCAACTGCCTTTGACATTGGTAAGTTTGTAGATACAGGTTTGTCAGCTTCTGTTTTTGCTCCCTACAGAATAACAAAGTTTTGTTAGGATAATAAACTACTGTCTATATATTCAGTTGAACAATGCTCCCAGACAATAGCATGCAATCAATGAAAAGTCTATAACCTCATGTGGTGAATTTTTGTAGTTATTAGACTAGAGATTATATCATACTTGTTCCTTCATAGCCTCCTGCTGCATATGTTGTATTAAACCATCAACACTCCAGTCTGAAACATTTGGGAGGGGAGTTGTTAAAGGGAAGAGAAGTTCGACTACCCTATGGTTACCTCCTGCTGCAGCAACTTGTACTGGCTTCAGGCCATCCTGCAGCATTTTCAACTAAATGCTTGAAAACTCCGAAGATAGATATCCGGGACAAAACATGCAGAAGCATTAAAGTTAACTAACTGTATGCAAGTATATGTGTAAATATTGATGAATTATCAGTTCTATAAAGCAGTATTTACTGTTACTATGAAATTTTAGAATCGCTGCAAATCTATTAAAAGTACTTCCTATCACCAGTAAAAGTCACTAAGAACTTCAGTAAACTGACAAGCAACAAGCTAAAAGAGAACTAAACTTAGAAAAGTGAGAATTGTGAGATGGTAACATCACAGTGTCCTGAAAAGAGTAGCTAGATTTCGCTTTTCATTGGTACAATTTTGCAGCCCAGCAGATGCAACAAAGTAAATTCTCCGAGAAAAGGCTGCTTTTGTGTATGTCTGATCTACAACTCGACACACTCACCACCTGTTTTCCACCTTGAATGTTGTAACTCAAAAATGTTTGCGAGTATCCAACAGTACGTAGGTGTCGAGAAGCTCTCAAGTCTAACTCTGTTCATCCTGACCTACATCCAGCCTTCTGCAAACTCACGATTCTAAGTCATCAGTTACACTTTTCAGTGTCTATATGTGGCCTTAGATGGTGAGGGTAATTGTACTGCACCGACACCGTCTGGAAACTGTTTACAGTTATACCTAGTTAACAAATAGCAATCAACAATCTAATTAATGTTTGACAAATATCAGTCATCAATCTAATTTCCTTCTTGCAAGTTGTAAGTTTAGCCTAAGCATTTCTAAGTTCTTTCTTGATGCCTCCTTTTCAGAATACAGTTTGGAAAATAATCTACTTATTTCTCATCTTCATACTTGACGATACCCATCAAAGGTTTGAATTTACAACAAGAAGCAATGAAAAACCCAAAAATTGCAAGCTGGCATCTCATGACTTTCTTAGAACTTGATATTTCAAGATAGGCCATTCCAAATTAAAAGAAAACTTATAGTCCAAAAATCTGATTTCCTGTGAGTCACAAATCCAGCCTCCACATATCCTGAATATGAGGGTACACAGAACTTGACTTCCAAACTGTACATAACTGAAATGGAGTCACTACAGATATTTCTAATTGGAATTAGACTTAGAAACGGGAACCAAGAGAAATGAGCAGTACTAGATAACAATAAAAGCAACAAGGGATTACCAACCCAAGCACCAAAGAAATACATACTGGTGGTGTGTTTTACGTCTATCGACATATCCTTTTGAGTTACCAGTAGGTTGTGTTACAATATGACTTTCCTTCTGCAAAACTGCTAAAAGCTCAATATTACCACTGGGCTCATCACAATTGTTTCGTCTACTATACATCAACATCAGTCTTTCAGGTTTACAAGGGCTTCAGACTGTTACAATTATCAAGCAGATGTAACTACTACAATGAATCTGCAGAGGCTTCCGCATGCAAGCATCCAAGAATATGATCAAAGACTGATAACCAAATTGTCCAAATCTTGCACATTGAAGAAACTATAACTTCAGAAGAATCACTTTGACAGGAACATAAGAAATTGATAATGTCCAGTAAACAGAATAAATAAACAGAGTGAGCTTCAAAACAAAGCCAAAAGAGATACAGCTAACAGAATATATTTTCATGAATAGCAACTCATATAAAACAGAAGAGATCAGGAATAATGAGTGGTATTTCAGCATACATAACAACGATCAAACTTAGAAAAATAAAACAGAATAAACTTACCTCATCACTCATATTTGGATCAGCTCCAGCTTTTAATAAGCAATTTATAATACCTATGTTGTCAGAATAAGCTGCAATATCCATAGGCGTCGTTCCACCTGCACTAACATTAGGGTTAGCACCTGCCTGTACAGAAAAATCAAAGTCAAGTCAGCATAATCACCATAAGATAAACCTTAATATGCTAATTCAAAAACCAAGTCTAAAAGTAAAAACAAAAGACTGGAAAGGCCTTTTAAAGGAAAACCAAATAAAAGACGGGCTATGGATTAGGACAAATTGTCATTCTACTGCCATTTCCCTTCCACCAAGAGGATGAAATTACACACCAGACGAGGGGTAAGATTTTACATTCTGAAGCTATTAAAAAACTCATTTAGATGTCCATAGCCATAAATAAACAACATTTACCCTTTGCTTTTATCGTCAATTCAAAGACACTATAGAATCCAGGGTCCTAAAACAAATGGAGGAACAGAGTCTCATAAAAGTGAAATGCATAGCACAACCATGATCGTACTCAAAGAAACAGCAGCATATGTAGATGGGTAAATAAAGAAAACGAGGAATCAAACAAAAAGAGTCATGCAGTATGAAAAGACTAAGCTGTTAAGACCAGTACTAAGTTTCTATTATGTTCAATAACATATCAATTATACCTGAATTAGGAGTTCCAAGCACGGAAGTGATCCAGCTGCTACAGATGACATCAATGGTGTCACCCCATCATCAGTTTCTGCATTTGGCTGCAGAATGAAGCATTACGCTAAGCATAAGTAAGATGCAGATACATTTTCATAGAGGATAACAACTTATAAAATATCAGGAATCGGTTAATTCTGGGACTTTTGAAAATGACAAACATTTCAGTTAATTTAATGTGGCTCACATGGCATATATAATAGTAAACTGCAAGCTGTGAAACCTCTATCTTTTAGAATGAAACCAGGAAATACTATACGCATTCTGTTGCGAATTTACCCACTGCCTCCCTGGAAATGCATGTCTACAGGAACCAAGAAAAGATGTGCAAATCCAAGTAACTTTCTTGTTTCTGATGAGATAATGCACACTGACCATGCAATTTCAAAATCTGAAAGGAACAGAGTTTTCTGCTTGCAACAATAGTACATACATTAGCATGGTGCTCCAGTAAGATCCTGACAGCATCTACTTGTCCATTACCAGCAGCCCAAATTAATGGAGTCCCAGCATCACTAGGAGAGTCTACGACAACACCTCTAGAGAGAAAAAAACTCAACAGCTCGATGTTCCCTGCATGACACAGTTGACAATGTACTCATGGTTTTAGTAGAGTTTAAAGAAAATTAAAAGACTAGTAATGGAAGAATAGTTGCCAACATACAAATCTTCATCATATTCAAACAACTGACACTTTATTATACAAAAGGTGCATGTAGTTTCTACAAAACAGGCAACCATCATAATCATTTAAATGAAATTAAGATAAATGAATAGGTAATTGGCAGGTAAATAATAATGGTTCATGATAGAAAATAGAATTCCTTTTGAAGAATTTCTGGGACCAAACACCATCACCTATCAAATCCTAAAGGGCATCACATACTCGGTACTTGCCATAGACAAACCTTATGCAGAAACTAAAGTTATAAGTATTCATACAAGCAGATAAACCTGCAAGCATTTGCTATGAACAGAAAGGATGACAAAGATAGTGTGCATCCAACTAAAAGGTTCCACAAGGTTAAACAGTCATACTATGCAAAAAAGAGGTGTGCATCCAACTAAAAGGTTCCACAAGGTTAAACAGTCATACTATGCAAAAAAGAGGTGTGCATCCAACTAAAAGGTTCCACAAGGTTAAACAGTCATACTATGCAAAAAAGAGGGACACAAGCATGCGCTTGTGATCACTAGCAACAGACATCATAAAGCCACTCGAATACCCAAGAAGCAGCATCCACAGGTGGGTACAACAATGACATCAGTACTATAACTAAAAAAGGTTAAAGTACAATGAGGATTTTGTCACCATTCAGCACCCTTAGGAACTGGAAAGCATGAAAATTCATCACGAAGGATTACTATCATTCTACAAAGCTCCCAGCTCAATCTATGTAAAATATTTAGAGAAAACTACACTAGTCATCTTCTTTGAGCTTCTGTGAAGTGATAATCAAAATGCTGAAAATGAGCCCCCAATGTGATGACAAGAAATTTGGATATCACACAATGAGATTCTCAGTCATGGGAAAGCATATACCTATTCCAGCAGCATGGTGCAACGGGGTGGCTCCTGATTCGCTGGAAGCAGAAGGATCTGCACCACTATCAACAAGGTATTGAGAAGTGGAGATATGTCCCTGTCTGGTGGCATGAATAAGAGGTGTATCACCTGTTGAAACAGTGGACATACGAACTCTCTCGTTAAATGAACAAACACTCTGTTGTTTATCATAAAACTACAACAACCTAGGCTCCATTGAAACGTCTAAAATCCTTGGACAAATTCTAACAACACAACCTGAAAATTCTCAAAACAATGGTCAAAATGCTTTGGTTAGATATTCTTGAACAGACAAGCCCATCATGTCATGGAAACTGTAAGGTTGCATCTTGTATAAATGAAAAAAAAAAACACATCAGTGGTCAGATCAATTAGATGCTTTTTAGGAGTTACAGAAGCGAGCACATTGATGTGATGGAACTCTTAAAATATACGTTAAGGGTCAATTGCATAGCTGAAAGTCCACCTAGATTTCTTGGATTGTTAGTTTTGTGAGGTTGGGTCAATAGCCTCCTCCAGCAAGAGACTACAATTTCCTAAATTGTTTGGAGAAAAAGCAACAAGAAGAAACTGTAAGATCATTACCGTGAAAAGTCTCACAAATTTGACAAACCATTTTACCTACTAAGCTTCATCGTTGCAAGCAAGCTTAAGCTATGAGCAAGCAAACTTTGCAACTTAAGTGCTCAACCACCAAGATCCATATTTGCTTTAATCCTATAGCTACATTCCAGATCATGAAAGATAATGATCAAGCAACAAACAAAACAGAGTCATATGCTGCAATACAGCCTACACACTAATTCACCATGGAAGCTAGACTTGTGTGTAATACTAATAATGAGGCACAACCCAGGAGTATTACCATCCTCATCCTTTACATCAACATCAAGTTTTAGCTCATCTACTAAGAACTTGCAGACCTCAGTCTGTCCCTCCATGGCGGCAAAGTGTAGTGCTGTCCTATCCTTTGCATCCTTTACAGCAGCCACTGTCTTTGCCAAATCGTTCCCCTCATCCAACTGTAATGCCAAATCTATCAAAAGTAAAAGTTAAATCTGAAATTTTCACTATCAACTTCGATATCAGAAACATCAGTATTACAACATCAAAATAAACATCAAGACCACCAGCGACTTCTTATACTATGATGAAAAAACACAATAGATTACACGTGTATTGCAAAATCAACATTAACTGATAAAAAACATCAACAAAACAACAGCATGAGCAGATACTTCCAACAGGACCAAGAGCATCATAACACCCCACCAATGTTAACATAAATATACACAAAAGTGGGAAATAAATTTAAAATCGTAAAATTTCACTCTTGGTTCCATGTTAGAAACATCAGGATTACAACATCAAGCAATGAGACAAATAAGTAGAAGACAAAATCAATATATAACAAAATAAACACGAAGTATACTGAGAGCAATAGAGAGAACATAATCAGGAACCATTTCTACCAGGATCAAAAGTTCAGTAGCAATCAAATTTTCAAAGAAAAAAACCAAGAATGGGAAAAAAATGTTTAAAAAATGCAACAGAAACAAAGTATGTAAATGAGAGAAGGAATGAATCCAACAAGTTACTTTTGAAGAGATTGAGATTCCCAGTGCGAGCGGAATTAAGGAAGTTTCTGACCTTCTCCCTAACTGAAACCAAAACAAAAATCAATCAATCACAATAAATAGATGGAAGCATTGAGATCGTTGTGATTTTCAGTTACCTGATAGAGCTGAAGAAGCTTCGGAAGCCATTGTTTGAGGAGTGATTCTGAGCAAAAAGCTGAGAAAACCTTCTTCTGTGAGTTGGCGGCCACGTTGGAAATCGAAGAGACGGGCTTTAGAAACAAAGAAGAAAACACCAGAATGTGCAAGTGACTATTAGCTCCGACCAAGTGCGCACTCCAATTTATTTTTCAAACTTACTTTAAATTTTTAACTTATTTTTAATTTAATAAAATCTAAAATTAAATTAAATTTTTTGTCAAAATTTTACTTTCAAATACAATTTAAAACTAACTTTCAAAGTCACTTTTAATACAAATAAAAATAAGAATTAACTTTTTATCAAATTCAATTTTAATTCTAAACCCATTTTTTGTAAACTCACTTAAAAGAATAAATTTAATACAAAAATAAACACATCGTAAAGATTTTAGACAATAAATTTTATAAATATAACCTAATTCTATATTTATTTATATTTTAAAGATTAAACAATTTTATACGCTCACTTAATTGTAAAACATAAAAGTTAAGTAAGTTCTTATTAATTTTTAATTAATAATTTAGTTATAACTATATATTTATATTTAAGAAATTAAAAAATATAATATAAACTATTTAATATATTTATTATGAACTATATATATTAATAAGTTTCTCAATATAACTAATAACTATATTTTTATATTTTACATTACAATATTATAATTATAGTGTTAACAACAATAAGAATATATATTACAAATATATGCGTTTCACTTACATTACAAACAACAACCTTCACTTACAATTTACATTAGAAATATATACAGTTAACAGAGATGATGTATTAAAACTTCAATCACATTAACATCATATGCACAACGCAAATAAAAATTTGTACACAATTGCTTATTACTGGCCACATAAAAGCACATTTAAGAAAATATTTAGAAGTACTTATAAAACTATTTTTTAAAATAAAGATATTTTATAATATTTTTAAAAATAGGTTTATTTTTTATCTAAATAAATTAATAAAACTAAAAAATAATATAATTTTATAATATAATTTTTTATATTTTTTAAAATTTTAAATAAATTTTATAAAAAATTATTACAAATTAAAAATTAAAAAATATTTTTTTCTAAAAGTACCGCCAAAATGCATCCTACGGAGGTGTTTGGAAAAGCATTTTCTAAAAACTTCATTTCATTTTTTTATTTCACGTTTTTAATACATTTTTTATTAATATTTAAAAAATTAATTTAAAAATTTTAAAAATATAAAAAAATTTTACGTAGTAAGATCTTATTATTATTTATTTTATTATTTTTTAGGTCAAAAAAATATAGCTTATTTTTCAAAAAAAATAAAAATATTTTTTATTTCAAAAAAATTTTATTTTAAAATCACTTTAATTCTCATGACAGAAATCCACATGTCTTTTCTCGGCCATCTACTTTCTCAATCTACTCTTCTAAAACATTATTCGACAATACTTGAGAGAGCATTCAAGAGATCTTTATCGTAATCTTGCTTAAGATCTCTTACACCGAAGCAATCTCACGAACCTCGACAACTAATACCTCTGGAATTTTCTGTTGTAATCGACGCGCTCACGTTTGGTCTTTTCCGAACATTGTGAGCACGTGCAGGAAAAGAGAAGTGGAGTACAAGAGGTCATGTACTTAGACTAGAGGAAGGTGTGCTAATGACTCAATTGGACATTTTATGTCCTCTAAATATCCATAATCTCTAATATGTCGGCCCTCGCTGAAGTACTCTATTTGTCATGATTCAAGTGTTTACTCTTTAAAGTCTTCAAAAATACTCTTGGCAAATTCTCCAGTGGCTTCATCATCTTAAAATCATTCAAAGCTCTCTAATTGACAAATTGGCATATTGATAAAGGATAATTACTTTATAATCCAAATTTAAAAACATCGATAACAAATGCTCCCAATTCAAAGTTGTCAGCAAATAAAATGCTCCCTATAATGCAAACTAAAGTGAAAACCAGATTAATCGGCTAAAATTACCCTCATAAGATCACTCTTAGTTTCTTATCCAAAACAATCAGTTGAAGTTTGTTATTCCAACCAACACTAGTTAAGCTAGTGTTGAAACTATAAAGATAATTTTGATGATAACAAAAAATTAAGAACTATGATTTATATTAAACTAATAATCTGAAATCAAGTTCTGCAGGATTAGACAAACAAAGATCATTTTATTTACAGCAGACAAGAACAGCCATCATACAGCCAACTGTCATGCTACTACAAATTAAACAACATACGGAACAGAGGATGCCATAGTCACATTGCAGTCAGCTGTTTAACCACTGAAGCACAAGAAGACCTCTCTATTTCGAAACAGAGCTTTGGGTTCAACAGCAACAAAACTTTTCTTGCTCCAAAAATTTTCTTGACTCACAACGCACTGAAGCAATTCAAATAGAAGATCTACAATGAGCAAAAATCATCTTCAATTTCACAGAAATGGAAAGCTCTATAATCAAGAGAAGAAAGCACATTATACAAGTCAAGATCTTTAATCAAGTCAAGCAGTCAACCAGCGATGCATTAAATATGAACAAGCCAAATCAGCTCTTCTATTTTCAGACAGAAGCTTAGCTATATTAAGCTCTTAACCGCTAGCGGCAAATTTAAATATTTACAACGCATTTAATGCCATGGAGACATTGCACAAAAACAGCCGAAAGCAATTGAGGAAGCGGTTGATTAACCGCTGGGCAAAACTGCTCTCTCTCTGACGTGAAGAACCACCCATGAAAAAGAGCACCAAAGGCAACGTTCTTCAACGGTTCCTGCACAGAGAAGAAACACTATAAGAAGGGAGTCACAGCAACAAAGAAACGGTATAGAGAACACAAGCAAAACAGAAATACATAAGAACTCTACTTCTCTACACAAACATCAAATCTTGCTGCTTATTACACTGAAGAAATCTCTCTCAGCAACATATCTGATCATCTCATTCGAAATACTTCATGAACACATAACTCACATGAGATAGATCTTGTGCTTAATTTCTGTTTATCTTTCTTGTAACCTGTTACTGATATTGTAAAGGTGGTGCTGCGGGCACCGAAAAGGAAGCTCATGTGGAGCTTGGTGAAAGCTCTTAGACCTTGTAATAGAGCTGGCAAATCAGCCAGGGGGACAGGTGTGTCCAGTAGGCTGTTAGGGGTTGTCTTGGTGAAGAAACTCGATAGAGTAAGTGTGCTTGGTGAAGCACTTTGCTCTAGGTGTATTTGTAACTTATTAAATGTTTAGTGAAGCTTTGGCTCTGGTGATAGAGCGACCGTGGATGTAAGCAAAGGGGTTTTGCCGAACCACGTTAAATATCCTAAGTACTATCTTTTTACTTGTGTCAGTAAACACTCTAACTCTCTCTGTCTGAAGGTTGCAGAATTGACACAGCTGGCTGAAAGATTGCTGCCAGTAGGATAACTAAGCTTGACGAAAATTTTTATTGACTAACTCAATTCACCCCTCCACTCTTAAGTTAATCTTACTGGAAAACCTAACAGCTAGGCACATACCTCATACCTCTGCCTTAAAGTACAAATGGTTGGCACATGCATTGATGTAAATTCAGTATTAAGCATTTTATTGACCACTGCTTATAGTAGCAATAAATGTGGGCTTTCTGAAACATTGTCCACTGCTTTCCTGACCTACATTGCTCAGGAAAAAAAATTCAATCAACTTCTCATTCTACAACGATATCTACCGCTTGTTGGGAGTTCCCTTTCGTGGAGGTCGGCTGAAGCATGAACCTTATCCCGATTAAGAAGACACTGAAATTTGTATAGAAAAATATTAAAGAGTAACACTACACAAGTTATACTATGAATAATCTTACAAAGAAAGCTATTAATAGCTCTATCATATATAGTGGGGAACAAAAAATCTTATAGTGAAAAAAAATATTACTAAAACCATTATTAGGAAAATTTGATCAAATAATAAAAAAATTGCATAACATCGAATTCTTACAAACATTAGTTATCAACTATATAAAATGTTTTCAATTCAAGCACACATGAAAATTGTTGATGCTCTTGCAATATCAACTCAAGAAGGAAATGATGAATTAAGTTGACAAATAAAAATTTTGTAATGACGATGATCCTACACACAAAAATTTTCAACCAGCTCGAGTAGACTTATATTTTGCAGGCAATAACCATTACTAAGAAGTTATTATAACTATCTATGTTAAAATAAATGTGCAGGGAGATTTTACGTGGTTCGACAACTCTTTTGTCTATATCCATGGACGGAAACCCATCGGTCGGATTCTCAGTCAGATCCATCCAGGCTGGACCGCTCTATCACAAGAGCCAAAATCTCACTAAATTTGTAACAAGCTACACAAATCAAGAGTAAAGTGCTTCACCAAACATACTTACTCTGAAGAGTTTTTTGGCCAAGATAACCCTTCCCAGCCTACTGAACAATCTAGTCCTCTTTACTGACAATTTATCCTTATTATAAAGTCTAAAAGCTATCTTCAAACTCCAACGGAGCTTTTTTACCAAGTGCACCTAGCACTCTATCACACGTTTATAAGTGACTTAAGAAAAACAGGCTTGAGCACAGAATCTATCTCAAAGTAAACGAGTAATCTTAAAGTTTTCAGTTGAGAAGATCAAAACTTATTGCTGAGGATAATGCTCAGTAAGTGATCGACAACAAGATGAGTTTCTTTTACTTGAGAGAGATGAGTCGATGTAGTGCAATTTTATTTTTGAATTTTTGCTCGTTGTGTGTCTCTTTGTCTAACTGTCTATCTGTCTCTCTAAATTTTTATTATTTTGCTTCTCTTTTTATAGAATTTGCTGTTCTTACAGGTAGGTGATTCTTTTCGTTAGAAAAATATTCGTTGGTTTCTCTGAGCAGTGCAAACTTTTGAAGGTATAGATGAAGATTTGTTCAGTGATCAATTAATTGCTTTACAATTTCATTTTGGCTATTCTGTTGCAAATCTTTTCTCGGCATTAAATGCAGTGAAGAAAGTAATTCAAAAACTCCCCCCTACAGTATTGAGTTATTTTATCTGAGTTGTATTTTCCAAATTTTTCTAACTGAATTTGCTTCTCTTGGTTTGTTGTTTCTTGCTAAATTAACTGCTTCAAATGAGGTGGACTCCAATAGCGTAACTCTACTTCATTGCTTCCTACTGTGTTTAGTAGGTTTTTATGGCAATCTAGCAATCCTATACTTGAACTTATTCTTCAATGGTATTGTGGCTCAATGTAACTCAGTTTTGTGATAGTAATAAGATAGTAGATTTTGTTGAATGATATCACTTTATAATTAAATTCGTGATTTCTTCCTACAAGAAAATCAAAATCTGCATGTTAAAGTATTTCTGCATTGTTAGCAAAACATTATTCTAATGATACTTTGCACTATGTTCTTTGTGTTCTCTTATTGTGATTTTTTATAATTTTTTATATGAACTTGTAGCTAATATGTTCGTGTGAGACTTTAAGATTTTGCTTCAAGTGGATGACGAATTCTTGATTGAATTACATCTAAAAAATTGTTCCAGCAATGTCTGATTCTACTCCTTATTTACTGAATTTTTATCTATCATTCACGTTTTTTTCAAGTTTATATTGATTGTCATTTGATGTATTATTTGGTCAATCTTATAGTGTGCATATTGATCTGTCTCTGATGAAAAGTTGAAACTCAAATAGAATCGGCATCATGTTTGAAATTACTTCTGAAGAGTGAACGATTATCACGATTTTCAAATTCTTCTCTGTCCAGTGAGTAGCAGCGAAGAAGCCAGCTATCGAATCCTCTGTTTTCTGTTCTTCTCTTTTTGCATTGCTCTATTTTCTGCTCTCCTCTGTTTGATCCATGTAGCAGCAATTAGACAACTGGCTGTTTGGTGGCTGAAAGATTCTCTGTTCTATATGCTATAAAAGAAATCTCATACAGTCAGTAGCTGAGCAGCTGGTTTATTGTCTGCTGGATGTAGGATAGACTTGTTTCATAAATTTCTATAGAATTTGATTTTAATCATTAGTTCATCCTAATCCATAAACTGTAATTTTTAATCGTTGTTATCATCAAAATCAACCTGAAAGTTTCAATAAAAACAAACACATCGTACATTTTAAGAGCAATTTCATCAAGCAATTGAAGATATCATAATGAGCCATGCTATAGTCATTCCATATATCACTTACAGTATTAGTCTCAATTCATACCATTATTTGTTTTTCGAATATTGCTCGTGTTGGCCACTAAATCATATATTAAAATTTAAGATCATGCCAATAGAATCCACACCTACTACATACGTAATACACAACAAGCCTACATAACTCGGCTTATATTGAAAATGAACAATATGGATGCTGGTGGACCATTCTAAAACGGTCCTTTAATAGCGCAAAAGCTCTTCTATACCGTGCTTCACAATAAAGAGTGCCGATAATTGAACAATTCATTTGAGTTCCCTTGGTTTGCATCAGAAAATTCTTTTAAATGGTAATGAACCCAAATATGGAAAAAGAAAGCGTAGTATGGCTGTTTATCCTCCATCAACAAAGTAAAACTTAGTTACACATAAATGAAAAACGAAAGACTAATTTATTTTAACACGCCTATGGTTGTCCTTGATAGTATGGTTAACTGCTATGATCCAAAGTAACACAAAGTTCTTTCCTTTTTCTATTTATTCAGGATTAAATGGGAAGATGAAGATACTGAGGTTCCAAACACCATGATTCTTCTATCCCACTGTTTAATTGAAAACCATGGTTTATATGAAATACTGTGGTTACAAACACCATGTTGAAATTATCAGGAGGTGAATGCTCTTGTCAGACTACGTAAGGCTATTGCTGGATTGTCCTTGAGGGGTTTCATTTTAGTACCACACTCTATTCATAGAATCTCCCATAAACTGCCACTCCCGTGACATCCCGCGGTCCCCCACCTTGTTGTTTAGCTCATTTGACAGAATATTTTAAATAGTGCTATTTCTTTAAAAAAAATACGGTAGGATTCAAGGACAATGGCTATGATACTCCCCTTCTACACTGTAGTATGTCAAATATAACACCTTAGTTTTTTTTTTTTTTTGATTCTGTAATGAATTAACTTGATTGGAATTTTGCAGCTATGATAGGTCAAGAGTTTGTGTAGCAATTTCCTCTTGTGAACTGCAATATCTTTGAGAAAGACGTTGCAATTCTTTTATACTGACCTGCAAAGAGAACAAAATATCGTATTGTCAGAATTTCTGAGCACCTGATACTCACGATCATTTTTTCTCTTTAAATAGAATGAAGAGGGATATCCTGAAACTTACAAGAGCACTATCAGTTCAGAGAGTGATGACATTGAATCTGAGCACCTTGGTGTAGAACTTCAATCGTCAATAAACTTCAAGGAAACTGATGACGGTTAAGGTGAGGTAGCAGAAGCCACAAGAAACAGAATTGTATGACGCATGTGAAGGTAGGGCAAGTGCACGGTTAAAGCCATGTTGGCATGGCTTATCAACTATTTTTTCCGACTTATCAAACCCAAAAAAGAAGAGTACGGTGCCAAAAAGTTTTTTTTTTAATAATTTGAAGGGCATTGATGAATTGTACGTCAAAAAGAATTTTCTGAAACTATAAACAAAGAAGCCTTTTTTTTTCAAAAACTACAAAAAAGTTTTCTAAAAAATTCCTTTTTCAACAATTCCAAATATGGCCTAAGTGGTTGTTTGTTGTAGGCTACCATCGTAGATTACGAGCCATTGGTATTTTGTAAATTATACATTTTACTGATGATCTTTAAGAAGGTGGAGAAGTAATCATTCTTTTCCATGTACATAATCTTAGGTGAAGAAAAGTGTTGTAGTTCATCCAGAAATAGATTGGAACAAATCTTTATTAATCATGGCATATAGTTAGAGATGCAATTATGAAAATTGGCACTTGTAATGCCAACTAAGTTGTTATGCCAGGTTCCATTTTGATCACAATGCAACCAGGATGACAGCAATGGAGTTTGTAATTAACAAATTCATGAAAAAGGGCCATAAATGTTTTGCAACTTCAAGCATAAAGAAACATAACTCCACAACGACCGCAGTGATGAGGAAATTTGTAACATCTGTGGTCTCGTATTACAGCAATGAATTGAATAAGCAGGAAACAAGGAAAAGCTCATCTCTAGATTGAGTAATCGAAAGAAAGCTGAAAGAAATACTCTGAGCAATTTTCTAACTACATGTTTTTCACCATATTGGCAGCATTAGTTAATAGGTCTTTTCTCTAACCACCTGCACAAGCATAACAAGTGGCATAGAAGCACAGATGTACATGAACATGTACATAGCAACAAGTCCATCATTCTTCCTTTGATCCTTCAGTAGTCTTCTCATTAGTTTCTGATTTTGCAGCGTTCACTCTTTCATTGAAGCTGTCAGACTTCCCTAATAAAATTTCGATCTGGACAAAAGAGAAGGGAAATATATAACAAAAGATGTCATGCTATTAGTTAGACACAATTAAGTTTGAGCTTCACCTTTGCTTTCCTTACAAGGCGACCCTTACTTTCATCTTTTGTACCGACAGTAGAAGTAAGAATCTCTGATAAAAAAAATAAATTCTAGTGTAAGAAAAATGTCATACTTAGTTGATATATACGATGCTTACGGTCAAAGATATATACGATGCTTACTTTTCTCTGTTGCAAGGCCATTGTTCTTCAGAATCTCAGCAACAGTAACAACAGTACCAATAGCTGAAACAAAACATTGCATTAACAATGCACATACAACTGCATATGCTCACGATATCAACTACTAGTAAGTAGTAACTTCATTTTAAAAACTGTTTTATTAAGTTGAACAAGAGATTGCTTCTACACAGAAACACTACAGGCATGTTTTAATTGCAAGAAACTCCACTTTTTTCTTCCTTTGAGTTCCGCCACTTCATGTGTTTTAATTATCACTACGAACTCCACTTCCATTTCCACATCGAACTCCACTTTCATTAAAATTTAACTCCAATCACTTCACGTGTTTCATTACTATTCCGAACTCTACTTCTACTGAACTACACTTCTTATCGAACTTCAGTTTCTTGAAACTCACTTTAATGTAACTAAAACACGCTCTACTTTCTTCTACTTGTTTTTGCAGAGAAACACTCTCTTTAAATGGCTAACAGTTCTTTTATGTGTAGCACGAAGGAATTTCACCAACCAAAGGAAAAAAATGCTCAACCATGAATATTCCTCTCAGACAAGGAACAAACTGCATGCAATTTACCAGATTTCATATACGAATCTGAAACATTATTGATTAACTTTCCTACTGAACTAGTTTTTACAGTCTGTCCATGTGCTTGAACAGAAGACAATGACTGCATTTGCATTTGCATTTGCAGATGTATTGATTATTATTACAATAAAATCACATAGTATCTATCACTTTGCTGAGAAGAATGACGTAATTTGTTCATTCACTTTTTTAATATAATGTTGAAAAGAGTTTACCCATGCCCAAAGCAGAGAGCTCGACCTCATTGTAGTTCTGCATATACCTCTGCAAATTACTCAAGAAACATGCTGATTATTGATGCAGAAAAGAAGCAAGGTAGAGTTTTTAAGATCACAACTGAACTGTAATTGTGGTCATTAATTATATGCAGCTAGCATAAAGATCACACAGGAATTAAAAATAGACAATAAGATATCAAGTAAAAGGAAAGCATGTGATGCTCAAGAAGTAAAACAAGAAAAGCTAGCCTATCAATTAATTAACAGCAACGGAAAATAACATCAGAGCTAGCCAAGAATGAGAACTATAGTAAAGCAATCCGAAATTCAGAGTAAGAGGGAAAAATAAACACAATGGATTAAGCAAATAATTTAAACCGAGAAAAGTGGGAGAGAGTAATAGAAACTAATCAAAATGGTAGCACTAATAGAAACTGGCAACTAATTAAAGACATTTGCTAATTGATCCATTCCTATTTAGCAACTGATCCTTGTTTGAGAAATGCTAAATCATGCGTTGCATCGGGCATCTTCTGAAATTGAAGTTCTGGTTAATTTGATCCTCTAAGTGCTCGAACTGCATTTTTGGTACATTTTATTAAACTAGGGGTCAGGGATAGCATGTGCTTTCTTACCGCTGCATCCTGAAAATCACTTTTTGCAAACGACTATAATCACAACCTATCCATTTCCACTTTTCCTAAAGACGGGCTTTTAGCTTCTAGAAAAGATGATTATCCCCCTAGAGTGCTTTTCAGAAAATTGCTTCTGTAAAATCACATTCCTAATGGTCTTCCTTCTAAAAAAATCATTTTCTAAAGCTATAAGTTGTAAACAAAAGGCAAACTACTTGTAGAGAACTGTTATAGGGATTATTTTATTTGAAAATGAGAATAGCTTAATTTGAGAACTTTTCTGCACAGTGCTTTGCAATCAAGGGAGTTTTGGTTTTAGATTTTAAATCTCGATCGAGTTCTACCAATAATTTTAGATCCCTGATTCAACACAACAGAAACACCCTAAGTGCCCGATTTAATTCAAATCTATCAGCTCTGAATTATTGACTTGTCTATCGGAAACGCAAACAATCATGAAGTGAAGCAGTGTTGATAATATTTCATCCACACAATCACACAACAACATATCTACTAAACCCCACAACGGAAAGCAAAATCAAAATTTCCCAAAAACTTGAAAAGAATGTATTTTTTTTCCCTCGATGTAGTGCAATGGTTGCGAGAAAGATATATAACCTTAGCAAGATTGACATAGAAGAAGAGTGGTTTCTTTTTGGTTGAGACTTGGATCCTGTTCTTCTTCTGCGGCTCCTCCATCGCTACTACTTGTGCCATTGCCATCTCCCCCTCCACCGCCGGCACCTTCACTGCTTCTGCCACAACCGCTCCACTTCTCGCCATCTTTTCTCTCTCTCTCTTTCGTTATCTAACTTCTTGTTGTTATTGTTATTCTTATTGCTTGTGGAGATAGATAGATCTCTGTCTGTGTGTTTCCTATTTGAATTGTTGTTATGGCTGTCGATGTCTTGATGGGAGAGAGCAGCGGCGATAAAAGCACGTTAAATGCGCTACTTTTATATGCGCCACTCCCGCCACCAGCAAATCGTTCAGATCTGATACGTGGAGCTTTATAAACCGTTGGTCTCTCCATTCAGGTCGAATTGTGGCATTCTTGATCTCATTTACTTCAAATTCAAAATCAAGTATTGCACATTGCAGCAGCACAACCAACAAACTGAAGCTGTTTGCTTTGGAAAACTCGGCTCGAGCTTGATAAATGGATCTACGATTATTTTTGGCTTCTTCAAAACTTGCTGCGTTCTTACAATGGGGACGTCGATTACATTTACAAATTTTTGTCAAACATTGTTATACACAGAATACAATTATGTATTATAATAGATAGAATAATAATTATTATTATGAGATTAGTGGTGGTTTAGTAATATCAGGGGTTTCAAACTTTTAATTAATTAATTAATCAATTAACGAACCCCTTCCTTGCGAGAAGGAAGTCAGGAACGAAAGGGAAGAGCAGCACACGTCTGTTTATGTATGCAGAATACGAAAACAAAAAATTAAAAAGGGCAAAAGAAAAAGAAAACAGACGAGGACAAGTTGAAGAATTGACCGGGTGTCCGCAACGTTCGGAGGGACGTATTTCGAGGAACCAAGAAAAAGAAATAAAATAGCTTATTACAGATTTACAGGGGTGGTTTTGGGGTTGTTCCCGTCACCTCCGGTGTAGTGGCTGCCCGCGTTCTCCGCCTTCAACAACACCCTTCTACCTCCGCTCTCCTTCTTCTTCTTCTCTCTCTATTCTTCTTCGCCGCCGCGGCAAGATAGGTATCCGCACCACTTACTGACCGCAACTCTGGTGGGATCCACTTGTTTTTAATTACAAGTTTTCTTCTCCGTTGCCGATCCCTCCCTTATTCACGCTTGCAGCTGAGGTATTACTGTATTCTTATTATCATGTTGTTTTCTTCTTTTTTTAATTTGATTGATTGATTTTTGAAGTTTTGGTTTTGGATTTTGATCTACCTGCTTAGATTTTATTAGTCTGATCTTTTTGTTTTTGTTTTTTTTCTTCCAATGTATTTATTTACTAAGGAAATGGTGATTCAGTGCGGTTGGACTGTTTCTTTTTATTGGGTCATCAATGGACGGAGTGGAGGAAGTTGGATTATGGTTCTAGTTTGAGTGTGATTCAGTTGGACACATGATCTTCATTTCCAATTAGGCTTAGGCGCTAAAAAAGGAATCGGGGGAGTTCAGGGTTGTGTGTGGTTTAATCTCAGAATGAAGGTTGTGGTTGAACCTTGTACAACAGGAGAACATGTAGGTGTTATCTCGGAACCTAAGTAATGAACATGACCTCATGGCACACCAAAATATTCCGTCTATGTTCTAGGTTGTGATAATGGTGCCATATATCAAGTGGCCCTACATGTTTCCATCCACTTCCATCTCTATCGGCGGGGTTGCCTGGCATGCAACTTCAGAGAGTGTTGGTTTAAACTCATCTGGGCCTTAGTTCTCTAGTCCGTCTATAATTGGTTGCAAGAGCTACAAATTAACGAGCTTTCTTCCTCGATCTAGCATGGGGTCTCATAGTCTTTGATGTATATATATATATATATATATATATATGAATGGATAGAAGCACTCTCTCTTTAGGAGTACTTTCGGGCACTCCCTCTCCGGTTTATGACCGGAATGACCTCCAAATTCAATCTCCACTGTTGGATATGAAGAATTATGAATTAGAAACATACCCAAAAAATTACAATGCAATTGGATCATGAATTCATTTTCATCGGGTCACTTGATCAAAATGACAAAACGTAAGAAAACTTAAAAATATATATGTTGTATTATTTCTGTCATCTTAATCAAATGATTAGATGAAGATGAATTCGTGGTCCGATTGAGCTGAAATTTTATTGAAATGTTTCTAACTCATAGTTCTTCATAACGGTGGAGATTGAATTCAGAGATCATTCCGGCCATAAATCGGAAAGAGAGTGCCTCTAAGGAGAGAGTGCCCCTATGCCTCTCCATATATATATATATATATATACATATACATAGCACCCCACTCTTAGGGGCACACTTTTTTATATAGAGTTTCAAATTCAATCTTTACCATTAGATATGAAAAGTTATTAGTAATAAATATGCTGATAAAGTTTTAGCTCAATCAAAATACGAATCGGTCTTCATCCGTTGTTTTGATCAAATAATATAAATAATAAAATTTGATAAAGATATTTTTTTTTTCTTTTAAGTCATTTTAATCAAGAGACTGGATGGAGATCGATTCGTGATCCGATTGAATTAAAATTTTGTTACCGTATTTCTAATTCATAGTTTTTCATATCCAATAGTAGATATTAGATTTGATATTTTTCACGTACCTTTTTGAAAGGGTGCCCCTTAGAGTGGGGTGCCCTATATATATCATGGCAGACTTAAGTAGATGTTAAGGGTAAATGAAAGTTAGTACCCAAGATAGGTTTATTGATGTGAACATATCAGTTACATAAAGATCAATGCAATTCAAATAGCATCTATTAACAAAAAAGTTATAACTATAACATAAAAAGAAGTCGGAGATCCATTTGATACGATTTGATTATGGAAGGGAGACCGAGAGATAGAAGTATGGTTGCAATGCATGTAGGCTATATTGTTCACTAGTCAAATTGTATCAAATAGACTTTAGACTTATTTATATTGTAGTAAGGCCTTGTTCATTAATGGTTGTTAATCGAATTGAATCAATTTGTATTCATATGAAATGTGCACATTATATATGCTTGTCATTACAATTCATTAGAGATGTGTGTTAATGGACTTCTAATTCATTTTTATTGACCAATCTCTTAGAGGATTAATGGCTTGTATCCAATTGGATTAAGTACATATTTAAGATGGATTGATCAATTTAATTTCATTCGATGTATACAACTATCACACAAGTCTAAAATTAGCAAAGGGATGGCAGAGAGGATAGATGCATGGTTCCGATGCATATGCATTATATGCGGGTTCCAATACTTCTATCCTTTCAACTGTATCTTGAACTGATTGATAGTTAGATCATTAGACATATAAAAAGGTAGGTAAATAGATATATAAATATCATACTATTGAAATAGATCAAGCGGATGTTTGGGATTACTTATGAAATGGAGCTTTTTTAAAATAAAAAATATTTTGAAAATATTTCGGAAAACAAGCTATACTTTTTTATCTAAAAGAATAATTAAAATAAGCAATAACAATATTTTAAAACATGCAATTTTTATATTTTCTAAATTTTTAAATAAATTATGTAGAATATTATAAAATTTTTTTGAAAAACGCAAAATCAAAAATTGGAATGCAACGATCTCCAAACGCACTGCCAATGACGCCCAAATAAGATGATCACCAAGATGTAAAATTAGAGAAGTGCACCAATTTAAATTACATGCTTTGAGAGATCTTACAACTATATACCAATGTCTAGAGTCAGCCATAACTATGAGAAAATGCGTGTACTACTATTCCACTTAAGCAACAAAATTTTTATTGTAAGACTACTTAAATGAAGTCATAATAATGATATAATATATTAAAGAGATTTAGATTCTAATGTCATGTGTAGCGTATAAAATTGATCCTATGATTTCATCTTCATCATCACGATCAAGTATGTAAGACATGTTCTGCGAGATATGCTAACCACATGGTTATCATGTTATTCCATTTGACTGCTAAATGAAAATGCTACATACGTTTATATTAATCTAGCATCAAAGCCAATAAAGAGACATCAACATAGTAGTTAACTAGAAATTTTTAAGCTAGATTGAGGCATTTAATTTCATAGGACGTGTATAACTACTAACTACACAGGTCTACGATCAGTTGAAGCGGTGGCTGAGAGGTTAGATACATTAGAATCTACTTATAATCTGCATACATTGGAGCCATGTAATGAAATTCCTTTAGCAATAGAATAGGATAGCGAAGCAAATATGCGGTTGGCACGTTTGATGAAATCTATGTTACACATACTATGATGAATAATATAATTATGTATTTCCTATTAAGTAGTTTAACTCATACAATATAAATTAGTATACAATAATTAAACTCATATCACCTAAAATAATTTGCAATTGAAATTCATTTAGCAGGAGAATGGAATAACAAGATAATCTGTGGTTTGCATATTTCGCGAAACATGTCTCGCACATAATTGATCGTGAAGATGAAATCTATCATGAGCAATCTTGTACGCTGCACATGGCAAACATTGGAAGCTAAATTCCTTTGATATACTATATCTTTATTATGACTTATGTCATAAGTGGTTGAAGCGCATTGCCATAACTGAAAGTTTAATGCTCAAGTGGGACCGAAGTACACACATGCTCCCATATCGTATAATTGACCCTACATGTCGACTCATAAATTTGAAGTATTCCCGAGCACACAAGTTGGATTAGTGCACTTCTCTAGTTGTACGGTTTAGTGCTCATCGTATTTTGTCCTTTAGGGTAGTATGCTATGTATCTATCTATTTATGACTCTAATCTATAATAGCATGTACTTCTAATGACATTAAGATGTTATTTCTTATAAGTTTGAACTTTGGAAGAAAACATGCCCTATAACAACGTATGTAATTGGAATTGCTCTCGGGAATTTCAATGCAACAATCTTCTATTTCAAACCCTAAAACGTTAATCATAAATGGTAGCTACAAAAGCTGAAAGCATATCTTGGTTCTGCTGAACCGATGACGAGCATCATCAACTGAAAAAAATAAAAGAAACTAGGCCATCCTTGCTGGGCAATCTAGGCAGAAGAAGGTTGATATAGTTCCATCGGAGTGGTGCCGGAAAAGTGCCAACTCAATGGAGGGCTGAGCCCTTCTGAGATGCAGCATAATATGAGGCAGCCAATAAGGCCTAGCTAGATTAGGAACATGTTTGGTTTTGCCTTTCTACTTTTTTCATTCCAACTTTTTATTTCACGTTTTTTTATAAATCTTCTAAAATATTCTATATAATTTATTTAAAAATTTAAAAAGTACAGAAAATTCTACATCGTAAGATTTTGTTATTGGTTATTTATTATTATTATTTTTTTTAGCTAAGAAAAGTAAAACTTGTTTCCGGAAAAGGACAAAATTTCTCTTCGTTCCAAAAAAGCTCCTTTTCAATAGTACTCCCAAACGTCACCTAAGAGTTTGGAGACATACCATATGCATCTTGAGTTGCTTTAGTCCTATGCACGCACATATACGGCAACCTTTCCTCATTTTCTCTCTCTCTCTCTCTTTTTTTTGGTGGTTGAGAAAAGTCATAAAGTGTAACTAAATAAGTAATAATTAGTTATTTTTAACTTTATATAAGTCTATCAAACTTGTGTCCTTAAATAGTCATTATTCTGGTTATTCATATTTTATATGTTAACGAAAGGTGTAATAAGAAGTACTGAGATTCCGGTTGATAGTTTGTGCGTGCTATCCTAACTGTTGGGTACTGCACCATTCTTGATGAACAACACCTAACTGTTGTGTCCTTTTATTGCTTCAGACACCTTTTTTATTTTTGTAGGTTTTGAGATTGACCACATGTAGTTAGCTCATTGAGGAGCTGCAATGCTTGGTTCTCATAACAAACCTAGCTACCACATATTGAGCTTCACTTGAGCAAACTTTTGTTCTCCAATGAATGTGGAGCTCCATTGTCTCATTGTTCGAAAATCTTATGGCTATCAATCTTTTCTTATATATGCTAATCATAAATCTTGACATTGCTTTATTGTCAAGCTTATAATGTATGATAATCTTCTTCTTAAATCAAGGTTATACTATTTATATTTCTTCTTCTACATGGATCATTGTGCAAAGGGTCCAAACTGTAAGGATTATGGCCCATTGCCAGCCTAATCTTAATCTTCCTCGTATACCCAAGCTTCCCAAGATTGGATAGCAATGTCGAAGAATATACCAGCAGATTTGTATTAATGTAGGAAAACCTCATTGGAATGTTTACCCCATTTGATGATATTTAAGCTAGAAGTGGCTCTAAAGTGTCCTATAATTACGTTCTAAATGTTTCGGATAATCAAACATGTGGCTCTAAAGTGCCCTTGAAGTATGAAGGACGTGGCTATCAAGTGTTCAATAAGTGTTGGCGAAGTGTGTGAGGAAGTGTGGTGTCCCATACTTGTCCTCATGACACCTTGTTAGACGTGTCTCTATTTCATTGGCTGTAAGTATTGAATAGTCATTTCCAACAAGTTATTAAACCCTTCAATTAGCTAGGTTTTATGACTTTGGAAAGGACTGACCAATTTGATTGACTGGTATTCTTTCTCTTATGTTTTGTAATCATCCACCGAAGGAGAGAAATTCTTGATATAACATTTTATAAAGATCCTAAACATTTGTACCTAAAACATGCTTTAATCTATGGTGGCTAGAGAGTTACAGTTGGTGACATGTAGTTTTATAGGTATATGTTAATTGCAAGACAAGGATGTATTCACTTCATGTATATAATCCTGTTTGAAATTTCATGAATTTTGTACATGGCCTAACCAGATTTTCTCATTCCTATATATAGTTATTCAATGTTGCAAGTATAATTTGATTGCAAATGAAAGGAAACTTTGTTTTGATGTGGCTTGGGTCGATTAGTATATCTTTTCATAGTATATGTTTGTGGGCCGGTACTTCCTTTACATGTATGTGGTATTAGGATCAATTACTAAGCTTGATACTTTCAGGTTTATGTTTGTATATATTATTTTAAATAAAGGTTAGGCAACTACAACTTGTAAAGAAGTTTAACTTATCTTCTAAAAGTAATTGATGAACTGAGCTTTAAGAAGGAAAATAGCACAATTCATAACTAGATGATGGCATGATTGGATTTGAGCCATATTGTTAGGTTATGTTAAATTTCAATCTAGGTTGTGAACCCATCTTAACTTGGTGAGGGACACGACCAAAGGAACCTGGAGGCACAAGAGGATGAACCAACTTACTTTATGATGCAGTAGCCCTTTTGTAGGGGTTTCAGCTTAGTAGGAACTCTTAGTTCAGTTATTAATGTTTGATATCTTTTTATGATCCTTTAGGTTTTCGATTATGGTAGGAATTTTGGTTATAGAGTTCTCTCTTTTTCGTAATCTGTTTGGATGCTTAGTAAATTGATTTCTGATTCCTTTGCTTTGTGAAACCCTGGCTGTGATTTCTTTTTCTTGTCTATTTTCTTGCTCATGGTTGCTTCTTTGTTCCTTCACCTCTATGACTTGCTATTGGAGATATAAGTTTTGCAAATGTGCAAGGATAATTTGGATGCTAACAAATGAACCTGAATATGGTATATCACAAGCAGATTAATGATTGTTAAAGACAAAGGCATAAAGCTATATACAACTCACATGGGATGTTATAATGTGGAGTTACTAAGTTGTTATATTACTTTTTTAATTTACTTATTTATTTATTATTTGTTATGATGATAAATCTACTTATTAATTGGGCTTCATCAGTAGAATTTCCCATTACTAAAAGGGCATGCTCTACGGCAAATGTTTGTTAGATGTTGCTTATTAAATGTTAATACACTCATGTGCAATTATGCTAATTGGTATGCCCTGTGCCATGCATGTAAATGTAGCATGATCCTAATAGCCATGCTAAATGGGATTTTCTTCAGTAGTTAGTACTTTTTTGTGCAGGAGTATAACCATTTCTGACTTAATATTCTTTGTTAATCCAATGTTCAATATTTACATATTTCTATTCTTCCTTCAAGATTTTGAACCTCAGTTTTTTATTTAACCTGTGTAGGAAAATAAATTGCAAAATCTCTCCACTGAATCTCGTAAATTTACTCGGGAACAATTGAGGATTTACCATGAGTTCAAATGACAAAACTACATGCTAGCACCAGAGAAGGATAACTGTGGACTGCAGCAACCGGCTGATCACAATATCATAGATTCTCCAATGAAATCTGAAGCAAACCCTGCTAATGCTGGAACTGTACAGACCAACTTCACTGTTCCTCAACCATTTACTCTTGCAACTGAGAAGCGTGCTTCAGGTGGAAACCGACCTGTAGCTTATGCCTCCAGCGATGGGACTACTGAGGATGGGAATGACACCGAGCAACAAAACATGCCTAGGAGAATTCCGGTAATAAGCCATTTGCTTCCTTTCCTCTTTTAGAATTTCCTCTTAATTTCATGATTCCTTGCCAAGTGTGCATTGTTTTCCTTGTTTGCAGTAATATAGTAAAGTTTATCCTTTGGACTCTTTGGACAAGTCCCTGAACTTCACCCACAGTACCATTAAATTTGTTAATTTGATAAACTCCTCATGTATTACTTTAAAAGTAGTTGATTTTTATATCTTTGTATCAGTTCATTTCTACTGATGTATGTAAGGGTTTGGAGTTAACAGCCGTTTCTTGTGATTAATTAATTAACTAGAACAAATTATTCTATGGCATTTCTTGTCATCAACTAGTAAAATCAACAGATCCACTAGCTGCAATTTCGTACATAACCCCCAATAGTTTCATCACTGGTAGCCAACTGTGTATAGTGTAATTAATATCAGAATACATGGCTTAATTCTTGAATATTTCTTGAACTTTAGGGGTTTAGCTATAATCTAAAAGATAGAATTCCTTTGTTAGGAAACCTACTGTTTATCTATAGTTTCATCTATTTCCTTGACCTGACAGTATTCACATTTCAGAATTGAACAATAGCTAAGGTGCTTTTGTTAGAGATCAATGATTTTTTACTGCTGCAAATCATTGATATCTCTCTAACATTTGTAACAATATGATCTGTTATTATTATCAAAATAAATGCTTACAAGCCATTCTTGGAATTCATCTCTAGAAGAGCTTCTTGTGACTCTTGGTACAGATCCTTGCGGATAGTAGATTGTATCATTATCATGGAACAATTTAGAGATTTGAGATATTTGGGTTGTTCTGGTGCTTTTCTTGTGTATTGCAGACAAGTTCACCTCGTTCCACTAGGAAATCCCAGCAACCAGACCATGCAAAACACCTGGAAGAAGAAGATGCCTGCTCAATCGCTTCCTCGTATGCCCATATAAAACCTCCACTCCTAGATGAAAGCTTGTTGTTTGTTCCTTATAAGAACTTGCTTGAAGGTTCCACGTTATTTACAGAAGTGTAGCATCAGTTGGGAAGATGAAGTTCAAGACAACAGTTCCGCTTGCTCCTAACTTCAGATGCTATGATCGCGTTGAGAAGCGGAAGGAAGTAATATTCGTCAAAGTTTGCATCTTCCAACAGTTTTGAAGTCTGCCTTTCTGAATCTAAGTAACGCCATTCTTTATTTGACAGTTCTACTTGAAGTTAAAAGAGAAACACCAGGCTTTAGAGGCAGAGAAACTCCAGAATGAGGCTAGACTAAAGGTATAACTTAGGCAGTATTGAGGATTCTATAAAATGTCTTGCCTTCTTAAATTTCACAATTAACTCTTCTTCTATGTTTTAGCAATAATCTATAATTAAAGTGAGATTGCAGATTATTCTTCGAATCTGAGGTCATGTTTTAAAAAGCTTTTAGTGAAGTGAACAGTGATGCAAGCTCTAACAGTGTCAAGCTGGTTTTATCCCATGAGTTTGTTTCTCTTCTTTTTCTTTCTTCTACACTTCTCTTCTTCAGTGCTTCCCTTTTTCGTTTCTTTAATTCTTCTCTCTTCTCTTCTTCTTCTTCTTCTTCTCTCTTGTTCAATTCATTTATTCTGTCTATCCTTGTACAGTTCTACGACTCTCTTTTCTTCTTCCTTTTTATATCGTTTCTCTATTGATTTTGTCACTGTTGGACTATATTAGATTGGATCTATTTGAGCAACCATTCTCGTTGCCTTTATCTTAAATCTAGTAGTTTAAAAGTCTAACTTGTTGGAGGTGACTATACACAAGTAGTAATCCTTATAGAGATAATTATCCTTGCCTGAGATTTGATAGAAACTTGCATAGTCAGCCAACCGCGCAACATAGATGAGGACAAGCACTTGTGAAAAAAGTGTATTCATCACGATTTTCAGAATTAGTGTTATGATACACAAACCTTTTCTTCAATCTCATCTCATCGCCATTCCATGTCAAAGCTAGGTTCATTATTGGAATGTACTAGCTTATTGTGCTGTATCTATAGATTCAGTCTATCTTAATCTAAAATTAGAAATTGATGAAGGTATATAATTAATTGAATAAAAAATACAGTAGATTTTTATCAAAATATTGCATATGGAAGTAGTTATTTATCCTACTTGTTTGGTAGATTTATTTTTTAGAACCAATTATTGGTTGAGATAAACCTTAGGAAACTATAAAGGGTTATGAGTATGAGTTGAATATCGAGACTAGAGCTTGGATTTTTTTGACTAAAGGCTCTCAAAAGGCTTTGACAACCAAATTTTTTGTTCAGTTGTTGGGAATTGGTTTTAGTTATCCTTGGTCAAGCACCCAAGAGGGGGTGTATTGGAGCATTCAATTCCTGTTCTTTGGTTCGCATGCCAACATTGCTGATTAACTTTAAAAAAGAGTTGCCAAATTTGTCTAATTAGAAAACATACGCTTTTACAATAAAATATTTTTGATGTATGGTTGTTTGGTTGCTAATAGTTTGGCTAGTGGTTGTTATAGTGAAAGTAGAATGCTTCTCTTTGAATTCTAAGACAGCTCTTTGAATTGTCATCTAAAGAAAAAACCTATAAGAAAATGTTTCTGAAAAAAGAAAGTACATATTAAAAAGACTTAGAAGAGAGTAAACTCGATATTTTTATACAATATGATTAATATTTTATTTATCCACTATTGTTACTCTAATCCTACACGTACGACTTGTTGCTTCTTTGTAAAACTTAGATCAATGCATTTTGCGTGATACACATCACACCCAAACACCTAATGGTAGTTTCTCAAGTTGCACTCCTCAACTACTATAGTACACTTTCCTTCTTCCTTTTCATCTACATTGTATATAAACGTAGGTAGTTTCTGAAGATCTTTAGATGATAACGCTATTGCATGGTGCTTGTGTTTCCTTCTTCATATTCTTCATCATTTTAGGGACATCAGTATCATACTAAACACCATCACTTGATCAATGAATGTGAACTGTTTTCTACTTCTATGACAGCAAAAGCAGGAAATAGCTAGTTTTACAAGACTAGATAAGCAGAGTTTAAACGCTTAATCATGCTGTATATATACTGATATCATTGTTTGAATTTTGGTTTGACTCATGTAGCTAACTAAATGTAAATTTGAGACTGAGTCCAATCACATTAAGACAGTCTTAAGTTATGTTAGAAACTAAAAAGATAATTTGTTCTGTAATTGAAAACTCCCAAAAGTATAATTAAGCCCAATCTCAGCCGAAAAGACTAAACTTGGGCCAAGGTCGTGGGCTGGGCATTTTTTGTATCTTATTTAATATACTTTTATTTTTGAATGCGCCTCTCAACTTTTAACGCATTATTAGGTATGTATTTTATTTAATCCAAACCATAGGATAGAAAAAGGCACAAAATGAGATGCTAAAATGGACAACCATAGAAGTACTCTAAACTAGAGCAAAGATAACTCTCTAATCCCATTAAATTTTTTAAAGAAATGTAATGTGTCTAAATTAATTAGTTGAGTAAGAGCTATTCATTGTTTGTAAGTTATTATTCTTTTTTAATTTGTAATCGCATTATTTGTGGAAAAAGAGCCACACATTAATTTTACTAACTCAAGTCTAGTTTTAACTTAGCTAACTAGCATAACCATGGAACCTAAAGCTGAATTTTGGCTTTCTTTTATAGTTTATTGTTTCGAACTATAAGATTAGATATTGCAAATTTTTGGAATTGCATATTAGTCATACAAGACCTATCCTAAAAAGGCTAAACGTGTTTCTTACTAGCGAGGATAAATTATATGAATGCTAAGAATTTTTATGATCATATAATTAAGTCATACAAATTACAATGATACTGATTATTGATTAAATTTGTTTGATACTACCAATATTAATTATCAAATTTGGAAATTACAAGGTACAACAAATTTTTGCAAAATTTCATTATGTCAATAGTAAGAAAAACTTTTCAGAAAGAAATACATGTTTGAGTCTTCCTTATAATTAAAGTGTAATTATCAAATTCTAAGAGTTAGAATTTGAAACATATTTTAGTGTAACTACTTGGGAATTGCAAAACACAGATAGAGGACGGCGGCCAACTTTCACTATATTAACTTACATAATTGAGAAGTCTCTTAAAGCATCTTATGCTCATTATTTGTATGAATTTATAAATCATAATAATCCTTGGCAATTGAGAATGGGATCTTTAATAGTTTATGAAAGGTTAGATAATAAAAAAGTAAGTAAGAATAATAATATATTTCTCATCTTAAAATTAATGAAAATAGAAACTATAGATTGATGGGGGGGCAGGAGTTTATTGTTTCTTGGGCCAAGATCTTGTACATAGTGAAGTAGTATGGATAGATAGATGAGCTCGATTTTTTTCTTTTAGTTACGGTGCCAAGATATTGAAAAGAATGAAGGATAGGTGATGTGGCCTTACTCAGAACAGGGTTCAACTTTAGTGCATGTATATAGATGCATATATGTATATTTATGTGTAACTTTCATGTGGTAAATTTGATTCCGTGCATTATCATAATTTCTTATATAGCTTGCGTGTTTGTAGAATCAACATTAATACATGAACATATGTAACATATATTAGAATAACTACAAAATCTTTTAAAATGAATATCCACTAAAAACTACTATAATATATATATATTTGGAAATATTGGGGTAGGCAATTAGGTGTGCATGGTGCATTAAGTCAGAATCGTACTAGTAAAACACTAGCCTCAGCTCATTTAGGCGTATGCTCTTAGATTCTTGTTAAGGCTATTAAGAGTGAAGTTATTTGGTCTTAAATGTAGTTTGAAGCTTATATGGCCAAGGTTTTTTTGTAAGAGTTCTTATTTGTATATATTTAAAAAAAGTATATAGGATGTGATGTGCAGCAGGAGTGACCAGTTGGTTTGCCGAACAAAGCGAAAAGAAGATTGGCATAGAATTTACGATGGTTTGACATTGCTCCGATAGAAGGAGCGTAAGAAAAGATGCATTAATACATGAGAGGACCATAGTACTCTAAATCCAAAAAACCCCTTTCCATCATGCAAACCTAAATCAAATGGCGCATACATGTGTTTCTCGGAATTCTCTCTAATACACTCGAAAAGGTCAGAGAAGAGATCTCTAGCTTCTGCTTGGTTTTCTCTTTTTAAGGATATTGCTTTATTGGCACTCAAAATTGGTCATTTGCAAAGATATAATTGCGGATTTATAATATAATTTGAAACCACTCAAACTTATCCTTGTGTGAGTCCACTTTTGTGTTCTGTATAGACTTGGTATTTGATTTGTAGGCGACATACTACAAGATCTTACAATTCAATAGGCCTGCCCATGTTAGGATTCGTAAATCAACAGTTGATAAAAAGTGCATGTCGTCGTCTTATTCTGGTTACGAAGTCAATACCTAATAATGTTCTTGTTCAAGTGTCTATTGGTCAATGTGTACAGATATGGACTTATTGCTTTTATTTGATTTCTTTTCAAAAGATTGAATGAAGTTTGAGTTAACTATGTGGTCATCTTCCTTGTTTATCCATATAACTTGATTTCGTCTACGTATTATCTATAGTTGTCTTCCTAAATCAAGGAGGCACATGCAACTGATGGTCTTGTAAGATATTATTTTTATTTGCAAAGAGCTGAAGATGTTTAATTGTTGCTAGGAAGCACTGTCATATTTACCATCTTCAAAAAGTTTGTAAAGTTATATTGAGGTAGATTGTTTCACAAGAATTAGCGAAATTTAGATTACATAATGTTTATTTTCATGTCAAAACACATGCATGGTTTTGATGGTTACCTTACCTTTTGTTGCTTTGATGTTTCAAGCACTTATCAAAGTATGAAACAATTTCATTGGTGAAGGACTGATGCGACACAAAATGTCATGTCTTTTGTGGGTATCTTGCTTATGGCTGCAATCTTCAAATTCTTTTATCGTAAAATACTATGATGCTATTTTTTATTTTTATCAACAATTAGATTTACGGTCACAGGTGACTCGTTTCAGTATGATGATTGCCATCCTATTTTTTCTTATATGCTTGAAGTTCAATCAACAACTTAGAGATAATGAAATATATATATCTTTAGAGATCTGAAAGTAACGTTTCTTTACCTTGCTACAACCTAATTTTATTGGTGTACAATTGGCTTGGGTTAAAGTCTACAAGGATCACCCAATAGATATGCTGCCTGGAATTTGTATCAACAGTGTCACACTAGATTGGATGGATCAAATTGATTGATTTAACTTCAGAAGATGAAATAGTATATGAATAACAATCTAGAAACAGCATTTTAAGTATGCATTGTAATGTCAGTAATAAATTTGCATTGTAATCTACTTGTGACACTTAATGTGTTGTTGTTTAGTATTATTATTGGATTGCTCAAAATTCAATCATGAAGACCATGGATTTTTTAAGCTTAAGTATTTCACTTTTTACTATAACAAGTCAAAACTTTAGAATTAGTAATACTATGTGGCCCCTCCTCATTCATTGCTATGCCCCACTAGATAAACAAGATTAGTATGTAATTCAACATAAAGAAGTGAAAGATTAATAAATGCAGTAGAGGTGGAAGGAGATTATTCTTTTTTTAAGTTAGAAAGTTGCAAATTAATTTCCATTTAGAATTAGGCTAATCAATACTTTGGTGTCTCCCTATGTAGCTTATATTCTCATGCCTCCTGAATGTGTTTGTTCTAATTTTTATCCATGTATATCATTCTGTGCCAACCTATAACTGTTACAGCTATTAAGCATCGCAACCACTATTACCTAGGCGTGAGTCCTTTTCTGGTGCCAATTTAGAGCTCACTAATCCAAGATACTCAACCTTTTTTGCTTAACATTCAACAGTAAGATGGAGAACTGCTTTCTCCAGGGCTATTTTTGTTTGGTTTGAACCATACTTTTAAGTCCAAGAATTTTTTGGGTATAAGTGCAACAGTTACAAGAGAATTTTGGATTTTGTGCCTCCAGACAAGATAATATATTTATCTAATCAACTTTGAACTTAACAGTGAAATATGAGAAGGTAAAAGTTAAAATCTAAAAAGTGCAATGAGTCATGCTCATGGCTCTCGGACCACTTCAGCTTTGAACTTGTAAAGGTTTGAAATATTGGGGCAAGCATGTCTTTTTAGCCTGTAAACATGTAGGAATTTCAATATACTCTTGAGAAGTAACAAATCATGTGTTTCCAAAGCTTTGAACTCTATACGCATTTCATTGACTGGTGAGTTTCTATTCCAATCTTCTAGGAGGAAGCTGATGCTGCTCTTAAGCAACTGCGGAAGACCTTAGTCTTCAAAGCAAATCCTGTTCCAAGCTTCTATCATGAGGGGCCTCCACCAAAGATTGAACTGAAGAAGGTAATATACTCTTGTAATTTCTTGTCTTGCATATACCTCTTACAACTTCGTCATTCATGCGCTGGCAAGTCGAACTTTACCAAAGTAACAACTGCTGAGTTTGTCAGTGTTCCCAAGCATAGCTTGTTTGACAATTTAACATAATGTTTCAAGTTATTCGTTTGAGAACCTCTTCAGTTTCTAATTACTAACTTATACCACTAAAGCTGGAAGTTGCAAGACTTGTGAACTGTAATTAGGCCAATCGTGACTACATTCAGAAATTGTGAGAGATAACAGTATGGAGATGTTTACAATGCAGTTTATTTACTTAATGGGTATAATGCCACAATAGTTATGACTTGTGATTAAGATCTAACCATCATGGTTCCATCTAGAAGAACAAAAGGGTGTATGCTGATGATGTTGGATACTTCAATCGAGTTTCATCTTTTACCGAAAAGATATATGTTGCTAGTCTAGATTTGTCGGTCGATTCCAATTCAATTTATTGTGCTTTAGGGACAGGGTGTATCAGGTTTGTGGTTATGTTGGGTTTTAGTTGTTTGCATTGGATCTTCATTGGATGTTGACCTATCTGGACAGGTTTGTGATTGTGGCCTGATGTTTACAGGCTTGGCCTAAACCGGACCAATTTTAGTTAATCTCAAGCTTGGTGGTCTAATGAAATTTCAAAATCAATAACCAGCTTTGCTTTTGCTTAGGATGAGCTTCTTTTTCAAGTTGGTTGTATCTTTGCAGTGCATTCTTTTTTAATTTTATCTGCATATCATGTCTGGAACAAAACTCAACCCCAAAGCCTATGGCCATTGTAGAATGTCAATAAAATAATTAGAACCCACTATGGAGCTACTGTGGTTATCTTAATTATAAACAGTGTGCAGTTTCCATAGGCACCCTCGCTTCTATCCGAATGTGTTATAGATATATCAGGAACATTTCCTAAACTGACTGGAGTGCATTTCTTATCACACTAACTATTATAGAGATTTATACTGGTGGTATAGGACCTGTTGGAGTGGTTGGTATTGGTCTATCTTGTGTCTCATAAGTGAGTTCATTTACTTAGAAGATATATTTTCTAGGGTATGTAGAAGGAATGGTGTTTGATTAGGATTCTTGTTAAGATATGCTAGTGTTTAATTAGGGAACCTTTATAAGCTTGGTCCATAAGTAGTGCGCTCTATACCTCAAGATTGTTTAGGTAATTAATTGGAATGTCCTTGTGTTATTGCCTTTATTAATATAGTGCAGCAGTGAAACCAGGCTGCTGTTGCATTGTTGCTCCCTCCGTGGTACAGTGGCAAACGGTCTCATATTTATTTTTGGCCATTGGTGGAGTAGCTAATGCATTGGTAGCAAGGACCAAACTGGGTCATTCTTTGGTGGAAAGCCTCCAAAGAAGAAATTGCATCATTCAAACATCTATCTGCATATCTTAGATTTCCTGGTGTCTTTCTTTTAAAATTCTTTGGAGTCTCCATTATTGAGAATATATTGAAATTATTGACTGTAAGCTCATAGTTTAGTGTCAAAATTTTACATGATAATTAACTGCAAATCTGAAGCTGGTTTTGTTTCTTTTGTCTCATACAGCCACCACCAACACGTGCGAAGTCTCCCAAACTTGGACGGAGAAAGAGTTGTGGTGACACGCCGTCTAAGGCAGAAAAGAAGAATGGATTGTGCAGTAGGCTTAACCGCCACAGCTTGGGGAGTTACAAGGATGAAGTTACCAATTCACCAGGCTCTATCAAGATTAGAGTTGCAGTTCAAGAGGATCAATAAATTCATGAGCTTGGAAAAGGATGACTCCAACACCAGACTTCAAAGGAAGCTGATTTCACTATGAAGCTTAATGTATTTTCTTTCGCTTTAATTTTTATTGACTTTGAACTGTGCGCCTATATATGACCCCTTCCTGATATTTATAAAGTTCATGAACATCTTGTTTGCGCAAATTTGTTGCTGGGACATGTAGTTTATGAAATTGTAAATGTTGTAGACCACTCAATTCTGGTTACTGAACGTTGAAAACCGCCAAAAGATTCATCTGTCTTAAAGTTTAGGTCAACTAAATTTCTGAGAGTCTAATCCCATATAAGGTGCTCATGTAATAAGCCAGCTTTCCACTTTTGATCCTTAACACTTTTTAATCACCTGGTTTAGTGAAAGGCCTTTTCACAACCGGTGTTTGAAGATGGATAGCGAATTAGAAGGTGTGTATGCAAAGAACTACTAGAAAGGATGCTCATAGTTTTGTTATTTTTCTTTTATTTAAATTTTCTAGATATGTATAGGTTTGAGGGATGGTGCATTCGGAATACCCTATTTTACTTGCTATGCTCTTTAGCATATGCATCATAAACCGAGTGTCTTCTACATAATGATCCGCAGAAATTAGGTTTGGGAAATCCAACAATTCTAGCATAGCATGTCCAAGGCTGATACTTAATGAACCAACAATTCTAGCATAACATGTCCAAGACCGATACTATGCGTTTGGCAAGCGTTCTCTTAAAGCATTTTGACAATTTTTTATTTCATTAATAATCTTTTACAACATTTTTTAGAATTATTTAAAATTTTTAAAAGTATAAAAAAATTTTAGGTAGTAAGATTTTATTATTATTTATTATTTTTTTAAGTGAAAATAATTAGACTTGTTTATCGAAATAGAATAAAAATATTTTTCGTTTCAAAGTATTTTTTTAAAAGCATTTTAAATACCCTCTTGGAAACAAACTTTGCAGAAATTCTATAAACTAGAAGAGGACCTCATCATACAAAATCCCCCCCTTCTTTACTATCAAAATCTTGGATAGGGAGCTCTGGAATCAAATCTATTTATGGGAATAATCTCATCGAAACCGTTGCTTGCTTTATAGAATGCAACTTTTTTATTAAAAAAAAAAAAATAGAAGCACAATCCTTATACGCTGGAATATTAACTTTGATGACGGTGTCTTAATCTCGGAGAAAAAAGATGGAAAGAGTTTCTCTTTTTCATAGTAATAACTTTAGTGCTCACACGCGGTGGAGGAATTTTTTCAAATGAAAAACAAAAAAGAAAATGAGTATCTGGTACTGCTCTACTAAAGTTAAAAAAACTGAAGTGGCTTTGCAGTAAGATGTGATAACCAAAATTCACTAGAACATACAAAGGGCAAGGTTAATCTGTATGGAAATAAATATATAAGCATAACACAAACGCAACAAAGGAGTCTGCCGAGTCTGGCGGGTTTACTTAACTGCAGACTAAGAAAAAATGAAATCGAATCCCATGATTGAGCATATATGAGCAGTAGTATCAATTTGAAAGTAGCTGGGACTTCTAAAACTGTGGGCATGCACATGAACAATCTATACTCACTGAGTTTGTTTGCTGGGAGATTCTTGCAAATCTTAGTTCTTGACCAACCAAGCAAAAAATTCTGCTAGTTCAGGCCTACATGTTTGCAGAGAGACGATCACGCAATCAGAAACTAGATGCAAAAGCAGTATATATAGTAACAACTGCATGTCAGATAAAAAGTCTCATCTCTCTTTCGAGAAAGACACAAATTTCATTTACCTTAGTGAGGATTCAAGCTCTACCATGTACTTCAAGTTGCTTCAGAATGTTTTTGGCAATCAATAAAATGCCTGAATAAGTAGTTTAAGATCTGTTAGCTATCCAAAATTCAAATAATAGTAAAAGAAGGAAAGACTTAGCCATGTTATTGTATGTCAGTTCTCTTCCAGATACAAATACATAACATTTTCTTTCATCAGAAGTCACAAAAAAACTTAATGAGTTTGAATCAAACTAACCCATTAGAATTTATAGTTATTGCCTATGGAGACAAAAGCAGCCTCTAATTAAGGTGTAGCACGAAGCTGAAGGTTGATACCATGAGTAGTTAGGGGGAATGAAGCCTGGTCCGAAGGAGCCACTCGGCCTCTCTTTCTCAAACGCTAAATCGAAAAAGGTGATTATATGTTTCCTAGACAACAAACAAGAAACGGATGCGAAAAATTAAGAGTAATGGTGGAATGGCTTCAAACCAGACATCATTCCCCTCAACTACCATGAAATAAATCGAAACTGGGAGAGGCTAATGAAAACCTGAACGAAATATTTTTTTTCATGGCCGAGTTCTGTTCTATATACGTCAACAAGAAGAGAAGTGAGATGCTTTATTTGAAATCAACTTTCCAAATGCCTTTCTCAAAGCTAATGAATTTGTTTTTGCCTCCCATATTAAGTATGTATTACCCTTTGTCCAACCAAGTGTTTTGACAATTTAAAAGCCCCACAAAAATATAAACTATACACTACAAACAAACTGAGTAATAAAATTGATTACTCATTACCTAATTACTATAAAAATGATGAGATTCCAATTACTGTCAACATACCGAATGTCAAAAAAGTGCATTAGCTTCTAATTTATATATCTGATCTTTATTCCCTATGCCTTGACCAACAAATTAATATAAAAATCATTACCAAATTGTGGAAACTTTTCTGGGAAAAGCCCATTTTATTCTACATTAAGGGTAAAAAATATCATCAAATTTAGTCTTGATATGTCCAGGTTGATGATGATTAAGCACGACTAAACCACCATTAATTAGTATTTAGTGTTGACTTAATCTAGGATCATATGGATTAGAGTGATATATTCCAAAAGGTTGATATAGCTTCCCACTTGTAGGAAAATGAGAGTAATAGAACCTTCATCATATACACGCCAAGTTGTTATTCCAATCTTGTGAGGGAAGCAATTGGATGCCTTTGGAGAGAAACGAAAAAAGAAAAAGAATAACAACTGAAATGTGTTGATTTGAATTTCTCCTTGTAGTGAAGAAGAATCCTTTCAAGCAATAATGTCTTATCTCTTTCGATTTCGTTTGATTTTTTTTTTTTTTTCAAATTGTGATTGCAACTAGCTAATATGTTGCAGTGAAATTATCTTGATGCGGAGATGTCTTTAAAGCTTCAGTTCTTCTAGGCCTTCTTACAGGTAAACAGACGAGGTATATGACGAAGCTAGATTGAAATTTCATTTCAGTACCGACGGTTCAGTTTCAGAATAGTTACATGAAAATTTTAGATAAAAAACAGTGTCCTATGCAAAGTGAAGCCGAAAGAAACAAAGCTAATGAAGAAGGAATAAAGATGAAGCTGTAGCTCCTCGCATCCAAATCAGAGCAATGTCTCCTACATGTTCCACCGTCCAGCTATGCTTGAGGAGGAATTTGAAAGTCCAAGATAATATTCTACATGTACCAGAAAGACGCAACAGATGTAATGCTATTTAGCATCACTGTGTATAGCTATGTGCTTAATTTAAAAAGCTATAATATGTACTGATTCAATGATCAAATTACAATAGAAGCAATGCATAGTTAGCCAGCTAGCGCATACATCAACGGACTATAATATGATGCCTGACAATCCATAGATAGTATGGCCATTGTAAAGGTCTGTCCATAGTGAGCTAACTTAGAGAAACTGTCGCAATTATCATATGCAAGGTAAACACCCAGCTTGTTCAAAGACTACTTAATTTACATCTGTACTAGCAAACCAAAGTTCTACAGCCATGCTTCTCATAGATGATTCAGGAAATTGATCACCATTGCAGATTATAAGGAAAGGTTCAAGTTGAAGAGTACCAAGAGAACAAATAATGATGAAAACAGGTAGGTGGCCAAACTCCAAGAAGCCAATACAAGCTGTAATTCAGAACTCTCAAAATATTCTTACAAGCTGTAAATCAAGTTTTGCAAGATGTTACAGACACGATTTATCCTACACCTACCAAACAATAAGCCAGTTATAATACAAGGGCAGTTTTCACCTACAGATAGCTTCCAAATAGTGAACTATCTGTATGCGGTATCTATCATGAGGAACAAGATCAAAAATTTGCGGCAAGTGTGGAAGTAGAGCATCAATGCGTTCAACCAAAAAAAAGAGCATATAGAAATAGAGGAGCAGCAAACTAAATATATGTTGCATATTGAGCCAAGAACTTAATCCGAGAAGATCAATACATTTACCAGCATGCTCAAGACTTCAACGAAACCTATACACTGCCTCAGAGCTAGAGCTATGTGCCAGCAAACACACTCGCATCAAGAGATGGTGGAGATTAAATTCACGAACTATAAAGCTGACAAAGCAGTAGATATTGGAACATTCACAAATCAAGTCAACATTCAGATTTCTTATACTTGAGAGTACATGATTCAAAGTACAAAAAAGAGGAGCAAATTACATCATCCACTAGTCAGCTGCAACAAGACAACATACACTAAGTCAAGTATTCAACTGCACTATGAAACACTCATCAGTTGACAGAGTGCGGATTTCAGAAATGTCAAAATTACAAGGAGCACAAGAATAACATGATCAGTTCAGCACATTCAGAAGATCAACACTGATTCATTTTTCAATCTCATTCCACTAAAGAGTAAGTTCACGCTTTGAAGGTAAACAGTAGGTTCGAGTGACTCGTGCTTGCTCAGAAGCTTCACCAGCCTGCAGGAGAACACCAACTCGATCAACAAAATTCAAGCGAAAACTTCAAATTCAACTCAGCCTCAAATCAGAGAACTAAAATAAGTCACTTGGGGCCACAACAAGGATGAAACCATCTCAGCTAGAGCAAGTGAGCAACCGTTCAAGAGGGAATTTCAAATTTGCACCAATCGCATTCGATGCTGATGGAAAGCCAAATCTCAAACCAGCTAAGCAAAACTGAATGCTAAAAGATGACTTAAGAATTTCAAAAGCACCCATCACCTCAGACTAAGAGCTCTCAAAGTGTAGCGGAAAGCAGAATGGAAAGAGCACAGGAACGATAGAATACGGGTGAGCTTCAACAGAAATTTCAAACGGTTGGATTTTATATTTCAGCTTGCAAATAGAATATATATATATGCAAAGGAGATAAGGCAGAAGAAGTAATAGTTAGAGAACACCAAAAAAGCTGAGAAAGAAAAATACACCAATGCATACAATTAGAAGCATAGAGCACCTACACATTATCATCACTACTAAATATAAACAGTAAATAAAAAACTCTCTCAGCATTTTCTCATCTTTAATCTTCTCACCTTATTTACATTGAGTTTAATTTATAGTGATATTGATCATGTATTTAATCTGTGACTCTAACCTTTCTAAAACATAGAGGCTAAGTGCTTGGAGCACTTGGAGAATGGACTTCGTAAAATCTAGGTACACATTCACTACTCTTGTAAGTTAGTTACAATTGTGCAGTCAGAGAGATGAGTGTCTAGTAGGTGGTGAAAGTTTGTCTTGCTTGTAAAGGCAAGTGTGCTTGGTGAAGCACTTTGCCTTGGTAAGTTTAGCTTATAAAAGATTATTGGATTTATAGCTCTTACAAAAAAGCGACCGTGGATGTAGACAAAAAATTTACCGAACAACATAAAAGCTCGTGCTGTCTCTACTTGCTAACTACCAAATTCCGTGTGCTTTGAAACTATGCAGGAATTACTAAATTTTATCTTTGCAAGAACTGTCCTAGACATAACCGACTAGGTTCATTCTATCTAGCATTTTTATCTATTTGTTTTTAAGCTAAGCTAGCTATTATAGTCATAGCCAGTTATCTTGCTGCTACCTATAGAAAATTTTATTACAGAAATTTTTAGAAATCAACTCAATTCACCCCTCCCCTTTTGAATTGATTGTGCAAGTTTCTCAAACACCTTTGATGATTAATTCTTCAAGTACATCTTATATTTATGCATTAGAGTGTTTATCTTATTGAAATACTTCCCTAATACATGAACAAACCTACATAGTTTGGCAAGTAGATCAATAGTTCCTAATAAGAAAATTAAGATAGTTAAGTTGTCCTCTTATTAAACTCTTACAGATTTTCTAAATAATTGAACTCTAATAGAGTTTCCACTAACTGGACTCTTATACCGTATCGTAACATTTCAACCCCCTGAAATCAACCTTGCACTCAAGATCGACGGAGGTTGTTATTCTATAAATCTGATATCAACCATACCATCAAAACAAGCATTTGGAGAAAAGTACCAAATGAGTTAGGATGACCGGTAATAGTGGAAATGCCAAAGAGTCAGAAGACTCCACCTTCTTTCTGAGACCGCAGTTGCCACAGATTGGTCCTGTAGCATTGCTACCTCTTTGAGGTTTTTTCTATATGCAAATATCAGCAAAAGCACAGTTGACAACATCTATCCCAGACAGACGTTCCACAACATCTCTATCTCTTATAATAAGTCCTTGCTTAGTGCTAGGAGAAGTTCCAACTAGGATAGCTGTTGGTGTAGCTATATGATAGCGGCGTTATATGGAAGTAACTTGACGACAACGTCTGTCACCTAGTCTCATATACGAGCGCAAAGTCCTTCTAAGGGAAAATTGAGGAGCTATACAAGAGGAAAACAGCCGGCAACAAGGTGTTCTAGATTAGAGGTCTGTGAATTTAACGTATGTTGCGGGAAGTTCAATTGCTTACCTCAACGAGATGCAGATGATCGTGAATCAGCTTCTGGCTATCATGAATTTACCTTCATCTCCATTCTCCATCCACTCGCTGAAGCTCGAGTTCGAAGTGCACGCGATCGCCACGATGAGTCGCGTTCCTTACTAATCCATTACGCTCTTGCCTTGTCGCTTTCGATTTCGTCCGGCGCTTAATTACTCAAAATTTGTTTGAGTTTGTAAGGAAGAAATTGTCAAAATTTCCAAAAATTTCGGTACTAGTTAAGTTGGAGTCGAGTATTGGGTTAGGTTGTGATTCTGTTTACATTGTGTTAAACACTTTCTAATTGAGTTTATGAAAAATAATTTAGAGTTTAAAATAAATTTATTAAAAGTATATTTTTATATTTATTTTGTATAATAGTAAGTTTGTAAGTAAAATTTTTAGTTTTAATATTTAAATTTTAATAGTCTTATTTTAGCGGAAAGACTAAGTTTAGATTTTTGTTTATTTTTTTCTGAAAATAAATTAAAAGTAAATGTTTTGGTGAGAAGGTGATTTCATATGGTAGTAGATATGCACCGAGGATTTGTTTCAAGTACACAGAATTTTATATTTTTCCTCCAAATTTTGAATTCAATTATTTCATGTATTTTAATTATTATTCCGAATTCTATTTTTACTTTCACATCAAATTTCACATCTATCAATGTTTAACTTCAAATTTTACTTCATTTGTTTTAAATATCACTTTGAACTCTACTTCCACCATACTTTATTTTTCATTGAACTTCACTTTCACAAAATTCAGTTTTGTGAAATTCAATTACATACATTTTAAACATGTTCTAAGTAAAAATTAGTTTTTAAAAATAAGTTTATAAGATATAAATTTTCTAAAATACTGAATGTAAAAGTAAATTTAGTTTTTATGTTTTACTATTTATTAAAATAAGTTTATAAATAAAAGTTTTAGAATAAAATATGATTTGTAAAAGTAAAGTTTTTGGGAAAAAAAATGATATTGAAATAAGTTAGAAGTAAAATTTCTTCGAATGAGGTAGGCCAAGTTTTAGGGTGCATTTGCTTTTCATTTTTCTGACAAATTTTTTAATTTTTTATTTTATATTTTTTAATATATATTTTATAAATATTTAGAAAATTTATTTAAAAATTTAAAAAGTATAAAAACATTTTACGTAATAAAAATTTTTTATTACATATTTTTATTATTTAAAATAAAAAATATAATTTATTTTAAAAAAAATAAAAATATTTTTTATTTTAAAAAAATTTTATTTTATAGGTAATTCTAAAACGCACGGTTGATCATATCTGAATTTGATTTATTCTCCATGTTGGGGTCGTGACAGCTGGTCCGGATAATTGAAACCGAACTAACCAAGTTTTTAAACCAACGATGTTTTCTCTTATCTCTCATTCGAAGGTTTTAAAAGTGATTAATTGAATCAAACCAGTTGAAAATTTTTAGGAACTATTGTTGACATCAAAGAGAAGGAATGATAGAGAGAGCAGGAGTTCATCTCAAGGGATGGCAGCAAGCAGCAGTAGCTCTTGGATCAGCGTTCGGTGCTCTGATGGATCCGAAAAGGGCAGACTTGATTGCGGCGCTTGGAGAGACCACTGGAAAACCAGCTTTCCAGAGAGTGCTTCAGCGAATGAAGGACCACCCTGAAGGAAAGGTAACATTTTTATTATATTTTGGGGAGAGTGTTTATGGATTCGTTGATTTGAAAGTATCTATGCTTTTGCTACATTAATTTGGTTGGAAAGATTCAATTATCAGTTGTTTCCATGAAACGAAATAGCTTTGATCTGATGAAGCATATATGTTTTCCATATGACCTTGTGGTTTGAAAGTAACATGAGGAAGAAAAAGATAAAATACTTCCTTGGTTGATAATCTGATGTAAAGTATATTGAAATTGTAAGCAAAGATTCAGTTGTTTTTTCAAAAGAAATTAACATAAGCTTTTAGGTATATATGCCAGATTTGCTACCACTAGATTAGACTCTTGGCTTCTTAGGCATAGCGGTATCTTCTTCAGCTCTACTAATTAATGAGTGCATCTAAGCATTAATCCCTATTACAAGGATGTCTCGAACCAGGTACTAAGCTAGCGCTTATTACTACTTTCCTTTCATCATGTTCAGTTCCTCAACAACGCCTAAACACGCCTAACCTTGGCTTCTACATGCTTTAATAAGGAAGACTCAGAGAAATACCAGGTAAAGTGATAACACAAGCTTTAGTTTTATACACACTCAAGGCCATCTGATCGTAAGGTTCAAGGAAATCTTATAATACTCAAACGTGCAGAGTTTTTAATTACAGAAACAAGATAAAGATATGCAAAATGTCTATACATATTTTGCTGCCAAAACTTTTTTCGTTTACGACAACATGCTATATGTAGTGCAAAATAATGAAACTAAAACATATTTTGTGGAGAAGAGACATAATGAAAGAGCCTGTGAGTTTTCTTTTCGAGGAATCCCTAAACTTTTATTAAAGAAAACTAAAACTCACAACGAAATTATAGAGCACTTCAGAGGATTGCTCTTCAGAAAATCCAATGTCTTTTGCAAATTTTAATATATACATTTATACAAGAGTGATTAGAGGTTACTATAATCTCGGATTAAGTCATAAAATAACTAGGGTTTACAAAAGATTCCTTCTAACTATACTCTGGTTGAGTTTCATTAACTTTAGTTGCTTTTGGACGGATCTGCTTCTCATAAATTAAATATGGTATGGTTTCTGCGATTTTTTTTTCATAAAATAATTCTTGTCAATTAATTCTAGTAAGATTCTATCATCTAGAAGCAATCTTCTCTGAATTCTGGACCAAGGTCACGTTCGCTATTCCGACTTAAAAAGTTGTCTATGTCAGCACATTGATTGGATTGCGACACGAGACTTATCGGATTGGGAATTCTTTCGTAGTCATCCGAATCTGAATCTAAGTCTATCTTCCTCTGAAGGGGTTCTTTGAATAACTTCAATTCTTTTATGGTTACCTTTACCAAAAGTTTCATGTCTATTTTTCTAATTATTGTTCGTCTTGGTTGTACCTTTATACAGGTATGAAAGAATAACATGAAAGTATGCGGAGGATTGTTCTGTGTCCCAAATGGTTCTATTAATCCTTGGTTCTTATTACATTCTCCGAAGCCATTTAGTTGTGTACCTGTAAATGTAATTTTTCTCAAATTGTCAAGGATCTCCGAATTTGATAAGTCTTTATCGGTCACCGGTAGAACCGAACTAGCTTATTTGTCTCTCACACAAGTGATCATTGTTTCTATTTATTTCTCAGCACAAGTAACTGCTATTCCTATAGTTTGTTTTAACTCTTCAGCAAGTTTGGAGGCTGTTTACTGGATATAATCCAGCCTTACCTGTATTAACTATTTGTCTCGATCTGCCTGCTTATGAAGAAGCTACACCTTCTGTTGCCGAAGATAGGCTATGTTCTCATTCAGTTTCTTCACTCTACTTGCTAGAGTGGTGTAAGGGTCACAAAAATGGTTTTCTCTAAAGTGTCCTTTGTAATCTTGTAAGATAGTTGGGGTCTATGTGTGCAGTTTTTAGAGAAAATATAAAATAAAAATTTATGTCTAATTGATGTTTAACTGAGTCTAATGCTTCAGAGAAATGATAAAAAATTCTTATAAGATGCATTAAGAAATGCATTTACATTATCAACTACTGTAACTAAATCTAGCCAGAAGTAGTAGATAGCGTAAATGCATCTCCTAATGCATCTTGTTAAGAATTTCATCATTTCTCTAAAGTTTAGACTTAGTTAGGCAGCAATTAGGCATAATTTTTTTTTTTTTTTTAAGAATTGTATACATAGAACCCAAGTATCTTACAAGATTACAAAGGACACCTCAGAGATAATCGTCTTTTGTGACCATTACACCATTCTAGCAAGTACAGTGAAGAAACTGAATGAGAATATAGCATATCTTAGGCAAGAGAAGGCGCAGCTTCTTCATAAGTAGGCAGATCTGGAGAAGCAATTAATACATTTAAGGCTGGATTATATCCAGTAAGCAGCATCCAACCTGCTGAGGAGTTAAAAACAAACTTTAGAAACAGCAGTTACTTGTTCTGAGTAGAAAAACGATCATTTGTGCTAAGAAATAAGTGACTTGTTTGGTTCCACTGGTGACCGATAAGGACTTATCAAATCTGGATATCTCTGACAATTCAGAAAAAATTGCATTCACAAATATATAACTAGACGACTTCGGAGAATGTAGTAAAAATCAAACAATTACTAGAACCAATTTGGACACAGAACATTCCTCCGCATACCATTCATGTAATTCCTTCATACCTATATAAGGTACAGCCAAGACGAACAATAATTAAAAAAAGAGACATGAAACGCTTGGTAAAGGAAACTATGAAAGAACTTGCGTTATTCAAAGAACCCCTCCAATGAAGATAGATTTAGATTCGAATGAATACGAAAGAACTCTCGGTACGGTAAGTCTCATGTCGTAACCCAATCAATGTGCTGACATAAATAACATTTCAAATCTGAATTTCGAACATGGCCTTGATCCAAAATTAAGTGAAAATTGCTTCTGAAAGATAGAATCTTATTAGAATTAATTAACCAGAGTTACTTTTAAATTAATTTATGAGAAACAAATTCGTCCAAAAGCAATTAGAGTTAAGGGACTCAATCAGAGAATAGTTAGAAGAAATCTTTTATAAACCCTGGTAACTTTATGACTTAACCCGAGGTTAAGTAATCTCTGGTCACTATTATATAAATATGTTTATTAAAGTTTGCAGAAGATACCGGTTTTTCAGAAGAGCAATCCTCTGAAGTGCTTTGTGCTTTCGTTGTAAGTTTTAGTTTTCTTTAATAAACGTTTAGGGATTTCCTAAAAAAGAAACTTCCAAGCTCTTTCATTATGTCTCTTCTCCACAAAAATATGCTTTAGTTTTATTATTTTGTATTGCATGCTGCCGTGAACGGAGAAAGTTTTGGCAGCAAAATCATATATAGACATTTTGTATATCTTTATTTTCTTTCTGTAATTAAAAATTCTGCATGTTTGAGTATTCTAAAATTTTCCGACCCTTAGGATCAGATGGCCTTGAGTGTGTATAAAACTAATAATTGTTATCACTTTATTCGATAATTCTCTGAGTCTTTTCTGTTGAAGCTAAGGTTAGACGTTGTTGAGGGACTGAATATGATGAAAGAAAAGTAGTGATAAGCACTAGCTTAGTACTTGACCCAATATATCTTTGTAGTAGGAATTAATGCTTAGATGCACCCATTAATTAACAGAGCTGAACAAGATACCACCATGCCTAATAAGCTGTAATCTGGTGGTAGTAAATCTAGCATATGTACCTGAAATCCTATGTTAATTAAAAAAATAGAAAATTTTATATATAAAATGAAGAGAGAATAAGGACGCGAGTAGAGAAATGTACCGAGTAAGGAGCAACACAATCATAAGATTTTCATTCTACCTCTTTTCTAGTCATCTTATTCTACATCTGTGAGCTCTTTCTACCCATCCTTCTGCAGTATCTTCCTTTAGGATATATAAGTATAAAGATTTTAACAATCTTTGCAATTTCTTTGTCCTTCATTTAAGAGTTTTTACTGGTTTGCTTATATTTTTGGCTATATAAGTATATCCAAAGAAATATATAAGTATATTTTTTTGGATATATAAGTATAAGAATATGGTCTAACTCCTGCTTGTTAAGAGAAGCCAACCTTCTAAATTCATAAATGGTTCATGGGTATTATAGGATGATTTTAATTAAATCTGGTCACAACTTGCTTGTGATTTAATGAACTGGGTACAGCTAATTGCATTCTGTCTATCTTGCTGTAATGATGTACTCTAAGGAGAATGCATCAATTATAATATTTACTTTATTAATGCTTCAGCAAGTCCTTTTGGAAAAACCCCGTGTTATCACCTCACAAGTATCCCATGCATGGGACATGCCAGAGAACACTTTTGGTTGGGCGTATGCAAGATTTATGGGATCAAGGAATTTTTCTCCAGATGATCGTCCTCCAGTGCGATTTATGGATACGGATGAGTTAGCCTATGTGGCAACTAGGGCTCGTGAAGTACACGACTTTTGGCACACGTTATTTGGCCTCCCAACAAATTTGTTAGGCGAGTCTTCCCTCAAGGTGGTGGAGTTTGAGCAAATGCTTCTTCCAATGTGTATGCTCTCTGTTGTTGGAGGGACAGTAAGGTTCAATGAGAGACAGAGGTCTCTCTTCTTCAAGCACTACTTCCCTTGGGCTACTCGAGCTGGGTTGAGATGCACAGACCTGATGTCCATATACTACGAGAAGCACTTCCATGAGAACTTGGATGATGTCCGGAAAAAATGGGGTATAATGCCATGCCCTGATCCAAATTTTCTAAGGTCGAGTAACTAGTTAGTTTTCTTTATTGGTAATGCCTGTGATATTTTTCTTACTCTCTTTTTTCCTTTGTTCTGTTTTTCCTTTTCAAATGGCTTAACATAATCCATGTAATACTGCAAGAAGGTATATCTACCTGTAATTCAAATTGGCTAACCATAATTCCATAATTCACTTGAAAATTGTAGGGGCCTGCTGCTGTTAACATATAGCAGAAGGCTTTTAATAAAAGGTAATACTTACTCTGCATCTATTATCTTCTTTGAATTGATTTACAATATGTTCTGTATGAACTATAGGCGTGTTTGGTTGTGCTTTCTCATAAAGCATTTTTCAACTTTACATTTTTTAATAAACTTTCTGTACTGTATGAACTATAGGCGTGTTTGGCTGTGCTTTCTCATAAAGCATTTTTCAACTTTATATTTTTTAATAAATTTTCTGTAATATTTTACAGAATTTATTTAAAATTTTAGAAAGTATAGAAAATTTTAAGTCGTAAGTTTTTGTTATTGATTATTTTTATTTTTTTAGATGAAAACAAGTAAAACTCGTTTTTTGAAATAGGACAAAAATATTTTTCATTTCAGACACTTTTAATAAGCACTCCTAAATAGAGGTGTAAAAACAGGCCAACTCGGGGGCAAAATTTGACGCCTGATTTGGCCCGTTAACCTGTTATATTTATTTTTTTTAAATAAAAAATTAAAATATATTTTAAAAATATTATTAAATATAGAAAAATATTATAATTATTATTAAAAATTATTTATTTTTTTGACTTGGTCAGTATTGACTAAGTCAAAGTCACGTTGATGTCAACAGTGACCGGTCAATAAAACAGTACTAGAGGCCTGCTCGGTCCAATCCTGCCACTGTTTATCCGGTCGAGCAAGCTTAGGCCGGGCTGATTGATCAGACCGCGGGCCGGCCCGGTTGGTACGGCCTATTTGTGCATCTTTATTTCTACATATTTTAATTTGCTTATGTTGAATTATATATTGCATCACTTGTTAAGGGCCTGTTTATCTTGGTATTAAATTTATTATTAAAAAGGGATTTTGTAAAGAATATATTTAGTGTTTAAAATGTTTTTGATAAAAAGTAAATTTGTATTTATTTTAATTATAAGTGAGCTTAAAAGTGAAATTTTAGTTTTAAAATTTGAATTCAAAAAGTGATTTTTTTGCAAAAAAAGTTAAATTTAAATTTTGTGTTTTAATTTAGTCTAAGAGTGAATTGAAAGTTCACGATGAGTTTGAAGTGTAAGTTACACAAGGCCCAAAATAAAGTATTCTAGTTGACGCTTACTGTAGAGTAGGAGTGGCAAATTTCGACTCGATCCGAATCTGATCCGAAAAAGTTAGGTTCGTGTCACTTAGTCAAGTTCGGGTCAATTTGAATACCCGAAATTGACCTAAAAATATTAAACGGGTTCAATCCGAAATTATCTAAAAATATTAAACGGGTTCGGATCAGATTCGGATTGATCCGTTTAACTATTTATATAGTATATATTATTTAATAATTAAAAAATAATAATATAAAATTTGAATTTAATTTGTATGTATATATTTTTAATTTATCCTAATTTAACTAATTTTTACTTAATTTATAAATTTTACCAAACTTAATATTTTTTTTTTAAAATATATCATAATTAATTATTGCCAAAAATTAATATTTATAAATTTATTTTAATAATTTTAATTATTAAATAGATCAATTCGAATTTAATCCGATTATAAGAAAGTTAGGTTAAAATTGACAGACCTATATAAATAAATAGATCATGTTAGAATTGAATAATTCTAATTTGATTATTATAGGAGATCTGATTCGAAACCGATTCATATACCGGAGTTGTCACCCCTACCGCAGAGAAATAATATGTGAACTCTTTCTTCTCGATAAGCTAATGATTGTTTGTTTATACGGCCATGTATTGGCTTGATATTATTCATTGCTAAAAAAAAATAACAATTCCTATAAAGAAATGCGTAACATGAATCAAACATGAATAGTTTCTTGACCGTCATTTTTTTCAAAAAGAACGTTTTGGTGCAAATTGGAAATTGTACCTACAGCCACTGCAGACATGACCTGAAGATTTCTTTGAACCTTCCGAGCAAACAAGGAGTCTCTCTCTCAAACAAAACCCTATTCCTCCCAAGCATATGCCATTGCCGAAGTCGTCATTGCATACTACTACAACTCTCTGATATGCTATATCAAAGAAATTGTGATTATAGAAGAAAGTAGATGCAGAAACGATAAAGCTGAAGTAAACTTGCAATGAAAAGATTAGAATTGAAAGAAATAATTTGTTCTTTTTCTCTTCTGGAGGAGCCTGCGCTCATTTATACTACATCCGCTGTTAGAGTCCTTAAGGGACTCTAACACTTATTGCGATAAGAAGTTGAACTCATATGGAGTTCCTACACTACACTCCTTATTGGAATTAAATCAAACTCTACTATTTGGACTTGATGGATAACAACAATCCTGAAAACTCTCTGTTGCCACTTCACTTGCAACCAATACAAGTGCTGCATCCCTTCCTGGACTTTCTTTGGTTCCGTTGTGGTCTAGCAACTTGGACTTCAGTCTCAGGTACATCATTCCCTTCCCCTTGGAGACAAGACTCGTCCTCGAGTCTAGCAGAAGTGAGTTGCGGTGTGTCTTCTGTTGGATCACTTAAATCTTCAGCTGGAAGCTCGGGCAGTTGCGCTGCGATCTCTGGTGGATGATAACGACCATCTTTCAGTTGCGAAACATGAAAGACAGGATGAATGCGTGATTCTTGAGGCAAGTCAAGCCGATATGCAACCTGCCCCACACGGCTGATAATGCGGAAAGGCCCATAATACTTGTGTCGTAGCTTATGAAAGCTACGATTAGACAAGGAAGACTGGCGGTACGGTTGAAGCTTAACGAAAACCCAATCTCCAATCTCATAACTTTTCTCTCGCCGATGTCCATCAGCTTGTTGTTTCATGCGATTCTGAGCTCTAGCAAGGTGGTATTTTAAGTCTCGAAGATTCGCTTCGCGCGCCCGTAGCTGGACGTCTAACACATCAGAACACTCCGGCCTATATGCAAAAGATACTAATGGGGGTGGTGGGCGCCCATACACAGCTTCAAATGGAGTTGTTCGTGTGGCCGTGTGAACACTAGTATTATAGGAGTACTCTGCCCAATGAAGCCACTGCATCCATCTCTTTGGTTGCTCTCCCACAAAACAACGCAAATAGGCCTCCAAACACCTATTAACTACCTCCGATTGTCCATCCGTTTGTGGGTGGTATGCAGTACTCATATGAAGCATTGTTCCTTGAAGACGATGGAGCTCTTGCCAAAAGGAACTCAGAAAAATCGAGTCACGGTCCGACACGATAGAAGAGGGAAGCCCATGCAATCGCACCACCTCTCGAACAAATATAGATGCTACACTTTCTGCAGTGTATGGATGTTGTAGAGGAAGAAAATGAACATATTTAGATAAGCGGTCTACCACCACTAATATGACATCCCTTCCTTCTGAGCGCGGTAACCCTTCAACAAAATCCATCGAAATGTCTGCCCAAACCATAGAGGGAATTGGTAGGGGCTGTAGCAATCCAGCGGGCTTGAGAGAGCTGGCCTTAGACCTTGCACACGTAGAACACGCTGCAATGTACGTCTGAACGTCCTTCGACATGCCGGGCCAGTAAAATTGTTGGTTCAATCGCTTGAGAGTCCTAAACTGCCCACCATGGCCACCTCTTGCTGAATTGTGGGCTTCAAAGAGAAGCTGTCTACGTAAGGATAAGCTATTAAGGATCCTTATACGGCCATACTGTAGCAAGAGGCCATTCGCTACAGAGAGATCAGCCCTATCCCCTCCTCTGGCTGCTTGTAGAAACATAACCATATTGGGATCTTCTTCTTGAGCCTGTCTCAAGTCGCCCTGCAATGTTGCTTCGCAGGTGGTGATGGAAGCGACAATGAGCCTCCTGTCGCCGAGATAGTGCATCTGGCCGCAAAGATTCGGTTTTTCTGCACGATATTCAATCTTATAGTCATATCCAAGGAGTTTTACTAACCATTTTTGTTGATCTGAAGTTGATATTCTCTGCTCTAACAGATATTTCAGGCTGATGTGATCAGTCTTGATAGTAAAATGTCTGCCTAGGAGGTATGGTCTCCATCTCTGTACCGCATGTACTAACGCCATCAACTCCCTGTCGTATGTTGACTTGGCTAAGGCAGTGGCTGATAATACCTTGCTGTAGTAGGCGATGGGTCTCTCCTCTTGTGACAAAATCGCGCCAATGCCTCGGCCTGATGCGTCGGTCTCAACTGTGAAGGATTTGGAAAAGTCTGGTGCTGCAAGGACTGGTGTAGCTGTCATGGTCTGTTTCAGCTGCACGAAGGCTTCCTCTGCTTGGACGGACCAACTGAAGGCATTCTTTTGAAGAAGATCAGTCAATAGTGCTGCAATGGCACCGTAGTTCTTGACAAAACGCCGGTAGTATCTCGTAAGCCCTAAGAAACCCCGTAGTTCAGTCACCGTAGTTGGTTTCGGCCATTCTTGAATTGCTCGTACTTTTGCTGGATCAGCTGGACGCCTTCCTCAGAGACCAAATGCCCCAAATACTCTACTTGTCGGCGTCCAAATTTGCACTTAGATTGATTGACGTAGAGGCGGTTGTTCTGCAAAACAGAGAACACACATGCAAGATGCCGTATATGGTCTTGCCAGTTAGTGCTGTAAATTAGGATATCATCAAAGAAGACCAACACAAACTTGCGGAGATAGGGACGAAAGATATCGTTCATCAAGGATTGAAAGGTGGCCGGAGCATTGGTCAAGCCAAATGGCATTACGAGGAATTCGTAGTGCTCGTCATGTGTTCGAAAAGCCGTTTTATGCTCATCTTCTTCTTTGACACGGATTTGATGATATCCCGACTTCAAATCTAACTTGGAGAAAAATTTTGCACCGTGAAGTTCATCAAAGAGCTCGTCAATTACCGGAATTGGGTACTTGTCCTTCACCGTAATGTCATTCAACGCTCGGTAATCAACACAAAAACGCCATGTTCCATCCTTCTTCTTTACTAATAGGACTGGAGAAGAAAACGTTGAGTAACTCGGTCTAATGATGCCTTGCGACAACATCTCAGCGACAGTGCGCTCTATTTCGGCCTTTTGAATATGAGGGTATCTGTAGGGTCGAACGTTCGCTGGGATAGCTCCTGGTGTCAGCGCAATCTTGTGGTCTTGAGAGCGTCGTGGTGGAAGCCTCAATATAGGTCTGAAAACTGCAGCATAATAGTCCAAAAATTTTTGCAGCTCTGCTGGTAGATGCTCTGAACTCTCCGTTGTTCCTCTTTCTTCAGTTTTCTTTGCCATTAAACGTAATGAAAAAAGATTTGCTTTTGGGGATAAGCTTGTAAGCTGAGAAATTCCACCCTCCCTTATCCCTTGTGCAAGACAAAGTCTTGATTTTGTAAGGAAAATCTCATATCGCATCTTTGCCAATTGAATACCACATCCCCTAAGCTTCCTAGCCATTGTATGCAAGGACGATATCCATTCCTCCTAACGGAAAGGGATATGTATCTACAACAATCTCAGCACCTTGTACCATAAGCGGTATACGCTAATAAACTACGTCTATTGAATGCGGACTTCCATCGGCCAGTTCAACCTGAAGTGGTTTCACCTTGGTGGCTGGAAGACATAAATGTTTGGCAAGACGTGCAGCGATGAAATTATGAGTACTTCCGGAATCTATTAGTATAAATACCTCTTGCTTCTTTATTCTTCCGATAATTCGCAAAGTCTGAGGTCCTATTAATCCAGTCATGGTGCTTAATGAAAGAGTTGCTCCTTCTTCCTGCATGCTTGTTTGGATTTCATCATAAGATCGAATCTTCCATACTGTCGTCCTGGTCCAGAACTGAGATAGAATAGAGTCGAATGGTGCACCTATGTCCCCGTTCGTATTTGGCATCACAATAGAAACACAGTCCTTTAGCTCTCCAATTATTAATGTCGGTGACTGAGAGACTAGAAGGTTTAGCGCGGACTGTAGTGGTATGAGTTGTGTTAGTGTGACTAGCAGCTGGGGTTTGTACAGATGCAGTTGTTGTTATTGATCGAAAGCGATTTGACCAAGTCACCTGTTGATCCATACTGAGCTTCTGTTCAAACATCCTTGCCAAGGCATAAGTTTGCTGCAATTCCGCTGGTTGCATGGCCATTACATCCATCGCAATTGTTCAAGATAGCCCTCCGCAAAAGAGTCCCACCAGATCATCTTCTGTGGTGTTTAGCAACCGAATACGCAAATCTTCAAAGACCGCTTGGTACTCGGCTACGGACCCTTTTTGAACGAGTTGCTTCAAGGCAAAGCTAGGATGTCCAAAGGCGGAAGGACCAAACATCTTCTGGATGGCTGCTGTTAGATCATCCCAAGTGTGGTGAGGACGATCTTTTTCAAAATTTTGATACCATCTGTTAGCTTCATCTTGTAGGTACATGGCAGCTATATGAACTCGCTCTAATGGTGGTATACGATAATACTTAAAGTATTTTTCTGCAGAATATATCCATTCTTGAGGACCTTTTCCATTGAAGGTAGGAAATTTGTGTCTTTCTCTATTGGGGTTCAACTGGTGCTCTGTAGAACTTGTAGCCATATATGGCATAATGGGTTGTGGGTTTGAGCTGTAGGCTGCTGTTGTGTTCTGGTATGTGGGGTAGGTACGATTGGTTGGATAGCTTTGCTAGCTATGTGAGGTAGATCCTCTATGGGACAACGGTGTTTGGATAACTGGTATATTCGTATTAGGTGCTAGCTGTTGTAGGTTGGATACTATGTTCGGTTGGCTTGCCATGAGATGAGGAGCAATAGTTGTAGTGACCAGCATGGGGGCAGTTGTTGTGGCAGTCAGTAAGGCCGCTGATGTAGGTAGAAAGATGGACTCTTTTGAGACCGAAGGAAGTGGTGAAGCAGCTTGACAGTTATTGTTGTGTAGCATAGCTTGCCTCATCTCTTGCATAAATTGATGCAATTCACTTCGGAGATCTTTGACTTGATCTCGCAATGATGGCTCCTTCTGTGATGCTTCTGAAGAGAAAGGTGAATTTGGTACTCGCAAAAATTTTTCTGCTGCAGCAGTGGTTGGGGATGATGGTGACTGTGGTGATCCTGGATTAACGGAAGCTTTGGGTTCCATTATATCGAGGCTCTGATACCAACTTGATATGCTATATCAAAGAAATTGTGGTTATAGAAGAAAGTAGATGCAGAAACGATAAAGCTGAAGTAAACTTGCAATGAAAAGATTAGAATTGAAAGAAATAATTTGTTCTTTTTCTCTTCTGGAGGAGCCTACGCTCATTTATACTACATCCGCTGTTAGAGTCCTTAAGGGACTCTAACACTTATTGCGATAAGAAGTTGAACTCATATGGAGTTTCTACACTACACTCCTTATTGGAATTAAATCAAACTCTACTATTTGGACTTGATGGATAACAATCCTGAAAACTCTCTGTTGCCACTTCACTTGCAACCAATACAAGTGCTGCATCTCTTCCTGGAGTTTCTTTGGTTCCGTTGTGGTTTAGCAATTTGGACTTCAGTCTCAGGTACATCACTCTCATCGTCATCACCGGCAATCTGAGAATTATAATTATCACCCGACAAAGTCCTACTCTTAATTGCAACCTCACCAACAAACTCCAGTATTATTCTATTAATGCAGCAGGCATGCAGCAACCTTCCGACGTTCCTGATCGGCGAGACCGTCATCGACGAACCTCTTCGTCTTAAACTACCAAATCCCGGAATCGCATTTGCTACGACCTCCGATTTACCATGCATGGGAAACGATCTTTCCCTCTGCATCCTGGGAGGGCCACTTATCTTTCGTTGTTGATTAATTAAACTGATGTCGCCATCATGGCCGTCTACAGATATCTCCAGTGATGACGACGACGAGGACGATGATGAGAGACCAAGGCGGCATCTAGCAGCAGTGATAGAAGAGCGCGTTGAGTCCGTGAAGATGTACACTAACAATAATGAACCAAAAACTTCCCGGGTGTGCCTAGCTTTAAGGGGTCGTTTGGAATTGCTTAAAAATGTTTATAAAAACAACAAAACTTCTGGAAGTTTTTTTTTATAAATAAACTTTTTTTAATTTTAAAAAGTTATCATATAAAACTTAGCCATGTACAATCTATTTATATTTTTTAAATTATAAAAAAGAATTTCATACAATAGAAAAATATTTTGAAAATAAAAAATTGATTGATTAAAACAGAGAAGCATATTTGTTGAGAAGCACTTTTAAATAAGGTATTCTTTTTGGCGTTGCAGCAGCAGAAATGCCATGTATCCACATTTTTCCTGATAGCTATATTCTGATGTGGTTCTCCACTAAAAATAATTGCCTGCTGTGCCGCCGGGTTTTTAGAAGCAAGCTTGCCGCCGTCTACTACTGCTATACATCAAGGAAGCATCTTGGATCAACTTGACATACGGTGCCAAGAAAAACAAGTCCTGAATCAATTTGCAGGAACTAGTCCTTGGTACCAAGAGCTAAGCAATGCAAAGTACGTATGTTGTTATGTTCGATGTTTCTTTGAAGAATATTTACTCTGTCTTTACATAGCCGATGAATAAAAAATCAGCCAATTTGTGAAAGATTGAAACCGCTTAGATTAACATGTTGATTCGAATTTACTAATCCAGCTTAGGTAATACTGAGCTACATATATAATTATTAGTTTTACGATTGGTATTATGTAATCATCCACTTCTTCTTTTTTTCTCTTTGTTCATTTCTGTCACTTCTTCTCTCAAACGTTGAGCTACCCGCATTTTTTTCTTTTTTTTTTACTAATTTTTTAAACTTTCTGAAAAAAACCTTGTATTTTCTATTGTGTAGGGTTTGATGACATAAAGTTGTGATCTTCTGCTGCAGTGATGCATCATCAGGCTTTGAAGGGATTGATTTTGTTTCTGTTAGATTATTATTTTTTGTTCTTGATGGTGGTAGTGGCAGGTGTTGTTTCTGTTAATTTTTCCATTTTGGTTTTTTACTTCTTAGGCTCTTAAGTCATCTATGAGGCAAACATGCCTGCACTCGTCAACCATGGAGGTGATTTTTCATTTTGATTCTTGAAAAAAATTTCTGGGATTTGATTCTTACGTTTCAATTATCACTTTTAATAGATTCCCTCGGTGATCCTTTAAATTTCTTAAGCCTAAGTTTATCTTCTATTAGCTAATCTTAGATTTATAGCTTCGTATCTCTGTTTTTGGGCTTCTAGTGACTCTTGACTTTCTTTATTTGTCTGGTCTCATTTTTTCTCCATCAATCAGTCTATCATTCTCAAGCTTTGCCTGCTAATTAACCTATAGTTGAGTTGTTAAATCCTAAATATAGTTGACTCAGTTGCAGACCTAAGAGTTAACCCGTTGGATTAATCTGTAACTCGTCGATCCGGATAAATTTTCAGATCGAATATTTCGACCGATCTTGATAACTATGCTCTAAAGTACCACAAAATATGAAGAAAAGCAATCCAATAAATTGTGGACGGGGAAGCAACGAACTGACCAACAAAAGACACAACATAAAAAATATTCGCACGAACAATAGTGAGACAAACTAAACTACGAACTATAGTCTGGTATAAAGTGGGATCAGAAAAAAGTGTACCATCTGAAAAAGAATAACATGAATTAAGCTCAATAGCAATTCGAGTATTAGTAAGACGAGCTCTATGAACTATATCCGTTACATATTTTGATTGAGAAAGAAGGAACTCCGTTAGAAAAGACGCCACCTCAATAGTCTAGGAAATATCTCAAAGCACTTAAATCTCTCATTTCAAATTGGGATGCTAGTTTGGTCTTTAATACTGCAATGTCGTCCGTCATCCTATTAGACAATATATTATAATAAATAAAATATGCATATATAAAAATAAATCAACTGTGCAATCGGTACAATTTTTAATAAAAAAAAATTATATATGTTACTACGAGGAATCACAAGGCTTTCCACTGAAGCGGTCAACATATAAAAAAGACGATACTTTGAAAGCACGTTTCAAATACTACTTTTTAATTTTTTTTTATTTTATATTTTTTAATACATATTTTATAAATATTTAAAAAATTTATTTAAAAATTTAAATAATATAAAAAAATTTTACGTAATAAAATTTTTTTATTATATATTTTTAATATCTTTTATTTTAAAAAAGTTTTATTTCATAAGCAATACTAAATGCACCAACTCATATTCAGCTAATACATTTACGTAATGCATTTGACAAAACTGCAGACTGGACATCAGCCTATGGAAGCCGATATCCAAAATTAGTCCAAGAAATATAATCACGCATACACACTCCCTAATCACTTGACTATCCTAATTTTCGTCTCAAAAATGACAGAAATAATAAACAAAAAGGCATTTAAAGCAACTTAGACGGGAAACTTGTAATAAGCAGATGAGTCTCTTCTGTTTTCGTTAGCCTTCCAAACAGTTGCTGCAGGTCCACCAGAACCAAGCCATATTATTATCAATAAATGAGTAAGTGATTCATCCAAATCTAATGCAAAAATTGTAGTTCAGTATCATCTGCAACAACACCGAGCAGTATCTAGCAATCCTCATCCATGTTAGAGCAGTTCCTAGCATTATTTTATTCGGTTGTCTCTAAAACAACTGCAGCGATGAAAATTACTCGATAATTTATGCCAACAATAATGCTAGCAAGCTACCCTTCACTTTGAGCACATACTCTATTTACTTATATCTGGAACTCCCGTGGCGAAACACCTAGCACAACCATTTTATGACTTGATTTGAGTAATCTTCATGACACCATTCTTTCACAAACAACGTCAAACTTACGTAAAAGCTCAGAGGCCACCTTCTGTACGGGAGTACATATTAGACGATCACTATGTCCATTTATAGCAGCTTTTGAGACAACTGAAACTGTGTGTGTTCCTACATTTTCACTAGCCAGATTAATCCAAAAGTCATCATCTTCATTGAGATTTGACTGCTTTAGTAGTTGCAAGACTGTATCCAGCTTGGCAACATTCCGACCAGCTCCACAACCAGTCGCCGTTGCAGCACCCACAGCATTTGCAAGGACTAAGGTGGTTATAGTAGGCAAGTCATGCAGGAAACCATAGGCTATAGCAGCAGTAAAACTGTCTCCACATCCAACAGTGTCAACCACATTTACCTAAAGGCAAGGCAGTATAGATTTAGCTTGCAACAGTCAGTGAATATTTAGTATATTTAATAATATCTTTTCCATGAGCATAAGTTCAATGGCAACATAAAAACAAAGATTAATGAAACTGAAACTGTTGAATAGAAAAGTAAGAAGAAAGACTAACTAGTAAAAAAACCTTGAATGAAGGAGCACAAGAGATAACGGACTTGCTTATTAAGATGGATCCCTTTGAGCCCATCTTAATTATTACCCACTTCGTACGGATTCCTTTTTCAATCAAGACTAGTCCCGCATAGATTGGATTTCTGAATCCCGTAAGAGCATGAGCCTGAGATATGACTAAAGCAGAAGCATAAGACGGAGTAACTAGTTAAAAACAGTTAATCTTAAAGGAAAGGAACTGAGTGTCAAAGGACCAGATCCATCATTTGACTGAGCCTTGCAATTAAACATACAACTGGAGGTTCTACAGTTATGAGAGTGTTTAAAACATCATCAATCTTCTGGAAACAGTTCCTTAGAGACCTATAATCATGTCCTATAAAGTCACAGTAGAACTTAGTTCTTGGCGAATATTTCATTTTGACAGGCATATCTATCTTCTAGTCTCGTATGTATCAAAGTAGCTAGTCAGCAGTGGGTTGAAATTAATTCCTATTTCCTTCCGTGCAACCTAAGACACCAATAAACATGCAATTCCTTGCAAAGCAAATTAGTATGACCAGATATTATATACGAGTCCTCAAAATTTATTTAGTCACATGATAACATCAGAAGCGAATAATTTTTAGCTTATTTCTTTCCTTTATTGAACATATTTAACTTCTTCTTAGATGAATTAATTTCTTAAGCTAAAAGATAGTTACCTATTTATTATGCAAGGCCCTTCAACCACAAAAGGCATAAGAGAAACTAGCTGCAGAGGAGATATCCTGTACTTTAAAGAAATAAAATTCTCAAGAAGGAACCAACGTTCAATTGTTAAACAACACATACAAAATCAAGAACGTCAAAAGAGGTTAAAAGTATGTCTTAGTACAATATTAATAACCAACAAAGTACGACAATCCTTCTACTTTATAATTATAAACAATCATCTGCAGAAGGATTTCTCAAGCCAAAAGAGCACACAAAAGGGTTTAGCATAACAACAATGAGCTTTCCATCACCACCATCTCTTCTTGAGAACAGCTACAATAGGTATTAGGTTAGTCTATCAGAATAATCCCATAGTTTCTAGCAAGATCTGTTACGTAACTTGTGGCGTGCTTCCATCACTATCCTACTTCAACTAAAACATGATGCTTACTCAGTGCGTGCATGCGTGTGCGTGCGTGCCTGCACGCACTCCCACATGTATGTGAGGGAGAGATAGATGGAAAAGGCACTACACTAACTTAAAAGGTTGCTACTACGCACAAAGGTATGCTATCAGAACAAATTTCAGCATCATACCAAACTCCCTTAGTTTCCTTTCCTGTACACAGAAAAAACTAGCTACTTTATATGACAGAGTTGACCGCTGAAACAATTTCAGGACCATTTTAGTCCAACTTTCAGAAAATCTCTTATGGTCCTCAGTTCTAATTGCAATCACACACCTCTGATACTACTTCATTCATCTGTATCCTTTTTATCATTTGTTCGTCCCTTCTAATTACTAAACTCTAGAGTATGCTGACCCCACAGGTATTAAGAGTTAACTACCATCCTAAGTCTAAAGGCTTGTCGGGCTATTTTGGGATAAGGCAAAACACATAACCACAACGTGAGATCTAATGAGAGTGCAGTCTCAAGGTATGAAAAAAAGAAGGAAACCTTTCAGAATCCAGTAATCAAATTTAGCAATTGAGCAATAACCATAAGTTCCTGAACAATTTCAAACTCCAGCACTTTGCTCGAATAGGTGTTCTCAATAGTTGCTGCAAATTAGCAGTAGAAGCCTACCTTTGATATGAATATTAGTAACATAGTAGCTTGTATATTTCATTGTTATCAAGCTTCTATATACACAGAATTATCCTGAAACAAGCTTTCAATGAAAAACCTAACATTTCATCATTATTTATGGATGATAAGAATCAAACAATAATGATATACAAATGATATGCGAAAAAACTAACCTCGTCTGAAGTTAAGAGAAGAACGTCACTATGCCTCATAAATTGATGGAGTGCTTGTTTTTGTTCAGAAGTACCGGTGCACAGGGTTCTTCCTCGTGGACCGGGATCAAAGAAAACTGCTGTCCCAGCCTCCTTGGCACAATCAAGTGCAGAGACAATCAACTGAGGGCACAGTTCATCAAATACATAACCGTTACATAAAAGAATCTTGGATGTTTGAATAGCTCGCTTAGCAGGTTCTGACAGAGATTTCATCCAACTGAATGCCGGCTCATCACTGAAATCAGCACGGCTACATTATTAAAAGGCAAAATTGAGTTAGGCAATTTCAGTAGTACATAACAAAAAAGAAGAGTCCCAGCAGCTATACGAAGGCCAAGAGAGTTAAGCAGAAAACTGCATGTATTCATGCGTTTACCACACCTGCAGAAACCATGCTTCTGGAAAGGATCGACCAGAACCCAGCAGAGAAGCGTTTCGTACAAGGCACTGTGAATGACAGCAGCTTCATTACTCTCATTCACGCTCACTGTCCAAACACCCTCTTGTTGAAGTACATCAAGGAGGAATTGCCCATAAATTTCATCCCCCATATGACCAACAGCGACGCAGCGAAGTCCTAGTCTTGCTGCCGCAATCGCTAAGTTGCAATTGCCGCCAGCTTCCCAAAACTCCTAGGAATAATTAGGGCGCAATGAGCACAAACACACAGCTTCATTAGAAAGTACCCACTTTACGTCATGGTTAATATAAAATGATTCTTTTATAGTGATATTGGAGTACAAAAAGACAAACATGACAACTGCAAATCATTCAATTAGATCTATAGAACACGTTGCCAGTACACGACTACAAAAAATAAATAAATAACTCATAAATAAAAAAATCACATGATTCCCCAACTTTTATAGCCATTTAGTTCGGCCTCCGAACATTGAATTTACATTTATTTAGGAAAAAGTATAGTAACTAAGAGTTTGAAATAAAACCATACAACTTAATTGGCAGAAGTTTCCAACAAAATCAAACATGAATTCATCATCATAAGGAATAAAGTACGGTAGGTTAGAGCTTGAAATAAAGCTACAGTGAAGATTGTCATGCAAGAATATGCAAAATTTACACATAAATGAAAGGGTAAATGGGGGAAAACTTGAGGTGGCATCTAATGTTTGGGAAATAGAAATAAAAGAAAGAAAGTGATCACCGAGAGCTAAAAGGAAGATAAAAGCGAGGAACATACAGGAGTCGTTACAAATAAGCATCAAAACTTAAGAAGAGAACCATAAATACTAGAGAAACAGCATCCTTAAAACATGATAGGATCATGAAGATGAGAACAGGGGATGAAAGTGGGAAGCAGGGTAGTTCAATCTGCATAACCAAGAGCAGGAAATCATATATCAGCCCAAAGATTTTGAAAACAAATATCATATTGTCCCTGAACTTTGTCTATTTTCATCTCTACGTCTTTATTAAACTCTAAACCACCAGAAATCAAAATTAACCCACTTCACAAGCAGAAGTTGATGCCAGTACTTCAGTATCCTTTACAAAGGTCAAAATTCAACTCAAGAAACAAAAGGAGTAAATATCACCAACTACACCAAAATTTTGGTTTGATTCCATGTGCCATCCACATTTTAAAAGTCTGACACATGCCACTAACGTTAGGTTTCCATTTCATGAATGCCACTTCACCATTATCTATTTATGATCAATTCAGGGGGAAAAAAATAGAAGCACTGCTGAGCAAATTGCACCCTTAAATCTTTACATCCTCAGTAGTTTGCAGTTGTTTTCCTGATAAAAGGCTTAAAATTTTTCTTTAAATCCCTAAATCCCCCTGCCCTGGAAACCACCTTAAGTGATGGAGCCTTATCGTAATGGCAATGCTAGAAGTAGAAGAAACAAAACAGCAGAAAATAAAAAACAATCCCATTTGACCCCATGCCAATTTCTTCGTCGTAAATTTATCTACCTACTAAAATCTAATTTAGATCAGAACTTAAAAGTAGTTTTTGCTATGAACATACAATTAGTGAGTATTGATGGAGCAGCATTCAGCAAAATAAGAAACAAATTGTCATGTATGAAACTTTTTTAAAACATTGGTGACACATATGAAATCAACACAAAACTTTGATGGTAGTTGGTGATATTTACCCAAAAGAAAAAACAGTAGAACAAACAGTACTTCAAGGCAAGCACCTCCAAAAAACTAGATAATCATGCACAAATGATGCTCTGAACTGCTTTCTGCCAAGCACCTCCAAAAACAAAACTATATCCAAACTAACTTATAAAGACATTACAAACCCTGTATCCGCTATAACAACAATTATTGATACTCACACTACATATTAGTCCATTGACAAACATAAATCAGATACTACTCAATCAATCAACCAATTTTTATCCAACACTCACTCTTACTACTCAAAATTCTCAGTGAGTAAGCAATAAGAGAAGAAGAAGCAAGAAATTGTAACCTTATCCGGCGGGGAGGCAGCAAGGCGTTCCATGTAAGCCTTGCGGTCAGTATTGTTTGCAGGGGGCAATTCAGGAACGCCAAGCACGATGTCCACACAAAGGTTCCCCAGCGTCGCCAAATCAGAAGTCTTCTTAGCTGCGCTAGCGCCTGCCCACGTGGCAACAGCTGCGGCGGTGATACTTTGTCCGCGTGGCCGGAGCGCCGCCACTGAGGGAAAAGTGGTTCGGAGAAGCGCCGTGGAAAGGAGTGGCGTCGGCGGGGCAGCGAGATGGAGAGCTGGGATGGACATAGAAGAAAATTTTGAGTCCGAGAGAGAAACTAGTGAGCCAAAAAGGTGTAGGAGGGAAAAATGGATTTGTTTAGTAGCGACAAAGAAAATTGATTGAGCTTTTAGTTCTGAAATAAAAATAAAAATCAATGTTTAAATTTGGCATAATAAAACAAGAACTACTTCTATATGAAATTTTACTATGAAATATAAATACTAATCTTAAAATTTATCATAACTCGAGTGTTTATATTCTAAATGTTATTACTTGTTCTCCCGGTTAGAAAAATATAGTTCAACCCTTAGCAAGTGGAAAAAGAATTGATTGCTAGGTTCTACATCTTAAGAAACAAAAAAAAAAACTAATGAAAGTGGTCCAATATGAAAATTCAAATGCGTTTGGAATTGCGTTTCTCAAACACTTATTATTAATTTTTTATTTTATATTTTTTAATATATATTTTAGAAAATATATATTAAAATTTTATCTTAAATATATAGAAATTTTATTTTAAAATTTAGAAAATATAAAAAAATTCTACATAATGAGATCTTTTAATTGAATATTATTATTATTATTTAAATAAAAAATAAATCTTATTTTTTAAAAAAAGTAAAAATATTTTTTGTTTTAGAAAAACTTTATTTTATAAACACTCCTAAACACTCCTTCCGTAGATAGCATGGTAACAACCTTGTATATATTCTCAAGTGGTTTGATTATTCGATAAATAAATTAGATGATGAACAACTATATTCTATTTTAAGCTATTTTATTGTATCCCTTGATGCAACTTCTCTCAAAGAAAATATTATGCTACTTAGATACCCAACGACACTTATTTAGACTTTTCTTTATTTCAAATTAAACAGGAATTAAGGACAAAGCATCGTTTCCACTTCTTCTTTTGTTAATTATGTGTTACTCTTATTTCAAGCACTTATAATAAATGTTATTATGGAGCAAGTGCTTATGGATTAAAGTTTTTTAAAACAAAAATATTTTTATCATATTTCAAAAACCAAGTTCTATTTTTTTATTTTAAAAAAAATAATAAATAATAATAAAATTTTATAGCATAAAATTATAACTTTGTAAATTTCAAAATAAATTTTATATAATATTACATAAAATTTATTAAAATATATGAAAATAAAATAGATGAGCTAAATGAAATAAAAACGTAACTCTAAACCAAGCCTACATCTAGTAATACTTGAATGAAAGGCTTCCATCATTGATGCTAAACGTTCTAAAAGCTACTAAAATTTTGAAGACAGTTAATTATGTTGGGATACATTATTCTTTTTTCTTTTTTTTTCTTTAAAAGGAACTAATTTATTTGGTTAAATCTTTGGTTACATGTGTAGAAAGCTGTCTATCTCCAGCCTCTTAGATGTCATAGTAACTCTAGCAAAGTTTATTCCTAAAAGCAAAACTCAAACAAGAATTTCTAGGTTTATTACTATGAAACTCTAGTAAAATTTAACATTTTTATTTAAATATACAAAACTAAGTAAAAATAGCATTTATAAATTAAAATAAGAAAAAATTATCAAATATTTTTACTTTTGAATAGAAGTACAAATAAGTTAATTTCAGTTTGAATTGATTTACAAACTTACTTGGATGCATTTACAAAAAAGGGATCCAGTTTCATAAAACTCAGAATAAGATCTTCAAAATAAGAAATCTACATTTTCTTATGAAATAACTTAAGGATTGAATCTTTTGCTAAAGATTAGTTATTAAAATATGATAACTACGAATATAAGAGGCTACAATCATACAAAATTATTTCAGTGTAGTTTAATGCTTGTTGAGTAAGTGCACAATTGTCACAAACCAAAAAATAACCCTAAAGTTGTCGGATCGATAAATTTTGGGTTGATTCGATAGGTCAACAGATCGACCTATCGGATCAACAGTACCAAGCCTATAGCAGCAGCAAGCAACAATAACAAAAATGATCTCTTAGAGTTCATCGTCGACGTTGTTTTTTCAAGCAACAACAACAATCACAGCGACAACAACAACAAAAAACAACAATAATTACGATCACAAAGACAACAACAACAAACAACAAGAATAATCACAACGATAGCAACACCAATACCTTCTTAATCGTCTAGACACATACTGCTCTCTTTTTCAATCTTCTCTTTTCCTTCTTTCCGGCGAAAGAAAGAATCCCAAACCTCTGTTGTCTCTCTCCTGGAAACAAAAGAGAAAAATCAAACCTGATCAATTACGAGTTTTTTAAAAGAATTTATATAAAATTCAATCTCTTGGTCTCCTATGTTCATAAATTGTTATCGATTGCATTTAGATAGATTTGGTAAGCTAGAAAAAAAAAAGGAATAAAGTAGAAATTTTAGAAAGAAGCAATTAGAAAGCAACGGAAGAACTATTGCTACTTTGAAAAACCTTGTTGGGGGATTGAATTTATGCTTTTCCTTATTTTGTAATTGAATTTTGAGATATTGTGAAGATGGAGAGCTTGCTAGTTCTAAGATTTTGTGTTGATTTTTGAATTTGATCTGGTTCTATAAAATTCATGGCGAAGAGGCGTCGGAATTGCCACAGTTTAAAAGATAGATGGCAGTTGTCAGATGATGGCAGCGGTGAAGTCAATTGCGTTGAAAATTTGCGGATAGTTGCGACCGGTAATCATCGATTGGACAAGCTTGCCTAATGATACCGTAGTTCAACTCTTCTCCTTTCTCAACTATCGAGACAGACTAGTCTTACTTCGACTTGCCAAACATGGCATTCTCTTGCTGCTTTATCTTGTCTATGGAGCTCACTCAATTTCCGCTCATGCTCCAACTGCTTCATTAGCCAAGGTTTTCTTTATTGTTTCTTTGTTAATATAGAACGATCTTGATCTGACAACTACGATAAGTAATATATGCGCATCGAGCTTGAATTCATATGATGAGAGATTGTTCTGTAGATTTTGAGATATAGAATCTCAGTTATTTAAATCTGAACATACATATGATGAGAGATTGTTCTGTAGATTTTGTGATTCAATTTTTTTTTTATTTGATAGACCATATAAATTAGTATTGTTGAAATAAGTTATTGAAATAAACGATATATTGAGATCTGTTGAGAAAACTAAAAATGATATTTATATAAATTTTATTTTGCTTTATATTAAAGATGGAATTGTATTCCATTTTAATAAAAACTTATTCTTTACAAATTTTCAAATCTCATCTTTTCTAACATTTCACATCTCAAGTCCTTGCAAGCAAGATTTTCTAATCTTACGTATTTGTAATAATTTTGATTACAAAATATATAATATATTTGTCACAAAAACAAACATTTCTATAACATGTTTATTCTATTTTATTTTTTCTTAGAAAACATGAGCAATTTCTCTACAAACTGGCTCATCTCCTCAAACTGGTCCGGTCTGGTTCACTTGGAACCGACCGAACCAAATTGAATCCTAAATTGTTCCTCGTCCCTGCGACCTTCTTCTTCCTCTTCTCCTCCTTCGTGCTTCTCTCCCTCGCTCGCGCTCGATCTCGAACAACATCACTAAACCTTCAAAAATCGAACAATTCTCCTGCAATTTAATTCTTGATATCGATCAAAACTCTAGTCAATCTATATCTCTAAACACTTATTTCATACCAACTTCAATCCCTTCTCTTCTCGTTTGAACAACTCTAGGGTTCCTAACCCTACCTTCCCTCGCCTTCAATTTCTACTCATTTCTTTAGTTTCTCTCGGGAGCGCTTACCGGTGTGGTGTTGGCTACTTCAATAGTGTTCTTCTGACACGTGGCGGTTCGCCGGAGTATGCTCTGGTGGGGTGTTGCAGTTGTTCTGCTGGGAGCAGTTTGAAATTGTTGTTCCCGACACAATTGGGCCGAGTTGTTTGAGCCAATGCATGGCTCCTGGAACCAGTTTGGGCTTAGTAGCTTGATCAATATAAGATATTGTTGCAGCTGTTGATCTGACCTCATGATATGTATTTGTTAATGTAACGGTAATTTGCAGTTTGGTTTCACTGTTCAGTTGCATATAGCATTTCTTAAGTACTGTATACTTGTTTGTATTGCATACATGCTCCGGTTGCTGGTTTCTTGCTAATTTGTCAAAATGTTGGTTGTGTATTATTTATCTTCATAGCTTTTATTCAGGAATACGAAGCTGTTTGCATGTATGTTGAGACAGGAATGTATTGTTGGTTGAGTTTGGTATAGCAACATGCATGATGTTTGACAAACAGGTACTGCATAGCTCCTGGGAATGACTCAAAAGTGTTGGATTGGGACTAATGAGTTAAAGTTTGTCCTTGAGTCTGGAGTAACTAATTTCTTATTCATAATTTACATATCCTGACCACTGAGCTTGCACTTTTACCTACGTGTTTTTGAGTTTTGTTGTTTTATATCTTTGCTGGGGCCTTCAATTTAGTGTCTTATTTAACGATTTGTTTGTTGTGGTATTTCAGATGTTTGCTAGGATTGATATCTAGTGATAGGATTGGAGGGTAGTTGTTACAGTGATGCATGGATGCAGCTCTGTGTATCGTCCATGTTTAAATGCAGAGGTTGGTTCCATGGGAGCTTTTGCAGATAGCGGCATTGACTTAGAAAACGAGACTTCACCGCAACGTGCGGAAATCGAGAAGGCACAAACTGAGCTGCGGTATGTTGATGCAATATTAAGGTTCTCATTTTTCTTTTCGCTTTGGATATAGAACCTTGTCATGTGCTCTCATCACTACAGGCAGCAGTATGATGCACGCGAGGAACGGAGAAGAGAACTAGAGTTCCTTGAAAACGTGTGTAAACAATGATCTGTATATTCTGTTGATTAGAATTTAAATGTTGTATATGCCATCTCATTCAGCTTATGTTGATCTTTGTTGATAGGGCGGCAACCCTTTGGATTTCAAATTTGCCAATGCTGGTTCCTTAAGTGTACACTCTACTTCTCTTAAGGAACAGTTGGGCGATCAATATGTTTTAAGGTATGAAAACTAAGTAACTTTTAGGATTGTGTGATTATGCAATATTATTATTATTATTTTTTTTTTGTATGTGTGTACTATGTTATGACTATGTGTTTCCATCCTTTGATGCTACAGTGGAGCAAAAGGTAGCTTTCCCTTGGTTACCTCGCCTCATGGAGACTCTGCTGAGAGCAGTGGGACGCCTGCGGCTTCTGTTGGCAGAGAATCAAATACTGCAGATAACCTTTTACTTTTTGATGATAACAGTAATCCTGATGGAGCAAAAATCGTCAAGCGTGCTGGCAAGAGAAGTGCTGCTGCAGCAGCAGCAGCATTGGAGCAGTCTTCAAAGACAGATAGCAGCTCAAAAGCAAAGGAGTCAGATGATTCTGTGATATTCCGTGTTGGCGTTAAGAGTCAAGCATATGCACGAAGAAATAGGTCAAGATCATGTCGTGATGGTGCTTCTGTTGGTTCGACTGATGTGTTTCAGGGTCATAGTTACAAGTCCTCACTAGTGCCCCCGTTGCAGCCATATTGTAGGGAGTCTCCATGGGAAACTAGGATTCAAGAACATACTGCTTCATCATTATCTAATTCAAAGGCTGCTAGTTCGAATGAGAATGTTGCTTCTAAGGTGTCTCGTGATGATCAGTTGGATTCAGATGCCGTTTTTAATGATCATACAACTAATGGCATGATAAATGAAAACCAGCAAAGTACCACAGAAGCTAAGATTTGCAATAGTTTGCAGGAGAGTAACCATCCTGCCAAACAGTCACATGTAGTTGCTGAGGAAATTCCTAATGGTGGCACTTCTCCTATGTGCAATTCTGATGGAAAAATAGGTGCTACTTCTGATGGTGTTTTTTCTGCTAGTTATGATTTTGTAGACACTGCCAATGCCTGCATTAGCTCTGACAAGGCTAAATGGAACGAGATCGCATGTAAAGATGTTACTGAGATGCAAGATGAGACTATTGATGTGAAAGATGGTTCTGCTGATAATCCTCCTGAAAACTTAACTGGGAGTGATATGAAAGCTGAAACTTCTGGTGCAGATGATAAAATTGTTGGTAGGGAGGATTGTGAAAGATGCATGCTTCCTAAGCCATGGGATGCATGTCCAGATGAAGGCAGTGAACAAGATACAGTAGTTGAAGATAGCCATTCAAAACAAGATAAGAGTGTTTCTAGAGAATGTATTTTGCCAGTTGCTGATGAGCATGCCAATGGAAAAAGTGAATCAGTTGCTTGTGAAGATGACAATAGAGATGCGCATAGAGCTTTAAATTCAAATATGAAAGAGCCTGCTGTTCAGATAAAAAATGAAATGGTGTCATGTACTGACAGATCTGACCTGCAAATTGAAGCAAGATCTTTGAACAATATTAAAACTATAACTAGTGACACCATTACAAGACCTAACAACTTCTTGGGTGATACTCCCAAGTCAAACAAGGTCTCTGTTTTGGAAGACGTGGTTCCTCTCAATCATGAGCCACCAAGTTCCAGCCTGTCAAAGAAGGGTTCTTCAGAACTTCAAAGTCCTTCTGCAATTCATTCAAAGCGGGTACAAAAAGCTCGTGAAGATGCTATATTGAAAGAAGCTCGAATGATTGAGGTGTGTTTTAGTTTGTTACTCAGCTCTAGTTTACTTTCTGAAGGTCCTTGGAAAATTTATATCTAAGATGTGTGGTAAATGATCAGGCAAACCGAAAGAGAGCTGGTTTATTGTCTTCCTCAAATTCTACTTTGGGCAGACTGAAAAGATGCCACTGGGATTTTGTTCTTGAGGAAATGGGATGGATGGCAAATGACTTCAAACAGGTTGGTTAACTTGAACATACCAGCTTGTGCTTGCCTCCTTGCTTCTTATGAAAGCATGTACTGATAATACCGTTTGGCAATATGTTTGAACTAGGAAGTACTTTGTATCCTATTTGATGGTGCCTAATGTATTTTTACAAAAAACTTGAGGCTTGGATCTCTATTCCTGACAAAATTGTCTTTGGTGTGTAATAGGAGCGTTTATGGAAAATTCATGCGGCTGCCCAAGTCTGCCGTTGGGTTGTATCTACTGACGGTGCACTGTTTAAAATGGAAAACATATGCCGAAGGCAGAAAAGTATAGCTCGAACAATCAGTAAAGCAGTTCAGCAGTTCTGGAACTCAGCTAGAGTTTCTTGTGGAAGCATTAGTTCACCTAGTAGACTGCATGATGGGCACAATTCGAATTTGCATGCATCGATAAAGGTTGATGGGGTTAAAGCTGAAAATGATCTGGTAGGAAAACTTATTTGCCTTTTATTGTCCGGTAATTTGGATATCATGTAGATCTACTTTGAAATGTCACTGGAATAGTAATTTGTGATAAATGTGGCGATGCTTGCATTACAACTACTTAGATTTCCATTGCTTACTTTTCTACAGCATTTTAATATTTGTTTACTTAGTTCGTACCTCTAGAAAATTGGGTAGTCATTCACTTTAATTTGCCAGAAACCATCACCAGAATGTGGCTTGGAAATTCTTTCCCTGCTGTAGACATCAAGTTTTTAATTAGTAGAAGTATGATAGGGTGGAATTGATACAGATAATACCTAGTGAAAGTTTTAGGAGGAAAGGAAGCTATACCACTAGAATGTTGGTTGTTACTTGTATCTGTTACTTTATATTCTGTATTAATTTCCACTTTCAGACAAGTGATGAAGCTCTGTTTCCACTATATACTTAATTTTATTCCAAGCTCGTGGTTTTAGCACTTGTTTCCACAATCTTTAATTTTATTTTAGGTTTTAGCACTTGGAGGCTTAGGGTAATGCTTGAATGAAGGTAAAGTTATTATGCTTTTGAATGACATGAAATATTTCATGTTTTGGAATGTTTCCCCCTAGTGTACTTTCAAAAACTTTGAATAGTTGGAAATTATAGCTGATCTTGTGTTCCTACAGGTTGGTACTGGGAATAAATTGAAGCCAGATGTTGGATCTGTTCAGGATTATGCTTGCAGATTTTTAATTTATAACATTTCCCAACATACTCCCTCGACGGATGTCCCTGCTACACTAGATTGGTCACATGATCCTGGAACTGTCAAAATGTGCTGGGAAGGCCAGCTTTCAGAAGTATACCTAGATCTCTGCTCTTTGTGTTCTGTGTTCGTTGCACTGTTTCTTATTGTTATTACTGCTATGAGAATTTATATGTTCCCTAATAACAATAAGTAGCCAGTTACATCATTTATAAATATGCACATGGTTTGTTGGACTAGCCAATCCATATTGCTTTGGAGTAATAAAAGTCCTAAATACATTCTGCATGTCTGACATGGAATCCATATGCCCTATAGTGCTTCCCTAACCTTTAAGGGTTTGCATATCACACAGATGCACAGAACTTCATGCACTATGTGTTACATCTGGATTTTTGCTTGTTTCCTTGTCTTTCTCTGAATTCTGACAGATTTTTCGCTGATAAATATCTGTTCTCATATTTAGTTACTGAATTCTTTTTTGTCTGTTTTTTCTTCAGGAAAGTCTCTTCTATACAGTCCCTATCGGTGCAATGCAGGCATATAGAGAATCTGTTGAGGCACAGTTTGGATTGCAGAAGGTATAACTCCATTATGTTGTGCTGTCCTTGTCATTTCCCATGACTGATGTAGTTATGCATGTTTGCTAGATAGGAATATTGGCAGCCTCTTTTTGTGACAATATGGAGGCATGCCCTTGTTTTGGTGTTTCTGCACCCTTTTTGCATGAGAAAACTATGACATCGTTTATTGAATTTGTAGTTTTGGCTAACTAATTTGTCTAAAACTTAAAAGCATCTACCATGTGTTTGGATGTGTATGCGATCCTCACTTGTGCTTCTCAAATATAGACTCACTTCTCTCTTATCAAGTTTGAACTTTGGTTTATCTTCTCTATGAGCAGTTTGTGGCCAGAGATTGAGATGAAAGCTCTGCTCAAAATATTAATTCTTAACAACAGGATGTTTAAGTTTTGAAAGATTTCCATTTCATATATCATATTACCTGAAATATCAATTCTGAAGTTTTTTTTAAGAAATCCTTGATTTTTGCATGTATTGTTTGGCTTAAGTTGCTGTTCTGAATTGAATCATCATAAGATAATGACTATATGTTCCTTTTACTGGTTTATGCTGTTTCTTCTATTTTGAACTATGTGCAAATGCTTGAAGTTGCATTGTCATGTATTGTCCATGGAACTCATGTAACTCAACACTGTCTCCAAGAATATGACAGACTTGCAATATATCCCTATACGTAATTGATCTAACTGGTAGTTTCGTCCTTTAATTTGGAGTGACATGCAGTTAATAGCTATGAATTTACTGGATAGCTATTTCAAACCTTGGAGTGAGTTTTGTTTCCATAATTGTATCGTGCAATGATGCGCTGAACATGTACCTGGCATCTGAGAAAGATCATTTTGTACATCAAGTGCTAGATGGCGAAACACCATTTTATACAATTTCATTTTTGAACCCTGCTTTTTGAAGGACTGCAGTATTAGGCCTTTCTATATAAGATAAGTAGTTTGTAAAATATATAAGTAGTAGCGCCTTCATGAGGCCCTTTCTTACTGTACACATCCATTAGTAATAACCTATTCTTGGTCTATGTAGTTTGCAATTGCCATATATTTATTGTGACACTTACTTTTGCAAGCGTTGTGAGATGTGAATTGCTATACATATGTGCATCATGTTTCCTTTTGATTAGCCATAATCTATTATTGGAAATAGCTAGAATCTTATTAGTTTAACTACTTAATGCTTTTGTTCTTATCTGATTATTTGTAAATATTGTCTATTGCTTCAGAAAAGGATTTTTAATGAATTGCAACAAGAAGATGGTGAGACTTCCACTGTGGCAGGTTTTCCCCACTTATTTAAGCATGTCAACTTATCGCTCAATTCTGCAGATTCACTTATGCAATACATACTTGATTCAGATGGACAACGTGAATATGCAATTGAAGAAGATGAAGGTGAAACATGCACATATTCATTGCCTGGAACTAGTGAGGGAAGTTCAAAATTTAATCACAAGAAGAGGAAACTTATGCAGCAGAAGTCCTTTGGTTCAAGGCCATATGATACTTGTGCAGATTTTCCTTATGAACCTCGTCTGGAGAGCACATCAGGAAATCAACCTTATGCATATACTGGGAAAAGACCATCCAGCACACTTAATGCTGGGGCTATCCCTACAAAGCGTGTTCGTACAGCAACTGCTAGACAACGGTTTACATTTGGTGCAGTTTCAGAGGGTCTACCAAGTAAAACCGACGTTTCCAGTGGAGATACTAATACCTACCAAGATGACCAGCGTTCCTTACATGGTGGATCTCAGAGCAGGAGAAACTTGGACGTTGAGTCGACCATGTACTTTGAAAGGCCACTGCAATTTGATTCCTCTGAAGTCTCAACAAAATTGAAAAAGAAGAAGAAACCTAAGCATTTAGGCTTCAAAAATTCATTTAATCTGGCTGAGTCTAATATCCTAGTTGCTCCAGGAAAAGTAAGTTACAGATATCTTTTTTACTCTAGCTATAATGCAGCTGTTTAAGCTGCTCAGACGTCTAACTTAAGTTTTTTTCTTGTGAACAGAGATTGCAAGTTGATTCCATTTTCCAACATGAACAGGTACTTAAGTAGTTTAATGTCGCATTTCTCCACTAAGTTTGATAATTTTATATAGAGTCCATGGGTAGAGCTTTTTGTTAAATCCTACTTTTTCCATTCTTTTTGATGTTACAGTCCCACTGGTTATAAGAGCATGGTTGACAACCTTTGATTCTCCTCAAGTTATTAACTCTGTTCCTACTTCATAAAAATGCTTCAGTATATATGGTAGATTGACAGTTTGTTGATTTGCAAGTGAGTTCAGATAGTTTTCTGTATGGCATACGAGCATATCTTTGCTTTAAAGATTACTATGAATTGTTTCTCGTGACTTATCCTCTTATAATATACTTTTGCTATGATCTTTTGTTGAAAACCAATGCTAATAAGAGGTATCTCCAGATAATTGAGAACCAACAAATGGGATTAACTTGTATAGCATATGTGAAGATGAATAGAAAAAAAATGTCAACATTGAGTTTTGAAAAGCAGAAAACTAGATTTGGATAATTTTTAATTTCATCATTAAGAAACTAGTAGAGATGCTTGGTTGAGTATACCTGGAGATCAGTTGAGCAGACACCAGATTATAAGTCAAGAATTTTAGCAAATATATTGTTTTCATGTAGTAGTCGTTTAACAAGATCCTGTAGTGGCAGTTATTCTAAAAATATGTTAAAGAGGAGCCTTTTAGTAGGGGAGAGTTCTGTTGAACTAGTTGCTGAAAAGGTGTTCTTTGGTTTCGCTCTTTCATGTGTTGTCATTCTTGATTAGTACCTCTTGGGGAGCAATAAATGAACTGAAATTTTTGTCCAAGCAAACTTATCTTACCATCAGATATGTTGCTTGTGATTCAGTCACCTCTTAGAGCGGTATGAGCTTTTCAACAAGTTTGTTTGATTTGGTGGTAGCTGTTTTCTTCATCTTCTATTTTCTTCTTCTTCTTCTTCTTCTTCTTGATAAAGCAGCTTAAGACGTCATGATGAGTAAAAATTTTGGTGAAGTTCCATTAATGGACAGTATTCCTTAAACTGTGTGTTTTGCTGTTCCCAGTGAATTTCTAGTCTGACAAAAGGATTGTTTGTTTCCAAATTTCTTTTCACCAATATTCTTGATGATAAATATCTAATCTTGATATCAGGAAGTGCTATCTATTCTTTGCTCTTTCTTGAAATTGTCCAATGGTTCTTAAGGGAATTTTTGAAGCTCTGAGGATTAAATTCATAAAGAACAGAATAACATTTATATAGGACTTCAACAAATTTGCAGGGAAAAAAAGGAATTACTGATTAGTGATATAGTCTTCATTGTGTTGATCTTTGCAAATGATTGTTGCCAAGGTGTCATATGTTTGACTTGAGAAATTAGGAATATATGATTTTTAGAAGTTTCCATTATATAATTCATTGGTTATCTATGTTCTTATCTCTTTTTGGCCATTATCATCGGATTCTCAAATGTAAAGAAGTGATTACTTCTAGAATTTCAAACCAAACTAATTAGGAGAAGTCTTTTGTAGTCTGGGAAGCAAAATTTAGTTACTTTTTGGTAGTTTGTTGCTTTTCTGTTTCAAGAGAATGCTGTTCAGTAGTCCATCTTGATTTATATTAACTTCTAAATTTAATCTAGAAGTTGAAGAAACTTTGTGTTCTCATAGCCTTCTTTAATAAGTACAGTGCCTTGCTTCAATATCTTGGTTTCAGACTATACAGTCGCAACAGAGAGAGAGAGTTAAAGATTTACATATATATTCTTTATTATTTCTTTTTCAAAACATAACAGAATATTGGTTTCCTTCCCTTGAAATTGAGGTAGAAAAACATGGTGCTTATATGGTTCTTATTTTTGAGATGTGTTCACGTCTGCATTTTTCTCACATCCATCTGAATTCTAGGAAACTTGACGGTCTTTCATTTAGATTGTTCAAAGTATTAACTTTTGCAGCTGATGTTGCAGAGGGATCCTTTAAAGAAGAGATTGGAAGGTCAGCATTATGATTATAGCGGAAATACAGGTAACATTTCGTTTGGTTATAAGGGTTATAGCTTTGTATGAAGTTCATCTCGTCTCTCTCTCTCTCTCTCTCTCTCTCTCTGTGATAAGGGAGGTTCTAGAGGCTGTTCTTTGGTTTGCAGGTATACATGGGCAACATGCAGCAAATAAACCTAAGCTCTTAAAAGAACTGCCCGAGATGCCCCCTGAAGCCGTTACTCCAGTCTCTGGATCTTTGCCTTCTCCTGTTGCTTCGCAAATGAGTAACATGTCAAATTCAAATAAGCTTATTAAGATAATTGCCAACAGGGACCGGGGAAAGAAAAATAAAACAACAAAGGTATAAAATCTATGGTTTTGACAGTTGCTCCCAGATATGCTTTCTTTTGCATATGTCGTGTTTGTAGGATTGTTTCTATGACATTTCTTTCTCAGGACATAGGTTATACAGTGGTAACATACAGTAGCATCTATCTATCTTGCGATAATTGTCATTAACTTGGACCATTTTTTGAGGCAATTGTCAGTAGATTTAGCAACTAAGGTTTTCTTAAATTTTCTCTTAGTTTTTTGCAAGTTCTCTCTGGTTGATCCCAGTGGCACATATGCATGCAAGTGCATTTATTGCTGTAAATGTCCTCTCTTGGTATGAATTTGATAATCTTAGCTTTCATGTTTGAGCTTTGAAGAGCAAGCATAAGTATAAAATTACCTTTTGGAACGCAATTGCAATAAATGACTGCTAAACTTCTGAAATGGAAAGAACTTTTGTTTGCTAGATATGTTTGAAACTAAAGTGGATCTTAGATACTTTTGTACTTGTTGCACTCAACAGTTTATTCTCTCTGTAGATGGATTCTGGGCATGCTGGATCAGGAAGTCTGTGGTCACAATTTGAAGACCAGGTTTCATATGAGTTTCTTTGCTTAATGTTTCTTTATATGACACGTATACAGTCTGCTGAGATATTTTGTTTGTGCTTTTAGGCACTTGTTGTTCTTGTTCATGATTTGGGGCCAAACTGGGACTTAGTAAGCGATGCTATCAACAGCACCCTGCAGTTCAAGGTGAATTATCTGATGTCAGTTTTCTTGGAACTGTAGATGATGCTACCTGTTAGATGTTGTTGGCTAATGTGCATTCAATGGGAGTTGTTGTGTGTGTTTAAAATCCAGACGGTACAAGGTTTTCTCTGTGTTCATTGAAAGAAACAGTCTTTCATTAGATGGTTTAGAGCTCTGCCAATCAAATTACAAAAGTTTCAAATCGTCAACTTCTCCGAACTTTCATTGGTTCCAATTTTTAAAGCTGTCATTGATCTGTTAGTGTATCAACTCTCTTTATGCAAGCATCAGCATTATTATAATTAACTGCTTTTGTTTAATGTTCTGATGGCACTGGAAGTTTGTTACTGCTGAGTAGAAATATAGAATAACTGGTTATTCTACCTTCTTGGCATAGCTAACTATTACCAGTTCCAGAGTTTTTGCTAGTTCCTGCATGCAGTACTAACTTCCCACTAGTTGTTTTCTATTATTTGTGAATGTCTTCATGTTTGCAGTTTGGGTACTTTTGCACAGATGAAAAATGATCGCTGTAAATTGTCTAGATTTTTCTCTGTATTTGTTATATTTTTTGTTCTAGTTACAGTATTGTTTTCTTACAGTGTATGTACCGGAAACCAAAAGACTGTAAGGAGCGTCATAAAACTTTGATGGACAAAAGTGCTGGTGATGGAGCTGATAGTGCAGAGGACTCAGGTTCATCTCAACCATATCCTTCCACACTGCCTGGCATTCCAAAGGCAAGACTTTCTGTTCTGTTTTGACTTCAAAAAGTAAAATATTTATTAGAAAGGGTGGACTAGACTTGAAGTATTTTAAGTCGGGGCTTCTTGTTTAAGTATCTCAACCAATTTTATGTTACCAGGGAAGTGCCAGGCAACTGTTTCAGCGTCTTCAAGGACCAATGGAAGAGGAAACTTTAAAGGGACATTTTCATAAAATCATTTTGCTTGGGAAGCATCTACATCCTTTTAAGAGAAAGCTGGTATCTTTGTCCTTTTCCTTTTTTCTTTTTTTAATTTTTAAATTTTATATATTAGGTATGTGTGCATCATTGCATCTTTATATAGATTTACAACTTTGTTCAATAGCCAAAACAGTTTGGTACTTCCTGTTGAAGTTTTGATATACTAGTGCTGAAATATTAGTTTGATGGCCTATGATTAAGCCTTATAGTAGGTATTGGTGGTAAGCGATGAAGCACCTTTTTCTGATGCTATCTTATTGTAGGTTACTGACAAAAACTTGGTAGTAGTTCTAAATTGGTGGCATTTACAGCATATTGCAATTCTAGTTACATTCGGTTACGCATTCCCTTGTATGTGATTCTAAGAGATCCTTTTGTGGTCTCTCTTTCTTTCATTCATTGGCAAGGAAGAGTACACTTTCTGCTAATTGCTGGTCTGCAGCAGACAGCATTTCCTTGGACACGTATGGGACACTTTATGGTGGTGTTCACCACAGGGCACTACAAGGACACTTAATTACCACGTTTAAACAATCCCAAGCTCTTGCAAACATTTTCTGCATTTTATTATCAAAAACATGACACACTTGCTTGTCTCTTACCAATATGTTTCTTTGAAATTTGGGGACTTGCTATCTAATGCTGTTATATAGAAATTTTCCATTTCTTTTGATTTCCTGATGTCCAAGCAGTTAATTTATAGTCTCTCTTGTAAGAAAATTTTAGGTCATTTTTGTCTCATAGCTGTATTTACTGAGAGAAATATGTGTTGGGATATTGAAGCAGGCAACTGTAGTGACTATTTTGTTTACATTCTGTTATATGAGCTTATATGTATATTGTTATTCATGATCAATGTATATGCACACACAATGTTGCCTTGTCTTAATGGTGTTGATATATTATCTATAGAAATGGACCCCATGTCTGTGTTATTTTTTCTCGTGTAAGCTGTGTCAATTCTTGCTAATCATTTTTCTATATATTTCTCTTGTTGTATTCTTTTCATTGTATTGATGGTGTTCTGTTTCTTTTGAAGAATGATGCTCAGGAACTGAGGCAAATAACTCCACCTCATAGTTCTCATGCTGTTGCACTTTCTCAAATATGCTCCAACGACTTGTCAGGAGGTGTTTTAACGTATGTATCATTTAATTACTTGCTTCTTTTAGTTATTATTATTATTATTATTGCTATTGCTATAATAGCAATAGCAATAGACTCTGCAAGCTGTTCCTTGTCTTGTTCTGGCATCTTCCTGTCTGCCTTTTCTGTTATCATATGTCCTGCATATTAATAATTCTGTTATTTCATTCTTTTGCAGTCCACTTGATCTATGTGATGCAGTTGCTTCAAATGCAGATGTTCTTGCTCTTGGATTTCAAGGTTCTCATGCAAGTAGTTCAGGAATACCAGGTCCCCAGGGTTCTGCTGCACCTGCGCTTCCTACATCGAGTGGGAATACCAACTTAAATGGATCTTCTGGTATGGTACTGGGTACTAGCTTACCATCAATAACTCCTCCGCTAAGCGCTTCAACTAGGTAATTTCTAGTTCAATAACACTTTACACCACCGAATGTTCTACCTTTGTAGAAGTTTTGTACTCTGATGTGTTTTGGATTTATTTTGGTACAGGGATGGCCAGAGGTATGGTCTTCCAAGACAGTCGTCCTTACCAGTCGATGAACAACAGAGAATGCAACAGTATAATCAAATGCTTTCTGGTAGAAATATTCAGCAATCTACCATTTCTGTACCTGGTCCATTACCTGTGGGTGTTGATCGGGGTGTCCGTATTTTATCTGGTAGTAATGGTATGGGGATGATGGGTGCTATCAACCACGGGATGCCTATGCATAGGCCTGGTCTTCAAGGAATAGCTTCTCCAGGTATGCTTAACATGGTTTCCGCTGGCAGTATGCTTCGAGGTAGTGGTGTTGCAATCCCAAATTCTGTTACTGGCCATCCAGGTGCTGTTGGGCCTGGGAACCCAATGCTGAGGCCTCGTGATCCTATCCAAATGCTTCGGGTTAGCAACCTTATCTTGATATACCAAGACTGCTGAGATTGCACTTGTGGTTTATCTTTATCTTTTTATTTCTTTTGGAGTAATTTTGTTGATATTTTCAGTCTTGTATTTAACTAATAACTTGCAGTTCTCCATGAGTCACTCCTCTCTGGAGTCCAACATCTTGAACACACATCTCAAGGCGGTCTATCTCATCCCAGCCCCCACCTTACAGGACTTCAATCTGTAGAGGCTGCCTTTTGTCTTCTTTCTCTTTTCCCCTAGGGTTTGTCATCTTTGTTTTCAATCTTCTCTCTTCTCTAGATTTTTCTTCTTTTGATTTTTTCTTCCCTAGGCTTTTTCTGATCCCACTGAACATCTATGGAAGAATGCATTGGAGGGATGCAGGGAGTGAATACTGGAATTGATGTTTAAAAACCAGTTACATGGTTTCATGTGAAAATATCAGTGGATCCAAGGAAAACTTCTACCTCTTTTGTTAATCTGTCAACCACTGCATTTTTCATTCTCAAGTTATCCCTAAGTTTTGGCTCTCTGGAACAATTATCAGTTCTCTATACGTCCCTTAATTTTCATATGTGACTATGTATCAGAATCTTTTCTAACTTTTACATCACAAATCTGAAAGGTGGAGATAGAAAACTGTTATTTTGAACTTGAATGTTGTGGGTTTTACATGAAGTGTTTGCATACTCATCTCTAAGTTATATAGGTTCCATTACCTATGTTTATACACCCTAATGTCTGAAACTAGCCCTGTTTAGGAAGTTTCTGGAACTCTTATTATTTGCTTCTTCCAACAATGGAGGCCTTGTGTCCTCATTGTTGTGCTTGTGGATTCATTCTTCATCAATGTGTTTTAGTTGTTCTTATTTAAGATGTAGGTAGGAGGGATCCAATGTTTCTTAATAATTGCTTTTAACGCAATGCTGTATGAAATATCATCGACTTCGATAATCCATTTGATGATTTGCTTTCTGTCTATTAATGTATTTAAACTTATGTTTGCAGCCCGGGCAGAATACCGAGGAACGTAGGCAGATTATCATGCAAGATTTCCCTATCCAAGCTTCTCAGGGTAATGGTCAGGGTGTTCCTTCCTTTAACAATATGACGGCCCCTTTTGCAAATGCAACTATTTCTCCATCACTTCAGGCCTTCACAGCCCAGCAGCACCAGCAATCTCACCTGATGCCTCCGCAGTCTCACATGCTTGGAAACCCCAATCATCGTCATATTCAAAGTAATACAAATTCAAGCCCTCAGCAGCAAGCTTATGCGATTCGTTTTGCAAAGGATAGGCAGTTCCAGCAGAGAATGATACCTCAGTCTCCCCACACTTTTTCTGGTCAAAACATTGCTTCGCAAATACAGAATGGTTCTCAGGTCCAGCCTCAATCTCACCCACCTTCCCCCATTACACAAGTTTCCTCTTCACAAAATCAGCATAATCAACAGCAGGTATCACATAATCCTCAATCTGGTGGTGTGATGGCGGCTCAAATTGGGAAGCAGAGACAACGCCAAGGTCAACAACAGCAGCCGCAGCAGCAGCAGCAGCAACAACAGCAACAAGCAAAGAACCACCAGCATCAAAAGCAGCAGTCGCAGCAGCAAACTAAACTTATGAAGGGTATCAGTCGAGGGGGCACAATATTGCCTCAAAATGTACCAGTTGATGCATCTCATATGAACAGCCTTCCAGCAAATAACAAGACTCAAATTTCTGAGAAAAATCTATTGCAACAGGGTCAAGGTTTCTATACTAGTAACCCTGTCTTAAATTCAAATGTGCCTCATTCCACAAATCAGCAAAAGATATTTGCTCGTACTCTTCCCCATTCATCAAAGCAAGTTCTAGCTATGCAGTCTCATCCAGATACTTCCAATCAAGGGCCTGCTCAAGTTACTCCTAGTAACTTGGTGCGAAGTTCTCAGCAACCTCCAGTTTCTTCTTTGTCTTCAGTGTCTCTGCAGAAAGAACAAAGCCAGGCAAGTCAACCTCAAACAGCGCAAAGAGTGATTCTTCAGCATGATCGCCTGGTGAACTCTGATGGAAAGGCATCATCCTCATCTGACGCCAATGTTGATCAGATGATTGCTACTGTGCCCATTCCTCAGTGTACAGATTCTCTGAATGCTGCGCTTGTGGTCGCCACTGCTCAGTGGAAGCCAGATATCTCATGTGATACAGCCGCAACAGCTCATCCAACTACCTTGTCACAGGATAATTTGGGTGGAGCCGAGTACCACATCCCTCCTACAAAACAAGGTTTAAGTCAGAGGCAGCTGTCCGGAAATTTGCAATTCCAAGGACATAGTATTGGTGGGCAGTGGCAACATCAGCAGAATCAGCAGCAGCATCATCAGGCAGGTTCAGGAAATCTTTCTGTACGACCTTCAAATTCAGGTCCAGGATGATGTATAGTTGAGCTGATCTGCTGTTCACGAAAGGGATTCTGTCCTCCATGTAAAATTAGTGTACAGGTTAGTTATACTGGATTATCTTCAATTTTTTCTACTTAGTACATACAAGGGTATCTTTCAGGAATATTTACTACATCCTAGCATGATTCTAATTATCTTACTGGACAGTGGGTTGATTACCTAGTGGCTCTGATGAATGTTGTAGATTGCACTCGTTTTCCCATTTGTTAGGTTATCGTTCCTCAGGGTATAGTTTGGAGAGGTTCTCTAACTGTGGCTGATTTGAGATAAAATAAAAAAGTATTAGACTAAGAAGAAGGAAACGAAACTAGAAGAAAGTTCTTTTGCTTCAAATAGGAAAGTCAGTTTAGTTTAGTAGATGAAGTTCTTTTACTTCTCATAAATTTTATTTTTTTTTCTCTCCATTTTCTCTCAAGTTAAGAACAGCCTGAAGTTTTATTTTCTTTATCATTTTGCCTTTCAAGATGTTCCATGCTTGTTGCCTGGCTATTAGTGCATACCTTTTCCTTTTGGTAGAGATGAATATTCAGAGATGCAAGTTTGAAGAGTTATTTATTTAATTTCTGAGATGATATGTTTGACAGAGGTGGGAGAAAAGTTCTTCTAGAAAGCAAATGATGCATCATAAAAGTTCTTTTTATGATTTCTTTTGTTTTGACTGGTTGGTAAGAATTGAAGTGTATTTATGCTCGAAACATTCTGAGCACCCCTCTGGAAATCTTCTTCTTCTTCTTTTTCTTCTTCACTTATCAACAGTTGCGGTCTGCGTAGTCTATTGTTTTCACTTGTGCAACTTGTACTAGAGTTGCATATTCTTTTAATTTCAGCAGAACATATAATGTTTTCACTTGTGCAACTTGTACCGTATTTGTATTGCATGCTAACTTTCTTGACTGTCTTTCAGGTTTTGTAGGTGATTAAAGGTTTAGGCAAGCTAAACTCAAAGGAGCTTCTCAGGTTAGTTGTGAACAATAGACTGCAATCTCCACACCATTGCTGGAGTTGCAGATTCTTTTAATTTCAGCACAACATATTTTTGCAACAATTGTATTGCTTTAATGTTGTGTAGCTAACTTACCCAAATTTGGGCTTTTGTAGTTTAATTTTGCCCATTTTGCCCCATGCTCTTGTTTTATTGGCTGAGCATATTGCGTAGTTAAGTAGCCATTTCAGAATGCATTGTTGATGGAAGATGTAAAGAGCGACTTTGACATGATCAATTGCAAAGAAATTTGTACAAAGCAAAATCCAATGTCTAAGTTACAAAAAATGTGTGCAGTCTTTCAACTCGACTTACTATATCACTTTTGCTATCTAAGTTATATCATGACTTGTGTAGCATGCGTAAATGTGGTTTGCTGGGGTTTCTTTGAAGCTTCTTTTGTGGACAACTTCCTCTGTAACAGGTTCTTATCAAATAGTGTCATTTTTGCAATCATCATTGATGAAGAGAAGTTGTCTTGTGTTCTGCTCAGGAGAGTTGCATGTATTATTTTGGGCTGTTGAATACACAAATGTCTTATTTAGGCTATTTGTTCAGTTCACATTAGCAGTTCCCTATTTCTTGCTTGCTATGAAACTAGTCGAGAGTACTCGTCAGTCTCTTAGATTCGTGCTGCTGGATATTTGATAATTTTCTCAGCATTGTTGATGCATAGCAGTATCTCATACTTCTATCTAATATTTTAGTTATTCATTATCAAGAGAAAGTTGACAAGCTGTAGTGCTTAATTATTTTATTCATATTTTAGCAAATCATTTATTTGCTTAAAGCCTATAAACTAACTCTTACGTATGTATCTCTCTTTTTTTTTTTTTTTTTTTTGGTTCTTTTTAAAGATAACTTTTGGTTGGTTGAAGAGCTCCTCGATTCAATTTTATTTTTGGACAGAAGCATGTAAAGAGCCCATGGAAATTTTATGGCATTTAATGATATGAAGATATATTTGGTATAATTTACATAATTTAATCTGAAAGTTAAAAGATTTCCATTATTATAAGATTATTCCATTCCGCAATCATATAGAAAATGGGACAACAATTCCGTGTAGTTTCATTTTCAATTTTTCCTTGCTCCTTTTCTTTAATGTCTTTAATTAAGTAAATATTTTCTTAGTAATTCTCCTCTAACTAATTAGTTTTGCCTTATATTTTGGCTTAAATTGCATTTTAATTAAAAGAACAAAAAATTAATGAAAATTACAAAATAGTTGAAATCTATTATAAATTTATTAGCTCACATTTTATCAAATTGTAACTTGTTATTATTTTCTTAAAATTCTATCACATTTATTATTCTAGATTTAATGAATATAAGTATACCGCAAATTAAATTTCAAGTTAATCATATTCTGCTTAATTTCAAATTCTATATATTTATCACATTCTATATATTTGTAAGAATAATTAATTATAATTGAATTTAAGTTTTAAATAATTATTTATAAACTGGTTCAAATTATATTTTTAAGTAATAAACGTTAGCTAAGTTATGTAGCTAATACTGTTACGCGTTCCGCTTCGCGTCTCACTGAATTAACAAATTAATATATAGTTCAGTACGAAATGGATCATATATTTAAAAAAATTATAAAATGAGATGCGAAGCATTATGATATAAATAATAAAAATTTTATAACTATTATATATATGGTTACTTTATGCAAAACGTGTTTCTTAATTATTATCAAGTTTGCTTTTGATCAAATATGTAAGTACATGTACTCGATTATTCCGTGCTAAATGTAGGCACTTTATATGCTTTCAAAATAAACTACATAGAGAGCGCGTTTACTTCGGTACTAAATTTATTTTTGACTCTAATTCATCCACTATGAGAGATGATTCCGGCTACTGCAGAATGGAATCTATGGTGTCTTTCCGACTCAATGTATTGCCAGACGAGTCTGACGAGGAAGCGAGAAAGTATAGGTATAAAACTGGTCCGGACCAAATGGACTAGCTCGCGCCCTGACCAATCGGTTCGGATAATGATCCGTTCGGCTCGGGTAAATAATGGTAAATTCGTGTCAGCACGGCTCGGTCCTATAGGCGATATCGGGCCGATCTTATTCGTCTACCGGATAGCCCGTTTGTTCGGATACTGTTGATATTAACCGATCAATATTGATAGTTAATTTAATCAACATTAATCATTAATCAATCAATTTTTAATAATAAAAAAATATTTAGTATTTATTTTAATTTTAAAAAATAGTTTTTAAATTTATTTTTATCTGAAAAATAATTATTAAAATTTTTAATATAAAATAAAAAATATAAATTGAATAAATAAATCGAATCATATAAAAATAATAAAAATGGGCCGGACCAATCCGGTCAAAGTATTAAAATCAGTCCAAGTCACCTCATATTTGCACTAATACAATAGAGGGGACACCAGACATAGGTGCGTCCTATTACCCCAATCCAATGGACGTGTCATAAAGGTCAGGGCGTTTGGTAAAGTATTTCTCATAAATTAAATTTAAATTTTTTATTTTATATTTTTTATAATTATTTTAAAAATTTATTTGAAAATTTAAAAAATATACTAGTAAAATTTTTTATTTTTTAAAAAAAAAATTTCAATTTTAAAAAATGTAATTTCAAAAGCAATTCAAAACGCTCTCAAAATCGGTGGAAAATGAGACATAAAAAGATCAGGTTTTTCTTCAATTTCTTTTCGAGCTACCAAACTATAGTCATAAAATTCGGACCGGCTCGCTCGGTTCGACCCGGAGCATAAACTCGGTCCGGATTTATAATAAAATCGTTTATACAATCGACCGCTCCGATCCGATTTGACCCGTTCTGACCCGCTTCGATCCGATCGACTCACTCGTCCGAGTCAAATCAGATTAAATTAAATTTTAAAAAATTTAAATTTGTGATATATTGATGCAAAAATAATTATTAGTAGTCTTATATTGAAAGATAATATATAGTTTAGATTTTACATTTACATATGATAATACAAAAAAGCAAGTTTGTTATATTTTACTTATAAATATTTATTATTAGTGATTTTAAGTTTTTATATTACTAATTCTATTAAATTGTAAGAAAAATAACAAAATTATTTTAAAACAAAGAATTTCTTTTGAAATTTATTATTTAAAATATTTTTTTTTTTTATATTTTTTTGTTAGTTTATTTTTTCTTTTATGCTTTCTAACAAAGAAAATAATAGGCGTTCGTGCTACCGTCAACACTTTGATATTTTTAACATAACGGATCAACCCGTTGATCCGATTAGTATTCCCATTCAATATTCGTTCCGATTTTTATAACTATGTACCAAACTGTTTTGGTTTGGATCAAGTCCACTCATTCAGTCATCTTGCTTGACTTTCTTAAATTGAGTTTATAAAAAATAAATGTACAATTAAAAGTGAGTTTAATAAATTTTTGTGTTTTTATTTTATATTAAAACTAAGTTTGAAAGTAAAATTTTTAGTTTTAAAATTTAAAAATAAAATTTTGGCAGTAAATATTTAGTTTAAAATTTGTATTTATTTTAATTTAAAAATAAATTTAAATTTGAAAATAAATTTTAAAAAAGTTTGATGTGTAGATAAACAAGGCCAAGCTCATAAAGATCCAGTTTTCTTCAGTCGCCACAAATTAATTGGGCCTGACCTTGTTTTTGCTGCAACCATTTCAGTCCATTCCAGCCCAAGCCCAACCACTGCAAGGAAAATGAGAGGGTAAGATAAAACATAGGTAAGGTTCTTGTTTCTTGTGTTATTGATGTTGGAAGATTGGAAGGAAGAATGGAGAAGTACTTCGGGAACCCTTACCGCGGCGACCCGGGAGTACCACACACCGATCCCGAGCGATTCGTCAACATCTGGATCGGCTCCGCTGCTTTCTCTGTTCTCACTTGGTTTGATCCTTACATGTGGAATCTCTCCAATCAGTACAAGTAACAACACCATCCATCCACCCACTTACTATTGCTTCAATTTAAAAATTTTTGCTATTTCTCTTTTTATTTTTCCTTTTTACTTTTCTTTGTTGTAAGTATGAATTTGAGCGTTGGTTTTCGATTCTGTTCTAATTTTCTAAGCATGTCAGAGTAAGTTATCAGGCTGCTGATAAAAATTATTATTAATAATGAGGTAGGGAAATTTTCAGCATTTCCGGTCTTGGGCTATTTGCTTCAGTTCTATTGCGTTTTTTTTTATAGAAAATATTTTAATTATATATAAAAAAATGTTTCTTTTTTGAATTTCCATTTTAGTTGACCAAGCTTGTTTTAGGACAAGTTGTTTTCTACACTGCAGAAAGTTATAACTTTTATGATATATTACATTTAGGTTGTATTTGTAGATTCAAACCCCTCTGCAATCTTGAATCTCCTTTTGGTTGGATTAGGTTGTTATGTGAGGGAGCCAGCCAGCATGCATGCATCTAATTTCTCATTCTTGAGTGCTTGACTTCCACTACTCGTTTGAATTTGAACTTCGAATTTAACTCCCTGGGATTGAATTTGAAATTTGAATAATGTTTGGTATGCCCATGCATTTCTTTTTTTCTCTCGAACTTTTGTGAAAAGACAACTTTATAATGAATTTGAAACCGCCACTATAGAAGAGTTTATTCAAATTACTCTTATCTACTGTTTTGGGAATCTTGCCAGTGGCAAGTTTATCTTTTTCCGCACTTCTATGATGCATTTATCCATCTGCTGCCAATTACCTTTTGGAACATAAATGTAAGCGCTGGCTAATCAATCATGTGTTGATATGAATATTACAAAGTGCCTTTAGATTTAGAATAGAGGTCTTATGGTCAAGCGTCAGTCTAATATCAAGCATTGCATCTTACAAGCTCTACCATAATGAAGATCACTGAATATTTGGAGTTGGCTTTGCCAATCTAAACAATGGCAGAATGACAATCATATTGGAACTAATCCTAGATGTTTATTAAATTGGCTGAATTCTAGAAATTATTTTCCCCCCTTCTCTTGTTTTGATTGACTTGTTCATTATATTAAGTTGAGTTCTTTATAACTTAGTTTACCATAAGTACAAGCCTCCGATTACTCCTAGTTGTCAGATACTTAAAATTGGAATTGGTACTTTATGTGTTTATAGAACATCAAAAATACTGTTTTTGTCTTATCAATATAAAAGATAATTTTAAAAGAAAAGAGAGAAAACATTCAGGAGATTTGGAGGGTGATAAAGGACAAGGGCATGTGCTTTACAAGCGCAGACCACAAACTATGGTATCATGAAACCTCCTTTGAAACTACTCATTCCAACTATGGATGATTGAAAGCTATGTATCTGAAACATTGAGAACTTCAAGATTAGTTATTAATTTAGGCAGAAAGCAGAATTGATGCAATCATGTTCTATACATGAACTGTGAAGCTTAACCAAAGTTATGATGTATGTACTTGAAAATGACTTTTATATAGAACTATGTCTTTCCTTGTCTAAAAATGTAGGCATTTCCTCTTGTTCCAATTGATAGTAAAGTCTACTTCAGATTTCAACTAGCTCAAATAGGCCCCCTGCATCTGGTTCTCTTCTATTCTCTCTAAAGGCCCCTTCCATTTCTGACTTTATCGTAATCATCTCCAGTTGGCATGACAAGGCTATGATGTTTGAGCACTACCATTGGAAGAAAGCAGCAGAGAAGAAACAGCCGTATCAATTCAAAGTGAGTTCTGAAAGATTCTTTTAGGCTGTTTATTGGTGACAAATATGTTTGGTGTGGACTAAACATCTCGTCTCTTTTGTACTATTATGGTCTTCCATTGACTTTTCTCCTTTGTTATTACTCAGTGGAACCAGTACATGACTAAGCCGCTTCGTGAATCCTACTACTTCAACTGGCCTGTATACTTTGCATAACGGGATGAAGCCCCTTTTCTGGTTGTAGTAACTGCTCTAGCAGTTACATCTTAAGGGTTAAATGTTTTTGGCTTTAAGTTTAATACTGTTGCCATGTACTTCTATTTTGGAATTCAAATTAATTACAGATATATCGCCTATGTTCAAGCAAATTAGTTTCTTAAGCATGTTGAGATCTGTGTAATAAGTGATTTGTATGCGGAGGAAGAGTCGCAATGTCCAGGTTTGTGACACCTTTTCTTGCCTATATGCAGAAAATTGAAAGGAAATTCACTGGTTCAATTTAAGTTAAAGAGTTAGCTTGCTGTGCTTACTTTCTTCAAAGAGGATTTACTCCCACTGCATGAATGCACAAATATGTAACATCAATTCGTGAAACTCTTAATTGTCATTGAGAAGAAAGTTGTGAGCCAGAATGCAGGATCGTTCAACGTTCTCGACTTCTGCTTTTGTTGTAGTGTTTTAGCATCCTACTCATTTTCCATGGACTTAGGGAACGTTAGCCGGTGCTTATGAAATAAAAAATTTTAAAATAAAATTTATTAAAAAAAAATTTCAAAAACGAATTTAACTACTTTTATCTAAAATAATATATATATATATATATAATATCTAATGAGATAGGATAAAAAAATATGGTATTTTAGAGACATGCTTTTTCAAAAGTAAATTGAAATAAAATTTTATCAATATATTTATAGTTCATAATTTTTCATATCTAACGGTAAAAATTAAATTTAAAAATCTCGTCAATTATTTTTAACAGAGATATGCACCATATACCTCTATAGTTAATATGTATCTCTATCTTATCCCATATATAATTCTTTTATATTTTTTAAATTTTAAAAAAATTTTATAAAATATATAAAAAATTTATTTAATAACGTGAGGTATTTTTGTGAAATGAAAAGCACCCGTAAGCTCTTTCAAACAGCACCTTAATAGTCCTTGACATTCTTCTTTTATGATTGATCTTCAATTGAATTTCATGCTAAAAGATGTAATCTCAACTGGTAGCTCCAAAAATAAACCTCATGCAATTGAATGTTGTACACAACATAAAGTAACTTAAAAGATACCAGAACAACGGCTAGTATCTATATGAACGTATGCGCAACCTTGAAGGTAATGACTAGCTTGGGAAGACTGGGATCCATGTACGAATATCACTGATATTCACTTCACAAAATTTGATCTGCAGCTAATGCATGAGTAGCTAAGGCATCCCCTTTTCCCAGAAGGGAAGTTGTGCGTTCAATTACTGTAACAGCTACTTTACTACACAAAGAAAAGGAAAAGAAAAGTCGCACTGTTTAGGCACATTACAAAATGTTCTTTATACGCCCAATTCATGGAACCTCACAAAGAGATAACTGGCCCCTTCTGCCTATCACTTGCTAGTATCTGAAGCTTGTGAAGTACTTTATTTGCCACAATGACATAGGCTTGAGCTGCTGCTGAATTAGGTTCCGATATCACTATTGGACTTCCCTCATCTGAACTACACCGAATTTGTATCTCCAAAGGCACCTAAAATTATATAAAACTATCATATGTTGCTGAAAGAAAGATATATAGAGGGAGTACAAGTGAATATGCGCTTAAAGTACAATAAGCTGGTTGTCGAAAATGTATTGCACAAAAGCAATAGACTCAAATGAATAACTCTTAGTTCGTGTACAAGTCAAGCCTTCACCCCAACAATGTCTGGGGTCTACTTCATCATTGACTTACATACTAAGATTTCAGATATTCATTGGTTTAATACTTTTTTCTCCAATACAAGTAATCTACTGAAAATCAAAGCTCAACTGAGCTGATGAAAGACTATTGCTCCTGTCCATTGAGCTGGCATAAGTATTTTCAGGAACTTCAAAATGATCAAAATATAATTGGGCAGTCAATTTTAATTTTCTACCATCAGTAAACTTCAGTGCTTAGTGTGTAAAGAAAGGACATGTACAAACTTTGAATAAGCTATGAGCTGGGTCATGCATGTTACTGTCGAGATTAGATCTTAAAGGAGCTCAACTTGTCACTATACTTGGCACAACAAATTGACTAGTCCAGAGGAAGTCCAAAAATATGCAATATTGCAAAAAAGGCCAAAACTAAACTGAAAATGGAGCAAACTTATTGAATGCATCTAAAAGAGATGGCTGAAATGATAACTTGTCAAGGTAGCTCAAGGTATACAGAGAAAAAGGTCAGATGGACGAGGGAGTAATACTGAGCTAGTACTGGAGGAAGATGGACGAGGGAAACCCCTTTTGCCTTCTCTTATTCGTATCCCATTGATTTATCTACAAAATTTCCCTAACTTGTCTTGATATATCTGCCCTCAATCTTATATCATTACAGAAGATTTTTGAGCTTTTATATATCAGGATGGAGGGACAAATGATTACTCCGAGCTGTAAGCATGTCGAACGTGGTTACAGGAATCCAGCATTAATATTATGTTCAATAGAATGAAAGCCTAAAAACTATTTGAGTTTTACAATGTATAAAGCAGGTTCAGCAGCTAGGCGAGAGCTTTTTATACTTATAATGCATAAACAAATCTCTGCCAGGAAGCATGCTTGAATGTATTTCTGATTGTCTAAATTACTAAAAGAGATAAGCATTACCTCACCAAGGAAGTCCATATCCATCTCCTGTGCAGTCCGCTTAGCTCCTCCTTGCCCGAAAACATATGATTTCTCGCCGCAATGTGGACACTTAAAGCAGCTCATGTTCTCAATCAATCCCAAAATCTGCAAGGGAATAATGGCACAAGATAGTATCGACCAGTCAGCTTCTTAAAATCTGTTTAGAACATACCAAAATTCAAGAATATCATCCTCACTGAAACAGACAAGGTTCTTAACAAAAATAGTTAAAATGTAGCACTTGAAGTGATCACAGATTTCTCAATGTCTCACAGCAAGTTCAACAGCCTGGTGTTCTGCAGTTATGGCCTTCTTTTCATTTCATACCTACTCTAAAATATTATTGTTGGTGACAATGTAGCAGAGATGCTATTACAAAAATTCTTCTTTCCAGAAAATTTGCATTTTTGGGGCCACTGGAATGTGTCATAAATCAGTCCCCATATACTGAAACACCAACCACCTAGCCCCTCTAATAAATAGGTTTTCTTGCTTTATGTGCAAGTTCATAACCACCTTGGTCATCTTGTGGGCATAATAGGTCGACCTTCAAAACTGGATTTTTGAGGTATGGTAGGACCAGATCTCCTTAATGCTCTTTCAATCAAAGTCCCTCAAGTGGACAAAAGGTCTCGTGATTAGCATGATATTATGTGTCGACAGCATCTAGTTGCAAAAAAAATAGCACATGATATCAGAAACCTAATCAATGCACAATATGCATGTGAATCATACCATTTTTATACCACCAATTTAACTAAGGGAATATTGACCATTAAATATAAGAACTATATGACTGAAATTAATCTGATACCAAGAGTCCATGACCAATATTCTATAACAACGGAAAGAAAAATGGCTTATAAATAAAAAAACCAGCAAATTATGCTAAGATTAGACATTCGGCTCCAACAGTAACAAACATCGAAGGCGGAAGCTCTACAAAAATCAAGTGAACAATATAGACGTGCCGTTGAACCTACCGGAACGTCAACTTTACGGAACATGTTGGCTCCTCGACGAGCATCTATTAGGGCAATATCTTGAGGTGTTGAAACAATCAAAGCACCTGTCACAAATAATTGAGGATAGCCCAATTAAGTTGAATATTTACTAATTGATTTTGCCCTAAACTTACAATATCTTTTTCCTAAACATAAGAATTTGATCTTATCCTACGGCGTTCTAGAGAAGTTGCTACAGTGGTATGAAATTTTCATAATTTACTGACCAATACAATATCCAGTTATATCAGAAGAATCCTTACAAATCATTTCCGTAAAATTAACATAATGCATGAAGTTTGTACAAGTACCTCCTAAAATAATGTCCACTTGTGTAGGAAATCCACATAGAAGACAAATAAAGCTGCTTGTCTTAACATTGATGGCAAGTGTAATCTAATTTAATTGTTGGTTCTGATCATGTCATTGAATTTACAGCTAACAAGTGTGTAAAGATTACTGATTATTGTCTAATTAAAACAAGCTTTACATGAGTCCCAAGTGTTCTTAAATAAGAGGAAATAGCTTCAATAGCATGCACACTGTTAAAAATAATGCAAAAATAGAAAGAAGCAATTGTATATAAATGAAATTAGGTAAAAACTTATAACTATAATTAATAACTACATAAATAAAAGATTTGGAATATCCCTATCATTAAAGAATGAAAAAATAGAAGACATCATTCCTTTTAAAAAATATCTGCTTGTATTTACTACTCTTTCTACTATAAATTTTGAGTTGAATAAAAACCTTATCACGATTCCGTTAAGAGCAACACAACAAAAGGAAATCATGTCATGTATAGGAAAGGAAAAAAGAGAAGGAGTGTTCTTTATTAGAAGGTCGCTCTGTTGGGGAGTGACCAAATTTGCTTTGCCCAAGGATGGAGATGAGTTTCAACTAGAAAAGTTTTAGATGTAAGAGTGCACCAATGGCCACTATTTTAGAAGATAATCATAAAAATGCCATGCACTATGTTTAATTACTAAAAATGTCTAAAAATTCTTCCCATATAACTGGACTCTATCTTGGTAAGAATTTATCAAGAGGCTCTTGGGTCAGGTTTAAAAGCATACTTTGCGCTATTTAAAGCTTATAAGTTTATGCACACAATGTATCAACACATTAGGCTCAGAGCAATACTAGTGGAAAGAGAGTATTTTGAATAGTTTTGGGTCTGATTAAATTAAAGAGTTTATTCAGCCATATGGTTAGTTAAGAGAAAATCTTAACGAGATTTGGTTCGAAAACCATGTAAAATCAGCTAGCATTTTAAGAAGTTAAGTTATGAGGCTAACATAATTTGGACCAAGGCCAAAGTACATGTACAAACCCAATCACATTATAAGTTCAAATTTCAAACTACTTGATAGGATTAAACGCCCTATCGCACCTCCGACTTATCGGAAAGAGTTTACACCTCAGTAGATTAAGGTTCTAACAAACCTCTAACTCATCCAAGAGAGTTTACACCTCCTTAAGAATTCAAGATTTTATTTTTTGGTAATAATAAGAGTTACATATTTTTAAATAGACTCCTTAACAATCTTAGAATCCTATTAGAACTAGACTAACCTAAATACAAGATTACTTAATTTCTAAGAAATCCTAAAACATAAAAATAAAAGCTTTCAAAATTATTATAATTGGAACTCCTAAACCAACTAGAACGCTCGATTTAACTCCAAAACAATACTTCACTAATTGAGCTCGTCCTAGCTTGATACAAACTACATAAATACCAAATATATTGATATGTAACACTGACTAAAGTAAATAGAAGTTTTACTATCTAAAATGCCCCTCTCACAAATTTGGGGTACTACATCCAATTAATGTATAGCTTTTGATATTATTATGATTACATTGATTCAAGCTCAAGGAAAAGCAAATCTAGTGATATTGCTAGAATTTTTCCTGCTTTAATAGGCCTCAATTGTCTATCGGTGCTAGCACAAATCAACAGCATAACTGAACACATCGTAGATTCTGTGTAACTTGCCTAGAATATTAAATGTTCACAAGAGAACTGTCTTCCCTCTTTTAGACCAGAAAATTTTAAATTATCCGTTATATTTGGCATAGAGATGTATAAACAACATGCTTGAGATATAGAAGTATAACCATCACTTAATGAAAATAAATCAAGTTCCAACTAATGCTTATGAAGAATCATATAGTATTTCTTAGCGCAAGAAAAACATGACTCAAAAATGAAGAATTGTTGGAATTTATTCCCACCCAACCCAGTGGATATAATTTAGAGTAAGATTGGAAAACACAATACTACAAATGTGATACAGTAACAATATACTGGAAGAAATGTGCCAGTGCACACAACATCCTAGTGTTGTAAAACAAGCTCATATATATCATGCATCTTCCTAGATCCTAGAACAACTGTATTAAAGAAGGAACTTAGTAGAACAACGACAGCTATAAACTTGACAAAATGTCACCAATGAATCTATTTGTTTACAAAATTTGACTTTGGTGTACCTGATAATTGCAATCTCTGAGATATGGATAGCTGAGCATCCCCAGTGCCAGGCGGCATATCAACAACAAGAATATCAAGCTCTCCCCATGCAACTCCTCTTGTCATCTTCTCAAGAGCACTCATAACCTGAAAAAATAAGAGTAGGAAGTAAATCATACGACATTTGAGGACACATCTTTATGATAAATAGTTGGAAAATAACCAAATGAATAACCACCTTCCTGTCTGGGTAGAGCTAATTTAACCATAAGAAAACTTTTGATCAGTTACAATATAAAAACAATACAAAGAATGTAGATATGGCAATGGTCAATTATTTCCCATGCTGGAGGGATGGGCATGGATCCTCACGGTTATTGTGATCTGATAAAAACCAAACCTTAGTTTAAAACATTATGACAAGATCTTTTAGAATCTTCATCTAAGAAAACAGATACTCAAAGGCTCCATCCTACAAAAACTAGCTTAAATGAGTTTCATTGTCCTATCTTGTCCACGGTTATTGGAGCAACAACTTTCTGTCGCATGCATATGAAGTAAAGCATTGCAGACAAAAGTTGCTGCCTTGTAACTTCACCATTAAGTTCTGGAAGCACTTTCAATCACATTAGAAATCACGTGCACCTCTAAATTTTGGGCATTATAGTTAATCAATATGAAGAAATTTTCCAGAAATCCCTTCTTTCTAGGCATAGCAGATGAATGTACTAGAAAATTTTTTTCATTATAACCAAGACTTCTATTCTACCACTACTTCAGTATCAATTCTCTTATTACTAAGTTCAGATTAGGTATACTTACATTGATTTGATTCCAAACCATAGTTTATGTACAGTCCGAACAGCTCATTATGGATAGTTTGGGTATGAAGGCAAGTTGATCCCTAGAAGGAGGGCTTCATAGGGGCCAAGCATACCAATCAGCAAACCATCCAAGCCAGAGAAATTGGGATTTAATTAAATAGCTGATGCCAAACTTACCTCGACCCATAATAATGAAGAAATATGTTTGATTCTAATCCTAATCCAATTAAAAGTAGAAATATTAAAAGATATGTATTTACTCAAATAAAGTTAACAATCTTCACATCTATTGCAAATTTCACGTTGAACAATTTACATAACTTTGTTAAAGTTTAGATTGACAGCATGTGTTCCTTTCCGAACCATATATACGGCTTTTGGTGTGTAGAAGATATTCTAATACAAAGTCCAATATTAATTAAAAAAACTAATCTCAAAATCTTTTTATGAATTTCGCTTTTCTATTATTTGTGTAAGCCTAATAAAAATGAGAAGTTGAATTATAACACTTCTTCTATTTTTAATATTTTATAAGACATTTCAAACTTTAATAACTTTCACTAATGATTGCAACTTGCAACCTACGATTCCTTTATATATTAAGAAAAGTTGCACATACTGTAAAATGGACATAAAAAATTAGAATGGCAACAACTATTAATTATAATAAATGATGGAACGAATACCTCCGGAACAAAACCTCTAAATCTAAGTAGCCACCCACTTCATAGTCTTTACCTTTATTTCCAAGTCCAAAACAGCCATATCACCTTTTTAGAGGGGAGGGGGAAGAAGACTATACAAGCCAACCAATTGCAAGTAAACTCAAATCCACTCTCCCATATCATTTACTAGTTTAGCTAATACAAAAGCATGTCGAACTATGAATGGAACATAAGTTCTGAAAAGTAACATATGGATAACTAGTCCCTAAAATCTGTAGTTCCCTTACATTCATAATTTGCAGTGAACTCATATATGATATCATGGCATGCTGCCGTTGTGTGCATAAGGACCCAACATTTTCTACTTTGTTTACGAAGTTAAATTTTCATCCATGTCACATGCAACATGATGAATGTACTGCAGTGGCATATCAGGCAAATCTCTCAGTTATGAAGTAAACTTTGTCAACAAAAACTGCAAATAAGAGATAATAGTAGAAATATGCAAGCAGATTTGTTTCTTCCTTTATTAGCCAATTAAGCACAAAAGACACATAACTTGCTTAAAAGATACTTATGTTAAGGAAGAGTTTTTGATAAAGAAAGCATCAGAATCCAATTTCCATGTTTTCATAGTTAAGAGAAATTACATAGAAACTTCTAGACAAATTGCATGTCCCTATAAAGGCAATCATTGTCTTAAAACAGGTATGATATTAAAGGAAAATGTTTACCATTGGGCCTCTCCAAACAACAGGAGCATCTTTGTCAACCAGAAATCCAATAGACATGCATTGAACACCATAATTTTCAATTGGAACCATCTTCAAGCCTGTTCATTCATCTCAAGCCAATTACCAACCTACCAATAGGGTGAGCTCAACACACAATAAGAGATTAAGGAATTGCATGAAGTTTAACTTATTGTTAGAGGGGGGAAAAAAGAAAAAAAAAAGAAAGGCTTACCCTGCAATAAAAATTATCTCCAGCAATTTGTTAAAAGTTCGTAAACAAGAATGATAGACTAATGAGAGTGCAGGTGGAAGTCAGGGAAGAGTACTCTATGAAGTCAATAATTGAATGTGCAAATGTTGCTCCTTCTTTAGCGGTGCAAATGATAGGACAAGCAAAGCACACCAAGCAAGGTTATAAAGAGAGGAAAAGAGGGGCAACTCTGAACATCTACAAATTGATCATTTTCCAGATAAGGGGAGCCAACTCTGCTAAGACAAATGATGTGGTACGAATGATATCACAAAAACGCATCGGAGAGAACCTTAAACCATAAGCAGTAAACACTAGCATACAACCTATCAGACAAACAAATAAGCATGTGACATTCTAAAACATCAACCTGATGTTAAGTAGACAGTTGTCACACCCAGAAGTTTTTTCAAGATGCTGCTATTCCAGTAACTCAAAATTTTGGAGATTCAACTGATCACCAATACTGTATTTCTTTGTCTTGAGAATTATGTATTCAAGAGGATGTCGAGGGGATCTCCATCAGAAAGTACCAAATTATGCTAATAATAACATATAGCAAAACAGACTATCACAAAATGGAAATAATGATAATGATAATAATAATGAAAAGAAAGAAAAATAATGGCTACTCAAACTTTAGAAAACATCACAATTTCAGGAAGCAGCATACAGTCACTTTAAAAACAGAATAACACCTTCACTCACTTCTGGCTTTCCATGCAGCTTCATCATTGTCGGAACTGATGGACCATATATATCAGCATCAAGTAAACCCACCTTAAGGGCACACTTTCTTGCAAGAGCAACGGCCAAATTCACTGCAACAGAAAGCAGAAAATTCGAATCCAGCTAGTTCACTGACAAAAAAAATTTCACACTGCTTTTTCCAATTAAAATGGCCCCAAGATGAAACTTTGAAGCTATCTAGAAATCCGTAGCACTCTAAAGTTGATCATTAGAAAACAGTCATCAAATAACAAAACAATTATTAAAAAAAAAGAAATTACCGGCAGTAGTGGACTTGCCAACGCCGCCTTTGCCAGAAGCAACAGCAATTATATCTTTTACCCCTTTGATATTAGTCGCCTTTGCTGCAGTGCTTTGTCCACGCACTGAATCTAGTCGAAACTGAGTTTACAAAAAAATAATAATAAAGAAAAGAGCAAATTTGTAAACCATTTTCGAAAGAAAAGACGACAAAAAAAAAAAAGAAAAGAAAGAAAAATTTTCCTTACATACGGATTGACAATTGATTGCCACAGGCGGCTCTTGAGGCGATTGAGAGTGCCCGAATTCATTGTAATCGTGCTCACTGCTCAGTGCGGGAGAGAGAGAGAGAGAGAGGGGGGTTGCAGAAGAGGGAGAAACAGGGGTACAACAGTTTGTATAAAGTTTTTGTACAAAAGGGCCTCCAATTAACTATTACTTCAAACTCAGTACCATATCTTGTTTGTTAACATCAGTCTTCCATCATTCATTTTTATTTTTTTTCATATTTTTAATATATTTATTACATATATTTTTTATTTTTTAAAAAATTAAAAAATAAAATTTATTTTATAAAAAAAATCTACTATTTTAAAAAAATTTCATTTCAAAAGTATTACCTAACGCTTTCTACAAGTGCTGCCTATCGCGAATTCTCATCACCGTGATATGCAGCTAATAATCACTTTCAAAGTCATAAACATCTAATCTGAATACATTAGTACACACTACATATTGAATTGAATTATTTAGTCCGAAGAAATTCTGAAGCTCCTTTCGATAGTTCTGTTGTTGCAATAAAAATACTCCTATATAACAGTTTATCATCCTCGCAACATATTACTAGCACTGTGTCGATGAATAATTAACCGCAGTGACCAAACCACTTCAAATAATGGAGGTTCAAGTTATGACGCAAATCATCTTAAAATCCTGAACATGATTAACTCTCAATGAACAACAACGGAGCAACTGCGACTTCAACAATCCTACATGGCTCTGTAGCTAAAAATTAAAAACAGGAAGAAACAAATGTCATCATCCCCACACTTAAAGATCACGACTCTCGAAAGCAACCATCGGTGGCCAGATGCTCCTCCACCTCAATATGCCCAAACATATTTACATGAATTCTTACTCGAGGATGTCAACAACGTAACCCGCAGATTTTTTGGTTATAGATTAGAAGAGGATAAGCATTTCAAAGATTTATGCATTAGCAGACTGAGATAGCATCCGGGTATGATTGTGCTCGCCCTCGTAAGTGACGATGAGCATGGACGGATCCTCCAAACACCTCTCTACGTGCTTTCTTGCTGGACAGCCTCTCATGCTGCTGCACTTGTAATACCCCCTGCAAAGTTTTAGATTTTAACTCGATGAGCTTGCAGTTGCAGCCTTGATAATGAAAGAGGAGCAACTCAAATGTGCAATCATTGATTCTTGTGGTAGAATATAATACAGCAAACACCATGATCAAATAGTTAAGTTCGATCGTTCTTGTGCTATAAGTGGATTCTTACAAACATTTGAGTGACTACGCTAGTTCTATAGTTCCCATTTAAGGGGAAGTCATGCCACTTGTATTATGAGTTTGATAATTAAGATGCACATTTACATAGATGGCTTTACCTGTTTAACTCTCCCTCTCCCCCTCCCCTCCCCCTCCACCAAACAACTGTGTATGATTCCCTGTTTTCCTTCTCCCTCACCCCCTCCTCGCATGGCTTCAGATCTTCTCCAACACAAAAAAAGGTATTGGAGGATACCGATGCCTTCTATAGACGGTTTTGCTTCTAAAAATTATTTCTAAAAACTAGTACCACTCATCTAATCATGGAAAGTAACCTAACTTCCCAAAATAAATAATATCATCTTTTGTACTACTCTCTTCCCGATTGTTACTTATAGCAATAGAAAGCAATAGTCTTTGTTCTCAATCCCAATGTCGAAGTCTGCAACTAAATTGGACTTCTCAATGTTTAAGCAGATCAATATTCTCCTCGCTAATGGCAATTTCTTTAATTCCATTTGCAATATTGTTTCTTGATCATGATTTAAAATTTGTATGTGTAATGTTCGAAGCAGAAAAAATCTTCTTGAAAGAGCTTGAAGAAGTTAATTCTAATTTCTAGAAATAAGAGATTGGACCCATAAAATATTCTTTAGAAATAATAAGAACCATTTAATACTTTAGAAATAACTAAACCTTTGATCCAAACTATTGGAAGCCTCCAATACCTTTTTTTGTATTGGAGAGATCCAAACTCCTCACCTCTCCCACAACTAAATATCCTTGCATCATTAGGAATACTTAGTAATCTCTTCTCTCTTGGATCTCTTTTCTTTCACATTCCTTCATAGGTTGTTATCCAACTAAATTCTTCTTCAGGTCGAGAATAGTTTTTATAATGATCAATACATGATCAATTTCTACTTAGCTTTTTGTTAAGATACTTATGTTTCTTTTTCAAACCTAAGCTTTCTACAGTTCTACTATAGCCTCTCAATTTCCAAACCAAAGGTTGGTCAGTCGTCTAAACCCTATCCATTTCCCAACTAAACCTGGAACCAGGATTTGAAATGGTCTTCTAACCCAATCTTTCCTGTCTTAACCCAATAGAATACTTAAAATCCTTTCCTAACCTATCTTCTGTGCAGTATGCCCTTAGTTGTTAGTTAAGTTAGATATAACAAAAGCATAAATTGGCAACCATTCAAAGTATGATTTTCCTACATAAATTGATCAACCATATGAACTATATAAATTTGAGGAATTATGAGAGAAGCTATAAATAAAATAAAAAACTAACTGGCGAGAAGCTAAGCATAAATACACTACTTATACAACACGCATTCAAACCATAGAGTACCTTCTCTACCATGTATAGTAGAAAACCACCGCATATAGTTAAAACTTGCAAGGTTAAAGCAGTGTGGATCAAACACTACGAACTCACGAGCAAGAAACCACAAAAAGTAGATTCCATTACCTAGGATGTGGAGAACCTTTAATTGGCTTCTGCCCATATTTTCTCCAAGAGTAGTCATCAGGAGGAATATCAGCAATTCTATTACTAATTGCAGGCACCTTAATGGTCTTCTTCATCCTCAGTTTCCTGTAGGAATAAGGACATCATAATAATTACCCATCTTCGGTGAAAACACCATAAATTTACAACTCAGTGAATAAGCTGATTGGCATCTAACCTCCTCCTAGAGCAATGGCACCTGCCACTAGAGCTGCATTTTCCATTCCCATCCTCTCCTCGTCCATAGCACCGCCTTCTTACAGGCAGTTTTTGAGTTCCGGTCTCGGATGACCTTGACATACCAACAAGCTGGAAGCCATTCCCACCATCCAACCTGGCAACACTACCATCAACACTTAAAGAAGAAGACACGAAGGAACTCCTTGCTGATGACCCAGTCGCCGTGCAACTAGAATTCTCGAACTTAATGCTAATGCCACTACTGGTACCCCCATACATCCCAGCCTGCAACTTCTGCTGCAATTGAAGCTGGAGCTTATGGCTGTTAAACTGTTGATGAAGCAATTGAGAATTGGTTGAGGGTGCTTGTTGTTCTTCATGAACTGAAGTTCTAGAACTAGAAGCTGCTAAATTCAAGTCAAGTGCTGGTAGATCTGCACCATTTGGAACCAATGAAGCACCAAGGAGGGATTTTTTTGCACTCTTTACCTTCTTCACCCTTGCATGACCAACACCACTGCTAAGCAAAGAAACTACCTTTCTGAACTTGGAGATTGCTTCACCAGTCTCTATCATGATATTCTTGTTATAGAGCTTCAGCTGGTCACGGTGGGTCTGAGAAATTAAGTCCAGCACTCTGTGGCAGCTCTCCACCGCTGCCCTGTTCGCTGCTTCCACTTCTTCCATCCCTTAGAAACTCCAATTTTGCCTCAGTTTCTTTATAAAATATTTCTTTTAGTTAATCCCCAATTCAGACAAGAAAAGTTATAGCTAGACAGAGGATTGAAGCACGACAACTCCAACTGCTATCAAGTAGTTAGTTGAGAAAAAAGAGGAAATTTCTGATAAATTTCGTCTTCTTGGATTTTGTTGAACCGAGAGAAATCTGATGAAAGGACATTAAATGTCAAAAAAGGCAACAATTTGGACTTCTAAATCAAAGTCTTGTTGGATTTTTTCTATAGCTGATGACCAGTATCATAACTCATGCCAAAAGAGGAAAGAACAGTTGAGTTTCCATCAACAATCATCAAACAAACTGGAAAAAAAAAGCCTATGAAAATCAATCAACAGCTTGAGAAAGAAATACCCAAATCAAGAAACGGCCATTTCAGGAGCAACAGGTCTTCAATCAAAGCCAAGCTTTAATTTTTCTAATGAAATTCTTCAGAAACGGAAAGCCCGTACGGAGATTCCAAGAAATCCAAACGAAGAAACCGAGAAAGAAAGAAAGAAAGAGCGACTCTTGAATCAGGATTTCAGGAGTTGGTGTGGTGGAGTTGACGAATGAAGACCCAGACCAGAGTCAAGAACAAGTGGACTTGGGTTAGAACGCAATTTTATAAAAAAAAAATGCTTCATTAGTCCTGTTTTTGTCGTTGTGCCTATTCAAACTTAGTGTAAACATTGAATTAAATTAATTGGAACTTTTGTATAGGTTTTTAGAGGGGTTGAATGTAAAAGAGTTAGATGAGATCATTGATAAAAATATTTGTGTGTTTGTGTTAAATTATTGGTCAAAGATTCTGTCAGTGTTTGAAGCGGACTCCCGTCGACTATTAACCAGGCAAACAGCAGACCGTCTTGGACTTTTGTAGCATAAACACATTAGTTTATTTCGCAGTTTTCAAAATTATGATCGCAACATTTTGACCTAAAAATTTGAAGATTTTCCCCTTTCTTTTCTATAATTAAGCTCCCTTGTCTGTGCTAAAATTTCTAAACTTTCAAAATAAAATTATTTTATAACACCTTTAAATAATTATAAATTTTCTGGAAAAACTAATTTAATGTTAAGAAATATTAAATACTTTTAATATGTTATAGTGTTTGATGCTTAAAATTAAAAAAATATTTGCTACATTTATTATTTTTAAGTATATAATGATTGAAATATTTTTAGATATATAGTAATTGATATATTATTAAATCTCTAAACTTTATAAATTTTTGAATTTAATAGTTATAAAATAATAAAATAAATAAATATTTTTATATTAATATTTATAATTCAATCGTAAATTTATTATTCTTATAAACTTATTAATATATTTATTAATCTTTATATTAATATTTATAAATTTAGTCTTTTAAAACAAGTTTAATTTTAAAATACATTTTCTTAATAAACAAGTAGTTCATTTTGCAAAGTACTTATCTAATGAGAAAATTAACACCATTTTTGTGTATACATCCTTCTATATTTATTTTCTTCTATGTGAAAATCAATATTTATTTCAAATTTTCTTCAAGCAAATAATCCTTCAAATAAAAGAAAAAAAGTAATCCTTCTTAGAACTTCTTCAAACAACGGATTAAGCAACTGAATACCTTATTTCTTAATAAAAAGCCTCAGTATACAAATTCTATTGATAACTTCTCAAGGCATCAACTACAAATTCGACTTACAAATTTTCTTCAAGCAAATGTTTTTCCCTTCTTCTGAAGAGTAAATTGTTATCTAACATTTTTTCACAAATGGAAACACTTTACATATAAGAAACAAAGACAACCACACAGATTATAACTTTAATTTCTCCTACAAATATTTTACAAAATTTTGGATCGTTAATTTGGTCCGCAACAGCTGAGATACATGACAGTATATAGTTATATAACATTTTTTCACAAACAGAAACACTTCACATTCCCTTCGCCTACGCTGAGACGGATGATATTGTCATTGCCGACTGCATAGCAGCAGCTGACTTCTTTGATAGCTCTCGCTCCCTCCAAAGCACATGATAACACTCTAGATATCATGCTCATTTTGTTCTACTTCTGCTTGCTTCTTCGAATCTGAGAATTTTAATGTATTTCATAAGAGAACCCTAATTCTCGCACAAATCAAAACCACAAGTGGCTCGTAGCAAATTCAAAGATGACATTATCCAATTACAATCAATTAAAATGCCAAAACCCAGCTATATACAGAATCTAAAAAACCAAAACCATGCATTCATAGCATTACTAAAAGAAAATCTAACTTGAATTTAGGCACAATACAAGCCAAATAAGCATATTAAAAAATTAACCTTACAATAAAACACTACTAAATAAAATTTGAATGTGACAGTCTAATTTGAAATATAACATTGATTATATCAAAGAAAATGAATGAATTCTTCATTACTTAGTAGCTAGAAGACTGGGTTCAACTGATGTTGTATACAACAATATAACAAGATCTCATGACAAACAGCATGCTGTTCTTCTAGCACATTGGAATAACTCTTACTATGCAAATACACCAACTTGACTCCAGCATATTAGACAATGCAGCATGTACAACACTATCTTGATAAAGCAAGAGGCATCTAAATAACAAGTTCTGCATGTAGTTTGCACCTACGTACATTCTATTACTAAGGATTGCACCATGTCACCAAAACATTCTTCACAAACTACAGAAGTTCAGAGCAGTACCTTCTTTCCAGGTTCCAAGCCACTAACATCAGCACCTACTAAGAGTCTGAGAGGATCTGTAGAAACACCATAATCCTACATGAATGATCCTAAAAATTCTGGTTCTATATGTTTAACATAAAAGGAAAGCAGCCATTAGATGGCCTTAGAAGAATTAGTTCCACAAAATATACATATAAGAAACAAAATACCCCTATTTGTATTCATCAAATTTCAAGTATTTGCTTTACAGGTTATAATACACACCTGCAGCTTATTGTAATTGTTAATGGAAGAACGTTTACAGCACCAGAGCTAGATAACCTAACTATCTTCTTCTGTCTACCATATGCCTATAACACTTAACAGTTCCCCGCACTCGAAAATCATAACATCTAAGTGTTTGAATTGAAACAGGTCTTTTTAGAATCTGTCAACTCTTCTTCAAACATAATTGTTCAAACTATTTTGTTCCACAGAAACAGTTAAACCCCAATTTGTGAAAATCATTACTGGTGGAAGCTCTTCTAGAAGAATCAGTACTCTATCCGCTTGCGGTGAAACATGAAAGATATTCTAAATCTAGTTTTAAAAAAGAAAAGAACGGAAGAAAAAAATAATCAAGTGCTTGCAAAATCAAAGTAGACAAACAAACCTGGTTGGCTGCATTTCACAGCTGCAATAGCGATTTTGAAATTGCTTCTGCGCGACGAAGTTAAGCTTTTTTGGAATACAACTAAAACTAGAGAAATTCTCGATCACTGATTGATTCAATGAGAGAGACTATGTGTGTGTATGTGTCGAGATTACCTAGAGGTGATTAGAATAGTCGCCGGAGATGGCTACGGCGGTGTAGGAGTTGCGGCGGAGGGCGGGGAGAAGAAAAGCAGATCTAGAGCAACGGATCGCGATCTGTTGTTGATTGATTGAAACCGCAAATGGATAGCTTGATTGAGCAGCCATAGAAATCGTAAATGAATAGAGTTCAGATTGATGAAACCGATCATTGAGGTTTGCATTATGAAGAAAAAATTAAGGTTCCAACAGTGACACTGACGAGCTCGATCCGGCGTTGGAGAAGAAATCGTGATCAATCGTGGTTGGGAGAACAGGCCGGAGAAAGAAAGAGAAAAAGATCGGCGTCGGGGAAGCGAATCGTGACTGAGAGAGAAGGAACCGTTGGCTGAGGAAGAGCGAGCGCGAGCGCGAGCGAGTGCGGGAGAAAAATGAGCGAACCAACCAGCTGATGCGGGTGGGTATATCAATTCCTGTAATTTCGTGAAGTAAAGGACCGACAAATTTGTCATGTTTTCATGTCCTGACTCTAAGGGCTGTTTGATTTAACTGAACAGAAAAACAGATTTTAAATTTTTATTTTATATTTTTCACTATATATTTTATAAATATTTAAAAACTTATTTAAAAATTTAAAAAATATAAAAAAATTTTACATACTCAAATTCTTTTATTATATTTTTTATTTTTTTAAAATAAAAAAATAAAACTCATTTTTAATAAATAAAAATAATTTTTTATTTTAAAAAAATTTTATTTTATAAATACTACTAAACGTTTCTAAAATCGCTACTGTTACTTTTTAAGCAGATATTTCTAAACATTTTTACAGTAATATATTTATTTTGAACTTAAGCACATTCAGACGGAGCCTATTAGCCCGACACTATCTGTTCTACTATTTTAGGAGCGTTTGCGAATGGTTTTAAAATTAATTTCTTTTAGAATGAAATATATTTTTAAAATAAAAAATATTTTTATTTTTTAAAAAAACAAAATTTATTTTTTTATCTCAAAAAAATAATAAAAATAAATAATAAAAAGATTTAATTATGTAAAAAAATTTTATGCTTTCTAAATTTTTAAATAAATTCTCTATATAATTATAAAAAGTATTGAAAAATTATTTTTGAAATAAGCAATGGGTCAATTTATTGATCCGCCGAGTCAAATCGTGAACCGTCAATCTGGACAATTTTCGGGTCGAAATCTGATATATTTTTTACAACTTTAATAAAAACACCATTCCTACATAATTATAACAAGTTTTGGAAAACTTTTCTCTCCACTAGCTTCTATTTCGGAAATGTTCGCTTAAAATATTTTTTAAAAAATTATTTTAACAACATAATTTATCTTTTTATTTTGATAAATTTATATAAAAAATTTATTATATATAATTTATCCGTACTTAAATAATTTCTAAATTTTTGAAAAATATTATAACAATTTTATTAAAAAAATGCTTAAAATAAAATTTTGATAAATAAATATAAAACCACCAAACATGCCCTTTATGAGTTGCCACATGTTGAGCAACCCAAGGTGCTAGTTTGTTACTATCTCGAAAGTGTCAATGTGTTCTACAAGCACAATGCTAATAATGCTCGAAATTGATGCAACCAACAAACGACCATTTCACTGTTTAGATTTAATAAATTATCATATCTTCATGAATCCCCTGCAGAAAGCAAATCCATAATATGTGCTTGTGGTTATGAAGCAACTTGGATGCCTACTGTAGATGTTGCCCGTTAACTTAATGCATGAAAGCTTCATTATCGAAGTGTGCCTCCAGTTCCTCAGCGTCAACACATAAGCCGATGGGGATTAAAGATACTCTGACATATAATTGCACCACAACTAACACTGTAAGTTCTTCTCTGATATATTAGCTATCACGTTGTCTCATTGCCATCATTCCAAATCGACCAAAGAGCTAGCATACATATATAAAAAAACCCATAGAGTCTCTTTGTCTCTGATGCTGACTTATTTCGAGCCCTATGTTTGTTTTCACAACTCGTAATGCATGAGGGAGCTTTGTAAATGATAGCCGAAACACTTGCATGCGTGCATTGGTCGGTAGGTCGCCCTCTCTGATCCCATGCATGTTTGTTGAGCTCCTCGACATGCCAATTAATTTGTCAGCACGCACCACAACTGATCAATGCTCTATAGCTCACTATTTTTGCCAACACATTAGTAATAATATCATTAGTTCGATTAAGAATCCTAAGTGCAATAGAGCATGATTGCAAAAGAATTCAAATATACGAGCATGAGTGCAATAAAATCAGAACGTTTGGAAGTATTTTTGAAGTAAAGCATTTTTAGAACGGAAAGTATTTTTATCTTATTTCAAAAAATAAGCTCTATTTTTGTACCTAAAAAAATAAAAATAAATAATAATAAAATTTTACTACGTAAATTTTTTTTATTTTTTTAAAATTTTTAATAAATTTTATATAATATTATAGAAGATTTATTAAAACATATAAAGTGAAAAGTACTTTCTGAAAACGCGAAAAAAATAATCCCAAACGGTTGAAGCTCCGGTAACTATGACATACATATATGGCCCTATGTACAGTTGCGTTCTCATGACATAACTCTCTTTTTCAACTTAAAAATTTTTTCTATAATATTATGAATTTTTATTTAAAAAATATAAATAAATTACAATCATATTTTATATTTTTTCAGTAGCTATTTGTCAGCAATTTCAAATGTGCCCTTGATATGTAAAGACAAAAGCAGCTAGATGCTGATTGCTGATCATAGGAACTTACTTGAGAATGAAAATATTTTGGGTCATCCAAGTTAAACGCTAGCTGATTATTAATAAATATATAAAGTTTGTTAACTGCGTTTCAGCAACTGTTGCGGGGATGGCTCAGTTGGGAGAGCGTCAGACTGAAGATCTGAAGGTCGCGTGTTCGATCCACGCTCACCGCATCTTAACTTTTTATTTTTAGAAAAGAATAATAAGTGCCATTTTGGAAAACACCTTTAGATCTAGGCGCCTTTTATTTATCGTTATTGTTATTCTTATACAAGTTCAATAAATCTGATAAGCTCTTCTCTATTTATTTATTATTATTATTATTTAGGTTAGGAGATGTATAATGTTGACAAACAAGGAAAACAAATAATTCAAATGATAATCAGAGAAAACAAATATAAACATAACTTTTTAATATAAAAAAACATAATTATTGATGCCATGAATTTTATATCTTTACTCTGTTAATAATAAGAAGAAAAAATAAGTTGTTGGAATCGTTGAATAAAAGAACAACATATTGTGCTCGCTTGCAGGAAGCAAAGACTCAACAGAGGTTATTGTCAGTGTTTAATCACTTTGGATCACCTACCTGCAATCAACGGTGCAATTAATTTTATTGGCAAACCCCAATAGTGAACTTATGAGCAATGCTTTTGATATAGATTCAAGCTAGTTTCGCATCACTCCACGACATAAAGGAATAATCATATATTCCTCCAAAACTGGTCAGTTAATGTTTGTTTATCAAGAACTCATTTCATTCGTACGAGTAACGAATAGCTATTACCAGTTCATTTTGCTACAGAGAAATCAACGGAATCAGGTGGATATCTTGAAGATTGTTTTGGCGAGGGGCGATCGAGCAATCCAATGAAGAGGAAGATGTGAAGCTGACCGTGCCTAGTGCTGCTGTAGCAGAGAAGGATACATGGAAACATGCAGCGACAACCATAGCAACACCGGCAGCATATGCGCCACCTTCACTTTGCCCTTGCAACCGTAGGATGGCCCCTTGGTCGACATCACTAATTATTCTGAACATACTGTTTTTGAAGTTTAAAAAATGTCGGTTTCAAATATGTACTATTATAAATTTCATCCCATGTTTCACCTGATTTTTGTTCAGGAGTTTGAACAGGGGAGCAACATTGTCGACATGGTACTCGAGTTTCATAATCGTCTGACTATGAGAATGGAATGGTGAAAGGCACATCAATTATGAGTATATTTGGTTTGTTTCATCTGATTTATTAATTGCATCTTCCTTTTTTAACTTCCCCTAAAAAACAAAAGATCGACATTAGTTTTGTTTTTATTACTGATCTTCAGTGACTGTCAATCATGGTATATCTTCGAAGGACCTTGGGGCTATTGGATGATAATGCTATTTTTCAACGTTGGTTCTATAGGTTAAATAATATTGCCAACCATGTTTTCTCATATTCTACAGGCGATGTATGAATACTACCACAAGGACGGTTCTTTCATTATTTTCTTTGGGTTTTTCTTTTAGATGTTTCTATCGCAGTTTCTAGATATACACTAACTTAGATGGGTAAATGGACTATGCACATTTAGTAGCATAGCAGTTGTTCTATCGGATTCGCCATGCACAATCCATGACCAGCAATAATGCATGCTCTTCAACTCTGATTCTATAACTGATTTTTTTCAGTCTCCAAACAGTACTTCTTAGAATTAAATTCATCTTTTTTAATTTTAATGAAGATTGCCAAATAAGGGGAACAAAGGTGAAGTAATTTATTTTCACCTCCATCGGCCCTCGTTCATCTCAATCCAAACATTCCGCAAAAGTCTACATCCTCTATGGCAGCTGACCTATTTAGTAAAACTGTTAAGAATCCAAGTCTAATATATGTCAAACGTCTCTCTCAAAATGAGTTGCAGTTGAACTGCATTTCTGGTTAGAGTGTCGTGAGTGAGTTGGGGCGTGTTTCAAATATCCGTAATTTAATATTGTAAAAGTGAAAAATAAAAAGTTAAATTTTTTGAAAAATAAAGTAAAAATAAAGTTCAATATTTATATTTCAATAGTTTTTGAAAATTTATTAAAAATTAAAATATATAATTATATTAAAAAATATGTAAATAAAAAGTTAAAATTAAAGTTCTGTATAAAATATAAAATTTTAAATTTTTTATGTTATTAAAATATATGAATTTTTTGGAACTCAAAATTTGTCAAAAAAAAAATAAAATTACGGAGGTTTGAAACATGCCTTCGAGTGTTGCCGCTGTCATATTCATATACAAGTTCTCGTTCAAATGCTAATTTCATTTAAACAAAAAAGGGCTCTAAATCCTAAATCATGAAGTAGTGTGTTGAGTGTTAAAACCCTATATATTCTAACAAATGAGGAGATGACAGTGTCTGGTTTGACATTGCAAATTAGAAAAGATTAATGGAACTTTGCAAACTAAAAAGAGAGAGGAAGATGGTCGCTGTGGCACGAATCGATTTGAAATTAATACAGAAATAAACAGAGATTAGAGAGAGCTTCTCTAATGGAGTCTTCATCAACTACTACTCGGCACAGCTGCGCGAAGCTTGTAGTGCAGCAAGACATAGAGCTACCAGAAACAGAACCGATCTTCGTCAAAGGCGAATGGTCAGATTCCCGATTTGCCCTTTCAATCACCGACGGTTTCAACGCGTGGACTTGTAGCGCTGGTGATGCGGAGGTCCGGCTGCGAGCAGAGCAGTGGGATCAACCAGTTTCGGACTATGTGACACTTGCAGAGAGGTACCTTGCTTTCCAGCAGCCTGGATCCCGGTATGCTTTTGAAGATGCTGGTGATGGACACCGGAGGGTGAGAAATTTTTGATCGTTGCTCTATTCGTTAGTTTGTCAGGTGTTTTACACGTAGGTGTTTTTCTTCTTTTGTTTTTTTTGTGGAAATGATTGGGATCTTCATTTTGAGAAATAACTGTGTTGATAATTTCGGAGAAATTGTAGTGCTTTTTGTCAAAGGGGGAAGCCAGCTTTCTTTTGAGCTGTGCATTTTAGTATTATTAGGTGCTGATGTTGCTTATGATTTACTTTTTCAGCTATCATGGACATTCGAAAAGCAAGGCACTAAGCTGGAATGGAGGTGGAAATGCAAGCCAGCACCTGATAGCAAGCAAACAACAGCTTCAATCCTTGATTTCCTTATGGATGCAAATATCCGGCTTAGCGTAAGTTTTTTATTGAAACAGTTCTCCTGGTTTTTTTTTTTGTTGCCGAATGCATCAATTATTGCCATTAACAATTCATATTCATACGCAGTTGTATATTTGGCTGCATTCATCTTTTTGAAGACATCTCATTTAACCAATAATCAAAATAATTTTAAGATCATTATTTCAGTATGAACTTTTTCTTACATTATCAAATCTGAAAAGCTTCTCCTTGGTGAAATAAAAGTAATTTTGGTTTCATCCTTAATCTCAAATTCTCTGGTGTTACTTACAAATTTTCAGCACAGCTATGTAAGCGAAAATCTCATCTTAGCTTGGAAGAAGTTTGTTTCGAACTTGAGTTGTGTTCAAGTTATGGTAAACTCAAAAAGTCATGGCTGTTACTGCCTTGGATAGCTCCGACCTCACCCTTTAAGATTTGTGGACTTAAGTTGCAGTATTTTGTTTATTCAACCCATTCTAGTATTTCTTCAGCAGAAAGGCTTAAAACTGTTTTCTAGCTATTATTTGCTAATTTATTTTGAAGTTGTTTTCCATTAAGACTACTGATTGCATCCTTTTTGTCGTTGTTTGTTTATGGGGAATGATATCTTTATATATAGGATGAGGTCGTAAGCAAATCACAGTTGCTTGAGAAGCTTAAAGCAGAAGCAGACAGATGTTTCTCACAAACTGAGAAATTTAATAGAGAGAAGGCTGAGTTTGAGTCTTCTGTCTTTTCAAAGGTATGCTTTCATATAGCAAATTAATCTTCTCTTAGTTAGGTTTATGTTTTTCGTGTTAAATGTTTTCGATCTGAGTTCAGTGGGATTGAAGTTTTGCACTTTTCCTGTTTTGTGTTTATAAAAAATAACTTGGTTTAGTTATGAGTAGCACAAGCTATAAGTAATGTGGACCTTGTAAGTCTGTGCTGCTGTGGCATGTTGATGATATGCCAACATGTCTGTTGGTGGTAAATTTCTATATGTTCAAGCAAGAACATAGCACCATGTTTTTTATCCTGTCAACTAACTTTCTCATAAAATCTTCATATGTTAGAAATATTATGTTGCCCTTTGGGACCGGTAAATCTCACATCAACAACCTAAGTGTTGCGGCCAGGACATTGAAGAATGAAGAGCATTGGCAAGGCTTGGTAGGCCTGAGGATTGGCTCAAAGTTAGATCTTTGAGGCCTAGCCAAACTGAACTCTTTACAAGTAACATTGGGCCCAACATGGCTTCCGTTTGAATTTTAGTCAGATTATCCTGATTGGTCCGATTGGACCTACATGCTTTCAGGCCATCCGGGGCTGGTCTAACTCGGGATAGTTTGTTCTAAGGACTGAAATGATAGAAAATTACGAATAATGACAAAATCCAATGGTATATTCTAACTTTCATGGGTAAGATTATTTCCTAACTGAAATGCAAGTACAAAGCAGTTGTTTATGAAAGCTTTGTTACAGTATTTCCCAACATAAACTATGACAAAAATATACAACAACAAGCAACTGGTTTTCTCTTTGGTGAAATGCTCATCCCCTGTATGGAGCAACAGCTGAACCTTAGAGAATTTTTATTCATTTGTAGGGATGAATCTTCTACCACAAAACCATAATCGAGAACTAAGCTGGAGCAACGCATCATTCAAATTTCTCTCCTATCAACAGTTGATGGTAGGATAGAGGCCTACCATGGCGGTGACAGGGGACAGAGAAATAAGCCGATGCAATTGTGAAAGGCTTGATGCTTGAGAAGGTATAATACTACAAGTGTAGAAAGCGTTTAAATTTTTGAGTGAGGTTTTTATCAAGCAAGGATTCATGACTGATCCTTCAAAACTGTACAAGATGGACTATAATCTACAAAGAGGAGAACTAAAACAGCTCCTTTTGTAGAAAGTTATGATATATATGCTAAGTTTCAAGCTTTTGAGATGGGTTCCAACATTTGCTTTGTCTTAATTGGTAAAATATAGAAACACAGATCTCAACTGGTAGAAGAGAGATATTGAATTGCTATTATGGCCAGAATGGTAAATAATTGGGTTACGCTTTAGGAATATAAGTAATCCTATCTCTCGTCTACTACAGAAACTTATGTTTTCATTCTATTTCTTTTTCTTTTCCTCAGTAGTCTTTTTCCTTGAATTTAATTGCTCTCCTAATTTAAGATGGTTAGGTAGTCAAAAATACATCCTAAAATTTCAAGAGATTTGATCATAATCAAGGCACATTTTAATTCATGATCTATTTTAGATGGATTAGTAAGGTAGAATAGGTTGAGTTAGGCTATCTTAATGAAACCGTGAATGATATAAGCCCAAACAAAGAGATATTACTTTTTACCAATTCTAGATGTTCTTATGATAGAAACGCTAGAAGGGAACATTACTCATTGAAAAATTTGTAGTGCTACTTTAAGGTGGTGATTTCGATAAGATTAAGCATCTTTCTGCATCTAAAATATGTTCTCTTCAGCATGTGACGCATATTCTCTTACACCTTAGAGGCCTCACTGTGCTCACTCTTAAATGTTCGTATACTTGTAACATTTCATTTGGCAAGCAGCAACTTCCTGGATTTGTACACTTGCTATGCTCACGTTTGGCACTTCGATTATCTCTTCTTGATCTCCTATGAAACAACTGGGAAGTGTACCATGCGTCTACATGCACCTGCTTCCTTAAGCTCAACATTTTATGTGAGTATCTCCTACAACGAGTGAGACATTTTGAACATGTAATGCTCAGCCTATATAGCCACCTCAAACTCTCACCTACCTTGTTTGTACTGGTACTGAGCCAATGCTCTGATTGAGATGGATGGAGATTGTTTCAAATTACATTTTAAATGATTTGGATAGTCTATAACCAGCACAATGCGTGGACGTCTTTTACATAATGTCTATGGATCTTGATTTCATAAAACAATAGATTTTGTTGTAAATGAGCTAAGAATTTCCAACACATAGAATTTAAAATTTAGCAGAAGTACGAAGCAACAAGAGAGATAGAGGGTTCAAATTTTTGACAATGTCGTTTGTCATCGTGTGGGTTATTTACAATATAAAAAAAGTTTAAGAAGTTCTTACGTACAGCCTACATGAAGATGCCACTCATATGTGGCATATGAAGAAAAGAAAAATGCTCAAGTGATCTTTTATTGGCCATTATGTAGTTAAATTATACACATATTATTCCATAAGGTACCCTTGAGAGTCAGTACACAAGTCGCAGCTTGATGTGGAAACTGGCTCCATCCTGCCTATTGACTTCTTACAATCTCAAATTAGATAATCAGAATTCTTTGTGTTTCATCTTAGACTCAGTGTTCAAACTCCACCTGCTAGCCAGTAGTTTGATACTACCTCCATTGGACAGACGCCAAATCATATGTCGAACCCCTTAACATTAGCTGAAGTCCAAACAGCAGACAAGGGCAGCATAAAGAAATGTTATTGACATGGATAATACCAAAAGAAAGAAAGAAATGTTTTATGTTGGAGCTTTCTCGAATTTCATCCTGACAGTAAGAAATAGTTGAAGCTCCCCATTATGCATTTGCCAAGCTGGGTAGGAAATCTGCTGCATAGTTTATTGTAGTAGTAATGTGTTCATGTTTGAGTTTTTCCGCCAAGCCTGCATCTTCTATCATTTTCCCTTGGCATTGTGCACTTGAATTTGCCTAAGCGCAAATTTTTGTTTAAGTGTAATCGTTGTTCAAACTACAAATAACCATTTCAAAACTAGATAGCAGCTAATATTGTTTCTTCTTCTTATTGTGTTCCAGTTTGTTGCTATTTTGAACTCTAAAAAGGCCAAACTGAGAGAGCTTAGAGACCGGCTCTCTAAGGTAGAGACTGCACCGGCAGTCTCTGATGAAGAGCAAGAGTCTAGTGGTAGAACTGAGAGCTTCCGTGAAGGTAGTGATGAAGAAAAAATGAAGGAGGAATCTTTCGAAGAATCTGATGGTAGGGATCCTAGTGCATCAGAAAATATTGCCACATCCACCTTGAAAGGTCGAAAAAGGAGAGCAAGGTTTTAGTGATTGCATGGAATAAGTCTTTACCCCTCTTGTTGAGTACCATGTACAGAACTTGACTCAATGTGGAAGACTGAAAATATTTGCTAAATCTTGTTCCTGCTTCTACTGTCTTGAACTTGCTCCTGTTTTATGGAAATTTCATTCGCATGTTTAGGATAAGCTTTAGATATAAAATTTATTTATGACAACATAAGGACCACAAGTGTTGTAAGCTTGTAGTATGCGATGTGGTACGACCTCGTAAGTATGAGTTGGTTCTTTTGCTTTATACTTGTTGGGAAGGTCAGCTTGGCTGAGGGATTCATCGGTATGGCTCCTAGTTTTGTTTTGTAATCCGCATCTAGGATACTTGATTACAAAACTTTGCTCTGTTGTGAACACTACAAGATTTATTTTACCTTCAGTTTGACTTGTTGGTTTATCAATTAGAGGGTAAGTTCCTATTACTTGTTCTCCAAAACTTTGGTAGACTGGACCTGTGGCTACTTGACATAAGTCCTGAAGAACATGAAGCTCAATAACTTGAAAAAGGTGAAAGTTTGAAATGGAAGAGTTAATGACTTGGAAGCTGAACAATAAGAAGACTTTTTATTCAAAATTGACCAAGTCCCTCGCAGTTTCACCACGAACAGGAACAGGTCAGCTTCACCCACTTTGGAGAAATGAACAAAAAACCATAACATTTAAGGGAAAAAATTTGGTCGAAACTTATGCAAAATTAATACATGACCAACGCTACCTATGAATATAAGGTGCTTGAGAATATGTTTTACCATTTCTTGTAATAAAATAATGTTAAATAAAGAGCAAGGATGGTATTAAACGCTGGCATGACCATATTGAACCTCTTAAATTATGAGTCCTCTTCCTAGCTAGCTCTTGTTTTTTTTTCAATTCTTTGCAAACTGTTGAAATCATGGATGTCTGGTGCGTGCCTTTTTCGCTTAGCAACCAAACTCATCATACCTTTGATGCATTCAAGAACGATGGATCACGCACGCAGTAAGTAATTAATTTAATTAACATAACAGAAGTACATTTCTTTCACTCTCAAATATACATATATACATAATACATACGGTCGCTATTGGAAATTGAAAAAACTTGTTGAAAGTCAAATAAAAAAATTCGCACATATATATATAATTTTTTTCTTTCTTACTTTTTCAGAGTCAAAGCTCTTCAACACGTAACGCATGCACGCATACTGAAACAAAAAATTTGAACTCCAAAAAAACAAGAAGAGAACTTATAATAACTGATTTCACACCGTTCGTCCAATCCATTTCTGCCACGTAAGCATTTCAGCTGAGCCATGGCTTGTCTATATTGTGTCGCTATGCAGCGCTGGTTTTTCCGCGGTTAGCTTGTTGAATTGTTTTTTATTGTTTTGAATCTTTTGAAAAGCTCCGGGATTATAATTCTTGTTCTTGAATTCGTCGACGCGTAGTAAGAACGTAAATTATATAAATCCTCCATGCATGAAAAAGTTCCAAGTCCACCAACAAGAAAGAGAGACCAAAAATCATTTCAGTCTTCTTCATTCAGAGACATTTCCATTCAACTTTAAGATTAATTCCCACTGCTTCTCTATCTATCTTCTGTATATATATATATATATATATATATATACACGTGAATTCAGTCTCAAATCTCAATACCTACCAACCCCAGCTTGCTCAAGAGATCAAAGACAGACAAACAGACAGGTTAAGATACACAACGTCGATCTTCGATTCACCAAATTAAACAGAAGCTTGATAATATATTTTACTTCGGAGGAAAAGAGTTCATCTATCTTCATCATCATCAGTTACGTACTACTCATTGTATATAATTTGTTGATATGATGATGACGAGTATGGGAAGAAGCATGTTACTGCGATTGGTGCTCGTTGTTTTGGTGGTATCGAACTTGTGCTTGCCTTTGCTGGCGGCGAGACCACTGAACGGAGAGTCATGGTTGGAGAACGGAGTGTCGATGCTGCTGCAGTCTCTACCTAAGGGTCCTACGACACCATCAGGGCCTTCATGTGGCACACACAACCCTGGACACAAAGGCTGCCCATAGATGCTATAGCTATTCTCTTTTTTCTTATTCCTTAATTGGTTTATCCTCAATTTGTTCCTGATCTTTTAAACCTTCTTTCATTTATCTTTGTGTTTTTTTTTCTCCCTCCATTCAGCTGATTCATTCTTTCTCAAATATTAATTTTTCCTTCGATACTAACTGCATGTAACTATATTAGAACAAGAAAAGTAAGCTATAAGATGCTGGTTTTCTTTTTTATTTTTTTTCAATTATATGGATATTAATTCTTGCGGAGCTATTAGACTTTGACACTAACATGGGTGTTGCTTTCTTCAAAGAACTTGTTGAATTTCTCAAAAATGAATACATAAAATATAAAAGAACTATTTGAAACTATAAAATTATATATAGCAAAGATAATAAGTAATTGGAGGAGGGAAAATAAAAGAAGTCCAAGTTAAGTTTTGAATATTCATCTCCATTCGTAAACTAAACCCTGTTACGGTGTTACCCAACCACCGCGCGCTATTCGTCTTTCAACGAAATATATATAAGCGAAGAACAAATAGAAATGTCAATAATTATTTCTATGTATAGGGGTCGGAGAAGTCAACAAAGAAGACAGTAGATTGCGTATTTCGTTATGAGAAGTTATTAGGTTACATCGAATTGTTTAATTAAGTTAAGATTTTTCTTTTTTTTTTTTTATAATCAGGACTTCGTATACATCGAATGAATTTTTTTTTTTTTTCAGCCTACTTAATTAATTTCTCTTTCAATAAATATTGTTGACTGGGTTCTCTAGGTTAGACTAGTCACAATTCACCCTCAATTTCATCCTCAACGCCAAAGTGATGTTAACAGTCACGATATGTTTTTTTTCCCCCTAATGTACTTTTAATAAATTTAATTTTCGGAAATTTATGTACAAAAGATTACTATCCGGATAAATAACCTTTTATATATTATTGAGTGAACAAATTATCCTATCAAACTTTTCTTAAAGCTTAACATTCTGTACGAATAAGTGTTGGGTTCAGAATTGAATATATTAGTTTTATATTAAATAAATATTGAATAACAAAGACTATAAACAGTTTCAGACTTATTGTAAACTATTGGATTAGGTTAAGCTTACTATTATGGGCCACACCTAATTTTGGTAGTTCCTGTAGTAATCTTCTAATAGTGATATTAGATTTAATAATTTGGCTAGAATTTTGATGCACATAGTATCTCTCAATAACAACGTGTGAATATGTTAACAATAGTGTGATTTGCTAGAGTATATAAGACTATTGGCATAGCTATAACTGTTATTAGTATAAACATATTAGAGCAGCGTGATTTGTTAGATTTTGCATGGCAAGTGAGAATTTATAGCAAGTTGGACTTTGAAAATTAGATCTTGATGTGCAATAGCAGTAATGACACTCGGAGTTAAATAGCTGGGATTCTAAACAATCAACATATTTTGTACGCGAAATGTTGCTCGGATAAGGAGAAATATATATTAGCGACTCATTTTTTGGGGCGCGGTTGTTGGATTAAGACGGAGTAGATTAATTTTATATTGAATAAATATAACATAACAATAGAGTTAATATATTAAAGTGTTCAAAAACTAATAGTCTTAAAACAGGTTATACGCCAAAATTTTCAAGTGCCTTATTTTAATTAACACTTATGGTATTCTATTACTCAATAATAATATGATTAAAAGAGTATAGTAAAATAGGTATGAAATGCATTTGTGAAGATTACCGGAACATTTGTGAGTGCTTATAAAATAATATTTTTCTATAATGCAGGATATTTTGAAAATTTTTTGAAAAATGAACTTGACTCTTTTTATTAGAAAGTAATAAAAATTATACATATATATATTATACAATATTTAGTATTTAATACTTTTAAATTTTATAATTTATAAAATATTATAAAAATTTATTAAAAAAGCGAGATATTTTTTAATAAAAAGTACCCTAGAAGCTTTCCCAAACGGCATGCACCTACATCTTGTAACAAAAAATATAAAATAGCTAAAAGCTACTACACTAATTAATCGTTAATCAATTAGGTGACTAAACATAGTCGAATTAAAACTCGGTACTTATGTGGCATAGAGTGCCACGTCAGCTTTTTTCTGTATGTATTCCATATGGCAATTGATTTCATATTTAGCTACCATATTGGCATTAAGAGTGTATACAACATTCGCATTAAAATAACTAAAAGTTACTACTCTACTAATTAAATGACTTTTAGGGAAAAAAATCAATTTCGCTTATGTTTACATCTATTTTTAAAATTTTATTTCTTCAAAGGTTTAGTTTTTAAAAAGCATTTTCTATGAATAGAATACAATCTAAGTAGCATTTGTTGAGAATTGCCTGTAAGTACTGTTCGACTTAAATAAGAAATCTTAGGGCCCAAATTAAATGTACTCTACATTTGTATCTGGAAACAATTAATTTAATGTTGAACAAGAAATTCGCAAGAGCATATACTCGATAGCTATAACTCCAAACCATATTCCGAGACGCATTCTCCGTCTTGCGGTGAAGGGTATGAACTCAAAATGCGTCCTATTGAAGTCAACTCTATTGCTTTCAAACCTTTTCGGAATGAACTCCTTAGGATTGCTTTAGTACTTTGGGCTACTTGCTGACGCCCATGCGTCAACGATAACTTCTCTTATCTTCTCTTGTATTTCATAGCCTTGTCGGTGCAAACTCTCAGCACCAGCAATGGCGCTGCAGGGTGAAGTTTGAATTTCTTTGACGACCATGTCGAGATATATAGTTCAACTTGGATAAATCTCTAGAGAAACTCTTGGAGTTCTTTGATTCATTGATCATGGCTTGCCTTATATATTTCTTGTTGAGATTTCTTCATTACTCTTATTTCTCCAAAGTCTCTTTGTTATTGCAGTACTTGTTTCCAAACGTTGCCCATGCGGTGATATCATTCACCGATCATGCAACATGGAGTTCATTAGTTTTGTTACCTCGTCTTGTCTGATGGAATGAAACGATTGTGCACGCTTGCTGCTAAGCAGCTCTATTATGGCGAAGCTTAGACAGTTACCTCCAGTACGATCCGTGGGAAAGAAAGCTGACATTTGTAAATTGAATTTATAGAATACTATCTTCTTTTTCTTCTTTTTTTTTTTTAAATTATAAAATTGTGATGGAATGAAAAACATGTTGATTGTTAGGACGAATAATGAATTTGGAAAAAAGAACTTACAAATGAGAGTATCCATCGGGGTGACCAGTAATCTTGCCAAATGTGTAGCCTTAGCACCTTTGATTTAACTACTTCATATTCCAATTGGATTAAATTAAGTGGAAAAAAACATCTTACCAAACATTATAGTTGACCCTTTTTTCAGTTGATTTGAGCGCGAGAGACCGGGTGCTTTTGACGTATTTGGCCTAACGATATACACGTTCTTTATTAGTTTCACATCGGCATAATGAGCTAATATGTTAGATCTAAATTAGTAGTATAGGATTGTAGGAATGATGACTGAATAAAAAAATGAACTAAGTAAGTTGAATGTGAGTCAACAATTCACGTTTAGTGGAACTCATACTTTTTATTAGTCCTATGATTGGGTGTTGAAATGTATATATACTTATATATAGAAGATACTAATCTCTAAATATGTATGTAATTATATATGGATCCAATTATTTTATATTGGAGTTTAGATCCTACAAAGTATATACTAAATAACTCACATAACTTGTTATTTCAAGATACACAATTAGTAACGAGTTTACAAATTTATTTTCTATAATATTTCAGTATACTACTTTTTTTCTAATATATAATTCGTTTTTCTTAATATATAATAGTATGTAATTATAGTTTTTTCCACATATGCGATTATAGTAATAGGTTTGAAAAACAATTATTTCATTTAGTTTTAAAAATAAAATTATATATAGTATATATACATATATATGGATGGACAGAATTTAACGGCTTTTGTGTGCGCGGTTAATTTTACAGTTGCGGTTCTCTTTAGGAGCAAATACATGCTAATCATTTAAGACACTATCTCAATATTTATTATAAATGATTGAACTAATATAATAGTCAAACAAAAAGTCGAAATTAAATCGACATTATATTGAATGAGGTTGTCAGGTTAATCTGAACAACCAGGTGCATCTATATTAGACCTAAGTATGACTTGAGCAGATCTAATATGACTATGTGAGATCCAATTTTTAATAAATTAAAAGAAAGTTAAAATAAATTCTTTTACTAAGATTTCAACTCATATTTTTAAAATAAAATACCACTATTATTACCCTTGGATTATAATATATTTTTAAAAATTCATAAAATTTATTATTAATTTAAATTGTCCGACTTTGTGCAATTGTGTACAATATTATTCAACCTCTGCAAAACATGCATTTATTGTTCGTGAACATGTAAAATCAGTTGAAATTGTGAATTGAATAGAAAGTTGTAAAAATCAGATGCGAACATGTATTGTCTCGATTGGGTAGTTCGAATTTATACTCATTGATATAGTGTATAGTACGAATTGTACCGCTATATATATATATATATTATGACTTATAGTTTAGATTTTAAACAATAAATATCATAGAAGATATATTGAGGAATGAAAAGTTAAAAAAAAATATAGAATTGGAGTTGAAATAGAATGCCCAAATAACCTCTTATATAAAAATGTATGGAATTTCAAATAGATAAAAATCATAAATGAGAAGACATACAGTGGAACCTATATTTTTTAGACTATTTTGACTTAAAAATAAAAAAATAAAAAAAATATTTATATATATTTAAAATTTTAGTAAATTATGTAGAATATTATAAAAAATTCATTAAAAAATATAAAATAAAAATTGATAAAAAATGTTTATAGAGCGAAATTTTAAACAGCACGGTAATCTAAGGGTGCGTTTGAAATTGTTTCTGAAATGGAACTTTTTTGAGATGCAAGATATTTTTGTTCTTCTTTCAAAACGAGCTCTAATTTTTTTATTTTCAAAAAAATAATAAAAATATGCAATAAAAAGATCTCATTACATAAAATTTTTTTATATTTTTTAAATTTTTAAATAAATTTATTAAAAACTTATAAAATATATATTAAAAAATAATTAAAAAGGAGCGTTTAGGATGCGATCCCAAACACACTAATTCCACTTCTAATTAACTTCTTCTTCGGTCGGGTCTATCTGAACCGAACGTGACGGTTCAATTACAAAACAACCATTCATATACACGACCAGATCTGTAGAGGTCAAGTAGACCGAGCCATATCGAACGCGGTTTATCTTGTCGGTCTAGTGCGTTAGAACTTAGAAAGAAACTAAACTAAACAGTCTGATAAAAAGAGAAACCCTAGCCCCTAAAATCTCTCGTCTCTCTTTCGCCACTCTGCAGTCTGCCGCTTCTCTCCTCCATCACTGCCTTCAAAGCCGCCGCGGACCTGCCGCTGTGTTCCGTCCATATTCCGACAGATAATCGTCTTAGTAGAACCTAGTTTAGGTATGTTTCTTAGCTCAAAAAACTTGTAGCTCAGATTTCATCAGTGTTGAGAATATTTCCTTCTTTCTTATTCGTGCTGGTTTATGTTTGTGTTTGGGATACTCGAAGGAATCATTGCATCCCAGTAACATGATACTGATCTCTAAGTTTTGGTTTTTAGGTAATTGAAGTTTCTGATATTATTGTTTAGCTCAATGAATTGAACTTGATTGTAAATTGCTATTGGGAGTGCGCTGGACTATTTTCTTTTGGTTGATGGACTTTGTTTGTCGATTTCAAAAGAACGGATTTTTCTTGGATTTAATTTTTATTATAGATAGTAAGTATATAGTTAATTCTTGTTAGATTTTCAGAACAATCCTATAGTAACTCTTCTCTCAATTTACTTTTTATCAAATAAAGGGAACTTATATTTTGAACGTATATGTGATCAGGTACCTTGTGATATAGCAAAGAAGAGGGGATGGGCATGGCATTGCCGTGTGAAGATATGATTATAGCAGATGGGGAGGATGGCTACCTCAGTGATTCAGATGCGGTTGATTATGTGGTGGAGGCTCTTGACAAGGTCACCATTGTAGCAGTTGAAATCTTTTCTCCTTATGTTCTAGGTATTAGGCTGTGGTTATGAATGCATGTTAGAGAGATGGGTATAGTTACAGTTCTTTATTTTGTGATTATGTTCCCCTCATGAGTTTTTGGTTCCAATTTCTGTAATGTTAATGAAGTAAATATGAAGGTAGAGGATAAGTAGAAATAGAGGCATCTAAGGCGGCAGTTGGCTATTGCTATTGTTCCGTTCATGCTTCTCATATAATTCCGATAGTTTGATGTTCCATATTTAGTAGTTATGGTTTGCTACTACTTGAAATTCCTTTTTTCTTGTTTGTTAATGGAAAAATACGAGATGTAAGCACTCTTGGGTGCATTATTCTGATTGATACTTTGATTCTTTTCTCTTTTGTCTTGATCATTGCATTTGGAAGGCCTCAACTGAATTTCCCCTGTGCTTGCTAATTTTTCAAATGTCTTCATATATGCAGGTTGCGAGTAATATGTATCAAGTGGAGAGGGATCAATATGAAGAGTTACTTGGCATTGTCGACCCATCAAAAAGAATGAATTCTGAAGATGAAGCCTTGCTTGTGGTAAGGATACTGTTGGTTAGCATGTTAGATATTATTACATATTCTTCAAGCTGGCATATCTTTTTTCCCTCGTTTTCTCTGAATTCCCAGACCACAATGAGAGCGCTATCCCAAGCTGTCTCGAAGATAGACCCTTCTTTTCATGGCTCCCTTCTCTGTAATGTATGTATAGAGCTTCACAAAACTCATTTCGTCCAAACATTTTCCTTTCTGTCATTTCAAGTTGATTTACAGTGTCTATCTTCGATTCAGATTTATGGCTTGATTATATGGAATTATGGTTTGGATGCAAGGGGTGCAGTAGTGGAACTAATTGTTAACATGGTAAGTATATTCTTAACTAGACCTACTAGAATATGACAATGGTTGGATGATACTTGATGAATATTTCTGAACTCCAGGCAGCTGTACCTGACAAATTCCTAGATGGTTGTCTGCAAATGCTAGTAAATAATTTTCTGCCTCCTCGGAAAATGCGAGAGTCTATCAGCCAAACAAGGTGGCTGTCAAGGAAGAAGGAAGTTCATGCTATGTTGCATATGGCTCTAAATTCAATCACAGATATGGTGCCCCTTGCTCCTATTAAGCTCAAGGAAATAATTGACAGAAGAATGCCAAGATATACTGAGCCCAAAGAGGTAAAGTTAAAACTTTCTACTATTTGCTTTTATAAATAAAACCACATGTATGCGGAACATGTTGTTTCTCATGAACATTCTTCTCGCTGTTGATATTCATCTATTTTTCACATCATATAAAGTAATACCATTTGTCATACGTACATTTAGGTTACCATTGCTTTTGTATCTTCATCATATGACAATCAATCGTATACTTTCATCTTTGTTTCATTTGAAGTTTTCTCAACCCTTCTTTCTTCTCTTATATTCATGTGCGGCGATCCAGAGTTTCCTTCATTTACACTTCGTTAGTTATGTTTAGTTATTGCTTACTGATCTTTGTCATTGGATTGAAGGAGAGTTACTATAAAATTATACTTCTTTTCAGGTCATTGTGACGTTTGTAGAGTGCATGCTGTCTTTGGAGAGCATTGAAATTGGGGAGTTTCTTGGCATCACCCTGGTGGCAAAAGTGGTGGATCTGCTAATTGAGTTGGATGTCTGTATTGTGTGATTGTCCTGCTAGAATTAAAGTCTTTTCTCAATAAGCCAGCTCGCGTATTTATGATTGTGTTTCTGTAGGTCAATATTAGTTGGGAAGACATCGTACAAGAAGATTCTAATAAAGGCATTTTTGAAATGGAACTTGAAGATGCAGAGGAGGGTGCAGATGGTGCCATAAAGACTGATTCCAATGTCTGTGTAGCGACACAAGTGTTAATTTTATTCTGTGGTTGGCCCCCTATTTTCACTAATATTCATGAGGAGTGAATTACTGAAACGGTATTTCTTTTGTAGCCTAATGAAGAGACAGGAGATCTTAGAGGAAATGCTTTTGCTGATAAATTGGATGGTCTGATGGTGGTCATGTGCGAGTATCTCAAAATACGTGCTTCTGAAGGTCATTTGTTGAAGGTGTGTTTACATTGAAAATTGGAATGTTAGTTTGAACATGTGAAATAGTCTAAACTGTGAAGTAACACCAACTTTGATCTTTTTAATATTATCTATTCTTCTGCTGGATCCATCTGTGGCTATTGCATACATTTTTTTTTTTCATTCAAGTGAGGAGAACTATCTTTATGACACAGCTCTTCTGTGGTTGGGAATTTAGAACAAAAGGCTTCATACAAAAATTTCAGATGCTTTTATGAATAAAAGTTTGTTATGACATATGGTACATAGCCAAAAGTGAGGACCACTATCTTCATGATGCAGATCTTTTGATGATTGGGCATGGAAAAATATTTTTTCCGGATACTTTATAATAGGATGCTTGTGTTGCAATTTATAAATAGTCAAAAGTTTGGGGTCGAAGTGAGTAAATTCTGAATAAAGTGTGAAATGTGCAAGTGTTGACTCCTTTTACTAAATATTGTCAGAATGTTAGGTGGTGGGTGTTGCAGAGCCAAATTCTCCAAGGTGTGGGCAAGGTCATCTGTTTGAGGAACATTTAAATTTTTATACAAGAAATTATAATTGGGGATTTTGCTTAGGTGCTATGTGGTGTTATTTTGGAAGTAGTCATGATGGTGGAAATAGGTTCACTTGTAAATATGGTTAATATAACCTTAATCTATGTTTAATAGGGTCATGTTTGGTTCAGTATACTTGAAAATACAGTTGTTTATATGCTCTTGTGACAAGAAATTCCATGTCATCAGAAAATTAATTGCTTTTATCGTCTTTTGCCAGGACATGCTGTAACCTAAGTTTGACTAGTTACGGTTTCTATAAAAAGGACTTAATAAGAAATAATCACTTATGAAATGCGTGAGTTGTCAAGCTCTTAAAAAATTAGATGCATTTTGGCATACATATAGAAAAGGTCTTTAGAATAGTTTGCCTTGTAATTACCCCCGTAAATATTTTGCTTTAGGTGAAAATCCTGAATAATTCACCTTAATTTCATCTTTCTGACATTTTGCACTTCTTGATTGTATAACCGTTAGTATTACTTGGGTGCGTAAATGTTTTTTCAGGTTGAATCTGTAATGTTTTTTCGTGCTCAGTACACTTACAATCAGCAATCACCATTGAATCTCAATGGATGAGGTTTCGTTATACTAACAAATTTGTTAGTATAGAACATGCTTTAATAAATTTGATTGAGATTTCCTTGGTCTTCCAAATTGGATATCAGCATTCGTACTTAATGTCACTTGTCTATCGGCATCAGAACTTAAATGGCTCATTAAATGTCACTTCCACTCATCATATGTGACTGATACTAGATATCAGCTATCTTACTGGTATCAGTCTACTTATCTTGAATTGTTAGTATAGAACACTTCACTAATTTTGATTGATATTTCCTTAGTCTTCCATATTAGATATCAGCATCTGTACATAATTGGCTCATTATATGTCACTTAGTCTATCAGCATCTGTACTTAGTTAGCTCATCATCAAATTGCACACACTTTGGCTCATGATATGTTACTGATACTAAATATCAGCTATCTTTTGCTGGCTGTTGGTGTGCTTAATAGCTTGTTTCTAATTTCACTTGTGTCGCTTAACTTTTTGTTTAATATAGGTATTTGATATGCTTTCTGAGTCCTTCCGGAGAACAGTGCTAAATGCTTACAAGTCAAAGTTCGCTCAGGTTCCTAATTCTATTTTCATGCATTTGTTGGTGTTTATGGTTGAGAACCTTTGTGGTGTCAATGATATTGAATGGCTTTGTTCGCAACACTGCAGTTTGTCATGTTCTATGCATGCTCATTGGATCCAGAAAATTGTGGTGCCAAGTTTGCGTCACTTCTAGCAGATATTGTTCTTTCAAAAGTTGAGGATCCAATTTCCAGGTATTATGAGAAAGTTTTGAAAAACACAATAACTTTATAGAGTGGAGGACTTAGATGCAAGTTCCATCTGTTGCCCTGTCTCTTATTACTCACCTTTTATCTTTCAGATCTCTTTACTGGAAATAATATTGGCTCGGTCCATATGTTTTACAAAGTCTTCAGAACTGCTATGGGGATTGTTTGGTTGAGCGTTTTTAGCTGCTTTTGGCTTTTTCTTTTATAGTTAATTTGATATATTTGGTCGAGCTTTTATTTGGAGCTTTTATCTTAAGAAAAGCTGAAAAGCTGAATTTGATATATCTGTTGGGGTTTGAAGAGTCAAATTCCAACAGATACAGTTAGACACTATCTCTTAGTTCTATTTAGACTAAGCTCGGTCCGTATGTTTTACAAAGTCTTCAGAACTGCTACGGGGTTTGTTTGGTTGAGCGTTTTTAGCTGCTTTTGGCTTTTGCTTTTATAGTTAATTTGATATATTTGGTGGAGCTTCTATTCAGAGCTTTAGCTTGAAAATAGCTGAATTTTTAAGGAACCCAAAATCATCCAACGTACGCTTTTGAGCTTTTGCTTTTTAACTAAGTAAATGGAGTTTTTTGCGCCTTCTGGCATAAAAGAACTTTTATTATTATTTCACAACCTTGGCTATTTTGGTTCGTTTTTATCCAAAAGCTATTTTATGAACCAAATTTGTACAAAAGATTTTGATAAGCTCTAGTTTTGGAAAGTTGTTCTAATTTCTATTTTCAACTTAATAAAAGTTGTTCTAACTTCTATCTTCAACTTAATAAAAGTCCTACCAAACGAACCCTATACTGGCATCATTGTGGATGTGCTCATCTTGGGAAGGATACCCTATACTTCAAATGTGTCTCCCAATATTTCTGATGTTCTAGGTCTCAAAATATAACTGGGACTATGCTCGCTACGGGCTTTTCAGTCATTGTCATTTGAATTTCAACTTGTATTCAGAGAAATTACACTTCTGATCTATTTTCACTAATATTTTAGTTTCTACTGATTATTTGCTGCAGTCTTCTGGATAAAGGGAGCCTCATTTTGTTCTATAGTCTCCCTCATAATGTATAGTTCTTTTGTAGGATGAGCGCCGCTGCATATCTTGCTAGTTATTTATCCCGAGCAAAGTTTATTTCGCTCTTTGTGGTTGCAAAGATTCTTGGAAGGTCAGTAAAAACATAACCTTGTAAAATGTTTTAGTTTCTTTTATATCATCCATGAATGTTTGCTTACAAGCTTTGTACAATCTGAATCAGATTAGTGGAATGGTGTTCTAATTATTGTCAAGCTCAGAATGGCCAGGAAAAGATTTTGGATCCTAAAGCTCACCGAGTATTTTATTCAGCTTCACAGGTAGGCATGTGGTATCCAGTCTGGTGTCTCTGATGTGCTATTTGTTTAGAGCTTGACATATGCATTTTAAGAGATTCTTTTCCCTTAATATAAACCTTTATGCCTCTTATCACTTTTTGGTGTAATCATATATGGCTTTGAGTGTTTAGTTATGTGATATATGATTGACTTCTTCTACGGACATTTCATGATTTAGCCACTTTGTTTTTGAGTGCTGAATATTTAATTTCATGAAAATAGAGCGAATTGTCCTTAGGTATTGGAATTAGCTAGAGTGATGGTAGTGCATATGTATCAGTTCTATTGTCTACAAATAATAAAACTGTGAGGATGTACAAAGACTAAGGGAAAGCTTATTTTCTTCAGATTCATGTTACATTGGATATGCATATTCTGCTTTATGCAAAGAGAGTAATTCAATATGAATTGAATGTAGAAACTAGTATACTGTTAGATCTTTGTATCTGGTAACATAAGAAATGGATTAAAAGAAATATGGTTTTACTTTTGAGCCAAGTTCCGTTGGATTACTGTATTAATCAGTAGTTTAAACTTACAACTATAGTATGCTGTTAGATCTTTGTGTCTGGTAGCATAAGAAATGGATTAAAAGAAATATGACATCTGCAATGAAAATATATGGTTTTGTCAATTGTTTTTATACTACACTTTTGATAAGGTTGTGAATCGTACATCTAATGTGTATGCTAGACTTGATACTACTAGTGCAGGTCTGTACTTTGAGCCAATTTTGTTGGATTGTGTATTAATCATTAGTTTAAACTTACAATTTTTTCTCTTTGTAGGCTGTGATGTACATTCTTTGCTTTCGGATGAGACCAATCATGGACATCCCTGAACTAAGAGATTTGCTTCATAATTTGCCATTGGAGCATATTTTATGTCATTCACTAAATCCATTGATGGTAATGTCAGTACATTTACATTTAAGTTCTTTTGCATTAGTTTTGCAACTATCTTCTTTGTTTGAATTCTGAGTTTCATATTCTTATATTGTTGCATCTCATCAACTCTACCATGAGTTTGCTCTAACTATCTCTCCCAATACAGATCTGCTTGCCTTCTATCGTTCAGGAGTTTCTGCGACAGGCAGGTGATGCTCACTTGTTTAAGAGATCAACACCTTTACTTTCTAAGAATTTACTGGAGTCTGAACTTTCAAAGTCGTATGGTGGAGTTGAGAGGCTTGATATGTTCTTTCCATTCGATCCTTATTTGCTAAAAGAGTCTGATAGGTTTGTCTGGTTACCATTGCACCTGATTACTGTTTTCTTTTATTGTTATTTTTTGAAGTATGTTCTTTACCTTGTTGCAACTAGAAGGAGTTGTTAATGCCCTGCTTCTCCTGTGTGAACCTTTTACTTCATTTCATTATGAGTAATAGTCATTGCTAGGAGTTTGATATAAGAATACAATATGTTCCTCAATTCTTCCACTTGACTTACATACCGAAATGGATCGTGCAATCTTTTCAATCTATTTTGATAGCTTTCTGTCCATGTTTTGTCCAACTAGTAGGTGCTTATCATCGTCTTCTTAACAGATTTATGCGACCTAGTTTTGAGTTCTGGTCAATGGTGAAGAAAACATATAGTAATTGCAACTCCGAAGATGAAGATGAGACTGGGGACTTAGATGTACCTGATTTTTCTGACGAAGATGAGAATTGTGAAGAGCATGATGATCTGCATGAGGACAGCGATGATGAAGATCTAGAATATTCCATGAATAAAATGTCCATCACCCCCAGGCCCGCCTTTGAGTACAAATTGGACTTGAAAAAACAAATGCATGCACAAATGCCAGCTAGAATTAGACCCTCTGTCAGCTTCTATTAGCTGCACAAAAATTTTGTTCTTCCTACTGCCTGAAGGAAAGAATGTACTCACACGCTGTGCTATTTAGAAGTAAGGATTTGATGAAGCAGCATCTAGTGAAGGTTCTTCCACACTGTGGAGCACTGGAGCGTGGAATACATGTTCGGGCTTCTGCCAGATTGGATCAGATCCATTTTTGCGTAAAGTAGTAGGCAATAGGAGTGCGCTCTCTTCTGCTTCTTTTTCTGTATACGAGTTTGTTCTGTGACATGAATGTTTATAGTAGATGCAAATGTGTAGATTAGTGGTGTTATTCAGTGTGAATGATAGGTGGATAACCTTTTCCCTATGTAATTTCGAGCGGGCATCCCACTTTGGTATGTAATGTAGCACATTTGGGTCTTGAATGCAGTTCCAAAAATTTTGAAGTTTATCTCTGTTTCTCTTTGTTTATTTGTTTATGTCATCATTTGTATACCTGAAGTACCAAGTCTTGAAGAGTCGTGTATATAAACATCAACTATCTTTTAAGGAGGTTTTTCTTCTATCCAATATGAGTTGCTGCTGTACATACATACAAAGCATGCATTAACGAAGGGATGTACACTGGTTGGGGCCTAGGCCAAACCTATACCCATCTTACCGGTATTCTCTGAAATGAAGGTGTACCGAAAAGTCCTGGCTGAGGAATTTATGGTGTTAATCTTACTACTGGGGGTAATAGGAGCCAATAGCAGATATGAGAAGCAAGACCAATCTAACGGGCTGGGAGACGGTGGAGAATGTATGTTTTAGGTTCTCTCAAGGAATTAATTTATAGAAATTCAGAAGCAATAATGAATCAGGTAAGGCATATATAAGAATCATGAGCATCAATGATACCGCTAACTAATGAAATCCGATAATGTGGCATATACATGCATTACCTTTAGTAATTTGATGCATATAACAACTCACAAAAATATGATATGCTAGTAGTGTTCAACCAACTGATCTGCTCTGCCCATCCGGAGCCTTTTCTTATAATACAATAGGACATTGCGCAAGATTGCCGAAGAATCACTCAATGAACACTTACGTATAACTCCATGTAAAGAAGTTTGGACTGGGCCAATGTTCTTAGGAAGATGACATCAGCACTTATCTTAAATCAAGAGGCAGATTAGGAATTATCAACTAAAAGTATTTTGAAACAACAGCCGGTAGATTTCTTGCAAATTCTAGTTACCTGATTACAGATTGAATGGCGCTAAACGGAAAAGAGCAACGCTGAAATCATTTGATTTTTGCACTCCTTATTGATGGGAGTTGGAAAATATAAGATGAACTAAAATTTTTTTGTAGTCCAAACACACAGTAACCAACTTCCAACATTGCAATTATGACAGAGTTTATACTGATCTACAGAAATTTTCAGCAACTAAGCTGAAGTTCTGGCACAGCCAAGTATGTTTGCACAGGGATACAAGCAAGTAAAAAGTGCAAAAGCAAAACAAACAAAAGTTTAACACTTAGTTCTCATGCGCTGATCACTACTTTATCTTCCTTTTTTTTCCCGACTCGGGTCACATCCTTCTGCTCAGCCTTCTTCTGAGCTCGTATTAAAGCACGCCTTGCACGAGGTCTCATCTCACGAACCTTACGAGAGGGCATCAGATATGCCTCTAAAGGTCGGTCCCCAAATGGATGCTCACTTCCTGCAAAAATTCTCAGCTTGCGGTCGCGGTCCTACATACAGTACAAGCAAGAAATACTAAATGGACAAGACAATAATATCAGAGAAAAGTGTGGTGTTTGGAATAAGAATCAGAGGGTGTAAAACACACTTTCTTCACAAATCAAGCCTTCATATTAACCTGGCGTCCACAATGTCCAACAACCGTAAGCACTATAAGAAAAATCACAGACCCAGGTACCTGGCTGTGTTCATAGTTCAAGCCTTCAACAAGAATTACCGAACCCAAAGTTAATCTTTAACAAGAATGGATCATTACCACAACAAAGTTACGCGTAAGTAATATCTTTGTCTATTCCTAAGAACGAGGGAAAGTATTAACAAGCGATTATCAAATATACATATAAATTGATTCCATAGAAATGCTACCGTTACAGGTAAAGAAATTTATGGCTTCAAAATATATGACTGAATACAATTGTTACGTGTGACGAGGAGCACCTAAACATTCCTTAGAGTTTTATCATATAAGAACCACTAGATCTGTTTGAATTTATTTATATACAAAAAACATAGTTCAGTATGGGCCAAAATTCCAAATTATGCACGCTTGAATCAATCGCATCATTCCACTGGACTACTTTAAGAACTAGGAACTATTATTCTCCTATCTTTTATATGTAGTGTATACGAAAGTAACTGATGAAAAGTTTTCTTGATAAAGCATACCATTTTCTTGAGTGATGGAGGTAAAGGATTACAAAGAGAACTTACATCACGCAACTTATTCCTAGGTAGCATACGCAATACAGCTTTTCGTATCACCTCAGTAGGATCCTTAGCCAGCTGATCCTTCAAGCTTCTCTCTTTGAGGTTGCCAACATACCTGGTCCATGATATGTTGAGTTCAATATCAATACAACGAGAAACAAAGACAAATGATTGAAACATGTGTCAGCTAATCAGAGCAAAAAAAGGAAGGCATACCCTGTGTGCCAGCGATAGAATTTGTCAGTCAATTTCCTCCCAGTTACACAAACATCCTTCGCATTGAGCACGATACACATGTCACCATCATCACGATTTGGTGCATATGTGGGTTTGTCCTTTCCTTGAACCACAGTTGCTATTTGAGATGCCAGCCTGCCGAGAACCTAACAAACACAAACCCTAAGCTCTAAAGAAATAAATCCCACAACTACGAGAATATGGGATTGAAAATTCATGAATTTTAAAAGGAAATAATATGGCAAACCTGTCCTTTGGCATCAAAGACTCTCCACCTCAAACCATTAAGGTCAATTCTTCTCAGACCAGCAAGAGCTTTCTGCAAACAAACAACAAAGAATCCAGGAAATTTCAAAGAAGGAGAACAATAGCCGGCCAACCAGTACAGTACAAACTACATGTCTTCAACATAAAGATCGAAGGAAGCATCACTTAGTTCGTAGAATCTAAAAAGTTTGTTTTAAGGGAAGATATTTTTAAAGTTTGTTTTAAGGGAGGATTCTTTTTAAAGTACTTCAGTTGCAATTAATGCTGTTTAGGCCTTCAGATGTCGAGAAAAATAGCAGAAGTACGCCCTTGGATGGTTAATTGATAAAATGCATCCAAGAGATTCTTTGAAAGTGCAAGCAGCTTCTGCTTTAACTGGGCAACTTTTTAAAAATTTCACTGAACAATAATAGTACCACTACTAGGTGCAAAGCATTATCAAGATTTGCATCAGATGATGTGATATCTCCCCAAATGTAGTACAAGTTGTAGATAAATTAAAACTATAAACGCATTAACACGTCTCAGTGCAATGCTCTTAACATGATATTCTCCACCAGAAGTGTTCTCTCCCTCGCGCAATTTACTTAGCATATGGAGAATGATTGAGCAAAAAGTATTATTTTCATGTTAGCAGACATTTGACATGCACCCACATATCAGTCCTTCCCAAAAATATCAAATGAAAAACAAATCGAATTTTTTAGCTTCTCAGAAGCTGAAACAGTACTCGCGTCAATCAAACATCTCAGAAACGGCAATACTTCAGAATATAACGAAAGCGTGTTTATTTACTTCTATTTCTTTAACTCAACATAATCTACACAAAAAGAAAAACAAAAATCTAAAAGAAATACAAAACACAAAGTTTCATTGAATCAACTACTAATTCCTTCGCAAAAGGTCAACCGAATCAACAAACAGTTTTGGATCACCTTGAGATTCCCTTTGAAAAGTTGTGAAGCAGCATCGGCAGCCATTCCTCGCTCGTCGCTGAGATCGCTACTGTCGCAGAGCAGGGGAAAGAGAGGAAGGAAATTGACTGAAAAATTCTGGTTAAGTGTTTGTGTAACTGGGAGGGAATTGACTGACAAATTCTGGTGAAGTGTTCCTTCCTGCTCGTCTGAAAGGAAACGAATTTGAATGACGGCGGCGGCGCTCGGGTTTGAAGTGCAACAGGCGTCTATCAGTGTACGGAATTACATTATAGAGAAGAGGTGACGTGTCCAAGCGGATCGAATGGGATGGGATATAGGGATGGGAATTTAGATTTGTAAGTAAATTTCGGATCGATATATTTAATCGAATTAAATTTATTAATTTGAATTTAATTTATAAATTTGTATGGATTAAATTTATTTAATATTAATTTAATTTATTAATAATTGGAACAAATTCAGATAGATTTATTTAATAATTAAGATTATTATTTTTAAGTCTATATTTTTAATATATAGTAAAATTATAAGATCAATTATAATAAAAGTGTATGATATTTTTAGTGACGAGATATAGTTAATGCTCGTCAAAATGTGTATTTTTTAATATCTTCATCAGTCCTTAAAGTATAAAAAAAAGTTTATTTTTATTATCTTTTAAAAATATGTGATGACAGCTAAAATTTTATAATTATAAATACTAATAATTTCGATAAAAATCTTGATAAATATAGCTATTTAATAAAATCTTATTAAAAATTTTTATACGAAATTTAAATTCGTCATTACAGAAACACCTATATAGTAATATTTTCGATAATATTATAATTCTTATTTTATATTATTTTACTAAAATATAAAAATAATAATTAATTATAAATATTATATAATTTAATAATTTATAAATTATTTTTATAAATTATTTTTATTACTGATATTTTAATATACAGAAAGGAAAATTAAATATTATTCTTTCAACGTACCATAAATCGAATTGATAGATTAATTTTAAATTAATCTGATCGACTTATTTAATAATCGAGTCAAATTCATTCAATTTTTATTTAATTCATATATTTATCCGAATTAAAATTTTTAACTCTAACATACCTAATAGAAAAAGATTTGGGAGATCCTTACCCATTCCACATGGGAGATCCTTACCCGTTCCACAATCCCATCCCATTCGATCCGCTTAGACACGTCACCTCTACTCTATACATGTGATTCCATACACTGATAGACGCCTGTCGCCTCTTCAAACCCGAGCGCCGCCGCCGTCATTCAGATTCGTTTCCTTTCAGACGAGCAGGAAGGTACCCTTCACCAGAAAATCATGGTGCGAAATCCTTTCTCTCTCTCTCTCAGATTTCTTCTTCTCTGTAAAGATGGATGAATTTCGTTTGAATTTTCACCTTCTCAAACCGGTTTAGCATTCGGTCCCCTTAGTTTTTGTTTTTTCTTTTCTCTTAATGTTTGAAAGAGGTTAGATGTAGTTCGATCTTTATTTTTTGTTTATTAAGATTCGAAGTTAAATTTTATTCTAATGTGAATTTGTCGGCATTCCGAAATTTTCTCATTTTTTTCAGCTTGATTTCTTATAATCGTAGTCCTAAAGCGATGCTTCATTTCGTCTACAAAATGCGTTGAAGCTGTTTTTAATTGGAACCCATTATTAAAGTATATTGTAAAATTTTAAGCTGGATTAAGGAATGGAGAACAGGAGAAGTACTATAATGACCATCGCTCTCTTAAGTTTGGTTTATTACCCAGTGCTGTGCATTTTCTTTTATAATGCCCCCAAGTCTTAGAAAAAAATTGAAGTAATTAGTAGGAGTTGCATTGTGTTGTGGAGTGTGGATGCATCTGGATATGCAATCAGCGGTCTTCACGTTTTGTTATTAAATATTAGGGATACCAAAATGAGTTCAGTGAGACATTAGAATGTTTTAGATCATTAAATCTTTGTTTTAGTGATGCAGGCGGACGATGCTGATGTGGCGGCTGCAGGACAGCCAAGGAAGAGGACATTCAGGAAGTTTAGCTACCGTGGTGTCGACCTTGATGCGCTTCTTGACATGTCTACTGAAGATCTTGTCCAGCTTTTCCCTGCCCGTGCACGCAGAAGGCAAGTTAAAAATCAATTCTACACCCACCTAAGAATTAGTAGATCGTGCGTCTTCTACGAAAATTCCTGCTTAGCATATAAACTTCTATGATTGTGATCGAATTCTTTCTCTGCAGGTTTCAGAGGGGTCTAAAGAGGAAGCCCATGGCTCTTATCAAGAAGCTCCGCAAGGCGGTATGACCGTCTTGAATCAATCTTTTGCAAATAATGTTATTCTATTGTTGTTGATGATGATGGTGATGATAATATGTTGTTTTCTTGTTTTTCTTGTTGTTGGCTCGTATGGTATGCTTGTGGAACTAAAGTCACAGTTACTTGCTCCAATTTTTTTCTGGAAACTGAAGTTTGATATTTGTTGATATATAGTCTTTCATTGTATGTTTAGTCATTATCTAATTTATTTTTTGTATTGTAATTCTCAAAACTCATCTATGGTTGCCGTGTTGTGGTGGAAATGATATCTGTTAAGCTCCATCTAATTAGGGTAGTGAAACTATCAGATAGGCACTGTCCTTCAGGACCACAAATTTCATTTCACTTATCTTGCTTAATCATAGTTTGTGTTTGCGTGTAGTGTGCAGGTTTTGTGTGTGTAGTGTGTAGGTGTTGTGTATATGGTTGAATGCAGAGCCTCCTTCATAAGGGTCTCTTTGATTGAATTTGCTTTTCTTAGCTGGATAAGTGCCAAATTTGGAATGTTCAAGGTTATCCTCATAGGATTTCTGCTGGCAAATTGTAGGCACAGTTCAATTGAGGATATAAAACTATTCTCTGTTCCTGGTTGTTTTAGATGGTGAAGTCAATCTTTTTAATTAAACATGTTTGTTGTCTCTAATCAAAATGGGAAGGCATCCAATATGAATATAAATGGACTTACTTTATTCCCATGTATCGTGTCTCTGGAGGAGGATTTTCTTTTTGATCGACAGTGTTTTTGATCGCCAGTGAAGAGTGGGAGGAGCATCATGTAGCTAATGTTCAAGTTTGTCCTCATTGTTTGGTTGTCATCATGTCGCTTTTTAAGGACTTCTGAAGCTTATGCTTTTTGTTTGCAAACTACTGATAAGTTTTTGTTGTATATTGTTTTTGGAATGTAACAGAAAAAGGATGCCCCTCCTGGTGAGAAACCAGAGCCAGTGAGGACACACTTACGCAACATGATCATAGTCCCAGAGATGATAGGGAGCATCATTGGAGTTTATAATGGCAAGACTTTCAACCAGGTGGAGATTAAGCCTGAGATGATTGGCCACTACCTTGCAGAGTTCTCAATCACATACAAGCCTGTGAAGCACGGTAGGCCTGGTATTGGTGCCACACACTCTTCCAGGTTCATTCCTCTCAAGTGAGGGTATATCTGTATGAGTTTTGATCAGCTAGGTTATGTCTAGCTTATGTCGATGTTTCAATCTAGTTTTCATGCCTCTTAAAGTCAGTTTCTGCAAGTACTCTATGGACGGGAAATGTTGGTACCATATGCACTTGTTGTAAATTCAATATTTTGTCCTTTGTTTTTTTTAAAAATATTTTAAATGAAGAAAAAGAGTATTTCGATTCCTCTCAGTGAAGCAATTCATAGCTGATGGTTGTTATTTGTCTATGGACAGACCAGTACGATCTGTCGATACATGTAGGTAGTTTGGGTTTTCTGCACAATCTTTTGTCTAAAAAGTTGTAGTTGATGGAAGACCTGAAATTTGTTGTGGATGTTACACTTACTGTAGTTTCTTAGAAGAGTGACTGCTAAAGTTTTGGAGTCATCGTGAAAAATTGTGTTTACTAGATATGGTGTATCTGCAGACAAGCCTTTGTTGTCGAGGATGAATGTATTCATGCAAAGTTAATCACAGCGTATAGACGTTGTTGAGCTTTGTCTTTGCAGTCATGCCAGATCTTGAGCTTGAGTTGTGATGCTTTACCTTAGTTGTGAAAGTATTGCTTCTCTCGCAACATCTACTACTGAAATTCGAAGGAGCAAAACGTGAATAACGTGAAGGGTAAGGCCCCATTAGGGGCTGCTGCATAGATCATTTAGCCCTGGAAGAAGTCTTTAAGACAGCGTTCATAATGGCTTCTTTAGGAGCTCAATAGTCCATAAAATGTTACTTTCCAGACCAAGCATAATAGGAATGGATGTATGATTGAATGCAAGGACGACCATCTATAACCATGGCAGGCACTTGCCTAAGCAAGGGCGGGACGCGGCACTTGCTGCTGACCAGGATGGTCTAGGGCAAAGCCTGGGCACTGCCAAGGTATCTGGTAGGACAGCACCCGGACATGATCTGCACATAGCCGCTGGTCATGCAATGTACCACGCCATGCCTTTGGCAAAAAGACTCCAGCAATGTTTGCTCTACATAGGTACGTCGCATTACGCAGCTTGACCTAGCTGAGGGATCGCGACGCACCATGGAACCGCTTCAACGTCACTTGCTCGAACTAGGAAAGCCAAGTGCCTTAGTTATCAGACTATGAGGTTAGCAAATCTTAAATAAGAATCTAATAAGGTACCATTAGAAAGCCGGCAGAAAGTATATTACATATGTGCCTTATGAAATAAGGCATCACGAATTGCGTTTGTTTTCTTAAATTTTAGCAAATTTTTCCTTGTCGTCATTCTTGTTTTCTTGCAGTTCTTAACTAGATGCACACATAAATGCATAATAGACTCTGCGGTAATGATAATCCGTAAGCAACCTCGTCTATGCATTCCGAAACATTTCAACAGGCTAATAAACCTCGAACTAAGCTTCTGTTCTTCCCGAAAACGCAATACACCGTTCATCGGGAAAACTCAAAAGAACTTATCACCAATGGCAAAAAATACCGCACGGTCACCTAGGATTTTCATATGTCTTCTGCCTACTCTAAGCTCATTCTTGGGCAAGCTTAATCTTTTTTGTGGTAGCACGAATGATATCCGGCGAAAGAACATCGACCTTTCAAGTCTTGAACCAACAACAAAATTGGCTGACACTTCCTGTCATGTGAGGTTCAAATGGTGGCGTCTAGATACTAACTTGAAAGCTATTAGTGTACGCAAACTCCACGGTGCCAATTTGAATGATAATGTTTTAGACTACCTTAAGTCTCAAATGTCTTTCATTATTTTCCACATAGTAATTTGGATGTGTTGCCTGAGAGATGAAAGTACGTATTATTTGAACGGTTATTTCTTCATTATTTTGTTAGTTAATTGTCAAATTTCATGTAAGCTCCTTCTGAATATGTATTAGAACTTGCTACCTGGGCACTAGTTTTTGGAAAAAGCCGCAAAACGTATGCTTCTATAATTTAGTGCATACTGCAGTTGTAGTTTGGCTATCTTGCCATCTCTCAAAGCTTTGGAAGTTGACCTTAGTGGTGTGTCCTATATATGTATGTTTGCTAGCATGTTGGTAATGATAAGGCTAGCTTGTTAGAGAGTTAAAAGCTCCAGAGGTATTGACTTATGTGTTTTGTGTTCAATACAATTTCTCCGCATTGTTCCCTAAAGGCATGGCAAATGGTTCTGACTTGTAATTTTTGAAAATAATGAGTTCTTTCTTCATTCATTTGGATCTAAGAAATAAAAAGCAAATTTCTGTGGTACGTATAAGATGAATTAATGTTATCTAGCAGATAGGTTTTCTGTGTTGTTACACTGCAGTTGGTGGAGATTTATTTCAACAATACTTTCTAAATTTTTAAATAAAATTTTTAAATTTTCATAAAATATATATTAAAAAATATAAACTGAAATTTTGAAAAATTATTTTTTTAAAATAAAATGTCAAACGATAGCTTCCCTCGAGGCCGCCGTACTTGATTTTGAACTTTAGGATTGACCTGTTAGAGCATGAAAAAGAGCCATTATTAAAAGCTGAACCAAAATGTGTTCTTTTTATCTTTACATTCACTTCTTTCCATTAAAAATCACTTTCAGCTCACTTTTAGTTATACAAAAAAATACAATAAATCTCTTACAGCTCACCTCTTTCTATGAAAATACACTAATTAAACTCATTTCTAACAATACTATTTACAATAACTCACTCCTAATAATTCACTTATCAACAACTCAGTTGCGGCCCAAAAAAACACACTTTAATACAATACTTCGGGAGCCTTCTGTTCTGATAATGGATGCAACACAAGTTGCTACTTCGCGCTATCTCATCAACTTTAAAATGCTTACACTGAATCTAAGCATAGTAGAGCATAACTCATGTTATAGCCTGATCCTAAATAAGGACAAAGTGCTAAAACTTAGTCAAGTTGCTTTGTCCAATCAAAGGGATCCCATTCCCGTGCAAAATCAGCAACAGCTTGCTTCTGCTTTTCAACAGGCTCTTGCCTTCTCCGGCGGTGCATATCCTCCTCAGGCAGACGCAAAAGACCTCTAATGACATTCAATCCAAATCCACTCTTGAAGTTGCTGTCATCATCAATAACATGCACAAATCCTCTATCAAGTCCGAACTCCACATGAAAGTAGGCGAAGTTCTCAGGAATTACATGCCGTAGATTACCACTTGTTGGGATGAGCTTTTTCATCTCATGCTGCCCCCACTCATCCTCAGCTTCATCAATTGCCTGAGACAAATAAACAGTTCTCAGAAATAACCAAACATCCACTGAACTAAATTTGTATCATATCACAGAATTGCAATTCCTTTCTGAACGATTTGTACATAAGATTTAAGACAATCTTACAAAGAATAACTGCAAAACTATGAAAATAAATTGATATAAATTTTACTAAATATATTTATAGCTACAAGAGCATAAGATAAGATCTTGTTGCTCACAAGTCATAGATTCACTTATTCCTATTCCAAGAGCCAACGGGGTAGCTTCAATTTCCCCTTTACCATGAAAGGAATAGTTACATAATAGAGATGCAGCCTCTACCCCTCACCTCATGGGTGAGAATGTACACTTCTGATAGAATTAAGGCACTACCAAGGCCTCGGACTCATCAACGACATTAATGAGTCCGGACATCTAGTTCTCATTGCTTGTTGCTTGATCAATAAAAGTAAAGAATGAGCAAGTAGAAATGGTAAATGGGGTAGAACAAGAAGGGAAGCGTGATCTCTAAGACGATATAATAACTTTCATAACAGAGGTTATTGTGAGTAAATAAATAAACTTCTTATGGAGGCAAGATATGAGGAGGTTAAGCACTGCTGCTCTGCTGTACTGGTAATCACTAGAGGCAACAGTTCTATCTTAAAGGAGATAAACTCTAGAAGTTGGGTTAGGTAATATTGAGAAAGCAAGTCATTGAGAAATGAGGATAGATCTTGGGTTAACTAGTCCTTGATCAATAAAAACATGTGAAATATCACTTTCTTCCTTCCACAGCAAATTACTTCATGACCCAATCACAAATTGTTGCTCCAAACTTTCTAAAATCAATATTCACGGTGAAAGAACAGAATCTTACGACATTTTTAAGGAATGAAGGCAGTTGACGGGTCAAAGTAAAATAAAGAGAAAGAAGGAATCAGAAGATTATTAGACATAACACTACATTAGAGAAAACATCTACACTTCTATAAACAGATGCAACTCCAACATGATAGCATAAACCCTGCTAGATCAACATAATTAGAATAGCTGACCGTTAGTTCCATACGCATATAATATGAATGTCACAGGAGCGACTTTCACTTAGTTCTCATGCATCATGAACATGCACTGAACTATCGACGTTGAGAATTCAAACTCAAACTAGAACAAGTAGCGGATAAATATTCAAGAATTTACGAATTTACGAATGTAATAAAGACTTGTCAATGGGAAAGGAAAAGAAATCAAGAATTTCTGATGCAATCACAAGACAATGAACTATCCAAAACAAGTAAAGGAACTAGTCAAGCAAACTAGTGAAGGAAACTAACCTTTTTAAAATACAATGGGGCTTGTTTAGCAATCTCAGAGGGCACAGGTATGCACTCAATCAAGCAGTGGCGTCGTTGTTGAGACAACCCTACTACAGTCTCCATAAAAACAACATCCTTCTCTTGCTTAGAAAACATCATTATTAGGCACTTCTTGAAGTTGCGTATCTCCTGCCAGGCAGTTTCTTCAACAGTTCTTGTAGAAGAGTCGTGCTGCAAGAAGATTATGGTAGGGACAAAACTAATGTTAGGAAAAGAAACAGACGGCAGAGGTACTTAAATAATCCAAACTAAAAAAGCAAGTCCAAAGTTCCAAGTTCTCTAATATCTAAAGCTGTAAACTTAATCTTGATCAAGGATATCTGCACAGGAAAGTATAGACTAATACATACAATTTTGTGAAGCAAAATATTTGTTTATCGTTTGCAAGATTAAATATAGAAAGGACACAATACACAGTAAACGAGTTGTGAAGACATGTCTTTACCTGCATTGGCAAGATGCAGCAATGTCCGTGGACAACTGGTTGCCATTGTGGTAGCATCAAGTAGGTGAAATTAGCAATAGCTACAACAAGATGTTTCGTTCTAGAAGGACTCTCAAAACAAAATTGGCATCGTTCTTGTTGAGTCCGGAATCGTTGTGGCATACTCCTTTTCTGTTCTGGCTTTTGGTCCTTCTTCCGATTGCGTTTTCTGCTTGGCGCATCACCAAAATCATATTCATCATCCGCCCTTCCAGATAAACTATACTGTTTATTCTGAATAATCTTTTGAGCCAGATGCAAGTCAGCATCGTCTTCCTTTCTTTTATGTTCACCAGCAACCTTATTCTGCAAATATCTGAATATTCGCAAGTGAGAATCATATAGAATATGTGCTGAAGAGATGAAATCAATACATTGTTTCATACAGATGCAAAACATTGATACACAAAGGTTACAAACACACCAATGTTTGACATAGTTCAAAGATCTAGATAAAATACATCATGTACATGTTATAGCTTAAGAACACAACTTTCGCATGTGCCACAATTATGTAGAACAATTCATAAGAGGGGCCACCTCATTTCCTCAGTGACACTTATACTTCTACGGTAGGATAGTTCAACAAATGATGTTAGGCAAATCAATAGAAGTTAGACATCAAGAAAAAAAGCTGCAAGGATAAATGACATGATGCAATATGTGAATAAGCAAAATTAAAGAAACCCAACAGAAACTTAAAAATAAGATATTTCACTAGAAGTGAAAAAGTGAACTCGATTTTAAGGACCATATGACCAACCTGTGTGAACTCCCGTCCTCTCTGCTCGTCTTTGTTTCAACACCATGCCTCTCAGTCCTTCTCTCCAACTCATTCTGGAAACACAGTGAAACGCAGTTAAACCAAACTATAATACTATTTGCTTCATGAGAAAGTATATGACATCCTAAAAAGACACGAAGAAATGTCTATATCAGACACATTGGCAAGTGTGAAAAGCTCACAATTACTACACATAATCAATGTGTAATAATAGGTCAGTTCATCCTTTTACCTATGCATTTATAAATAGGTTAACAGTTGAAAATTAAAATCACATGGTTGTCTGGCCATGCCGATAGGAATGCAACATTTTCATATAGAACATTACCCTTCCAAGATTCGCAAAACCTAGAAAACTCTTGACACAAAATAAATTGACTACAAAAAAAAAAGGTTGGTCCTTTTAACAAGTTATAGCAGAAATATTTCCTTCTCACGTTAGTTGATTAATATATGATTTGTCAGCACACTATCTTATATGAATTATGATCCAAACATCTGATTTTGTTATTAATTTCTACAACATGTACTTAAATTAAAATGAAACCTGTGAACAAAATTGAACAGAAAAGTAAAAATCCCTAGAAGAAAAACTCTTACTGAAAGTTTGTCAGCCTCATCATGCTTCCCCTTCATACGAAGCTGCAATATCTTAGCAGCTAACTGATTTTCACTTAATGCTTGTGAACCAACTGAATAAGACAAAGTAGTGTCTGTAGAACCAGTAGGTAGCAGTCCCTTCTCTTTGCACATATCTATCTCTAAATCTTGATTTTTGCGCTGCTGACGAGCAATCTCATCCATAAAGCTTCCATCATTAGCAAACTTGTTCAAACCAGACATTGCTGAAGAAATAAGCGAAGCATCCTCAGATGAAATATTCCGGTTTTTGTTCTTTCTCCAGGCTAGGGCATCATGCTTAGGCTTTTTCATTTCTGGATTCCGAACAGAAACATCCCGTAAATAATCACGCTTTCCACGGTTTACTTCTTTAGAATCTTCATTCACTTCAGCATCTTTAGCTCCTTCAGAAGGCCCTTTCTTTCTATCTCTAATTGCATGCAGATGAGCATGAGCAGGTGCAACTCTACTAGCAGCCACTGATTCAACTAACTGTCCCAAGGAACCCCAGCGTTCTTTAACAACCTATGCCACAAGTACACCGTAATATCAAATACAGGTAAAGATAGTCATTCATCTTCAAATACACATCTAAATTAATATACCTCATTCAGTTTCTGGCCTTCACGAGCAGCTTGCTCTTTTGCGCGTTTCCAAGCTTTCAGCCGCCAACTAGCACCACCATCACCAACAACTGAAGTAGGAAACAATTTATCAGTATGAACATCCCCACCATCATCTGGGTAACCACTGCCGTTTTCCTTCAAAAATGGATTCAATTCCCTGGGATTTGTTCCAGTGACCTTTAAAAAAACATTTAATCAAGAAATTGTTTCACAAAAATACGGCACTCATATGTTATGCAAATGGATGATACTTTTAGTCAAGAAACTAAAATCAGAATCAGTTAAGATAAATAACCACATCAAACAAAATCTTCAGCCTATAAAAGTGAGCATTGTTGTAAAGTGTAATTCAGAACAACCACAAAAGAAGACTATATCAATCATCACAAGACCACCACACTTTGAAGAAAACATCGGTGCAGCATTAGCTTTCTAACCTCTCACATGATAATAAAATCCTAAACATTGAATTGCTAACTAAGAACATAGATCGAAATTCAGGTACAAGGATTAATTGAATATTTCAGGTTACAGAGCTCCAGCATCAGATAATATGTTTAATCATGTACTTGCACCTGAAAGCATACTTGATTGGAAAATCTAAATGTCCAAAATTCTTATATTGACTATAACTACTAAGAGATTGTAAAGGCTATAACAAATGTAACAGAGGTTACATTAAATGTTTAAAGATTACCGAAGAAATGATGGAATTTTGGTATAATGAAACAATCCACAAAATTCACTTGAAATTCCGAATGATAATCAATATTCATGACAATATCTGCAATCAATCAATCTCCTGCCACAATGGTGGCAAAAAAATTGACATGGGTTTAGCAGACCCAGCACCATCACCTTCTCGAGATATTAAAACAATGTAAGCAATACAACATATGTGACAATTTAACATTACATTAAACCTAGTAACTCATTATGTTCAACCTAGGAAGCATGACACTTCTAACAAGGTGCCGTGTCCTTGTCAAACACGTACATACCCGACATTTCATCAGATACTCCCCCAAGATATATCGAAAACTTGATTGTCCACTTTAAACCAGCTTATTACACTATCCAAAACATCTAGAAAAATACTTCGACCTTTATATTTAATAAAAATTATCAGTGGTTGCTCATTTACTACAATGTTGCTTGAAAGATGCGATATCATCAGGTAAAAATATTCTACTAAATAAGGTTCACTTTACTTCTCATTCGAGGCCGTTGGTTCTAGCATATCCATTGCAACATATAACTATGCAATTGATTTTTATTCTATCAATCATTACCATGTCTACATCATATATAGCTCCTGTGATAAGTATACACAATATACGGTTGTGTCCTAACCTTGTCATGTCCTAATAATTTGAAACAATAACATGCTGGCATGTCTGTTCATAGGGTTCAAAACACAAGTATACTAAATATATCTTGTTTGGATATTATATCCTTTTTTCATTGCTATTACTCATATAAAATCAAACAACAACTTCTATCACATTTACTGATGCAACCGGTCTCTTGAAACAACACATATTTCCAAATGGTGACTCGAGAAACATTAAGGGCATGTTACCTACCACCCAAACTCCACAATTTTCAAACTCATTTTTAACATAAAATAAACAATAAATTTAAAATAAATTTTTCTATCAACAAAATTTTTCAAAATTAAATTTTAAACCTTACTGTTAATACAAAATTAATATATAAACTTAGTTTTTATTAAATATTTTCAATTTTTAATTTTATTTTTTAAATTCACTTTCACAAAAAGTGAGTTTACCTCAAGGTAAACACACTCTAAAATCTAGAAAGAAGTCACAAAGTAACAACAAACTCCTTTTGTGGATCTAGAAGGATATTTACAAGGAACTTATCAGATAGAAGTTAAGATCACCTAAAAGTTAATTGATAGAAATTAAAAAAAGAAGTTAGAAAACCAAAAGCTGAAGTTTGTAATACACAAGACAAGTATGTACAACTGCTAACTAGATAATTCTTACCTCTTCGATCACTATGTTCTCCTTCGGCTCACTCTCAACCTTCTTGCTATCGCTTTCTCTTTTCTTACCAGAGCTAAGCATCCACTCTAATCCCATCTCTTTCCTTGACAACTCATTGTCATTTTGGTTAACAGCTTCCTCAAGTCCTTCTAGAACATAATTCAAATCTCAGGTTCCAAAACCAAAAATTCAGTAATCAACCACTTAGTTATTAGGGAAAAGGAAAACTCAAGCAAGAAGGCATATTAACTGTAACTTCTAGCCTAGGTAATACACAATCCCAGCATTAGCACAAAAAACAACCTCAATTTTTGGGTTTCTATCAGGTTAGGTCAAAGAAATGAATCCAGAAAATTCCAGCCCTAATTCCAGCATCTGAAACAACTCAACACAAATAACATTGTCCTACAAATATATATCCACAACTTCAGCTCTAAAAGTTAGCTATCGAAGAGGGAAAAAATGGCATACAAAATGCCCTTGTTCCAACTTCTAAAAAAGACGCATTAGAATTTTCTTTCTAGATTCAATTAAAACACATAATTTACCTTACTAAAAATTTAAATAGTATCTGCATAAATGTTCCCAGAAAAAAACTCAGAAATCTAAAAAAAAATTTTATTCAAAAGAAATCAAGCTAACCAGAACCATCGTCAGCAGCCACACTCTTGCCCTTATCCGTCCTCTTTCCCTTCTGACCCTTGGATTCATCATTGTCTTCCAATGAATCCGAACTATAAGAAAACTGTCTCCCCCTTCTCTTCCCCTTCTTAATATCTTCTTCATCAGACGAATAATCAAAAGAACTTTCATCATCTGAACTGTAATGCTTAGATTTCTTCCTCCATTTCCTTCTCTTTTCTGTACCATCAGAGTCTTTTTCTTCTTTGCCAGAGCTATTGTAGTGAGACTTGTGTTTCTTCTTATTCTTATTGGAAGAAGACTTCCTAGACCACCTATCTTTCTTGTTATTATTATTATCATCTTTCTTCAACTTCTTCTCTTCTTCTCCCTCGTCATCTTCTTCGTCACCCGATCTCACATTCTTCTGAAAACAATCAAATAAAATCAAAGCTAATTCGCTAATTAATTGAGATAAAATGATAAATTAAACATTGAAGTAACAACAAAGGAAGAGAAATTTACCGAGAGGAGTTGGTCCCTAGGAACGAATTTGATTCCGGCGAGCATCGTTCGATTCCTGATAGTTGATTGAAAACCACCCAATTTATGAGATGATTTTGCTCAGGTCTTGGGAGGGAGGGAGTCTGCAGAGAACAGCTCCGATCTACAACAGCGGGTCTATAAATTTAGCAGCTCTATTGAGAGTGTAGGGAAGAAAAGGAGAAGGGACAGCGTTGGCTGCCGGTAAATGACCGAGCGGGGGTACTCAGAGCTCTGTGTGCACGAGCAGAGCAAAGAAGAAAGAAGAACTTAAAATATAAAAAAGAAGAAGAGAAATAATAACAATTTTAATTAAGTAAATAAAATGGGAAATATAAATAAAAGTAAAGTTATGCCGGAGGCTCCAAATTTCAATTTCTACGGCTATCATCAACTTGAATATCCAAGATGCTCATCAAGTCCTATAATATACACGAAAAAAGTTTACCATCCAATCCCGATAACATGAACTAATTCACAATCTTAACACGCATCTAAAACCCATTTAACTCAACTAGCTCTAAAGCACAATCCAACCAAGATCCATTATTAACTATTAAATCCATTCATTAAATAACTTATAAACCATAATACTCGACTAATACTAAAACTAGCGGGTACGAAGGATTACCAAATCAAAACAAGTCGAACTCCTGAACAGTTCTCGCGTCTCAATGGCGAAATTACCGATTTTCGACCCAAACAACACCTATGACGAAACGGGTTGCCCAAAGGATCAAAGACACGATTAACCAACAGAAGAGAGTATTACAACTTACCTTGGCCGCAGGTCTCGCCGGATTCCGGCGAAAATTAGGGTTCCGGCCAAAGGTGGATTTCAGGCGGCAAAAAGGCAGTAATAATAACGAAATCCAATAAGAGGGACGGTGAAGCCAAAGGAGAACGCCGGCGGATGAAATTGGCGAAACAACATCCGACGGGAAACCCTTTTTCAATCACATGCCTAGGCTAGAAATCATTGAAATTGAGGGAGGGAAAAGCTAAAATATGTCAAGGAGAAGGATTTATAAGATGCTGCATCGTAGAATCGCCGACGAAACGCCCGGTGAAGCTCTAGTGTTATGCCGGCGCGAACGGAGAGGTCGTTCGAGAGCTAGATGCGAGGAAACGTTGACGGAGAAGAAAGATGCCGGAGGTATGGAAAGAGATGAACGCCGGAGGGAAGACCATAAGCCGCGAGAAGAGCAGCACCAAGAGGCGCTCGGGTGAGAGCTTGGGGACCGAGCAGGGAGAAAGATAGGAAAAGAAAAATTAAATGAAGTCAAGTAACGCTGTGTTTGGTTCAGGTATTTATAAAGGGAAGTGAGGGGAACGAAAAATGATTCCCCTCTAAAGAGTATGAATATAATTCTTTGGGCTTATACTTGTTAGTAATGAGCTTAAACATAGGCTTAGTCCAACAGCTGTTCAGATGTTACAATATAATCTCCTGAACAAAAAATTTTTAAATAAAAAAATAACTTAAAATTTAAAATTCAAACGACTCAAACGATATCTCACCCCTACATCCACACTTCTATTAATACGAGGCAATATTGATTCTAAATCTGATATTTGCAAAACATCCGAACAAGATCTTACTATCAAATAGGATCTCACTCAAGTAGCAAACTTACAATCCACCTTTTCTTGGTGTTTGCAACATCTTCCACATATGATCAAGAGTAGTGCAAAACTCTCATGACAAATTACATCACACAAGAATAAATTGATCCTAATATACACAAACAAAAAGAGGAGTTCAACAACGATAAGATTACTTTTCAGAATCTAAATCACCTTCCATCGTTTGTGCCATGGGCAAACAAAGAACACCCTCAACCATAAATATAATTCGAGATTTAGTATCAAGTTAAGATTTATCTTGGCATCAAGCCTACCGTTCCTTTCTTTTTGCAAGATTAAACGAGATATGGTGACTTCATTATTGCCTACGTAACACCCTAGCCTCAAAATTGAATGAATTCTAATCAATTGAAAGAACGTCAACAAAGAGCCGTCGTTGCTAATACCCTAAGATCATGATACACCATAACTCTTTTCTTACCGTAAATTTTAATACAAAAGTTTTCTTCCTCGCACTTTAATAATAATTTTTTTAATATTTGATTGATTCATTTCACATTAACTTTGTCTATTTTGAGCGGTCATGGCACTTTGTCGAGTGGATTGGTTGTATTTGATTTGGTGAAGCATGTATCTTTTGCGAGTGGATTGATATATTCGTCTGTATTGCTTCAGTAGATGCTTTACAAAGGATAGCATTTGTTATAAAATTCCCCCTTTTGGTCTTGTCTTGAGATATTTTACGAGCAAAATTTGGAATTATAAAGTTTCTCAAAATATGAATGTTAGCTTCCTACAATATGAAACTAAATTACAAAAATTTAAATACGTGTTATTGTGCATGGTTCTTGCAAATTTTATTTATTTATAGCTAAAAGGAGCCTAAGTTTACCTCGATTGGAATAATGTCGCTCCTTTTCCTAATAAGAGTTTGAACAGCTGTTATAAGACGTGTACTTTGCAAATGTTCGGTATTAAAATTTGACATAACGAAAAGAGTGAATAGGAATATTGCTAATAGTATGTGCCAAAGAACTGTTATAAGACATATACAAGGTCACCTTGTTTCAGTCTTTAAGGGTTTTATTTAACTTTCTGGATTTTATCACCTTGTCGCATTAAAAGTTTACAACACTAGTGCATTTCATCTACTTTTTCTTCTATTTTTTGAGGAGGGTTTATGTTTGTAATTACTGTTTCTGTCTTTCTCTGCAACTGTTTGCGCTTATACAGATTAAAAATTGCAGGATACAAAGACTTTGATCCCCACAGAGTTGGGAGGAGTACTGTGGAGTTGCAAGGGTGATTAATTGATTGCAAAGCTCATACATATAGACAAGACTTGAAGGCTAAAGAAATCGAGAGGTATAGACTTTGCATGCTTCCTACTTTACCAGTAGTCCTGTTGCACTATGACGATTGCATATAGTATAGTCGCCTGGGCTTTGTTTCTTACTCAACTCATCATATGCTTTACCCTCTGATGATGATGCTGAGAAGATAATCTTGATGGATATTATCTCCGAAATACATTCTTGGAAAAGTTGTCTACTATGCAAAATGAGATACTATCATCTATAACTCTTTAAATCACTTTTTTCCAGATAGTTGTTTTTGCGGGAGGCTGAAACCTATGACTAGTGCTTTATGATGTAGAAACTTGTCCAAAAGAAGCACTTAAGCCATATGATGTTTTTAACCAAGTGAAAGCTATTATAGGGCTTGAGTATCATCCTGAATAAAAATTTGAGAGCTACTTAGTGATATAGTGAAGAACATCCAGATGAACATGTTCTCAAAGAAAAAAACCTTCATCTTAGTTTTAATTTCAGCGAGGTCATTATCAAAAAAGTTTATATCCTTGTTCTTGTTCTTAGTCATTATTATCTGTTAATCGCAGTCCAGATGTTGTATTCCATAATACAAGCAGTAGGGCTAATATATCTAATGGACGCTGATAAAGATAATGCATCTCTTAGGCAGGAAGTGAGGTTGCTAGGGTTTGCATCTTTTACATATGGAAGTCAAAAATGCCTTGGTGAAAATGAACTTTCCATGCCCAAGCACTGCAAGTTCAATAAGACATGGAAAAGTTCAACTTGAGCATGGGAATGTCTAACTTGCTGTCATATAAAGACATTTAGAAAGTTGTGGTGCAAAGCACTTCCCTTTCCTCTATGTACTGCTATTAGAAATATGGCTGCTTTGATTTCCTTCATCGTCCATTGCCTTTGTTGAGATGATTTGGTCTATACTTAAGGTACTAGGTGAAAGAACTAATGGGTTATCGATGTTGTACGTTGTTTCCTCAACATCTCTTGAAGGTTTCATTTCTGTTTGATCTTCAAACTGTGTTAGAGCATGATTGAATGCAATGACTCTATGAGCCTATGACTCTTTGATCTTCAAATTTCTGTTTGATCTTCGATTGGTAACATTTAGCTCTAGGCTTTGAGAGAATCTAGTTTCGAGCCTATGACTCTTTAAGAGAGTCTTTATCAGAGAGCTGAGCACATCTTATATAGATTGTTCTAGCTTTTATTTTAAGATTTCCAATGATCATTGAATCCCTAAAATCAAAGTGTTGGTTCATCTTTCTTGATTAATTAGTGACTCATGCTTGGATTTTTTCTTCAGTCTGAATTAGGCATGAATTTTCAAACTTGATTGTCAGGTACACAGGTTTTCAGCGGTACTCTGTGATGAGTCAAACTAAATACTTTCAAATTTGTTCCTTTAATCTTTAAAGTGCAACTCATTGCTTTACATGACTGGCTATACATTCTTGAAAGAGATGAACTGCATTTGTTGGTTTCCTTAGTTCTGTTTCCACAAGTTATGTTAAGATTTGTGCTTTATAGTTGTCAAAAAATAGAAAAACATTGAGTAGCTTTACATGTGTAGATCTAGATCACCTTCCAAATAGATTGACCTTTTGTAGCAGCATATTGTTTTGCCAACTTTGCTTTAAATTCCGCTTAATTATTACTTTTCAATTTAACTCTATAAATGCTTGCAAGACATTACATCATTTCCAATCTAAAAGAACTCTGTTTGAGACTGGAAATTCTCGTTACCAGATTCTCCAACTGCATTGCTTATTTGACGTTTGCTTTCCAAATTAAGTAATTTTGAGAAGTTTTAGAGGTCCATAGTGTTATGTAGAGTAAATATTAGGATTCTCACTGTGTATTTTAAAAGGCTTGTTAACATAATTGCTCCTTTGGATTTGTAAAGGGTGTTCTGATTGAGTTGTGTTTTGTCAGTAGTGGAGGTTGCTTTAGAAGCTGATTGTATGTGCTGCATAGAGCGTAAGGTGTATCATCTCAGCAGGATAGTAAATTTTGGCCTGGAATTCTCCTCCAACTTTTGTTAATGCATGTCTCAGACTCCATGGCTGACCAAGAGGTGAATAGTTTGCCTGGATGCATATATTTTTATGTTATTCGATTGGTGCTTTGTACTTACGACCAGAGCATTATTGTGCCATAAGTTTAAACTTGCAATCACATCTTTGCTGCAATTAAGTTTCAGATGTTTGTCGAGGCTGTTAATATAGTTATATCACTTTTCCTAAAATAAGAATGGACAGCAACGTTTGTGTATGTTTTGCCAGAATAAATCATTGATACTATACAGACCATAAGTGGGACTAAAAGATTCCTTCACATAATTGTGCAGCGGTAGAGGCATTATAAGGCCCGGTTGTGCTGGATAGTAGCTCAGATAAATTTGCAGAGTACGCTGACTAGCATGGCGGCGGGATTGCACTGACAGTATCCTTGTTAATGGTGTAAAAAACTTGGTGGTGGATGGAAGTTAGGGTGGTAGTGATAGTTGGTGTTGTGCATCACAGGACAATTGAATTGGTTCTGGTTCTGTTGGCCATCATTGTTAGCATGACCACCTATCGATTTCTCTTTTACCTCTACTGCTGCCGCATTACCGTTGCTTGCTGCTGCTTGCTCTTTGACCTCTGTAGGTGCTCTTACTTTAACTATTGTAGTTGCTGGTGCACTCTCTTGAACTTCTATTGGTGCTCCCTGTGATCTCTGCCGGTGTTCTATCTCTAACTGAGGTGTGGGTTGTTGGTGATCTCTCTCTCATCTCTGTTGGTGTTCTATTTTTAACCATAGTCGGTGCAACTATTATATTTTGTACCTTCATTGGCATTCTATCTCCAACCATTGACGATGGTGTTCCTTCTTGAACATCCTTTGGTGCTCTATCTCTAACAACAGCCGGCAGGTGCTGGTCTCTCTCTCATATCCAAGGGTGGTCTATCTCTAACCATGTTTGTTGCTGGCATTTTCTCTGAGGCTTCCGTTTCTGGTCTAACTCTAGCCATGGTTGATGCAGGCATGCAATTCTTCTTGGGTCTCTGTCACCATTCTATCTCTAACACTGGTTGATGCAGGTGGCGTGGCGTTCTCTAACCATGGTCTGACGGCGTTCTCTAACCATGGTCCGACGTTCTCTCTTGGACCCTCCGTTGGGGGTCTATCTCTAACCATGCTTGATGCTGCTGGAAGCCTCTCTTGAACCTTCTTTGCTTCCCCTTGGAATGGTTGCTGGTATAGGTTTTTGGCCTCTGTTAGCTACTGTTGCAAGTGTGTTTTCTGTTGTTTTCTTGCAGCAGCAGCCGCTGCTGCTGCTTCTGATTCGTTTTCGGAATCATAGTCATCTTCTTCTTCATCTTAGTCCTCTGAAGGAGTGTAACACCGAATCTAACTTTCACCCAGCCCTTGTTCTCTTTTAGTTTTGCAAGTTCCACCTTCTTAACAACTCTCGGATGTTTTTGAGCTTCCAAAGGATGGTTCCTGATCAAGGGTCGTAGTCACACTCACCAATCCCTCATCTACATCATCTTTTACATCTTTCACACCTAAATTACAGAGCATATAAGCATGTTGCATAACATGGAATTTGTAAGTAGGGCTTCTGATCCATCATACAGAAAAAAGTATAATTCAGGATTCCTAAAAGTATGCAGGAATATGAAGAAACATAAACATCAGTACCAGTTATTATTTTAGCAAAATACATACATTTTTTTCGTTAAATGGGCATAGCAAATTGCATATGTTCCATGACACTACTAGTCACTGTTGGGTCAGGTATCAAGTTTTTAGGTTAAAAAATTCAATCCACCACTTCCATATTCATGCTCTCTGGGGAGAAGATAACTGAAGTTGTGGCTATGCCTATCCAAATTCTATTTAGAATGTGACAAGAAATTTGAAAAATGATTATTTGCTAGAGAAATTTAAACTTAAGAAAATAAATGATGTAACAAGAATTTTAGCATATTTTTTACACATTAAGCAAAAAGAGAAGTGAAGGGTGAAAAAAAAAAGTAACAACAGCACCTTTCATGCTTTTGAGTCGTTTTTTCACTTTCTTAAAGCATGCAGTACATTCACAATTTTCGAGTAATGCCAACTTGAACTCCATAACACACAGTCAGGCTCTGCATGTAACAAAGTCAAAACAAATATCAATACATTAATTCCAAAAATTTAGAAAAACCGATCATATAAACAAATATGTAGGTGAATATAATTTGATGAATTCGCAAATAAATGATATATATGTATCTTGTCAGCTTTTGTGTTGGAACAGAAGAATCCCATCATTACATGTATCTTCTTTGAAGCAAAATGCAGAAGTGCTAGGAATCAAAGTAGCAGAAAAATAAGAACTGGATCATGATAAACAGAAGAAAGTACTGATTACATTCTTACCTATATATGAAAAGTTAGTACAAGAATCAGCCATAAGTTAGGTATTACATTAAATTTCCCCAAAAACCATATATCTTTCCCAATTAATTTCTGCTTGAATTCCTCATTAAAAATTGTTCCTGCTTATGCTAACTGCCATTTTTTCCTTCTTCCTTGAGGAGCTCAATTCTGATACTTGCATTCAAAAAAAAAAAAAAAAATCATGACGACCAATTTATGACACATATTTTGCACAAGGTATATCTGGTCATTTTAAAGAAAGCATGGAAGACAACATAAACCATTCCATTGTTTATTTGAATTTAATCAGTAGGAATGACATACATAGGTCCTAGTGGTTCCTCTTATCTAAACCCTGTGACATGCAATAGCAGTAATATGCAATCTTGCAATCTTCATTATAACTCACAATACAGCAATGCATCCACCTCAGAGAGGTTCACCTGCAACAGAAAATTAATGAAAGAATAAAAAAGAGCAAAACTTTGGCAAAGATACCACCTTAATGCTTTTGAAAAAATACTTGTTGTAAGGCAAACACCAGTTTACAAATACCAAAAATACTGAATAACACTTATATTTGAGCTTCTTACTTGAGCTATTGCATGACCCACATGATCTAGATGTAGTATCATATTGCTCAAAGAATGTGGCATGGTGGTCTTGTCTTCCAAATAGTAGGTACCCATATCATTGTTAGGGTTCTCGAAGGTCATGGAGACAACAAAGTAAACTGAATCTGCACTGGAACCATCCAATAATAACGACAATGGAAAGGCAGCGGAGGCATTTTTGCCAAGGCAGAGAATGCAATCCCCTAAGCTTTCTTCCATGACCAGTCATGCACTTGACCATCACCATCACTCCTTTTGTGTAACTTAAATACATCAAAATGTATGGTTCGATAACCACATGAACTTCTCTCCGAATATTGTTAAGCAAAAAAAGATCTAGTTTGTCAACTTCATCATAATCCACATCCGTTTTCCTAGGAACTTGGATAACCTCTCAGGTTAACGCAAGAATGGCGAATAGTTATTGGCTTTGAAGAATGTTGGCCTTTTTATACTTGGTGCTATGAGGACAACCGTAGGGGTCTCCGTTGAAAAGGCTACCACCAAAACTGAGCAGTCATACCAAACAACAAATGATTACCATCATGATATATGAAGCCTTGGTAGTTCACATGGCTTTCCAAGGTTGTAGGGGAGGGTAATAAAGGATAACCATAGAGTACAATGATGATAGAGTTGGGTGTCTGTGATAAGGTCAGGAGACGGCAAGCAAACCCATCCAGATAAGTCCGATTCTAGTCTCATATTGCTCAAAGAATGTGGCTTGACGGTCTTGTCATTCTCCTTATTAATGTAACCCTTACTCATTTCTCTATATACTCGAAGGTTTCTCCGTCATCGGTAACTCGTGTCAGGAGCAGTCCGCCTTGCGCCGGCCCAGGTGTGATACAGACTAAATGTTTCGCTCAATACCCATCTTTAATATATGTGTCTTCTTCCGAAATTCATCATCTAGACCTCTGAGTTCCGGCAAGTATGGAAGTATGACTTGCTCTCCACTTTTAGGATTATAAACGCGAACCCAGAGCGTGGTCATACGAAAGCAATCCAGTCAGAAGAGGAACCGAAGCAGTGCCAGTTTGAGATTGCGGGGGGAGCTGAAGACGGTGACCGAGATTTAAGCCCGGGGATTGGGACTCCATGACTGTTCTTGTCCGGCACCATTACGTAAGGGAACGAGAGAGAATTTGGAGCCAACTCAGAGGTGGCGATCCTCCACGGCCGTCAAACGGCACGAAAAGTGGAGGTAATCTGCGTAGACTACGTAGAATTGCTTTGCTATCATGACTCATGAGCAGCAGATCAGTTGGGAGACTAGACCAAATTTCCATGATATCAATTGGTAGTGATCTCTCTCTCTCTCTTCTCTCTTTTCAAGTTTATTTTATGTTTTCGGCTTCGGTAAATGTTAAACACACACCCCTGCTTTTCCAAAAAATAACAAAGAACCCCTCTAGTTTCTTAACAATTATCCAATCGTCGTCCGTGCTGTTTGTTGATTCTGATTGTTTGATTGGTTTTACTTCTTCTGCTTCGTTTTCAACTTGATCTGCAGCAGAAGCAGCAGTAGGGAGAAGAAGAAAAATCGAAGAATGTCTGTGCTCGATGATGCATTGCAGCAGCGTTTCGTCTCCGCCCTGCAGGCTCTGGCAGCAGCCAGGCACGTCAGGGACGACGATATCCCTTGTCAAATCGAGGAGGTAATTGCAACTTCAATGAATCCCTTGATCGAATTATCTTATCAATCTCTTTTTAAATTTTAGATTGTTGATTTTTGGCAGACCTGTGGAAGAACAGTTTCAGAGATTCTGTTGTAAGAATAATAATAGATGGTTTCCAACTATAGTTTGCGAAGTTAATGTGCTCTTATTTGCAATTTCAATCCTATGTCTTGATTAAAGTTAATGTGCTGTTATTTGCAATTCCGACTATAGCTAGCGAAGTTAATGTGCTCTTATATTTGTTCTTTCTGAGACTAAGTTCACTATTTTTCATCTCGTAGACAGAATGTGGGAAAACTTTACAGGTTTTCTTATCAAAAGAAAAAGGAAGATAACTTAAAAGAACAACTCGCCTTGAGTGTGCTTTCTATTTGAGATGGTTTTTAACTAACACCGTATCTGTTGAGATTGCATTCATTGTTGATGCATTAGTTAAGCATTTCAATAAACAAATTTGAAGAGCTGTGCTATAATGTGATGTTTGGCGATCTATCTATCACATTCTTTTTATCTCTGATCTCAATCTTAGAAGGAACCTTTTCTTTGCAGCACGATCTCAAATTGTTTTTCTGTTCATAGATACTGCCTTAAATTAGTATGGTCCAACTTGAGTATGTTTGGAGAGTGGGTTTTTAACCTAGTGTTATTTGGTTATCCGTTGATATTCCACTTAATCTGATACGTTAGGGAAGCAACCAACGGGTTGGATGTGAACATTCTCCTTGGATATGGGACCTTATGTCTTATGTGCTTAGAGCATTATAAGTCTGAAGCTCATTATCTTGACAAATGGGCACTTAATCTTTTATCTTTGTTTCTTGCATTGTTTTGTTTAGGGCCTTTATGTGGGGTCGGTAGGTGCTGCCTTAAACAAAGAAGCATTGAGGAGATTGAACATAACACATATATTGGTTGCAGCCAAATCACTTAATCCTGCATATCCTACTGATTTCAAATACAAGAAAATTGAAGGTAAGAGTAGCTGACTATTTTGCAATCTCTTGTTGTCATATCTGCGCCCATTTTATTAAGGTTTGTTTGATCGATGTTAAACTTCTCAAAAATCAATATCCAGCTGCTTTCGTGTGTAATAATTTGGAAGAGCTAAAACAATTGGAGAGAACAGGAAATGGAGTTGTTATATATTAGTGTTGAGTAGAACATGCTAGAATGTTAATTTTTTATTCTTTGAAAATTGCTGACATAAATCAAATTGATCAATTAATAAACAAGAAAACAGGGTGCGTGTCTCATGTGTAAACTCCCAATGCTCGAATTGATTGTTCAGCTTCAGACTTTAGCAATTGATTGGACTCCCTTAGGTTAAGTGTTTGCATCGCTAGGGGAATACAACAAATATTGGTCGAGATCTGGTTATGAGATATGTTGTAGAACTGTGACCATGACATGTAAAACTAACACTTGTGGTGGTTCTATGACCGAATCAATTTTCAAATACGGAAGAAAAAGTAAAATTGTTATGCCACTTAGCTTCAAAAATTTTGGAATCGTACGTATCGTAATAATCCCATGTCGACACGGGCGTTGTTCTCAAATGGAAATTGGATGTTATTTATATTATATATGTTGGTCACTGCTTAGCATTGTTTAAAGCACTTTGAGCTTATTTGAATGCATGATACTGATATCTCTTAAAGATCAACAGATAGCTTTCTTCTTCTTGTTGTGAACACTACAGAATATGTGAGTGCTTAGTTCTTCTAGGGCTCTTTTGAGAATGTTTATTAGTATGGCAAATGCATTCATGGGAGGTGCTTGATCTAAGGTTCTTCAGTGCATGATTTATATTTTTATTGTGGTTCTGTGCATGTTCTTGTTGATTGTTGAAGTGAAATTCTTCCTTTTCGAATTATTCAAGTTGGTTATATAGTAATTGGAATTCGTAAGTGTTTTTGAATGTCTAGCACATATAATTCTAATTTGTCTAAATATTTGGTTTGGAACTCATGGCTGCATAATTTTTTTCTTCAAAAGCTATTAGTTTGAGATTTTGTCCATGTTCACTGAATTTGTCATAAAGGTTTAATATTCACTTTAATCTTCACACATATTTTCTGTTGTTTATCTAGTACTTGACAGCCCAGATGCAGATCTGGCAAAGCATTTTAATGAGTGTTTTGAGTTCATCGAAGAAGGTCAAAGGACAGGTGGTAATGTATTGGTCCATTGCTTTGCAGGGAGATCAAGAAGGTACTGTTTCCTCTATAATTGAAGATTGAAACTTTGAAAGGCATCTCATTGTTCAAATGAAATTCTTTGAACGGGTTGTGCTTACATGGTTTTAGGTTTTTCTGTGTTTAAGTATGAAATTTCACTACCGCCAATGTTTTGCAACAATAACATGAAGAAGGATCTTATCTATTAAGATGAGATCCATGGAATCTGGATTGCTGCACTCCATTGTTCCCAACTAAGAAACCTTTACGAAGACGATTGTTAAAGAGTTTCTGTCCAAGTCCTTTTGACATTGCTGTATCTCTTTTCATAGATTTGACTCCATCATCTTACTATTTATATCCCTTCTCTTTCTCCATAGATAGTCCAAGAAGTCAGTGCTTCTTTTCTTTTCTTCATTAATTCTGTGACTTCAGCTCCTTAATACTTGATGCATTACCAGCCTTTTGAATTTTGTTTTAGTTTATTAGACTTATACATTAACTTTCTTGTCGAGTATATTTAATATTGCTAAGGTTGTCAAACTTGCTTTCCGAACTAGGATCGCCAGCTTTTATTTTAGGATCATAAGGTTTTATTAACCATGAATACTAACTTAGCACCACTGCGTATATATTTACAAAAGTCAAGAGAAAAAAACCATACAAAAGTAACTAGAAGGGGTCTATTTCTATCTGAAGCATTTATATGATTGTGCTTAGGCCAATCATATAGTGTGTGCCTAGAAAAACATATATGTTAAAATGACCAAGGAGAGTTACTTTCTTGCAGCATACAGACTTTTTGATAAGAGAGTTGTTTACATTCTTAAAATCTTCAAAACTATGAACACGTAAATATGGGAAGAAGAAGTAAGTTGGACTAATGCCCTTTTAAGTACTTGGAAGTCACTCGGAAGTATTTTTTCTTGCCAAATTGGACTTCCACATGTGAGTTTTGTGTTTTGTTGTTGAGAAGTGGAAACATAAGTGAGTTACACAAAAGCTACTCTTCATGAGGTATAAAAGACCCTACGTTCTACTCTGACCAGGAAAAGTGGGTTTCTCATGTTTTTGGAATTAGGATGACTTCCTACTTTCAGGATCAATTTTTTGTTTTATATTAGTTGTATATATGCTCTTACTTTATATTTACACTACACATTTATGTTATATGTAGCTGTGTCTTGTTTTCTATTTGATTATTTGTTGTTTTTTGGTCCAACCTATACGTTTATAGTAAAAGTGGAAGTTTGTGGTTATTTTTTTAAAACAAATGTATATTTGCGTGAAGTTTTTATAAGAGCCTGATTTGTTTTTGCTTTACTGCTTTTCTATAAATCTGTGCAGTTTTCTTCTACAATTCATGTATTTTGTTTCATGTTTCTTCCCTTTGATTTGCTATAAATTTTTCGGCTGTTTTAAGTTTTGCTGCGAAAGAAGCTATAAATTTTTGTTGAATGGCAATTTGTTAGAATTTGTTACAAGAGTAATGCATACAGTTTTCTTCTGCAGATGAAAATTCATTAGAGTGTATGTGTAGTGATCTCTTTTTGTTTTCATGAAGACTATATTTTTATTCCTTTGTTTGTTATTTTCTATAATTTATTTGTTAAAAGTGTCTAGCTGTGAATTTGAAATGCTTATTACTTATTAGTACTTACAAAGATAATTGCTCCTAATGCATGAGTTTCATTCATGTCTTACAATTGTTTCATTAAACAGATGTGTTACAGTTCCTAGTGAACTATTTGAAAAGTCATGATTCTTTAAGAAAGCATCGGGAAAAATTGTAACATATATGGATAATAACAAGCAAATAGTGCTTCCTAAGAAATGATAGCACTTATAAAGTACTTATGAAGACATTCCTTCCTAATGAATAAGTTTTGCATTCATATTCTACAATTCTTCTTCCATAGAAATGATGTGTTACAATTCAAGCCCATAGCTAGACAAATTTAACAATTAATTACAGAAAACAACAAACAAATGAATAAAGATATGCAACCTTCGTGCTGCAAACAACTGAAGTATCTCTTCATTTGCATTTTATGAATTTACATTGATTTATCCACTCCCACCACTCTTCTAACAAACTACATTCGATAAAGAACCATTACCATTCAAGAAATACATAGTAACATGCATTCTTTGTTGTTCTATGGTGAAATATCTGTTACATATTAATGCGTCCTTTTTAATTAGGAATCACTAATTATAAGCACTACTAAGCATCTCAAACTCACAGCTAGACATTATTAACAATTAACTATAAGAACAACAAAAGTCTCTTGCAAATATGTTAATATATTTAGTATCATGTTCATGCTAGCAAACAATAAGCACGAATATATGTTACTACCATGCTGTCATTTAAGTTAGAACTTGACTAACCCCATTAACAACACCTTGCTTTTGTTGGGGCAAAACTAATGCAAGCAAAAATTTATAGCAAATTAAATGCAGAAAATACATGAATTTTGATTAAATTATAAAAGTTTCTACCGAATTAGCAAAAAGAGTAGCAAATTCAGCAAATTAAGCTTTTAAAAGGATAAAAAAATCACATAACTTTAACAAAACTAAACACCACCGAAACTCTGCCATGGAAGTCCAATTTGAAAAAGTCAATCCTGAGAGTGCCTTCCAAGAAACTAAAGATGCTCTTCAAAAAAAGAACAAAAAGCCAGTTGTACAGATTGGAAATTTCAATAACAGTAAGCTCATTTATGTTTTGTGGGAAAATAAATGTTGATATCCAAACGATAGACTCAACTATTAAATTATCTAAGAAACGATTTTACACCCTGAATTTATAGCATTCTTGATTTTTATCTAAGGTAACACATTCTAGTGTGACATTGTAAATTTATACGGTTTTATAATTAACTCCCGATTTTGACAACTATGAGTATCCCTACAAGATGGTAAACTGATACTCCTAAGAATATTGTCTCCAGTTTTGGCTAATTTTTTTGATCCTTTGGAACTTTTGCTGGATAGGTTGGATCCTTGCAGTACTTTCTTTAGACGAGGGCCTACAGTTTCAATAAGAGTAAATGTATATGTGTGCATGTGAAACTATGTCTATTAAGTGCATAACAATCATTTAATAATTGAACTAAGCAAGTCTTGTGATAGTTTGTTTTATAGAATTACCTTTATTTTCATTTTAGTGATTTCATAATGCAAAACCTTTTTATTAATAACGAGGTAGTGGATGGTATGCATTGCGAGCCCAAGGCTTTCGCCATGGTTGTCGACAAAACAATATATACAAATAAGTTAATTGGCAGGATAGCAATCTCAATATTACAAACTAAAGGATTATAACTGGACTACTAACTTGAGATTTAAATATATCAAATTGCGGGTGATTTTCATTGCGCATAGATTGTAATTGTATGCATTTGTCTTCCAATACAACTAAGAAGAATGCTCCAAAACTTTTTTCTTCATGTACGCAGCCATAGTAGTTCTGGTCTTCTTGAAAGAATTTCCCATTTGCATTTTTACCTTGAAAATTTTATCAGATTTGCTTCTTAGGTAAAATCTGCAATAATCAACAAAAAGTTACCCTGCCAGTTTGAAGTAAAGGCTAAATCGTAGTATCAAATTAGAAGATGCACTTGTGTGATTGTGTCACTTATCTAAACCATATCAAATGTATTTCTCTTCTCATGAAGTATATCCTTCAAGATGATAGCCAATAGACCTAATAATTTATAATATTCCCTAGTCTGTATAATCCTCTAAATCAAATTTGGCCAATTTGGAAAAAAAAGGGCTTCTTACTCTGTGATTTGGTGCTTAAAGTTTCTCAAGCAATACTGCTGTCCAGCACTTATAATTAATTAGAAGTAAATGAAGATCTTTTTTTATTTGTATGAATTGACATGTTGTCAAGTATATGTTTGTAATTTATATTCGATCAATGCGAACAACATAGAGGGATGAAGGCTTAGCTTTCTTTCTCAAGCTTTCATTGTTGTTCTTATTGCTCCATTCAGTGAGTTCTTATTAAGAAAGGAGAGTTGGGAGGTCCTGTATTTGTTATGCTAAGAAGGCACGGGTTTTGGTTAGGAGCATGACCGAGACTTGTATATTAGGAATATTAAAGTTAAAGTTGAGAAAGGAGGCAAAAAGGAATAGTTAGGACAGAAAAGAAGAAAATCCAAATTATGAATTTATAATGGGCTGGTTCTTTTTTTTTTTTCATTTATCGACAACAACATTATGGAATAGTAGATATGTGTCATGCTTATTCTGTGGTTAGTGTGACAACATTTGAACTTTTGCATGTGTCATCTGGTAATTCTTTAAAACTTTTGCGTAGTGTGACAACATTCAAACTGAATGCCATCTTTGTGTACTCAATGACAAAGATAAGACCTTTGTTTTCTCCTTTTTTTTTTAGTGGAAAAGCATATGCATAAGATACGTATGCTCATTATGAATTCTTTTTAAGACTATAATATTATTTGATCAATATTTATGTTGCAGTATCACAATTGTAGTTGCCTACTTAATGAAGAAGCATCACATTACTTTGGATGAGGCTCTGAAGCTGGTAAAGAGCAAACGACCACAAGCTTCTCCTAACTTCGGTTTTGTAATACAACTGACAAACTTTGAGAAATCCTTGAGAGGTAATCTTTTGTTAGAACATCCATGCTTTTGATAGCATTTTCGTTATTCCTGAAACTGTAGGTTTTATGGCATAACTCTAATTTTCATGAAACTAAATGTGGTGTGTTTTATTTTAAGTTGGTAGTACGGTAGATTTCATAAGATGTTATACTAAGTACATGGTGGAAGGCAGTAACAGCTTTTCAATGGATTTACATAATTAGTATGTTCACCTTTCATATTCGACAACCAATCCTTTTATATGTGCTGCATTTTGTCATGGTTGAGGCATTCCAATTCCAATGTAGAAAATGCTCTCTAATACTTTAGCTGTCTACTTGTGTTTCCTAGGGTGCTTGCTAATACCAAAGTCTATCAGACGTATGACTAATATTTTAGGTTTTAATACATAAGAATTAAGTGCTTTAAGAATTTTTCATTAAAGATATTTTATTTCACTCCACATTCGCAAAAGAAAGATGCTTTCTTACACAAGAGAGAATCCATTACTGCCATTGGCAATCTGCTATTTCTATTGGAATGTGAAAGTTGCGAAGTCAAATAATCAAGATTTTTTTATACATATCAATAGTTTAACTTTTGTTGCAACATGCCATCTTATTTTCATTATGCAATACAGCGCATGTTTAGTATTTTCATGAAGTTTTTCCTCAGTTTAGGGAGACTATACAAAATTATGAGATGCACCATGCTGACTTTTTGCGCACTTACAAGTAATAGCCTTTGGACGAGGTGATTTCTGCTGCCTTTAGAAGTAACTTGTTCCAACAAACTTATAGACTTGAGACTTTGGATGGTTCTAAGAAATACATCAAACAACCATGTGGCATTCATACTGTAGGACTACATTTCTTGATCTTAAGCCTCAATGCGGAAAGTGAGAATGTTGATTGGATGGAAGCTGTCATGTAGTGAACATTAGGAGAGGGAAATCAAAATTTGGAGTAAGAGAGCAAGAGGGCATTCAAAAGGAAGGGTTACAACTCTTAGCTTGTAGTGTTGTTTTCTTATTCCAACTTTTCAGACCAATTAAAGAGTATTCATAAACCTCTAGGATGTTTATAGATACAAGGCATTTACATACAAAATGTTTAGGATATTGTTTTCAGAAGTTTTATCCTTAGGCCACATAATATTGTTTCTAAATTCTTCTACATGACATTTTCTAATACGTTTTAAAATTTTCTTCTATCTTGATCTACGTCTTTGAGCCTTAATGCAGATCCAAATCAAGTTTATTTTACAATAGAGAATGCTTTCACAGATTCTTCTAAAAAGAATCCATGTCATAAAGATTTTGATAGGATTTTACATGTAGCTCAACATCACCCCAATTCTCCTCCTTTACCAGGATTTGGGTGGAAGAATCCACACAGCCAGATTTCATTGCAGCACAGTATTAACATAATAAAAGCCATATGTTGTATACAGTCTAAAGATTTTTAATTTTTTCAATGTGCCAAATTATTTGGTCATGGATTGTAATTTAAAGTAAGTTATTCACTAAGTTCATCTATGAACTTGTAGATACCCTTTTCTTCCCATTATGCAACCTCTATAGCGTACTTCTACTTTATCTTTATGCCATGCAGCAAATGATTACTTAGATTAGCTATTACTCTTTCCTATAGATTAGCCACGTTTGCTGCCAATTTTTCTCATAAATGCTATTTGCCTTACTGCACTAGAAAGCATTTCCTTTTAGTCTGCCAACTCATTACTTTAGGAATCCTGATGATTCACAAAGGGTGCCAGTAAACTCCCTCTTTGTCTTGCAATAAGATTTTTTTATATTGTTGGTATTCTTAAGAAGATGGTTGTTTATTTGGGCAACAAGGAGAAGTTCAAGGCCAGCAGTTCTTTGAAGACTATTAAATAGTATTGCCAAGCATAAAGATTGTGTATAATTTTGTTTAGGTGTTATCTGGTTTTACAAAGCATATTAAGGGAGAAACTTATGGAGCAAAGAAATACAACATGTTAGGTAGCAAAGAAATAAGAGAAGGACAGCTTCTATCTTATTTATGGAGAAGAAAGAGAACTGGAACGGTGTATCAGTTTGAAGGTGAAGAAATCTAACACCCATTTTAGTTAAGCAACTCTGACATGAGTTAAGATTATCTTGTAGTAATCTGTTAAGATGAATTCTCGACTTTTAAAGGTCAGAAATTTGTAGTTGATCTGAAACACCATATCAATCATTTCGTCTGTTTGTGACTTTTAGTGGATCTGCCACATAGTTTTCTTACCTGGATATATGATAGATGCTATTCGGGAAACTGTTGGTAGTTTTATGTGAGAGCAATTTTTTTGGAGTATGTTGGTGAAGTCATGTTTTCTTTTATTGAATACACAGTGGTAATGACAAAACCTCAGCTGCTAGTTCTGAGAAGATCATTCAATGGTAAACTATGAAATTGGTTTTTTACGGTTCACTTCTTCAACAAGAACCCATGGCGACATGAAAAAAATTGTTTTCTGAAAAGTGATAATTCCATAAGCTCAATTAAGGAGCAGAATGCTCGCATGATTCACACTGCTGGCAACTTCTGAAAAATGTCAGTTAGGGCTTCCATAAGCTCAATTAAGGAACAGAATGCTCAATAGAATGCTCGCATGATTCACACTGCTGGCAACTTCTGAAAAATGTCAGTTAGGGCTACCAGACCACATTAAATCATAAACTCTACTTCCAGTACCTGCAGTTTTGTAAAAAGCATATGCCCTTACATGTCCCTGGAGTCGAACAAAAAATTGGATCTTTGGCAGTATTTAGTTATGCCTATATCTCCTCATTACCTATAGGTAGGTTCTCTTGGCCTTCTAATTAAGCTTAAATTTAATTTCAAGTTTTTATTTGCCGAGGTCTTCTGTGTAATTTTCTTTGATCTCCAAGTATCATTCAGAAATGGTACCTGACAATGCATTGGCCGAAATATATATTTCAATTTGGATTTCATATGCATTTCATTCCTGATAAACCAGTTTGTAATTAGAAAGTATCTGTTTTCTGTCCAGGATGATCTGCAAGTATGTGGAAACAGTCTTGCATTACTATTTTTCATTTATTTGAAACCTCATGTGGAAACATAACACAGATCCTTGTCTTTGTACCTTATGCTTCTAACCATGGAGAACCTCTGTATTATTTAAAAGCAAAGTGACATTGTTTGTTAGTATACTCCATACAGGAAACCACAATGGTAACTGATATTTTCAATACCAACTTTGCAGGTGAGCAGCAACTAGGCATTGTTCAAGAGGATATAGCTCTTTGAAGGTCTATCGCGAAAGAAGTGAGAGAGAAAGTAAAAGGAAAAAGGTCTATATAGGGAGCCTCATACAAATGTTGTTTCCATGATATGTAGCTCAAGTGGGTAAGGCATTTGATGCGAGGCCACTTCCTGAAAATCGTATAAACTTGGAGCTTGGCTGCGACAAGATGAGCAACTATTTATCATAAAAGTCATATCTTTTGTTACCGTTAATAATGGAAGTTTCTTAAGTAACACTTGAAAAAAGGAAGTTACCATGAGACATTCTGTGATACAATACTCCGTGCATAAAGATCAATCAAGACCAACTTACTATTTTCCAAGTTTAGCAATTTTAAACTTCGTTGCCTCCATATGCGTCTGAATATAAGCATGTGATACAGATAGATAGTTACTTCAGTTCATATAACTCCGTGTTATTTGTATACGTTACTTCTACATTTGAATTTTAATTTAAATGACATGCCCTTTCTTTTCTTCTGCGGCTTCAAAAGATGCATGAATCATGCATTGGACATTTATTCCTCGCCATTTTTTCTGCTCTTGCAAAAGAATCCCTTTCAGGTTTTATAATATAATTCAAATAAGGTAACTTAACTAACGTAGAAGCAGTTTAAGTTTAATTAAAAAGGAAATTAGCATCTAGCAAGGGGGTAATAGAGACTTTATTAGGTGAAATGTAAACCAATCTTTGTTTGAGCAAGATTTTTTCTTAAACTTAATAATGAAGAATGCGACTGATCCATGTTGGAGCAAATAAATAATATGAGCAATTGTCTAACAGACTAAGGAATGTTTGGGAGTGATTTTTCAGCTTTTCAAAAAAATATATATATTTTAAAAATTTTTGAAAATAAGTTTTATTTATTTTATTTCAAAAAAAATAAAAATAATTAATAAAAAAATTTTATAATGTAGAATTTTTTTATACTATTAATATTTTAAAAAAAATTTTATAAAATATTTTAGAAGCTTTATCGCTAAGAGTGAAATGAAAAATTACGAAAGAAAGTTCTTCCCAAACATGGATAGAAAACCAGTAGAAACATTTAACTTTATGCATTCTCAGCCGTCCGATCAAAAGACCTTGTAGATCGAACGGTATTAGGTATCTACGTGAAAGGCCTCAGTGGATGGGTTGGGGTTTTCTTCTCTCTGTGAGTTAACTCTCGCTTGCGCGTAGTGGTTCTGTTTGTTGCAGGGATTTATGTTCTTTGCTTGGTTTGCGTCTGCGCGCCGGAGGAATCAATTAAGTAATGGCGGTCGGGAAGAACAAGAGGATCTCCGAGGGAAAGAAAGGAGGAAAGAAGAAAACGTACGTTGTGTTTCATTCCAAAAATTTTCATCGTCTTTCTTCGCACTCTTCTTTTGTTGGATTTGTTTTTTTAGAACAGTTTTTAGATTTGGTATGAAGCCTCTTTGCTGGTTTGTTTTGTTACAATGCAGCGTTGATCCGTTTGCAAAGAAGGATTGGTACGATATCAAGGCTCCGGCTGTGTTTTCTGTAAGGAGTGTTGGCAAAACACTTGTTTCTAGGACTCAGGGAACCAAGGTACGCAGTTATCTAACTCTTCCTTTCGTTTCAAAATTATTGTGTTCTGAAACGTTGATTTGAGTATTTGATAGCTCAAGCTTTTGAGCTATTCAAATCTTTCTGTGCTGTTAGTATCCAATATTTTTGTTTCAACTTCTGGTGCTTTCGGGCCACAAGATTCTCCTGTCACTGTATTAGAGTTGTAAAATGCTTTATTAGGTTTTTCTGATAATTGGCTAGATCTATGTAGATGTTTATTGATCACATATGGTATTGTTTAATCCAATTTCACATTTCTGTTGTATCATTGAATCAGTTTTACATTTATAGTATCATTTTTCATTGCGTTGTTAATTTTTCTGCAAGGTGCATTCTCTATTAGGTGCCAAAAAATGATGTAACTATTGGTTTAGATGCCAAATTCATGCGGAAGTATAATCTTGATTATAGGAAACATTAATGGGATGCCAAATTTTTGTGTAAATCTTAAATTCACCTTATATAGTAGTTGGTGCGCATCCTTATATTGCAAGTTACTATTGTGTTAATCTGACTTTTATAAAAACTCACTGATGCATTCCATAAGCCCGTTCATTGTAGTGAAATGGAAACTTATACTGTGTTTTAGCAACAATAGGAATGCAAAACACATCCATTCTCATAAAGCCAAGATTATGATGTGATTGGACTGTCTGTAACTGCTTCAAGAGGTTTTATTTTATTTGTTGCAGTGTGAGCAATGTGTTGAATTATTTTAAATTGTATGTGGCATATGACCTATTTAAAATAGTATGTTATCTGTATATTTATTTATTTATTTATTGCCCCTTCTTTTTCCTATTTGTGGATTGCCTCTGAAGGTCTCAAGCACAGAGTTTTTGAGGTCTGCCTGGCTGATCTCCAGGGTGATGAGGATCAGTCCTTCCACAAAATTCCCCTTCGTGCTGAAGATGTCCTGGAAAGAACGTTCTTACCAATTTCTGGGTATGCCTTTTCTTACAAATCTCCTGGTAGATGTGGTTTTGTACCGTACGTAAATGTTTGCTCTTTTGTGACGTGTAGGGCATGGACTTCACAACTGACAAGCTGAGGTCATTGGTTCAAAAGTGGCAAAGTTTGATTGAAGCTCATGTAGATGTCGAAACTACAGATAACTACACCTTGCGCATGTTTGCAATTGGCTTCACTCAAAGAAGAAAAAACCAAGTAAAGAGGACAACCTGTGCTCAGTCCAGCCAGATCCGCCAGGAAAGTTCATTTTATGAGTCAGATTTATTTTCTATTGTATGGTGTAGTTTCTTAGAGTTTCATGTCATTTTCAGATTCGTCGTAAAATGAGAGAAATATTGGTTAACCAAGCATCCTCATGTGACCTTAAAGAACTTGTTAGCAAGTTCATTCCTGAAGTTATAGGAAAGGATATAGAAAAGGCTACCCAGAGCATATACCCTCTTCAGAATGTCTTTATTCGCAAGGTCAAGATTCTGAAGGCCCCAAAATTTGATCTTGGGAAGCTTATGGAGGTAAGTTCTTACATTAACTTAGTTCCTGAGAAATCTTTAGCCCATTTTACCTCAGAAAGCATTTGTCTCATGCCTGGCAGTGGCTAGGTGCCTAAAAGATCTTTAACTAGATGGAGATTGCTGTTTTTTTTCTCTTTCTTATTATTCTTTTATGTTGAAAAATATAGGTTCATGGCGATTACAAGGAAGACATTGAATTGAGGATGGATAGGCCTTCTGAAGATGCACCAATGGAAGGAGAAGCACAGGTTGTAGGAGCGTAAAATGTAATTGTGTTAAAAAGTTTTCTTTTTTTATTTATTTATTGGGGAGATGGTGCTAGAAACAGCTGCAGTTTTGATCATGCTATTTAAATTTTAATTTTGGCTGAGTGGTGTGTTAATTAATGGATGATTAAATGGAAACTAGAGCTGTAATTCATTCTGCATCAAAATTTTGGCTACTTGTTTTCTTCCATAAAGTATTTCAAATAAACAACGCCCAGCTCACTCATTAGTCTTTGAATTTTCCTGAGCTTTAACTAAATGTGATTGCAGTATGTCAAGTTTTTTATCTGAAAGTGTCTTTTTTTGGTTTCTGTTATAGTTTGAGGTTGTTTGGTGTCAAAGTTGAGATGTATTGCTTGGTTGCAGTATATTAGTGGAGGAGAACTTCAGAAATACCCTTTTGTATGTTTCATTATGGGAAAAGATCCTCCTGTATGTACATCTGCGGAGTTGTGTGAGCGATACAAATAGCTCATTGTGTAATTGTGTAAATTCCTTTGGTCGCATAGACAATCAAAAAAGTCAAAGCTCCAAATAGCTAAGTTTATAATTTCCTTTCAATCTAATTTTTTATTTTCAATAAAATTTTTAATATATTTTACAGAACATTTTTTTAGAATTTAAAAAATATAAAAACATTTTACATAATAAAATATTATTATTATTTATTTATTTTTAAATATGGCTCGTTTTAAAAAAACTTTAAAATATATTTTTTTTAAGAAAAAGTTTTTACAATAAGCACTTTCAAATATTTTTAAATATAGAGAATCTTTGAATTTATGGAGCTAACCAGTACATGATTGATCGTTGGCAACTATAGTTAACAAGTAACTGTAAAAACCTCCGTCACTTAGGTAAGATAATCCATTTGATAGCACAGTGCTATCTACCCTTTGATGTTTCTGCTTCAAGTGAAATAAACTTTGTATTTGTGAAATGGCAGTGTACACTGCTAGAGAAGTATTGTGCCTAGCAACAAAAATCTGCATAAGTTGTTCAAATTGTAAGCTGCAAAACTGGACAGATTGTTGAACAAGCGGTGCAAAATGCGAAGATGAAGAATACCAAATGATAAATTATTTTATATTTAGACAAATTTAGAAACATCCTGTAAAATAAAGGGAACTGTTACATTTGGCGAACTACTCGAAGCAGGAACCTTTTTACACTACCAGAATGATGTATACGAACTGTCCTTGTTTCCCTTTGCATGTCATGACTACTCTCATTCTTCAACAGGTTCAATTCTCCAAAAACGTCCTTTGGCTAGAGCCTTTAGGAAGCTAATTAGGATTTCATGATTCCAAAACGAAGCTTCTCTTAAACAACAACAGCAATGGTATAACCAGCAAAGTCTCCAATCGCACAATCTTTCGAAACATTAGAATGTTACTAGTAAGAAGTGTCGGAAGAAACAGCATAATCTATGAACATGGTATCCAATTCAATGCACAGAATTAACAGTCAGTCGCCAGCTGACCTTTTATTGCCATCATCACCACTAACAGCAGGTTCACTGCTGACATATAACTCATCGCTGCTTATGTAACCAAACAACTATAACATCATGCCTATAGACAGTCTACACAACCTATCTCCTCTTTCTTCTCAAACACTGATACAGATTCTGCCCTTTCGCAATAAACACAAGGAGGTAAAAACTTCAAGATTACTGACAAGTAGAAGCAGTAAGATGGGATTTCAAATGCATGGAAAAGTGTCTTCAGAAAGAAAAAGAATCTTTTTTGTTTTACATACTTGGTGAAACTAAAGCTCCACTTGCTTTTAATATCTTCACATTTGGATTAGGTCTCAGCTACCAAACAGCAAAGTAACCTAATCTTCTTAAAAAAACCTACCTAAGCTACATCGTTTGCGCATAACACACTCAAATTGGTTGACCTATCCATTGTCCAATTCATGGATGAGCAATAGCACATAACCCTGCTCCAATTGATGCAAAACCTTTAGAAGTTTCCATGCCATCCTTTATGAAACATATCAAGTATTTCGAGAACCTGTCGCGTTCTGATTATCTGAATCATACTACTATATGAGACTAACAATACAACTATCAACAAGATAATCTAGAACAGAATCACTAAACATAGATGTAAGGAGATTCAAATGGACATGCGGCTCACTCAGAAAGTAAACATTTCGTGTAAGAAAACAATCGGAGAAGCTCCTTTTTTTCTCCCTCAAGCTCTTAAGTGAATGGATTTTAAGTTATATTAAACACTAGAAACTAAATTGCTAGACACCTCCAGCTTATGCAAGACAGACTTCATAACCTTCTTGATCTTTTTCTAGGAAGCAAACCTTTAACATAAGATCTATGGCAGATTCTTCCTAGGTTACATCCACTAAGCTAACTATCTTTAGGCATGCTCTTGTATGGGCGCGGTTGAAGATGTTCGACAAATGCAAAAATTATGTGAGAGCACAAGTGTGGTATAGTTAACCTCTTAAAGTTGCAACAAACAATCATGGAAAGTATCTCAACCTAAGAAAATGTCCTTTTATGTCATAAGAGAATATTTTCCTAAAAGGACACAGAGAAGATTAGGTCAAACTTAGGGCTTCTTAAAAAAGTTTACAATCATGTAACAGATGAACAAGTAACATTTCTTGGAAAGCAGTATTATGCCTCGACCATTGAAACCCTATAATTACTCCTAGAAAACAGCAAGGAACATTTCCATCAAGACCAAAGTCTAGACCTTTTATGTTTTCCTCTTATAAACTTATTATGTCATGCAGCAAGACCATTCTGAGCAATATCACTCATCAATATTACAGCACCATATTTGGCAGATCCGAACTGGATATCGATCCGGATTATAATCCGGATAAACAAATCTCGAGTTGAGCCGGTGGGTCAACAGGTTGACCTACTGGGTTAACTACTTCGTCTGCTAACTTCAACAGAAAAGATAAACCATCCAGAGTTCAACACAAATAATGAATCACAATAAAAAAAGATTAAGAAACAAATAATGAACCATAGCACTCATAATTTCAAATTTCAAATACGTAGAATATAGCAACACATATTTAACACTTGTAAAATGTAGATGCACTTCCGGTCCTAGAATTAAAGCTTGGTACCAAGTAGCTACCATATTTAGGACATAAATAGTGTGTATGACATAAGGCATACAGAACCTAACATCCATGCATAAGGCATCCAGGCAATCCAGCATAAGGCACAAATTTTATCACTCATGATTATGATTATAAACTAAAGGTTTGTCGATAACATAATCAACTACATGGACTCATCTGATATTAGCTACATGAGTCCATGTTTTGTTATCGATCAAGTTTTTTGGGATTCAACTAATCAACCAGCACGTACTTCTGCAATAACATATTTTGATAAGCTCCAATGTTGAAGTAAATTATAAGATCTCCCCCTAGTAATCCTCAAATTCCTTAATTCCTTTTATAATATACAATCATGTTCATATTGGCAATTGGAATATCAAGCACACATTTTCGCTTTCAATCGGTTACAGATAAAAAGTCTAAAATTACTTCTAACTAGTCACACACACACACAGACATTTATAGGCAGTTAAATAAACTTGAAATCTCCTCTTAAGTAAATTGGAAACAATATTGTTGATTTAGCAACTCCATGTTTTTGTAAAGGCTACGCTAGCTAATAAGGTGATATTCCCTCTTAGTTGAAGTGATGAGAGGGGAAAAAAGAAGAACAAAGAAATCTATCAAATTTTGCAGGCGGTCACTTGCTCTAATGGAAACAACTCGTTTACTAGCTCAATCAAGTACGCAACAGATCTCCCCCAACAAGAACTCGCAAAAATATACAGAGAAGTAAATGCGAATGCTTCATTAATTAAGGATCTGGTACAGATATAGAGAGGAAATAAAAAGGGAGTTCTACAGACTATACTTTCAAGTCAAGGCTCACATAACTGGAGTTCTACAGGCTACACTATCGAATAACGTAGTGCAGCAGTCCGCACCATTCTACAAAATTCCTATTACAATCACAATCAACGTAAACTGGTCCCAAGCAACTGCAAGAGACCCGCTAGTCCTCTCTAATCCAGTACATAATAGTGCCACAGACACCTGACATTTTGTTACATACAACTCTTAAGAGCACAAACATATTCAAAACTCAGTGAAATACTTCCAATTTCAAACAGCCTTTGATAGAATAGCACATAAGATGAGTGAGGTTATGCGTTGCGAGCAAACAAGAAGCAGCTAACGACACCGACTCTAGTAATCAATGACAATGTCTAGTCTGCTCCTTGCTATCCTTGTGGGCTTCAACAAGAATCATACACTCATCTAACCCTCAATAAATAAGTAATCAAATTCCCAAAAACATACATCTTTCAACCTGGATATTGAACATGGCCTTCGATGATGTGATGCCATTCATCTTTCAGAAATCTGAAGATCTTGCTTGGATGCTATAGGTCCAACAACACATGGAATATAAACATTGACACTAAAAGTGTGTACTTCAGAACAATTTCACTATGTAGGTATAATTAAGGGATAATGTAAGCCCTGCGATAGCATGAGATGATTATATTGCCTCAATGTTTAAGCTGGTTAAATAGTAGTATATCTTGCTTCAATTGTCTTCCGAAAGTCCCAGCAACCAGTAAAGGAAATGCAATGGTTGCGTCGCAATGCACCTGAACAATTTTTAGCAGAGTTATATCAAATGAGGTTGTCAAACAAAGTAGTAAAATCCCACTTTGAACTTTGGTAATCCTACTAAATATTGATTCCACAGGCTATGATGAACACATCATGAAGAACTTTCATTTTGTAGAGTTACTAGGACTTAAAGAGTGGATGTTTCGCAAGATTTGATATAGCAAACAGATATTTCACCCAAAATCATCAGGGCACCTTCAGTATTATCTAAAAGAAGAATCATTTAAGACAAGAATAGAATAAAATACCTTAACAGTTTTTGCAGAACCTCTTATTTTCCCCCATGAGACTGCTTCATCAGGTTGAGCCCCTGAATCACTACCATCAAATTCTTGGGCTGTATTTATAAAAACAGCAAAATCTGCTCCATTCCTCATCATGTTGGCATTACAAATGTGATGCTTTGGGAGTCCTCCACCAAGAATTATAATGCCAGTCTTTCTAGGACTTGCATGGACAGCTTCCCCATTCATTGCTCTTATATCTACACAAAAGCAAATATAAAATAACCAAACATGAATTTCTGTGAAGTAATTGAAACTGACATACACCATACTTTTATATCCTTTCCAATTCATCTGCTAGATGGATACAAGTATCAGAACAGCACATGAGTCAATAGGTGCTCGAGTGCAGGTGCTCTCTCAAGTACTATAGCAATGAAGTTTGCAAATAATCCCAGCAGAAACTAGAATTTGTAATATACCTTGAACAATATCGACCAGTAAACCAGGGTTTTTGAAAGAGTGGAAGTACAGCATGTCGCCTATTGACCCATCAGTTAATCCTGGGCAGAAGACGGGTATATCATTCTAGCAAATTTTATGCCAGTTAGTGAAGCACATAGAACTGTATTTAAGCAAGAATAGCTATTAAACATAGAGATATAGAGATCAAGCATATAGTACTTTTAAGATAAAAAGAAAAAGCAACAGAATTAAGAATTATAATCAATGATGGATTCATAAAACACATGACATGAAGACTGAATGTCAGAATTCTAGTACGAATGCTATATCAGTGACAGGTTTTCAGATATTTTTATGTCATGAACATTATGTGCTACATTAAGAAAAAGCTAGGCGCCCACGTAGTTTAGTTAAATCTGTCCAAACATGCCCAAGAGACTACATAACAGGATGACATAATAGTTAATTAAACAGAGGAAACTTCAGGATAAGCATCTCGGAACAGGCCAAATTGCAGTTTGTCCAATCCAGAAGCATCACTAAGATGGTTTAGAGGTTTGGCATGAGACTTAGACTGTCGATGTTAACTATTTGTGGATAAATAAAGCCAAATCTCTATTCATTTTTGTATTATGCGCTCACAATTTGTAACATATTGGGAGACAGCTATGTCGTTTCAATGAATTAAACTTCTCTGGAGTTGGTTAGACCATTAGGAACACTGGCAGGTGATAAAAGGGTTGAAAATGACCTCTTGTGAGAAGCTCAAAGACAGAAAGAGAGTAGAGACTCCTGCTAGTTGGAGTTGGTAACTGCTCAAAGTCTCTTTTATTTATCTTATAGCTGCAGTGTATCCCATCTGGTATGTTGACCTCCATGATGGAAGCAAGTTTGGCATTGTTTTCTATTAGATGTAGACCAGTGTTTCCAAATCATGACAAATTCTCATATCCATTGCTGTGAGTTTGAGGTCTTCCCTTTATTCTATTTGATCCCCAAGAACTTGTGCGAGTTTGTGGTGTAGGATACGAGTGGTCACCCAATGATTGAGAAACTCCACAATTAACCGGCAATCTGATCCACACATGTGCATGCAAAACATAAACTTAAGTTCTCTAAGTGATGGTTCTTAGTTACGAGCTATTCAAATCACAATTTAGCGACTACTTCGCTTAATCCTACACATGATTTTGCTTGTAGTCCAATCCCTTTAACATGTTCCATTTTTCTTCCTACTACATGTCATTTTCCACAAACAATGAGCTTTTCCTTGTAAACCAAATCGTGTTACTATCCATGAGGCTAGTTCTTGTACATCTAAGAAAAAATAAACATCAGTTAGAGATCAAGAGTTTGTTGGAAATTTTAGGAATAGAACGTGACTCGAGTTACATTGCATTAAAACAAAGCAAAAAAACTATGCAATAATAATATCTATGGAATCACAAAGCAAGTCACATCATACTTTCGCTAGTATTCTGGAGAATTCTGAAAAGAAGTTCAAAAATCAAAATTAAACAAGAGAATCCGAAATACCTTATATGCCCAATACAGATATGAACTTTCATCATTGATTTCTTTTCCAAGCCGAGCTATAATCTTTGATGGTGTCCAAATTAACTTCTGAAAATAGTAATATGTCTCAAGCATTTGAATAACCAATGTGACACTTCTAATACTGTTTTTCTTATGAAAAACATAAAAGATATAGCTAATAAATAACATTGATTAGAACGATGTCTGCGATAGGATTTCATGTGATTAAGAGAGATGACATAGACAAGAAAACCCAGTAATACGAGTGAAAATGGTTTCAGATAGAGGCCTACACAACTTGTTACAGATCATAACAGAAAAGATCGAGCGTTCTGGTTATTACTACATGAGAGTGTACTTTGTAAGTACGAGCATTGAAATGTAAGAAGTTCTTCTTACAGAAACGTTTTGCAACTTAAGACTAGATGCATGCACCATCTAAAAATTTAGATGCAGGATAGCTACTAGGTATATCTAGATAAATTAGAAAACATAAAACAGTTACCTCTGTATTTTGCTCTTGCAACATCTTGTCAAAAATTGGAATTATCCAGTCCTCAAATTTGCAGTAATTATCATTAGGCACCAATAAATTTCCGATCCTGTTCAAACCTTTGGATCGCAAAAGTGCTCCAGGCAGATTGAATTCACCTCTATAAGTCGGTGCAAGGCATTTGATAAGATCCTCTTCTATACCTCCAGCTGTTGTCACCAAAACATCGACCTGCAATTCCAAGTTGATACGGTCTAGCAAATGTAAGAGCAACTTGCAGTAAGAACATACGTAGACCACAAAACAAGTCTCTCTCAGGTCAGGGACAAATTTTAGCAAAGAGCACTTCTCCTTTTAATTGGACATCTAGGTCAACATTCCTTGTACTTCTAGACGGACATCCTTGGTAAGATATTATTCAAGTATGGCGCTTTTGGCACAGAGTTGTTTTCACCCACAAAATTGGACTAAAATTGTCATTTTGAAGGCAAAGAAATGTTGGACATGATCAAACGCAAAACCTAAGTATATACTGTAAAGGATACAAAGTAACACAGCAACAAGCATATGAACTCAGATTCCACCAGCAAGCTATAATATAGAAACCAGTCCAAACTGACCTAACTGATGTTGAGATGCTGAGGATTGGATACGCTTCAACAAATCTTACACATAATCATGCATTCAGCAACTTCTGGACGATCGTCCATTGCATGCTGCATTTATGGTATACGTTGGCAAGAAGGGGAACTTATTTGACATCCGTATCAATCAATGACCTTGTTAAAACAGAAGGATTGCAATTGTTATAAGAGTAATAATAAGGTTTTAACTTAACTAGTCCGCAATTAACCAATAAGCAGGAGGACAAGTCAACTCTATTAAAAGGGTCATCTGATTAGTGATGAGCAATCTCCTATAGGAAACCAAGAATATCCGAAACCTTTTTCAAGAAAACACCCTTTCACCTCTCGCCCTCCAGTTTAGCATGTTGAATTTCTTAGACTTCGCGTTAGGTTGGTCATCACATACTTCATGCTTAAAACATGTGATGACGTCTTCAGCTTTTGCATGCTACTACATGAATCAAATATCTCCAATTCAGCAAACAACCAATTTTAATCTAGAGAACTTGAATAAGATAAAGCACAGAGGAAGGAGAATCAAATTTGCACAGGAATCATAAAGGGATTTAACAACCATAAAAAGGTTGTTACTAAGAAAAGGAAAGGAAAAAACCTCACCTTAGTAACCCAAATTTAAATAACAGAGAGAAACACTTACGTGTGAGTAGGCAATAAGGATTTCTAAGTTGTTACTTCTCCCTTAATTTAAACGGAATAATGCGAGAACAATGAACAAGATTCTGATCATAGAAAGCAATTTGTTATTAAGTGAGTGACTGCTCACCATTTCATGCTCGACAAGGAACCGGATAATATCTCGGATACCAGAAGAAACAAGGTTGGAAGTAAAGCCAAGAAATATCTTGCATTTAACAGATTCTCTAAAAGCAGGGTCCCTTTCCTCTTCACTGCAATCTTCGGCTGGCTCGTCATGAGATAGCCTCCAATCTAACTTCAATTCATTGGAAAAGCAAAAACAGTTGTAAAGAAGATAATGGCTCATTCTGTGCAATGATACAGGATTGTCTTTTACAAGAAAATAAACTACTTGGAGAAGACAAACTTTGAAGAACAGAGATAAAGAATACCCTATAGCTTATTCATCAACACTTTTGGAAGAAGACAAAAGAAGGAAAGGGGAAATAGCAATTCCTATCTGGTGTCCTGTGCCTCATACAAATTTCAAAATACAGTTCTGAAAATTATTTATCAAGACATTGTTGCTTTTATGTAACCAGCTGAACCAGCATAAAACCAGCATCTACATTAAAGATCCTAAAATCAATTCCACAATACAACTTTCAAAACTATACTCCAAGCTTTCCACTTAAAAAGACTGTCCTAAATACAGAAGTTAAATCGTCAAAATGCAGAAGAGTTTAGGTTAATTCTGAGTCAAACTCACCAGATTGTGCCTAAGTGCAAAACTCTATCCGTAAGTAAATTTAAAAACAGTACTCTCTAGTTTAATATCAAGACAACAGCATGTGAAAAGAACAAAAAAAACCATGAAAGGACTGATCATGCTAAGAATTATATCATCTAGAAGCAAACCATAATTATACACAAAGAAAGTTCGAACATCTGGTATTTCGTTCTTACCATTTGATTAACGACATCAACTGCGTCGGCGAGATTAGATGCTTGAAATCCCGTGGAGGACATGGAATTGAGAATTCCCATTAAATCTGAACCTTTTTTGAAATCATGACCACGGATCTTAACGAACCTCTCTTCGTCAAGAGTCTCCGAAGCCTTCAAGGCCACCGCTCTCACCGCCGCCAGCATACTGTTCCTGGTGGTCGTATCTCCTCCGCCGCCGCCGTTCATGTTAGTTTTTGTTAGCCTGTGAATAATAAAGCGGAAGTGAAGTTAAACTGAACGCATTGAACTTATAAGCACTTTGTTTTCGAATCCTTGCGATTGAGTTCAATTAAATGTAGTCTTCCAGCAAATAACATCTTCCTGGAAGTCCATAAGTAAACCTACTTGTATCACAATTTTCCTCCAACCTAATATACATAACTAACCCTTGCTGAGGATGGAGTCTAATTACTATGAACATTAAAATGGAACATCTATGAAGGTAACTTATAAACCAAATTTATATAAAAAACAAACGGAACAAAAATTTTGAGAATTGTTATACATAACTATTTATAATAACTAGATACTATCCGAAATCCACAAAGAAAAAACCAAATATTAAACTGAAGAATTCACCGGTTATTAGCTTTTTCGCCCGCCGGTAACAGAAAGAGAGACGAGAGAGTAAAGAAGACGAAGAAGGTGATCATATAAGACGCTTTTATCCTTCATTATTCTTTACATTTACGCAAAAGGAAAACTGATGGGGCAGCGTTTAATTTCTCTAACCATTGGACTAATGTGAAATGGTGAGATTCAGCTGAGGTGATTTTTGTTGCCATTTATGATAAGATAAAAGTTGCCAATTATTCTCATCGCAATTGATATCACGACTCAAAGCAAAATCATGACCAATATTTACATCGTATTTTTTTACCCAAAAAAATGACATACAGAAATAACAATAAATTAAATTTTTATTCTATTTACAGAATTGGTTATATAAATCCAATTTTTCTATACAATTCGATTATAAATTAGATCTAACGAAATATCTAATTTTTCTAAATCCTTGTCACTATACTATAACAAATTAATTTTGATCTATCTACTTTTTCTCTTAAAGAGTTCAATTAGAATCGCATTATTCTTATGCACTGTAATAGTTTTAGATCAGCACGACAGCTACTTAATATCGTAAGCATATCATTCGTTAGTTTATTCTTGATCAGCGCGACAGCTACTTAATGACGTATATTTTCATTTCATATTTTGTCTATTTTACTATACCCGTACACCATCTTAATATTCTTATATATATTACATTTATCTAATTAACATCTTGATCTTTAATAATTTAGTACTCACTATTATATAATATTACATGCCAAATAACTGTACTATAAAACTGGCAGTTTAATTTTAAAGAAATTTTTTTCACACAAAATTTCGGTAGTATCTCGCCATTTCAACTATCATATTTTAAATCTATACATAATATTTTTCTCAAGTCTTCCTTTCTTATGAATAATCGAACCTAAATATTTAAAATTTTACGGTACAACACAATCCTCTTGGCAACAAAAATATTTAAAATTACTTATGATTTTTATTTTTTAATATTTAAAATTACTTATATTAAAATTACTTTCGGTATATAAAAATATTTTAGTTGTATTATGTTTTATAAACCAAAATTCTAATTATGTTCTCCTTTCTTTTAGCCGTGCGAGTTCTCTCTTACAAATTTCTATCTAAGTTCTCCACTGCTCAAATTCGTACGATCATTTGTACAGATAGGTTATGTAAGCTCCCTATCCCAACTTATGATTATGTGATTTCAGGTAGGATCGTCTGATTTGTGTGAAACCGTAATTACACCGACGATCACTATCACTCAATTTGTTAGTTCGAGTAATTCTCTAGTTTACGAAGTAATAGGTAACTTGAAGCTCTAATTAGCAAAAATTTTCTTAAGAACCATCATATCACATGTCTTTCTATTAGCTTGTTATGTCTTGCCTTTAGATAGTGGTATAACAAAAGAATTGATATGTTGAATCATCTATTAAACCAAATTCCTAAGTATAAGTTTTAGAACTTGGGATATAAAAGCTTTAATCATGGTGACAAGTTTTCAACGGAAGGAGTCTTCACCAGGACTAGCACTCAGTCCAACCCATATCTGCTAAAAGTTCAGCATGTACTCGTGCTAGTGCTGTATCGTTTACATTGACTTCATGGGGCCAGGTCATTCTCCATTTTTCTATTGTTCATGCATGCTTCTGTTGCCTTAATGTTGATTATCAAGACGAAGTACTAGAAAAATTGTTGAAGCTTCACATAGTAGTGGTCTAAAACCACACATATACCTAATTGTATAAGATCTGAGAATTATGACAACTTTGAAGTCGATAAAGAAAAGTAAGCATAAATTGCTTGGTTTAAAAAAGTTTTGTTGTTACCTTTGGATTTTATAATTCAAATATTTTTATTTTTTTGAAGCAAGTTATACGTTATTTGGAAAGAAGTATAGCTTAAATGTGGTAATGAAATCACTTTTGAAACTCATTATTGGTTCATGTTCCATCATGTTATTATATCACCTTCTTGTTCACACTTCTTTGTTGATTGCTATTAATGACAGGATATAACCGTCCATTTGACTTACAACTATAAATTAGTGAGAGATGCTGGCATTGACTATTTTGATATACAAATTTGACAAAGTTTTATAGTGATAATAGGTTGCCCAAATTCTGTTCTTAATTATCAAGACATCCTTGGGCCTACACCTCTTGAATTGAGATTTTTTTGACCTTTCTAATTCAACGTAAAGTGCATGATACGTATGTTATACTACATCTTTGAGCAAATATAGTTTAGTTGTCTTGATTTTTAAGAGCATTACGTATACATTTTTATTAAATCATCTAGGTCGAGAAGTTTGGCTGTGTAATATGCTTTATAAATAGATATACAATTCTACTGCACTGAAAATTGCAACTCTTCGTCTTTTAATTACTAAATGGCAGTGGATGTCTATGCTTTATTGTGGCTATATGCCTTTTCCTGTAGATATTTAGGTGAGATGAGATTGCCTTTTTGAGTCTCCGTGTATTGGCCTTTAGTTTTATGTGTTGTGCTACTCAAAGAATATCACTCGTACTACTATGTAGTTGTATGTTAACCCATTATTAATTATTTCTTAGTGTTTCCTTGGTAGGGTATATGAGCGATACTACCAATCTCAATTGATTCTCCAATGAAAAGAGCTATATGTTATTCTCATGTCGACTTCTCAAAAATTAGATGGCATCATTGTATAGTTAGCAAGCTTTTATAAATCTATAGGTATTTTCTTTCAGCAAACTTTGAGAACTTAGCATAGGATCTTACATTTGCATAGGGGAGGTATAATGAAGATTGTAATACAATTGTAATAGTTTATATAGTCATTGTGAAATATAAATGAATGCATATATAGTTTAATATAAATTGTAACATATTCCTCTAATTGTATAATATAAGTGTAATGTTTATATCTTGTATAGCAAAGATTATACTATATTATTACAGTTATAAAATATAAGTGTAAGGTATATATATTGTGTAACATAGTTGTTAATACATTATATATTCTCATTGTCGTGTATTTTTAATATCATATTATCTATTTGTAATATATATTTATTAGGCATGTTAATGTTACTTTTAACTTAAATAAATGTGACTATTGAATTGAATATGTAGAAATGGTTGAATAAATATATACTTATTGATTTTCCTAAGATTGAATATATAATTGTTACTAATTAATAACTTAAAAATGAATTAAACTGACTTCTAATTTCTCAATTTTAAATACAAAAGAATATAAAAAGTTATTTTTAGCTCACTTTTGTTTACCAAAGAACATATGAATTAAACTTATTTTAATAATTACTTTTAGCTCACTTTTGTTTACCAATAGCACTACTTTTAATAAATATTTCACGATAAATTACTTTTCAATAAATCATTCTAGTAAAAGAACTCACCATTGACTCAATAAAGCACAAGAAAGGCTCAAACTTATGATAGCCCAATAAACCTGATTTAATAATTGACTCAAACTCAACTAGTACTAAAATTTTCAAAAATTTTAATAGAATTTCTATTGCAAGCTCAACAAAAAAAATTATAAAAAAAAAAGAATATAACCTAAAAATACCAAATTTGACAAAATATAATTACAAGAATTGACCACTTATTACAACTTCAAATTAAAATGAATACAAGTAAAAAATATAATACAAAGCAATGCTGTAGAAGTATATATCCTTCTAAATTATAGAGCTAACTATATGAGAGAACTGAGATAACGAAATACCATCAGTATGCTACTTCTATCTTTGATACTAAATTTGCTCAACTCCTGTTTTACTCTAAGATAATATTGGAGAGGCTAAAGAAAAGAAGAGAATGAGCTCAAACTTAGTGAGATAAAAGTAACAAATTTCTTCATTTCAGGTTATTAATGTATTATGGAGTTGTTGTGTCGTTATTTCTTTATATGCAACAAATGTTTAACGATCAAAAAAAGTAAATCTTGTTAAGTTCTAAATTGTCGCATACTGACCCAATACTTACCCTTGATAATATTAATGTAAAAAGCATAACACCATTTCTTATGTAATATGATATATTATTGAAGATTATCAGTCATAATATCTTCAACATCTATATATATATATATAAAGTAGAATATAATATACATAAGGAAATTAAAGATAATATAATTTAAATAAGATCAACTCTCCAGTAAATATATCTCCACCAGCAACTTAGCATCCAACTCCCCTTACACTCTTCTAAATTTACTACCATCCCATCTGATCGCTTCAAATGTTCCATGTTATCCCTCCCACATGCATAGGCCTAGTAACTTAACCCTAACTACTTCACCTGCCTCTATATTGTGCGAGCATTCATATACAGTGAAACATACTAGACATAAAGTCTATAGTGCCGTTCATCTTAAATCATACATTTAAACATGCATTTACGGCAAACTATATGCTAAGTGTATGAAGGATATGCATGTTATATAAGATTTATGAATGCATATTTACTAATTCATGTTATCAGGTTTTATGAAGTGCTAACATGTCATAATATGTAGAAGTAGAAATATGAACAAGTATATGTTGTTGTAATTTATTATCGTACCTTTATATAAGCATACGTCATACATATATTATGTAGCATGAGGGAGCAAATTATATTATACAAAGTATGCAAAAATCTTTTAATACATGCTACTGATGTTGAAAACGTAACAGCAAAAGTTGAAAATGAAAAGTTTAAAAGAAAAACTGTGATTAACTATAACCTCGAGTTTAAGCAATCACTAATATCCCCAAACTATGATGAAGTAAACAAGCCTCATATGTAGACTAAATAGGTCCAATGTTAGGCTAAAAAGGTTCAACTAAATTCACGTAGTTATGTTATATAGATCACTTATAGATGGTGTATAATAAAATAGAATTTTATCATAGACAATATTTAATCCAAATATATTATATTTTATTTATGTTATATTATTTCCGTTTGTCTAAATTGTATTACTATAAAATTATTTTGTATTTCTATAACTCACTAATATATTCTTTTTGTAAAATGATACATTTACCTTCTACCATTGCTCTAACAACTATGTTCTGTATCATTAAAATTAGCTATACCTTTAGCATTAGGATATAAGTTTTTAATATAATTTTGAAACTCAAGTTTCAAAAAGGATTTGAAAAATGAATATTTATTTATAATATAAAATTAGGTTTTTTCTATTTAAGTGCGATTTATTATCTCTAACAAAAAAAGATACATAAACAACAGTAAATTAATAAAAATAATAATAACTCAAAAGACATAATTTGAACATTGTTGTCAGATCCGGACCGAACCGTCCGGGTCAACCAGGATAGTTCGGTCGATCCGAATTTGCAAAAAAATCGTCTATACGACCCGTTTTGACCCGCTTCAACCCGTTCGATATAGATTTAATAAAATTTAAAAAAATTAATTAAAAAAATTAAATTGATGATATATTTAATACAAAATAATTATTAATAGCCTTATGTAAAAAATAATATGTAGTTTAAATTTTGTATTTGAATGTGATAATGTAAAAATATAGTTGATTATGTCTTATTTGTAAATATTAATTATTAGTGATTTTTAAAATTTTATATTATAAAATATTCAGATTCAAATATTTATAACTAAAAATGTTGGTTATATTTCTTTTATGATTTATCTATTTTATGATTTTATTTTTTTAATCTCCTAATTTATTTAAATATTTCTCATTATATATTATCGTTGTTATTATTATTGATTATGGTAATATTTTTATTTTGCTGTGATTGTTATTACTGTTGTTGTTGATAGTAATGCCATAGTAAAAGTACTTTTAGTTTTTTCTGTAATTACTGCTGCTATTATTATTGCTAATACCATAATGGCAGTAAATTTCTCACTGTGACTATTATTATTATCAGTTAAAAATATTTTAATATTATTGATCTGACGATTCAACCGATTGATCTGACGGTTCAATTAATTGACCAATCGAATCAATCCGAAAACGGTGACCCGGATAATTTTCAGATTCGATATTCGATCTAGTTCTGACAACTATGAATTTGAATGTGCTTCGATAGACTCTGATTTGTAGTAATATTTCTCTTTTGTCATAAAAACAAAAAGTTTTTGTTTGATTATAAATTATAGGTGTGATTGACTCTATTTGAAATCATTTTCTTGTTTTTTGTGTTAGCTGTTGAAGTAATATGAAGAGAGAGAGAGCTGAGTTTCAATGTGGTTGTAGAAAGTACCAAGAATAGTGATTTGGAGACAGATGTGGTTTAGAAGGATTCAGCCACCACCTCCAGCTGCTGTCCATCTCTCTCTGTCCTACCCAGCTGCCATCACTTGCAGCCAATGTAATTATTACATTCCTTGATGGATTTCTTCCTGCGTCGTGGATGATCAGCAACAGCAGCTCCTTGTTCAACATCTCCTTTGCTCTTCGTATCATGAGGGATGTTGGAAATTTCCACACAGATGTGATGGAAATCTAAAGGTACCATACCATTTAAGATTCCAGTATGTCGTTAGTGAGAAGAACAACGTTGCAGGCCATGAGATGGGGTACTTTGGTACAAGGATTTAGGACAGCACTTGACAGAAGTGTTCTTGCAGCGACGGCATAGGTTCTAACGGCGGCGTTCCAAAAGCATGAAATTTGATCCATCTATGCATCGAGTGTTGTTGACCCGACAGATTAATCCGTCTATCCGCCGAATTAACACGAAAATCGTCGGATAGCTTTCCGAATCGCCGTCCATATCAACTTGAATTCAAATTAAATTTTAGAAAGTAGGTGTTCCTTATAAAAAAATATGGGATTTGCAACAAAATCATAAATCTAAAATTTATAATATGCGTGTTTTAAAAGAAGAACACTTTGTCAATGAAACCAAAGGGTAGCAAAGCACACTTTAGATTGTTGAATTTTCTGCATCAAAGAACAACTAAATCTTAGCAGAACTTGTTCTACTTTGAACTTTAGATTGTTGAATTTTCTACATCAAAGAACAACAAAATCTTAGCAGAACTTGTTCTACTTTGAACTGAAGTTTATGGGTTTGATATATGGGATCTCAAACTGAAAGCTTCTTCAAAGGGGGCAACATAAACACATATCACTTGGATCAGATGATTCAAACTCCGATGACTTTCCGAACTCCAGCAAAACCCTTTACCACCATCACGAACGCATTTACCGAAGCTGTCGGAGCAGCAAAGCCAGCAAATCATTGGAGCTGTAGAACACCAAAGCGTAATTCCAAGGTAAACCGGACCAACAGTAGAGCTGTTGTTGCTGATGGAACAAGTCACCAGCGATTGAGGGTCTCCTTGTGCTTTGTTCTCGGTCACGTCGACGCTCTCCGTGAACTCGGCCACTGTCTCCAAAACGGCTACGGCGTCCACCGAAATATTACCGAAGGCTACTGATACACCTTAAGGTGTATGCCTCGACGCATTTGAGTTGATATAACTAAGAACTAAAATCTACTTAGTTGATTAACATGCATATCTCTCTTCAAGACTATGCCTCTATTTATAATTGAAGAGGAAATAATGCTCAAGGAACCCCTTTCCTTATCTAACTCCCTATAGAAGTTCCAGTATTAATACAACACAAATTAAAAGAGTCCATAAGGATTAAACTTTCATTTGGCACTCTGGCTAACCGAACACCAATTCAGCCCCTAGAGGTTATTATTCGTGGAACTCTATAACTGTACTACTTCTGCCTACTTGGAGTTCCCTAAAAATATAATATCTAAGATATTTTAAAAAATAGAGTTCCTAATGAACTCTACCACCTAATGACTGGAACTACACCTGGTGCTGAATTCGACGCCGAGCTAAAATTCAAACGATGTCCTAGATGTATTAGGAACTGTACCAAGACCACAAATGGCATCTGGTTGCTACTCTTCTATTTCTTCATGGGCACCATGAAAACATCTCTCTGTCTGCTTTTCTGCTCTCCTCTATCTTCTCATCACCATCCTTATCTATCGCATCAACTGCCACTTTCTTCTCCAAGCCAACGCTCGCAAATCGCCAAGCCGTTACCGAAGAAGAGATAGCTACAGCGATCTCTTCATGATTTATCCGAACGTGCGGGGTCGAAACGGATTGATAGTGCAGACTCGAATCAATTTGTATCCGGATTAATGATTTTCGAATCGATCTGAATGGTCCAGTTTAGGTCTGCAAACTATGCATGCAATTAAGTAAGGGTGCATTTGGAATTACTTATGAAATAGAATTTTTCTGAAATAAGAAATATTTTTGTTCTTTTTTCAAAACGAGCTCTATATTTTTTTTACTTCTAAAAAAATAATAATAATATATAATAAAAAGATCTCATTATGTAAAATTTTTCTACACTATCTAAATTTTTAAATAAAATTTTTAAATATTTATAAAATATATATTGAAAAATATAAAATAAAAAAAATTAAAAAGCAGCGTTTGAAACCGTGCTCCCAAACGACCTCTAAATCATGTACCCAATTAATTCAATTTTTTTGTCTTAATGAAAGTTAAGTTTTACTTGTATATATATGCCAACTATACATGCAATTAAGTAAATCATTAGTACCCAACTAATTCAATTTTTGGTCTTAATGAAAGTTAATTTACTTGTCTGACCTGACCGTTGCCTAGTCTTCCATTTCCTGTACTTTTCATTTGGTCCACTTTTCAATTTCAGTTTTTCATCTAAACAATAATTGAAAAACAAACATCCCATTTTCTCAACCCCCAAAAAGAAAATCATTCCATCCTCTTCCTTCGCCATCTCCTCTCTCTTGCGTTCTCTGCTCAGCTGCTTCCCACTCTCTCTCTCTCTGTGGAAGCCAAATACGATTTCAATTTCAATTTAATTCCAATTTCAATTGTTCTCTCCATTGCAGAGCACCATTGGGCGAGAAGAGAAAGAATTCAACCGGCGATAGCGGCGGTAGAAGAAAACAAGTTAATGCCTTGGTGCTCCCAGATCTTCTCCTTCATTCTGTCAGTTCAACAGCACCAACAGCAGCAGCAACAGTTTCCCACCTCGATCTCGAACCAGCGACGAAGAATCGAAGTTCGGTTCACACTTCTCGAGACGCGAAATCATTCCTGGTAAATTCATCGATTTCGATTTCTTCAATCAGAAACAACTCCATGTTTACGAGATCATGAAAGATATGGGTTGGCTCAGCTTGAATATCGCACCCAAATTTTATTACCCGAGATTAGTTCGTTGTTTTTATTGTAATATGGAGTCTGATAATCTCGATTCCGGGTTGATTTTGCTTAATACGTTTGTTAATGGTGTGAGATTCGATTGACTGAAGAAATTGTTGCTGAAATTCTCGATGTGCCTTGCTGTGGTTTGAAATTCAGCTCCCCGTTCAGAAAAGATGAAGCTTTCAAGATGATCTTTGAGACTGATGATTTGACTGGTATTGATACTTCTTCGGTGGCGAGGTTTCCAGATATGCCTAGAGTTCTGAACTATATCGTGTGCAGCATGCTCTTGCCGCGGAGCGGGAGCTTGACTAATTCAGTCAGCAAGTCAATGTTTTTTATAGCTAGTATGTTGCAGAAGAAGAGAGTCAACCTACCTTACCACATACTTGTGCACATGAAGAAAGCATCTGTTCCTGATAGTTCAATGCATCTACCATATGGTGTACTAATTAGTAGGATTCTTCAGTATTTTAAAGTACCAGTCGCAACCGACGAGTGTTGAGCTCACCGACTTTCATCGAATTGGAGAACCGACTTTTGAAAAAATGCAGTCAAGATCGTGTGGTCGAAGGCCAGAGCAGAGGACTCAACTAAGGCAACAGCAGCATGATGATGTAGGATCAGTCAGAAGCCAAGCCACTTTGTCGAAGTTCTTTGAAACAAGAGCATGATGTTAGTCATGACATAAAGCCGCATGACCTTCCTCAGACTCCATTGCAACACGAGCAAGGACTGTCCCTACAGCTGCATCAGTATGAGGCAGGATCATCTCAGCACCTGTCAGGAGGAGCAGGAGCAGAGCCATATCATAAATTTTCATTGCCAGTTGCAGCCGGTGGAGGTCCTAATTTACTGGATGCAATTCATGATCTTACTCGTCAAGTTGTATTACTTAACAGAAAGGTTGACAACTTGTGCTTATCAACATCGTCGCAGTTCCACCAAATGGATCAACGCTTTGAAAACATAAGGAAGAGAATTGATGCATTGGCAGGTGGAACAGATAGTTTTGAGACTGCCCAGGCATCAATGAGAAGAGAGGTGCAGCACCTTGGGGATCAAATACAGCACCATAACAGCAGTCAAGGTGGATTTCCTCGTGACCACATGCTTCAGTCAGTATATTCTTTCATTGACCATGGAGAGCACCCCTTGACAGGTCATCCACCTGATAAACCTGCTCCTCGTCCTCCTGGTTACAGCTCTCTTCCACGGCTGAGGAGTGGTGACTAGGTATTGTTATCTCTTGTTCATATCTTAATTTTGCTTCTTTGTTCCTTCACATTTTTTTGTAAACAAACAGCCAAGAAGAACAAGGATAGGATCTTTTTAACACTAGCATGCGGCTTTGTTGGAGGGCCTGGAGATAAAGTCTTCGAACTACACATCAAAATTAGAACTTCATTGGTTCATTTTTGTTCCAATATTCATGTTTCATGACAAAATGAACTTGTAGATTCATGTTCCTTTGGAGGGCATACATACTATGGTAATTCCTTGAAAATTTCAGTAAAATGACATTCAATGCCCTTGGCAACACTGCTGATTTGGATAAGCCCAAATAAGCACATCTGAACAGCTTTTTTATTGTGCAAAGCTTATAAGCAGCTTATAGCCCTAAATAGCTTAGCCAAACATGCCCCAAATTGTTTCTAATCCACAATGGTTCTCCTAATTAGATGCAGTGTTATTGATTGTATGGATTCTCTTTCCAGCTTTATGGTCTTGTAGATATCAATAAGGATATGAATGCTCACTAATCAACTTCATTGTCTTGTGATGATCTTTTCTTGCAGAAATGCATGTAGGCGTTGTTTCTCGAACAGGGAATGGACTGCCTTGTTTTCACTGTAGAAATGGTTATCTGAGCTTGCTCAGTCCGCCGCAAGGATGGTGTTCTGTGGAGTTCATTTAGTGACTAACGTAGCTGGAAAATGGACTGTGTTATGCGAATATATTCGTTATGGTGAATTTGGTTATCAGGTGTTCGTTGTGTATCTAATTTTGTAATAGTAATGAATTGATGTAGATTACTTCGGCTAAATGGATGGTGTTGTTTGAGATCATTGCTTGTGAGTGTTTCTCTTTTCGTATACATGTCGCTCCCACAAGACGAGTTTACTTCGGTTCCAAATCGCTAACAATAGAAGTCAACGAAGTAAACAGTTCTTTACTAGTCAATGAAGCAAAGTTTCTTCATGGCTCAAATGGCATGTTAATGAAGTACAGAATTCTTTACTAGTCAATGAAGCAGAGCTTCTTCATTGCCCAAAAGACATGTTTACTTTTATTTGAAACTAAAATTTCTTGGCAAAATACTTAGTTTCAAAGAGTTTCTAATTTTTTTACTAAAAATTTTATTATTCGTTACTCAATTATAAATTTTACTTTCAATCATCATATTTTTAAATTGAAATTTTACTTTCAAACTTAATTTTAATTAACAATAGACATAAAAAGTAAACTTTTTTTAAGAACTATTTTATAAACAATTTACTTTTAGCAAGTCGAAAATGTCTATTACCAAGCTACTTTTGAAGCAGTATAGTTAAACCCAGACCAGTCGGGTCTAACTAAAATTAGCAATCGGGCTGACGTTTTGTATCGACTCACTTGTTATCAAGTCACGAAATGACGTAATTTGGAAAAATAATGAGGCTGTTTGGGGCTGCATTTGAAAAGCTGCTTATCAGTTTTTCTCAACTTTTCTCCATTTCATATTTTTTAATACATATTTTTAAAATATATAAAAAATTTATTTAAAAATTTAGAAAGTGTAGAAAAATTCTACAGAGTGAGATCTTTTTATTGCATATTTTTATTATTTTTTTAGAAATAAAAAAAATAAAACTTATTTTTTAAAAAAATAAAAATATTTTTTATTTCAGAAAAATTCCATTTCATAAGCACTCCCAAATGCCCCCAACATCCTGCGAGTGGATGTAAACGAACAGGCTTGACCCAACAAATTGATCCAGTCGGATCTAACTAAAATTAGCAATCGGGATAATGTTTTGTATCGACTCACTTGTTTATCAAGTCACGAAATGACGCAATTTGGAAAAATAACGTCCTGCGAGTGGATGAAACGAACAGGCTTGACCCATCAAATTGATCCGATAATTCGAAAGATAAATCAATGACCCTACAGTCTGTCGATACCCAGATTGGTTCAGACTACTATACTTTCAAGTTGCTAGACAATCCATCCCTCCTTTTTGTGCTGGCATAGTGTATAGACTACAGACTACAGATTTTATTGTTTTAATTTTTTTCCCAAAATTTGAAAACAGGAGCATTCTTCACAAAATTCACAAACTCAGGTACTTATATATTTCAAACTCTACCCACATAATATTAAATTAGCAATATTGCGTTTGATATTTGCAATCAAATAAGGTCCTGACTTTAAAGACATGAATTCGGATGAAATACCTAAAATACAACTTTTATTTTCTGTTTATAATTAATCACTTCCAAATTCATGTGCCAATTGATAATTATACTTATATTCACTAAGATCTAACAAAACTAGTTAACTTCATCTCATTTCATCTCTTTTTCAAACGGTCGATCTCCTCTTCAACTCCAAAGCGGTACATAAATTAATTCAATAAATTCATCACAAGATATCTCTGAACTAGTTCTTAAATCTCCATCAGTTCATCTTGTATCAAGCCATACTCCTCGTAAAATGTAATGCACCTCTTCATCGGCTGCATTCATATATTGCAATTTATAATAACAATAAAGTATTTCAACGCCATATCATCGAAAGTTAACAGTCAACTAGCGAAGTGGTACGTTTAAAATGAAAATATATTAAAACATGACCCACATATATGAAATGAGCCCAAAACGTTAATGGCCGTGGACGATATGTAAAGCCTAATTTCTACGACTACGTAATTTCTTTGAAGAATTAATTATTAAGACTCACCACCAGTTTACTAATTATCCAAAAATAAATAAATAAACAATAATTTTACTAACTAAAGACTAACTTAAATAAAGGAATATTTGAAAAGTTGCGGTTACAACAAAATGCGACAATCATGATTGTTTTTGTAGTAGTAAGGGTATTTAGCAATGATGTTTTTGCTTTGAGCTTATAGGTGGCAACAAATTAAAACCTTCTTGAGGATCGGCGGCCGAAGGAGTAGCATGTAGGCAGGTAACTCACTGGGTGGTTCAGGAATTTGAGATGCCTACTTGGAATCCACATTTCTACGCTTAAACAGAATCTAATAGACTAGTTTCACAATACGAAACCACCCAACAAAAGCCACTGCTCAATGCAAGATCCCTGTTCACTGCCGTTGCTCTGGGATAGTTAATCATCAGTGTTTACTCAAAAGATATATCACATCAATGACCTAAAACTGGCATGCACCTTTATCTAGCTAAGCTTTATCTCCGACGCATAGGGCAGGCATTAGCAAAGTGAGAAGGATCACCACAAGAAAAGCATGCACCAGATACTGTCTCACCAGTTGCTGACACAAATCTAGCAGATACAAATCCCGCATCACCGGTGTGTGCTCCTCTATGTCCACGGCCATGACCATGAGCACCTCTCCTTGAAGCGGATGCTGACGATGACCTACTGCTGTTGCCATTATATGCCCCACGTCCTTGACCTCCACTATTTCCCAAACTGTCTTCCCATCTACAATCAAGTTCACACTGTGATGATATCATGCTGACTTTCACAAATTATGCCACAAATTTCAAGCAAGATATAATTAGACGACTTTATGCAGTCCAGGTTTAGTGTACAAATAGCTTCAGTCACCCCATCAGAGTAACAGACCAACAGCAAAACAACCATACAAGTGAGAAACAACTTACAGCAAATGTTAGGGAGGTGATTTTGAAAAAAAACAACTTTTCTAAAACAAGAGTATTTTCTTTTAATGAGCTCTATTTTTTTCTTTTAAAAATAATAAAAATAACCAATAACAAGTCTTACGACGTAAAATTTTTTTGTACTTTCTAAATTATTAAATAAATATTTGTATAATATTATAAAAAATTTATTGGAAAACATGAAAGAAAAAGTTAGACTAAAAGGAGTTAAAAATCAAATTCAAACATGCCCCCAGTCTAAGACCATGTTATTTTAACATCACATCGTACCTCAGAAGTTACACCACTCACACTTAAACAGGCATTTTTTAAACAGATAATGGCGCAGCATTTAAATAGTCATGCTAGTTCAAACCAAAAATGAATTATTTGGTTTACATAATGCAATAGATAAATAGAGCTGAACAAACTAAAAGCAATAAAGCTTACTCAAAAAAGAAAACATTAATATATATATACACAGAGAGAGAGAGAGAGAGCATAGGAACACTCACTCATGTGCATTATCAGATGCTTCAATCTCTAGTTTATGGTCGAAGATATCATCAACTCTAATCCTTCTATTAGATATAAAGAATTATGATCGGAAACACACCGATAAAGTTTCAACTCAAATAGATAAAAATAAAGAAAACTCCCAAAGATATATGCTTTCTTTTTTCTATCATATTTATTAAATGTCCAAATAGAATTCGCTTCGTAATCCGATTAAGTTAAAATTTTGTTGCTAACTTTCAACTCATAATGTTTCATAATTAACGATTAAGGGGATGTTTGAGAAGGCTTTGAAAAGGAGCTTTTCTAAAACGAAGGTATTTTGAAAAAAATTTTAAAACGAGCAAAATTTTTTTACCTCAAAAACATAAAAATAAATAGTAATAAGATGTTATTACGTAGAATCTTTTGTACTTTCTAAATTTAAAAAATAAAATAAAATTATAGAAGGTTTATTTGGAAACGTAAAATGAAAGTTGAAATAAAAAAGGAGTTGAAAAACTTAGTCAAACAGAATCGAAGAATAAATTTGAAGCTCTCTGACTATAAACTAAGGAAGAAGTGCTATGGTCTTGGATAGGTGACATGTAAATAATAATTCAATAAGCAACAAATGGGTTCTTATCAAAACCTCCCCAGGTATCAAAACTAGTAGGCTCATAAAATGAGTTGAGACACCAAGTTTTTATGTGGATCATGTCTACCTTCCCCATCAAGTTTAGCTACACATTTACATGTTATCAAGAAAATAAGAGTTGTTGGTATTCAAATTGAAGAAAGAATAGACAAGGGCTTTTAGGGAGTTTTGGTTTCTTTTGAAAACCATGGCACAACTTGAGATTTGCCGGGAGAAACTAGGGAGCTAAGTGATAATAACCCTAAAGGAAAGCAAAGCTCATGTTCTTTGTCTAACTCAACCTGAAACCCAAACAATCCAAGAAATGGAACCACAACATCAGGAGCCTAGGGAACACACAAACCCCACTAATTCTAGTACATCTAATATCAAAACACCACAAGCAAGTTTTGCTACATATCCAACAGTAATCTGAAATGTATTTGGTACATAGAATTAAGACGACGTAGGTTAGAAACAGAAAAAAAGGGGATAGCCAAAGGTCGCGTCTCTTCTCACTACCGAAAGTCTCAAGCAACAATGTTTTCATGCAGTTAACTTCAAATTAATTCTGAATATAAAGCTCCTACAAAGTACTTCCAACAAAAGGCATGACGTAATTATTCATTCAGCAGGTTTGGACAAAAATCAGGACAGAGATATACATACACAAAAAAATTGCATCTCCGGCATGAGTAGAACTTTCTTCCTCTATTACTCTCTGTATTTGCAGTTTGTAATGTACATGGTTCCTCACAATTGCACATGATTTGACCTGTATTCTCATAGGTGACATGTTTTAGTACAATCAAGTATATCACCAAGAAAAACAATGTGCAGCCAGAAAATCTAGAACAATTAAGAAATTGAATGTTATGGCACAAGAATTTCAGGTGTTAAAAGATGCTTATTGCACTTTTCATCCACTTATATTTGAAAACAAAAAATTATGGAAGTTAACTATAGTACTTAGGGTCTAACATTATGCAAGTGGATATTGTTATATACAATAAGGTGCTCTTTTGCTTTTGCAAGCTTTTAAGTTATATACAAATTGTCCTTGTCATGCCTGCACAATTGTCCTTGGAGAATATATGAGAAAACTGAGATGGTCTCCAAAGGAAAGATATAGTAACATAAACATGAGACTGCGACGGGGATATGGTATTAGATGGTCATTGCACAAATAGCAGTAAACTCGAACAACCATTGGAAGTAGAACTTTTATGCAAGCCACACCTCCACTATGAGATAAGGAATTCACCACATGCTTAATATTGTAAAGGAAATGCATCAAGAGAAGTCCCGTTATTCACAGACAAGTTAGAATCAAATTGATTACATAACCTGAACCAGGTGTATTTTGGGTTCTCGTAGGTTGCGGACGGGTACCAGAAACATGATAGGGACAATCTCTTGACCGATGCCCTGTCTGTCTGCAGTATGTACAAGAGTCTTGCCTTGAAGTTCCCCTTCCAATGTTCGCTGGAGGATCCATGTTTCTCTGTGCTCGAGCTAAATGAAGGAATTCATAAGACAAAAGTTTACCTTACATATACATATTTTTTTACAACAATCTGAAGTAAAGACGATGAATAGTCTACCAAGATCCATGTCAATGAACCTATAACGTTTGCAACTCATGCTACCAGAGCAACAAGCAATAAACAGTTCCCAACCAATATTTCCATTAGATTGGCATGTAGATAGAGATCAAAAGATTGGGCAGTCCAGAGAATAGAGAAGGCTATGGGAAGTTAGTGGTTCTCCAAAGGCGAAGCAGCTTTAGGTTTCACAAAAATGAAAAATTAAGGAAAATGGGGACATTCATTACTCCTTCCAGGTCTCCAAACCAGAAGGAAACAAAAACTACTAGAATTTGGTTTCTTCACTTTAGATAAACATGGCGTTTTTGGTAGCAGAGAAGTTTGGGAAGTAGAGAAGTGAGTTTTTGGAAGTTAGTTGTAAAATAGAGACTTTTCAAAGTGATACAAATTAATTTTTGGTCTTTGGTTCCATAGAAATGGTGAGTGAAAGTGGGTGCCTAGTTATATTATATTATATTATATTATATTCTTAAACTTATTTGGATATTTTTTGATTATATATATATATATTACTAGTATATATATAATAGAATTTAGTTGGTTCATTCAAAATATGTTATTATATTTTTATAACATAATAAGATAGTAAATTTAATATACTTACAAGATAAAATTTTTAGATATTGATTACGCAATATAGTATGTTTAAACTAACAATTATAATATAGGAAATAACCAAGCAATTAAATAATCGTATAGTGGAAGTTATCTAATATTCTATGTATTTTATGGTTAATATGTGTTATTATCTTCTTATGATATATAAAATTTGTTATGTAATGAAAACAAAAATAAAAATAAAACCTTTTAATAATTGTGATATATTAATGTATTAGTATTTTCTATTAAAATAATAATAAATGTAGTATATAAGTAACAACATTATTGTTATTAAATATAATTAAATTATTTTATTTGTATGGGTCACTTTTGACCTAAAAGCCACGAAAATCAATCAACTCAATCAATACAAATCACTTCCCACAGAAGTGGAAGAAAAGTCACTTCTGTCTCCATTTCTTGTAACTAAACACCAAGGAGTTATAAGGAAATGACTTCTTGGCAGGATAACATAACTTCAAGCACACTTCCTTACAAAACCAAAGAGCCCCTAAAGGCTGATGTATTCACAATTTACAAATGACCCATCACGATGACTGGTCGATAAGTATCCTTTTGCAACATCATATACAATGGCAACAAAGTGCTTTACCAAAAGATTTCTTTATTACGTGGAATCTGAAAGTTTGTTGGTAACTTGGTGATGTTGGGAATAGAAAATTTATCTAGAGCTTTTCAAAATGTGCAGCGCATGGTTCCAAAGAATATAATTTTGAATATTCAAAAATTCCTGACCTTCAAGATATTATGCTTGTACAAAAATTTTGGTGCTTTATTCAATAGCACCATCTTGTAAATGTCTCGTACAGGAACTGTTACACACCTTTTAAAAATGCTTTAGCTGATTGTATAAATGCAAGTCATAGGTCCATATCTAGTCAAAATTTTGTGCATTTAAAAAGACACCCCATCCCCGTAGCTTAACATCTATATTGAACTTATATCTAGCTTGCATATGTTTTCTCAGATGAAAATCAAATGTTACACTCGGATCATGCCTAGTTACTAGCAATCATATTTACCAAGTGACAGGTCCATATCTAGCTTGCATATTCACCCTTATGGAAAACTAGAAGGGTGAACACGAACATGTTCACTTTGAGTATTCATAAGCAAATCATTTGATCATTTTCTCAGATTGTAACCTGATCATCTTCCCAAAGCCCTGAGCAAACAGATGGACCCAATCTTGCTTGCCTATCATCAGCTTCAATAAGTTAACATTAGCATAACTACTGCAGTCAGAAAAGTTAAGCAGGTGGTGACAGGATTTAGGGGTATACCATACCTACAACTTCTCAGAGAGTCTACACATCCAATGGAACTAGGATATACGAGTCCTCATAATTAATTAAAAGAGTAAGAAACAACTCAACACTTTGTTGATCGATAATAGATAAAAATTAGAAATCTTAGGAAGACTCCATAACCACAGAGAATCCTACCCCAAATAAAGGAGAGACTCAATTCACAAGGAGTCCTAAAGTATCACGGCTCTAAAATAGATAGATTAGAAAATAAAATGTACTAAAACTCAAACTTACACAACTAGGACTACCTCTAACTTTAGGATATATCTGTTACATATATCCAATACAAACGCATAAGAAATTGCAGTCTTCCCCAGCCCAATTTATACAATACTGACTATTTTAGATGGTGTAGTAGAGCTATGTCCAATCTCTATCGTTTCTCTTCCAAGTTTAAAACATGAAAGAGCATGCTTGACTAGCTTGCAGACATGTTGAAAGCATGTCTGGTGAATGATACTGCTGATATTATCAGATAGCCTTCTAGATAATCTAGGGCAAAACAGCAATAAAAATTAGAATATCTATCTACAAGCACAAACCTGTGTTGCTAGAAGCATGCCTAGATCCCGTTCCACAAATCTCAATCAACTGCGTCAATATTGAGTCACATCCACCAATACAACCTAGAAATACACATCAAACCAAAAGCTTTAATATCAAAAGACATGACTTCAAAGAACAAACTGAAAATTTACTCCGTCCATGCTATGACTGCATGAAACAAACTTTTGTTCCGGACATGAAAATGCATAAATGGAAAATATGCTTTCTTTTCAAACAAGAGTCAAAAGTTATGTACTTACCAAATTTTTGCTTTATTATCAATCATGCTCAACAAGAATATTGTTTTGTACTCTCTTACAGCTATCCTAGTCAAAGGAAAAACATTCTTTTGCTTAAAACCAAGATCTTCAGAAGTGAGACAAGAACATCCACAAGTATAATGCTTTCCATGAGAGAATAACTTCTAGAACAAATGAACAAAATGCCAACTTGCCAAGTAAATAACCAGCTATGCGTATCTGTTTAAAGCTCTTTATTTAATGTCACTGCAATAAATTCTGTTCTTAACCTTGCATTCTGCACACAATTTAATTGGAATCTGATCATGAACATGAAGCAGCAGGTTCCTATCATCCCAAGCTACCGTTTTCTTGGATTCCATATTTGGGTTTGGGTGCACATTAGAGAAGACAAAAATCTGACCACTATTGATTCTTCTCCTCCCTTGTACACCATGCCTTTTGTGTAGAGAGAGCCTTAGATGTCGCATACCCAACTACAAAAAGAACACAGCTGGTTCCAAGTGTTCTTCGCCTCTATAATCCTTTTTGTAGCCATTAGGCTGTTGTAAGGTGTCCTTACAACTCACAATATGTACACGGATCAGCACATTCTTCTTGATACTGTTTTCAGTATACCCAGTATTAATTTAACACAGTTCAATTTTCAGTTTTCTTTGCATAATTTAAAACGTTTTGTCTGTTATATTTAGAACTGACAATAGAAGACAAGCTAAGAATTTCTATTCTGTTAAATACAAACATGCTCTGATAGGTATGCGTGTTATCACTAATTCAATGAAAAGTTAAATAGCTAAGAGTTCGTAAGAACTTTCTAGAATTAGTACAGGTAAACTTACCGATTAATAGGTAAACTTTGAATTTGATATCAAAACGGCAAAAGACAAGGTTCAAATGAATCCAGATTCAGGTTCAATTCAAGTAGCATATGGTTCCAGTTGAGCTTTAGTTAGGTTCCATCATCATAAACCAATTCAACTTGAATAAGCCAACAACTTGACAAATCTGGATTCTTTTAGAACTCTTATTAGGTTTCAATTAAGGTTACTAAAATCTGTATATATAAAGGAGTTTAGATTTGTCGAATCAGATGCCTACACCGATACTTATCTTTTATCCTATAACTCTGAATTAGGTGGGAAATTTCAGAGTTTTGTAATCAGTGTAGTAAAGAGTTTATGTTGACTCCACATCATCATTAAAGAGTCATTGATGTTTGTACTCTATTCATATAGTGGATTCTTCTCATCTTTGCCCATAGTTTTTCCTTAATTAGTGTTTTTAATTACTGCTACACTGATGCATTCATCTGTAGATTCCTCTAGACAGAATTAATTTTAAGCAAAATTGCACTATTGAGAAGTGTCCATTCCTAACCAACAGAGTAATGGTGGCAAATTTAAACATTGAGACATTTGATCGTGACTATAGTTTTACCCTATGACAAAGTCAAAATGCATGCAGCAACGCTTGAGAAGGCATTACTGGCAAAAGGAAGATCTATAAGAGTTTGACCAATGAGAAAGAAGATATGGATTAGAACGCACTCAGGAATTTAGCTTTTTTTGTCCAAAGAAGCGCTTCAAGAGGTCCCAACTAAAACTAGTACAACAGGCTTATGGCTGAAATTGGAGTCTCTTTACATAATAAAATATTTCTCCAATAGGCTCCATTTGAAGCATTGCTTGTATACGCTTAGGATGCAAGAAGATACACTAATCAAACCCACGTTCCACCGCGACGGACATTAGCAGAATTGATGGTAACGTGGAAGATCGAAGCTAATAGTCTTTTCATTACCTTTGTTAAACAAGAGCTTCCGCAAGAATTTTCTTTTAGAGAGACAGAAATTCAAGACATTTAGTTAGTGTTTCTTATGAAAGATTGCTTGAGAAGTAGACCAATAAAAACGTTATATTGATCAGCAGATCTAACGATTGTTTGCTCAAACAAAGTCTTATGAAGATGGAGCTATAATGCGAAGCCCCACAATTTGACCAGTAACTACTACGAGAAGGAAGGGCACAGTAAAGTGGAATGTCATAAACTCAAAATGAACCGCAATAAGTGAAGAGAGAATGAACCTAATGATGAAGTTGACCTAACCGAGAAGATTAATGGTAGTGATCTTCTATTTATGACCACTAACAATTGTCTTGAAGATAATTCCATCATGGATTCATGAATGTCTTCCAAGAGGGAGTTGCTCTCTTCTTATACATGTCACGTATGAGGTTGTGAGGTTGACCGATGATTCTCTTTATCAGGTTGATGGTATTGGAGTAATTGAGTTGAAAATCCATGACCAAAATCCACCACGCACCAACTTTGAAGAAGAATCTCATCTACTATGTAGGTTATTTTGATGCAAAAGGTTACAAATGTTTAGTTGTAGGTGGCTTCTCAAAGTCTACACCGGTGTCTATATACTTACATTGGCTAAGACATCCAAATGGTCTAATCTCTAAGTTGCAAAATTACGTAGATTTAAAGACGATTCAAGAGACACCTGACAAATTTTCTTTCGAAAGCATCATTAAGTCTACCGTGAGCTTTGCTTAGAATTAAGGCTTAACCAGAGACCAAGAGGCTTTTGCATCCAACCTAGTCTCTTTCGAGTATCTCAATCTCGATCTTAAGCATAAGGAAATTTGTGAATTATATACCTTCCATTCATTAGGAAAAATCAGGAGCTGGTGAATTTTTTCAGTACACATGCTCAAAGCACCGATTGGTCTTGTTTGACCATTAAGATCATTAGCCTGTTAAGGCTTTATAGAGAATAGGAAGAGGCGATCAACTATTCATGAACTTCAATTTATCGAATTTCAAGAGGGTGGGGTTTGCTGGGATTTTGAATCAAAAGGACAAAAACCATAGTTCAATCTGATCCAATATCAAGTTCGATTCAAGCAGAACATGATTCAAATCAAGTTTAGGGCATGTATCAGTTTGGTAGGACCTCACCTTTTCCCATAAAAAAATCACTTGCAGACTCACATCTAAATACAACCAAACACAAAAAGTACTTCCCAACTCACTTCAACTAAAAACCAACATTAAAACTCCACTCACTTCTCAAAAATTCACTTCCTACAAACTCACTTCACTATAACTGCTACACGCCCTCAGTCAGGTTAGATTATTAACAACAGTTCAACTTAAATCAATCAACAGCTCGACAAATACGGATTCTTCAAGAACTCTATTAGGATCTCCATAAAGGTTAATCTCTATACATAGAAGTTTAGATTTGTAGAATTGTGATGATTGCAATGGCGCTGATCTTGTTTTCTGTAAATCTCTAGATTAAGTAGGAGTTCTCAAGTTTCTATTTAATATAACAGAGGGTTCGTGTGTTGACTCGCATCATCTTGGAGGAGTCATTGATCTTTGTACTCTTTGTATATAGTGGGTTCTTTTCTTCTTCGCTCATGATTTTTCCCATATCAAAGCTTTCCACATTAAATCATTGCTTCACTTTTGTATTGTTATTCTCAGTTGTTTCTCACTGCTGCAACATTGACACATCAATCCACAAGTCCCTACAAACGGAATTCACTTCTAAGGATTAAATGTTTTAAGGTTGACTATTGCATAAATCAATCACAGTTAAGAAGATATTCATAATTTAGGGGCGCATTTAGATTCATTTATGAGATTAATCTGCTATTGCTAAGTAAGATGAAGGTGCACTATCATTCCCATCATATTTTTTAACGATGGTTTCGCCAACTTGCCCAATTTGGATAGAGACCAAGCCCTCCCAACCTAGTATGATTTAATCAAGCTAGAAATTATAATCATTCTGATTGGTCCGAATCAGCTAGGATAGGCCAAAGTAGGAAATGATCAGCTGGATCAATTCTATCTGGATAATTCAGCTTTAGGGAGGCCAGTTTGTGCCACCATTTGCAACAACTCCACAAAACTACAGTGTGGCCGACTGCAGTAAACTGCAGCCAATAGAGGAGCATTATTCTGCATGCATGGCCACTAAGTTGAGCACTTTGCACAATTTTACCAGCTATTGTTAGGTGCCAAAGTGTGTAACCAATGCATACATGTAAATTTATTATAATACTATAATTAAAAGAAAAGTTTTATAAGATATGAAAAAGCTTTCAATCTAGGAAAACCTTTTGCCAATAATGAAGCTTCACATATCATGTAGTCAAACTCACAATACAGTATGTCCATATTAAATATTGTGCTGAAATTATAGCATACTACATGTAATCTTTTCTTAATTTTCTTATTAACATCAATTTCCATTAATTTTTAATAATTTGGTAGTATGTTTTTTTTTTTTTTTGGAGAATCCCTTCCAGCGGACTTTTCCCAATCCTAATACTGTTTGTTGCTAGCCAGTCCCAATCCCATTTCCATTTTCTCAAACTGCTTGAAAGACCATTGTTACAGCAAAACAAATCATTTATATTAAACCATTAGAAATGAAATCTTACCCAAATGATTAACATCAAAATCAGGTGGTATCTCCAATCGACGAAACTTAAATTGGATCCTGAAGACAGGACCTACATATTGTCAAGAATCCACAGAAAGGAGATGCTTAAAACAGCTGATCACTTACATCACACAACTTATTCTATGTAGTTCAGAAAATATTGAAACAATAAATATAGCAGACTTAGCAGTATCACCTGGAGAGCAAGAGGAGCATACTTCACTGGTAACAGTTGCTTCTGATAGCGCACCAGGTAGCCAAACAACATTCCTACACTGTACCAGTTACAAGATGTAATCAGTTAGAATGCAGTAAAGTTTTCAGTTATCCAGAGAATCGAGAAATACAAATAGCAGCAGTGTGTAAATAAATTCATTTTTATTACTTTTAAGTAGCAACAAATTGATGCTTAGTGTTAAATTCGAACTACTAAGACAAAATCATTTGCATACAATTGTAAGGAAAGCTTTGTATGTTTTGGCACAAAAACTGTTTTTGCGCTTGAGAAAGTATGTTTATGACTATTTATATTTTCAACAACAGGAATTTGAGTAAGGATTCCCATATTATGAAATCACAACCCTGAGAACTTATGTCTTTCACAACAAGACCACTTAAAACGCCAACATAATTAATTCAGTTCATGTCCAAGACCTTCCTTTGACCGTTATGACTTAAAATTCATCTCAAATCTTCTAAGAGGTGCAAAAAATCTTGATTAGTTTTTTTCATAAGCTTTTGATTGGTGTTCCAAGAAAAGCTTGACTTGTTTGCAATCTTCGACTTTCATTCACAACAAAGCCATAAATTTTGCATACCCACTGTACTCAAACTTAGAAGTATCTTGGTAATTAACTAATAAACATTATGTCCTTAAAAGTCTATAGACTTTAGTGAAATGCCACAAATGCCACAAATCATTTAGTGGTACAATTAATAACCATAAGACACAAGAAGAGCCCTACATATAGAGGCAACCTACTAGTAAAATATATCTAGCAGTCACAAGAATTACCTAAGCACTTTGCATATTATGTCCAAGGTACCCAAATTCATTTTCTTTAAATCATACTTCAGTTGGTGATATAGTGGTGAAGCAAAACATTATCATGACAATTTTGGTAGGTGTAGTCGTGATCTAAGCACTTAGCAATTCAGCAACACTTGGCACAGCTTTTTGAGGGCTCATAGAGCTCCTCCAATCTTACAATCTTAAAAAGAACGCATCAAACAAGTACTCCTGGGCAGCGTCAGTCAAATGAGTTTCATAGCATCCACAGCAACTTACTCAACAGAATCAAGAAGAATAACAATTGGCAGTCATCTGCCTCAGATATTAACTACTTCCATGTCCACAAAACATCAGCATCACAAGCATCAATTTAAGTGCTAAATGCAACTAGCAACCACGTACTAATACTATACGCTAATGCAACCATCCCATAACCCTATAGCCTCTTCAGACCAAATGTACCCTGATACCATCTTTGTGCCATGCCCTTAAACAAGAACGGTACCGATAATTGCCTAGATAGAGTCACATCGCTTGGTCTTAAGTTAGTGTCATTGATAAGCACATAATTTTATAAAGTTTTATTACCTTTTGCAATAATTTAAATATTTAATTTTATGTAAATCAGCTACACAGTTTTATTATTTTTTTAAATGCTAGGTAAAGAAGAATTAATTGGAGAAAAGAAGGAAGTGTTGCATGCATTTGAAAGAAACACAGTAATAATGAGAGGCTTTGTTATTAGTGGCCCATTAGCATCAAGTGATCTTTATTACTTAGGCCATTAGCATCAAGTGGGCCAAATAAGAAATAAAGGGAAGAAAGAAGGATCATGTGCAGATGAGGGGGGCTTCCCGTGAATCCACCCCTACAGGAGAAACCCTTCGGCTGCGAACTTCACTGATTCCAGAGAGTCTGCAGATCTGGAATTTTTCCTCTCTTCTTCTTTGAGTTTCTCAGGGAGAGTGAAAGCCTATCTAAAGAGACTGGAGAAATCCAGTGGAAGGAGAACATTGAGCAGAGCTGGAAACCAGAGGACGGTACAGAGCATTGCAAGAGCACAGACAGGGAGCACTTGGAAGCTTAAAAAGTATCCAGATTGTTTTATCTTATCTCATGTTTAATTCATACAATTGTTTTGTGTATAATTTTATCATGAGTAGCTAAACCCTCTTAACTGAAGTTAGGATAAAACTATAATAAAGTTTGTTTATTTCTTGAATATTATGGATATGTGGATTATTGATTTGATTGAGTTGTTATTGTATGGAAAAATGTTTAGGTGTTAAATTTATATCCCTGATCAATATTAGATTTGATATCTAAATTATTTTATTATTTATGTTTACAAAGACCAATCGGAGCATGATTTATGAATCATAAAAGCTAGTAACTGTAGTTAGTATTTATTGGACGAAAATGAATGCAAGTACATGGTTTATGATTTCGCCGAGCTTAATGCATTTCTAATTTTCTAAATAAAGAGTTACTAATACTAGAAATAGGTAGTTTTAGACTGGACCAAGGTTAAAATCATAATTAGAATCATGCTTAAAAATTGGGCTAAAGTGTTAGGTACAAAAAAATCTTCACAATAATCAGCATCTGTTATTATATTTATTTAAGAATTAACTTAAAGTCATTAGTGGTGGATTCTAAAATTCTAATTATTTTCATCTCTATTTTCACAATCTGTACTTTATTTCACTTTCTTAGCTTTCTTATACCTTCGATTAGCTTTCACTAAAACATAACTTAATAGTTTAGTTTGGATTATAGATAGTAACAATCTCTGTGGAACAAACTCGTTATCTATTTTACGATAGACGACAACCGTGCACTTGCAAAATAAACTAGATAGGATCACTGTGTTTGTCTTACGTGATTTTGTCTTCATCAGCCATCATGTTTTCGTTTTGGGTTTGTCAAGAGGCTTCAAACACTATGAACACTTTGCATGCTCTGGATTTTCTAGTGTGCTTTATGCATCCTGCTTCTATTCGCAGGCAATTTGATCAGTATTTCAGGTTGAAATATTCTACTATTGTATGCTTTGCTGATTTATCAAACAATTGTCAAACAAATATTCATGCTTCAATTTGTATCAAATGGAAACGACTTAATGATGACAGTAACTATAGATAGAGCAATTGTTGTATATTTCCCGCTACAAGGATAAATGAGATGATTGTTAGCTAGAAATCAAAATACAATAGAAGAAAAGTGCTTTCCCATATGTCAATCTTCCTATCACTAAGGCATTATGATTTTTTTGTAAACAAGCGTCCATGAACAGGAAATAGAAAAGTTTCAATTGGCATTACATCAGCGAGTTGAGAGACGATCACACAACAAAATTTGTATAGTTTTATATTCCCATAATTTTCTACGAGCAAAGATAAGAGTACACACCAGTGGATAATTTGCACATCCAACCATATAGCTACCATTCTGAGAAAGGATAGGAAAAATTGTTATAATCACTGCCCTGAGGATATATGAACTAGACTTCAAGATTGAACAGATGAAATATCAGTAAGGAACTTAAATTAAGCTCTAACTCAAGCTTACCATGTTTCGTCTAAGCACCATATTAGATTCATGGCATGCATTACATGGCCTGACAATTTCACTACTGGTATTTGTAACTCCAACAGATCTATTAGATCTGCAACATGTCATGTAAACAATAATTCAAAGGTACATACAATGGCAAGCATAACGAGGTACTCTAGCAATATACCTCTCAAAATAATTTTCCATCGCTTCCAAAAGTTTCGATTTGTTCAGTCTAGCCTGCAAAAAATTTCATTCATGTGAAATAAGAAATACAAAGAATCTATTATATCTTCACTGAAGGATTTAACGGTGGATGTTTCTCATACAAGCTCGCTTTTACATGCATTTGGACATACAGTGTGGAAACATAATATAAATAAATACCCCCAAATCATCTGCATAGATAGATAGACAACCAGAAATGGAATGTCTGACTGCTCACATAGCAGATTGCAAAGGGCTATGACCAAAATGCCTGACCTTGCAAGTGACAAATATTCAAGGGGCTTCAACTGTCATTACCAGCATGACTGGCTCGAGAGGCCATGCCTGGTACTCCTACCAAGCTAGTCCAAAAGACCATAGCGTTACTTGTTTCCTCAGTAGCTTGACCTAAATGACCTTAACACCATCGAGGTATTTCAGTATCTAATTAGAACGGAAACTGGCAGTGAGGGAAGCAGAGTTTTGTCATACTAGAGCAGAAGTGACACCAAGTTACCAAAACCCAGTTGAATCATTTCTGTTCAAACTTCAGTTTTCAAATGCTAACCGAATAGATATTAGATGACTATCGGAAGCCTCATATTTAATGTAATAAACCACAAATTCAAAAAGTGAAATTTTATAACCAAGGCGTATGATGTGTGGTGAGAAAACATATACATATGATAACTTTTACTCAAAAGGAGAAAATAATGTGCAAATACTTTCTCATCTGTGCATCTTATTAGAATTGTCTATTGCATGATAAATAGTATTTATCGAATATCATATACCTAACGAGGGAACAAAAAGAAATTGCAGCCATGAAGGACAAAAAAGAAAACTATTAGTGAAGTGATACATGTACGTCGCATAACCTTACATCTAGGAAACAGGCTTTCATCTGCTCCAAGCAAGTCTGTAAGACTTCAATTTTTGTCTTCTCACCAATACTAACTCTTCGCATATCACACTCCATCTCAGCCCTAAGAAAGGGTTTCCAAAGCTCATACCTGGTAAGGAAGAATCACACTTCTGATTAAAAAATGAGCACTTAAAGTACTCTATGGTCTAATGTAAAAATCCTGCATTTATAAATGCTCATGCAACTCGCTGGTATCCTATTTTAATGCATCATTTTATAAAGAAGAAAGGGATAGAAGTAATGTGGCACAGAACGCTCCAAACAGGGCAAGGGCACTCCCAGATTAGAAGAGTATCAATGAGTGCAAGAACATGCCTTACATAATTGCAAAAGGGCTTGCTTCAAGTATCACTGCATATGCTTGGAATACTAGTTCGTTCCTTCTATTCTTATCAGTTCTCAAAACAAAGGAAGAAACAGTAATATTGTTGAAACGGAAAAATAAAAATATCCTCTAAAGGTGGCACTTGTAAAACAATCTGCAAACTAAAATGGTTTTTCTTATTTGCACAAGAAACTTTATTTATTTTTGTTTTCCATAGACTGCTTTCACTCATCTGGAAGAATCTTTCATGCAAATTATTGTTTCAGCGACTTGGCTATGCAAACAACAAATACTTGTAGGAGAACTGTGAACAAAGTGTCAGCAACATTTCTTCTTATCCAACTTCAGCAATTTTAGTAACTAACTTTAGAATCAATTTGTTCTCCTACAGAGGAAATACTGTGAAAATGGCATTATCCTGTAAATTTATCTTTGTTAAATTTATTTCCAAATCCAAGAGACAACACTCGCTAATCTTCCCATTCTTATAGAAAATTATTAGCAGTTGAAATCAGCTGTAGTTTAGTGAACAAGTATTGATAAACGAAAAGTAACATTTGACGATTTTATCTAAAGTTTATAGAGAAAATACAATAAGATAAACCAAATATATATGACTAAACAGACCCCATATCATCATAGCCCATAACCAATGCCTCCCCCTACAGTCAAAGAAGCAGCTGATTAGTCAATAGGGTGCATATTAAAGAATGTAATCTACAAAATATTTGCACCAAAGCTACCAGAAAAAGTTTATTTCAAAACCTGAAAATAATATAGATTCATGCATTGTATGTAATAAGGAGATGCTACATGCAAAACATCAAGAATTCTAGGGTGCTTAAAAAGAAAGGCACAAGAAAGTAAAGATAAAGGAGGACCACAAAATATTATTTAACAGAAAAAGAGAGAGTTCGGAACAGCTCTGATTTCAGCATTTTGGTAGATATCCATTCTAAGAGCAGGACTAAGGAGAAAAAAGAGAGCAGAATAATAGTTTGAAGCAGCAGTAACTTAATCATTTTGGTAGATACCCATCGAATGATGTTCCTGAATTTATCTAATGGTGAGTATACCTCTTTCACTCACATAATATCATTTAGCTATGCAAACTTCCCCTTGCACCTTTACTTCCAATCTCATTAAACTTAGTTGCTGATTTTGCCCCAGATGCTGGCAACTACTTGCGACATCTAGAGGCACCCTGAGAATTCTTTGCCCAGCACTCTTCCACCCAACACAACCAATCTCATGTTACCTGTCACATTTTCAAAAACATCTATTGCCACAGGCCCACCATTAATCCATCAAACACCTCTGCTAAAAGCCCAATATCGGCAACCTACCTGCCATACCCAACTCCTACCATGGCAGACCTCCTCTAAACTTTATTAATAAACCAAAAGCAAACAAATTGTTACCACCATTACGAGAGAGAGAGAGAGAGAGAGAGTAGTCTGGATAATAGAGAAGAGGTGCCAGTCTGCTATACTAGCTACATTTCCAACTTTTCTAGTGCCTGAGTGACGATTATTTATTCTGCTCGCTTGTTTTGGGCCATGTATGTAATAGTTGCAATCGGAAGTAGAATAATAATTATTAATATTGACAAAGAAACATCAAGTGTAAATCAGAAAGTACAAGTTTTGTCGGTGCAAAACGTGTATTTGTATCCTTGGTTGCATAATGTCGATCAAGACATTTCTTGATGTGGTCGTGCATTGTAGCATCTGTGCCAATAGACGCCTACCAATGAACAGAAATGATAAGGCTATACGTCAGAGAGCTACCAGAAAGAATTTTGCAGTATGAACATTGTCATAACACAAAGTAAAATACCATGATGTTTACCTCATCCATGCGGCTAAGCAAATCAGATTCACTTAGAAGCGGAGGAGGTCTTGTCACTCCACAATCAAGTGTTAGAGAGGTCGGTATAAACTGCAAAGAGACCATATTAACAGACTTTACTTTAAATAAAAGCAAATCATTGTGAACCTTAAAGCTACAAGCATTACTGCTTTAAGTAACAATTTTAGACTCATAGTCCATCATGTGCAAATTTCTTCGTTTCTTCCAAGAATGGATACAATCTGCCAGCCATAGGCAAGAGATAAAAACCAGTCAAGCAGGAAACAACTATATGAACAAGTAACGAAATATACTGATGCTTGGATGCCATTTTGCCATTAAAGTTGGCTATAAGAAGAAAACAAATCAATCGCTAAGCTATATGATCAATCGCTAGGAATTTTGGAGAAGCCTGGCTCCTGCTCCACTTCATAACTTCCATTTTATTTGAACATTGACTTCTCTAGTACGTAGTACCAACTCCAGCTGCATGGTCTTTAATGTACCATATGTCAGACTTCCATATACTATCATGATATCTGAATTTTAATCTGCCCCTCGCGTTCAAATCTTTCAGCATGCAACATTGACCATGATATAGCTTGGCCAAAATAATTTATGTAAATGTAACTATTAATAGAGCTTTCCATATATTATGCTTTCTATAGAGAAAGCAATGCATAAAAAAATTCTACTAATAAGAAAGGGTTCAGAGCATAATATGAAAGCTACAAAGTGAACAAGAAAGTCTGAAATTCACAAATAACCTGTTGCCCGACATTGTAAGTTGGGATAATGGAACCGCCCCAGGAGTCAAATCGGTAAACATCCAAATAATTTTTCTGTAAAATGATCCAGATGCAGAGATAAGGATATAACCATTCTATTGAATCAACTGGCACATGTAATAACACAATCGCTGCATTATAAAAAAGAATTTATCCTAAGTGCAACTAAAATATTAGAAAGGATAACTTTCACAGTAACTAAGATAAAAACCAGTTGCTGACAATATCAGCAGTTGATGCCATTGCAAATCAACTCACAATGGATTTAAAGCTATTTAGGTTGCTTTATTCAGTAATTTGATTCTTAGGCCAATTTCCAGATAACATCTGAAAACTCTCAGATTTCCTCAAAATTCTGATCTGAATTTGTGAATATTCCTTGGAAAAATGGATAAAGGTCTTAGAGAAGATGAGCTACTAATCATGCAAGAAAAATAATAGCAAAAGCCATTTTAATGCTATTGGCATAGACTCAAGATCTTTCCAAGCATTGCAAACCTCCTATCATTAACTGGTCATCTAAAAGAGGTCACTAAAAGAAAATACATTAAGATGATCTTGTGAGATACAAACAGTAACTAATAACAATATCTAAAAACACAAATTCTAGTTTCCCATTTGTTAAAACCTATTTACCCATAAGCAGGCATGTGCAGCATTATGTGATAAGAGATGCAACGAACACGAAGAGCAGTCAAGAAGGTCAAAAGAATATTAAACAATGATGACGATGGTGATGGTGATGGTGATATGATGATGATGATGATGATGATGATGATGATGATGATGATGACGAACAACAAAAACACAAAGGAGGAACTCTGATATTTACTCAAGCCCTTGACAGTATTGGCTGAATCAGTCAGCAAAAGAACAACTCCTTAAAAAATTACACAATATGAATTCTATATCTTATTTAAAAGAATACAGAAAGTCAAGGGGAAGCGGTAAAAGACAACATGTAAAGAATGACCTGGATTAACAATACATTAAGCAGATTACCAACAGAAAAGTTCCAAAGTGAAATAAACATGGGATAGAAGTTGGGAGCTTCAAGAAAAAGCCACCACTTAAGCCAGGTATTTTGTCACACAAGCATTAACCAAATCGTAACTACTCAGGCCAACACAAATGCCGCTATAGCAAAGAAGACTACATTAATCTCCAATGAAAGGAAACCCACAAACAAGAAGACCATACTCACTGCTATAATCACACGTCCAGATGTTGAAAATATTTCTCCAGCAATGTCGATTTCAACTTTAGTTTCAGCTCCTACAGCAGGTTGCGACACACAGGAAAGAAAATGGCGCACCACAAGCTCATATAGTCTCTGAACAAAAATAGTAACAAACTCAGTATAACCAAAGTGAATGAGAACTCATTAATTCAAAAGTACTTCATGCATACATTATGATCTTGACTCCACCCTGGTTCACCAGGAGAATATTTTGTTGGATGAATAGGTGGATGTGCTTTATCATCATGTCCACCATTACTAGGGTTTCTCCAAAGCCTTGCTTCAGGTTCTAAAAGTCGTTGCGCGTATGGGCCCCATGATGGATGCCCTAATTGTTCCCTAACAATAGCCTACAGAATAGTCAATGACACAATTTTAGTAAAAAAGACAAACTAACATAAACAGAATGGCAATAACCCAAAGTTTGACACTCCTAGAAAGCCAGGACATAAAATTATCATGGGACATTGGAGAAACCGTAATAAAGAGATTCTCATGCTAGAAGATTGAAATGAAGTCAATTATGCTAGAATAATAGAAGTTAGCCACCTGGCTGCAACTCAACAGGCGACGTAGACATTTGAAAAAGAAAATATACTTTTAGGGAGCAGCCAGATACTGAAAATTAACAGCATTCAATATCCAGTGACTGCACTCAGAGCAAGTACTTAGTTTATTCATAATATTTGCGGTATCAAAAACAGAATATATCCCAATATAGCAAGCCATCCTAGAACTACTTCGGTTAAGCACTACACAGTCCTACAAACTTCAGCTAAAGGGAAAGGTATTCTACAACCTTCATAGCTATAAATAGACCAAAAAACACATCCCCAAAGCATCAAGAACCTCATATGCAGGTATGGAAAACATACTTTCCAAAAGAATTTAAGACAAATGCCTTAAGCAAAATCCATAGTGAGTGTTTTTTGAAACCACATGTAAAATAAGTGCATTCACAGGAGAATTAAGCTATAAAGCAGTATCAACATGTAAGACATACAAACATCCTAAACATTCTGAAAGAATAATGCTCAAGAGAATGCTTCTGGAGGAGTGATATCAAAAGGGCACTTTTTGCTACTGAGTGCACTTCCAAAATAAGTGACATAGGAGAACGTGATCGAGCAAAAGAATAAAAACGAAATTTCTAGACCAAACAAATTTTATATCATTTCTATTGTAGAGAGTATTTTAAATGGTCCACTCTTTACAGACCATAAGAACTTGAAAACCCAGTACTAAGAGCAGGAATATCAGAGGACATTTCAGAAAGTAATTGTAAATTAATCTTTAATTGATAATCCCTGTTGCATACCCAAACAGGCCCTATTACAAACTTAGGAGAAGGAAATCTTTGGTGAAGTCTCTGTCATTCTCAGTTTCACTAAATATTTGGTTTCTAGCACTACATAATGGCTTGGGTTTATAAATGGAGAAGAGCACATTTCATTGTGATAAACGCTTCGTTCTTGTAGGAGGATGCTCAATGCAACATTATCAAGTACCTATCAGATCAGGTACCTATAATTATGGGAATTTACCTGGTTACGTAGCTCAAAATGTAATGTACAAGTCATAGCACACAGTTACGTTTCTTAACTCAAACTAATCAGCTTTTTGAGAGTCCCACTGCAGTACCAGCATCGACATAGTTTGATACATCCCAGTAGTTGCAGTGTGTGCCCAGTCACAACATGATGCATAAGAAGCAATTGGAAACACTAAGTTTCAAAATGCATGTTGGTGACTGTCAGTAGCATATGCATCCGTAGCAAAGTAATACATCTTATTAGATAAATGTCCAGTGCACACTTAAGAAATTGGTAATGTAATGATTTTGCTACAAATTACTGCATTGGAAGGTACCAACATGTAGGTCTGTGTTTGGAGAAAAGCTGTCTGTCTCTGTACGAGGATAGCTGATGTATCCAGCCTGATAAAGATCCTCTGCAACCTATGTAACAGAAAACAAGGTTGCATCTGTAATAAGAAGATTGCTAAATTATCTCCCTGGATCACCTGGAAACAAATCAATCATGTACAAAGATCTGATCCAGGAAGAAACAAAATACTCAAGTCCAAGAAAAAACCTATTTTCTTCTCAGCTACATGCACAATGAGATAGTTCAGCAAAAATTTAACATAAGAACCTAAACAAATGTTCAAGCAATACTAACAAACATTATGGCCTCTGAGTAGGGATGTCTTTCAGAACTTCTATTCAACAGATGACTTCTTATAAGCTGTAAAAGATCTCGTACCTCAAAAACTGAAGCTATGAGAAAAAGCAAGGCCTGTCCTCGTACATCAACCTATAACTAAAAAAGTGACACCTTTTTTCCTCTGTGCTCCCATTTACGGTGGAAGACGTACAAGAAAAATGAACTGGAAGCAAGCCAGCTCATCTTCCTTGAGTAAGAATTTAAGGTGAAATGAAAATGAAACCAAACATGTGTAAGTCAAATACATAGGTCCACAATTTGGCCGTATTGACTATCTCAAGCTTGACGTAGCTAACAGACACAGACATTTGTGCTGATCCACAGTTGTCTACGTCCATGCAGCTGTTTAGTATTTAAGTGGACAAGTAAAGGCGTACAAATAGCAACATCTGCTCTAAATTAAAGTCAATCAGGTTGCTTCTCCTAACCTTCATAGTGTGATCGGAACTAATTCTGAAATATTTGGATGCACGTTTTTGGAGCTCAACGGTACTCAGTGGGTAAGGGGGATACTTCAGCTTCTCCAGTTGCCGGACATCCTTGACCTGGAAGAATATCACCAGAAAACCTCATTATATATGGATCTAAATATGATTGTGCATGACAAAATAATGATAATTTTGCTACCGTTGCAACAGATTCCTCAACGCATATTTCGTAAATGACAACAGCTGATGCATAATCAAACAGATGCCCACGCCTGTACAAAAAAAAGGTAATCAGAAAACATATATGTATAGAATCAAACAAACTAAATCAAGAGCAAAGCTTGGCAATATTACATCCACTCAAACTTAGCTATGCCCTCATCTAATACGTGAGAACAATTAATAGTCCAGAATTCCTCAGGTTCATGAGACTGTATTTCCCAATAACGTTCAACAATAAAGCCAAGGGTTGGGAACTGCGAATTAACAATAGTATATGAAAACTCGATAAGCTTCAAGTGCAAGAACCACTGCAAATGAAAGAAGAAAAGCAAGATGAAGCTATATAGATCCTTGTTGGGGTGGTTACAACAGCAAAATTTTGCATAGCAAACCTGACAAGGGCCATAACTTAATATCATGTTCCTCGCATCTCCAGCCAAATCCAGCACGAATGCATCCTTTAGCAACAAGGTCTGAAACCTAGTAAAAGAGGCACCGATCCGAAGGTCAATTTCCTGCAAAATTTTCAATTAATATTTACCAAGAAGCCTCCAAGAAATCTTAATAAGATGATAAGTTTTGATATCAAAAGCCAAGAGATGTCATGAAAACTACTAAAAACATAAGAATTCTTAATGGAACAGATCGATTATAACGAGATGACCACTATCTGTACAATGATCAATATTAGTTAACTGTGCTATAAGCATATAAATTAGCCCGAACTTGAATCTCTTGAAGGAAACGAGCAACATACAAAGAAACAGTTTGCATTAAATGAACATCAGTAATTGGATAATGATTATGAAATCTAGGTACCGGAGTTGGTCCTTAAAAATGGTTCTGGAGATGTTCCTAATCTTTTCATTGGATGTTTGATGTGAACGCTGAAGCTTGCAATATATAGCATGAATGACCAATTTGCTGATTTAAAAGAAATTACCTGTCTAGCATCCACTGCATCTGCAAACAATTGGTTCGGTTGAACAAGATTCTGCACTGCTTCATGTATTTCTCTGCGATCCTCAGATATAGAATCAAAACCAGGGAAACCACCAACCAAGGAAAAAGAAACAGCAGGCTTACAATACCTGTCAATTAATGCAGAAAAACGAGCCCGCCAAATGTTGAGATGACGGTTTACATCAGCACAGACCTCTATCACTTCAAATGCAATATTTTCACCCTCCCTATCACAATCGAGCCATAGGACCAGCCATTGGCACTTTCTAGATTCCTCCTCTAGAGTCCTTTTAATATCCAATTTGTCCTATGTAAAAGGAAGCAAGGAAAATAAGTGAAGGATTCTATCCATCCTCATAACGAAAGTAAAATATTATTCTGTTAATGGTTTATGCTAGCGCCTTAATCTATCAAATCCAGCAAATTCATGATTTTAATGAGATTTTCATTTAGCTGTGCTCTAATAAGGATGAAAAGGCTGGATCTGAGCCCTTTTTGCAGTGTTTTATGAGGACTCAAAATAAAAACTCAAAAAGAAATTAAGAAATCTTAGCTGTTTAAATTTCTATGGTGACTAGTTCTAGAAATGACTGTTTAATTTTTTTAACAACAAATTGTACATTAAATTCACTAGGCCGGCACTTGAGGCAGAATGTTGCAGCAATGGTAGTAGTAGCAAACTATATTGCCAGAACATAGTGGCGTGAGACTATATTTTTAAGAACATCAAAAGCTAATTTCAAAAGATAACTATGACTACTGTTGTTATTAACCAGTATGTCAAGCTCAGATGTAAAAATCAAGGCTCACCTTTAACTAAAGAATAAACATTGGCTAAAAATGGATTAAAAGTAGAACTGACGAGTTTGATACTTGTATAGCGCCAGGATGCAAGGCCTTTAACTGAGCCCCTAAAAAATTCGGAGTCATACACAACCTGCCCCACACCATGACAAGACTAATTTATAGTATCCAGTCAGGTATCAGTAAAACTACTGATGCCTCCTAATCTGTTGAATCCTTTCCATATTCCTCTCATGTTCCTAAACTCCCTAAATTATCTCTCGTACTCTGTCACACACATGCACAGCATAGTCATTAGATACGTTTCTTTCTCAAAATAAGCTCAATATAAGACGTACGTGATTGCAAAACTGATAGAAAAGTAAATAAAATACAGGATTCCTCTTTTCTGAACATCCAAACAAACCCTCTCTTTTCCTATCAATTTTGTGCACTTCATTGCGGCATTTTGTCATATGTCTGCGGATTTCTACAGTTGCAACCACAACATGCAACGAGAGAGAAACATGGAGGCTAACCTCTGGAACGAACTTGCGAACCGGCGCGAAGAATAGATCAGCGGGATCACACGAATGCCATTTCCGATACCGATCATCGAACTCCAACTCCATCAAGTGTCCAGTGACTGAGGTGAAGAGCATGTGGCATTGCTGCCCACGGATGGAGTAGTCGAACTCATATACGCGGTTGTACCGAGACCTTCCTTCCCTCGACCGCATTCGCCCGCGGGACAAGATCTCCGCCACCGATTTCGCCACCGATGGCTTCTCCGCCACATTAAGTACACGCAACACCATCCCGGTTGATCGTTGGTTCCCCTGATTCCGGTCTATTTCTGTGTGTATTTTTGATGATTGGTGAGGGGATTGGATTTTGGATTTTCCCGCTCTTGCTCGTTCTGGGCGGTTTATAATAAAGACTTGAAAGTCCTTTTCGGAGAGTTAACCTTAACCCGAGTGTCAGGGCTAACTCTGTTAACGCATAATTAAGAGTTACTTTTGGAAAATGAAAATCTTTCGTCTTTTCTTACAATTGTTGGACTATGAGTACATTTAAGAGTGATTATAAAATAAATTTTTTTAAATAAAGAATATTACAAATTTCCAAAAAGTAAATTTTGACATTTTTATTTAAAAAAATAATAAAATTATGCATATAAATATTTTATGATATATAATTATTTTTCAAATTTCAAGAGAAATTTTATAAAATATGATAACAAATTTATTGAAAAATAAAAAATATTTATTTAAAATGAGCACAAACGTTTGAAGGTAGGGCCTAAAGACCTTATTCATTAAAGACCGAAAGATTGCAGGTGCATTAGTGAACCGAAAGGTATACTAAGAAACGTAATGGCCATCCTGCATTGGTGACGCCGAAAGGCATCTTCCTTGCATAAAATTTGGTGATAGTCTGATTTCAAATCCAACTTAGAAACGAATGTTGCGCCATGCAACTCATTTAGCAACTCCTCTATGACTGGTATAGAAAACTTATCCTTAACCGTAATCTCGCTAAGGGCTCTATAATTAACACAAAATTTAAATTGTCCATCACTTTTCTTGACAAATAGCACTAGAGAAGAGAAAGCCGAACTGTTAGGTTGGGTGATACCTTAGTCCAGCATTTCCTTAATTACTCTTTCGATTTCAGTTTTGTGCATACGAAGATAGCGGTATGGCCGATTATTTGAGGTGCAAATCCAAGCCGTAGAAGAGTTCAGTGATCATTTGACCTCTTTAATAGCATGCCGAAAACTTGTCCGAATAGCTTTCAAATTAATTGATGAGTCTTTGCAATATGAAGACAGATGACAGAGTTCTATTATGCATCTTCCATAGTTTAGCTCAACTGCCACTAAACGCACTGAGCAAAGGGATGCCTTTGGATTGATGCTAGTTAATTGTGAGACACATATTTTTCTTATTCTTTTTCGCACAGAGTTCTTTTCCTGAACCGTGAACATCATTCTTATTTTTCGCAATCTGAGACCACTTTTTTAAAACTCTCAAACCATTGGATTCTCAAAACAAGGTCCATGCCTAAAAAAAAAAAAAAAATAAGCATCCATAATAAGTTTCATTCATTAGAAGTCAAAGTCACAATCTTGTAAATGACCTTAATAGAGTGTGGGCTATCATCTACTAACTCCACCTCCAATTGCCCGACGAAAGTGGGTACAAAATTTAAGTGCTTTGCTAGTTTATCCAAGAGTTGTGTGTGCTTCTCAAGCTGATTAAGATATAAACTATTATTCTTGATTTGGCCTACAACTTGAACAATTTGGGGCCCAATCATGCCATACATGAACTTACTAATAAAATAGCTTTCTTTACCACTTCTTCCTCCAACGTTCTTCTTCTTCCAGTTCCTATGTCAAATACCCTAATTGAGTACAGCCTGGGTATTATATTTGTGGTCGGGTGAAAATCGATCATCACAATATAAGCATAACACTTTTGTTCTCTGGTTACTGATTTCTGCCACTAACATGCTAGAGTTTATTGGCTTTGGATTTAACAAAACTAAGATAGCTACTGGAGAGGCACTGTTCACTGACCGTGATCCTGCAAAGTTAGTGTGAGTTATTTAACTGTAGGATATTTTCCTTGTACGGTTACTGTTCGGGTCTAATGAAGTCTTAAATTCGAATGTCTTTGCTACCATATAAGCCGTTTCTAAATCTAAAGGCCAAGCTATTATCACAAGTATAGCTAATCTCTTATTGAGTCCTCTATAAAATCTTCCTATATGTTGTGTAAAAAATTTATATTTTAAATTTTCAAAGACTGTCTGCTATTCACTTATCGTCTCTATTTATTATAGCTGATTCACTGACGACTTAATTACAATAAAATATATTTAGCAATTTTAGTAATTGAAATCTCAATTCACCATTGTTCATATACAGTGATGACATTTCACTTTAATTAGAATAAGTTAGAAAATATTATACTCAAATAGTATATACTATAGCATGATACGATTTATTTTGACAATGAAAAAAAAATTATTTTAATAAAAGAGATCTTCGGACTAGACCGATCATAATTTTTATTTGTCTGATGAAAAAAAGAGAAAAATATTGGATGTCCAAATAAATACATATGAAAATATAGTGAACTTGAAGCTCAAAGCAAAAATTTTGAAGTTGTGGGCATACAACTTATTGGCAAAAGTTCCATTTCAATCTTTTATTTCATATTTTTTAAGATATTTTTTATAAATACCTACAGAATTTATTTAAAATTTTTTAAAATATAAAAAAAAAATTTATGCAGTAAAATCTTTTTATTTTATATTTTTAATTCTAAGTAAAAAATAAAAATACTTTCTATTATAAAAAAACTCTATATTAAAATTACTCCAAAATATTCCCATAGTGTTTTACAAGCAAATATATTTAAGAAACATGTCTTGACTAATCGGTACTGATCATAATATGATTGTAATATTTATGCAATATCTACTGGTCTGATTGAAAAAGAGAGAAACATTGAATGTCCAAATAAATACATATAAAAATATCGTGACGGATGAACTCGCAAAATAATAAAATAGATTTGTTTTGTAAACGATACAATATACGGTTAAACTCTAAACATGGTAACTTTCTTTTGCCGAGTCTATACGTATCATCAGTGAGTGAAAAAAAAAAAAGGGAGAGAGAAGCTAACAAAAAATTCACCACTTTTCTAACTAATTATACATCATTGCTAACTATTAATACATCGCCAATCACTACTTCTCAAACAAGGATTTGTGAACACCTCACTAAAGCTAGGGGTGAATAAATTTTCATAAATAAATCTTTCGGCTCCTTCGATGGTTTGACGAATTTTGTTCAAACAATATTCTTTCAGTATCTCATCTCTTACCAATGTTAATTTAATTTAACATGTTTATTAATTTGCTAAAAAAATACATTATTTGCAATATATATAACCAATTATACCACAAAATATATGCAGCAATTATATTATTTGAAATCTCACATCACCATTGTTGGTATGTAGCAACAATACTTCACTTTAATTATAGTAAGTTTAAAAATATTATATTCAAACAGCTTATATTGCAGCCCTATTTGATTTGTTTTGGTGATCCAAAAAAATTATTTTAGTAAAATAAATCATCTGACTAGACAGAATCAATCATAATAGTTTTGCTCTATTATTTAATATTAATGCAATTTATACTGGTCTAATGGAAAAAAAAACTTTGATATACGGTTAACGATACAATATACGGTTAAACTCTAAACATGGTAACTTTCTTTTGCCGAGTCCGAATTAAATAGTTGGACAAGTGTAACCAAATAATCAAATTCATTTTAATCACGTGGTAATTTAATGTTAGCCGCTTTTAATCTTTCCTAGACCACGCGGGAAATATCAAAAAATCTAACAGAGTTCAGCTGTCTCTAAAACTTCTCCTTCCTTCTATGTATATGTCTATATAAACCCCTTGTTGGTATCACAACAATCACCAGATCAATTGTTTTCTCGCCAAATCTCAGAGAGAAAAAATAAGAAAAACTAAAGAGAAAGATAAGAAACGCTAGTATCGTCAACAATGTTAATGGATGAGTTTCTAATGGAAGACGACGGCAGTGGATTCCCAGCAGTGGTTTCGACTCTGTCATCATTGCTTCAAATCGAGGCGATCAACGGCGACGTGCAACAGATACTGCAGATAAAACAGAATGAATACCAGATGTTTTCTTTGCCGCCGTCGACGTCGGTGTATCACATCAATGAGAAGCCGGAAATATCAATCAGCTATTACATGAAAAGATGTTTCATGTATATTCCTTGCAGTGGATCTTGTTACGTTATCGCGTACGTATATATTATTCGACTTCTGGAGAAAACAAGGACTTGGTGTTAGATGGGTACAGTGTTCATCTGTTGTTCTTCACCGCGTTGGTTCTTGCTGTCAAGTTCTTGGACGACTACATGTGAGTTTTCTTGCTCTGATTAATGAAACTTCATTTAAAACATGCATGATCATCTAATTGTTTTACTGATTGGATTTAAGTACTGAATGCAGAAACTACAGCAATCGCTACTACGCTAAGGTTGGAGGTATTAGCGTGACGAAGTTTAACGACCTGGAGATGAAAATGCTGAAGGCACTGGATTACAAATTGTTTGTATCCGATGATGAGTTCGACGAGGTTTTGTATAGCATGCGGAAATTCCATCTTGAAGCCGGCCTCTAATTAACTTGTTGTTTCTAGCAATCATATCGTTGAGCCCAAGAGCAGCAACAACAATTGAAGTCGCAGAATTTTGTTGATATCCAATCCACTGATCATGAAGTTAAATCTAGTAGCAGATTATGTAGTTTATTATTAGTTGTTCTAGGATAGTGCAGCTGTGCCTATCCTGCTTAATTTGCCTATTGCATCAAGTTTTGGTCATGTAATATATGACTCGTATAGATTTAAAGATTAGTCCAAAGCTTTTCTTAAGGAGAAAATTTTACCGTAAGGGTTGTGCATAAAATTAAGGTGATCGAAGTCATTGCTTGGGTTCATTAGTGGATGTCTCACACCAACTATAACGGTGAATGTTGACATCAATCATGTCTATGGGCTTACTGGATAAGCATGTTTAACCTTGACAAGTCGCAAAGGCAAGGTCTAACGGCAGCTTATCTGAAATTACTTCACCTTGTAATATCTTTGTGCTATAATCCAAATTAGATGAGATATAAGATTGCATAAACTCAACTTGATGAACATCAACAGTGATGCCAATAGCTGAAATTAGCTTTGGAACTGAAAATGGATACAGTCAATCTTCTTATACTCACCCTTTAGCTTGTTCACATATTTAGCCTTCCATTATATTTGGATTGCTTTCTGTTATCATGGATATGAAACCGTCTCAAATTTGTCTTTGATATTGTCTATGACTCTTTAATTCTCAGGGGAAAGGAACATGGCTATATAAGACAGGTAGCATGCCTATTGCCCAACTAACTTTCTCCAACCATATATACAATAGCTCTAAGCAAAAGATGGCATATTCTAGGGCTTGGTCTTGATTCAAATGCCAGAACAACGGATTTTGAAAGAGCAGCAGTCATTCAATATGATGGCAACATGAAACCATGGTTTGAGATTGGTATTCCAAAATACACAAATTTATTGGACAAAAGAGTTCCTCAATTACAACCTTCCCTACTTGTAACAATGCAACATTCTTGAATAGCATTTGTAATACTCTAGTACCGACTCTTTTGTTCATATAGTACAATTGGAAGTTGACCTTTTAGGGTTCACCGAAGTCTCTTTTTGTTCTTTTCCGGCAAAACCTTCATGAAGCAGAGTTGCAATAATGTATTATCAGCACTCTCCAGTTGCTGTTTGTGGTTATAATTCAGTTACTGGATAGTTGGGCAACTAAGTTAACATAAAACGTACGGTTTACGAAAGAACATGCACTACCCTTACGGTAAAATTTTCTCCTTTAGAAACTTGATGCAATAAGCAAATTAAGCAGGATAGGCACAGCTGCACTATCCTAGAACAACTAATAATAAACTACATAATCTGCTACTAGATTTAACTTCATGATCAGTGGATTGGATATCAACAAAATTCTGCGACTTCAATTGTTGTTGCTGCTCTTGGGCTCAACGATATGATTGCTAGAAACAACAAGTTAATTAGAGGCCGGCTTCAAGATGGAATTTCCGCATGCTATACAAAACCTCGTCGAACTCATCATCGGATACAAACAATTTGTAATCCAGTGCCTTCAGCATTTTCATCTCCAGGTCGTTAAACTTCGTCACGCTAATACCTCCAACCTTAGCGTAGTAGCGATTGCTGTAGTTTCTGCATTCAGTACTTAAATCCAATCAGTAAAACAATTAGATGATCATGCATGTTTTAAATGAAGTTTCATTAATCAGAGCAAGAAAACTCACATGTAGTCGTCCAAGAACTTGACAGCAAGAACCAACGCGGTGAAGAACAACAGATGAACACTGTACCCATCTAACACCAAGTCCTTGTTTCTCTCCAGAAGTCGAATAATATATACGTACGCGATAACGTAACAAGATCCACTGCAAGGAATATACATGAAACATCTTTTCATGTAATAGCTGATTGATATTTCCGGCTTCTCATTGATGTGATACACCGACGTCGACGGCGGCAAAGAAAACATCTGGTATTCATTCTGTTTTATCTGCAGTATCTGTTGCACGTCGCCGTTGATCGCCTCGATTTGAAGCAATGATGACAGAGTCGAAACCACTGCTGGGAATCCACTGCCGTCGTCTTCCATTAGAAACTCATCCATTAACATTGTTGACGATACTAGCGTTTCTTATCTTTCTCTTTAGTTTTTCTTATTTTTTCTCTCTGAGATTTGGCGAGAAAACAATTGATCTGGTGATTGTTGTGATACCAACAAGGGGTTTATATAGACATATACATAGAAGGAAGGAGAAGTTTTAGAGACAGCTGAACTCTGTTAGATTTTTTGATATTTCCCGCGTGGTCTAGGAAAGATTAAAAGCGGCTAACATTAAATTACCACGTGATTAAAATGAATTTGATTATTTGGTTGCACTTGTCCAAATTACTAATTTACCCTTCCAAATGTATTAATTCGGACTCGGCAAAAGAAAGTTACCATGTTTAGAGTTTAACCGTATATTGTATCGTTTACAAAACAAATCTATTTTATTAGTTTGCGAGTTCATCCGTCACGATATTTTCATGTATTTATTTGGACATCCAATGTTTTTGTCTTCTTCTTTTTGCATCAGACCAGTAGATATTGCATTAATATTACAATCATATTATGATCAGTATCGATTAATCCAGACATGTTTCTTATCAAAATATATTTGCTTGAGAAACACTATGCCCACTACCTCAAAATTTTTGCTGTGATCTTCAAGTTCATGAATGATCCATTACGGATGGTATTCGTTCTGGATTACATTCATGGTTATCCTATTCTTTACAACCAAAGTTCAAAGTACAAGCAAGGTCATTTAGCTACTGATAATAGATTAAACGACGACTTTGTTCAAGGTTACCATAATTTAATAGACGCCAACATCTAGACCGAATAAGCATTACCTTCTTCACCTGCTGCCCCTCCATAGTCCAAACAGTAAAACAATTGTCGCTGACAACTTCATAGCATCCTGATATATAACTTTCTCCATAGTTAAGTAAGTTTTATGCTGAATCTCAAAGTTCATACAAAAGGGAAAGAAACATATGAATTATCAAAAAAAGCATGTCTACACTAACAACCAAACTCATCCTTCACAGAAGTGAGACTTACAAGAAAGATCTCAGGACATAAAAATTGTATGCGGAAAATTGGCATCTCGTTTTGGTTCCACATGCAATACACAACCACTTCGATGCAAAAGTAGCATTAATGAAAATGGAAAATGGACATACAAAAGAATCAAAAAAACAAATTGTTTTTGTTCACGGCATAGTTGCTAGAGTACTATACGCTGCAGGAGAGCTAGCTGATCAATCTGCACAAAATCAAATTGTGGTATCCTTAGATTCTCTACCTACTAAAATCACATTCCAAGTCGATAATAGCTCTCCTTAAAAAAGAACCCAGCAGCAAATGTAATTAATCTCTGATAATTCCAAAGCTACCATTCAGGAAAAATCTCTAGTATTTGAACTCAACACTCAACCTAGACCCATAAATGGAATGTCACCTGAATCTCTACCATCAATCTTACGACCCAAAAAAAAAGTGTGTGCATATTTCAAAATGCAAGAGAAAATTGCATACTCTCACAAAGATACACGCATTAAAAAGAAACAAAGACACACTTTTCCACTTAAAAATATTTCCAACAGTATTTAAATGTTAGCTGAAGATTCTTTTATCACCCTATTACTTATGTCCATCCATTCAGTCATGCCATTAAAATTTTGATGAAAGTTGGTCGTCCCTGACTTCAATCAGTTACAATTCAGCTTTAGATCAAGCTACTATGTTTCAATGTAAAACAGTCACATAACAACCAAAACCAATGTAAAACAGTCAACTACTAAACTTGCTTAAGTGAAGATTTAGACATTAAAAAAAAACGTAAGAAGGCATTCTTCACCAAACTGCATAAAAAGCCAAGCTTCTGCATTACTTAGAAATAAAATCTAGCAGATAATCAAGTTCGAGAAATTAAATTTCTTGATTTAAACTGCTGATCAACCTGACGTACTACTAGAATTAAGCCAAAAAGTGGACAATGATATGTTTTCAGACTGGAACCATCACTTTACTAAATGACTTTACAGAATAAGCAAAGGAGTTAAAAAAGCATATTTCTGGCAAAACCAGCACATTGTTCAAGAAATCAATAAGAAAGTCTCTAGACTTTATGTGCCATTCAGAGCCCATACTACTGTCTTACCATTGAGTACTCTATCAATATGCAAGAATTTTATCCTTCATTTAGTCCCTCCTAGTGTCTCTCTTTTAAATAATCTACCATCCATCTTCAAGCACATCCCCAGCAGGTATGACTTACCACCCCTAACATATACCCAAAACAAAAGAAACTTTAGGAGGTAGATATTGTTTTAACTATATGCAATACTTGTCCAACAGAATTAGAGTAGAGAGCAAACCTCAACAAGAAACATACCAAATACTTCTCAAATAACAAAATCAGAAAAGATTACTAGAAAGTTCATTTTCTATAGGAAATCCATCACATTGAAAAACAATGTAAAAAACATATGAACAGGAAACTAGTCTTTACATGTCACGCAAACTAATTTATCAATCAGTAATTATAAGCTTTAAGTGGTTCAAATTACACCGAAGATAGATTTCCAATACGCCTATCATCAATCCATACATTAAATATTTAAAGTAAATGGTAGAGCTTTTATTAAAAAAAAAAGGATAAAAAAGGGGTAAATGCCAATGGTTAGAGAGCTTTGACCAATCAGAAATAAGTAGGTTAATGAATCAATGAAAGCTTTTCCCTAATGGTCAAAATTTATTAGAAGGATATATTTGCTAGCTCACTCTTCCCAAACTATGTAGATCATAAAGAGATCTAACCTGATTTTCTACAACAATCGCAAGATGATAAAGACAATAACTTTGTCAAAAAGAGAGTGGCCAAACAATAGTTCTACAACTATTTATTAATATTGGGATCGACTAGAAAAATAAGGTATTAAAGGTCTCATAAATATGGCAGAATACACAGATCCAAATTAACCAAGAATCTAATACAAAATAGATTAGAAACATATAACACAACAATAATTATGCACAACTAAATTTTCTAGAGCTCTAATTATCAATTGCAAGATATAGAAAATTTTGTCGACTAGCTTTAACAATATAGGATTAAAGATTTATGAATTAAAACCAGTTCATTTTTGAATGATTGATATTCACATTCTCTCAAGGTTTGGGTTTGCCTAGGTAATCATTCAGGATGGTTTCTTTCATGTTTTGTCCACCTACATCTTTAATTACCAACCACTTTTTCCAAGTCATGCCTTTTGGTCTAGTTTTTCTCATGTTTTTGCCTTTAAACCTTGCTTAAGCCCTTAGAGAGTAAAATTTTAGTAGGATACACCATTGACCATGAGTTCCTCCAATATGTGGGTGTAACATTGTGCAGACAGACAGGTGCCACTAAAGGTATGAGGGCTCTTCCTCTAGAGGGAATACTTACAAAAATCTAAGAAAACCATGTAATAGTCCATTTTGTGATCGTTTTAGCCTCTTCATTACCCCCCTTTGTGCCTAAGGATTGGATCTTGTCTACTGGTCTTTTAAGTGGTGGAGCTACCGCAAAATGCTTTCAATATGTACTGTTTGCCCCTAAGTGTTTTTGGTTGTTGATGACAGTATGTACAGCAGATGGTTCTGTTGATCAAGAGAGCCTTGCGACATGTGCATAGACATCAACCATGTGCTAGCCAAATAACATAGAAATTTGGGAATGCAAATTGTACTCGACTTGTGACATCTAGTGTGTTTAAAGCTGATGGTAATTGATCTAGACAGTCTATGTAATCTGCCTTTTGTTCAAAAAGTTCTTAAAAAAACAGAAAAAGAAAAAGAGTTAAGAATTTCTTTTCTAGGACATCAGATATTTTTACGAATTTAGACATTTCAAAAAGAAAAGAAACATAAGCATGCGCTTTGTTCAAAACTTTGACCTCAATGATCACCAAATTCTGGGAAAGTAGAATGAATGAAGATGATGAGATGTTTTCTTGAGCAAAGAAGAAGATGATATTTACAAAAATAAAGCAAACAATAAGAGCAAGCTTAAGGAGTTGATTAATGAGAAGGAAGAGGGGGATAGAGAGAGAGAGGCGACTAACAAGTGCCATTGTAAAGCAGTTGGAAATTTGTAGAGTAGAACATCCGTAAACCACAATTCACTCACTGTCTTGATCCAACAACCATTACAACTCATACTACTTAACCATATATATAGTCAAGCTTTTAACAATTCGACATTTCCTAAAACAATAACAATATAATTATCATTAATAGCTAGGCAACCACCAACAATTAAGAACAAGAATGACTATGATAATGGCATTTTGTCATATGTACATCCTTATGTTTAGTCATACAGAGCGCAGAGTTGCATTATGATATACAAAAAAAAATTCAATACACTGGCTGTTAAGAATAATCGTTGAGTGAACTACAGAGTTACATTTTCCATCCCGAACAATAAATGACTACATCTGCACCTCTTCTACCTCATTACACCTAGTTTCCAACTCTATCATCAATATGAATTGGATTCAATAACTAGTCATACAGAAAAAATGAAGCAGATGAAAAGAAGATGTTATCCAAAGGAAAACTTTAGTGAATAAGCATTTCTAAGGCTTTGGAAACCAACAATCAAGCAAACCAATCACTTAAGTCAAAAACTTCAATAGTTTGACAACACAAAGGATTTTCTATTCATTACATTCAGCCAAATAACAATTAATATCTCCTTTGTCAAACTATTATCATCCATCCGCACTTAGCAATCAATGAACACACTACAATTAGTATCAAACTTTTCAAAAGCTCAGGGAAAGAAATTGTGTAACAAGCAACAAAGCTTATAATTTGATAGTTGTCTACCTCCACCAAACTCCCAAATGATTCAATCTTGGTGCTCTCATTCCATGACAACCTTCGCACCAATCTCCTTCATCTTGTCGACAATCTTCGTCGCTTCCTCTTTGGTCAATCCAGTTTTAATCACAGTAGGCGCCTTCTCCACCAACTCCTTTGCTTCTTTCAGCCCCAAATCAGTGAACCCTCTCACCTCTTTAATCACCTTAATCTTCGCGGCTGCATCGAAGCTCTCCAGCTTCAAATCGAACGCAGTCTTCTCCTCCGCTTTCTCCTTCGTCTCATCCGACGGGGCAGAGGAGGCATGAAACAATGATGCCGACGTGGCACCGGGAGCCATGACGGCGATGGAAGGTAGCTGGTCGACGCCAAGGCGAGTGCGTAGGACGGAGGTCAGGTCGGCGATCTCGAGAAGGGTTAGGCTGGAGATCTCGTCGACGATAGCGGAAACTCGTGCTGTCGGCTGACGTGGAGACACCGCCGACGCCGCAGCTGTTGACGTGGAGAGAGCTCTGCGGGCGAGTCTCATGGCGGAGACGAGACTCATAGTAGTTGTAGGAAGGACGGAGGTAGAAATAAAGGAAACGAGTATTGCAGTTCAGTAGTGAATGTACCTCCGATCTGGGTTGGATCAACATTGATTTCTTAAACCCTAAAAAACAAAGGATATAAGCCCAACACCATAAGGTATTAAGCCCTCTTTTTTTTTTTTTTTTTTGGTTAAATTATGACAAATTATATGGTAACTCGGAGTATGTGCTATCGATCGTTTAGATTAGAAGCGATTAAAAAAATAAAAAGTTTTTCGAAATAAATTTCATCTAACTTTTTAAAAAATAACTCAATATTATAATAAACTATATATTTTTTATGATTATAATTTTTTTATTTTTTAATTGTTCAAAATTTGTTAACTATATAATAAAAAAGTATTAAAAATATAAAAAGTTAAATACATAATAATAATCATAATAAATGCACTGTCAAATAGTTCTATAATCATCAGATCAAACACTATTTCGATCTTTTTAAAAATGTCTTTGATAACAGTTATCTCTATGGAGTAAGATACTCCAAAAATATCTCCGTTATAAATTTCTAATTTTTACTTAATAAAGTTAATTGCATAGCTGGCCCTTAAAATAATATAATTTCTTAAGTTGAACTACAAAGTTAAAAATTATTTAGAAAATATTTAATCAGTAAAAGTGGGGTAAGTTCGTTCCAGCGATTCTCTCTCTCCTAATTGGGATGGGACATTAACATTATGCCTGAATTCATAGATAAGAAATAAGAATAAGAATATAAATACAAAAAATAATAAGAGAACGGATAGAAAAAAAATAGTTAATTAATTTACGATATTTGAATATATGATAAAAATAATAAATTAATTATATTTGGATAAATAGATAAATAAGTAAGTATTGGAAGTAAATTTTTTATAAAAGATTCAAATATATTTTTTATTTATATTAATATTATTATTTTATTTAATATAACTTTAACTAATTTATTAATATAATTTTAAATAAAATTTATTAATATAACTTTTAAATTAGTTTTTAATATTAATATAAAATTATATTAATTATTAAATATAAAAAATAATTATATAATTATATTATTTTCTCTACCAATTAAAATTAAATAAAATTAAATAAATAAAAAAATTGAATTATTATAATAAAAAATAACATGATTAATTTAAAATATTAAATAAAAAATAAATATGAATTAAAATTTTATATTAAATTAATTAAATATTAAATTAGATAAAAGTTAAATAAATAAAAAGATAAAAAGGGAAGCAAAATTACTTTCCTTGTGTCACAATATGTACCCATCGATTTGATGGGTACACATTTAACTATAGAATAGTGAAGATGATGAGTAACAGTTCCTCATCACTTTCTTCAATAAAGACTTAACAAACATGGATAGGAATGGGAAATCTATTAACTTCACAATTACTCTCCATGCCTACCCATAATCCAAACGGAGCGTGAGTGCATTCGGCTTATCATTTCATAAAAGTAATTTTTTATTTTTTAAATACATTTTAACAATTTATTAAAAAATTTAAAATATATAAAATACTTTTATATAATAAATTATTTATTTATTTTATTATTATTATTTAAATAAAAAATAAATTTTATTTTTTAAACATAAAAATATTTTTTAAAATTTTTTTTGATTTTAAAAGTACTTCTAGAGATATCTATTAACTCAGCGGAAATTCAATTTTTGATGAAAGAAGGGACATGTTCATTAAAAACTTATAAAACAAACTTATTTCATCTTTGGATTCATCAAATGAAATAAGAAAATGGGATTACGTAGAATGTTGAGATTGTATTATAGTATCTTTTAATGCATTTCTCAAACACAACTTAATTAAATCCAAATCTTTTATCCAAACAAAACAATCATATCTTATACGCTGATGCATGTATTTTAATAATTTTTTATATTTTCCTATCTTAATAACTGGACGTAATTTTTTTCTTTTTACAATAACCTTGACTTTTGTGCTTATTTGTATAACCGACAATTTATTGGACATACGCTCATCAAAATTTGCAGCAGATGGCATATCAATTTTTTGAAGACTCTTTTTTCAAATATTTCGAATTTTCTTAAATAAACTCAAATTTAAGTATGACTTATTAGATCATCTTTCGTTGAGTTATCTTAAAGCATATTCATCGATACTTGAAATTTATTTTTTTAAAAAAAAATTTTACTTTTAAACTCCACTTCTAACAATTATATTATTAAATTAAAAATTTTATTTTATAAACTCTCTTTCAATAATAATAAATAATTAATTATTTTATCAATTATTTTTAAATAATTATTTTTCAAAACTAACTTTTCATGACTCATAAAGATGCGCTAAGAGGAGCTTGCTCCAACAACTCTCCGAGCTCACAATTTGCATGGATCAAATAATGCTTTCTGTGTGTAGACCTAGAGGGCAACATATTCAACTTGCTGCCCATATAAAATAATTTATTTTTATCAACTTTAACAGTCATTATAGCCATCACAAAGTTTTATTTACTTGACCTCGGAGGATTGTTCATATTTATCTTACAAAGAGTGTTTAGACAATTTCACAACGAGAGTGTTTAGGAGATATTTCAGAGTAATTATAAAAGAGAGATTTCTAGAATAAAAATAAATAGAGATATTTCAAAAAATAAGCTTTATTTTTTATGTTAAAAATACTAAAATTTTATGATATATAAATTTTTTTATATTTTCAAATTTTAATAAATTTTGTAGAATTTTATAAAATATTTATTTGAAAATATGAAATGATAAATTGAAATATAAAAAGTAGTTGAAAAAAGTAAAACCAAACGTCCTAAATCACTGTTGCCGTCTCCACCTCCACCATCGTCACTTCCTCTGTCGTCTTCGTTTGACCCAATGTTGCGCTTGCCGTCGTGACAGCTGCGTTGATTTAATTGGATTCTCTCGGTTAGTGCTGCTGCTGCTACCATTGCAGACTCTATCGTTTGATCGTATTTGCTTGATGACCAATTTTGCTATCATTAGTCTCATCGTTGATCTATCGCCTTTGCCACGCTCGATCCGTCATCGTCGTCATTGCGGACAAACCGCCTAACTTGTCGCATTTTTCGATCCTAAGACTGGCACCAGGACGGTGATCCAATTAAATAGGCCCAACTAGACTGGCTCAAATCGATCTGGCCAAACTGACTCGGTTAGACTGATCCTACCTAACAAATCATACCAATATTAGCCCAATAGCCTCGAATTGGTTGGGCCCGGCTAGATAGAAAAATTGATGTTCTCACAAATTTTACGAATAGTGAAGGTATGTACTCATTATGGTAAGATTTGTGATAATTAAATTTTGTGTTTCAAATTAGTTGGATATTCTGATTGGTGGGAGAATTGAAAAGAAAATAAAGCTCTCTAGAGAAGCACCAGATAGTTCAGATTTTTTAACTTCAGATAATCAAAACTGTGCTCTAAATATTTATTCATATTCAAAAAAAGATACATATTTGATTTAGGTTTAGAGCTACAAACTATATAGCATTTGATCTAAAGAATTTTCAAACACCTTTTTAGTCACAGGTGCTAGAACAGTGATGTTAATATTGTTTTATCTTTACATGATTGCTTACTTATTCTATTTTTATCATCGTATTATCTATTGAACAAATTACTAAATAGTAAAATATATTATTATATTATACCCAACGCATTATTGTTTACTTTATGATATTTAAACACAAGAGAGTATTGGTCATGTTACTAAAAGAGGCGGTCTATATTAATTTGATGATGTTAGTTTCAGAAGAATTTATAATGTTCATGGATCTAAGACTAATTAAAAGAATAAAGTTGGTTTTGACATCGACGACTATCTTATATTTCTTTTAGCTATTTACATATTTATTACTATCTCTATTTTCTAGATTTAAGGAGTTTAAATTTCAGTGTAAAGCATACATTATTGTAAAGAGTCATCGATTGCATTATTTTTTGTTGGAAGAAAAGAACAATTCCATTTAAATTGGTACATTCGGATGTGTAGTGACATTTACCTATTATGACACTCACTAATAGATGATTTAAAATATTTATGGATGAATATACTGATATGACATGGTTATATATTACGAGGAGCAAGAGTGAAGCTACAGATTCAATTTTCTTTTCTTATTAAAGTATAATGGGGAGAAAGCGTTATATTATTAACATATTATCATCAATAGTAAGTTATTATTCATAAAAATAATTGCCCACAAACACCACAATAGAATAGGATAGTTGAAAAAAAGAGTCAACATATTTTAAAAACTATTCGTGCTTTATTATTTGAGGTCATGTTTTAAAGTATTTTTGGGTAGAAATTGTTCAATATGCAATATATGTGATTAATTCATGCCATTTAATTTCTAAACATTAAAACTAATGTTTAATGCTTATCTACATATGTTACTATATATTCTATTCTCGACTTCAACTTCTGAAATAGCGGTTCCAAAAAGCAGTAAAAAGTATATCACTTCTAACTAAGATTTTTGGATCAGTTGCACCAATATATATGCAAAAAACCAATGAAATAAATTAGATTCATATGCTTTGAGGTGTGTATTTTTTAATTATGGTCCTCATGAGAAGGTTAGCTTTGCTTATCATCGTTCATCACGTTGTAATTTAATTACTAGGGACATGACCATTTTTTAATCGAAAATTTACTTTAAAGGTTTTACGTCCTATTTTGATCTTAAGGGGAAGATATAGGTTACTAAAAATCTGAATTTACTTGATGAAAATTCAACACTAAATAAAATTAGAAACAACATCACACTGAAGATAGCCAGAAATAATCCGAAATCTATGAGTTAGTTCTGAAGGAGACTGGTGCTACTAAACCAATGTCGAGAGAAGTAGGACAAGTAAAAGGAATTGATAATGTGAAAAAAATTCTTTCTTTTATCCTACCGTAGCTGCTCAAACTTCTTAGGATATTTTGATGTAAGTTATAAGGCTTTGAACAATGTTTTGAATAATTCTCACACTTTTAATAAGAGTTACCACTTGCCACATAAAGAAAATTAAAAAAAAGCTCTAGATTTTCTATCACTAGTCATATGTATTCTCACAAACTATCACCGTCATATAAGACTTTATTAATCACAGTTGTGATTGTTACTGCTAGCACTAAAGAAATATCCTAAGTGGATCAATGATATGAATGAAGAAATAGTGGCACTTTATAAAAATATGAGTATATGCATCGGGACATGTTATCATTATCGAAAGAAACTTCTAAAGTTCGTTGTAAGGGGGTGTATATAATCAAATATAAATTAGGTGCAATGATCGAAATATAAGATAAGATTAGTGGCTAATAGATATACACAAACGTATGAAGTGGATTATTATGAGACTTCTGTCCAGTTATAAAAATAAATACCATCAAAATATTATTGTCTCTAGCAATAAATCTTGATTAGTATTTTACAATAACTTGTGTTGGAAATACCGAGTGTGTTCAATTATCGATAGACGCAGTGGAAATATAACACACACTCAAAAAACTTGCATAAGTAATACGAGAATTGAGACAAAAGTAAGATAAACATAAACACAAAAGATTTATTGAAAAAAAAAAGAAAAATCCCACGGAAAAGTAAATTAGCCTTTAAGAAAATCACTAACTCAAAACAATTATAAACTCTTGTGTTACACTTTAAATGATAACTCTTACTAAAATGCTTTACTTATATCTCTCACACTTGATGTGTGAATGATCTTGATTTTTGTTATGTTCCAAGCAAATATCTCTGATTCATATATATAATGCCTCAATGAGACTCTTGAACTTTCAAATAGTTGTCCTTCCATCTTCTCATTAATAAGAGATGCTTCAAAGAATTTTATCGTTGGCTTTCCAATTTTTTGGATAATAGTTCGTCTTCTTTGATCTTTAGTATTCCAATATAAATGTACATTTAATTTATTGTATCTTAATAAACTACTAATTTATATAGTTATTTTATAATGTCTAATAAATTTTATATAAATAATGTGATTTTTAATTGCGAATTAGACGAAAAATTATATGGAACTCCGATCTGGTAATGGAATTTCTTTTTCTTGATCCAACGGGGTGTTTTGGGATTGCTTATGAAATGGAGCTTTTGTGAAATGAAGGGTATTTTTGTCCTTTTTGAAAAACGAGCTTTATTTTTTTTACTTAAAAAAATAATAAAAATATGCAATAAAAAGATCTCACTCAGTAGAATTTTTTACACACTTTCTAAATTTTTAAATAAATTTTTTATATATTTATAAAATATATATTGAAAAATGTGAAATGGAGAATTGAAAAGTTGGGTTGGGAGAAAGCAAAGCCAAACACCCCTATATATAAACTAATAACGCCCACAGGCTCCCACACTCTTGTTCAAAGCAGTGCCCCACCACACACCACCATCTGCTGAAACTCGCGCGATCAACAAACACAAAAGGGCGCGCGGGTTCAATTTTTCACTCCAAAACCTTTTTCGATTTCGAAACAAAAACGCGAAGGTTTCTATCTTGAACAACTCCCGCCAGCAGCAAAACTCCTCGTCCGCTCTTTTCTCTTTGTCACCAACATGGTACTCTCTCTTTCTCTCTCTTTTTTTTTTTCTTTTCCTTTCTAACTCGATAGTGGTCTTCAATTTTCAATTTTGATTTAAGTTTAGTGTTTTGGAGCAGGAAGATCAAGTAGTGGAAGATTTGGAGCCGCTCTTCGATTACAGCCGTGTACAGCCGACCAATTTTGTTGATTTAGATGGTGAATTGAAGTCTAACAATCCCAATCTCTTTAAATTCTTTCAGTTTGTAAACCTAAAGTTCGATTTCTTTTATAAAAGATTATGTTTTCCAATTAACAGATGATGATGGATCAGATGCTTGTGCTCTCTTGCCTCCGGCTAAGCGAAAGAAGATCGCTGGTGATCCCAAGGTAGTTTTGCCTCTTTTATTATTGTTCTTTTAATAAGATTTGCTCATGATTTATTTTATTTTATTTTTTATATAGCTTTTTCCCCCTCTGATTTGTGGGTTTGTAGAGTGCAGAGAAGCAAACTAATGATTCGGCTGGAGACGTGGGTGATGCAGGTGCCGGTACTAACAGGAGGAATAATGAGAACAAAGATGATGAAGATTGGCTTCCTCCGCCACCCCCACCACCGAAGGGTTCATTGCCTGTTGAAGAGGTGAAGGCTTTGCAAGAATTGAGGTAATGATGACAGGAAAAGAAAGTCTTTTTTCCTTTTGTTGTGCATTATGTTGTTGTAATTGTAAGTAGTAAGTAAAGAATGTTGCTTGCGATATAGTAGTACATCAGAGGATGTTCTCATGTTCAGCCTGTTCATTGGATTATCCAGTCATGTAAGAGAGTCAGTGTTTTTGCTCTGGTCATAGTTTAAATGTTATACTGTTGTTATACATTGCTCGCTTGTTTTGAGTGGTAAAATCTTTATGCTGACAGGAAATTGTGATCTCATAGTTCGCTTGATGATTATGTTCACAAAACCCATGGGAAGTTAGAAATCTTTGTGTTGAAAAACCTCCACTGTATGTTTAGGGTCAAGAATAACATACAATTGGTCTATGCGATGTAGATTCAACAATAAGGGAATTAAATGCTATACTGTTGTTGTACATTTCTTGTCTTGTTTTGAGTGGTACATCTTTATGCTGACAGGAAATTGTGATCTCATAGTTCGCTTGATAATTATGTTCACAAAACTCATGGGAAGTTAGAAATCTGTGTTGAAAAGCCTCCACTATATGTTTAGGGTCAAGAATAACATACAATTGGTCTATGCTATGGAGACTCAACAATAAGGGAATTATAATCTGTTAGAGACTGAAGCTTACCGGCACAATTCTATTTTTGAATTCCGACTACAGGTGTAACTATGATAATTCCTGTTTTGAGCTCCGTATTCCATCTTCCACTGTTCCACAAGATCATTTACTTATGATGCCCTTTGTCATGATATCTGTGGAATAATTATTTAAAAGTTGCTGATTTAACCTTTTTTGGAATCATTAACTGAAAATGTTGTTCAAGAGTTGATGATGCATTGCTCATTGCAGATTTGCAGCATTACCTTCCTTTCTTTTACTTTCTCGATTTTGCTAGGAATATGGTCTTTTGTTTTTGAGGAACATGGAAATATATATTCAGAAATACCTTTTTAAGTTTTTTTAATATTTAAATTTGGAAATGGAAACCTGTGTTGAACAGCTTGGGGCATGTTTCAATTGTAAGGAACTCTACTTTCTCCCTCTAAATTTTAAGTTCGACCACTTAATATGTCTTAGTTACCACTCCGAACTCCAGTTCCACACCAAACTCTGCTTGCACAAAAATAACTCAAAATTTCTCTTCTCATTACCATTCCGAACTTTACTTCTATCGAAATCTACTTTCCACCGAATTTCAGTTTTATGTAATTCGATTTCGAAACTCACTTTCATGTAATTAAAACACACCCTTAGTGTTTGGCAGTCAATATCGATGGATTTTTTATCCTGTGGAACAGTAAGCTCGAAGTAGGTCAGTAGACTTTTTACACCTTAGTGTCAATATAGCTCACAAAGCAACAACTGGGTGAGGTTGTCAAAATGATTTATAAAACAATTGAAGATAAGTTCAATAAATTACCGTGTTTTGTTTTCATGAGGACATGCGGATTACGGTATCCAAATAAGTGCACTCAACCAATAGTTTGAAAATGAGCTTATCTTGTTGCATAACTTGCTTGTTTATGCATATTTCAATTTTTATCTGCAAGCTTGAACAAAGGTCTATACTGAATGAATAAAGGATTAAAGGTGAATGTAGGTTTGCTTACCTAACGGTTCAATAGAAAACTTGAGTATGAGTTTGGCTGTAGCCTCAACTATAAACTCATTGGCAATTTAGTACGCTAAAACTATATTAGGGTCCTAGTGTCCCAGTTGTTCAAACCAAATATTAGTCGCCTTCTGTACAGTCATGATAATACTCAACATGGTTGTTATGTCCTCAGGTGATTTGCTGTTTAGAGTTTAAATTTAAAAGAAGACCATTTAAGACTACCACATCATTGTTTAAAAGACTGATCTGCTCTATCGTGGGAACTTATCAGACCCAACAGGTGTTATGTAAATGGCACATCATTGTTTCTAGAGGGAGGAGGAAAAAAGGAAATGACGAAAGAGAAAAGATCAAACTTTGAAAAGTGAGCTTGAGCTCCACGTAAGCTTGCTCATGAGTCTATTCTTGCTTTAGAGCACGCTCTCAATCTAGCGTGAATATTATCTGGTGTAGTACGAGAGAGCCAAGCTTGAGCTCGTAATGAGTTGATACTCTCAAAATTTGTTCAACTCGCTTTGAATGAGTTTGAGATAGATAGATTTATGTTGAACATGGATGAGCACCCTCTGATCCGCTTATAACTTGTCTATGCCACTAATCTTACGAGTTACTGAACATATCAAAAATGTGAACTTTCTGCTGTTTGACAATGTGCTGTTGAATATGCTGTATTTTATATGTTGCTTAGGTTAGTCGTATAAATTATCATATGGCACCTATGCTCATAGCCAAGATGGAGTTTGCCAATTGAGCCAAGCAGATTTCTAGTCGTGGCAAGAATTTTAAAGGCAGCTGAACCTTTGCCATTGATACTGTGGAGAAGGCATTAATACCTGAGGACATTATCAATAACTGTAACTTGAAATTTTATATGAGAATTTTGAGAAAGGATACGTTCTGTTAAGACGTTTAGAAGGTAAAATGGACAAATGAAAAGTTTAGCATTCGATGGGCATTGAAGTACAGTATGATATAGTTCTTACAAATATCCTGAGTGCCAATAGAGCAATAAATCCACACTAAGAAGTGGTAGCTATGCAGTTTGTTCTCTTTCCTATCAGACTTTGGTCTATTGAGAAATGATTTGGTGTAGTAAGTCTATAATCCAATCCTCAACCTGTTGGATAAAGTAGTGGAACTTGCTATAAAGGTTTATACTTGTGTACAGGGTCTTAAGTTTAGTGATCCATTTGTTCTATAGTTGCAATATTGACTCGATAGTGGAACTTATATATTTTACTGGAATGTTCATCCTTGAAGGATACTTCAGTTTCGTATTTTTCTTATATCTCCATTAATAGTGGGACATGTATAATTTTGCCCTCCACCCATGTATAATTAAACTGTACAAATCTGAATCTTTCTGCAGTTATGTTGAAGATTATTATTCTATAATAATACTTCATTTATAGAATGATCAAGCAGGAATTGGCTCGGTCAGCTAATGATATTGTGGAAGAGCTTACAGAATCGGCCAAAAGGGATCTTATAACTTCTTCAAAGAATTTTCCTGAATCTGGAGAGAACAAATTGTCCAAACCTGCACCTTCAACAAAAGGTTCCAAACGAGAATCTGAAAGGCAGAAGATTGTCATATCTATTCAAGACAAGGAGGGCGTAAAGCAATTCCGAGTCTACATGGTATGTTATGTAGACAATATCTGCATGTTTTACTTGTAGTTCCATGAATCAATTCTCATATTTATCCTTAAGATTGGTAAAGTTATTTGGTAGCATATGTTCTGTTTACAGTTGTTTTTTGCAAACTTGTGGCATGTAGAATCAATGATAGGTTTGACTTGATTTGACACAGGAACTTGGGATTGTTAAGTTGTCCTGCCACTTTCCCTAAGCACAATAGTTTCTTTTCTAGTGCTTCTAGATCAGACTTTATAGTTTCTTTTCTCTAAGCACAATAGCCTGACCCTGGTTTGTAAGTATGTATTTCGAATCCTAAAGGAAGTGAGTTTTCTAGTAATTAATATTGTTGGTATTTTAAAAAGAGAATATCATAAGATGAGTGCAAATAGTGAAAGCAAAAGGAGATTTTCAATGTGCAAACAGATTTTAGTTCATGTATTATCTATCAATTCTATGAGTGAGATCACCAAGGTAGAAAACAATGTTTTAAGTCCAGTCACAAAGTTCGATTTTGCTCTTCCTAGGTAGGTTGGTGTGTAATGTAAATGTAACTACACTGAAATTTTGCATTTTGCTTCTACTGGAATTATATGCATCTCATATAAGATGCCATCTGTATTTGTCCTGTTGCCTTTTAATGAATATAGTGTCGTACTTGAGGAAAAGAACTTCATAATATGATTTACGAAATTGCAGGATGACAAGTTTGAGAGGCTCTTCAAGTTGTATGCTGATAAATCGAAGCTTGAGTTAGATAGGTTGAGCTTCACTTTTGATGGGGAAAAGGTCGGTCCAACTGCAACACCAGAAAGTTTTAGCATGGAGGACGAAGACATGATTGAGGCACATGTCAAATAACAACAGTAAGGGAAATTGCTTGATTATTTGCTATCTGAATGAAAACCAACATGGAAGCTATTATTCAGCATGCCTTGTTATTTTTGAGATGCCTTATCCTACCCGTGGTGAATATGAAGCAGTTTATTCAGTCATGAGTTCATTGTTGCCCTTAACAAAGTGACAGTGAGCTTCATGTTGGCTTTAGTAATTGATTCAGTCATGAGTTCGTAATTGGCTTTAAACAGTAAATTTAGGCTCTACAGTAGTCTTTAAAGTTTTGTCTTATTTAGAGACTTAACTTCTTTCCAAGAATATAACTGGTGTGTCGTTTGTAAGTTTGCATGCAACTGTTTATAGGTGATTCTTATAAGAAGCCATATCAGTTCCTTTGCGAGTGTCTGGATCTATATGGCCTAGAGCTATTGGTACCTTCAACTGTACGAAATGTCGTTTGCTTCTCGATGTTGTTGTTTTTTGCAGTATAGGTTGTGGTGCTATTTTCATTTATTCTGCTACTTATCAAAGGACCAAGTGTAAATTACCTTTCCACCTTTCGCTGAAACGTTTGAGCAAGGTTTATCTTTGTAATGCTTTGGAAAATTTTATGAGGGGAAGTTGTACGCATACCTGGTAATGGAGCACCCTTTTGTTTGTATGGCATTTCTACAACTAAGTTTTTTTGTTTAGCTTGTATCTGATGAAGACTTATGTTTCACTGCTATGATTATAAAGGGCTAATGAAATAATCATACTTGAAGTATCGGAAGTTTCATGGGTGCTAATCATCTGTGGAACCAAAGATGAAGTTAATGGTGATACATTTTTACTGCATTCAATCCAAGATCAAGTCCAAAGCGGTATTATTCGGTTCGATTTTTGGTTTATCAAAACTTGTATTCATGCGGCTGGTTCAAAGCGACCGAGAGTCCGGAATTCGAAATTCGGATTGGAGTCCAAACCGATCGAAATTTTGGGGGAAAAAAACAGAATGAAATTTACAATTTGGATGAATTCGGTTTTCTGCTCGAAAACCAAACAGCTTACCCCAACTCATCTTAGGGGCGTGTGGTATTATTTATAAAATAAAGTTTTTATAAAATAGTAGGTATTTTTATTTTTTTTAAAAGATGAGTTTTATTTTTTTATTTTTAAAAAAATAATAAAAATATATAATAAAAAGATTTTATTTCGTAAAATTTTTTTATATTATCAAAATTTTTAAATATTTATAAAATATATATTAAAAAATATAAAATAAAAAAAATTAAAAAATTGTTTATGATAAGTAGTGTCAAACGCAGCAATGTTCACGAGAGTTGTTATTATATTCTTACTGTGGCGACGTAGTACCAAAGTAGTAGCAGATAGAATACATCGATTGTATAGAGTTAAGTCTGGTGATTTAGAAAAAGAATTTACTAAAATGATCTTGTCCTGAAAGAATACAATAGTGACTGAATAAGAGTACAATCGGGTCCCACAACTAAGTAAGGAAGGGCCAAAAATTAAAAGGAAATTACGAATATTTTCTCCTGATTTTAGTATGTAATTGTTATCAATACAAAAGGAAATTTTCATAATTTGAAAGAAAGTTTCAAATCGAATCTTATTATCTAGAGATTAAGTAGGTAAACTCTCTTAACCCACAGACACAACTCATATTTTATTTTACCTCTTAAAAAAGCAGCACTTGTTATGTGATGGTGAACCTGCTGTTGGATCCCACCTTACAGTGCCAGGTGTTAATGCCAAGCACGACTTGATTGATTTTCCCCCAAACAAACAAAAAACAACAAGCACTGTTGGCCGCCTGCTGCGGTGTCGACCGACGCCCCGCCCTTCTCCGGTCAGCTACAGCACCGTCATCGGCGGCGGCGATACGGCTCTTAATGAGGTCAGTTCTTCTACTACTACTTCTTCTTCTTCTTCTACTTTCCCTGCATCGACATTGTCGCCGTCATCGTTTGAAACAAGCTCGGAGAAATCAATCTGGGGTTTGTGGAGTGGGATTCAGTTCCTGAAGAGTAGTGACCTAATGTGAAATAAGCTGACAGTTGATACCTCTGTCTCTTTATTATATTCTTATTTATTGATTTTTTAAAAAAAATTCTGATTTTTTCAGATTTGAAGTCTCTAATTAATAGAGAGAGTTTAGTGAATTGTCTCGAATTTTAGACTAATTATACAAGTAGATAATGCAAATGATGATTTAAAAAAAAAAATGAATTTATGTTCTAATTGAACCTGCATGTTGTCCTGCAACTGCAAGCAAGTTCTGAGAAATGTTATTTCTACAATGTGAGCTGGAAGGTTAAGTTAACGCTTTTTTTTGTTTGGTCGTGGCATGCACTGTGAGAACACTAGCTAAGACTATCTTTTTTCAGTTGAAGACGTGCATCTTGAGAGCAGCAACAGGTTGAAATTACAAACTGCAGAAAGTAATAGCTTCGGAATGTTTAAGCATTCTGTCTGTGGAGTGCAGAAGGAAAATGGATCTTCGAATGTCATAGACTTCTCAGATGGATTCGCTCTGAATAATCTCTTGCAAGAGCTGGGTGGTGGAACATATGGCAGCGTTACTAAAGAATATGAAAGGATGCATGCTGAAAGGATGCGGGTCATGACGTTTTTATCTGCATATGAGGTTGCGAAGAACAGTTCCGTTCCTGGGATTAAGCCATGCCAAAGTGGTCTTTCCCCTGTTAATCTTGATATACCAAGTAGTATTTATAAATCTGACAATGTAATCACGAGGGATTCTAATTCAGTTACTGCTGGCCCTGTCGATAAAAGTGCTCAAGAGCCTCATGGACTTTATTATGGAAGGACAAATTATCATAGTACTAACAGCAAGTTCAATACTCCTAATAGTTGCTGTTTTAGTGGCATTGTGGACCATAAACCTGAATACAAAGGAGGTACTGACCAGAACTCTGTTATTGTTCTCGATTCGGATGAGGAAAACGATCATGAAAGAGTGAAGGTTGTGCCCCGCAAGCTTGAAGAAGGGTCTTCTAACATACTAGCTAGGCTAGAGTCACGTCTAAAAGAGGCCAGAAAAACTCCAGATAACCGTTTATTCAATCAGATTGTCACCTATGAGTCAAGTTATGCAAAAGCACATGATTTTTCGGGAGCAGATTGGCGGCCAAGCCTCCGCTATGAAAAGGTTCAATTGCAACCAGCCCTTGGGTGTGAAAATGCTGCTTCTGCAAGCGCAAATGATTATAAGCCTATTCAACATCTTGTGGTAAGTTTTGTTTGCAAATCTTGCTTAGAACAAAAAATTGCTGTACACAATAGTGAGTGTTTAGATTTTCTTTTTGTAACCATTTGAACTTTCATATGATACACTGATTCTGTTAACTAACGTTATGCACTAGATTATGTACTTTAGGGTGTTGAGAAGGTTTCATTTTGTCGTAGGTACGCAATATCTGCCCCTCCTTTATCTACAGACCATACATTGCTTTGCCCAAAAAACTTTGAAAGATTATTGCTCAAACTTATAGGACATGATATTTTCTAGTGATCTCGTTATAGATATATGGGTTATAATCAAGGTCCCACTGTTTATGAGCTTTCTTTTTGTACATTATTTTTCTTTAAATTTGATTAGTTGTTTCTGAAGTTGCTAGAAATGCATCTGACTATATTTCAGTTCCTCCATTAGTTTGACAAACTGTTGTTTATGAGTTTCATAAGATTTTATTAGCAGCATTCAAAAATATGTTGAAGACGAAAGATTATATGATATAGAGCATTACGGTGACTTCTACGGGCATCATATATATTCAAGGTGAAACTATGTATGAATGTATATAGTTGATGCATTCTGGTATTGTAAGTTTGCATTTTGATTGGATCATTGTTATAGGTTACAAAATTTGAGAGACTCATTCTTGGAGCTGTTCAAAATCTAGCCTCAAGCATTACTACCATTTACCCCAGGATTCAGCTCATGTCATCCTTTCAGTCCCATATTAGTTAGAAGTCCAACATTGTTCTCTTATATGTTAGATAGACAGTAATGCAGTAGATTTAGTAGTATTATTTTAATGTGCCTGTTTATTAGTTAAGTTAGAAGGGAGTGCATGTTTTAAAATGAATCCAATTGAAACAGAGCAGTGCATGGATCATGGTACTGACTTCTTAGTGTATCTATGGTCTCTGTATTGGCAAGCAGATGGTGTTGGAAGATGAGCTGATATGATTGCGTCAACTAATTGTTTGGGAAGGACGGGTTAATTGTTGAGCGTCATAGTTTACTTGTATGTTTGTATTGAATCAAGGAGAGAACTACGGCAATTTCATAGAGGTTAGGAGTTACTAACCAGCATGTGATGGGAGAGAAAATCATGCAACTATAGCAAGCATAATACCAATTGTAACTTTAATGTACTAACTGAGGACCAGCTTGAGCTTATAGGTTTTGTGCAAAGAGATCCATATTTATAGTATGTTTAATAGGGAAAAAAAACAGATGGACTTTCTGAAGACTAAAATTTACCATGAAGAGTTCCAAATGAAAAGAAATAGATGTCATAACCGCTCTTAGAATAATGACATCATAGAAATACCAACTGCATATTATAATGGTGATCTTTTACAGCTTGAATATAGATATCTGTAGGATAGATGTGTAGTTTGAGTTCAAACTTATGTACAGCCCCTAATTTCTACTATGGCAATTTCATTTCATGGTGTAGTATTATTCTTATCCAATAATAGTAAATTCTAAATTTCCAAAGTTAATACAGGTTTCATTAGTTCCATTGCCGGTGGGTTGTATGCTCTCATGCTGCTGCATTTTGATATGCTAAATATCTTCTAGCATTATGTGAAGTGATTTACTATGAGGGTACCAAAAGATAGCGTATTATATTCTCTAAGTGCAAATTTTCCCTTAATCCTTTTTGTGTTGACATTTGAGGCTTTCTGTTCTGAAATGGCAGTTCAGGGTATAGTAATGGTATAGTTACGGTTCAATTGGTTGGAATAATCCGTTTTCTGATCTAGGGGGATAAGCATATCAGCAGCAAATACAAGCAGGCTGGAAAGAGGAAAAGAGGAGAAACAACAGTTATTAGCCACACAGAAAACAAAAAGGAGGAGCCTGATGGAAGTCTGACTCATGAATCTTCTTTTGATATTCAAGATCCTTTCAATGTTGAGAGTTATGACAATGATCTAGATGCTCCCAAAACTGATGGTTTAGAAGATCTTTGGAAAGATATGTCACTTGCCATGGAATGTTCAAGGGTATATGTCCATTTTATGCTGTCCTTTAAATGTGCTATTTTCAGTTTTCTTTATATAGCTTATTGGAGATTTTGCTACTTTTAAATTTCTGTGCAAGTTGCTACCCATGGCATGAACAAATGATGTGAAGTAACATAACTGTGCAGTGGTTATGAACTTTGCAGCTTTGTTTAGCAGTATAACACAAACACCATTCTAGTAAAAGAAATCTTCTGCATGCTGCAAGTAGACTTATTCTGATCTTGAATTCCAAAAGAAAGGGAAAGATGTGATAATAGCATGGCAAGAATTACATCATAGAAATACAAATTTTGTGACAAATGTTTACAGTCTAGACTTTCTATGAGAAACCACATACAGTCTTCAAAAGAGATATCAGATACGCAGATAGGTTATGCATAACTGTAAAAAAGACAAAAAGGTCATGGAGCATAGTTTAACATGTTTTGCCTTCAATTATTAGGTCACTGGATCTTTTATGTTCATATCTAATATCTCACTGGAGTCAATTAGCTCTATAGATACTTGCAGTCCCAAATTGCTGGTAATTACAACCTGTAACGCTATATGTGCTTTTAACAACAACAAAAGCAATTTGTCTGATGCTAAAACTGATAACAGTTAATTTATCCTATCTTAGCAACTATTTGAAGTGTAGCATGCCTATCGACTGTAGTTAAAAGATAAGTAAATTAAAGTATTTTAGTAAAATTTTGTTCTGATTTTTCTTACTTTTTTTGTACTTATTGTTATCATTGTTATTGTCTTTATTATAATTGTTTTTCTAGAAATGTTCATTGACTCTTTAATAAGTTTTTATATTGAAACAAGATTCTAGGTTTTCTAATTGTGCTATACCACTGTACTCCATAAAGAACTTATACATACATTCTTAAGTTTATGATTGATCACTTTGGATTTTGGGAAATTATGCAAATCCAAAAATCCCAAAAATATTAGGCAACCAGTACATACTCCAGCAACTTAGTTTGAACTCAGCTTCTTCTACTTAATCACTCATATAAGCATTAGTTATATCCTAGCTCAAGATTCTCTGCAAAATTGATTTCCTTTACCATTTCGATTTAATTGCTTTTGAGTGTTCGTATAGATGGAACTTTTTGCATCTGCAAATGTATTTTGATTTTATAGTTCCACCTTCTTTTAAGTTTAATGCTAAGCTGGTTGATTTTGTCTCAGACTACTACATCAGATGTTACGGCTATGCACAATGAAAAACAAGGAGAAGAACTAGAAGAAGAACAAGAATGTGATCACTCGTTTCTGCTTCAGGATGACATAGGTCTTGTTTGTCGTATTTGTGGAGTTATTCGGAAGAGTATAGAAACTATTTTTGATAACCAATGGGTTAAGGTATTTATTATTTTAAAATATTTGCGCATAACATAAATTTCGTTGTGTTTATTATTAATCAAACATTTCATATTATCTCAAGCCTTCTTCCGTAGAATGGATGGAGTCTATATATGTGAGTCTTTTTAACTGAAGTCTTACGTAACAATCCAGAGAAGAAGCTCCCACGCCTCCGCCCTTTCCTTGATTGAGTTCTTTGCTATAGACTTTGTTTTTAAACTAGCTGTAAGGATAAAAGTAACAGGCAATAAACTTATGCCTCTTAGGTTTTGGTAAAGGGCTTTTCGTTAGGTTCCCTAAAAAGTATTTTATAGCCTTAACAATCTTGTGATTAGTATATCATGCAACTCTATTCATTGTGTTTGGATATATTCAGCTTTGAAAAATCTTGATCTGAACAAATTCTAATATTCTAAATAACATTCAGTGATTTTCTTCTTACTGTTTACCTAGTGATGTTAAAATTCACTTTGCAGATTTTCCTAGTTTACACATGTTCTCTGCATACGGGCGTATGCATATTGTAATAATGTTATTCTGTATGGTCAGGGTACTCGATTAACAAGGAATTCAATGCATAGATCCCGAAATTCCAAGGATCCAGATGACGCAACTGAATACTGTGGACCTAAACTTTCTGGAGACTTTATTGCAGCTGAGATTTTCATCCATCCAAGGCACATGAAGCAGATGAAGCCCCACCAGATAGAGGGTTTCAATTTTCTTGTTAGGAACTTGGTAACAGATAAACCAGGAGGTTGTATTCTTGCTCATGCCCCAGGTTCTGGCAAAACTTTTATGCTTATAAGCTTCATCCAGAGCTTCCTGGCTAAGTATCCCTTCGCTAGACCCTTGGTTGTTCTGCCCAAAGGGATAGTACCAACCTGGAAAAAGGAATTTCAGCGATGGCAAGTTGAAGACATCCCTTTATATGACTTCTACTCTTTGAAAGCAGACAATAGGTCTCAACAATTGGAGGTTTTGAAGAAGTGGGAAGAAATTAAGAGCATCCTTTTCTTGGGTTACAAGCAATTTGCGAACATTATTTCTAGCAATAGCAATAGTAAAATTGATCTTGCATGCCAAGAAAGGCTTCTCAAAGTCCCAAGCCTTTTGATTATAGATGAAGGCCATACCCCACGTAATGAGGATACAGATGTACTCACTTCACTTGCAAAAGTTCAGACAACACGTAAAGTGGTACTCTCAGGTACCTTATTTCAGAATCATGTGAAGGAGGTCTTTAATATATTGAACCTTGTTCGGCCTAAGTTTCTGAGTTTGGACATTTCACGCATTATTGTTAAGCGTGTACTCAGTAGGGTATATATATCTGGGGGAAGTCGGATGCACATTAATGGTGATAAATTTCTTGATTTGGTTGAGGATACTCTTCGGAATGATGATAACTACAAGAGAAAGGTCGCAGTCATACAAGACTTAAGGGAATTAACACAAAATGTTCTTCACTATTATAGAGGGGACTTCCTAGAGGAACTCCCAGGTCTTGTCGACTTTACAGTTCTTCTGAAACTCACAAACAAACAGAAACAAATTATCCAGAAGCTTGAGAAGAGCAAGAGAGTCTATCTAGGCAAGTTCAAGAAAAGTTCTGTTGGAAGTGCCATCTTTCTACACCCTCATCTGCAGAATGTTGTAGAAAATTCAGCTTGTGATAGGGTTAATGTTTTCAATGATGCTAAAGTGGATGAGATGTTAGATTCTTTGGATATGGAGGATGGGGTGAAGACAAAATTTTTTGTCAACATTTTGTCTATGGCAGAGGCTGCAGGAGAAAAGCTTCTTGCTTTTAGTCAGTACCTTATTCCGATGAAGTTTTTGGAGAGACTGATAGTTAAGCTGAAAGGTTGGCGTGTAGGGAAGGAAATATTCATGATAACTGGTGATTCAAGTGCAGAAGAGAGGGAATTGTCAATGGACCAGTTCAACAATTCTCCTGATGCTAAGGTGCTCCTTGGTTCCATCAAGGCATGTGGAGAGGGTATATCGCTGGTTGGTGCATCTCGAGTTGTGATTTTAGATGTTCACCTGAACCCATCTGTTACTAGGCAAGCGATCGGGAGGGCATTTCGACCTGGGCAGGAAAAGAAAGTATACACTTACAGGTTGGTTGCTGCTGAATCCCAGGAGGAGGAAGATCATTTCACTTCCTTTAGGAAAGAGTTGATGTCAAAAATGTGGTTCGAATGGAGTGAGCACAGTGGTCATCATGACTTTGAACTCCAAGAAGTTGATGTTGCAAGCTGTGAGGACGCATTTCTTGAGAGCCCCATATTGGCTGAAGATGTTAAAGTTCTATACAGAAGGTAAGTCCGTGTTTTGTTAATGCCCTACATTGTTTGAATGAGGCCTTCAAGTATGAAAATTCTCAAACAGTATTATTGTGGTTTTCCTTTCGCACGACGTGCATTCTGTATATGTTTCCTACGAATGATGATACTTCATCCACAAAACTCTTTCAAATCATTGCTGGAACCAAATGTTTTTATCAGCTTCTTGGGCTTATTTTCAACTTTGATGATGTGAGGTGACCTGTTAGCCCAGTTCATTATTTACAGCTAAGAAAATATCATAAGGTTTTATGCTGTCATGATGTTACGGTTCTGAGTAAAAGTTCTCGGCGTGACTTTGATTTTCTGATTTTGTTGCTCAGTGAACTTTGTTTGGAACTAATAGTCTGTCCATTGAACTTTGTTTGGAACTAGTAGTCTGTCCATTGACTCTTTGAAAGTGGATAAGCCCGACATTGTACCTGAAATGGAGGGCTTTCAGGTGCAGCATGTAAGATAATTAACATTTTGCTTGACCTATCTTTCCCATCTTCAGACGTCCAATGTAATGCTATCTGTCCGAGGAGCAGTAAAGGCTACAATTATATAATGATAAAGCTGGAGCAATGACTACTACATTGACTTTCTTTATATGTGCTTTGATTTGTAAGTTGTAGAGTTTCCATTTGGCTTTGGAAGACTAGAAATTGTACCATGGGTAGTTAACAGATAGGTTTCAAGTTCTTTGCGTCATTGGTTTTCTGGAATTCTATGGTTTAAGCTTAGATTGAAGGAGCATGGCCTATGGTTCACTATGAAATTAACTAGTGGATTCTTGTAGCTTGAGAACTTTAGGCTTTCTATCCCATAGCCGTTGTAAATTTGTTGCAGCAATGCCTAGTTGTAAATATTTGTTGTTGTAGCAGATGCGTTGGCATGTTGTTTGGGATCGTTGGTTGCTTTTAGTAGTATATAGCTACCCATATGTTTTGGGTGATGAAAGCAGTACACGCATGATTTCTACATAAACTTTGCAGCTTATTGTCCTGTGTTTTGATTCTCAATTGCTTATAACCCAAAGAACGTCCGTGTAACGGCTGGCAGTAACAGGCTGTTTGCTTGTGCAGATGTTAAAAAAAAAACATTAAACAAAACACAAAAAACAAAAAGTTCGTCAAGTTTTCTGGTTCGTGTTATTTATGTGTTCTTTTTGGTATTTCTGTTGTTATCTTGTGAAGTGTAAGCTTAAATATTCGTAAGCTATGTTGCCCTATAAACCATGAAATTCGTTCCTAAAATTTCAAACTATAACAAATTAAAAAAATTGCTGAATAATAAGCTAACCCAAAAAACCCACTGAAGAAATAGATTCTGCATTTGCTAAGAATCAGACTGAAAATAGTCCTTCAATAAATCTGCTTTTTGCACATTAATCAGTTTGCATGTTTTGGTACGCTACTGTTTATGTATGGCATCTGTAATACCCAAAAATTACATGATTCACAAAATTAGGTGTAAATAAAACATTCCGTGTAGATTATTTGTAAATTTAAAATAGGAAAGTTTAGAACTAAGAAATCCACTCCTTAGCAGTAATGATGAAGAACATGATCTTTATACTCCATAAATTCTGAAATGAAATTCTCAATATGCGTTATATGCTTCCTCCAAAGTGCCTCCCCAAAACAGTGATTTATTTTGAGGTCAGCAACTTCAATATACAGAATAGTAACCAAAGAACAATTTTCATATAAAAACGAAGTCACCAATTTTCAAATTGTTTTGTTATCCAAAAGGGGAGTGGTAGTACTTGTTGAAAAAACTAGCACAGAGCAAGAAACTTCCAGGAAAAGCAGCAATGTTAATTCTATTGAAACTGAAAATACTACTTTTCTCAAAACCTTGCTTCAATCACGCATCTCCTTAGCTGAAAATTAAGAAAATGTTGTGCGGGAAAGAAAAGCTTCAGAAATGTCAAACTCCAGGTAGAGCAGAAATGTCGAAGAAGAACAAATTTGAAGAACACAGTAATAAAATTTACAAGCGCTTGTAAATTGACCAATAATTCTATCGGTTCTAACTGATAGCATAATTCACATTCACAGCTCCTTATAGAAAAGCTTCAAACTCAACTCAAAATGGACTAGAATGAACAATTTCAAATCAGTGATGCTAAAGGAGGAGACGAGTGATGCCTTTATCAAGTTTCAATGTTTTGTTGGATAATTTGGAGCGTGAGTTGAATGAAGCTTTTGAGTTCTCTTCGAAAGGTAAAACAAGGAAAAAGCACCCCATCATAGCCACACTTCTATAACATAAGTGAAGCTTTTGAGCTTTCACAAAGTAAGAAAACTCAAATTGTAGGCTTCAATTTCTACATTCAGCTGAAATAAAAAAAATGAGCTTTTTTTTAACCAGGATGCTTCAGCATCAATACATTCTAATGAAATGAAACGAGACTAGAAAATAATAGCATTCCTAACAGACATTTTTAATGAATTACCTTCTCATGCATCTTTGTGATCTCTCTTTTGCAATAACGCATTAATTGCCTAATATGTTGAGAAAGAGATTGGATCATTGTTTGTTATTAACACAGGTAAGTAGTCACAATAAGGAATACAACCCAAGATCAACTAAGAATATGACCTGTTTATCATTTTAAAAAAAAGGACCTACAAAAAGAAATGAGAATCGACTTCAGCACACAAAAACCACAATAAGGTGGAAACTCATGGAGTAAGAATGTTCATCTCTTCAAGAAACTGATGAAGTTTAGGCCGCGGAACAAAAAGTACTTGTGTTAAAGTTCCATTGGCAGAAACTACTAGTCTTTCTCTTCTTGATCTAGCATACCTGGGAAGAGAGCCAACTGCAACAGCATCACAAAATAAAAACGAGAAGAAATCCAGTAGCAGAAAGAGCAGCCACCAGCAGAAGGACCTGGAACAGGTACTAGGATCTTCTTGCTAATGCATAGCTTCGTCTGCTAAAACAATAAAAACAGAAGTCATCAGTTTTATCAGCAAAATGTTGCCCAAAAAAAAAAAAAAAAAAAAGATACAATTGCTTACTTGCATTGATCAAGGCAAGAAATACTTGACAACCTGAGTTTATATATCATTGTAAGACTCCTTTGTTCCTTTCTCAATCTACCACTTCAGAATTAAGAAAATGGAAGTCATAAGAAGTTACCCTTACGTAAAAGAAGTGTCTCAGTATCCCAAAATCCCCCTGTATTCTTGCAGCTTTAGATACGAGGGCATCATTCACATGCGCAGTTGCCCTTCGATCTCTAAACCCATCCAGCTGCTTTTGGGAACAGGTAGCCAGTGTAGCTCTATACTTCTTATATGTGCACATCAATTCTACCCTGTCTATGTTGATTTTGCACTTGAGCGTGTAGGCACACCACCTTGTGCTGCTTGAACAAACTAACCGCAAAACTCACATGCAGCCGATGATGTTCCTTGGTGCGATTATGCTGTACTGAATTATGGACAATATTTATTACAGTCTTATTATCACAAAATAGCATCATAGAACTTCTTTGAGGAAAATCAAGCTCCATCGACAATATTTGAAGCCATAAAAGTTCACAATTTTATGTATCATTCCTCTATATTTGGCTTCAATAAAAGATCGAGCAACAATCTTCTATTTCTTACTCCTCCATGTGACTAGATTACAGCCAACAAATATAAAATAATCAGATATAGAAACATTTATCCTTCTTATCTACTATCCAGTCTGCATTAGTATATCCATCTATATTCAGATGATTATACTTTCTATATAATAATTCTCTGCTTATTGCTGATTTCAAATATTTTAAAACTCTGTTCACAATTTTCATATGATCAATAGTTGGAGAATGCATAAACTGGTTAACAACACTCATAGCATACTATATCAGCACGAGTATGTGATAAATAAATCAACCTATCAATTAATCGCAGATATTTTTTTTTAACTGCTGTCTTTTGATTAAAAAGTTCTGTTATGTTATGATTCTCAATGATAGGTGTATCGATAGGTTTGTAATCTGACGTTTCTGTTTCAGACAATTAGTCAAAAATATATTTTCTTTGTGATACAAAAATACATTATTTAGACCTCGCAACTTCAATACCCAATAAATATTTTAATTCTCCAAGTTCTTTCATCCCGAATTTAGAGGATAAATATATTTTAATCTCTGAATTTCTTCATTATCATTACCTGTAACAATTATATCATCAATATAGATTATCAGTATAGTTATTTTACCATTTTAGTTCTTCAAAAATAATGTATGATCAGCACTACTTTGTCGGTAATCATATCTATTTAAGGCTTGAATAAATCTACCAAACTATACTTTGAAGATTGCTTCAGCCCATATAAAGCCTTTTTTAGCCTACAACATAGTGAGTTTTTTTCGATACACCATAATTAGGTTGAAGTTTCATATACACTTTTTCTTCTAACTCACCATGAATAAATGTATTTTTTACATCAAACTACTGCAAAGGCCAATCAACATTTGCTATAAGAGACAGCAACACTTTAATGGTATTAATTTTTACAACTGAGGTAAATATCTCATGATAATCCACTATACAAGTCTGTCTTTCTTGGCCACTAGTTTTATCTTACACCTTTCGATCGTTTCATTTGCTTTGTATTTGATGGTCTGCACTTACTTACAGCTAACTGTTTTCTTTCTTTCTGGCAGTGGCACTATTTCGCAAATGAAATTCTTTTGAAAAGCATCCATCTCGTCATTCATAGTCTTAGTCCATTTAGGATCGGATAAGGCTTCTCTAGTGCTAGAAGGAAGAGTCACAGCCGTTACCTGATTAATGAAAGCCACATATAAAAAGACAATCTGTGAGAAGAGACATGATCGTCATAGGATATCTAGAGACTTTTTCTTCTGGTGAATATCTCTTAGTAGATTTTCTACGATTTTTTCTGTGTGGCAACTGATAACTCATTGTTAACACTGTTAAGTTTATCCACAATAACATTCTGAGTCTCGGTGTTTTATCTTAAAGATATCTTCAGTAGTTTGAAGAGTCATAAAGAATGCGAGTGAGAGATTTCTTCCACAATTTCAGCTCTTTCTATATCTTTCATCATTTATAATTCATGTTCAGTAGTTCTAATCTCTTGCACACCTGAGTCATAACTTACGCATTGTCTCTAATCTTTATCAATGTGTGCTGAGTTCAATATTAAGTCAATTCAGATCTTTTGTAGCTTCTATCTTTTCTTGAAGATCTGAATGTGATATCGATCTGACAAAGTACATTTCTGACTCTAAAAATGTCACATCTATAGTTACAAAAGTATGACGTGTCGGAGGATGATAGCAGCGATAATCTTTATGCTGATGACCATAATCAAGAAAAATGCACTTCAAAGCACATGGATCTAATTTATTCGTCTGAGTCTTTTACAAATGTACTAATGCAACATATCAAAAAATTCGAGGTGAAAGTGAGAGGAAAGAAGGTATAGTGACAATAGATAAAATCTCAAGTGGTGTCCAAAAATTTAGTATTTTAGAAGACATACGGTTAATCAAATAAACTGCAGACTGAACTATATCTACCAAATAGTGCTATGGAATATGAGCTCCAAACAATAAAATAAGAATAGTCTCTAAAATATGTCGATTTTTTTTTCAGCCACTTCATTTTGTTGTGGTGTGTGGGATAAGAGGTTTCATGAATAATACCATGCTGATGAAGATAAGAGCTTAAAGAGGTATTAACATACTCTCCTCTATTATCAGAGCGAAAAATTTGAATAAAAAAAAAAACTAAGTCTTCACCATCTTATAAAATCGTATAAATATATCTACTACATCACTTTTACTTTTCAAGGTATATAACCATATTATGTCTGTATAATCATCCACAAATATCACAAATCATCTAATGCTCGTAAAATAAAATATTAATAATTAGTGATAAATACTGCTAAAATATGTTTGAAATTGAGGTTAACAAATATTCTAGGCAGCGATAACTTGTCAAACATTCGTATATAATATGACTTATTTTCTCAATTTTTAAACTTTTAAAATCTAAAAAATTATGTATATTATTATAATCTTATAAAATACAAATAAAGTATAAAATTATATGAAAATTATTTTAAGAAAAATATTCTTTCAACTATCTCAAATATGCTCTTAATATATTTATATACCACAAGTGCAGACTGAATTCTAAGTTAAGAGTAGTGATGCTTTTGACATTTAAAGTCGGTTAGATTTTTATTGATTAATAAATAAGGATCTAATAAAAGCACTGTTGTTAGAACCAATCCTCGTCAATCCGTTTTTCTGTCTGGATCAACGGGTGATGAGTTGACACACCCGGTCAACCTCACCTAGTTGGTCTATTTACAAATTGGCAAAGCAACACAATTGATATTTCAAATTAATCAAAAAAAAAAATCAAACTTACCAATAATCGAAGACATTGCATTTGCACCATAAAGATTTGTGAGTCTTTTAGAAGGGTCCACTCCTAATACCTCCAAAACCCTAAGAGCAATAATAAGAACAATAATAAATCAGAAAAATCTCCCTGTATTTGATTAATGTTAGATTCAATTAATCAAAACAAAGAATTCGAAACCTGAATTGAGATCGACATAAAGATTACTCACCTCCGGCACCGATCTAGCGTAAGCGTTCTCCATTTCGGAGAATAAACTAGACTGGGAGAAAAAAAATCAAATAATAGATTTTGGATGATGGGTGTATTAATAGAGATGAAGGAGTGAAATAATGAAGTGAATCAACTACTGATGGTAATCAGTTACAAGCGCGCATGCGAATTCATAGTCTATAGTTTCTTTACGGTTCTGAAATAGGAAGAAATGGAATAACATAAACCGATAATCGGTGAATAGAGTCACATAAAATAACTATAAACAAGCGGTGAGAAAAGTATTCTATATCGGCCGAATTTCCAACGGTGGTATAAGATCGCAAGTCTAAACGACAAAAAATTGAGATAAACAGAAGTAGAGTAGCGACGCAGAGCGAATCGCAAGTGGAGCAGTACACGATAACAATAAAGTTGCATCAGAGCAGCGGTTCAGAATGATGATCAGAGGCAGAGTAGGATAGCAGAGGTGATGAAATTGCTAGCATTATAGCTGAAAGGTAGGATAATGGATCGCAAGAAAAGAGCTAAGTAGAGTGATGAATCGACGAAGCCTAAGTGGACAACATAAAGCTAGAGAGAGAAAACTTAGGTGAAGAGAAGGAGATAGACTCGTAGACGCATAGCAAAATGAAAGCCTGTCTTGAGCCTTTTTAAAAAAAAAAAATTCAATCCAACCTAGTAATCGTCCGAGTCAAAACGGTTTATTTGTGTGAGCAATTTATTTGTAGACCTGAATCGATTTACGTTGCGGATCGATCTGAACGGTCCGATTCGAGTTGGACAATACTAGATAAAGGATTCATATAAGCTAACTATATTGATCTATTTAGATGACAACCATAATGGTACAACACTTAAAGCGTGTTTATCATTACTTTTAATCTAATATTTTCAAAAATTTTATTTCTAATTTATTTTCAAATAAATATAAAAATTTAATTTAATTTCTTCAACCAAAAAATAATTTTAAATTTTAAAACTTAAAATTTTCACTTTTAAACACATTTTTAATAAATAAATATAAATTTTAAATTAAGTTTTAAAATTTATTGTTTAAGTACTTTAGTTTGAAATAACTTTTAAAAAAAAATCGCGCCCTAAAAAGTTAGATCTCTTCTGATCACTATCAGCAAATATAAGTTAAATACAAGAGCCCCGACAATATACAAAGCACTCTGTACTGCGTGTTTTATTTATAGTGGGTTTGGTGGAATGGAGCGATCAAATTTTATAGGAACTCCACGAAACGGCAACACCTCAGCGTCTGTGACTTCTGTCGTTGCATCACTAGTCTACTTTCTGCTTTGCTTCCTATTAAATTGACTGATCTACAGTTGTTATTCTATCTTACGTATTTACATTTGCTCCTTAAATTAACAAATGTGCTAGCAAGAAAAAGCATTCTAACTGCGGATTGCTTCACCTTCACTAAGCTAATATGTTAGAGATTTTCCGATGAAACATGATATAAGTACACGCTTCTAAATACTTGTTCCTACAACATGATTTTTGCCAAGAGAGTAAGTGTTTTACCACCAAATTAACTAGTTGATAACTATATTTAGCATATTTGACCGTACTTGCAAATAAGTTGGAAAGAAAATTTAGATGCAACCAACACGTAAATGAAGCTATGAATTAAGCGTTATTTTTATTTTCTAATTAACGCTAATAAGTAGCCACACTAATTATTATATAATGGCATTAGGTATAGACCATCGATCGAATAGGAAGGTAAAATTGTGGTGAAACAGAGTGTTCGTTAAGCAGAGCGATCATCCAATAATACATGATCAATAAAAATAAAAAAAAAAAAAAAGAGTTTTCGAATAATAAAAAGCATCACTGTTAAGTAACACATGGCACATGTTAATCATAGTTCAGAATCACTTTTTTTTTTTTTTTGTCATGGATTATTCATGTATGAAAATTGAAAAGTCCAACTTATTAGCCAGGTAAATGAAACCATTTTAAAATATCAAAAGTGCTCTTAAAATTTTACCGACATTAATGCACGGACAAAACAATGCAGTGCAGACAACAAACAGTGTAAGTTTTGATAAAAATTGACATTTCATCAACTAAATAATTGGAATTGATTGAAAGCGCGCCCCATGTGTCGGTGCGGATCATGTCATGAGAGAATTGAGATAACATCACTTCAATTGGATTTTCTTCATGGAGTCGTTGGAGCATGATCAATTATGAAATTTTAAATACCAAATCTAAGGGAGCGTTTGGCTTCCTATTTTGTTAAAAACTTTGAAATATATATTTTATAAATAAATATATTTTATTTTATATTTTTTAAATTTTAATTTTATATATTTTTAAAAATATTTAGAAAAATTTTACGTAATAAAATTTTTTTATTACATATTTTAATTATTTTTTTAAAAATAAAAAATATAAATTTTTTTAATATAAAAATATTTTTTATTTAAAAAAAATTTAATTTTATAAGTAATTTCAAAAGCACTATAGTTTTGTCCTTCCTTTTGCAACATAAAAATCCATTGTAACGTTTAAATGAGTCTCCTTTTTTGGTTTGGCAGCGACAAATGTAACAGTTCGGGTTTAGCTGGTCCACACTATTATATGAGCTTGAAATAAAATTTGAACGTTGCTATGAAAGCGAGGCTAACTACGATATAGGACTTGATATTGGGTTTCGTATTTAGGCAAGTAGATGCAATCATCCTTGGATCCCCAATAAACAAAAATTGGGAACACGCATTACAATTTTAATCAAAGCTAGTGATTAATTTAATAATAGTGAGTAAAGCAGGTTTTTTTAATTAGGTTGCTAAAACCTGAAGTAAAATGAATGAAATCTAGCTGTGATCCACATTACATGATAAGCATTTTGGTTTCTTTTTCTTTTCTCATCTTTCTTTTTAAAAGAAAAAATTCTCTTCTCTTCACTTTTTACCCATCAGCTGCAGCGGCACTACTTCCTCCAAAACCCATACGCATGTTCCCACTTCCTTGTACACATCAAAGGAAGAACACTTTTGCAATACCAAATCACTAGCTATTCATTAACAGAAAACACCGTTATATGTTTCATCCACCGTCTCACTAAATTGATGTATAATTATGAAAGTATATATTATTTTATTTGTTTAATAAAATGCGGATGCATAATGGTGCTTGTTTATTAACATTAGAAATGCTAGCTATTCGTCTAGCATCTTAATTTTGCTAGATAGCACCACTTTAGTTTGTCATCATCTATGGCCTGGCAACAAAAGATCATCATATGTGCCATAAATTCACTAAAAAATTGTAAATTTAATTCACCTAAAAATCAGAACAAAAATTATAAAAGCTTAATGCATTTTAATTGATGTATGTGCTTTGGTATTCTGAACGACTGGGTATTGACATTTTGTAACTAAGTAGCCCTATATTGCAATTTATATACTAAGGTGGTCCTCAACATTTGCGGTTTTGCAGACTGCACGGTCTTCTAGGCATTACAGCGGGGACTAATTTGGCGCGCACACTACTCTCATCACTCACACCACCACACTGCTCTCCTCTCCCTTTTCTCTGTTCTCTTCTCTCGATTCCTGAAAAAATAATCACAGAGAGAGGTTTCTCTTCTTCGTTTCATTTTTGTTTTAAGATTCTGGTCCGAAATTCCCTCCAAGAATTTTTGTTTCTCTGGAGGAGCAGGTAGCGCAGAGGAATGGGTATCTCCGCATTGTCTGTTGCGGCGGTGTTGCTGGCAGCGGCGGCGGCGGTGCTTGTTCTGGCGCGTGTGGGGGAATGCGGTGTGACATTTGATAGGAAGGCCATTGTTATCAATGGGAATCGCAGGATTCTTATCTCTGGATCCATTCATTACCCACGCAGCACTCCTGATGTATGTTTTCCCTTTTTTTTTGTCAAATTTTTGAAGTTTTCTTTCTTTGAAAATTTTGTGTTTATGAAGAAAATTTTTGGCATTGCATGTTTCCGTAAAATGTTGGAGCTGCTTTTGTCTTTCTTTATGTTCATTATTTGTTTTCAGAATATTTGGGGTATTGAACATTTTTAGATAATTTCTCATTCTTTTTTATTTCAATTTCTTTCTTGAAAAGAAAAATCTTGTGAGTGTTTTCCACTCCCGGTCAGATATGTTGTGGTTACCAAAGATTTATTATAAAAATCATGATCTGCTTATACTGATTCTTTATTCATAATTATTGCAAGTAAAACTGAACATCTAGATACTGTTTCTTTTTATGCATCTGAAAGTTTGATTTTGACGAAACCACTCCTGTATTCGTTCTGTTTTTCAAAGTTATGCTGTTGGAAGTTATTCCGGGAAAAAGTCTAGATTTTGGTGAAGCACACGGAAGTGTTCTGTTCCTTCTCTTCTTTTGAACTAAATCATCGACACTGTAAACATACATTTCTTATATCACTTGACATGTGCTCAGTATAATGGCATTCAAAAATGCATCTTAAATTTGTGTATCGAAACACCAATTATGAAGACGGTTCGACCCTTACGGTTTCTAAGGAATTTGGTCGAATATATTCCATATTTTATTCTGGTTTGTGTTCCTAGTACTACCAGTTCTACCATCGGTGCTGTTATTTTTTACTGATATTGCTGGTGCTAACTTTAGGTTTTTTTTTCTGTTATCATTGGCGTTCCATAGATGTGGGAGAGACTTGTGCAGAAGGCCAAAGATGGAGGTCTTGATGTAATACAGACGTACGTTTTCTGGAACGGCCATGAACCATCTCCTGGAGTTGTATGTATTAAGTTGACGATAATAATACTGCATTGTCTCTCCATTTCTTGATTGGATTTGACTTATCTTCTTTAGCATTTTGATTCTTTATTATTCCCTTTTTTCCTTGTTCGTTTTTCTTACAGTACAACTTTGAGGGGAGATATGACTTGGTTAGATTTGTAAAGACGGTGCAGAAAGCAGGTCTTTATGTGCATTTGCGAATTGGGCCTTACATATGTGCCGAGTGGAATTTTGGGTGGGTATTATGAGAATAAAATTTGTTTATGTTTCCTTAGAAGTGCATCCTTAATACTTTCGATTTGATGCTTCGCTGATTTATCTCTTACATCCTGTCTGCCTTGTGTATAGCGGGCTTCCTGTTTGGTTGAAGTATGTTCCTGGGATCAGCTTCAGAACTGACAATGAACCTTTTAAGGTCCAATTCTCTTTTCCATGCAAGAGTAATCATCGTGTTTGCTAACGGTGAACTCTACCTTTTGTTTTCATTGTTGCTCAAGTTTTTATCTATTATTCCAATGGTTAATTTGTTTTAAGCTGATTTAGTAGTTGTGATTTGTATTTATTGTTTCTACTGGCGTTTCAGACGGCGATGCTGGGATTTACCCAGAAAATTGTGCAGATGATGAAGAGAGAATCCCTCTTTGCTTCTCAAGGTGGCCCGATCATCCTCTCCCAGGCATGGTTCATTTTTTTCTCTTTAAATTTAAATTTCATCCCTTCCATCTGTGTGTTTTACTTTTACTCTTAGTAACTAGAACTGGGTTCCTTTATTAAAGTTCAACTCCTTGGAAACGGTTACAACTTCGTGGAATAAATCATCTAAGAGTTAGGCTTGTGCTCAGATCGAAAATGAATATGGTCCAGAAAGCAACGCATTTGGTTCTGCTGGTCATGCTTATGTTGACTGGGCTGCCAAAATGGCTGTTGGTATGCAGACAGGAGTACCATGGGTGATGTGCAAAGAGGATGATGCCCCAGATCCAGTGGTAAGAACATTTTACCTCGAAAACTGACTTGGTAAAAATGTGCAATGATAAGTTCTAACTGTAATCTTAACTAGAACATGTTTTATCTTTCTTCTTCACTTGTAGAGTTTCCTTTGTTTTTCTCATTTGCCTACCTTATATCTGACTTAAAGCTTTGCAGTGCGTCTACACAAGTACATGCCTAATCATTTAGGTATTTACTATATCATGAGCACTCCCTCTTTCCCAAAGAGATGTTTAGTTATGAAGTATGACCTTTGATATAACTGTTGAAATATTGGTGAACCTGTTACTTATATATGCATATCACAGAAGCAATTCGGAATCTCAGATGTTGTTTTGCTCTTGCTGTATATTCATTTCATGATCTACTTTATTAAATATTATCTTTTATGCCTGAGTTAAGGGTGTGACCAAGAAGTTTCATTTCCAACATTCATTAAGACTACTGGAATTACGTAAGATAGAGTTGGCAAGAGAATTCTTTTCTGTTGTTTGAGAATTTTTTTGAATGTTTCTTCTTTCATTTGTTACACTGTGTTTAATATTGTGTTTAATGCATCAGTATTTATAACTTTTCTCTGCAGATTAACACATGCAATGGCTTCTATTGTGATGGTTTTACCCCCAACAAGCCTTACAAACCGTCTTTGTGGACTGAAGCTTGGAGTGGCTGGTAAGTTGTTTCTTACTTATTTTGTTTTCTTATAGAGTTGTGACCAGGTACAACTAGGTCAATTGAAGTGCTGGCTTTGAGCAGCTTTCTTTGTTTATGATACTATATGTGTATATTTAGAAATTGATACTGTACATAGACACTGGCTTTATGCTACTCAATTTATAGTCAATGATCTTCTGTGAAATTACAGTTATTTCACAAAGCTTTTCCCTCATTTCATACCTTTATCTTTCAACCTGAAATTCTAGGTTTACAGAATTTGGGGGTGCCATCCACAAGCGACCTGTTGAAGATTTGGCATTTGCTGTTGCGCGCTTTATACAAAAAGGCGGCTCATTCATTAACTATTACATGGTTGGGGCATATTTTTACTTCTAATATTTACATTTAAGAAAAAAATGAGTCTTCTGAGTGTTCTGCATGTGTCATCTTATGAAGTATCATGGAGGATCAAATTTTGGCCGCACTGCTGGGGGTCCTTTTATCACAACAAGTTATGATTATGATGCTCCAATCGATGAATATGGTAAGCAAATGAAAGAGCAAATTCATAGTAACACACAGTTTCCTCTCTATGCTATTTAGGCAGCAGCAATCCTGAATCTTTAATATAGTTTAATTGATGCTATGCTTTGTTTCCATTCTGAATTCAAACTTGTTACTTACATGTTTCGTGGAAAATTTATAGGGCTGATAAGGGAGCCAAAATATGGACACCTGAAGGAGCTCCACAAAGCAATTAAGCTATGTGAACGAGCTTTAGTCTCTTCAGAACCAACTGTTAAATCGCTTGGTAGCTATCAGGAGGTAGGTGTCTATGCTTTCTGCTTTGATGGTATAAGCTTTCGTCCACTTCAATTGCGTGCTCGTGAAGTAACTGCTATATTTTTTTCTCCATGATATTACAGGCCCACGTATTCTCTTCACAATCAGGTGATTGTGCAGCATTCCTATCGAACTATAATCCAAATTCCTTTGCAAGTGTAATCTTCAACAATGTGCACTACAACCTCCCACCTTGGTCCACCAGCATCCTTCCTGATTGCCGAAATGTACTGTTCAATACTGCAAAGGTATGTGAATTGAAGGAATTGGTGGAATTCTTTCTTTTACACTTTTTAAGGAAATCAGTGGGATTCTTTCCATGCTATTGCTTCTCTTAGTTAAGGTGCTGGTCACCATTGCCTGGTCCATATTAGTTTAAAACTTAAGTCCTGGTTGATTGTTCAACAAACATGCTTCTGCTTTCTGTGCAGGTGGGTGTTCAATCTTCACAGATGGAAATGTCTCCTCTTACTTCACAATCGCTTATGTGGGAAAAGTATGATGAAGAAATAGCTTCCTTGGAGGATCACTCACTTATAAGTACAATGGGACTCCTAGAGCAAATAAACGTTACAAGGGATGCTAGTGATTATCTCTGGTATATCACCAGGTACTGGGCAGATAATTGTGTAACATTCTAAAATTTTGTAGTAGTAGTCATCTTTTAGCTTTATAGTTTGCTTTTGACTAGGTGCTTTTGACAATGGGACTCACTTTATAGTGTGCCTCCAGATTTCTAGATTGCTATTCTAGCTAATGTTTCAGAAGAACATGTACACATATTTGTAGCTACAGAAACCTTATAGGTTCAACTGGTTATATGGAAGAATGTTGCTAATAACTTCATTTCCAGTGTCGATGTAAAATCAACTGAAAAGTTTTTGCGAGGTGGTGAGGCTCCTGTTCTCAGAGTGCATTCAGCTGGTCATGCCCTTCATGTCTTTATTAATGGTGAACTGTCAGGTATCTTGTGGATTTCAGTTCTTCGTACGTTTCAAAGTATGATTTGCCTTGATTCAACTGAGACAGAAATGGGTTATGTTCAATAGGGTCTGCATATGGCAGCAGGGAAAATAGGAGAATATCTTATAATGGCAAGGTCAACCTCCGTGCTGGAACTAATAAAATTGCACTTCTGAGTGTTGCCGTCGGACTGCCGGTTAGCTTATTTTTTTGTAGTGACTGTAGAGTAAATAAGAGCTAGCAAATCTGATTTAGTTTCATTTCCCTGATCTTTTGTTTCTCGTGTAGAATGTTGGAGTGCATTATGAACTATGGAATACTGGAGTTTTAGGTCCAGTTTCATTGCATGGTTTTGATGAGGGCAACAGGGACTTGACATGGCAGAAATGGTCCTACCAGGTTGAGTAACACTATAGTTAAGATTTAAGTAGTTAAGCCTAATGCATCAACCATTGCCTTAGTTTAGCTAATTGTATTATTCAGATTGGCCTTAAAGGGGAGGCTATGAACTTGAATTCTTTAGATGGTACATCTTCTGTTGAGTGGATGCGTGGCTCATTAGTTCGAAATCAGCAGCCTTTGACGTGGTATCGAGTAAGAACTGAACCTTGCACAATGATACAGCTTTGTGGTCTTGGGACAGTAGTTTCTGATATATTTATTTATCTTCTTTGACTTTGTGCCCAGGCTTATTTGAATGCACCTGACGGTGATGAACCGTTGGCTTTAGATATGGGGAGCATGGGAAAAGGTCAAATTTGGATAAATGGAGAAAGTCTTGGAAGATATTGGACTGCATATGCACCTAATGGAAATTGCGGTGCATGCAGTTATGCAGGGACCTACAGGCCTCCAAAATGCCAAGCTGGTTGTGGTCAGCCTACCCAACGCTGGTATGAAATGAGAGGTTTTTTCATTTTTTATTCCCCTCTCTTTTGTGTGTGTGCATACCTGCCTGCATGCACGTGCACGCACACACCTGCATGGATTTGTGTGTATGCGCATGCGTGCTTGTGTGCGTATGTGATGTTTCAGCGAAGAGATAAAAATATTATGTTAAATGCACAGGTATCACATCCCGCGATCTTGGTTGCAGCCAACTAGAAATTTGCTGATTGTTTTTGAAGAACTCGGTGGCGATGCAACAAAAATCTCCCTGGTGAAAAGAACAGTATCTGCAGTTTGTGCTGATGTCTCTGAATGGCATCCTACGATAAAGAATTGGCATATTGAAAGTTATGGGCAACCGGAAGAATTTCATAGGCCAAAGGTTCACTTGCATTGTGCTCCTGGACAAGCGATTTCAGCTATTAAATTTGCTAGTTTTGGCACCCCTATAGGAACTTGCGGGAGTTTTCAACAGGGAAAATGCCACTCACCCTATTCTCACAGTATTCTAGAGAAGGTTAGTAGATCTCTCCTGTTACTAAATATTTTAGTAACCTTTAGTAACGTTAGTAAATGTAATTCTCTTTTTTGACAAGTGATTGACACTTGGTTGCAATTTGAGTAGAAATGCATTGGACAACAAAGGTGTGCTGTGACGATATCCCCCAATAACTTCGGTGGTGATCCTTGCCCCAACGTAATGAAGAAGGTTGCCGTTGAAGCCATATGTTCGGCCAGTTCTCAGCCCTTACCTTGAAAGCGACGTAAACCACTCGACAAGTTGGACTGTTGCTGAGTGCGATGAGTACTTAGATTTCCATGTAGATGTATCTGAACTGGGTAGAAGTCAAAAGAAAGAAAAATCAGTAACTGTAAAGTTACATAGGCACACTAGAAAATGTGTTCGGTGAGCGAAATGTAGATTGTGGCTAGATAGTTGGTGATAGCTCTATTTATTCTTATTTGGTTATAAGGGCTTATTTATCAACCTACTGAACTTGTTTTTTCTTTTAAGCTCATTTATTATATAAAATAAACAAATTTTATATAAATTTTTCTATCAAAAATTTATTTTTTAATTTTATTTTAAAATTTATTATAATTTAAATAAAATATAAATTTATTTTATTAAATATTTTTAAATTTATTTTTTAAAAAGTAAGTTTATTTAAAGGTAAACATGCTTGAAGAGTGTGAACATTGTATTTTCTGGCTCCAATATTTTTCAGAAATTGGCGACGAGAGAGATATTTAATTTTCTATGTATTTCTTCAAGTCTCTAACTTTTATTGCTGTGTCTAAATTCTGAAGAAAAGCTTGCCTCCAAGCATAGTTGTAAAAACTAAACCGGACGGAATATTGAACCGAAAAATTGTCCGGATCAACGGATCACGGGTTGACCTGTCGGGTCAATGAGTTGAATCGTCATATCAAAAATACTAAGACGTTGACGGTAGTGCGAACGCTTATTATTTAAAAAAATAATAATAAATTTTTTTTGTTAGAAGACATAAAAGAAAAAATAAACTAACAAAAAAATATAAAAAAACAAAATATATTTTAAATAATAAATTTCAAAAGAAATTCTTTGTTTTAAAATAATTTTGTTATTTTTCTTACAATTTAACAAAATTAGTAATATAAAAATTTAAAAATCACTAATAATAAATATTTATAAATAAAATATAACAAATTTATTTTTTTGCATTATCATATCCAAATATAAAATATAAATTACATATTATATTTTAATATAAAGCTACTAATAATTATGTTTGCATCAATATATCATAAATTTAAAATTTTTAAAATTTAATTTAACCCGGTTCGATCCGGACGAGCGGGTCGACCGGATCGAAATGGGTCGACCGGATCAGAGCGAGTTAATTGCATAAATGATTTATTATAAATTCGGAGCGATTTACGCTCCGAATCGATAATTTTTGGATCGATCCGGAAGGATCGGTTCGGGTTTTACAACTATGCCACCAAGAGCTACGCTAGATTATTGGCGCTAATTGCTATTACTTCCTGGCTAATAAATTGTTTTGTGGAACAGTTGATGAGACCAGAAATAACTTTTCAAACGAGATATTACTTCTATTTATTCTCCTTCGTTTCCTGCCGTCTCTAAAAGCAACAAAAAGAACATTAACGACAATTTTGATATGCCCTTGTTTTGTTGGTTTCGCACGTTCGTCTTGCAACGCCCCACATAAGTTCTAAGGGCGTGTTTACTTGAGTGTAAACTTACTTTTTGGAAAGTAAGTTTAAAAAGTTAAATTAAAAATAATAATATTTACTAAAAAATAAAAATTTATAATTATTTTATAGTATAAGTAAGTTTTAAAATCAAAATTAAAAAATAAATTTTTAATACAAATAATTTATTTTAATTTTGTAATATATTTTGTGATGTAAGTAAGTTTAAAAAAAATGAATTTAAAGGAGTACGTAAACACGTCCTAAGTGAAACTGATCAGGACGTTGTTGTCAAATTATCTTTACGAAATGGAAAAACGATGAACTACCTTCGTATGTTCAAGACAAATTACCCTCCTCTAGTTTTCTTATCTTTTGGCGCATACTAAGATCATCTTCAATCAAATCTCTCTCACCATCTGTTGCCATTGTGCTTCAAGCGGAAGTTACTATAGAATAGGGGTGTCATATATAATCCGACCCACGATTTTAAAACCGACTTATTTATAATCGAGTTTGAATTTAATTTTAGACAAGTTATGATCAATTTCGTATTTTAAAATCCATCTGATAAATTAAATAAATTTGAATAAATTCTAATTGATCGGAAATTGATTTATATAACTCGTATAATCAATAATATAATATATATTAATAATTTAAAATATATAAAAAATGAATAGTTAACTTTATTTATATTTACTTATTTTGTTATAATTTGATTAAGACAATAGAATAATAATTTATCAATTTTAATTTGATCTATTTATTAAATAAATTAAATTAAAAGTAATAATCAAACTGATATAAATTTATAAATTAAATTAAATAATTTTAATATATTTATTTAAAAAATTGATTCGAATCAGATATATCTATATAGACACTAACTTGCATAACTTGAGTAGTCAAATACTCGCCAAGTTTAGACTGCCAGTAACACAGAAGGATAATTATTAGAATATCCTTCATGTTTCACTCTTAGCTGTGCCTATTTTAAATAGGAGTCTTCAAACCCACAAACCCAAACCAATCCGAATTATCCAAACTGATCTGAAGAGTTTATACCCGATATTTTGGGTACTTCGGATGGCATTGGGTCTCAATTAATAATATCCGAATACTACTTTATTGGATATTTTTAGGACTTTATTAAATCTTTATTAAATGAAAGTGGAACGCTTTACAATATGTTAGATTTAGATCCGAGTGCAAATCCAACCCAATCCAAACCAATAAAGTCGAACCAACCCGATGTATACATTGGTTCGAATTTTAGAGAGCGTTTGAGATTGCTTATGAAATGAAACTTTTATGAAATAAAAAGTATTTTTATTCTTTTTGAAAAACAAGCTCTATTTTTTTTACTTCTAAAAAAATAACAAAAATATGCAATAAAAAGATCTCACTCCATAAAATTTTTCTACATTTTCTAAATTTTTAAATAAATTTTTTATATATTTATAAAATATGTATTGAAAAACGTAAAATAGAGAATTGAAAAATTGGGTTGGGGGAAAGCAAAGCCAAACACCCCCTTAATCTCTTTCTGAAATACCCAGACATGATTGGATCGGGTTCGGCTTTGCATAGAACACGACCCACAAACACACCCATAATTTAAGAGCACCCAACAGCTCCTCAGAGTTGAAGCTGCCAAAAACATACACTTTGAAAATCCTGAGTTCTCTTAACTTTCAACGACTGCACATATAACAAGGACGCTCCCAATATCACACATCAAAGTGGAAGTAACAAAAAGTTGCTCAATCAAAGATATGCACCAGATTAGCTCAGCATACTCTGACAAGGTGCACGCTAAAATCAAATTACATTGAGAAAAAAAATGGGTTACAATAGCGTCCGGATATTAGATAGGAATTACAAGAGTATGTATAAGAAGAGCTGCAATGCTGCTTACTAACAATTTATAACATGGAATGTGCCAAGACTTACTTATGCTTAATTGGCCTGTGTTCAGAAACTCATTCCTTGCCAAAGCTGATGTTACATTGACAGACATGGAACCTGAAGTAATTTAACTTTTTTATTAGCATTCATTAGCAGTTGTAATGAGCTGGAGAGAAGTGAGGAAAAGGATAAGTTGACTCACAGTCATAATTTGTCCAGCCAATGCGTTGGGCAGCTAAATCATATATGAAGATTTTATCTTTAAGAACAAGGTCTGGAATGCATTAAAATAAGAAAATCATTAATTTGTCTAATTTTAGACATGAGACAGAGATCAGTTATATTCAAAGAAAAATGTGAAGAATGGCAATTTTATAGAAAAAAATACTTTACAGCAGATGGCTCTACCAGAGAAAAGAAAACAGATGCATACCTCCTAATATTGTTATTCCTTGGCCCGGATTTTTCTGCCAGCCAATACACCAAACCTTCTCATTGTCCTGACAGAGAAGTAGGAAATAATCTTTAGTCTCAAAGAGAGGAAGACACGAATTCCAATAGTTTTCAAGAAAATCAGCGCTATTGAGCAGGAGGGTAAATGCACTCACAATGGCGACCTGCTCCAGAAGATAGTCCTGAGGCCGCAAAGTCAAAGTTGCACTACCCTCAAAATTTAAGGCAACAGTTGGAAATGTTTCATCCACACTACAATATAAAAGAAAAAATTTAAATTAGACAAGAATCTCCTTCGTGAAACCACTATAAATGTAAGCATGCAAATAAAAACCTGGCAGGTGAGCTGAAACACTGATTTGCATTAGAAACGAAAGAACGCACAGATGGTGAGACGCTAGCAATTATCTGCAGGAAAAGATGCACATGCCTAATGTCAGGCAAGAAGCTCCTACAATCTTGATGGCAGTAACAGCAAATAACACAGAACCTCTAGACTTCAAAGAGGACAAGAAAGAAAGCTTCATCTATGGATAGATATGGCAGCATGCAAGCTACTAAAACAGAAAGCAGTTAAGCCTGCAAGACTCGGGTGAATACGAGAATGCTCAATTGCCAACGCTTTCCAGAGCAAGACATGTACAAATCCTCATTTGAATAATACCCAGAAATGCAACATTTCAACTCTAGTAGTGTTCCTTATGTACATTGATGAGAAGTAGTACAACTTTCAACTTACGGAGCTCACAAAAGGATCATAGGCTTCCTCTGCTAGATAAGCCAATGTTGTCCCTGAATCAACAATTGTTCCTCGACCAACTGAAGTTGCAAATACTGAGGAATCAATAGGTAGGGTTTGCCCATTAACAGCTATACTTTGCAGATTCAGATTGTAATGAGGCCTGCAAAATTGTCGAGAAGTTTTTACTATGTAAAAGCAAGTTATAGAAGGAAAAAAAAGGCCAGTTTGTGAGGAAATCAATTTTTGAAATCCTTGAACCATCGAATTGAGCATTCTATGAAGCATACTAAACATTCATAAGATGAAGTAGATAAAGTCATCTAGTATGCTCTCAGAGGTTATTCAACCATGCAAAGGAACTAAAAGATTGATACCACTGAAGTTGATAACATGTCGAAACTGAAACAGAGAAGGACACAGGTAAAGGTTTCCTGATTTCCAAGATTCTCCAATATGATGTTGTTAAAGTCTGAGGTACCATTGCATATGAGGATGGCATCTCTGTCAAAAGAGACATCTGAGAAAAACCGCTATATATCATAGCATGCATTTTTCAACTCCAGTTAATAAATTGCCTTTGGCAATAACAGAAGGAATTAAACGTCACAGACATCAGTTGCAAGAGATGAAAGATTTGACTTAAGGTTCTTCGAATCAAGCTTTAGGCTTATCAATGGTAATTGTTAATTTTGAAATGCCTCTTTAAACATATTCTATATTTGCAGATCTAGTATCTAGGTCATCATAATCCAGTGTATGTTTTGCCATAGATCATGCAGACGGAAGCTACATAGGTAACAGATTATTTTGAATTCCCTTTATGGAGGTAGTCTATATGTGAATCTATTAACTAGGAGCTACATAATCATTATATGCCTACAATTAACTGATCAGAGTTAAAGTGTATATGCTCTAGTTACCAATCATGAAGCAAGAAGACAAGAAGTGAAGCACACAAGACTACTGTTCAGATATTTATTTAGGAGAAATAAGCAGCACATGCACAAATTACCTACGAGAGGACGACTGTGCTTACGTAATTTGTCAAAGATTAATTTCTAAGGAACTTACTGTGACCGTATAAGTGGCGTATAGACAATACCCGGTTCTACAATCTCTCCAAACACCAATATGCCTCCACCGCTATCTGAACCCTTTAGGCAATGGGAAAATACTTTCGGAGCAACTCCCTTTGATGAGAGCTGTGAAATTACAGATAGATCATGCTGCCCAAACCCAAATATCCCATCAACAGCCCTGTCAGGTTTTGTAAGGTCTCCAGATTGTATATTGCTACATCTGTTCAAAATGACAACAAATAGTTTGCGTGAGTAAATGTAGGTCTTTTATCTTTTCTTTTTCAGAAAGGAACAAGTCTGGCAAGTTTTAAAAATAATTGTCCTTTCTAAAGAATAAAGCTAAGCAAAAACTGAGGATCAATAAAGAAGAGAGAAAAGAAAAAAGGATATTTGTCTTTTCAGCAGTTCGAGTTAGATCACAAGACAAAGACAACAATTTACAATAAGGAACTGCCTCTCTTTTCTTCTCTATGTCTTCTTCCCAAATCCATGGAAGACAGGCTCTCTATCAAAATAACCAAAGGGTCTCTCAACATTTATACCCATTTCAAAACTTCATAAACATATAGTGACAAATGAATATCTTTGCCTTTCCTTAGTTTTTTGTCCATTCATTTTGAATGAGTAATCTAATAGAAGCTTGTCTCTATCCTAGCTCATCACTTAGTATTTGGTCATAGTTAGTACTCAAACTAGCCATTGAGATAAATTTTGGACTAAGTCATACTCTCAACTGCATGAAATTACTAGTGGTGGAGTTGATTCTATGAATATTTGCAAGATATAGCCATATGATTTTTAATTTTCTTCTATCATACCTAACCTAACAATTGAAACATTTTTACTTTTCAATTTCTATGTCTTTTTCATTCAATGCCAAATTGTAGTTTCTATTCTTTACTTTGGCTTACTTCTTTTCTTTGTTTTCATGGTCATCTAGTCGAAAAGAGCCTAGTATGCCTATCCATAAGCTTTGCAAAGTGTAGAGAAATAAAGAGGATCAAAGACAACAACCCACTCATCCAGCTATCAGGACATTTAAGGAACACAAATAGCATAGTTTTCGAATTTAGATAATGACCAGGATACTAGAAGTTAAAGAAAGAGACCTAATCAGTGAAAGTGTGTCAAGTGTTAAGTTTTTAACTATAAGAATATAATAGTTTTTTCCTTAAGATTATTTAAACTTCCTTTCCCTACTGGTAATTTAGCTTGTTGTATGCTGATATGCGGATTGCCATCTTTATATCCGGCAATCTTTTATTTTATTTTATATTTTGTTTTCTCTTCTCTTTGTTTTTGTATGGTTTGAAAGTAGTGATAGTCTTCTCCATCAGATTCATTATTTTCCACAAGCAACACTCTCATTAGATGTCATCTTATTTTTCCTCCGTATGCAGCAGCTGAGCGATTGATTGAGGAACATCTTATTTTGCTCCTCCTATTTCTACAGAATTAGGACTTCTTCCTCTCTGGTAGCAGGCACCTTTTGGCAGTGCGCGTGTTTGGAGAGCGTTTCATTACAACTTTTCATTTCTAAAATTTAAAAAATATAAAATATATTTAATTATATTTTATTAGTGCTTATTTTTATTATTATTTAAATAAAAAAATAGAGTTTATTTTTTAAAATATCTCATTTATTAAACAAAACTCTATTTTATATGCACTCTCAAACGTCCCCGCATATTGTAGTAATTGGTTTTGATATATGATATTCTTCTCGGCCGCGTCACTATCACCGCCATTTTCCCGTAAGCATCGCGTGGAAACTTTTTCCTGCCAGTTCTCCGCTGCCAACTCTTTCTCTTACCCGAGTATGGCTATTACTGTTCGCTTGATCTAAATAGAGTTCGCTTACTTGCCAAGTCATCTCTGTCTCTGCCAAAGTTGACAAAATCGAAGTTTTATATATAATCTGGCCGCTTGAGTAGGATCGTAAACTGTGGTTTTTAAAATAACATCGTAAGTTTTACATACCGGTGAATTCTATAGATTTTTTTTAATACCGTTAAAAGATCTTTTATAACAAATTTTTTAATACTTCTAAAATTTTGTTTTATAACAAATTTTTTAATACTTTTAAAATTGTAGAAAATTTTTTTATAAAAAGTCCCTCTATATTACAGAAAAATTCTTCAAAAATATACTTTTACAGAAAATCTCTTTAAATTTACAAAAAAACATCGTGTTAAATTTTACAAAGCCCCCCTCAAATTGTAGTTAACTACAAAAAACTTTTTTAAAAGTGAAATCGTATAAAATCGTAAAAAAATAACGATTTACAATTAAAATCGCGATGTGAGCGATTTTTTACTCAAAAATTGATTTTACTTGAAATAATATCGTATTGGTGATGTAAAATCACAAAACATAGCATTTTAATATTTAAATCGAGATATGATAACCTTAGTCTCTTCTGATTGTTTTTTCTTCATATTCTCCCACTGATCATTGATCGTTGTTTAATCTGTCATCTTAGTTGATTGCTATTTGATCTGCATCATCTCTACTGATTACTTGCGCACACTTAGCTGATTTTGTCGTAATGTTGCCTCTATTCAAAATGTCATTGCGGTTGGTTTCAAAGTCATTATTATCATTACAACAAGTGTAGGTTTTGGAAAATAGATGGATCTATCAGTAGTTTTAGAAAGCTGATTTTTGCTTCTAGATTCACTAAGAAATTTACTTCAATCTAATAGTTGTTGATTGTTGTTTCTGGAAGCTTATTATTGTTGTTGTCGCTCTTTCCATTGATCTAATAAATTCTTATTCGTTTTTATAAAAAATGTGACTCGGTCTCTGTTTTATTGTTTATCTTGTCAAGATGACAAAAATTAGATATGATTCTTTATAACTTATTACGGAAAAGATTATTCCTATTGGAATTATGTGATGAGAAAATTCTTAAAAAGGAAGAAGATATGGGATACATTAGTGGTGTGTGCTATAGATCGATCGATGATAAAAGTGTAAGAATTTGTTAGCTCGTCTGATGCTTGCGAGTCAAAATAATTGGAAACTCATTAGTTGGATTAGTAATTCAATTTAGCACTCCATGCACTCAGTTAGCAAAATATGAAATTACAAATGAGGTATGGGATCATTTGGGTAAAGTCTACACAATCTAGTTTTCCAAAAAAGTATCAACTGGAATATAATATCCGAGCACTTCAACAAAAGAGTATGACAATTTTTCTACTCTAATACAAGTATGTTTGGAATCAGTTGGCCCTCACTAAGTCCCCAAAACATTTTACTCTAATATTGCTCAAACGGAGGAGCATCTTCTTTAATATCTGATGGTTCTCTAAGATAACTTTGAGGGACTTTGGTGCCTATTATGTATCTTCATCCACTTTCCTCTGTTGTTTCGGTAGTGAGTGAACTACTAGCTAAGGAAACACGTCTTAAAACTCAAATAGAAAGGCGGTACTTCCGATGCGTGATATATATGTCCTGGCAGCCCCTTCGAAGTCACCATTCAATCATCAAATCAGATCTAATATGAAATTAACAATGATAAAGGTAGATCCTGTAAATATAAGGGACATTCGAAGGATCAATGTCCAAAGTTAGCTAATAGATCACGACAGCATCATAACCTATCTTCATAGCAATGGCAATCAAGAGAACTATCACAATCGAGAACTTTGTGCCATCAGCAGACCCAACTGACTTATTTCCCTTGCTGGCTGCCCTTACTAAGTAATTTGATAAATTCCTTGCTTCACTGCCGTTTACTATGTCTACTTTGCTCTAAGAGGTTTGTTTAATCCTTCAATTATGTTTTCATCATCGTGGGTTTAGATTTTGTTACTTCTCATCATATGTCATCTCATATTACATATTTTATATCTATTTTGTCCCTAACTGCACCTGTATATGTTATGACTGCTGATGACACTCCCATATCTTTAGCAAGCGTTAGTTCTAATAATACATCTTACTTATGTCTTACAAATGTTTATTTCATTCCTAAACTTACAATCATCTAGTCATTGTTAGTCAATTATGCATTATGATTATATTCATTTTTCTATCATCTCTTCTCAAAATACACGATCTTTATACTCAGAAGCTAACTGGGGCAGGTAGTATGCCGAGGAATTACATGTGCTGGATGAGTTCCAGATGTGGCTGCTTCTTATATCGATGTGTTTTCCTTTCGTTTAAATTCATCTTCTTCTAGTTTTTGTTTTGTGGCATTCTAGATTTAGCCATGTTACGGCCCCTCGTTTAAGATATTTAGTTTCTAAAGAATTTTCGGTAATTTTAAATTGCACAATATTTCAAATTGTAGTGGTTACAAACTGCAAAGCTTTTCTGCATGACCTTATAATAGAAGTGCTTCTCATTTTGTTACACCATTTAACTTGATTCATTCTGATGTGTGGAACTTGCTCTTGTTGCTAAAAAAGGTCAAGATATTATATCTCTTCCATTGATATTATATTAGATATAGTTGGGTTTATCTTACGAAGCGATGTTCCAACTTCTTAAGCATTTATACCACTTTTCGAATCACTTATAAAAACCCAACATTCTACTACTAGCAAACATTTCCATTTGACCTAGGGTGGAAGTATACTTCCACTGCATTTTCTGAGTTGCTAATTTCTGACGGAACTATGCATCGTTCCTTCTGTACCGACACCCCATAATGATATGGCATTGCACAAAGATAACATAAGCACATTGTTGAAACAGGTCGTTCTATTTTATCTAATATTCCTAATAAGTTTTGAAGAGAAGCTATTCTCACAGCTATCCATATAATCAACAAGATTCCACTTTCTCAAACTTCAGATTGTCTCCCTTTCAAATATTGTACAATCATGCTCCAAACTACTCTATTTAAAGGTGTGTGGCGGCCATCCTTCGTCCCAATATAGAGCGTATTATCTCCACGTTTGTCATTTGTCTATTTCTTGGATATAGTAAGGATCAAAAGGGTTATCATTGCTTTGATCCTTTTGCATAGAAATCATATATCTCACATCATATTTGCTTTCTTAAGCATATTCTTTCTTTTGTATTCCTACTAATTCTTGTAGTATGACTAAGTCTAATTTTATTTGCGTCGATCCTGCCTCTAATGATACCAATGACAAGTTAACCATCCTAAAAACGATGCATCATGCTTCATCCTTCATCCTATTACAGAGCGTATTAAGTTATCTCTTTGCTTTGCCAATTTTGTAATTCTTAGTTATAGTAAGGGTCCAAAAAGTTATCAGTATACTGATCCTGTTGCACAAAAATTATATGTTCATGTCCTGTTTTGCTTCTTAAGCATATCCCTTTCTTTTCTATTCTTACTATTTCTCGTAACATGATTAAATCTAATATTATTTGCATTGATCATTTTCCTAATATGCCAATGACAAGTTAACCAACCTCGAAAAATGATGGTAAAAAGAAATTTCATGAAGGAAAATAAAATGCTTTAGAAGACATCCATATGCTGTGGTTGGTTAAGGCATCTCCATATCCAAAGGACATGAATCAGTAGGTCCACTTATATATCTCAACAGTTCACCCAAATGTATAATAATGTATGTACCAAAAGTTTGGAGGTGTAGACTGAATATAACCTCTTATGCTTACCCAAAAATGATGGATGCTGATGAGTTTGCAGTCTGCTCATCCCCAATGACTGTCTCAAAGTAGAGTGTATCTGAGACATAATAACCCGAGGTGCCACTTCCATCACCATACTGGAAAGAGTAACCGCATAAAGAGTTCTCAGAATCAGAAGATGTGCATAATGCCTCTAGACTTTGGAGGCCTGAAGTGCACCTCTCATCTATACACGTAATCTGTGAAGCCGTAGAAGACGTCAGAGGATCAAAGAAGGCTAACTGAATCTGTGTGGAGGGAAAAAGATTGCACATGTTAAGACTTACATCAACAGCCTTATGGTACATTAGGATACAAGATGAACATAAAATTGAAGAGGCTTACATTCAGTCCACTAGACTGTGGGCAGCCATCACAAGGGCTGCAAGTTACCCATAAGATATCACTTCCTGTGTCAACTTGAACATAGAATTCTTTGGGAGGATTCCCCAACTTCACACGTGTATAGTAAAGCCTAGAGAATGAAGCCCTTGGTCAGGATGCAGTTATTGCACAAAACTTACACAAGCCAAGTAGCATAGAACAGACAAACTTGAGAACTTGAAACCCCAAAAAGAAACAATAAGAAGTATAGGATAGGAAGAAAACAAGTTGACTTTGAGTTACCTCTAAAGAAGAAGAAACTGAATCCACGACAAACAAAAAAGAACCTGAAGTCAGACAAGCAAAGAATGCATATATTGAGAAAAAGCGCAAGAATTTATCGCTATATGAAAAGAGCAATAAATGACCACATTAGCAGTTCACTAAAGGTACAAAGTAAACATTACTTTGCATATAGAAAGTGAAGCACCAGTAGATGGCACTCATATCCATCTAATGATCCAAATTAGGAAAAAAGCAACAGATAGATGAAACATACGGGGATAAAACAAGTATCGTATTACTCTTCATATTAATAATATAAAAAAAGAACCAAAAAAAGCGAATATCAATTGCAAAGACAATCACTGCAAAAGCCAAACCAGTGCAGTTTCATTTTAGAGCCAAAAATTAAGAAATTTCAAGATACAAACTCAACAACCAGGTTTTGCAGAACATATCAAGCAAACTATATCAGAAAAAAAGTTCAAATAACCAAATAATAATAATAATAATAATAATAATAATAATAATAATAAGTACGGCCTGGGATAGAACTTAGGTATCTATAATAGACATTGCAATGGAAAAGAATTGTAAATGCTGGCAAAGAAAAAAAAAAAGATTACAGAAGAGAAACAAAAGAAGTAGAAGTTGACCTAAATAATCGCAACAGCAAAAAATGTAGTAAGTAAAAAACAGTACAGGAAAAGGAGTGACACTAAAGGATCAATCAAATAAGGTGAAAATAGTAGCTCAACTAACCAACAAAATTGAAGTGCATTAACAAGAAACCACATCCGACATAACCAACATCAATCAAGGGGTTCAGAGAAACAGGTATAGAAGTGATTTAACCAATATACAGAGTGAGTATAACGATATACATTACTGAAATGTAGCTACACTCACTTTTCCAATTGAGTTAATCTCATACTTCCAGGTTTCAAATGAAAAAGTTGAACCATTGGATGTGTTTACAAAGTCAACATCACCTATAGACCAAATACGGAGTGATTTTTAAGTTTTTTGACCACCACCACAAAGCGGTAACTAACATCTTTTATAGCACCTAACTATCTAAACCTAACAATGAAACTCATAGCATATTATATATTTCAATTTGCTTTATACTCTCTCTATGTGTTTCAGAATACACACACACACAAACATTAAGCATCAAGTAATAAATGAAGCAACACATCAAATAGTCCGCAAAAATATCGTTACACCAAACAACAAGCTAATCAACCGGTGTTTCAGTAAAGAATTATTACCCAACGGTGAAGGGGTTAGAAGAACCCTGAATGGGGAAACTAACAACATCGCCAACGAGGAATCGAGCGTGTCTAGCCCTATCCCGATCTCTCAGCTCGTCTACTCGAACTCCCGCATCCGAGACAGGGAACGCTCTCTCCAGCTTCAGCCGCAGATGTGATTCCGGCGAATTCTTCGAAACTGTTGTGCTCATGAACAGAGAAAGCACAGCTGTCCAAGTCAGCAGAAGCCGGATCGCCATTGAGTTTGTTGATTTCTTTGTTCGCCACTGTTGAGCAACAGCAGTATAAGCAGAAGCAGAAGCAGAAGAGAGAGGTTAGAGAAGATTTGTGTGAGGTATCGTTGTTGTTTGAGTAATAAATTAAAAAATATTAATTGAATTGATTGACTGATTTGTTTCTGAAGGAGAAAGATTAGGTTCTCCGCAAGAAAGCTTCCTTTTCTTTCGTTCTGCTTTCCGTTGTTTGCTGGCACAAGAGAAAGTGAGAGGCGAGAGAACAACTTGCAGATACAGTCCCGTAGTTCCGAATGTAATAATATGCAGATTCTAATATGTCAAAGACGTATTTCAAATATTCATAATTAAATTTTATAAAAATAAAAAATAAAAAATAAATTTTTTAAAATAAAATAAAAATAAGATTTAATATTTATATTTTAATAATTTTTAAAAATATATTAAAAATAAAAAATATAATTATATTAAAAAATATATTAATAAAAAAATTAAAATTAAAATTTTATATATAAAAATAAAGTTTTAAATTTTTTGTGTTACGAACTATTGTGTATTCAAAATTTTATAAAAAAAAATAAAACTACGGATGTTTACAACACATCATAAATAGCAGAAGACAGATAAGTGCGAGAAATTTGCAGATTCTGCTCTAACTCTATTGTAAATCCTATTCAAGTAAGATATGATGATCTGAAAAAAAAAAAAAAAGTAGAGAGAACATGTGTTGTTGCAGTAGAGTTATCAGCGGTAATAGATTATAATTAGAGTGGAAAGCAACGGTATTTTGTAGTTAACTTTGTCTGGAGGATTTCAGAGATTAAGTTTGATAATCGTTTTTTTTTCTTAAAAGAAAAGATTCGGTAAATATAGAGATTACCAACGTGTGTTCTGGGCCTTCTGGCACGGTATGGTTATTAAAAAGAAGATTTATAGGCTCAACGTAAGAGCGGCAATATATTACTTTAAGGTCTTCTTTACTATTTCATTTTTTTCCAAACTCAATGTAATTGTAAATAATTAAAATTTTAAAATAAATTATTTTTATTAAAAAAAATTTCTAAAAATTTTAATTTTAATATTTATTTTGAATACAAAATAAATGTAAATATTTTATTTTATTAAATACTTTTTAATTTTATTTTTTTAACTTATTTTCAAAAAATAAGTTTTCATCGAGATAAACACGTCCTAATTCAAAACCAATTCACTTAAATCTAGTTTAGATTTAATTTTAGAAAAGTTCAAATAAGTTTCGGATCAATCCGAAATCATTTCCATACAAAATAGATTCTAAGTCAATTTTTTATTGAAAATCTAAAATTATAAAACATATAATATATTTATATAGTATATACTGATTAATCATTAAAAAATATTTATATAATAATATTTACTTTATATATTTATTTGGCTTAATTTATTATATTTTGCTTTGTTTTTTACTTAATTTATAAATATTTTTGAAACTAATTTTCTTGTCTTGAATATAATATTTAATATTTTTATCTATTATTATTAGAAATTAATTTTGGTATACTAATTATTTTGATAAATTAAATAGATTGATTCAAATTTGTCTCATTTATCCAATAAGTTGATTAAAATTGATAATTTTGTGTATATAAATATAGATCATATTAGAGTTGAGTGAATTTAATTTAATTATTAAATAGATCTATTTGATTTGCTAATTTGTATTACCATCCTTAGCTAAGTAATCATTTGGCATGATTTTTCTTCTTTATTTATTTTTGTTTAACTTTTGTAGAAATAAATGTTATCGATATTAAAATCATTTTATAAGTTTTAAAATTATAACTCCATCTTTGAATTCCTCCTAAACACAGGTTACGCCGTCTTCGTTGACACCGTCATCATATTGCCGTTTCAAGACAAATAGTTAGATTGAACGTATCCCTAAAACGACTGTTTGACATTCTATTCCATTTTATTTTATTTTATTTTATTCTAATTATTTTGTCACAATATTTAAAAATTTTAATTTAGAAAATGTAGGAGTATTATTTTATAAAATTTTTATGTGTATAATTTTTATTATTATTTAGATAAACAAATTGAATTTATTTCTCAAAAATTTCCAAAATAAAATTTTTTTATAAAAAACTCACTTCCATCCAAATGTCAATTCTATTTTATTTCAAATTGCACAACTAATACAGCAATTATTTTTAATTTACTTTTTTAATAAAAAGTACAAAACTAAATTCACTTCTAAAATACTATTTATAATAATTTATTTTCTAATAAATTATTATTAATCCAAAAGTTGCACTAATGATGCTTACATGTTTTTTATATGAGGTACTAATGATTGCTCATTGCACCAACACTAAGTGGTGTGATCATAATTGCTAGATTCAGAATTAGACCGTTCGGATCGACTTAAAAATCGTCGATTCGAAATTTAAGTCGATTCAGATCTACAAATTAAATCGGACTGCATTCGATCTAGTTGAGTGGGTCGTCAGATCAATCCAGAATTTGTCTCAATCGAATTATACCATTTAGAAAAAAAATTGTTTGAGAGTTTACTATTCCACAAAAAAATACCGTATATTTTTTCTACCTTTCTTTTCTTATCTTCTGTTTCTTTTTCTCTTCTTTTCATTCTCTCCTCCTAACAACAACCCACTCATTCTCGCGTGCTGATTACCGTCCCTTCCGACGTTGATTTTTTTCTTTTCCCTTCGGAATCTATCTCCTGACCATTCTCACATAACCGTCCTGCTCTTCTCGGCATAACCAACAATTCACCAATCGTTGCCCTCGAGAAAGACAAATCACTAGCTACTGCGGTGATCAAGATTCAACCCAATCCAGGCCGAACATTAGGTTAAGGCGAAGCCTTAATGTGTAGCCAGATCAAGACTCCGCTGCAAAAAGTTGAAGAAGAAGGAGAGCCCACGCTTGTCGGGGGATTAATTTTTGAATAAACAATCACCTCTGCATGTCGTATTTTGAGTTTATTGATTCTTCATCACAACTTCTCGCACTAACTCTCGCTAACACGCTTCAGGTATCTATTCCATCTGGATTTAAAGAAGAAAGCATTCGCATAGCTATGGTCCTTCAATCTGGCATTGTTCCTGAGCAGTAAGACAAGATTTTCTCTCAAGTAATTTGTAATGCATTATGAATACTTTATAATTTTTTTAATTGTATTTAATCACTTCTATTTATTCAATTTGTAATACAGATCAAAGAAAATTTGAAACAATAAAATCAATATCTCAACACTACTGATCAATGCTTGATCAACAAATTGTTGTTCTCGACTCACCGTCGAAATCCGAAATCTCATCTACTTCTTCCTCTGCTGCCTATTCTTCAGTAACTTACGGAAAAACCAGCACCGACAAGTCCATAAAAAATGATAATTCATCGGCATGGTCTTTTGGGTTTATTGACTCTTTGTTGCAGCTTGTCGCACGGACTGCCGCTAACAAGAATTAATCCATTGGGTTAATCTGCAAATCGTCGATCCAAACCGGAGGTATAAATCTAGGCTGGCTCACGGTCCAGCTAAACAGCTCAGATTTTGCCCCATCCGTCCTATGAATAGTAATAGAATTAGGCCAATCCGACCATGTCCACCAAACAATATAGGGTCGATATTATCGAGCCGCCGGACGACATGCTCGTCTAGTCACTATGCATGTTGATCAATCAATGACAATCTTTGACTTGGTCAATATTGATTATTGACAAAGTCAATTTATTATTAAAAAATTTAATAATAAAAAATATATATATTTTATTTTTATTTTAATAATATTTTTTAATTATTTTTAATATATATTATTTTTATTTTTATTGATTATATAAAATAAAAAATAAAATAGGTAAACGGATAAAGTCGACCAGTAGAAAATTAACTAGGTTGGGCCGTCCAAACCAGAGTGTCGGAGCCTGGCCGGATAACATGGCTCTGGTATTGACTGGGTCGCACAAATTTACACTTCTAATCCTGATAATTTTTCGTATTGATATCCGGTTCGATTCTTACAACAATTGCAGTGATAAATAAGCATTGACCAAGGGTTTTATCACATACTTAATTATGTAAAAGTATTTGTATAGCAGATTTGATTTAATTAGATAGTATTTAGTTATTATTGTGATTAATTCAATTTATAAATTGTTAGTCTTTGATGCAGGTTACTCTTCTGATTTACAAGAAAGCGGCAGATCAAATTTATTTTATAATGTTTTATAATGTATGCGTGTATAGAGGAGGATTTGATTAGGTCCATATTTGATGTTTATCCAAAATACATTTCTATATCATTTTTACTTTTTTAATAATTTGTGTAGTATTTGAAAAAATTTTAAAATTTAAAAAGGTAAATTAATTATATATCATAAAAGAAATTAAAAAATTCTAAAGTAATATTTAAAAATTTTGTATTTTAGGTAATTATAAATAAATCCGCCGCTCTAAATATTTTAGTATGAGTTTTGGTTCAACTAGAAAGCGTGCAAGAAAAGAAAAAAAAACGAGGCTTTATTTGCGCCGCTTGTTCTCAAAGCCACCAACGAGGTACAAAAACAAGTTGCAAACTAATGCTGATTTTAAATATGATGCTGGCCTTTCCAGAAGAACCCACTCTAGGGAAGTTAATTCAATTTTTTTTTATCTAGCATATTTTGCGTGCTAATCAGCTTTATCGGATTACTGGTCTGATACTATTATGGGCCTTATTCCAGTTAGACCAGGCCTAGATAACCCAACTAAAAGCTAGGCCCATTGAACTAACCCTTTTCCATGCTTTAGAATTCAGATCCAACAGATAAAAAGATTTTACTAGAAAAAGAATAAGAGTTCTTTCATTGTTGTGCAGCATGAGAACTTCTTCCCACAAGACATCTTGCTTGGCCACTGTTTGGTTTGAACAATTTTCTCTTTTAGTCACTAATCCTGTAGCCTAATAAACGTTCCGACAAATTTTAGCATATAGTTAACAGCTGGTGTTAAGGTTCTTTATAAACAGATGATCGTTAACTGAATTTTAAATGTACCAATCACCTTATATGCAGTTAGTTTACAGCTGACAATGTCTGACTACTCTGATATGAAATCAGAACAAAGTTGTTGAGACCATTAGGAGATTGGCAACGAAACAAACGTGCTGTAGCAATTCTGCATATATAAATTAGAACAGGAGAATCACCGGAAATCATGCTTGTTATTCTGTCAAAGCCTTATTAAGGAGTCGAGATTGAGATTCAAGTGGGTTTGTAAGCACCGGACTTTAATTTAGACGGTCTTGCTAATTAATTCCAGCATTCTGCATCATGTGAAGCCTCATGAAGATGGACTTGTCATTATCCGTCTTACTCCTACAAAATCCTAAGGTATCTTTCAAAGGTTAGCAGGGAAAGTAGACCTCTTTATACAAGGTTCTCATTTAAAGTTGGAGCTGATGACGCGTTCACGGAATGACAAATTCTTGTTAGATTCAATGTGTATTTTACGCTATGCAAGCAGGCTGTTGTCGGCAATCTTACAGTGGGGAATTTATCGAATTCGTCTTTGATTCATCCAAAGTAACATACAATGTGGTCTAATTTTTTCAGCAAGATTTCCTTGGCATAGTGGCATGTGATATAGTCACGTTTGGTGCAACTTCATAGAGGAAGGCGGCTCAAGATTTGCCTAATAGGTATTTTTATCCTCGCTCTTCATAGAGGAAGGCGGCTCAAGATTTGACTTATATTAAACATAAAAGGAAGTTTCCAACAAGATATGGCACCAAACGTAACACGAGAACTCAAACGTGCTTTGCAATGGCCGTGTTGTAAAAAATATAGACCTCGGGGAGTTATATGGGCACTTTATTTCGCTGATGTGAATGTTTCTGAAGAGTGGATGGATTTTTTGATACCTAAAAGTATCCTTATGATCGTATATGGATTCACTAGGTACCACGAATCTTCAAAAAACTATTCCCTCAGTGATTCCTACAATGGTGACAGCTGAAACTTCTAAATAAATAGAAAGCTATCTTATATGAGAGAGACAACTATTCTACACTCTGTTTTGATAGTGGGGGCACAAAACACACCTCTAACAAAGTTCATGGAGATGGACAGCCTGAGCACTGTCTGTACTCTTCATACTTTAGAGCTACATGCAATAAATTATGATGATGAGGAAGATTTGCCTCACTATGATATGATATTGGTTACATTTAGCACACTTTCCTTGCTTGGTTAAATGTAACACAATAAAAACTAGTAAGATGTTGCTTTCTCTGATAACGATATTTGATTCACTCCTATATTTGGAGTGCTTAATTTAGAAAAATTTTATTTAGAAAGATTAGATTTTATCTTATTCTAGAAATATTTAATTTGGATTGATTTTAGAAAGATTAGATTTTATGAATATTTAACTTTTGGAAATTTTGAATGTATATATATGTGCTCATATCAATAAAGAAAAATAAGTCATTGAGTACAATTCTCTACATGGTACCAGAGCCACTATTGCTCTAACGAGCTCCATCTCTTTTCAAATTTTTTTTCCTAACTCAGTAGTTTCAAATACTCTCAATGGCCACTATCTCTACATTATCTAGTAATTCTTCTATCATTACTCAAAACTCCAATCAACAATTGATTGCCATCAAAGTTGACACTCAACCTCCATTAAAACTCAATGATACAAACTATCTCTCCTGGAAGTTCTAATTCAACACTCTTCTTATTGGTTTTGATCTCATTGGCTTCATTGATAGATCTAAATCGTGTCCACCACCCGCTATTACTACAGATGGTTCAGTAATTATCAATCCAACTTATACTCACTAGAAACGTCAAGATCAGTTGATCCTCAATGTATTCATTGGATCTATCTCTCCAAACATTATTCCATTCATTGCCGGTGCCACTACATTCAATGATGTTTGGTATATTCTTGCCAACACTTATGCCAAGCCAACACGCGGTCGCCGTCTACAAATTCGAAGTCATCTCAAAAATCCTCAAAAAGGTTCTCAAAGTGTTACTGAATACTTACGAAGAATTAAAGGGTATGCCGATGAACTTGCACTACTTGGTACCCCTATGGATGCCAATTACCTATTTGAAAAAATTTTAGATGGTATTGGCGATGAATTTCATTATCTTATTGTTGCTCTCCAAGCTCGTGAAACCCCAATCTCACTTGAAGAACTATATGAAAAACTCCTCACTCTTGAAGCCACTCATCGCAATGTAATATTCAAGGCTCAACCAACACCAGCGACTGCTAATCCAGCACACAGAAATTCAAGGCCTCATCCCTTTTTCAACTCTGATCACACAGGCTCTTCTCGTCCCACTATGTCTTCCAATACCGGCTCCTCCATGCCAACATCTAATGGTGATCGCCCTTCACCAAGACCATATCTTAGCCGTTGTCAAATATGTGGCACTCAAGAACACTCAGCTATGCGGTGCCCATCATTTCGTCTAATACCGATCAATCAAGTGCCAATCAATCACGGATCCAGAACAAATCTTACCTCATGGCAGCCACGAGCTAACTTTGCAGCTAATACCGGCGTAAAAACTATCTTGGCTACTTGATAGTGGTGCCTTCCATCATGTTACCGATGATCTCAACAATCTCTCACTTCACTCTCCCTACAATGGTTCCGACGACATTATGATTGGAGATGGCTCGGATTGACCAATTATCCACACTGGTTCCACTTTTCTAATTTCTACCTTCCTATACTCATAATTTTACACTCAATAATGTTCTTTGTGTGCCAAGAATGAAAAAGAATTTAATCTCTATTTCTCAATTTTGCCTCACCAATAATATTTTCGTTGAATTCTTACCACATTTTTTCTTATGAAGAATCTTCGTATGGGGGCACAACTTCTTCAAGTGCGAACTAAAGATGGCGTTTATGAGTGGCCAATCACACCAATCCAATCTTCACCATTACTTGCTCTATCTAGTGTCAAAACCTCTTTATCCGAATGGCATCATAGACTAGGGCATCCATTTTTTTCAATTCTTCAAACGTATCATATCTAATGGTCAGTTACAACTATCTACTGCTGTATCCACAATAATTTTTTATAACGATTGTCATTGCAATAAAAGTCACAAATTATCATTTTTCAAATCCACTCTTATTTTTTCTAAATCTCTTGAAATTATTTTCTCTGATGTTTGGACTTCACCTATTATATCTCATGATGATTTCAAATATTATGTTATTTTCGTCGATCACTTCACCAAATATATATGGTTCTACTCACTCGAAACAAAATCTATTGTGCATGACATCTTTATTCGCTTCAAAGCTCTTGTAGAAAATTATTTTTTCCATAAAATCATTACTCTTTATACCGACAATGGTGGAGAATATCAAAGTCTTAAAAATTTTCTCTCTACAAATGGTATTTCTCACCTCATCACTCCCCCACATACTCCAGAACATAATGGATACTCTGAACGACGACACCGTCACATTATTGAAATTGGTCTCTCTCTTCTTTCTCATGCATCTCTCCTACTCACATATTGGTCTCATGCTTTTGCTACCGCCGTTTATCTCATTAATCGTCTATTTACTCCAACAATTCAATTCACTTCTCCATTTGAAAAAATATTTTGCCATCCACCTAACTATTCCAAACTTCGAGTATTTGGTTGTTTATGCTATTCTTGGTTTCGTGCTTATTCACCTCACAAACTTACCTCTCGATCCAAGCTATGTATTTTTCTCGGCTACTCTCTTACACAAAGTGCATATCTTTGTCTTGACAATTCTACCTCCAAAATCTATTTATCTCGTCACGTTTAATTTGTTGAATCTGTTTTTCGTTTTTTCTCTTTTCAATGTAATCTTCCCCGTCCTGAATCCACCACTGTTGACACAGGTTCCCTACTCTACTCCCTCCTCAGTGCCACTCATAACGCTATCTAACGTATCACCACCCCCGCACGAAGACCCCTCCAATAGTCCAAATTTACCATCTACATCACTTATACCCCATTCTACCAATCATACTGAGTCTTTTAGTGAACCCTATACTTCAACCAAAACAACCATCCCATGCAAACTAGATCCAAGAACAACATTCACAAGCTCATTAAAAAATTCAACTTGACAGCTCAACTATCCGTCTCTGATGACTTAGAACCAACAAATACGACCCAAGCCTTCAAAGATCCTAAATGGCGTCGGGCCATGTCCGAAGGGTTTGATGCTCTTGTTCGAAACGGCACTTGGGAATTTGTTCAATCTAACTCCTCACAAAATATTGTGGGATGTAAGTGGATTTTTGGCACTAAACGACTATCTGATGGCTCTATTGATAGGTACAAGCACGTCTGATTGCTAAGGGATTTTATCAACGGCTCAGAGTGAACTATAATGACACATTTAGTCCAGTTATTAAACCAATAATCGTTCGTCTTATTCTAAGTCTTGCCATCAGTAAGGGGTGATCATTTCGCCAGTTTGATGTTAATAATGCATTTCTTCAAGAACACCTATGTGAAGACGTCTACATTGCTCAACCACCCGAATTCATTGATCAAGATTTTCCCACTCATGTTTACAAACTTTACAAAACTATTTATGGTCTCAAACAAGCACCATGAGCTTGGTATTACGAGCTCAAAATATTTTTTACTTGACTCTGGCTTCATCAACTTTCATGCGGACACCTCACTCTTTATTCTTAACACAGGTGGGCATCTCATTTACTTACTTATCTATGTTGTTGATCTAATCATTTGTGGAGCTTCTAACCCAACGATTCTAATTAAAAGATTTTGGACCATTGTCATTCTTCTTTGGTGTTGAGGTTATTCCACATAATCATGTCATTTTTCTCACTCAACGACCGATCTCTTTGTCCGAGCCAAAATGGTCGATGTCAATCCCGTCATGACTCCCTTATCCACCAGTTCAACATTGACACTTCATGCCGCTTGTCTGATGCAACAGAATTTCGGACGGTAGTTGGGAGCCTTCAATATCTGTCTCTCACACGACCGGATATTACATTTTTAGTGAACAAGCTCTCTCAATTCATGTATCGGCCAACAACTGAGCATTGGACAGCCGTCAAATACCTCCTTCGCTATCTATCTGGTACACTGAATCACGGATTACTCTTATATCGTGATTCATCTCTATTTTTGCATGCATTATCGGATACTGACTGGGCAGGTAATAAAGATGACTCTACCTCCACCAGTGCCTATGTGGTGTACTTAGGCCGCAATCCAATCTCCTAGAGTTCAAAGAAACAACGGACTGTTGCTCATTCCTCTACGGAAACTGAATATCGTTCTGTTGCCTCTACTGCTGTTGATCTCAGTTGGATTTACTCTCTTCTATCTGAGCTTGATGTTCAACTTCCAACTATTTCTGTCATATATTGTGATAATATTGGTGCTACACATTTGTGCTCAAATCTAATTTTTTATTTTAGGATAAAACATGTTACCATTGACTTTCACTTTATTAGGAACAAAATTCAAAGTGGTGCTTTGCGCGTTACTCATATTTCATCATAAGATCAACTGGCTAACGCACTCACCAAACTACTTCCTCGGATACGCTTCCTTCTTCTTCGGTTCAGGATTGAAATCTCCAATCGGAACTTCATCTTGCGGGAGCATGATAAGGATATTTAATTTCTTCCTATATTTGGAGTGCTTAATTTAAAAAAAATTTATTTAAAAAGATTAGATTTTATTTTATTATAAAAATATTTAATTTGGATTGATTTTAGAAAGATTAAATTTTATGAATATTTAATCTTTTAAAATTTTGAATATATATAATAAAAAAAAATAAGTTATTGAGTATAATTCTCTACATTCTCTAGGGGCACTACTTGATATTGGTTTGTTCTACCAACTCGTATCGAGTTTTGTTCAACTAAATTTATCTCGGTGAAATTATAACGCACCATTTTCAGTTAGCATACTGTGACATGTTGTCGATCACAATACAATACATTGAGAGGAAGAAGCAGCGAGTGGAGGGAGTCGAACCAGAACGCGTTCGGTGTGCTGTCACGTGATGCATCACAAGGTTCTCGTGCTCCTACTATAAGATTTAATCCTCACCGTTAGTTTTCCTACTTCCTCTCTCGGAAAACCGCACCCCTTTTTATCTAAGCTTCGAATCTTTTGAATCAAAATGCGCGGATGTGCGAAACAACTCGTACATTAGATCTAACCCAGCCAACGGACGCGCTCGCTCGTTAAGAACTCCAGTCCCGACTCAAACCATTCGCTTCATTTCGTTTCTCTCTACCAGCCACAGCCAGTCAAGCAATTGCATTGCCCGCGATTCCGGTAGCCATACGGAGTGACTCCTTCGCCGGCCTTCGATTTCCATCCTAGGGTTTCTCAGATCTCGAGGAAAGCGGTTCCTTAGCGGCGCTCTCTATCTCACTCGCAACTGCCGTAGCCGGTGAGTAATTTCATTCCCCTTTCGTTCATTCGTTCTTCTAATTTTTCTCTTTCAATACATTGATGTTAATCTCTTATGGTATTTATTTTATGGATGAATTCATGATTAGTTTGATTGAAATTCTTGAACTCTCTTTTTGTGCCGTTTTTTCATTTCTAGTTTTAATTAATCTGAAGTTTGTAGTGCTCCTGAATACTATTATAATTTCACCTGAAACTTTGAATTAAAAAAATTCCATCGTTTATATCCCAATAAATTCATCCATACAAAACTAATAAGAAAATGAAATTTTGAAGTGCAAGTTTTTTGGTTTCATTTGAAGAATGGTTGAAAATAACCCAAATTTGAAAGTCTGAATGATGTAGATATTAGTCCATTTTGATTTTGTTTATGTACGTTTCATTGCATCAATGTATCAGAAAATTTGCTTCAATTATCTAATTATCTAATTCTTGGTTATATAATTTTCAGTGCCGCTATCGAAGTCTGTGCTTTAAGCATTCGACTAAGCGCTTTGGTCTAGGGTATGTCTACTTCAAATATTGCTATAAATGCCTCACCAGCAGTGAATGAACCATCAACAACACATGATTCTAACTCAAGACCAAGTACAAGGAGGAGAAGCGTTGTTGTCGAGAAAAAGTCCAATTCGGAAGTACTTGGTGATGGTGGAGTCAATGGGTCTATTGATAATAAGTTGGCCAATGGGAAGGACCTGAGCCATACTATTAGAGGGGAATCAGTGCTTGAGAGACCAAAAGAGCTGTCTAACCTGAAAAAGGGATTGGTAGCTTCTACCATTTCTCCTAGGCGCAGGAAACTATTACCAAGATCAGAGAAACCCAGATGGCATACTGTTCTTAATGTTATTACAAAGAATCTTCTGCTAATAGCTGCTCTTGTATGGCTTGTTCAAACAATTTGGACCTGGGTGGATAGAACTGGATCTGCTAGTCACTCTCCATTCCATGTTCTTGATTATGAGAATCATATATCTGAAGTTGAGGCATCTTTGAAGAAAACATCAAAAATGCTGCAAGTCCAATTAGATGTCGTGGACAAGAAAATAGGAAGTGAGATTGCTATTGTAACAAAGGAATTGACAAAGCAACTCGAAGAAAAAGGTGAGTTAATTGGAAAGGAATTGAAGAAATTGGGAGCTAAATCTGATCATTTTGAACGAAAGTTAGGTGAGTTTGATGGCATGGGTCTCCTTACGAGGGCTGAATTTGAGAGTTTCTGGAATGAGTTGAAGAAATCTGGAGGCTTGGATGGTAGTGATAAAGACGTGACTCTAGATGAAGTTAGGAGTATTGCTAGGAGTATTGTCGAGAAAGAGATTGAAAAACATGCGGCTGATGGGCTTGGAATGGTAGATTATGCTTTGGCTTCTGGAGGTGCAAGGGTGGTTCGGCATTCAGAGCCCTTTGTTTCTGGAAAAGCTAACAGCTGGTTTGCTGCTGCAAAAGGTCGAAACAATGTTCATGCTAATGCTCAGAAAATGTTGGAGCCAAGTTTTGGTGAGCCTGGCCAATGCTTTCCCTTGCAGGGAGACAATGGTTTTGTTGACATCAGGCTGAGAACAGGCATAGTTCCTGAAGCTGTCACATTGGAGCATGTATCTAAGGTAATTTTCCTAGTGGTAAATTTTTATATGTAGATGAGGAGATGGGAGGTTATGCAAGGCTACTTATCTACTGCATATCCTTGGTCCATATTTAAGCATAGAGCTGATGGTACTTTTTGGTCTGCTCTTATTATATCTTAATTACTGCAAAACTGATAAGATGTTGCTTATGACGCCTTTATCTTGGCATTAAGATTTGTACAACATACACTAACAATATCTGATACTTCTGATTTTATCTGGTCGTGCTGTTTTTTGTTAAGCTCCATTGTGTGAATGTTTCATATCGTCTGGTAGAGCCATATGTCTGAACTTATTACAAAGCTGAAATATGACTTATGATATCCCAAATTATTGCATATGCTGGTCCTCTGCCATGATTTTACTGCTGCAAGCCTGCATCAAAATCTGGATTGATGATATTGTAAGGTTGGTCACTTTTTGTCAGAGTGTCATAGCATTATCAATAAGTAATATTATCCCCACTAGACATGGATCATCAAGTGAATGAAGAAAACTCAGAAAAATCAAACTTTGCTGTGCCCACTTCAATCATATTAGCATCATATATTGATGATAGTTTTTTAGAGATAATTACTTTTTGTAGATTACTGTTCTGGTTCTCCTAAAATGATTCTCCTTTATTATGTTACCCCCTTTAATTCTGCAAAAGAAGAGCTTTTATCTGAAGTAAGAATATGATTTGGAATGACAATGGAATGGCTCTTGTACTATTAGTTTGTGAGATTTTGTGCTTCTGATATAAACAAGACCACCAATCAAGCTAATTGGACTGTTGCACACTTTCTACAAATCTAGACATTTTGAGGTTTTCTGTTGCTAAAGTGCATGAGTAATTTGTTACGCTCTGTTATTCTGTGGATTGTTGTAAATTACTTTCACCAACTAATCTTCATTGATTTCATATGCACCTAGCCTTCTTTTTTACTTTTTTTTTTTGTCTTTAGGCTAACTTGATCTGTCCAACTTTACCCATTCACACTTCTTGTATATCCTTATTTTCCTTGCAAGTACGTTTTTTGTTATATAGTAAAAGCAACAATAGTACGTGTTCGCAATGAAAGGGCTGTGGAGGATAACTAGAGCAATGACATGAGCATTAGCATAATAATATATATGATAAAGTAAAGGATGTTGGCAAAAGCTTGCATGTTTTAAATGGAGAAATATAAATGCAAAGTAAACTGCCCAAGTGAGCTAGATTTAAACAGCATCAGGCTGAGTTGCCAGATTTCCACCTTTTTTGTCTACTCTATTTGAAAAACTTTTGTTAATTTTTGGTAATACCAATTAATGTATTTCTGGTGCAGAGTGTTGCATATGATAGATCTAGTGCCCCAAAGGACTGCAGGGTCTTTGGATGGTATGAAGCAGCTGACGATGATCCGTCCAAGCTTGCGGAGAAGATGGTCTTACTGACTGAGTTTTCATATGACCTAGAGAAGAGCAATGTACAGACATACAACTTTGGGACCATAAATGCTGGTACAATCAATATGGTCAGGCTTGAGTTCACCTCCAACCACCGGAGCTCAGCCCTTACATGCATCTATCGCTTGCGGGTACATGGTCATGAGTCTAGTTCTGCCGTGACTGCTTCAATGCAGGCATGAAAAGGTTTTATCTTTCAATGTGTGCCTCTTGCTAGCATACCTTCGAATTGTGTAATTTTATTTCACGATTTTCAATGTAAACTTGAAATCTTTTGATTGTTTGGGTTTCTCCACTAGTTAGGGTGGTTAGCCAGGCGTCGATGGTGACATGATGCTGTGTTGCTGGGAAGCATCGCATAACGTATATGCTAACATGGAAAATGGCTTCTTGGTTGACAGACAACTGTTTGTATTTTCATGTAGTGAAGGACGTCAGAAAAGCTTCTGTAGTGAAGTTTCTTCTTGTTGTTTTCTGTATGTAAGAACTTGAACGTTGCAAAAATGAAGTTGATCAGGCTAGAGATTTGGAATCACATCTTTCAAATGGCTGTTGTCGTGACACTAGTCTTTGTATATAGATGATTCATGCTTGTATCTTAACAAATTCGTGGTTTTTTGAGCAAGCTGAATCATCAATTACATGTGGAAGTACATCGTCTGCTACATTTTGTTATACTCAGACGACTCCAACGCCATACATTTTGGCTATAAAGAGGGGACGCTGACTAAAGTGCTTTTAAAAAATATTTTTTTAAAATGAAAAATATTTTTTTATTTAAAAATAAAATTTATTTTTTATTTAAAAAAATAAAAAAGTAATAATAATAAGATTTGATCATATAAAATTTTCTAAATATTTTAAATTTTTAAATAAATTTTATAAAATATTATAAAAATTTATTAAAAAATATAAACTGAAAAAATTGAAAAGTAATTTCAGACGCCAAAGGCCCCTTAATCCCGTATCTAGAAATTTTTTCCATGCTGAGTTACGTACAGGTGTAGCACTGATTAGATGATTATTTAACAATGTTAAAGTTTAAGGTTTCTAAGATGACCACTTTATTGACGGTTCTGGATTAACAATGATCTCTGTTTCTGAAGTCTGTCGGGGACTACCTTGGCCTCGATTCCCACATGGACGATCAAGTAATAGAATGAATAGAGCCTGACGAAAATCACCATCTTATTTACATAATTCAGAGACACGAAGCTGTACGCTTGATTTCAGTATCACGATGTCATACTGTAAACTGTTGTAACCAGCAACTTTTAATCAGATTCAGTAAATTGGTATCGCAGTTGCAAGCTCAAGATAAAGCATCTGCATCTGTTTCTGGAAATGATAACACAATACCTAGCATGCAACGCCATAATTGAAGTACAACTTAAGAATCACGGTTGATGCCTTCCATTCTCTATGGTGATGTTAGAGAATACGTAAGTTCTAAAAGGAAAATATGGTAATGAGACTAGAAATTGCAACCTCAATGGCTCTCAGCAGACTCCTAAGTTGACTTTGGACTTCAACAAACCACAGGGAATCACGAAAAGTGCAATTAACATGGTAGAAAGGTGTTGGTTTAAGACTTGCAAGCTATTGCTATTATCAGCTTTAAGATGATGATAAATGACTTCTTCTATTGTAACTACCTAATTTCATAAGTACCTAGATTTGCTGCAAACTAAATTATGGCAACTGTAGGCTCAAATGACCTTCGACCATCATTGCATTAGCACATCATATGTTTCGAATGATATGAACAGTTGAAACATCAATCCTATAACCTTCTTAGAAACAATTGCATCAATTGGGTATATTTGAACTAGACTTTCAAACAATGCAAATCATTCGAGGCACCCAAATGTGGATGTGAAATGGAAGATAGTGGACTCTTGGTCTCTTTAGCAGAACTTGATCCTAAAGTATTTCTGAGGCTACAACATACAGCAGATGTTCCAGTAACTTGCATTCTAAGAAATGAAGTTACGAAGACGCAAGTACCAAAATTAAAAAATAAATAAATAAAAAAGCCTTAAAAATCATTCCATAAGACACTCCCAGAACCTTTCATGGAATTATTTTAGGAATTCAAATACTTGATCAGGCTCTTTCTTTCACTATATGAAGGAAACTGAGCTAAAGCCGCTCTACAAATGAGAGAGTCTATTAGATGTGGATTCCAATTAATGAATCAAAACAAATTGTCTGTAATAACTTCTAGGATCTCGCTCATGACTCTCTGTCTACTTCCACTAAGGCCATACTAGGATGCCCATAAGTAAAGGAGAGTTGTGGAGAGTTGCCATTCAGGAATGTATCTAGTTTAAAATGCGGACAAGTAAATTCCTCCAAGTTTAAGTCTTAGCCACTCTCCCTACTCCAAACAGTCCTAACATTACCTAGCAAAATAATTTTGTGCAAATTTGTTTTGTTATGATTTCTCCTGTTGCTCTATGTTAATTCCAAACACAATTTGTCCAAAAGCAATAGCAAATATTTTTTCAGATAATTACACAAGGTGCAAATAACTTGACCCTATGAAGCAAAATCTACCAACATGAGACTAGGGTTATACATATCATTTACAAAGCAAGATTGCCTCCTGTTTCATGCTGATAACATTCATACAAGGTCGTTAAGGGAAAGAAATAATACCCTCTCTCAAACAAGCTTCCCCTCAATCGTGCTCAAACCAATGTTTAACTAACCTTTGCATCATGAAGATGACGATGATGGGGAAGAGGGGAATGCATCTTTGACAGCTGAAGCAGCAGTAAGGTAGTTGAGTGTGTTCTTCAATGTATCTCGCTCCCTACGGAGCCTAGCTCCAGTATCCTCCAACTCCAGCAATGCTTGCTGCTCTCTAGGCGCCCCTTCAAACGTGCTCCCGACGAAGAACGAGAACGGAGTCGGAAACAAACCCCTTCTCAAATCCGTACTCTCCTGATCACCTTCTTTCTCCGGATCCTTCACCGGGGACTTCCCATTGAGTCTATTTGAAAGCCTGATAACTTCCTTCATATACGATTCGACTTCATTAGTTAACCCTTCCAGATCATCCTGCTTTGCAGGCAGCGGAGGCGGGCGGTCTTCAAGCCAATTAACCTGTCCGACAAGGTAAGGCCGAGATCGAACAACTCGGGAAACCCTAAACCTTTCCTGACCTTTACAGATTAGAAAAAACCTGTCATCAGCAAGCCTCTCATGCTTCACTACCTCTGCAACACAACCAACATCAGCGACGACACCTGAATCGGAGAAAACAACTCCAAATCGAAGATCTGTCTGTAGAAGCGTGTGCATCATGATTCTGTACCGGAATTCGAAAATCTGGAGAGGTAAAATCGCTCCAGGGAACAGAACTAACGGTAACGGAAACAACGGCAGCTCAACTGCTTCGTCGATTGATGGCTGCGCTGAAGAAGAAGACGAAGAAGAATCTTGTGAAGAGCATCTGACTCTGATCGTTTGTATTCGTTTCCGATTCTTGTAGGAAGGGAATTGAATGGAGAATGAAGGTGGTTTTAATTTGAGAGAGTTGCGGTAAGGGATGACTTGAGGGATGGCTCGAGGGATAGCTTGAGGTAGGACGGCCATTGAAACGGAGAAGAAACGAAGAAGAACGGTCTATGGTACTGGTAATGGTTTTAGGGAACGATTGATTGCATTTTCTTTTCTGGTGATTTCAATTTTGGTGGAGAGGGATAGAGTGAAGAAGGCGAGGCGGTGAATAATGTTGTTCTTCTGGTTGATTAATTGATGATGAGGATAACAACACGTGGTTGTGAAGCTTATCACTAGCAACTCACTAGCTAATGTAAAATAAGAGCGTGTATTTTTCGAATACACTTTAACTGAATTTTATATAAATAAATTTTAATAAAATATAAATTTTAATAGAAGTAAAATTTAAAATAATATTTGAAATTATTAAAATTCGAAGTTAAATTTTAATAAAAATAAATTTAATATGAAAGTAATAATAAAATTTAAAATAATAATTAAAATACATGAAATTATTGAATTAAAAATTTGAAAGAAAAAAAGTAATATTTTATATATTTAAAACAAATTCTAAATGAACGTGAAAGAAAAAATAAATAAAATAGTGGCTGTGAATTTGGGAGTCGTGTGAACTAAAAGAAATATTTACGCACAAATTTCAGATGGATTTCTATCTTTCTGAAGGGATGGGGCAGAAACTCTAGTACAAAGTCAAACGTGCTTTGACCTTCTAAAGTTGTGTCAAATGATTAAGAGCATAGAAATTTATTAAATTAATCATAAAACTCAAATTAAAAATGAATAAAGTTTAAGAGTATTACAATAATTTCAAACATATCAAAATAACGTCAAATTTTATACCGCAGTTGTGATGCTTTAAATTGTATTCATCGATTTTGATTTTGATTTTGAATTTGAGCTCTGTTCGACATTCATACGTAGACTGTTGTATCAAAAACTTTGCTACATTCCACTTAAAAGTAAAATTTTTATATAAAAAAAGCTTAAATTTTAACTTGTGTTTTAAACATTCTAAATAGTTAATGAATTTTGTTATCTCTTAACATAGTTCCGAATTACCCTGTTCGTAACACATACTCGTTAGTCGTTAAATAACGTGCAAAGTTATGCTCTTGAAACCAAAGATGTTGCTTAATAACACTAAGCAACAAGTCAATGAACTTGACATACGTTCACCTTCGCATGTTGCATACCATTTTAAGTTCCTACCATTTGTTTGTAGAAAGTGGCATCTAATTTCTATATTTTTTTGAAGTCAGGAAACTTTATCTATAGAGGTGGTATTACTTTTCTTATACAATTATTACCCATGCATCATGATTCTATGTGTAATGTTTTCGGACTTATACGGTAATTACCACTTATTTTCCCTTTTCAGTTGCTGAAATTTATGCCTCTATTAATTATAAAATATTTAAAATGAACCATTTTGATTCACATCATCTCTACGGCTTATTGTTTCATATACACTATTTTAAGCCTTATTGCATTTACAACTACAAGCAGAGAAGATCGTTAATCAACCTACTGACCTCAAATTTTGCAGACTTCATGTCCACTTCGAACTCTGTGAAGCAGAGGGTCCAAGAACACAAGCTGAGTGTAACGAAGCAAGCTGTGCTTTACTGGCAGTTGTTAGGACTTAGGGGTAAGACAACTCTGAAAGACCTATACTCCATTCCAGAATAGGATGTCTTCTGATCATACAGTGCAAGGTAGTTTGAAGACATTAGAAACTCTAAAGAATATGGACCATTCTGAAGGCCTTGAACAAAGACCAAACGTACCACTTCTATTCTTGAAGAGATCAATCAACCCTTATATTTTTCCATTACAAACGGTAAGTTGGATCTGCTTTCTGCTGCAAGTTTAGGAAGATGTTGTTGTCACTACCTTGATTGCGTTACAGTTGCATAATCACATGATCCTCTTTACATGCGAAGGATTACTGACAATCTCAACTTGCATATCACAACCATTGTGCCATCAGAGCAAAAGGTCTTTGGAGCAGGCTTACCGATTTGATCTTAGTCTACAATGGATATCTGTGCCACCTCTAGAACAAGAATAAAGCTGAAGCATGAGCAACAATTATTCATTGGATAGTTTAGAAAGCCTCCTCTCATCACATCCCTCTGACTTCAGTAACCCCATGACCTTCTATTTAAACTGGCTCAGTTCTCACGGAATACGGACATCACTGTCAACAGCAACTGATCCAGATTGACATAGTCAATGTCCGCTTCTTGTGTTACCTTTTCTCCAGATGTGATTTTGTCCTCACAGGCATTTAATTTGGATCTCTGAAATAGCTCCATCATGTTCTTCTTTTGCTTGAAAATGACACCAAGGTCTTGTTCTTCTTTCTTAAGTATGTCCTAGTGAAGGCTAACCACTCATCCAGATCAACTGCAGGAATCTCGCAACACGGCTGTATCTTGACCAAAGAGCAGTCAACCTTAGGACATGGGATGAAATCCTGCTTGCTTACATCCATGAGGAACTCCTCAGTAGCAGTAGTCCGACATTGGCAGCTAGCCTATTAAACTCCAACTCACCAGGTGCTGCCAGAAGCCTGTGAGTAAACTCCTTTTGAAGGAGCACGGTTGCACTTCGGAACCGCATCATGCTTGATCCAGAAAGAGAAGCTTGGTGATAACAGGAGATGATATCCCATAAGGAATATTTGTCACACAAGTACCAAATTCTAGGAACTCAGTCTTCAATGCATTCTCTGTTATCACCTGCAAAGGCAATTAGAAAACATAGTACCAAGCTTACAGAGGAGTTCTAATAGTCTTTATAGAGGAATTCCAAGAACATCTTGTGAAGTACGAGAACAACGACCATTATTTTATTTATTTTTTTCTGAACTTTGTGTGATCCTTACATCCATATATGTTTTTGATCATTTGTGCTTTATCATATCTGATTAGTCCAGGGACAAGCATAAGCTGCACATATCAGGGTGGCACAACACGCTAGAGTGCTCAAAGGAGAAGCTCATTTAGCCACTCAGTTCTCACATCAAGACAAGAAGGTAGGAGAATAATCCTCCAACAGATGCATCCTAAAGTTAAGTGACCAGAAAAACATTACTACCATTACAATCAAGCTAGGAGTGCACTACTCCTGCTAACTGAGCTGGGCTACCGGTTGGCTTGAACATATGACATTCTATTTTAGTTTAACAAGCTAGCACTGACACTTATGATTAGCCGGCAACCGGAAATGCCTTCACTGGTGACCGGATGAGGCCTTTTCAGCACATCAACTTCTTTTCAGAATTCCATAAACAGGTAACAAGCAAGCCTTTAATTGGCTAGAGATTCCAAGAAAAGGATCGCAAAATAACCGAGATTCCTGTTAAAATTTCGCAAAAGAAGTGGAAAATGCACTCACAGTGGACCGTTCTTGCAAGCAAGCTGTTCAAAACGTTCATTAAGAGAGTCAACCATCTTTCGATCAATATCAACAGCAACAACTTTCGTAGGAGACTGCAGCAGCTTCACTGTGGGAATTCCAGTTCAAGGACCGGTGTCGGTAGAACACCAGCTTTTCGAACAATGCATCAAGAAGCCTTGGATTAGTAAGCAAGTGTTGCCCTTAGCTTTTGTGCAGCTGGAATCGACCGCTGCTGCCGTTCGATTTCTTCTAGCTCTCACTGTAATAGTCTTGATCTACGTTAATTTTCCGGCGAGTGATGCGTTTTAGATTTGCCAGACTTGAATGGTCATTGGTGTCCAAGAACTGGAGCGACGCGGTGGTGGCAATATCGAAGAAGAAGAACGCGAGCCATGGTTTTGAACACGACTAGCTTAGGTTTAACTGTCTCCTGTTTTAAATAATCTGGGAGTTATTAAAACCAACTCCAAACTTATCCCCACTGCTCCCTTACCTTCGAAAACAACGAAGCGAACTTGAATGCTCGCCGTCGGTGAGTCGACGACGGCGATCGATGCCGCGGCGTGGCAGCGTTGCATGTCCCTGCTCCACCGCTGCAACTCTACCAAGCATCTCCGTGCAGTACACGCTCTTTTTCTACACCACGGTCTCCACCACAACACCTTCGCGCTCAGCAGACTCATCCACGCCTTCTGCTCTCTCCCTTCTTCAGAGAACCTTCACTATGCTTCCCTTCTCTTCCACCAATCTCCGGCAACTCCCAATTCCTTCATCTTCAACACACTCATCCGGGCTCACTCTCGCGGGCCCCACCCTGCTGTTGCTCTCAACTTCTTCACTCTCTTGCCCTTCCCCGATCACCACAGCTACCCTTTTGCTCTTGCAGCTTGCGCTCGAAACATTTGTTTGTTTTCTCATGGGAAACAAATCCATGCTCGGGTTTTTAGCAATGGTCTTGCTTCTGCTGACCGCTTCGTGCAAACTGCTCTGTTGAGGTTCTACGGGTGCAACGATTATGCTGCAGCGCGCAAGGTGTTTGACGAAATTCCGCTTAGGGATGCTGTACACTATGATGTCTTAATGAACGCTTATATCAACAATGATATGTCATTGGAAGCGGTTCAGTTGTTTCGGAGAATGATATTGTTTGATTTCGTGAGGCCGGATGAGTTTGTGATTACTACTGCGCTGACGGCTTGCGCTCATGCCAGTGCACTCGAGCAGGGTGAATGGGTGAATCGGTATCTGGAACTGGAAAGACCAGAGTTCTTGAGTGATTCGCATGTAGGGTCTGCTTTGGTAAGCATGTATGCAAAGTGCGGCTGCATTGAAAATGCAAAGAAGGTGTTCAATGCAGTCGCTGAAAGGAATAGCTATGTGTGGTCGGCTATGGTTGGTGGCTATGCGATGAATGGACTTGCAAATGAGTCAGTTAAATGCTTGGCCAGAATGCAGGATGAGGATGGATTGCAGCCGGATGGCGTGGTAGTTTTAAACGTCTTGTCAGCATGTTCGCATGCAGGGCTTGTGGAGGAGGGCACTTCACTACTTGCCAGCATGGAGATGAGGTATGGGGTTGTGCCGCAACACGAGCACTATAGTTGTGCAGTTGACATGCTTTGCAGGGTGGGGAGGCTGGAGGAAGCAGTAGCACTTGTTCATCAAATGCCAATGAAGCCACTTGCATCAGTGTGGGGCTCATTGCTTACTGGATGCCGTCTACATGGGAATGTTGAGCTTGCAGAATTCGCAGTTGAGGAATTGCAATCTATCAATGCGGATGAAGGAGACGATGAGGGCGCATACGTCCAGCTATCAAACATTTACTTGAATGCAAATAGAAAAGAAGATGCATCTAGGGTGAGGAAGCTGATTGGAAGTAGAGGTATCAAGAAAACCGCATATAGTGCAGTTGAGGTGGAGGGGAAGGTGAGCTCATTTGTTTCAGGTGATCTCGTGCATCCACAGAGAATGGAAATAGGCAACATGTTACAGCTTTTGCTATATGGTATCTGTGAAAAGTCCTATTTTTTTAAGGAAAATGAGAATTTGGAACCATTATTTCTTGGATGTACCTGATGGTTTCTGTAGTATGAATCTATGAAATGAAATTTGTTTATAAGATTTTGCCTGTGGTTATTGTAGATTGATGCATCTTCGATGTAATATATGGGGTCACACATCAAGCGACTGCGGATGGGAAATCGATTTGCTGTTCGATTGAGCCGTAAATGAAATTAAAACAATGCCAGAAAAAAAAAGGAATAAAAGAATGAAAATGAATGTAAATGAAAATAAGTCTTAGTAGAATCCATTATAATGTTTCTATTATTTTAATCAATTATACGTTAACAATATACTTATAGGAAGAACATGACACAATCTAATTAGTTTACTAAGTCAGATCAATTGATAGGTAATAGTGCATTATCTAAAATTTAATAAATAAAAGATTAGCTGAAAAAATATACATATAAGCATTTTAATTTGAAAACAGTCAAAACTATTATATTTGAATTAGGCTCTGCTAGTTGGCTTATCCCAAAAAAACCTCTTTTAACGAGTAGAGCTTTTATAAACTTTTTAGTGTTTGAATTCATCTATATTGAAAGTGCTTATTTGCTTACTTGATATTTATATACAACATTAATAATTTGAGGGATATATTTGTCTCGTTAACTAAAAAAGCTTTCTTCATAAGTATATTTTTACTTATTTTGATTATTTTTAAATAGGGAGCTTAGCAAGTAAGTATTTTTAGGGTACCATCCAAACACGAGTCGTAAGACCAAAAAAGCTTAAGCTAGAAAAAAAGAGCTAAAACAGTAAAGCCTTTAAAAAAAAAAGCTTTGCAGAAACTTTTTATGACTTTTTACGAAAAAGAGATTGTATATATAATTATCTCATGCCGTAGAATTTATTTATATTTTTGAGAAGAAATTTTACGGCTCTGTGCATGAATCATTAGGTTTAAAAATTCCAAATCACTAAAAAAAATCATGCCAAAACATGGACTAAATCAAACGAATTCATTAAAACACAAGTAAGAAATAACGTAAATAAAATGCGTGTCTTTTAGCGATTATACAAGCAAAAGTTTTATTTGTAAATTCTTTAACATAAACAAAAAAGATTAACATAATTAATACAGAATTTATTTGTTAAATTTGTGTAATTGTTTCTTAAATGAAAAAAAAAAGTTTCGTTCGTCTTGATATTTTTATTGTCATCAATCTTCAAGGTTATTTAATTACCAAAGACGATCTTAGGTTACATTGGGATGGCTTAATTCAGAAATTACTTTTGTGCTAAGAGTTTGGGCGTGTTTACCAACACCCCAAAGTGAGTTTTTTAAAACTCACTTTCAATATAAAATACATATAAAAATTTAAATAAAATTATTTTATTAATAAAATTTTTTTTAAAAATTATTTTTAAAACTTACTATAAATATTTTATTAATATATAATTTTATTTTTATTAAATATTTTTAATTTTTAATTTAATTTTTTAATTTGGATGAAGTGAGTTTCAAAAAAACTCACTTCAACCACAAAGTAAACACGCCCTTTATGTTAAAAGTTCTATTAAAATAAGAGCTTAGAGAGTTCTTAAAATAATAAGTTTTTTTGAAATAGAATTTATTTTGAAATTTTTAAAAAATCGAGAATGATTTTTTTATCTAAGAATAATAATATAATATATATATATATATATATATATATATTTTTTTTTTTGTGTAATATACAGTTCACATACACTTTCTAAGTTTTTACAAAAATTTTCAAAATACTTCAAAATGTTAATTGAAGGATATGACTTTTCTTGAATGAAGAATAGTACCGTAAGCTCTGCCAAATAATTCCTAAGGGAGTATTTGGTTCAGCTTTTTACGACACTCATTTTTTATTTTTTATTTTATATTTTTTAATATATATTTTATAAGTATTTAAAATTTTTATTTAAAAATTTAAAAAATATAAAAAAATTCTACGTAATGAGATTTTTTATTGCATATATTTTTTTTAGAATTAAAAAAATAAGACTTATTTTTTTGAAAAGGATAAAAATATTCTCTATTTTAAAAAAATACTGGGATATAGAGCATGTTTCAAGTATCCGTAACTTCACTTTCTTTCATCAGATTTTGAGTTCTGAACAGTTCATATGTTTCAATTAGATAAAAAATTCAGAATTTTACTTCCACATACGAAAGTTCAGTTTTAACTTTTTTATTTACATATTTTTCAATACAACTATATTTTTTAATTTTTAATATATTTTTAAAATCTATTGAAACACAAATAGTAAACTTCACTTTCACTAAAATTTTTCAAAAACTACGAGAAAGAGCAATCGCTGAAATTCTAATTTTGCTCATATTACTTTATTCTAGTCACACACTATATTATCATTCTCTCTTCCACGAGCTCTTGTCGCCGCTGCACCACCCAATGTTTTCTTCTCGTTCTACGGCTCTGCACACGCCAACGTTCAGTTGAAACCCGCCGTGGCGACGCTGCAATGGAGATTTCTAGATTTTAACTCTAGGGAATTTTAAAGAAACGATCGCAGCAACGGAGAAGGAAGCCGGCGTGAAAATCACCTGCGTTATGACTGATGGGTTCTTGTGATTTGTGAAAGAGTTAGCGGAGCACGCCGAAGCTAGTTGTGGCTAATGGCCATACTAGTCTCTCTTCCCATGTCAACACCGATCTTCTCCGCAACAAGATCGGCACCGGCGATCAAGGTACCTACCTGCTTTCCCTATGGTCACTGAAGGAGATAGCTAGAGGAAACCTACCGGAAGGTTTTATAGAGAAGACGAGCAAAGGCATAGTAGTACCATGGGCACCACACGTAGCCGTGCTGCATCACCCTGTCGTAGGAGCTTGCATGACACATTGTGGTTGAAGTTTTGTTATCGAAGGGATTGCCGGAGGAGTACCGATAATTAATTTCTCGTTCCTCGGCGACCAAATGCTTAATGCGAGAGTGATCTACACGTTTGGAAGATCGTTGTTGGGTTCGATGGAATCGTTACGAAAGAATGCATGGCTGGTAATCTGAAGAAAATCTTGAAGGATGAAGAAGGGAAGAAGATGAAGGCAAGAATTGAAGAGATCAAAGTGAAAGCGAAGGCAGCAACGGTCGCCGGCGGTAGTTATGCTAAGAACTTCAATAGATTAGTGAAGATAATAACTAGCTCGATGTTGATTTCTGCCATATATCTTTATTTGTTCCTTATGGTACAATAATCTTTGTATTTTTAACCCTATATAACACTGTATATATATACATTATACAATATTCTTCTAAATTTTCTGAGTTGCTACAGTTTATATACACAGTATTTATATACTATACAATATCTTTTTTAATTTTTTTAATATAAGTATGTACAAAAGAATATTTTAGATTTTTTATAAAAATTACTCTTATTTACTCCTTATTTAAATAATTATTATTTATTATTAATTTTATTAATAAATAAGATAAAATTAAATTATTAATCAAAATTTTATTTTTACTTTAGTAATCTATCTTATTTAATTTTATTTATTGGGAAGGGATAGGGACACTCCAATCTTTATGCACACTCCAGTGCACCGATTGTGCCCGTAGAGATCTTCAAGTTCAATCTCTACTATTGAATATAAAGAATTACGAGTCGTTAACATATTGACAAAATTTAATCTCAATCGGACTACGAATAGAACTTCATTCGATCACTTAATAATGATGACACGAAATAGTAAAAGTTAATAAAATATATATATTCTATTTTAGTCATCTTGATCAAGTGACCGGATGAATGTCTATTCGTAATCCGATCGAGATAAAATTTTGTCAGTATGTTAACGACTCATAGTTCTTCATATCCAATGATAAAGATTAGATTTGAAGGTCTCCACGATCACAAACAGCCATAAAGTACACTGAAGTATGTATAAAAATTGGAATGCATCTATCCCTTCACTTATTTATTAATTATATATTCAAACATATTGTTAAGGGCGTGTTTACCTGGTGCCCAAAGTGAGTTTTTTTGAAACTCACTTTCAATATAAAATACGTATAAAAATTTAAATAAAATTATTTATTAATAATTTTTTTTAAAAAAATTATTTTTAAAACTTATTATAAATATTTTATTAATATATAATTTTATTTTTTATTAAATATTTTTAATTCTTTATTTAATTTTTTAATTTGGGTGAAGTGAGTTTCAAAAAAACTTACTTTGGGCACCAGCTAAACACGCCTAACCAAAACCAAGCAACCCCCGATTCCTTCTTTCTTTCAACCTTCATTTGCTGTTTGCTGTTATACAGTTTTTCTCCTTCCCTTTCCATTCTTCCTGATCTCTGCTGCTGCTTCAAGCAAATGCCAGACCCCGCGAAACCTTTCCATCCTCTCCTCTGCTGGAAATGGCCGTGGGATTCTTCTCTCCATTCGAAGCCTACCACCAGCAACTCCATTCCCCATCAAAAGTCTGACCACCCTTGTGGAACCTTCGAGCTCCCATGGCTCTTCAAATCCCTCCAAACCCTTGGTTCTCTCGCTCAAACCCTCGTTTCCAACCCTTCCTCGACTTCTTCTTCTCAGTCACCACTTCAGGTCACCAATCTCCACCGTGGATATCCGCCGAAGTTATCGCCAGTGGAGCAGGGGGAAGCAGAGCAGCACGCGCTGGCGATGGCGTTGGCGAGCGGGAAGGAGGCAACCGTGATTGAATTCTATTCGCCTAAGTGCCGGCTCTGTAACTCTTTGCTTGGGACTGTGCTTGAATTGGAGAAGAGGAATGATGATTGGGTCAGTTTCGTGCTAGCTGATGCCGAGAATGAGAAGTGGCTACCTGAGGTTAGTGTTTCAGTTAGATGTTTTTGTATTTTCTTCTTTGATGTTATTGGTAATTTTGGTTCGGTTTATGGTCTAGCTTGCAATGATTTGTAGAGAATGCCTATTAGATTTTGAATGAGTTTACTTTCTTTCGATAGTAAACAAGTCGGCATGCTCAGACCATTTAGTGTTAGGTTGTGACCGAAGAAGCTGAAAAAGAAATGTATGAACTGATCTCTCAGTTGTGGTTTTGAGAGATGTTACTGCATATATATTTGTATATATGCATATACACAAAAGCTCTTATCTTCACCGCTAGCATTTTCCTATGCTAATTGGGTTGGACATTGAAGTTCACCACTTAAAACATGCTTTTGGGTTTTCTCGGTACAAATTCAATGTCTTGGGGCGGCAAGAATGACTCCTGCTCAAATATCAAAGCTGAATACAGAGGATTAGCTAAAATTATTACTGATGTTTGTTGTTGCAAACTCTTCTTCTTGAGCTCAAGGTACCTGTTCCTACTTCTCCTTCCCTTTTGGTGTGGTAATATTGGAATAACTTAACTGATACCAATCCCATGTTCCTTGCAAGTACCAAAACTATTGAAGTTGATTTCATTTGTTTAGAAGAATGGATCAATTGGCTGACATTGACAATTCCATTGGGAATTTCTTGCTTCAAACTTCTCCATGACAAGCTCAATGAATATCATCTCTACATGTAATTCGTAAATCACTTATGCGAGTAATAGATGTGTTAATCAAGGACTTTGCCTTAGTGTTTTTTAATAATGTAAAGATAATTGAGAGATGAAAAATCTCTCGATCTCCAATTCAAACATCACAATTTAAAATGCTAAAATAACTATACCTTATGTGTTTGCATGCAGTCGCCTTATTGATGTAATTATATGCAATTCCTTGCTCCATCCAGATCCACTAAAATTAAATTCTTAATAATCTTTTTAATCTTCCTTAGAGTGCAAAAATGTTCTAATGTTTGAGGTACAATCACCACTAAATTTTACATTGGCATAGTAAATGACAGCAACAATCACTAGCTTTATGATAGTTTTATCAACCTTGAGGCCAAATTTTCCCTGTGCAACAATTAAGAACTTGACACAATACTTTCTTTATATTTCCTTCACATGGAGCTTTCATCCATCGCTAGCATTTATACAAAAATTAAAGTCAAACTGTTAATAATACTAAAAAACAGTTAATGATCTGAACAATATTATCTATAACTTGATAAAATTTATAAGTACAAAGGCATATGCACGAGTCTTTTACAGCTCAACCTCTAGAACTATTCTTATGCATGCTATTTACCTACTACTATAGTGAGCCTGGATATCATTAGCAATTTGATCCCTAGTATCATTCCATTACCTATTAGTAACTTTTTGCTCTCTCCGTGATCTCACTTGGTTTGGATCTAGTGCATCACAATTTCATTCCTCCAAGTTAAATTGTGAGTGTATCACTTGCATCACACACATAGCATATAGTTACGTAATACATGATAAGCTACTGCAACTACAATTAAAGTAAGTACGGCATTCATCAAGGACCTTGAAACAATTTTTGAGTAAACCGAAAGCTCTCTAGATTGTCTAGGGTAACTTAGGTGATTGTAATTGTATTTTCTTTAGGATTTTCAGGTCTTCCCCTTCAGTTTCCTTCAAATGGTATCATACACTGTGATATGGAGAGAGAAATGCAGGCATAATGGTGTAGATCTACTAAGTAATACCTAGAAAATTAATCCAAAGTGTAAGTTAGTAACTATTACTTGCTTAAATATAAGACACTTGTGACGCATGCCGAACTTTTACTTGCCTGGACATATAAGCCAGTAGGCTGATGCAGTACATCTTTAAGAACAGTAAAGTAATTCACAGACCGTTCCTAACCGGCTAATACGTTAGTGAATCTCATCTTAGGCCAAGAATTTTAGTCAAACCTTTTCGGCCATGAATCTGCAAGATATTTACTTGGTACTTTCACCTCAATGTGTGCCATTAATAAAACCAATGCAATCCTAAAAAGTTAATAATTATTGTGCTATTCAAAGAAAAAAATACTATATATTGTTGTAGTTTTATTTGTATTTGTGTTCAAATAAATTTAAGTTTTTTATGATTGATGTGTCTCCAAATTTCTGTACAGCTTCTTCACTATGACATCAAATACGTTCCTTGTTTTGTGTTATTGGATAAATATGGAAGAGCCCTGGCAAAGACAGGAGTTCCTAGCAGCCGCCAGCATGTTTTGGCTGGCCTTTCACATTTGTTGAAGAGTAAGCAGCATCCAAGACACAATCCCAAGGATGGCTGAAGGGTAGGCTGCTTTCAGAGAATGACACTGAGGAATTATAGCTTAGATTGACCTGTATTTGGAGAAAATTACGGACGCATCTTTGTGCAACAATTGCTTTGTTGATGCTATTGTTAATAGGGAATAGGTACTGCCATTCAGCTGCTATTGTTAGTAGCTGAATCTGAGTTCTGTTAACTACAAATGCAGTAAGTTGTAAAACACTGGGATTCCTTTGAATTCTGTTTAGATTGCAGTTCTGGGTATTTAGATGTGATCAAGTTTCCCCTAAACTTGTAATGCTACCTGACAGTGATGAGTACATGATTGTATACATTTTAGATATCTGTTTGACAGAATTTTGAATGTGTTTTGGATATATATGAGCTAATTTGTTTTGTTTTTTGTAGGCAAAGAAGAAATCAATGAGAAACAAACAAAACAACATTGAAGACGGTAATGAAAGCAAAGTGAAGAATAAGTGGGCTGGTAGTGAGCTGTGCTCCCATAAGGCCTTACGTCAAAAGGATCCAAGTCTAAATGAGACTCATCTCAATGAAATAGGAGAGACATGTTTACTAAGGTGATCAAGTCAAAACATCTTCCATCTCGTGGGATTTATTAATCGATCTCAGGCTTCTCAACGTCGAAGCTTTTCACACTGCTTATGCACGAGTTCTTCAAATTAAATTCTTCTATCCAATCAACACAAGAGTCTCTTCGCGAATCAATCTCTTCTTCAAGTCTTTCTTTGCCGAGACTGTCGAGAGAATTCCAAAATTTTTTAGATTACTTTACGAAGTTTGCTCGAATCTAAGTTTATTATATACTAGACAATAATCGTGCACTTACAAAATAAATTAGAATAAATTTTTAGAATTTTTTTAAGTGATTTTAGTCTGGTTAGACACTTGATTCAAAGACTGGTTTGAGCATTTGAAGGGAGATTTAGCAAAGTATTATGTCAAATTTGACACCAACTTTCGCAACTGTGTACGTCTTTTATATCATGGTTCAACTAAAGTTCGAAGTATTGATTAATATAAATTTTCTACAAGGATCTTCTCTATATATATATACATTTCTCTTTGCGTTCTTATTTTCCAAAATTATATATAGCACCCTTCTGACCTCTCTAAGATTCTTTCTTGACCTTCTAAAGCAGCAGTAACCTTTAGTCCATATAAAAGTTAAACTTACAATAGTGAAGCAACGTTATATATATATGAAAGAGTGTGATGCCAAAAATTTTGGACGCCCGAGAATCATCTAACTTTCTATAGACCATCCAATTTAATATACAATTTAAGAAAAAAGAAAATAAAATCTGTAACTGCCATTCTTGAATTTACAAATTGAATAATTGTAAATTCATAAAAACTGTTATAAAGTAAAATCATGTGATTGTGATGTCAATAACAAACTTTAGAAATGTAGAAGTCAATGTTACGATTCTTAAAATGATGCAAATCATTTTTGTTATGATGCTTGAATTCTTACAAATAGCTCTTGGTTTTCTACTGATGTTTCTCGTGAACGTAAATGATAGAAATTTTTATCGTAGGACATCTTATGGTGGTTATTGTTAGTTAATTTAGTTTCACATTATCAGACTGAGTGATCTTTTCTAAGTATTTGATGTAAATCAGTTTTAATTTTATGTTTGGGTTCTTACAAAAGTTTTCTGCAGATGTTTCCCATGAGCATAAATACCAATAATGGAGAAAATGATACAAATCTTTTGAATAGAGATATTCACCGTGGATATCTTATGATGTTTATGGTTACTTAGTTTCGCCCCTCATTATCAGATTAAGTGATTCTCTAACTATTTATATTAGACAAGTTCACATATGTTTTAAGTTTGAAGTTAAAGACTCGTTCTTCTAGTTTGATATTAGAGCTCCTATAGTCCGGTCCATAGCAAATACTATTCTAACTCTATCTATTCCTAAACGGCAATAAATAATAAATTTTTTATTTAGTTAATCCTAGCTAAGCAAGGTGTATGTGTATATATAAATTTTGGTAGCAAACACGTTTAATTGCTTGGAGAGTAAGAACCAATTGTGGATTAGATAGTAAACACGTTCAAAAAGTATGCTTACGTGTAGAATGAGACGTCTGCATGCTGACGTCGGAAGACCGACCGCCGGCGTCTTAAAGAGTTTATATAATTTTCCAGGCTGGATTAATTTAAAATTAGACGACTCTGCTAGCTGCTAATTACTTGATCATGTCATAAAGTAAAACGGTGAGAACTTTAAAATTGCATTACTTCGAACTTATTTTCTTATCTGAAAATATATTTACTTTATTGCTCGTGTTTAAGTTTCGCTCGAAGTAAATTTATTTTGTGATTCTATTTTAAATTCACTTACTCTATTAAAAAAAAGAAAAAGAAAAGAAAACTCTCAAATCACTTCTAAAATTAAACTCATCCTTTCAGCAAACTTTTTATAAAACTTACTTTTTAAAATTTAATTTCGAGCAACAGAAGTACGCTCTTATATTTTAGCAGCTTGACATGTCTGGTTACAAGTTGGAAAAAAAGTTTTAGTGCAAAAAATGAAGTTGTTATTAAAAAACAGAAAACACACCATTTGACATTAAATCTAGATAAGAGATTTATATTATATGAATGTAGTAACTTCTGAAAATTATTACCTCTGTGAGTTCTACATTAATCATCCTACCGACAAAATTTTCATCTGGAAAGAGAAGTTTTTTAATTTTTCAACCGCTAGCTAGTAGTTTGTGTCCAAATTTAAATGTTTGAAGCTTTAGAGGTAGAATTCGCCGCTTTCAACCGAACATTTTCGAGTGCTATAGTAAGAAATTTTTTTTAAATAAAAGTATTTTAATAATTTTTTTAAAAAGAGGTTAATTTTGTTATTTTAAAAAAATAAAAATTATAAATATAAACATTATATAAAGTAGTTTTTTGTATTTTTGAAATTTTCAAAAAATTACAAAATACTTTAAAAATTCATTAAATAAAAAATATTTTACTAAGCTAAAGCCAAACGTCGCTGAATTTTTTTTGTTTTGCTAATTTAATTAGGTAATCCTGGGTTGAAGCTTTCGGCGGGAAAAATGTCAGTAATTACAACATCGAGGGGTGTTTGGGATTGCTTATCTCCAACTAAATTTTTCAATTCTTTATTTTATATTTTTTAATATATATTTTATAAATATATAAAAAATTTATTTAAAAATTTAGAAAGTGTAGAAAAATTCTACGGAGTGAGATTTTTTTATTACATATTTTTATTATTTTTTTAAAAATAAAAAAAATAAAATTTGTTTTTTTAAAAAAATAAACATATCTTTTATTTCAAAAAAATTCTATTTCATAAGCAATTCCAAACGTCCCCGCTACGTACTTTCGTGCACACACTTCTGATCCAGCGTTAAATCGTTTTAATCGGATTGTTCTGATACAATTAAGGGGCGTGCTTACCTTGATAAAAAAAATAGATGAAACAAGTTTTTTGAAAGTAAATTTAAAAAATTAAATTTAAAATTAATAATATTTAATAAAAAATAAAATTATATATTAATATAATATTTATAGTAAATTTTTAAAACAATTTTATTAATAAAAAGTTTTATTTTAATTTTAATATATTTTTTATATTAAAAATAAGTTTAAAAAAAGTGAGTTTGGAGTGTTGTTAAACACACCCTAAGCGATCGCGGACGTGGATGACAAATTTTTATTTTTCTTTTAAATGCGAAGTGAGTCATGATCGTCCAATCACTCAGGATGGGTTTTTTCATACATAAAAATTAGTGTTTTTTATAAAAAATTATTTCTAATTTATTTTTTATTATAAAAAGAATATAATAAATTATTTTGATATATGTTTTAATTATAGTTGTAAGAACCGGATAGGACATCGAACCGAAAAATTGTTCGGGTTACGATTTTTGGATCAAATCGTCGGATCAACCGGTCGAATCGTCGGATCAATAATATTAAAGTATTTTTTATTATTAAAAATAATAATTATAATAAAAAATCTATTGCCAATGATATTATCAACAATAATAGCAACAGTAATCATAGCAAAAAAATTAAAATATTTTTATTATAGCATTACTATCAACAACAACAGCAATAATAATCACAGCGAAAATTTAATTATTGCTACCACCAATAACAATAATAACAACTAAAATTTATAATAAGAAATATTTAAATAAATTAGGAGATTAGAAAAAAATAAAATCATAAAATAGAGAAATCATAAAAAAGATATAACAAACTTTTTTAGATATACATATTTGATTCTAAATATTTTACAATATAAAAATTTAAAAATCACTAATAATTGATATTTACAAATAAGACATAAGTAATTATACTTTTACATTATCACATCCAAATACAAAATCTAAACTACATATCATTTTTCAACATAGAGCTATTAATAAATTTTTTTACATTAAATATATCATCAATTAAAAAATTTTTAATTAATTTTTAAAATTTTTTTATTAATTTTTTAAAAAAATTTAACCCGATTTGACCCGAGCGAGCGGGTCAATCGGGTTAAAGCGGGTCGAACGGAACAAATCGGGTCGATTATATAAACGGTTTTTTTACAAATTTGGACCGATTTACCATCCGGATCGACGATTTTCGGGTCGGTCCGGATCTGCCAACTATAATTTTAATACTATAATAACAGATTATTTTCAAAAATATTGTTTCTAATAATTTATTTTTAAAATTCACTTCTAAATGAAAAGAATGCACCACCCTTATTCTATGAGCTATTCTCCAATCAAGTGATCGCGATAATGGAGGGCAAATTCATCATTTTATTCCTCAAAAATACTAAGTAAATTATGATCATCCGATCGCTTGAGCAGACAACATGGATTAGAAGAAAATACGAGCGTATCCAAAAAGAAAAAAAATATTTAATAAAACATTAATTATATAAATATATTGTATGTTCTAATTTTATTATTATTATATGACTGACTATTGTATATATCATAAAATGATTATAATATATAATTGATAATAATAATTATCTAAGACTATTCAGTTACCAACAATGAAATTATTTAGTAAGTTAACTTAATAATAATGTAATACATATAACTAATTTACCAAAAAAAAAAATAAATTTATTAAAAATACGATATTTATGATTTTCTTTTTGAGTATATGAATTTGATTATATATTACGGAGGCGGTGCAAGAGAGGAGTGAGCTCCCACAAGAATTGGAGCATTCTGCTGTTGCTATTGATAGAAGGAACAACCAAACATAGAAGAGGCAAGAAACTATTAAGAAACAAGTGTTGACAGAACTCGCCGGAAGACCTCGCCGGAACCGGAGGCTGACGGACAAGTGTCAGGGATGCCCAGGGTGTATCACTGGAGGTCAGAGAAGCAGTGGCATCAAAATTTAGACAGTTGGCTTTGAATAGCAGCTGGGTGCAACTCATGGCAGCCAAGGCACCTTTGAATAGTGTCCTGGGCGCCAATTGATCTGCACCCAGATGCAGATTTGTGGCATCCATATGCCATATAGGAGTTTAACTCTAATAGGGAGTCTTTTTGTTTTTTAGTTTAATTAGAATAAAACTTCCTTATGGAAGAGTTTATTTTTTATTAGAATTTCAAATATTGAGTATCTCTTATGTTATAAATAAAGAAAGCATGACTTAGGAGAGGCATGCATGATTGAGTTTCTTATATTCTCCGCAAGTTCATCTATTCCTTCCCTTGTTTCTACTGATCCTACCTTGATTCGTCTTCCCTCTTCTCACCTTGTTCACTGAAATCATATCATTATACATAATAGTAACATTATATATACACTAAAAAAATAAAACTATATTGAAAATAAAATTACACTAGTTAGGTACATATAACAAAAATAACAAAACTCGTTTCCCACTTATTTATTAGTGTTAAAAATTTTATTTTGTTATTATTTTTAGAAACTTGGTTCCCACACTATCCCCTACCCCCCAACCCTTGGCCGTAGTGGAAACTCGAACAGACTTGCACTTGCTGTCTTAGTGTAGAAGTCTGTCAGGCCGCCACGCATGGAGGTAGATTCCGTTTACTAGTATAATATAATGTGACCACTTTCTTTAATAAAAAACGCGGTAGTCTTTTTCTACATATATGTCCATATCCTTTCCATCTGTGTATTCGAAAAATCAATCTCTCTCAAAGTTTCATCAAACCATGATGGGTGTCAATATTGGTGACTACTTCAGCTTCACCGGACTCGGATCAGCGATGGCCAGTCTCATGTTCTTGTCCGCGATGGTGAATCAGCTAGGATTAGATTCCTACCTGCCGTCCTTCATGTCCGCAATCGCGAATCGGTTCAGCTTTCTTTACTTGCATATGGAGATTACCTTCTTCGAGTACACAGGCGACGAGTGGTCCGGCCGCAGCGATGCTTATTCCAATATCCTGTCCTACCTTGCTTCGAGATCAGCCGAGCGTGCCAGAAGACTCAAAGCAGAGTTTGGCCAGAACCGTAAAGCTCTAGAACTCAGCATGGAAGACTACGAGGAGATTGTGGATGTTTTCAATGGTGTCAAAGTCCGGTGGCGTTTGGAGAAGATTCAACCAAGAAACAACACGTTCAACATTGGACGCAGCCCTCGTAACGACCGCCGCTACTATAGTCTCAGGTTCTTGCGAGGTCACCGAAGGTTTGTCATAGAAGAGTACCTCCCGTACGTTATGGATGAGGGCCAGACCCTTAGAGTACGTCAGCGAAAGAGGAAGATTTACACAAACCAGTCGACCTACGACGACGATGCAGATTGCGATAGGCTCTGGACAGGTGTTCCCTTCAAGCATCCGGCAACGTTCGAAACTCTAGCGATGGAAAAGGAGGAGAAGGAAAAGATCATCAAAGACTTGCTGGGATTTCGCAGGGCTAAGGAGTACTACAAGAGAATTGGGAAGCCGTGGAAGAGGGGTTACTTGCTTTACGGCCCGCCCGGAACCGGAAAATCTACCACGATTGCAGCGATGGCCAACCTGTTGGACTACGACGTCTACGATCTCGAGCTTACGACGGTTCAGAACAACTCGATGCTGCGGAAGCTCCTGATCGAGACCACTAGCAAGTCGATCATTGTCATCGAGGACATCGATTGCTCTCTTGATCTCGCCGGGAAAAGAGACAACAATAATGACAATAATGGCGATGATGATAATAGTGACGATGACGATAAGGATGATGATAAGGAAGAGAAGCCAGTGATGGGCAAGCAGAAGCGCAACAAGAAGAAGAGCAAAGTAACTCTCTCGGGTCTCTTGAACTTCATCGACGGCTTATGGTCTGGTATCGGCGATGAGCGTTTGATCGTGTTCACAACAAACCATCTGGATAAACTCGATCCAGCGCTCATAAGACGGGGACGGATGGACAAGCACATATGTTTGTCGTACTGCAGCTTCGAAGCGTTCAAGATTCTCGCGAAGAACTACCTCGGCATCGAGTCCCACGCTCTGTTCGAGACCATAGGAAAATTAATTGCAGAGGTGAAGATTGCACCGGCAGATGTTGCAGAGATATTGATGGCAGAGAGTGTTGCTGCAGCTGCTGATGGCAACATTGATGATTGCAATATTGATGCTTGTCTTAAGGATTTGATTCAGGTTCTTGAACAGCGCTCGATCAAGGCAGAGGAGGAGGAGGAGAAGGAAAATGCTGAGCAGAAGAAAGCAGAGAAGGAAGAAACAGAGTCTGAGAAGATGAGTGAACTATCGGAAGAGAGCAGCTGCAAGGAGACAACAGGGAATACAGGCTCAGATTTCAAATTTGAAGAAGACCAATAAAAATCACTACTTTAGAGATTTCTTTAGTTTGTAGACTCATTGATTAACTATCTAGCAGAGTGTATCGAGTGCCAGTATCTTTAGTTGCTACTGGCACCCTGTACCTGTGCGCTTTAATACCTTGTTAGACTTATATGACCAGTCTCTTGTTTTTGTTCAGAAACCAAAACTCTTTCTATAATTCTATGGTGTGGAACTGCAGTAATTTTGTATAATAAATGATGCAACTTCGTAGACTTTCATCCAATTATGCTTTCATCTGGGTTTGTGATTTACATACAAGTCATATTGAAATCAAAGGCACATAATATTCTTTTTACATAAGCAAAGATTTCTTTTCTTTATTGAAAATTATTTAGTTGCCAGGGTGATGCACTGATGCTGGACTTTTAACGTGCTTTGAAAGAAAACCAATAACTCGATTGGTCATTGTTAAAGCAATAAAGAAGGAGAAACTCAATTTAGACTTGCCATCCAGATTTACAAGTCAGTCAGGGACACCTTGAGTTGGTATTAGTCTTTAACTAACCACTAACACAAAACAATATCTTATTTTTGGGTTACTTTGTTTATTTTAGAAGTAAGCAACCGACATATGTATCAACTCCTTCCTCCCAAAGCTAACTCTGTCTTATATATTAACACTTCAAACTCACTTTTAATATAAAGTATATATATAAAATAAAATAAAAATTTTTTATTAATAAATTTTTTTTAAAAATTTAATTTTAAAACTTTTATAAATATTAAATTAATATATAATTTTATTTTTATTAAATATTTTTAATTTTTAATATTATTTTTTAAATTAATTTTTTTAAAATTAATTTTATTTATTTTATCGACAAGATAAACACGCTCTATATAAGGCCGGAGAAACACGCCCTATCTCCTTCCCTCGATTCCTAGGATCAGGGATTAACATACACGCATAATAATATACGTGTTCTTTCTGCATCTCTACGAAGGTGTATAATAAGCTATGAGAAAAACGGGGGGTATATGCTATAAGCATTACTCATGTTATAAAATGGATTGAATGCATCCACGACAAAGCAACACGCATAATACGAGATTCAAGCGCAAAATCTGAACAACCTACTAAAATACCATCAAGTTTTCGAATATGATGGATGCTTTAATACCTTTTCTCATATTATTAGCTTTTCATATATCCTCTGTACTTTAAATGCGAACAATTGCTGCAATCTTGGTTTGAGAGAAAAATAGAGAACTTTATAAGAAATTTGGCTATTCGAATTCTTATAACTAGGTTCATGACGCTCACATTTAGAGCGTATTTATCAAATTTTAACTGATTTTTTAAAAAATTAGTTTGAAGTTTGAAAATATTTAATAAAAATAATTTTTATATTTATTTTATATTAAAAATGAGTTTAGGAGTAAAATTTTTAATTTTAAAATGAACTTTTTTGCAGAAAAAGTTGAGTTTAGTTTACTTACTTATTTTGTTTCGGATGTAAGTCTGAATTTTTGAGAAAAAACAATGAGTTCATATGATAATTAAACACGTCCCTATATTCAAGTTCAAGCTCATTCCAATTTGGGCCAGTTACGAGCCAAACCTGGAAGAAGCCCATTAATATTCTCGAACCTTCGACTGATCGATTCGGGATGCCCTAATCTCCCCAACACAAACAAAGCTTCTATCCTTTTCAGAATCCTCTCTCCGCTGTCGTGTGCGTCTCACATTCGGTCATTCGCACAACACAAAGCTTCTACTCTCTGCTCCCTGCAACAGAAGCTTAGGGTTTTACTTTTCTGTCGAACTAGCTAAGCTTTTAGTTTTCTCATCCTCGGCGGAGAGCCAGCTGCGGCGGCGGCAATGGACAGGTATCACAAGGTAGAGCGGCCACGGCCTGAGAGGGAAAGTGCTATCAGCGAGAACGAAATCAGGATCACTTCTCAGGGTTTGATTCGGAACTACATCACCTATGCTGCCAGCCTTCTCCAAGTATGTACTTACAATTTTCTTCCTTTGATTTCTTTTTTTTTTTTTTGAGATTAAGTTGTTCTTTGGGTTTTGATGTAGATTTGGGCGATTAGTTTAGTGCTTTTTAATATTATATGATGATTGATTTTCTGTTAAGATTTTAGGGTTTTACAAATTGATTTTTGTAGGACTCTTGCTGCATCTTATCTTTCAGATTTTATTTATGGGTTTTAACTAAGGATCTAAAGTGTTCAATGACATTGCTTACTAACTATACTGTTAACTGTTTAGTGGACTTAGTTAGTGATGATGATGATGAGTTGCAGTGTAGTTTGTAATTTTTTTTTGGAATGTGACAAATCTTTCTTTCTAAATTAAAGGTATGATATTATAACTCTCAGGGACTTTGTAGGGATAGCGTATACCCACATCTGCCAAGGGTTCCCTATAAAACGTTTCTTGTATTTTTCCTCAAGATACTCTCGTATGTAGCTACTTTATGGAAGCTGTTTCAGAACAACGATATGGTTGAGATTGGGAATTCTTTGATGAAATTGATAGGATAAACTTGTAACCCATTAGTTAGGGTTGCTTTCTCATAGGCTGTTGAATTTTTGTAGGTCTGTAGGCCTAGATAAGCAGCAAACTTTTACTTGGGTTTCCTTGAGATGTCTATATTTAAGATACTATATGCTGTGTAATTCTGTTAATTATAATAATATATATGCCTCTGTATTATGCATAGGACTGCCTGACAAATATGCATGTTTTGTATGTGGTAACTTATGCAGTGTTAGAAGCAGTATCTAATTGCATTAACTGAGAAGTATATTTTTACCCAGAAATACACCGGAATATAGATTTAGTTTAGATGAGTACAGGAAAGTAAGTCTGAACAGATTTATAGAATTTACTGATGATAGCTCTAGCTGATTACATGGATATGCTCGTGATTTTTTTAGTTAAAGTTTCTGTAAAGGGATGTTTTTACCTAAGCTGGTTATTTCTTTTCTTTGCTTTCTTTCTTTCTTTCTTTCCATATTTATTTGTTTCTTTATTTGGTAAAGAATCTACATATTGACTTGATAATTGATTATTGTCCTATCTCCTGCTGCACTCAGGAAAAGCGTGTGAAGGAAATTGTGTTGAAGGCTATGGGACAGGCAATAAGTAAGGCTGTTGCTGTTGCTGAAATTATCAAGGTTTGGTTTCGTTGTATTTCTTTCCTTTGGCCTGTTGGTTTTCGGAACTATTATGTGGATATTCTTTTTCGGGTTCTGATACTGTTTCCAGAGGAGGGTCAATACTAGCTTGCATCAAGACACAGCTATTAGTTCAACTAGCATTACTGATGTGTGGGAACCAATTGAGGAGGGCCTTCTACCGTAAGCATATCCGACCATTGAAAGAGATGTTTCAAAAGATTGACATATGCTTTCATCCTTAACTTTTTATTTTCTATATAGGGTGGAGTCAACTCGTCATGTCTCAATGATTTCGATTACACTCTCCACAAGAGAGCTAAACAAGCAGTCACCTGGGTAATCTTTTTTAGATGATATTTGCAGCAAAGCAAATACTTGTCTGGGTTAAGATGACATGCTTAGAGAAAGCTGGTTTATTTATCATGCTTGTTTATCATTTTCTTTGGTAGATATCAAGCCCCATTGCATGTGGAGCAGATAAAGCAGCAACAGCAGCCGAGAAAATTCCAGCAACAGCAGCAGTATTATGCCCCACAGCAACAGATTCAGCAGAGACAAACACAAGGGCAATATGTGGATGGTATGACTCTCTTCTGTTGCATTGGGAGGTAGCAACAGGTTGTGATGTGATAGTGCTTCCTACAGATTCGTATGGGCGAGGACGTGGGCGTGGTAGAGGAAGGGGAAGAGGAAGAGGGTTTGGAAGAGGTGGATATGGAGGATATGGTGGCTACGGTGGATATGGCGGATACAATGGATATGACAATTATCAAGGTACTTACGTTGATTTGATTTAAGATACTTTATGTTCACCAATACTCAACATCAGGACTTGCTGCTAGAGTGTCACATTTTCCATGCGATCTTGAGTTCAATCTATAACAATAAGCACCTTGTAGACAAACTTGTCAGCACCTCGTATTTGTAAGGCTTTCAGGGTTTCAACCCTGTTCCGACTAGGTCTCCTGATTGAGCATATTTTATTCTGTGATAGAAAATGGTGGATGGAACTGGAATTACGGTCAAGGAGGTGGACGAGGTAGGGGTGGTGGCAGGGGTTACCAAGGTAAAGCTTTCACTTGTTCCAGTTTTTATTACTATGCACATTTGTTTATAGCCAAACCATAGTGTCCCTCCTTGTTGTTATGAGTTACCAGTTGGAATCATTTTGAAACAGTTTCAAGGTAATGTAAACTATTCGAACTGTTCCTATTTTGAAGTTCTTTGAAAATAATATAATGATGTTCTTTAGATGTTGATTCTAATCGTTCTTGTTTCCTAAGAAAAGGAAGCCTTTTTTGACATTCTCAGTGAGCCTCACATAGTTTATCATGGCTTTCTTCTATTATTAACTGGTATACATTATCAGTGCCACCACATGCTCTTCCTAGAAAATTTATTTTGATTGTTTAATTCTTCCAAGTATATGGTTCTCTTGTTAGAGACCATGCAAACAAATTTTGAAGCATTGATTTATTTCAGGTCTGGGTTGCTTAATTTTTGAGGCGCATTGGTGTTTTACATTTAGTGCTGCTGTTCGTAGTGTTCATTGTTCTAAAAGATGGGTTTGGTTTTTCTGCAAGTTAATTGGGACCTGCATTGCATTTTAGATTACGGCAGAAATACTCAATTTCCGTGTAGTATCTTTCCTGGGCCTCTGATAGTGGCACCTGCATTACATTTCAGATGCTGTCAAAAAGCTGAATTTCCACATCAGTCATCCGTCATATGCCCTACATTTATGTTGTTATGATTTTACTGTGCTGTGCAAGTGCTTTTCCTGTTTTTGTTTATACTCACTGGATCAGTAGAGAGTATGTAGTTTTCATCTTTTACTTAATTTTTTTTCCTTAAGACTATATGTGTGCATTGTTAGCTTGTTGTTGCTCTTTTTACTCTCTGTATATTGTATTTCAAGAACGTTTGAGGTCAATTATCTTATGCATTTGTCTGTCACAGAAATGTTACACAATACTTTACAACTTGCAAAACATATTATACCTTTTAGAACATTGGTAGTATTGGTCCAAGGGCAATTCCTTATAATGGCTCTCTGCTTTCTTGGAAGTCAATAATGCAAACTAATTGATAGTCTAAGAAATGAACTAATTATAAAATTCACATGCAAGACCTAATTTCGGGCATTGTAATAAAATCTGGTCAAAAGTTCTCATCTCATCTTTTCTGCTTTGGCTGAATTCTCAAAGCTGATTAATTTACCATTAGAATTCTTTGATTCCTTTAAATAATACTGTTGACACTTTTAATTTTCAATCAACTTCTTGGACTGGACTTTGTGTTGAGACTCCACATCAAATATTCATTAATGTTGACTTCTTTTACAAAAGGGTTCATGCACCAACCTTTTTTTGTATCTTGTTTCATGGATATGAGCAAAGTCCTTATTGGAGTACCTAGTGGGATCAGCTTCACATAAAGTTATCTACATCAGAAAATCAGAATATGTTTATACATATCCTACAAACTTTATTATATTCTATAGCAGGTTGCTTAAATTTATGGTCAGTTCCGGTGAATAAATGAGCCTCTTATCTTCTATTCAAGTTCCGGAATGTGTGTTGTGGACTGGTATTGGTGGGGGAGGGGGAAGTTTGGTTCTAGATCTGTAGTGCTTGACAAATTACTTTGCTATGACAGGTCAAGGATATGAACAGGGAAGAGGAGCAGCTGGTGGGAGGAGGGGATATGGCCGTGGGAGAGGTAGGATGGGTGGCCGTGGCAGGGGATATTAAGTGGAAGTGCATGGATTAAAGGTTGGTGCTGTTGTGACTTATGCGTGGTGATCATTTCTATGTTATGCGTGTTTAGAAATCCAAACAAGTGAAGCTGTTCTCGTATTCTGTTCATCATCCTTGAGATGTTGCTTGGTTGCGTAGTTGAAGTGGATAAAAGTCCGCAGTTATAATTTTGTAGAGTAGGCTTGTTGTTTTATTATTTCTTGTTGTATGCTGGATATATTGTGGCTATCACATGCATTTATCACCTAATTTTTTTCACATTTCTCAGTAAATCTATAAGCCTCCTCAATATGTATGTTAATATTATTTATATTCAGTTTCAAGGCAGGAACTTTGATGGGCTGTAAGGGCGGTTTGAAAGTATTTATAAAATAATTTTTTTAAATAAAAAATATTTTAATTATATTTTGATCAATGAGTTTTATTATTAATTTAAAAAATAATAAAGTAAATAATAAAATTTTGTTATGTAGAATTTTTTTATATTTTTTAAATAAATTTTGTAGATTATTGTAAAAAGTTTATTGATGAAATGAAATTTGATAAGTTGTTTTTCTAAAACGGAATGCCTAACAAAATATGTTTCGAAAGGAATAATTCGTTTCAAGAGAATGGAATCATTAAGGAATTTGGGGAGTGTTTAAAATAATTTTTTTTAAAATGAGTTTATTTATAAAGTTTTTTGAGAAATGAGTTTATATATAACTTACATTTTAAAAAATTTTGGAAATATTTGAAAATGTTGAAAAAGTTTGTTGAAACATAAAAAATAATTAAACAAATAAATGGTGAAATGAAATTAAACAGTGTCAAATAGCTCCTAACTTCCTTAGTAAAAATTACATGTCGATTTTAGTTATAGTTTAATGGGATCAGAGATGACGTTTATTTTTATTTTTGGGTCAGCACTTCCTATCAAGCGCAGTGAACAATAAAATTACGCTTCTCAAAGTTGAAGTTGAATCTGATTGAACTTGAAAATTGAAATGCCATTATCTAGTAGTAGAATTTACAGAAAAAATTAAGTTAGAAAAGCTATTGTAAGTGAGTTCCAAATTTTTATGTTTACGAGTACTAAAGAGCTTAACGTGAGGGATCATCTGAGTGATGTTTTTGGTTTTGCATCATGTAGTCCACTTGATGTTAGGTTGATGTACCGAACAAGGGCGCTGGAATTGTCCAGCAATGAAACACACTGTTCCAGTATTATGAGTAGAAGCTCAACTCGGTCCCTATTATCACAGTATGGTTATTTTAATTTTTTTTCTATTTAACTTATTTTGGTAAAATATTTTTTATCTAGATAAAATAAGCTAAATTTAGAGTATAATAAAATACTCTAAATAAAAAATAATTGATAAATTTAGAGTAAGTTAGAAAATATTCTACAAAGGTGAAATTTTTGTAAGAAAAATAATGTAAAAGTTTTTTGGATCATATATTCTGCACCGTTCGATCAAAATAATTTTTACCGTTCATTAAGGAGATGGAGAAATTATAAATAGGAAGACGAAGCTCTTTATTTAGATTATCAATAAATTAAGTAAAAGTTGTATCAAACAAAGTAATACAAAGTTTTATTTCAAAAAGCTCTTTCGTCAAGTATTTTTTATCGTTTTTTCTCTCAAGACCAAGTTAAAGACTGACTTAGTATCACTAAATCCCATGACACTATGCATGATCGCATTACCCTAGTGGCAAGCAAGCATAGTTTTTTGTCTAAGTAAAGGTTACGAAACACTGACCATTCAAAAGTAAAGAGCGAGGAACGATAAATGCATCTCAACATTATTATATTACAAGCTCATTGATCAAGATTCTTTGTCTGCATAATCTGTACATGCAATCAAGTGTAATGAGCAGTTCAATCAAAGTTCACCTACAGTAGTTATGAGTTGGAAGTTCTGAGAACCAATACTATATATACTGAATAAACACTGGTAAATGTTAAACCCACACGCTATAGTACGGCATATTTTGAGATGGGAAGTTAATGCTGTCTGCAAGGGTTGGGAATCGGTTATATAAGATATACTAGAATCAGCATTTGAAGCCATGGCAAACAGAAAGGATAATAAGAAGTATTAACACTGCTCCAATCCCTGCAACGATCAGCTTTATTTTCATATTTTGCACCCACATCTTTCTTTTCATTTTTGTTCCTTGTTGCCTGAAATCTTGTGCCTACACTTGAACACGAATAATGTGAGATCATGCTAAGAAAATTAGAAAAGGCAAAACCAGGTTAAGCATCATCATGTGGAGTTCTGGAAGATGTTAGCAACCTGTGATCTAAGGTTTTCAGTCTTGTCCACGAGGAGCTCGATTTTCTCTCCACGATCCAAAACCTATAAAGCAAGTTACAGATTTGAAATTGTCAAATCCGGTATCTTGATTACCCAAGAACTAAAATGAGAGGATCCTTAGATCTCTGTAAGTACAGTAGTGTGTTGATAACCTTCTCGATGTTTTCCATCATTACACCTTTGACTTCAGAAACCTGAGCTTTAACTTTCGCTACCTGGCTGATCTCTTCAGGATGCTGCACACAGTATACCATGTGTTCTTTCAATTTTGTCCTGCAAAGCAATTGAATATAACCAGCTTATGAATGAATACCGTCTTCATTAAAACATATCAGACCAAGGTACTACCCAAATTCTCGATTAAGACCATTGGCCTGAGCTGTTGCAGCTTTCCCGCCTCCATATCTCTTTTTAAAATCTTCCTTGACCCTTTCCAAGAAGGCAATGGGTGTTTGCCGACCAGCTGATTCAACTGCAACTACACAGTATGCTGCAAATATGGAGGTAGAACACTAAAAACATCGTAGAAGGACAACTGCAACTGTAATACGAAAACTAAGTTCAACCATCTTCTGGGACAAAATTAGTTCATGAATGGGTTCTCTTCACATCATCACTTAAATACACATATCAACGTTCGTTTCATGAGAGAAAATGCATAAAAGTTTTATTGAAAGAGAAAATTAAGTGTCATTTGGGATTGCTTAAAAAGTATAGCTTTCAGAGAAAATGAGTTTTTTTTTAGTACTTTTGAAAAACAAACTAGCGAAAGTGGGACAAAGGCTAATTCAATACCAGAGTCATAGATACTGTATTGTACATGTAGAAACAATTTCCTATTACTTTAAAATTGCATATAAAAGCATCACAAAATCTATGCAAAAGGATGGCGGTCAACAGTGCTGCTCTGTAATAAAAGCAATTCTTATTTGCATGTTCCTTAATCAGCTAGAGCACAGAAAAGTTGCTTGACTTGCAAATATAATATTCGTAATGTTGCCTGCAATCACTGTAGGAAATTAAAAAGGTTAACCTTTCAAAGAAAACTATACACTTGGGATGTTCCCTCGAGAAATTCCATGGAAATTCAACATGTTCCTCTCACACCTCCTCATTGAGTATAAACAAACGGGAGCTTCAGTTAGAGAATACAATGTGCTACTTTCTTAAGGAAAATACTCTACCGGCTATCTCATAAAGATATATATCAGGTACAAAAGCTGGACCCCAGGCATTGGAAATGTCAAGAGAGCAGCAACCAAATGCGCAGAATAAATCAAAACAGAAAATCTACATTTTGGCATTGGCATCAGGTCACTGAAGAAAACAGGAGGGGAGAAATTTAATTATGGAAATAAAGAAATGCTCAGGAAATATCCACCACCAAACCCATCAAATAAACGGCATTTAAGAAAAATGAAACACTAACGGATTCAGATGGCGAACCCGTACTTATTTAGCAAGATGATTCAAATGCAAATCGCTCAACCCGTGAATGAATAATGGAAAACCGTCTCCATCACAAAACCAACAAATCAAGGCCATACTAAACCATGAAATCACAAACATGAATAACACAAATCGACCAAACATTAGTATGTAATTATATAAATCCAGAGGAAATTGATTTAACGGGGGACTAACTGTATCCGTCTTCGACGAGATAATTGAACGTGTGTCCATCGCAGTTATAGGTAAACTTGTTATTGGAAGTGGGAAGTTTCTGGAGACATTGGGATGCAACGTTGGTGAAGTTTCCGGTGAACTCGGTGTATTCAGCAAGAACCACCGTGCCGCGTGCAACGAAGCTGTAGATCAACGTGCTCTGCTGCTGCTTCCCCATCTCGACCTCCGATCTATTAACTCTCCTCTTCCCAAACCCGACTCCTCAGCACCAGATTCAAAAACAAAACAAAACAAAAGAATTTAAATCTAGAGCAAAAAATCAATTAATCGATCGCCGGCTAGCTGAGGAAAAGGAGAGGAAGGGAAGAGGAAAGGAGGAGGAGAAACAGGAAAGCATTAGAGGAGAATGAGAAAGAGAATGATCAGCTCCGCACGCGCACGAAGGCGAGCGCTAAGCCAGGAGGAGGCGTTCGTTACATGCATATATATACTCTTTACGTTAGTTGTTGCATTAAAAAGCGTTTATAATTATTTATAAAATAAAATTTTTCTGAAATAAAATATATTTTTATTTTTAAAAAATAATTTTTTTTATTTTAAAAAAATAATAAAAATCTATAATAAAAATAATTTTATTACGTAATTTTTTTAATATTTTTTAAATTTTAAAATAAAATTTTTTATATTTTTATAAAATATATATTAAAAAATATAAAATAAAAAAATAAAAGTTTACGTTTGGTAAATACAATTCCAAACGAACGTATATGTACGGTCTCCTAATGTTATTTCTTAGTTATAAAATGCTCACAACACAGAAATTTCATGTAATGATACTGTTAACAAACCAAGAGCCTACTATCCAAACGCTAGCTGTTAAAATAAGGTTGTCCAGTCTATACTACATTCTCCCGTATCAATCCAAAATTTTATTGTGAGGCTATTCTCACACCTACCCTCATACGCAACGATGGATCCCAGAGGGCAATATTTTTGAGAGAATATTTTCAAAATTGGAGAGCAATGCTAGTTTACGTAGCTGTGAATTGTCTCAATTATTGATTTGTCAATTTCTAATTAGATTACATAGTTGAAAAAAGATCTATGTTGAAACAAAAAAGGAAGTAAGCTTCTTTTGCAGGTTAAACGGAAACATAACAGGTACTTTATTTTATATGAATCTGTTCAAGTCCATAGCAGGTTTTGGAGCTAGTAGAAGCAAGCACTATTTTAAGATAATTTCTGTTTATTATGTTGGTCTCTCAATCAACAAATGTTAGCATTCGGATGTATAGATAAAGAGCACTAGTGGAAACGTAGAAAACAAGCATTCCTACCAAACAAAAAAGAAAAAGAGATTGTTTGAAATACATGAGAGTCAATTTTGACCTGCATTAAGAAGTTTACACTCAGACAATGACAACTCAGACAAATTAATTAAGTTCCAAGTCAGAACTCAGATTAGCTAAATCGTTATTCGTTAACCATGGAGCAGCCAATCTAGAGTAAAGGTTTTCAACTTCGACGCACATGTATGAAAACAGAACGATGTAAAGTCAGACAACAGCGTCATTCCAACAGTTGCAAATTTGTCAGACCTTTGATGATGCTTCACATAATAATGTCAGGAACTACCTATCCAGCGATCAACAGATATTATTAAGATTGGCTTGAAGCAAACCTTGGTATTATATCAAGGAAAGTACTAAAAAGAAGTAACCTGGAAGTAAGTCTGCCACACTCCAGATATATTGGGCAAATCTTTGGCAGTGTGTAGAGCTCTTCATAGCTTATTGATGCATCAATAACAACAGTTATCGCCCTCGGTCTTGGGAACAAAAGGTCTAGGCTTTCCGATGCTATTAAGGAAACTATCCACGAAATGCTAATTCTTCCAGGTTTATCAGTTCAGTTATAAGAACATTAGAGCTCCCACGATTTGTAAACTTATATCAAATCTTTGCAGTGACATAAAAGCTAGTTGCTTTCAGATACTATGTACCCAGGTTTTGTTGGATAACATGAAGTAAAGATTCCAAAGATATCTGAGGAGCACAGAAGAAACATCACTACATGAAGGTGCAAAATTTCTACTGGGTCAGGCAGAGAGTTTAAAACGTAAAATGAATAAGCACAAATAGATAACTATATTTCACTTTTGATACTTCATTTCATTACCTACGATTAAAATATGGAAACAAGTTCCAATGTCACCTTGTCAATTGCTACCATCAGTCAGGCAAATTCTAGAACTTACTGCCAACAGAGTGATTAAAAAATAAAAAAAGCGTATCATGGTCTAAGAAACATCAAGACTCTTCAAAAGAAGAACCAATGAAGCTGTAGAGAGCATCATTCCTGAGGAAAGTTTCTCTCAAGCTCAAACGCTGCAACATATGCATTTGGCTCAGAAGCTGCAAAATATAGAACCACATTCAACACCTGTGGATAAACAGCGTCAATAACCTAACATAATTAATGTTCAGCATTTACAACTAGATTGACACAGTCAGATGAATCAACTTCTGATGTCACTCCGTAAAACTCTACCAACCAAGTTTTTTTATTATTATTATTATTATTACTTTCTTCTTTCTAATGTTGCAATTTACACGCATGAAAATAACAAGTTACAGAACAGAAGGTCTCTTCCAGCTGAAGTGTGACTATTTCAAACTTGTTGTTTAATAGAAGAACTGGCCACTCACCCATGCAGACATCCATACTGTACCAGTTAGCTGCAAATGACAGTTTCGAAATTTTGGGCAACAACAGTTTCACGTGACTAGATGTCAACATTCCTCAGCTTGCCTCCACTAGTTTCTCCAATCTGAAAATGGAAATACTTCGTCTGATAGAATTGACAAACCACCGATAGACAAGCCACCTTCTTCAAGTGAAGGGCATTTATGAACCAAGCAACACAAATCATCCATTTTGAATTGCACCAACTGAGTTCCCTTCTATATTTCAATGATGGGAAAGACATCAATAACCACTTAGTCGAATTTCCTACATGCAACTTCGTACATTTAGAAATATTGACCTCATGTAAAGCCGCCAAAAATAATACATCAAATGACTTCTTCAATATTGGATGATGACTCCTGCTAGTATGTCAAGCTCCTTTAAGAAAAACTAAGCTAAGTCTTTGTCCTATCATTTATACAATCTGGTAACTCCTAGAAAAAGAGGGACTACTGTCATATGAAGACAACCTGAAACTGCAGCTTTCTGCGAAAGAGAAGGTCAAAACCGTCATATGAACACAGCCTGAAAGTAACCATATCACCACTGCTATGCTATTACTTATGATGTCGACATACGGACAACTTCATTAGAGAATAAAAGAGACTATGCACCTTAATATACCGTGCTAGGCGGATCTTTTAATCATGAACTGCATTCACTGAAATAGCATGCAGAGAGTAGAGGGAAAATTTTCCATCACATCAAGGATTGTAGAGGCACTCACTTGATAATTCAGGAAAGGATCTCTTTTGTTCTTCAAGATCATCTTCTGAATTCAGAGAAAATATTTAAAGAGAGTGAAGTTTAAGCAAACACATTCGACGCTGTCAGGAAGAGGTATCTGCCTGAAACTTACTAGCAGCAAATGGCAGAGGCAAGAGGTTGGTCTTAACATGGAATATTGATAAGAAAAAATTTTCAAAACTTTGATACCAAAGACAACAGCATATACAAGCAGAATTGACTGAGAAGGATATCTCTGTAAGAAATAACACTAAATTGGTGAATGCAGAGATAGAAATACAAACTACAGGGATCAGCTTTGTAAGTGTCCGAGTGTTAAACAACAACAACAATAACAAAGCCTTATCGTACTAAACTACGTATGGTCAGTTGCATAGATCCTACCACACTATTGTACTCTATCTAAATCAACATCTTCAATCATGCCACAAATAAATTATTTGGTGCAGTGGCCAACGAAACTTCTTAATCCTTCCCCTACCTCTTTTAGTAAGAGGCATGTTGATGTCCGGAGGGGAGAAGAGATGCCATGGAGGAAAGAGAAGCAATGGAAGTGCAGCAAACAGAGAAAACAGAAAGAGAAAATGATAAACTGCATTCGTCGGAGCAGCCACGCCGGAGTCGGAGGACACGCCGGAAACTAACGATAGACTGCCAGACATGCCTCGAGTGTGTGCCATGAGCATGTCTACGAGATAGGCACCCGAGTGCATCCAGTCTCTAGTTGGAACTGGATGCAAGTCTAGACCCAGGACACCACTTGAATGGTGTCCTTGGCGCCGAACACTTACCGGGTCACTTTTAGATGGTGACACGGGTGCAGGGGTGCTTTTGTATCGACTTGACATTTAGGAGTTAGGTCCATTAGGGACTCTATGAGATTTAGTTTAATTTCAATAAAACACTACTTTGTAAGAGTTTGTTAAATTGAGGAATTCAACTCTTGTATGAACACTTTTAATATAAATAAAGAAGCATGACTAAGTAGAAGGGAATGCAGACTTAGACAAAATAATATCCTATTTAGTTTTAGCCATAAATAGCTACATAAGAGGCTCTTAAGGCACATCAACTTGGTATCAGAGCCAAGTTACAATGAGCAGGAAGACGAGGAAGGAAATATCACCGAGGAGGAGCTACTAGAAGAAGATGCCACGCTATCCCTTAGTGCTATGTATGACTTAGTTGGTCCACAAACTCTCCGAGTGGCTGGAAAAATCAAGAAATAAGAAGTTTTCATACTCATAGATTCGGAAAGTACACATAACTTCATTCAGACCGACTGACCAAACACTTAAGAATGCATGCCAGTCCAGTACGGCCGTTGAAAGTGGAGCTTGCGGATGGACGTCCGCATTCAATTGAGGTCATCCATAAAAAAATATTATTAACAATCCAAGAGGTAGAGCTGAGTGTTGATGCCTACCCATTTCTCTTAGGAGGTATGGATTTGGTTCTCGACATTCAATGGCTTAAAAGCTTAGGGGACATATTGAGTAACTACAGAAAATTAGAGATACGTTTTACTCTACATGGGCAAGAGTATGTTCTACATGGGATAAAAAGAGGTCAAGTGTCAGCTAACTGGTCTGAACCTTAAGACCACTCTCTGCTCACTGAGGCTGCAACTAGCTCAACCTCTTGCAAAGACAAACGAGGAAAAACAGGAAGATCTTCCTACGGACTTGAAGTTATTGATTCACAAACATCAAGAGGTTTTCAGAAGCATTAGTAAGTTGCCACCGAAACGTACACATGACCATGGAATCCCTCTACTTCCTGGATCGACACTCGCAAACAGTAGGCCTTATCACTATCCCTATATGCAAAAAGCGGAGATCGAGAGAGCAGTAAAGGAAATGTTATCTCAAGGGATAATAAGACCATGCTATTTAGCTTTCTCGTCGCCCGTGCTATTAGTTAAGAAGAAAGATGGCTCGTAGAGGTTTTGTGTGGACTACCGAGTCCTTAATGAGATTATAGTAAAGGATAAATTTTCTATACCCGTGATAGACGAGTTACTAGACGAACTGCACGGGGCAAGTTTTTTTTCAAAGCTCGACTTGAAGTCCGGGTATCATTAAATCAGAGTTAGAGAAGAGGACGTACACAAAACGGCTTTTCGAACACACGACGGACATTACGAGTTCCTAGTGATGCCTTTCGGATTGACAAATGCACCGCAACCTTCCAATCATTAATGAACGAAATCTTTCGGCCCTTCTTGCGAAAGTTCGTGTTGGTTTATTTTTATGACATACTTATGTATAGCAAGACATGGAAGGAGCATTTGCTTCATCTATCCGAAGTATTCTCCGTATTACAAAAAGAATCACTTTATGCTAACTTTGCTAAATGTAGATTCGAGTGCTAGTAATTGGAGTACTTGGGACACATTGTCTCAGAAGATGGTATAGCAGCTGATCTAGTGAAGATACAAGCAATGAGGGACCGGCCTGTCCAACTTCACCCACAGAACTAAGAGGATTCTTAAGCCTAACGGGGTATTATCGAAGATTTGTCAAAGGTTATGGATTAATTGCTGCTCCACTGACCGCATTACTCAAAAAGGACTCTTTCAGCTGGATTGCAGAAGCCAGTGAGGCATTCCAAGCTCTTAAGACAGCAATGAGCACAACTCCTATCTTTGTCTCTCCGGATTTCCAATCATCATTCACGGTGGAAACAGATGCTTCCAACAAGGGCATTGGTGCCGTGCTCATACAAAACAACAGGCCAGTTGCCTACTTCAGTAAAGCACTGTCACCAGCAACTATGGCCAAGTCCACATACGAGAAGGAACTCATGGCGCTTATTCTGGCAATCCAAAGGTGGAGATCTTACCTACTTGGGCAGCGATTTACCATTAAGACAGATCATTCTATCTTGAAATATCTCTTGGTACAATGCTTGTTGGCTCCTGATCAAGATAAGTGGCTAGTCAAACTTCTCGGCTATGACTACCAAATCTTGTACCGCTCAGGCGGTCAGAATGTCGTGGTTGATGTACATTCCAGGCGGCCAGAGGCCTCACTGTCCACGCTTACTACACTACAACACTCATTTTGGGACAATCTCAAGCAAGCACAACAAGATAATCCACACCTAGCCGGGTTGATGCAGGCAGTAACCCAGGGGATAAGGACAGATCTTAAAATGTCACAAGGGTACTTATTGTACAACAGAAAGTTGTGAGTACCCGAAAATCCATCCTTGAAGGCGCAGCTCCTCTATAAAGCTCACAACTCAGCCGGAGGAGGACACGGTGGACAATTTCGCACCTACAAGCGGTTGGCACAGTAATTTCACCGGCCAGGTATGTCCAAAGATGTTTGTAGATATGTCAATGCTTATTTGACATGTGCTAGAGCAAAATCTGATTGTTTAAAACCTGCTGGGCTTTTGCAACCCTTACCTATATCGGAAAAAGTTTGGGCGGACATATCTATGAATTTTATAGAGGGGCTACCCGTATCCGGAGGAAAGAATGTGATCTTGGTGGTGGTAGATCGGCTCTCTAAATATGCACACTTTGCCGCCCTTAAACACCCGTTCACAGCAATAGAAGTAGCTAACCTTTTTGCAGAACAGATAGTTCATTTACATGGCTGCCCGGAGACAATCATTTCAGATAGAGACCCCATCTTCCTCAGCTCTTTTTGGAAGGAATTACATCGGCTTCAAGGCACCTCATTGCATATGAGCACCGCCTACCATCCACAAACGGATGGATAGTCAGAAGTGGTAAACCGCTGCCTTGACACCTACCTCTGGTGTTTTGTTAGCGTGCATCCACATAGATGGAACCAATGGTTGCATTGGGCGGAGCATTCCTGCAATACGAGTACCCATTCAGCAACTAAAATCAGCCCCTTTGAAGCGATTTATGGTAGGCCACCTCCACCACTAGTGTTCTTTTCTACATGTTCTATTCGCTCAGATGAGTTGGGACTTCAGCTTATAGAGCGACATACGATCATTCAAGAGTTACGTGCACACCTTGTAGTGGCTCAAAATCGCATGAAGCAACTCGCGGATAAGAAACGAAGAGAAAAGCTGTACAGGGAAGAAGATCGAGTCCTTGTCAAGCTTAGACCTCACTGGCAGTCATCAATAGTAGACCGGAGGAATCACAAACTTCATTTTCACTATTACGGACCTTTTTCTGTTTTGGAAGCTGTCGGACCAGCCGCATATAGGATCGAGTTGCCTGTTGGGTCAAGGATCCACCCTATGTTTCATGTATCACAACTCAAAGACGCATCTTGTAAGTTTATCGACTGACTGACTAGGCAATCGTCGGTATTTTTATATATGGTACATTCGTCAAATACTGACTGACTAGGCAACCGTCGGTATTTTTATAAGTTTACCGATTGTTTCATAAATCAATCGGTAAGATAAGCAAATTAGCGACTGATAAATAATTTAGTCAGTAATGTGGATATATATTATCGACTGTAAACTTGTTCATTCAGTAGTGAATATATGTTACCGATTGGATTAGTTCAGTCGGTGATGTGAATGTATATTACCAACTGAATACTGGTCAGTCGGTATTTGGATATATATTATCGACTGAAACACTAGTTTAGTCATAATGTGTCTAAATTAACCCAACTCGAACCAGCTGTCCAGTCATTTTCTCCTAACTCTAAAAATTTAGATTTTCACCTGAGATCTTCCCTTCTCTTACCAGTTTATCAATGCTCTCTCCCTCTCTCTCTCTCAATGTCTACAGTGAAGCCTATTTGCATGCCTTGCAGACATTTTCATAGACATTCCTTTATAAGTGATGCTTTCTGTGAAAAGTTTCCAACTCATGTTCACTAAGGATTAATTAGACAACATTGTCGATGGCTTGCAACGTGGTCTTTGTAATTTGATTAAGAAGACAGTTACTTAGATATTCTAAACTATTAAGCAAAGGCCAAAAAATATATCTCAGACAGTATTGTGGGGCTAAAAATTTCTTGCATTTACCAGATAATAAGATCTCATTACATATTAATGAGAGCAATAGATGTCTGCATAGTTCAAAATTTTAAATGTGGTTGTTCATGCTATATAGTTATGTAGACTTTAAATTCGTGAAAAAGCAATGATTTGAGTCTTGAAACAGTTCAATAAGCCTCTTGGAATGTGTTCTGCCATCAAGAGATTATTTACTTTGATGAGATTTAACTCTTTTTAGCTTGTTTTTAATGTTTGCTTCTTTAGCACTGAAAAGTTGACTCTATTATGCATGTGTACTTCAACAATATTTTGATTTCACAATATACAGATATATTGTAGCTATATATTATTATGTCTTCAACTATTCTTGTGTAGAAAATTATATAAAAAAATTGCTTTGTATGATATAATAACATAATTTTTGCTTTACTTATTGAAGGGGTGCTTTTCAGATAGCAGGTATCACAATACGGCTATTTTCGCTTTTCTCTCCACAAAATTACCTTGGTAGAATACTTTATCTAGGTAAAATATCTTATACATAAGCCAAATCTAGAGTATGATAGAATACTCTAAATATAAAATAGTTGGCATAGATCTAGAATAGATTAGAAAATATTTTAAAAATGTGAAGATTTTTGTAAGGAATATTATGTGAGAACTTTTCGGAACATGTATTCTCTACCATCCGATCAAAATCATCTCCACCGTCTATTGAGTAGGTGGAGAAGCTATAAATAAAAGAGGTGAGCTCTCATTTGTAGACATCAAATAAATCAATCAAGAATTGTACCAAGCCAAGTAATATAAAACTTTTCTTCCAAAAAGCTCTCTTTTTAAGTGTTTTTTATTTTTATTCTTTCCCTCAAGACTGTTCAAATTTTCTTTAACTATCTTTGATAGCTTATTTGGGTAAATACTAACTTAGACATAAAGGAGGGTGACTAAGTGTCGCACGGTCCAAGGTATAAACTCTAGGCCCGTGATACAGGGATGCTTCGTTGCAAGTAAATTATTTTTTTTTCTCATCGTATTTGAATGTATTAAGGTGATATATGTATGGATGCATTTCAAACCGAATTATAATTTGTTTATGCATTTTCACTAAACATGAGTACTTACTGTTCTTGAAATTATTTGTGTTGAATATTGTGATACTTAGATTATTTGTGTATACTTTAGTGCTGTCAATTGCATGATGTGAATGAAGATATTGTTGATATAGAAATTATTAAAAACAACAATGATCCGAAGCAAAATTTATAAAAAATACTGACTGCACTAGCATCAGTTAATAATACCAACTTAAGAAAAAGTACCGACTGCACTCATCAGTTAGTATTGGCAGGCAATACTGACTTAAAAGATAGTAGCTAAATACCGACTAGATTTATATACTACATAAAACAATCGTCAAACGGACTGTTGCTATCGACTAAAGATGCATGTATACATCGACACACATGTTGGTCGAAAAATACCGACTAATATGTTGGTCGACAATATATCGACAACTATGTTGGTCGGCAAATATCGACGAGTATATTGATCGATAAATACCAACATGCACATTGATCGAAAAATACTGACTAGTATATTGGTAGGGAATTACGGACTACATTATTAGTCGGTATTCTGTATTGATGATTTTTAGTTAGTAATTTACTATACACTACTGACTGAATATAAAAATTGGTCGATAATTGATTTATAGAGTAAGATTTGTCGACCATTTACCGATAAGTAATTTTTCAGTCGATACGTATATTTACTGACTGAATTGTGAATGTCACTGACTGATTTAGTTAGTCATTTATTCTATTATTTCTAATAGTGCAAGATCACTATTATAATTAACAGATTCACCGATTAACGTAATCAGTTAGCAATTTTCAAAACCTGGTTAGCAAAATAAAAAAACTTATTGGTAAATTTTAAATAAATTTTATAAAATATTTATTTAAAATATAAAATTATAAAGTGAAATAAAAACTTATTGGTAAACACAGTCAAACATCGTCCTAACGGAGCCCTAAAACCACAGCTGAATATTCTGTTCCCGTATCTTGAAGTGTCTTACACTTTCTTAACGCCGGCCAAATATTGCAGTCACTTTGAGGATGCGGACGACAAATCTACGCCATTCTTAACTAACTAGTTCGGTCTCCGTACATCAACTCCGTATTTACTCTTTTAACCTTCAACATTCTCGACAGTAGACCCTCTCCATCACAGAACATACTTTAACGAAAATTCCTAAATTACCCTTCGCTTTTCCCTTTCCTTCCGTGGGTGGTTTTTTCTGGTTGCCCTCCGGCCGATCTCAAACGAAATTTCTGCGACTGCGTATCCGATTTCTTAATTCTTTCAAACAGATTCAATAAATTTCTTTCTGTGTCAATCTAACAAGAATTTTCAGCTAATATCCCGAAATTATTCTTCTGTTCTTCCACCCTTTTGTGTTTTTCTTCTCCTCTCTTCTTGCTTATGTGCTTTTCGAACGCCATAGATTGTCAAGCCTGTCGGAACTAAGAAAGTTGTGAATAATTCCCAAATTACCCCTACTCTTCTTCTTTCAGGCACCATGGGTTTTTAGAGAGCGAGCTTTTAGATCAACCGATCTTGGTTGGTATGCCACATGGGATTGCTACGAGTGTGACCGATTAGTACCGCTGTTTTGAATAACTTCCCGAACTACCCCTTTTCTTCGGGTATGCGCTTCGAAGAGTGTGATGGTTTATTATAGAGATTTCTATCGACCGATCTCCTGTGTCCAAGGGGATTGCTAAAGGTGTGACTGTAAACTGATAATGTCTGAAGGAGGAGCACCAGCATCAGGGTCTTCTTCGGAAGAGCAGTGGCGGCCATCGGCGAGGCAAGCAAGATTACCACGCGCGTGCCAGAACTCCGCTCGCTGTCGCCAGAACTCCTCCGAGCAACACAAGCAGCAACAGCTGCAGCAGCAGAAGGCTGCACGTGCAGCACAGGAACGGGATGAATGCCATGGCGGTGGGAGCACATGTGGAACGAGGGTAATAATGCCGTTGCTGCCTTCATCACCGCCACCAGCTCAGCAGCCTCGGTGGGCTTTGAGGTCCATGTGGCATCTTGCTTCCGTCCTTAACTTCCTCCATGTGAGTGTTACTGCTCTGGGCAGCTTTGCTAGAGTTTTGGTTTGGGTGATTGATTAATTGATTATTGATTGGTGCAGGTGTTTAGACCGCTGTTGAATATAATGGTGGAGTTTTCAGCAGAAGAGCTGGAGACGGCGCTAATTACTCCCAATAGCACTCTTGATGATATCCACATACCCTTGCTTAAGGTCAGTTTCAGTAGCTTGAAGCTTTCGACCAATTGCTAGTTTCCGTTTTCTTATTGAAAGATTTTGATTGAACTATCAGATCAAAGTGCCATAGAGAATTTTACTTCTTTGAAGTTACTCCTTCTTAATTAAAAACAATCTTAAACTTTTAGAAGTGAATTTAAAGAGTAGTTGAAGAGTAAGTTTCGATTTTTATAATAGCTTTTAGCATTTGTCCCCTTCCCTTCATTTTTCTTGCGGTCCTTTGACTTGGAACTTTCAGCAGTCCTTTCACAAAATATCTTTCACAAGTTAAGGTTTTTGGCTGATATGGGTAGTTATTAAAAGTGCATCGTTGTTATTTGGTAATATATCGTGTGAAAGATCATTGTGATATACGGACCAATAAACCTCTAAGATATCTATTATTTTTGTTGTTGTTATTATTATTATTATTATTATTATTATTATCTGATACTCGTTAGATTGTTTTTTATTGTCTAGGCAATCCCACCAGTCACTCGCATGGCACTTGGTCGTGCAACATGGATTACAGTATTATGCAGGAAGTTGAGGAATTGGTGGCACTGGGTATGCTGCTTCATTACGATCTTGATGAGTCTAGACTCTTTTATTTAATTACAAAGCCTTTGTACAAAAGCAAATTGACTATTTTGAGTTTAGATGATTTCCACTGTTGAACAAGTTATTCCGGCAGGGATTAACTCGTTATAGCTCGGATGCAGGTTGCAGATGGAGAAATACCAATTGTTGCTTCACATGGGTGAGTGTTTACACCTTTGTAGTCCATAAATATAGTATATCATCCTGATTCTTGACTTACAAGTTTGTTATTCAGTGCGGAGATTGAAACATACAAGACACTTGATCCTGTGACCCGTGTGCTAATTCTAAAAGCACTTTGTGATATTCGTGTTGAGGTATGTAAGCTAGTAGTTGCATTGCTTGTGTGAAAACTTTAGCCAATTATACCTTGCTTATGTTGAAAATGTTCTAGCTAATTGCTTTTATGTATAAGCAAAATGTTAACCCTAGATACAGATCTGGCAAGATTAGGTGTGCATTTGTACTAATGACTTGTAGGAACTGTTGATTTTGTGGGAATCTTAGTAGAGTTAGAATTCTAAGGTGTGGTTGTTTTAAGAGACTTGGAATGTTTGAATAGAATTCTGTTTATAGTAGGAAGTTATCTTTTTGAGGAGGTTCTTTCTTCTAGGAGATACATATTATGCATTGTTGAGTAGAATTGTGAGATTGGAGTTATCTCTTGTAAAGCTTAACTTTTTTCTCCCTTATTTCTTATCTTCCCCTATTGGTATATGTCATGATGTTTCGTCAAAATGAATTTTTTCCCTTTTCTTTCTTCGTCTGAATCTATTCATTATGAAGCAGTTTGTTTCATCCGTTAACCCCTTCCTAACTGTCTTGTAGGATGATAACCTTGTCGCTGTTAAATGTTATTTAGGTTGCCTCTTCTGTGGATTTTGTTTGGACTTCTGAATTTTGTGTCTTTAAATCAATTTCAATTGGAGTTTGAATATTAGATCTCGTTTTCTGAAGGATAGTTTTTAGTTAGCTTGCTCCTTACAAATATTTTGGTGAAAGCATATTTGAATGGCTATACATTCATCTAATGGAGCATAGAAAATTTAAATATTTGTTGCTTGCTCATAGATGAACTGGATTAGAAAGCTGTAAAAAAGGAAAAAGTTCTGTGTTACATGCTGGACGATTTTCTTACTACAGGACTTTTGTTCAAAGTATTTAGGGGGATTGGTCGTGATAACATTGTGGAAGTCAATCTTCAAAGCAAGAACATTTGCTTTAAGTTGCTCTTAATTATAGTATGGGATCATCTCACCCAATTGCATTTCATTATAATTTTGTGGCTAGAAAGTTCTTTGCTAGTCAAGAAATATGGAAAATATAGAAGTAGCCATTTTGCAAAGACGTATAACTTGGTCAGAGCAAATTGACTGCAAGCTATGCACTCCTCTTGAGTAGCCGGAAATAGAATTGGTGTATTGAGTGGATGCTGACTATCATAGTGGTGAGATGTTTTTGTAGATTTCTGTATAATGATGTGAATTGAGAGGGATGCGGAAGAGAATGTGGCTGACTGGATGGAATGAGATAGGTTATATTAAAGTGTAACTAAGTGGGCAAAGTGGTCTATCTTTGAAATAGTAAATTAAAGGTTAGAGTTTGGGCTAGGTTGCGACTATGACAAAATGATGATTGGTCTCATTGATCACTAAGCTGACGGTGATTATCAAACCATTATGGTTGCTCCTGCTTTATTACACCATTATATGATTTAGCTACATCCAATCTAAGTTTGGGGTATTACAATAATCCAGAGATTCTACACTTGATTTACCCAATTTAAAGCAAAAGCAATGCCATTGAAAAGGATGACTTTGTGGAGTCCCTGCCATCTTAAGAAGTCATGAGAGCAATGGTTGAATATTTCTAAGCTTGACATTCTTTCTATCTGAATGGGGTTCCAATAGGATCGAGCAGGGATTTATTGTCACACATGTGGAAGTTACTTTGTTGAATGACCTTTTGTAAATGTCCATACAGCATTGTAATTAGGTGTCGTTTGGTGGTTGCTTTTAACCTTTAAAACTAGTGCATATGAGTTGTTAATATCTGTTTAAATTACTTGTTACTTCGTTATTATTTTGTTAATTTTATGACTGCTGAAAATTATGTAAGTCTCCGAAGAAATAATATTTTGTAGTTATTTTGCAGCAAGAAGATATCCGCAATTATATTGAGAAGTCCATAAAACATGGTGTGCCATTATCAGCATTTCGTAGGGAACGAGTAGGCGGTGACTCATATGGAGTATCTTACTGGTATAATGTACAGCTTGTCTCTATGATTATTCTAGTGATCCTTAAAAAGGTTTTTCTCAACTATGAGAATTTTATACATTAAGTCTCAATGCAGTTTCACAGATTTTCGTCTTTCTATGACATTCTTCTCTGCCTAGGTATGAGGATGATCCTGTTATCGGTCATCGTTTATATCGTGAAATTAGACAGGTTGAGGTAAAGAAAGTAAAGGGCAAGGCAGCTGTGCACTCTCCTCCTCCTGTAAACTATAAATGGGAGACAGTTGCGACCAACTTAGATGAATTCCAAGAAGTATCAGTAAGTTCATTTCACTTATTCTTATTCTTTGTACTATACTCAGTATTTGAGCAATTAGTTTAATTTGGAGAAGCAATCTGCAGTTGAAGGATATCTTGAAATTTCTACTATGTAAATTTTTCACTGTTGTTTGAATTTCATGTTTTCTTTGTCACATTAAAGACCACGACCTAGTAATTTAATAATGGCATCTGTACTTTTGTGGTACTTTTTATCCATATTAGCTTGCTGTTTAATACCCATCTGCTGTGTAGGCAATAAAGTTAACAATAAGGAATATTGATGCAAGTATTAACTTGCAAGCGACATGTTTAGTTTAGGGCATGTTTGGTTGGCTAGTTTTATCGACAAGAAAGGGAATGGGAGTGAAGGACTCCCTTTGCTAGTGTTTGGTTAAAGAAATGTCTTCTTTTCGATTCCTTTCCTGTTCCCAAAAAGTCTATGGTAATTGATTTTTGCCACTTAGGATTTACTTCTTATTCTCGATAGTTGTTATAACTATCAACTATTTACTTTCTTACACTTTCTTGCTCCTCTTTTAATTCTCCTTATTATAACAGTTTGAATATTAAAGTTTTTTTATAGTTACTTCTTATTGTTATTTATAAATAAAAAATCCATTCTAAATATTCTACTTTTTATTTATTCGACTCCAAACTTAACCAAACACTCGAGATGAACCAACCATAATCAACCATTACCATTTCGATTCTGTGCATTCCAGTTACTGTACCAATACCCATTCTTGTGTTGTAAGTAAATGCATGCCCCCTTAGAGACCAAGCTGAACCTAAGTCTAGACTTAGGTTCGAAGGTGCAACTATGGTCAAGTTCTGGGTACCAAAAGTGATGGAAATCAACTGATTTCAGGTGTTCCACTCGGGTGAGCCTTCTATTACTATTAGTATTGGAATGTGATTCCCATTCCACGAACAGCCAAGTGTTTTTGGGATTGGTCGTTCCGATTTCAATTCTGCGCTTTTAATTCCTTTTCCAATTCCAATTCATGTATGTATAGACACACACACACAGACACACACACACACACACACACCCACCCACCAAACGATCCCTTAGTCTTTGTAATGCTATCATTTTGTTAATGAAATAGTTTTGTAATCATTTTCAAGTGCTTGGACTTTTGCTTGAGAGCTCCATATAATGCTTCCAGTATGCTTACCAGCTGTTTGGTTTATTACTTCCAAGGGAAATTTCCATTTAGCAGACTTTTATATTTTCCACTTATGCTACTTGATCTACTTTTGGTAAGGTTACAGACTTACAATAACTCAAGTTTTAATTGACAGAGGTTTAAGAAATTCATTCCTTGTTGTTAACACTAAAACCATTTGTATCTGAACAATGTAATAGCAAATGCAGGCAATGAACGGATCTTAATATCTGAAAGCATGAATGCTATTGCTATCATTAAAATTTAGTACATTGAAGGCCCTTACTGTAGGTAGTTGTGAATTTTCTTGATGTCAATTTAGCTCATTGTCACCGGTGAACTTTTTACGTTGTTGTTATTTCATCTTTAGTTCTTGGCGAGGCATCTATTCTCTGTAAACTAAGGTTTTTTCCCCTCCTCTTATTCTTTAATATCCATTTTTGTATCATCAGCTGCTTCACTGTGATTTATGTCTTTCAGATTGGGCATTTTTGGCAGTGCTTATTACTGCTTATCAAAACTCCATTTCAACTTCTCGTTTCCAATTAACCTTCTCCAGTATTTTAAATTTGGAAAGTACATATGAATTGTACATCATAAAATCTTTATATGTCTAAGTTCTATTATTGTTCTTTTGAGATAAAACAAAGTAAAGCTCGTTCCACAGAAAAGTTCCAAAATAAGCTCCTTTTCAGAAAATCTTATTATTTCAAGCACTCCTGAACGTCCCCTTAGTCTTTAGCTTTCACCTGCTTGTGATGTCTTTTATTGCTGGAACATGCATGGATAATTTTTAGCATGTCTGGAGCATGATATTCTCTGATGTCACTCATCTGAATGTGTTTTAGCCTGCTCTTGTATCTATTATGCCTTTTGGATAACGGAATTATATCCTTTGTTAATACAGATTTGACAGATATGTATGTACTTTGGTGAGACAGTCCACCTATCATTACTAATTTACTATAAGTTAAAATGTCTCGTTTAAGGGTTCTTGGTGTTGTAATCCCTTTTCTGAGTGAGAAAGTACTCAAAGCTGAAAGTAAAACTAGTTCAAAGTCATTTCTTATGGATTATTTTGCATCTCTGTAGCTGTTATTAATTATCTATCTCAACTTTTTCAGGACAAACTTTTGGAAAGCAAAAATAGAACTGAAGTTGCACTTGGAAAGAGGCTAAAGATCGACATTTTGCCGGAGGTTGAGAAGGATCATAAGGTTGCTATTTAGTGGAACTAGAACTACATATTGATTGTCCTAATTTTTAGAATTGCCATGGGATTTGCATTAACGTTTGTGTTCCAACAAATGCAGAGAAAAGAAAGACTATTGAAAAAACAGCACAGGCAAGCCCTTCTTCTTGATAGCTTTATGACAACTGATGGACTTTCCTCAGGACGAGCTCTTCGTGATAGGAAACCTGTTACATATACTTTTGGTAAGGCTATTTTTGTGGACTTTTTAGTGGTTAGTTTTATCTAATGCTGATACTAGTGCCACTTAGCTGTGGAAAAGTACTTTACTTTTAGATGCTTCTTTTGTCCCTCTCCTTTTTGCCATATAATGCATCCTGCCCAGCTGAACGCGAGCTCAATTTGACATGGACTTAGAAACTAAAACATTGGTAGAGGTTCTTTAATTTAAATAAAGTGTACAATGAAGCAGTAAATTAATTAAAATTGGTGTTGCAGTTGACATTGAAAACTAGGGTAAAGGAGTCTCATAACATAATTTGTCATGAATACGGAGAGTTACATTGCAAACTTCTCTCGCTGTTCATAATTACATCTTTGTTTATTTGAACCTGGAATTGAATCATTTATTCATTTTTTAACTCTGAGATTAGTTACCTGCAAGAAACTATGAGCTTTTATTGACCTGTGCTTAGAAGTTTTGCAAATAAAGGTATATTGTATACATACCTGTTGCCTGGAAGTTAATAGGTCTCACAATAGCCCAGTCATGACTCATGATGAATGCCTTTTCTGTGCTTCACACCATTGCTAATAAAATGTGCGACCAAGTTGGTTTTATAAAATATTTGGACCTGTTTTAATGCAGGGTTTGTTTCAAAATTAAAAGTTAGCTCCTTGGATATTTATTTTTAGATAGGATGTTATGAGTATATCATGATGTTTAGACAGGATCTTACCTTGTGGTTATGAGGCCCAACCAGCGAGATAAAAGACTATTTGTCATATAGTTGTTTTCTTGAAGGGATTTGAGTGCAATCTATGGCATGATAGAGTTGTGAGCTGCTTTCTAACTTATTAGCACAGCCACAAAAATAAATAAATAAATAAATAAAGAATTATGGCTCTTCAGCAACAGCAAATGATAGTTGGTCTTATTGTTTGCACTTTTTAAAAAAAAAGAGTTTTCTCTATGAGTTTTCTACTCAATACTGTTTCATTACACATTCTTATTTGTATTGACGGACAAAAGAGATTATTTAACAAATGTATCTCATGTTATATTCTGGGCAATAATGTTCGTTACTAACTGATATCCAAAATGCTGCTAAGAAGTTTTGTCTCAAGAAAAGAATTATGAGGTTACCGTATCATTTATGGAGAATTATATAATTTGCATGGTGAACCGACTTGTCCCGGGTTAGTGTATAAGGTAATTCCAAAGGTGAAATTAGTATCTAAAAGCAAAGCGCTAAGTGTATTATATTCTCCCTTGCTCACATCTACTACATGCAAGAATTAGATTCTATGCTTGTATATTTCCTTTTCCATCTTGCCATTACTTCCTTACTAACTCAGCATAAGTTTTGAGTTCTTTTGCTGGACATATTTTACAATCCCTCTGTATAGGAGCTGCTATAGTTTATAAATCTAAATTGAGTGCAAACTAGTTGGCTTTTTTATTGTTCTGAAATAACTACTTAATCAAGCCTAAGTTATTTCTTACTTCTATAATAGTTTTGAATTTAGCTCCTTGCTAATGTACAATGATGAAGACTTTCTCTTGGCTTTGTTTGATATCTTCATTTTTAAATGATGTGGATGATTTTTGCTTTCACTTTTCTGTGATGATTGGTATTTGGATGATAAGCTCTATGAAAAATCCTGTCGCATAATGGTTGAAGTTCTAACTGGGAACCATAGTTTGGTTACTCTTTAATGAAGGTTGTGATTGTGAATTCACAAGGATGCTTATTTTCTGTTTAGGTGGAAGGGAATTCTTTCCACATGTTTGATGGCATATGCTAAGTGAGCCATTTGATTTGTGATTGAAAGTTGTTAGCTTTGACCCATTTGTGATTCTCTTGATCTTTTGATTAATAGAGTGTTGTAACTAAATTTTGATTTATATCTGAGAAAATAATATGCTTCCTAGTTCATATGTGCACTAAATTTGATATACTAGTCACCTGTTCAATAAATCTATGGTAACATTTGAAGCTGGCTATGTAGTCTGGGGTGGAGCCTAACATTATTCTGATTGATGGAGTTGAATGTCAAATTGTGCTTCCAGTTCAGTGGAACAAGTGAAAAGGCACTATGGTTTTTATCACAATTCTAGTATGTGTGAAATATGAAGTTGTCCTTACAAATGAGATTCTCTTTCTTGATAACTTTGTCAAACTTATATTGTCCATGTGATTTATGATATCATTGACAATATTGTAGACCAGAAGAGATGAAGCCAAACCCAAAATGTTAAAACTTTCATCAAATAAAAACTGATGGCGATTGGAGCATATTTAAATTAGTTCGTTAACTTTTAGAGTTTATTTTTTCTGTTTTTGATCATTAGGGTTCTGTATGCCTGCCAAATACTTGATTAACAGTTTAAGTAATGAAAATTTGGTTATCTTGCAGATGATTACGATCGATCTATTAATGAGGCTATAAAAATCACCAGGTAAGATGTCTCATTTACGTTATGTTTCTGTTTATATCATGAACTTAAATGCTGTTTGCTCTCAGCTTGTTAACGTGATGCCAATATTTTGAAGGAAAAGGCAGACATCTCCGGATCAACTTGGTAGGAAAGAAGCTGTTAGACCTGATGCATCTTTGAATGGGAGATGGAATGGTACTTCACATCTTCCTCATCAGTTCTCATATGATGTAGAGTCCCCCAGATCTGGGAATGAAGGAACTGATGGGGAGCAGCAGGCAGGACATCTTGATCGGAGGTATATGAGATATTCATGGATACCTTTCAAAACATATTCTTAGAGCAATTTTACTTTCTTAATTTGGCTGTTTTATCCATGTATATATATAGACAATTTCAAATTTGTTAATTCGTTTGTTCTGTCAATTAGCAATCGTCGGCGTAAAAGGCCTCAGAGGTATTCAGAGTCAGAGTTTGTTGATGCCATTTCAGATAAGGATGTTGATTTTGATAGTGATGATGATGTAGTAGGGGAAGTAGTATATGATGAAGAATATCTAAGAAGTCGCAAGCAGAAGAAGGTGTCGAGTAGCTCAGAGGGAGATGAGGAATACCACTGGGAGGAAAATGCAGATGATGAGGAAGAAGAGGACGAGGTTGATTTAAGTATTAGTGAGGACTCACGTGAGGGAAACCGATATAGGACACGGAATAGAAGTAGGCTTGGTAGAAAGGTGAGATCTGTAGGTGAAATACAGTCTGGTCTTAGACGGAGCAAGAGGTCTACCAGACCACGTATTGACTACAGACAGTATGAGCTCTCAGATACAGAACCAGAGTCTGAGAAACCAGAGATGCCTGTTGCGTATGATGGTGGTTCTGATGCAGCTGATGAGGTGGAACGTTCGACAGCCAGTAAAGATGTTCAGCATGGACAGGATCCTGAAGAAAGGAAAGATCAGAAAATAAATCAAGGTTACACTGAAATTGAGCAGAAAGAGCCACAACCGTTGGCAGGCAAATCAAGTAGTCTTAGTCCTGAAGGTCATGACATCCCAAAAAGACGATTTTTGGATCTGAATAAACTTGCCCCAGGAATTGGATTCGATGATGCACCCCCCAGTATAATGAAGGATGAAGATTCTAACAACTTTTAGGTAGCTATACTTCTGCGAAGCAGGTTTCCCTTGACTGTTGTGTATATTCGAGAGGCTGCTTATGATGGTGAAATGATGTATAAGGCCGCATAGCCCGAAGGGTTTACATATACAGCTTCACTCGGTGATGCACGACCTGGATGAAAAATTCAGCAGAGAGATCCTTTCTCCAGGTGAAGTATATTTGGGGGGAGGTGATTCTTAGGGGGAATTCATTACTCCCACCTGAGGTTCAAATGTACAATATTTGTGGCCTTGCAATGGTCTCTTGTAATCTGTATACTAATTTGTTGAGTAATATGCCGTGGTTCTTCTGTTCGTGAATCCTATTGATTTACCGACTTTGGTGACCCTGTTGAATTTTTTGGTTAGTATTCTTTCATCAAGGGGGATTTTAATTTTCTTCTTACATATGCGTGCACATATGCTCTCCTTTAGCTTGTACTATGTTTATCGGTTTTGAAGTGCATATTATCCGCTTAAATGTTTGTGATTGTGGTTTGTGCAACGCGTGCGATTTTCTGCGCTCTAGACTGTCGTTAGTTGAACCATAAATGATTCTATTGGTTTACTTTAGGGTATGTTCGGATTCATAGGTAAAAAATAAAAGTAAAGTAAGAAAATTAATAGAAAAATTAATAAAAGTATAATAAGAGTACAGACAGTAAAAATAATTAATTAATTTTATGATATTTATATATATGGTAAGAATAATAAATTAATTATATTTGAATAGATGAGTAAATAAATAAATAATAGAAGTAAATTTTTTACAAAAAATTCAAATGTTTTTTTATTTTATATTAATATTATTTTTATTAATTAATTTAAACTAATTTATTAATATATTTGTTACTATAATTTTAGATTAATTTTTATATTAATCTAAAATTATATCAATTATTAAATATAAAAAATAATTTTATTATTTTATTATTTTCTCTACTAATTAAAATTAAATAAATATAAAATTTTAAATTATTATAATAAAAAAATAACATATCTTAAGTTAAAAATATTAAAAAGTTAAAAATTAAATAATTAAGTAAATATTAAATAACAATAATAAAAGAACAAAAAAAGTAAATTTGTTTTCTTTTTTATCACTATGTGTACCACCAATTTAGTGGGTATATATTTAATTATGTAATAGTGAAAAGGAATGGCGAGAGTTTTCTATCCTTCTCTTTTAATAAAGAGTTGTCAAATATAAATAGGGATGGAAAATGTATTAACTTCATCGTCCCTCCCCATGCATATTCATAATTTAAACGAACTCTAAGAGTATGTTTGAATTAATATGTAAGAAATAATAGTAAAAATTAGATAGAAAAAATAATAAGATAACGGATAGGAAACGATAGTTAATTAATCTTACGATATTTTAATATATAATAAGGGTAACAAATTAACTATATTTGAGTAGATAGGTAAATGAATGAGTAATAAAAGTAAACTTTTCATAAAAAAACTCAAATATCTTTTTTTATTTATATTAATATTACTTTATTTAATATAATTTTAACTAATTTATTAATATAATTTTAAATAAAATTTATCAAAATAACTTTTAAATTAATTTTTAATATTAATATAATTTTATATTAATTATTAAATATAAAAATAATCATATAATTATATTATTTCTCTATCAATTAAAATTAAATAAAAAAATTAAATTATTATAATAAAAAATAATATGTATTAATTTAAAAATATTAAATAAAAAATAAATTTAAATTGAAATTTTATATTAAATTAAATTAAGTATTAAATTAGATAAAAAATAATTAAATAAAAGAATAAAATGAGAAGCAAAATTGCTTTCTGTGTGTCACTATGTAATTAGTGGGTACATATTTAATTATAGAATAGTGAAGATGATGGACAAAATTTTTCATCATTTTTTTAATGAAGACTTAGTAAATATGAGTAAGAATAGAAAATGTGTTAACTTTACAATCATTTCTCATACCTATTCATAATCCAAATGAACCCTAAAAATTTGTTTGGTTACAGTAAAGTGAGTTTATTTGTAAAGCAGTTATTTGAAAGCGAGTCAAATGTTATATTTGATTGGATTTCAAAAATAAGTTTGAAAATAATTTTTTATATTTAATGCATTTAGAAGTGAGTTTAAAAATAAGTTTTGGAAAAGTTGAGTTTAATTGAAAATGAACTTCCTTTGCTGAGAAGTTTCTATTAACATTATTGAGCAGCTAAAACGTGGATGTGAACTTGCACCTCTCAAATAGCCATGATGGAAGTATGTGTATGTTGGCCATTGCTTTTCAACATATTTCTTTATTTTATTTCAAATTTTTATTTTTAATAAAATTTTTACAGTATTTTAAGTATTAAAATTTTTTTTAAAAAGCATACGCAAGTTATACATTATAGAATTTTTATATATTTATTTATTTTAAGTTTATAAATAAAGTTTGTCTTTTAAAAATCTTCAAATAACTTTTTCTTAAAAAATATCCTATTTTAATCTTCAAGGATCTTTATGTCTATTTTTTTTAGAAATTAATTGGACATTGAAGACAACTAGCGCATTATTTACGAACGAGATGAAAAAATAACATGAAAAGAAGATGACGGTGAAAGTGAAGACGAGTACAAAGTAATTATTAATCCTGTCGTATTTAGTAAGATTAAAATTTTAACTATGCTGAATAGAAAATGAAATGAAAGAATAAACAAAAATGAATTCTTGATAAAAGTTTTAATGTTTTTTCAAATATATTAATCTAATAGTTTAATATAAATTTATTAATATAATTTTAGATTAATTTTATAGTAAATTTAGATCAATTTTTTTATATTAATGTAATTTAACTTTTTATTAGATATAATTTAATAAAAATAAATCAGTTATATAATAAAAATTGATCGTATAGTAAATTTAATAAATTTTTAATTCTTATAATAAAATCAATTGAAAGTAAAAGTACAAATTATAAGTTTTTATAATAAAATACATTTACGTGCTAATTTATTAAAAATTTATAGATATTTTAATTAAAAAAAAGAAAAGAGTTATAGAAAAAATTTTGATTTAGTCTTTACTTCGCTTAAACTCCATGGAGTGTGAGTATTTAGCCTTTAAACATTGCTCTCAAGATTGAACGGTTCAGTTTCTTTCATATAAGTGGGGATTGCCAAACGTGGTGAATGATTTACTTTCACCTCTGATAACGTCTCGTCTAAAAACTTATCAAATATAACTTTTCTAAAATAAAAGTTATTTTTATTTTTTTTAAAAATTAAATTATATTTTTTTATTTTAAATAAATAATAAAAATATATAATAAAAAAATTTTATTACCTAAAATTTTTTTACATTTTCTAAATTTTTAAATAATTTTTTTAAATACTTATAAAATAAATATTAAAAAATATAAAATTAAAAATTAAAAAACAATGTTGAAAAAAAGATGAATCAAACACCCCTACATAGGAAGTAATAAGTGGTTTTGTCAATTACGTGAATGATTTTACTTTTAGGACCGCTTATTATAATCTCAAGTATTATATATTAAATAAGCATACCTGAAAAGACTGAAAAACAAGATTTTCAAAACAAATTAATACGTAAAAATATTTATACTATAAATGTTATTTATATTTTATTTTTAAAAAAATAAATAAATAATTCAAATATGAAACTAGTAAAAGAAATAGAGAACGCCAATATTTCTTGATTTTGGTCAATGACAGAACCATAATTTTTTTAAAAGGTAAAACGTAAATGTAGGAAGTGCAAAAAGGACAACATGTGCGATCTAAACCCTCTTATAGTGTGTACTGTGTAGTTTTTTTTTTTTTCCCTTAAAGCGGGATATTCTGCTGTTCCAAACAAGACGCAAGCGATTTAGGATCCGCAAGCAAAGGAAATAAAGGGCGATTCAACGACTAACCATTACCTTCATCGATAAAAATGTATACCTCTCGATTCCGTGCTTTCTTAACTCTGGTCGAGCTTTGTCTCAAAGATATCCGTTCTCTGCTTTAACTGAAAATCATGTTTCTTTGGCTTTCTCGCGCTTCCTGTTAGCTCAACAACTAAAAAAGCTATTTGTTGAAAAATAAGATGATACTGGAAAGCTATACTCATTCAACGGCAAAAAGAATGCAAAACGGTTTAGCAGTTTCGCTCAGCTATTTAATCTAACACCTGATGGTCAATGGATTTTCTTTTTTGTTTTTGTAGCAACTTGGGTTCCATGGCTTATTCAAAATTTTCATTGATCAACCTGCTATTAAATACACCACTCCTATTAAAGAGCGGAAATCGTAGGGACTCGATCACACTAACTAAATAAACAGCACACACTACTGCTACCTACAGTGCATTACTAATGAAGACTCGTTCGAACAACATTTGGACCAACTAAAACAAAAATTGAAGCTAAAAAGCTAAACGTCTAAGAACTTTTTCGTCATGCCTTAACACCTCCTTTGTTGCAAATCAGGGACACCAATAGAAGATCGAAGTCGAACGAACCTGGAATAATGGAGTGCTTTGGTAAATCTATCAGCTTTCTAGTCATTGATGACATAATGCTTTATACAAGTCTAGTCTTCCCAACATCTTGAATCAGCCCGACACCGAACTAATAAGCAATACAGCAGTTCTACCCATGCTGATTGCAGAGCTTCAGCAAAGCAAGTACTGCTTATGACTCATCAGCACTCCTTCCCAATATTCTCAAATTGAAGAACTTTATTAGAAAATGAAGTCTTCACTTGGAGTTAATAACTACAGTTGAAAAACGTTTAGGTAACATATTATAACAAATATACCCGACAAACTAACAGAGGACAAGCTAGAACATCTAGAAATGCAATGTTGAACAAGATTTCTTTACCAATATATACAGAGTCTTCCTAGAAGCAAGACCTGATATACACTTTTGGTTAAATGATCCTGACAATCCCACTTCTCATCATTATCCTGTTCTCATCTTGCATATTCTGCAGTGAGAACAAATGCAAGAAAATCCTTTTAGTATCAATTAATTAGCGCGTATACATAAAAGATAATATATTCCTGCTGCTAACACAGATTAGTTTCTTGAGTTATGTTTGACAGTTTGTACTTTATAACTAGTAGAAGCTATTTGTGGAAACAAAGGATTCAACGAGTATATTTACATTCCTGATTCTCATCATATGTCTACTGATTGCTTACCTCCAGCATTGATATAATCTGGCTGCTAGTAAAAGGAGTATCTACTTCGCGGTTGACTATCTGTTCAATTTCTGTGATGGAGATTTGATCCAGGTGATTGGACAGTACATGCTGCCCCAGTATAGATCTAAATGTCTCTATCCTGCAGAACATAATAAGATATCTGTGGCTGAAGTTTTTCCTAAGAGAAGCAAAACCATGCCGTTTCATATCATAAGTATAAGTTGGCTAAAAGGTTTCAGGAGTTGCAACCTTTTTGCAGATAAATTGTCAGCATCTCCTTCACGATCATCTACTTCCATTGCATCCACTCTGATTAAAGAAGAGAAGCTTGGTAAAAGCCAACCAAAGTAAAAAATAAAAATAAAAAATAAATAAAAAAGGAAACAAAGAAAGGTTATTGAAAATTTGCTTGAAAGAAGTGAAGAGACTTTGGTTTCTCCTTAGGGAGTGAAATGAAAGAAACACTTCTTTCTAATTTCCTCTTCTTTCCTTTCTCATTCTCCCCTAATTTTAGTTCTTTTTCAAAACCAAACATAGCCATAATTTTTCTTTAAATGGACAGGAGATTACAATAGTTGCCAAATAAGCACTTTGGTTCTGAATGGTTTATATACAAATGTCAGATGGTATTTGATAAAAATACAAAGAGAGTCAACAAAATAAAGTTAGCCAAGTGAGCGCTCATTTTACCTATCATCAGTTTCAGCATTCTCATTTTGTTGAGATTCTGATCTTCCCTTCATCTTCAGCTCTCTTTCCTTTTCTCTCTCTTCCATGTCTGTTAATTCTTTATGATATATAGCAAAATTCAGAACTTTGAGAGCAGCATCAACATCATCCTTTTCGACCTATATAGAGAGTAAGAAAGAATGATAACATGAAATTGAGGAAAATATTGCATCTATCATCAAACTGGAACTTGCAAAGAAAGAGGTCAAGCAGGATTAGTACGTCCTTGTTTGAAAAAAAATTGATTGACATACAATACCTTGGTCTTCAACTTCATTTTTGCATGTGCAGTTGAAAGGCGGATTATGGTCTCTAATGTCCTTGCAGTGATTGGAAGTGTTCCACCTCCAGACTAAAACATAAGTTGACAGAAAGAGCATCAGAATGACTAATCTTCATGCTAATGGAGGTTGCTTAACAATTTCAGAAGAAAACAACTACACCTTTGTATTTGTACTGGCATCCCTAAGTTCTGCATAGGCAGTTGCAATATGCTCAGATGCCTGGAATAAAAATGGAAATATGATGAACTATGTACGAATGTACAACAATCAACCTAGTTCCAAATTTCTAGCTTTATAAAGAAGCAAACAAATCTAGTGCACCACTGAAGATTTGAAAGACAAGTATATATCAAAAGACAACAAAAGGAGGCAGCAATGTTTCTACACAGTTATTCTGTGCTGCAGAGATCCATTATTGCCTGCTAATAAGACAATGTAGTTGATTTGCCCAAATCACAAATATCTGTGCTTATTTATGTACCTCATCAGTTAGCTTTGATTCAAACCTCTTCTTTGCATAGTGAATATACTTCTTCAAAAACTTGAAAGTAAGTCTTTTATTATTTTGCCTATTCCCCCTTCTTTCTTGTCCATGAAGCACTCGATCATATTTGACATATATAGGCGCATTTACATCCTCATCATCTTCGTCCGTATACCTTGTTGATTTATCCAGAGGATACCTTTTTGCTTTATCCAAAGGCTGCAAGTCTTTAATAAAAAAATCCTGAATAGTAATACTGAGAAACCCAGATAACATATGCACCCAAAGTGAAGGATGTTGCTGATACCTATATCATCTGTACAGTATCTGTGCATTCGAGTAACATGATCTGAAATTCGGCGATCGACCTCAGGATCCATTTGATCCAGCACTATAAATAGTAAGTCAAACCGAGAAAGCAATGAATCAGGAAGCCCAATGTTTTTTGTTGGTGTCAAAGAGCGGTCATACTGCATCATTTATAATCAAGTAGTTTACAGGTAAGTTCATAAACACTATTCAATACTGAGAGCAAGTAACAGCCCAACAAAGGCAAGGCCGACAACCACATATCAGCAATTCATGCAACAACAGACAAGAGCTTACTGTGCCATATATAGGATTAGCAGCTGCTACCACACTGCATCTGGCATTCAATGATGCATGAATCCCAGCCTTGGCAATTGTTACTGTCTGCTGCTCCATAACTTCATGTATAGAAACACGGTCTTGATCGTTCATCTTATCAAACTCATCAATACAAACAACGCCACGATCAGCAAGAACCATAGCACCAGCTTCAAGCCTTCTTTCTCCTGGCAATATACAGTAAATAATAAAAAATTGCAGCAGTTAATGGATGAATCACCAAGAAAGCTCAATTGTCTACCAGTTTCTTGGTCTGAAGTAACGGCTGCTGTCAATCCAACACCAGAAGAACCGCGTCCTGTCGTTGAGATAGCTAATGGGGCAATATTCATGACTGCTCTCAAAAGTTGAGACTTGGCAACGGAAGGGTCACCAACCATCATCATGTTTATATCACTGGATCAATGGAAAAATGTTAAAAGCTATTCTAAGTACAGAATGATGATTGAATAAAAATGAGGAAAATGTGAGGATGCTAGCCAACAGAGGAAAAGGAGCAAAGAACAATACAAAACACATACCCTCTTAGGTGAGTTCCATTCTTAAGGTTCTTTTCCACTCCTCCAATCATCAACAAGATAACTGCCTTCTTTATCCATAAATGTCCATATATAGAAGGTGCAAGAGAGTTTGCCAGTAGATCAAATGTATCATCCTTCTGAGAAATTGCCCTTGCTTTGTCAACAAAGACTTTGGAATAGTTAAGTGTATTTGCTTCTTTGTTGATCAGGAATACGTTATTTGCTATAAGAATAGTCCTATAGGAAAATAACGTGGTCACATTACTGAATAATATCCATCAGAACTATATGAGTGGAGAATTAGAATAACGAATTACCTAAATACACCATTTAAGCTACCCTTACTTCTTCCCGGAAGTGCTTTATATACACCAACAATTGCTACACGATCTCCAGGCTTACAGGAATCAACCAGGTCATCCTCTATGATGACATCCACAGTTCTTGGCAGTTGGCCAGGAGCAGAATTCTCGGGCACCTCTTGCATAGATAGTGTTTGATGGTCCCTATATTCACACAGTCCATACTCAGTGACCAGCAGGTTGCCATTTTCATCCTGAAGATTCCAGAAATTGCACGAAAACAAGTTTAGCACTAAGGTTATATTATATAAATATCACACCAACCAAGGAATGAGAAACTTACGCGTGTAGGGTAAACAGAACCTGTAGGCAAGCCCAAGTTTGACGCGATATCCCTATATTCACGAGAGGTAAACTGCCCTGTCTTAGGGCAGTAGTGGACACTTTTAACAACCTTGGGCCTCACAAGAGAGCCTTCAAATGCAAGCAAATGAAAGAGTATTATATGTGCAGTGGTTTTGAACGTATTGAGATTCAGTCAAGGAACAAAGGGCATACAATGGCAGTTACCAAGATAATGGAACAGCTGAAGGAAATAAAGCATCCAAAGCAGTAGAGTTAGGAAACAGTATTTTAAACTTTAAACATATTGCTGACAACTTGCGCGTTTATAGGAATTCAGTCAAAGAACGAAGGGACATTAAGCTAAACTTATCGAGTCAATGAAATGTAAAACCAATCGAAAGGATATCATCTAAAGCACTTACAGGTACGAACAAATATTCTAAACTTAAAGCATGTCTAACTTATGAACTTGTTACGTGGGAAACACATGGATGGTTACTCATTGAGGCTTCTCATATATTAGAGACAATGTGCCATGAGAATATAAGATGACATGGCAACTTCTTAATCTCAAACACAACATTCGCCTTGGGAAAGTTGTCCCTAGGTTGAAACTGACTATTCTATACATATCTACAAAATAAAGTTGATACAGGAAAAGAAAATTGCTTCATCCTACTGAAGGATTGGACAGATTTGTATGTCAGCATATTACTCATCCAAATTGAAGGCGTGATGCAACTCAACTAACTGCTATAGTCCAACCCTATTTGTTTATTAAAGCAGGAGATTGAGGGATTTCAATTCAAGAAATTGACCAGGTCCTTATGCTCATTCCTAACTTCTGCTTACAAAACAACTCTCTTAATGGAGTGTCATCTATGCTGATATTAAGTAGTTAATTCATGTAGTTCTTAATTACCCAGTCCAAAACAAGTAACTGTTCTACTAATATTTGTCTAAGGCTCAAGGAATCAGCCCAATCTCATTAAAAAGTATGTCTTTGAAAAGGTGCAAGGACGCTATACATTTGGTGACAATCCCTCGCACTTGGACCATGGAGCCAATGAAGGAGGACATGAGGTCCCTTGGTGTGACCTCGTGGAAACCAAATGGTCCTTTGAGTCCAACAAGCACACCCTCTCCTTCCTTGAGGTACTTAGGATCCACGCTCCTCGTCACCTCTGTCACAGCATCGCAGAATGGTTGCAAGTAGTCCATCGGGCTGCGAATCAACCTACACAAAAGCAAAATTTCCTAGAATAAAATTCAGTCACTCACTACTTCCTTACAAATGCAACCATTTGTTTGTGAAGAAAACAAAAGAGGGATATTTTCTTTATTTTATACGAATTATCACCCGCGAGCAAGATCGGAACGGAAACTTCGAATATCATCAATCCCTACAATGAGGTGGCGGCCCTTCTTGTTGACCATATCACGGATTTCCTTCATGTAACGACCTCTTCCGACCTGAAAAAATGAAAACGTTGCCGATATAATAGGAAAATTCTACTGATAAAACAAGAACTCGTCCTGAAGATGGAAAGAGAGAGAAAGAAAAAAAAATGTTACATCTTGATCGAGGAACTCAAGAAAGGCACGCTTGTTGGCGGCTAGGATTTCTTCATTGACCTCCATTCTGAACAGAAATCTTTCTAAGAAATTGCCGACAATATCACAAGGTGAGCAACGTGCGGCGGCCGCGAGAGAGAGGGAGAGGGAGCGAAGGTTTTCTGATTTTTATTTTTAACTTATGAAAAGAATAAGAAAAAAGAACGAGGATTTTGGCGGGAAAGAAAGAGGTTTTGGGGGTAAAGAAATAGGCCTTAAAGTGGCTCATGGCCTGGACTGCATTTGATGGGCAGGTTTTAAATGGGCTGGTCAAGGACTTCACTTTTAATGGATTAGATTGCAAGGAGTGATTTTGAAAAAAAAATATTTTAAAATTTTTTTTCAAATTTTTATTTGTTTATCTAAAAAATTAATAATAATAAGTAATAATAAGATTTTATAATATAAAATTTTCTGTATCTTTTAAATTTTCAAAAAAATCTATATAATATTATAAAATTTTTATTAAGAAACGTAAAATAAAAAATTATCATGACTTATTATTAAAGATACTTATAATTATTTAACTCAAAATTATTATCTACAGTATTTATTTAAAAAATTTTTAAAATAGAAATTTCGGTTGAATTGCATGTTGTGAAACAATTACTTACAAGTTCTTTTAAAAAATCTTTAAATTTTTTTTTTCCGAAAGTTCTTTTTTTTTAGCCAAACTAATCGTGCATTGTTACTAATATCAATTCAATTATTACTACAATGGTAAGTGTGGATTCAAACTCCACCAGTAGCCAGTATTAGCTGATTTAGAAAAAAAAAACCTCTACATTTGTATTATCCATATATATATAAGAAGCGATCTATCAATATCAGTTGACACAATGCAAATACTACGCATTTTAGTTTGATATATTATTTTGGCTTTTGGGCTTTTCTAAGAGTTTGTGATTTCAATTGGCTATGAATTCTTATTCTTATTCATAAAGCCACTTCTCCACCGGGTATAAATTACCAAATTCTATGGAAGTTCATTATTAATGCCGGTTTTGAAATGGTCGGTGTTTCTCTTACTCGTTTTATATTTGTTTACCAAAATTTGTATAGCACTATAGCTCTATATGCAACAATATTTTTAATATTCTTTGGTTATATTGAGAATTCGACCTTGTTTGTTGAGAAGAATATTTTCACCTTGCAAAATTGATGATGCCGTGAGAAGGATTTTGCGAGTGAAGTTCGCAAAGGGTCTTTTAGAAAACCCATATGGCAAAGGATTTTGGCAAGAATGTAGCTTTATCCTACTTTCATTCATGTGGAAGTAATTTGTTTACATTTCGAAGACTAAATGTAATATAGAGATAGGTAAAATATATTTTAACAATCAAATTAGTTTTTCTACTTGATCACAACGACATCGTCTTTCTAATAAACTCCAGTTAACTTATCAGAAACATTGGTTGTCGGCAAGAGAAGCCGTTAAAAATTTACTGGTATTGTTGAAAAGGGCCAAGAATGTGAGAAGCCATTGTTGCCTTGACAATTTTAATAGACGAACTCATGCTAATAATTGATGTTATCAATGTGGAGGGTGGACGATAGAGCTGTAAGGAGCTAGTGAAAATACACTACAGTTGGTGAGCATGAGTGTTATTTTGTTTAAATGCTTACAACTAACAATGTTGTCTAACATTTTGAACTTATTTTATATATGTATGGGAGAATAGAAACATTCTCTTCTTTGTACATGTTGTCGTATTTACATTTTGCAGCCATCTTAAACGCTTGATTGAATGGGTATGATTCATTCCTTTATTTTTCAGAAAAAAAATGATGTGTTTTATTTTTTCGCGTCAGAAATTATTTGATTGAATTACAGATGTTTGATATAGGAACAACAATTTGTTGTTGATCCCTCAACTCTTCTTTGAAAATCCTGAAAGTAACTCTGTAAAGGTCATTGTGGTAGTCAGCGAGCACCCTTATGCAGAAACTATCAGAATAGCACCAACCTTACCATCAGTGAGCAAGGTATAAGCGCCATCCTTTCCATCTAATGGTACTTCTGGCCTGAAGTTGTGTTGTGATCATCTCTACCGGCATGTTGTTACTGGAGCCTTACATGCAAGACATGGATGCTGTTTTTGCAGCATGGTTACCGCGAATAAAAGGTCAAGGTGTTGTTGATATACTATTAGGAGAGTATGGCTTCACCGGAAAGTTGTCCTGACTTGGTTCAGGAGCCGTTTGGAAATGTGTTTCACTCCATTCAAACAACTCTATTTTATTTCATATATTTTAAAACAATTAATTTAATATTGTACAAACTTTATTTTAAAATTTAAAAAATATAAAAAAAATTTATATTATAAAATATTATTATAGCTTATTTTATTTTTTAAATAATACAAAATTATTTTTTATTTTAAAAAAAATTATTTAAAAAATACTACCAAACACCATGTGGACCAGTCGCCTGTATGAACTTCGGTGAGAAAAACTACAATCCCTTGTCTCCTCTTGGATACGGTCCCACAACTGAGCCTACAGGGAAGAGCAAGTACAAGGAACACATTTCTTAACAGCTTTGTGTCTCTGTTTTATAAGCCAAGCAGGGGATGACTCCCAACTGTATACAAGTGTTCTCCACTTGCTGGAAGCAAAATGAAAATTCTTCCTCAAGTTTCAAATGCCTGATTTCAACAACTTTAGGAATATCTATTTACAGCAAAAGCAAAGAAGGCATTGATACTTCACCTCAGTACCAAACTTAAGGTAGACGTTCATCTCGTAAAATCTCTGATTTACTAGAATAAACCTATTGACATATCTTTAGAGCACTTTATTATGCACTCTTTTTTTTCAATCAGTCTATCTACAAATAATCGTTTTTCTTATTGTACAATGATGAAAAGGAGTAAGCAAAGGTGTACCCATAGCATTATTCAAAGAACTTACATGTATTCTTTTTAATAAATAGCTTACCTAAGAACTTGTTGTAAAGATTTGATTTTTTGGCACACAAAATATCATCATTGCAACGGGTTAGGTAGCTGATGAGGAGATAAAATTGATAATGATAATCTAAGATGGCTTCTTATAGGTTGAATATTGGTAGACGGTTTATGTTCATTTTCGGTGAAACGTTATTTTCTGATCAGTTCTTCCTTTGCAGATAGAAATTTTTTAACTTCAAATGTGTGCAACTGAAAATAAGGACATTTTTGTTTCTTGCTGGGGACCATGAACCAAATTTTAGCCAGTTAATAATTTGGTGGACGCTGCGGTCTTCTGTTGCTTTCTCCATTGCAGCACAAGATTCTCGTCCTCTATTTGTTTGGTATGCAAATAATGGAATAACCCAAAACCAGCTTTGCATCTTTCATTTCAATTATTATTATTATTGCAAATCAAAACAGGATAACAAAACAAAACGTGGAAAGATAAAAAGAGGTGTAGAATAGAGAAATGTCTACCGACAAAAGTCCACCGACGGATAGATATGTAATCTGTATAATCTAATTCTTCACATCTTTAACGAATTTAAAATTCCTTCAAAATACGTTTTCTGCAGGATACATATTAAATACGTTTTGAAAAGCTCAACTCTTTTGCTTTGAAGAGATACTTATTGTACTTTTGACTGCAGGAGTGTTTTGCAAGAATTTCGTAATGCCAGTGCTAGCTACCTTCCTTCAGACTTGCTCCAATTCCCTTTCACTTTTTCTGTTGCCCTGTAACAGGGATGTCTCTGTAGGTAGATAGTTTCTGCTTCTGCTACAGTACTCGATTCCATTTTACTCAGATCCCAACTATTCAAAAAGAAGAGAGCCTGAGACTCCTCAACCACCACTATGTTGTAGTAACAACTACAACGACAACAGGCACGACAATAACAACAAAAGGCCAACCAGCTCATTGTTACTCCCTCCCTCTCTGTCTCTCTCTCTTCATTCTGCAGTTTTCCTCTTCTTCCTAGCAAAGAGAAGAAGAAGAGGCAAGTGAAGAGTAAAGATGTTCGGAAGAGATCCGTGGGGAGGGCCACTAGAGTTATCTAATGCAGACTCTGCCACAGACGATGACCGGAGTAGGAACCTGCAGGACCTGGACCGTGCAGCATTGACACGGCCGCCTTTGGATGAAACGCAGCAGAGCTGGCTGCTTTCTGGCCCTGGCGATGCAGGTAAGAAGAAGAGGCGGTATGTTGACCTTGGGTGCGTTGTCGTCAGCCGCAAGCTCTTTGTGTGGACTGTCGGCTCTGTGGTTGGTGTTGCTGTCCTCATTGGCTTTATAATGCTTATCGTCAAGACCGTACCTCACCGTCACCACAAACCCCCGCCACCTGACTCCTACACAAAGGCACTGCACAAGGCCCTCATGTTCTTTAATGCTCAACGATGTAAGTACAACAACTTTTCATCAATCTGATAACCATTTATAAGAAACTATCTGCTGTTCTTATACTACATCCAAAGAGGCATCGCAGTTCTTATGGAAGGAGCAGAAATCTTATCTGATAGACATGCAATACTTTGACAATATTTGTTCATTCTAGATCCAGAAAGCATCATAAATTAGCATTATGTAGGAAAACATCAGTTCTTATACTGTACTATAATGGAAAGCTTAAGCTGTTAGTCAAAGACAAGAATTATCCTTAAGCTCTGATCCACTGAGCTTCCATGTTGTTGTCAGCTGGGCCGATTCATAGATACAACAATGTGAGCTGGAGGGGAAACTCAGGGATGAGAGACGGGCTCTCAGATAACTCCATAAAGAAAAATCTGGTAGGAGGGTACTATGATGCCGGTGATGCGATCAAGTTCAACTTTCCAATGTCCTTTTCCATGACAATGCTTAGCTGGAGTGTCATAGAGTATAAAGCCAAGTATGAAGCAGCAGGTGAGCTCGAGCATGTGAAGGAGATAATCAAGTGGGGAACTGACTACCTCCTCAAGACATTCAATAACTCCGCAGATACCATTGACAGGATTGCTGCTCAGGTAAAAACTTAATTTCTTAAATGCGCTCAGTGCCTTGCTCAGTTCTGGAAGTTCTCATTGTAGAAATCAGGATCTATCTTAGTTAGTTTCAGAAAGGGATAGGCATGGACACCTGATCAAGGATTTGATAGCTAATCAAGAAAAAGATCCTTTTTCTCAATTGATCTAACACTGCATATACAAGCTGCAGTATCTCTATCTATTTTAGTTGATTTTCAACCATTTGCGTCAGTTATGTTAAAGTGCTGGTTGGCTGTTGGTATTCACCTACTTTCATTAAGGTTCAGTGTTCCAAGTGTTCATTACAGGACAGTTTTATTACTCTGTTTATTCTTAAAGTCTGATCCATAACGTAGTAGTAACTAATAACTAAGTAAAATTTAAATGGTTTTAGTCATCTAGTTAGTTTAACTGTTTGGGATCTAAGCATTGGTCTATACTCTTAAGAATCTCCTCTTTAATCAAAAATTAGCTTCGGGTCCACGCCTACGCTGTTACGCACTGAACTGAAATAGAAGATGTGGTATAAATCCTTTACTCCTCTTCTGTAGATTGATTTTGCATTCAGTCTTCATGAGCTATCATTGATTTTCTAATATCTTGAATCATTTCTGTTTGCAGGTAGGGGTAGGAGATACTTCCAGAGGACCAAACCCGAATGATCACTACTGCTGGGTAAGACCTGAGGACATCGATTACCCAAGACCAGTCTATGAATGTCATAGTTGCTCAGATCTTGCAGCTGAGATGGCAGCCGCATTGGCTTCTGCTTCCATTGTGTTCAAGGACAGCAGGACCTATTCTGAGAAGCTCGTTCATGGAGCAAAAACACTCTTCAAATATGGAAGGGAGCAACGAGGTCGGTACAGCCCTGGTGGCTCTGATCCTGCAATCTTTTACAATTCAACAAGTTACTGGGATGAGTTTGTTTGGGCTGGAGCATGGGTGTACTATGCCACCGGGAATTCTTCCTACCTCCAGTTGGCTACTAATCCTCGCCTTGCCAAGCATGCTGGAGCCTTCTGGGGAGGCCCTGACTATGGAGTCTTTAGCTGGGACAACAAGCTTACTGGTGCTCAGGTAAGGTTAACACTTGACCGCTTCACTAAACTTACAAACTCTCTAGTAGCTGAATAGGTTAAATGCCAGTTTATATTTTAGTCATCCTACTGCAAGCTTTTCACTCCATCCTTTGCCAAATATCTGTTTACCACCAATCCCAAGTGTGGGAATTCTTATGAACTCAAACTTTACATCCCTTTTTCTAATGAAGCCAGCACTTTCTACTATTGTGCTGCAGGTTCTTCTCAGTAGATTGAGGCTGTTCTTGAGTCCGGGGTATCCATATGAAGAGATACTCCGAACATTCCACAACCAAACGAGCAATGTTATGTGCTCTTACTTGCCAATCTTTAGATCCTTCAATTTTACAAAAGGTTTGGAAAGACAAAATTTCCTATACTTTATGACCTTTTCCATACAAAACCCAATTTGAGTGAGTATTTAACTTCGTCCAACAGGAGGTCTGATACAATTGAATCATGGACGGCCTCAACCCCTTCAGTACGTTGTAAATGCAGCTTTTCTAGCTTCGGTGTTTAGTGACTATCTTGAAGCTGCTGATACCCCAGGATGGTACTGCGGGCCAAATTTTTACTCAACAGAAACTCTCAGGAATTTTGCCAAGTCTCAGGTACCAATTCGCCGTTTTAAGAGGAAATACTACTAGCTTCAAACTAAGCCTAGTTAATTCTTTTTGGAGGACATTCTTGCATAAGCTCCTAGATGCGGGAATAATTCATAGCATTTAAGTACTCTATGCAACTTGTAACTAAGATTAGTTTGATTCAAAGCCAGGTTAACTTAAGCCTCACATTTCCATCCTTGATATTTTGCTTTGTTGTTACTTCTTTATCTGAATCTCATGATACATCAACTAATCCTTCCAGTTTAGAGAATCCTTAAGAAAATCTGTAGCATTCACTCTTGATTGACTCTATATGTTTTACGTTTGTAATATTTTGGCTTTTATCTTTTTTCATGGACTACCTAGGAGCTTTAAATATTACAATATTTCCTTCAATATTCTTAAAGAAAGTTTAAAACCTTTGTAACAACATGCGAATTGCTGCCTGGTCTCCCAATGAAACCGAATTTTGTTACTTGGCAGATTGATTACATTCTTGGAAACAACCCTCAGAAAATGAGCTATGTCGTTGGATATGGTACCCGCTACCCTAGGCATGTACATCATAGAGGCGCTTCAGTTCCTAAGAATGGTGTCAAGTACAGCTGCAAAGGAGGATGGAAGTGGAGAGACACCAAGAAGCCCAACCCAAACACCATTGTTGGAGCAATGGTTGCAGGACCTGATCGGCACGATGGTTTTAAAGATGTTCGGACTAATTACAACTATACTGAACCTACACTTGCTGGAAATGCCGGTCTAGTTGCAGCATTGGTCTCTCTATCAGGGGTGAATAATGGCATAGATAAAAACACACTTTTCTCTGCAATTCCGCCCATGTTTCCAACCCCTCCACCACCGCCCTCTGCTTGGAAACCATGAACAAAGTAGAAACCAGATGATCCTTCTGTTTTGTTCTGAACCCAAACTTCCAACTTGTGGGTGAAAAAGTACATACCGGGGGCTACACATTTAGAGAGAACAATAGAAATACAATATAATGCCTTTTGCAGGTACAATTTCTCCTATTAAGAATGCTGCTGGTGTGCCACTTTCATTAAAATAGACATGTTGAGTGCAATGCATATATAGACTGCAGAAAGAGTCATGCAATGTGAATCTATGTATTCAAATTAGTTAAAGTTCTTTTCTGAGACTAATACAAGCATATTTTCCACATGCCTTGCTCATTTATGAGAAGATGACAAATTGCGAAACTATGAATCATGTTTTCAGAAGCTTGCAAAGAGAAGCAGAATAAGTATCACCGCATATAAAATCGCATAGGTATGAACTCTTTTGGAGCTGTATTGTTTCTTATTGTTCTAGATGGGAACACAAAACAGAAGCAACTACAAATGAGACAAGTAACATTACTAGTAGTGAAATAGAAAAAAGATAATCGCCTAGCGAAAATGAGGGACACCATAGTGAAGAAATAGATGATAAACTACTCACAATGCCAAAGATTCCTCCCACACTGAGCTGATTCGTTCATTTGGTAGTCTTATTTGTATATCAACTGTCAAAGGGTTTCAATGCTATGTAACAACTCTATCACCAGCAAATCCTATTTTAATGAGAACAAAACTCAATGATTCTAGTAATTAACACATTTTTTTAAAGATACAATTTATGATATCTGAAAGTTGTACATGCTTTACCTTCGAAATGTTACATAGTATTGGTTGTGACTGATGAAAACCACAACATGCTCATTGTTGTATTATCTATGAGAAATCCTAAAATGTCTCCAATCAGTTAGCTACATCTGCAGATATTCAAAACATCAGTTATTAATCGTTTACGCCTGAAAGTGTAAGAAAATATAAAGACAAAAAGTGTAAAAAAATATAACTATGAAAAAGTTTCGAGACTGACAAAGAAAACCAAATGCTAACTTTTTAATGACAAAAATATACATTTCAAACATTCTGTTGTATTTGGTCCTTGTCATCATTTTTTAAACCTTATAATACTGCCTATTTGTAATGAACCTTTCTATTTATCCACAAGAAATTCGAATTGGAGTGGGAGGAGAACTTTAAGAAAGAAATTTTATCCACATTTATGTATAGTAGTGGACACCACAAAACTAAACTACTTCTATCTGCAGCTTTACTCCAAACATGGACAGCACTCTCTGATGATTTCAACTTCTTCTCCAAAATTCCACCAGACAGTCTTTTGTAGAAAAAATCCCAGTTGATAACCCAAGCCTACTTTCTCAAGCATTTCCAAAATTTAAGATGCAATCTTAGTTTTGCTCCTAAGATTAATGTGGCATTATTGCAAGCTACTGGAGATATAACATAAAACGAACTCCTTGATCTAATTTTGTATTAACACTTCCAAAACTTGAAGTAGATCTATGTCAGTTAAAGAGAAACCTGTCGTGGTAGCATGACTTCTAGTAATGGGAGATTCCTGATTTGACATGCAGTTCTAGGTTAGTTCCTTGAAATCTTACAAGTCCAAACCCAAGATCAGAAATGGTCCCAGCTGAGAGACTGCATGGAATCAATGAAATGGTAGTCATTGGAACAGTATAGGCACTAAACTATTGAATCCAATACTAGATGATATATATATATCAACATCAGACATTTTCAATAAACCAAGAATTTCCCTAACGGCATGTCTAGAGTTCACTGTCTATACAAAGCTACTGTCACAGGATGCAAATATAGAAGACAAACGCAAACATTCTACATGAAATTGGAGGTTTTCGTGCAGTTCTTTATATGCGATCAGCTTTATTTTAACTTTTTCCTTTTTGAGATAGAGCTTTATTTTTCAACTTTCTGTTCAAGGGAAACGTGACTCAATTTCAAAGTTAACTATGAGTAAGAAATGAAAGCAGAAATTGCATATCCAATGAAATTGGTAGACTTGGTACATATGCACAAAAGAAATAGTGATGATCCCAGCTTTGGTAGCTGGGAGAGTGTATGCAACCAGAAAGAAAGCCTACAGGGAGTTGCAGTTTTGATAACGATAATATGAAAGAGCAGACGCAATGTTCACTAACGTCTTCAATCCAAAGTTTTCTCAAGAACAACAGTTACCACAAGCTCAACTTCCATCAGCTAGTGAACATTTACCTTTTTGTATATCTAAGTATCGTCCTGCTGTGATGGGTTCATTAGCAATTCAATGGAAACCAGAAAGCTTCCGTCCTTTTGGAAGGCAACATACACAATTTGGTACTATGATTATGCAGTATGATGCTTAGTAGAATTTAAAGACAAACTATCCTAATACTACTTGATCGAACGCTTATTGAGCTTCAAAACAACATGCCACTGAGTTGAGGCTGTTTTGGAACTTCATGAAGGCTTACCAGCATCACTTGAACTTTTAACACTCTAAGACAGCACCTAACCTTTTGGCTATATAATAGAACCAAATTTTATTAACGTTTATTCAGGTAGTGCTGATGTGTTCCTATCAACACTTGATACCTGGTAGAACCCTGCTATAGAGCTTTTGGCTCATAAATCAATTCAGCGATCAAAACTTAATGTTTAAGGATTAGCATTGTCCCAAATACTAGTTCAAATAAGTAAAGTTCAAATTAGTAAAGGGAGCAGAAACAATTGATGGATCCTGTTACAAAAAGATATGAAAAATCATGCCTTCCTGCAACTCCTTAGTCCGTAGCAGCTTGTGCTTCCATATTTCCACGCTGACACTTAACCCTCACAATCCATGGCAAGATTTAAGAGCCATAGTGCTATAGAGTTTGAACTTATTTTCTTCATAGTGCTATAGAGTTTGAACTTATTTTCTTCACCAACAATATCAGTGAAGTTCTGGAAAAAACTACATAGCCCAAAAATCTTCAACAAAATAATCTGACTGCTCGCCAATTTCTTTAGGTCTAAGAGCTTAGTTTCTAGAGCACAGGTCTTTCAATTAACTTGTGTAAAGGCCAAAAGTTTACAAAGACCAATGCATTTGAGCAAGGAAGATTTATGATCACCAATCTTCTGCTTTCTCCTGAACATGAATGCAAAAAGAAAAGTATTGCAACTGAAAATGCCTCAAGAAATAAATGAGAGAGGGATAAAAAATTTAGCAAAAAATGACAAGCAGCCACTGAAATATTTATAAAGTTAATCCCTTAACGAAAAAGAAAAATTATACGTTTTTTATATATAAAACTGTGCTAAGATTACAGCATGAAAAATAAAATTGAAAACTCAAAAGATCAGAATGTTAGATGTGAATTGAAAATAACAGGTAATGTTAGATAACCTGAAAGCACTTAATTTATTTCCTTGGTTTGATCAGAACCTTCTGACATAGTCTTGTGATGTACATTCATCAAGTACCCTTAGAAACTCACAGCTGCTTTAAAAGCCACAAATTCTCCATGAATGAGTCTCTTTATTTGTTATGAGGGTCATTCTTTGGCAACAAGGCCCTAAGACATGCACAGCAAAAAGGAGATCTAAGAAAGGTCCACCAGACATAACAAAGTTGCAGGAATTTTTGCAGTGACGTATGTTAGAGCGACACATCTAGATTAGCTGCACATCTTCGCAAGACAAAAATCTAAGACAACTTATTATCAAGATCATTTACCTGGCAAGCACACGGCCTTTTTGTTGCAGAACATGCATGGAGGACCCTATAAGTGGTTCCAAACAAAGTACATAGTCTCCATACTGTATAAGGTTAGAGGCGTAACCACAGGATTGCCTACTAACTCGAAAGGCAGAAAACCCAAAATTTTATGCTGCTAGATGCATTTTACGAAGCACTTCATTCAAGATTTGCATATTTCAATCATGTTTTAGATAATTGATTCTCCTGAATTATAAGATCATGTTTTAGATTATTTTACCTTTTAATATATATATATATATATATATATAAGGAGGGATAATGGCACTCTCTTTTTAGGAGCACTACCTCTCAAATTTATGGTCGGAGTGACCTCCAAATTCAATCTCTACCGTTGGATATGAAGAACTATAAGTTACAACCGTTGGATACGAAAGTGCCCCTAAGAAGGGAGTGCTCCTATTACTCCCATATATATATATATATATATATGATAGAATATATGTACATGCCAATTTAAAAGCACATGTGTACATATGCCGGCCAAAAGTGGGAGGCTAGCTCTCCAAATCCAATTTTCACCGTTGGATATGAAGAACCATAAATCGAGAACATGTTGATAAAATTTCAGCTCAATCGGAATACGAATCGACCTCCATTGGAACTCTTGATCAAAATAATATAAAAAATTAAATTTGACAAAAAATATATATTTTGTTATTGTGCCACTTTGATCAAGAGTTCCGATGGAGATCAGTTCGTATTTCGATTGAGCTAAAATTTTATCAACATATTCTCAACTCATGGTTCTTCATATTCAACGGTGAAGATTGGATTTAGAGAGCTCGCCGGCCATTTTTGGCCGACATGTATACACATGTGTTTTTAAATTGATATGTGCCTATATCCTATCCATATATATATATATATATATATATATATATATATAGGGGAGGGGATGCGCGTACATCCCCTACCTGCGCACGTGGACCGTTGGATCAACATCCAACGGTCCACACGCGCGCGCTGATTCGCGTAAGTTCCTCCTCCTTACGGGAGGTTATTTTCGTCATCTATTTATAATTTTTTCTCTTCTGCGTTTCTCTTCTCATTCTCTTCCTCTCATTTTTCTTTCGTCTCGTCGCTGCGCTCCCCCGGCTCGGTTTTGATCGATGTCCCCCGCGCGGAGCAGCGCCGATTTCTTCCCCTGTGCAGGTGTGCTTTCTTCATCATCCCTTTTCCTTCTTTCAATCCCTAGAAAATTATGTCATTTTCGTTTGATTGATATTTCGTTAAGCTCGGCCAAATAGCGTTGGTTTCGGCCGTCGATCGAAATTAGGTAGGCGACCCTTAATTCGGCTTCTCCTCCTTCTTACATGCGGTCTAGACTCTTCCATTTTGCATTCGCCGTTTAGTCCTAATTCATTAAATCGTCGCCGACGAGTCAGTGAACGAACGGTCGACGAGCTAAATTAGGACTAGCAAACCGTTAATTTCTTCTCACCTTCTTATTCTATGACTTTTAACACGTTCAATTTCTTGATTCGCAGTTGTTCGCCGGCCGTCATTCGTCGCTGCCAGAGACGGTCTAAAGCCGGCCGGAAATCGAATTTTATATAGATTTTTTAACAAAATTTTGTTGTAGAATTGTCATTTTTAACATTCTAATATTTTAAAATTTTTTAATGATTTTTTTTTCTTTGTTCTTTGGAGAGGTAGTAGCTCATTGGAGAGCTATCTTTCAGAGCAGGGTATGTGAAATGATAAATTCTTTCTATGCAGTCTAGAGATTTGAAAGTAGGTGATCAACTGAATTTTGTTATTACAGTTGGTGATTAACTGGAGCTCATGGAGGTGATCGACTTAATTTTGTTGGTGCAGTAGGTGATTGCAAAAGATATCTGTGAATGTTATATGCACTGTGTTGTAGGTGATCGCACTTGGTGATCCACTAAATATTGTTCCAATATTATAGATGAATGCTATCTATGATGCACTATGTTGTGAAAACTTGTGAATGAAAGTGAATGTATTACTTTGAAAGTGAATGTAACAATGTATTACTATAATATTGTGAATGAAAGTTGAGCTATGTTTGCTCGAGAATGTGTTGTGAACACTAAGCTAGGTTTGCTCTATAATGTGTTGTGAAAACTTGAGCTATGTGAGCTCAAAATTGTATTGCGAAAGCTATCGAATGTAACCCTCAGATTTTGAATGAAATGTGAATGACTTTGTTATCAAAAAACTCGAGAATGTGAAAGTTATGTAGTACTGAAATTTTCTCTTGAATGCTGGAAAGTTATGTAGTAAAATCTTCTCTTGAGCTATAGTACTGGAATGTTGAATTCAAAGTAAATGATAGAATGAATGATGCTGGAATGTTGTAATGAATGATGCTGTTAATGAGGCAGTAATTTTGAATGATGCTGGAATGCTGACTTCAAAGTGAATGATGTAATGCTGTAGGAACTATAATACTGGAATGTTAAAATTCTGTAATGTTCTTGTATTTACGGGGCAGCAAAATACAAAATGAATGTAATGCTTGTTTCTAACACCGATGCAGTAGGTGACCATAATACTCGATGTATTTTCACTGTTTTCTTATTTTATTGTTTATTTTACTGTTTTTCTTATTTTACTTTTTCTTTCACTGTTTTTTTATTTTTTTCACTATTTTTACTTATTTTACTATTTTTTCACTATTTTTCTTATTTTTATCACTTTTTCCCACTATTTATTATTTTTTACCGTTTTTTCATATTTTACTTTTTTCTTAACTTTTTCTTTTCTTTTTACTGGTTTTTTTTTCATTTTTTTACTATTTTTACTTATTTTACTGGTTTTTCACTATTTTTCTTATTTTTATCACTGTTTTTTCGATATCCTTTAATGATTTCTTGCAAGCACTTTAAAATTCAAAAGATAAGATATGTACAATGTAAGAAGTTTGAAAATAACACGCAAGACTTTCTCCAAAATTACCAAAATAATAAAACAACTAGTTGATAGTACAAATGAATGTCATAGCTACTCCAAATTAATAGCTAACTCTTCATTAGCACTGTCTTCATCTTCACTTGTATTTTTGTCTGCATCGTCTTCATAAGCACTGTCTTCATCTTCACTTGTATTTTTGTCTGCATCGTCTTCATAAGCACTGTCTTCATTCACAACAGTCTTTACAGAGCATTCACGACAACGTATTCACAGAAAATTTTATTTAGCATTAAGAACAATTTTTAACAGCAATAACATTAACATGTTGGCAACAAGAATTCATTCATAACGAAAAATTACATAACAAGTTTCACAACATGTTATCACATTCACTGTGATAGTATTACAACCACTTAATTTCATAGTTTTCTCAACAACATTACATTCACAAGTAAGGTTCCACAATATTTTAATAACTTCTTCACAAAAGCACTACATCCACAGAATTGCTCCTCCCCACTATCGGCATTCATTGACAAAAATTGAAAAAAAAAAGTAGATTCTGACAGAAGAAGAGAGCAAATCCGAATCGAACATCTCTACAGCAAGCTTCCCGGGGCCACAATCGATTTCTTTCAGCAAGCACCTATTGCAGCCGATCACCTACTGCACCCAAAATAAAAATACTACTCAAAATAAAATTTAAAAACTGTAAAGACCTACTGCGATCACTGTCTCTTCACCATCTCTACACTTGCAGCGAGCTACCTCTCCAGCAACAAGCTCGAAAAAAAAAACTGTTAAAAATTTTTAAAATATTAGAATGTTAAAAATGACAATTCTGCAACAAAAATTTGTCAAAAAATCTATATGAAATTGATTTTCTAAGAGGCTTGGACGCCTCTCGGCGGCGACGAATGACGACCAACGAACAAACAATAATCAAGAAATTGAACGCGTTAAAAGTCATAGAATAAGGAGGTGAGAAGAAATTAACGGTTTGCTAGCCCTAATTTAGCTCGTCGGCCGGCGTTCGAAAGCTCCGTTGGCGACGAACGAATTAGGACTAACGACGGCGAATGCAAAATAGAATAGTCTAGACTGCATAGAAGAATAAGGAGAAGCCGAATTAAGGGTCTGCCTATCCTAATTTCGATCGCGGCCAACCACCAACACGCCGGCGAGAGCGAACGAAATATCAATCGAAAACGAAAAATGACATAATTTTCTAGGATTGAAAGAAGGAGAAGGGATGATGAAGAAAACACACCTGCGCAGGGGAAGAAATCGGCGTGGCTCCGCGCGGAGGAGATCGATCGAGACTGAGCCGGGGGAGAGCAGCGACGAGACGAAAGAAAAATGAGAGGAAGAGAATGAGAAGAGAAACGCAGAAGAGAAAAAATTATAGATAGATGACGAAAATAACCTCCCGTAAGGAGGAGGAACTTACGCGCATCAGCGCGCGCGGGACCCGTTGGATGTTGATCCAACGGTCCACGTGCTGGTGTGCGCGGGGAGGGGTGTACGCACATCACTTCCCATATATATATATATATATATGCCATCTTAAATGCACATAGGTGCACATGCCGGCCAAAAATGGCCGGCGAGATCTCCAAATCTAATTTTCACCGTTGAATATGAAGAACCATGAGTTGAGAACATGTTGAAAAAATTTCAGCTCAATCGGAATACAAACCGACCTCCATCGAAACTCTTAATCAAAGTGATACAAAAAGTAAGAAAACTTAAAAATATATATTGTATCATTTCTGTCATCTTGATCAAGTGACCGGATGGATGTGTATTCGTAATCCAATTGAGCTGAAATTTTATAAATATGTTTCTAACCCATAGTTTTTCATATCGAACGGTGAAGATTGGATTTGAAAGTCACTCCGACCATAAACCGAAAAGGAGTGCCCGAAAGTGCCCCTATCCCTTTCCTATATATATATATATATATATCTCTACGTTAATCTTTGCTTAGAATAAATAAATTTTAAGATATGATGTTTTAATATATTACAACCGAATCAAGTTGATCGATTGTCAAAAACCCTTTTCAAAGAAATAAAGAAAAACTAACATGCAAAAAATTTGTTGTGTCGTTAACTTTTGGCTCAATATGATACCAAAGATGCTATTTAGAAATCCAAATAGTCACCACTGCTCCATTGATTTTTCAGCATGTTCTTGGTTTGTCAAGTTTAGAATACTGATATCTAGCTATGTCAACAATTGCTGAAAACACATTGTTTGAACAAAGGGTGTGGTATGTAAATTCATTTGAAGAAAGGCACTTGTTTACCATCCTTAATGAGTTCAAACAGCTGAAGAGAGCAATCAATCATGGCTTTCAGCTTGTTGCAATGGACTCTCTTTTAATAACAAACAATTTCTGTTACGTAACAAATTATAGTAAAAGTTATAAGCACATACTTGTGTGTGGCATATGAAGCTTTATAATTTGCTAGACATGTTAAACCGAAGAAATAAAAAGAAGACTTACTGTTATCAGTAGCATTAGCATATCCCTTCAAAGACAGTTTTATCAAGTATGGTTTGATGTTTGAGCATGCATTAGCTACAAAGCATGGTTCTTGGCTACACTGAACAGACCAAAGCTGGAAGTACAAAAGAGCATGAAGAAAATGAAAGCTTCCAAAAGGAGAAGTCAAAAATGGAAAGAATAAGTAAGTTGTATGAGTATACTCACTCAATGGATAAACCTCACAGCTTGACTTTATGTAATGACAGTGGCTATACACCAGATACTAACTCTCCACAACAGCAAACTTAATTTTTCTGTTCATGAGAGGCTTGACCTTCATTGTGTGTCTAAATCTGGCATGCAGCTCTTCTTCTATTTTTCTGCATAAATCATCAGGTATATGTTCTTTACCAGCTCTACGTAGAGTCTCACAAACCAACTTGTACGTGAATTCTCTTGGAAGAGACCCACTCGACACCAATTTGACAAGAAAATCACTAGCTTCTCTAGCTCGACCTGTCTCACATAAAGTATGAATAATTGGTGTATAAGAGCTCGATGTTGGCACACCATGATTCTTTTCTACCATGGTTTTAATCATCTGAATGGCTTTATCCACTTGGTTAGTAGAACTATAGTACCTTATGAAAGAATTATAAGTAACACGGTTCGGGCTGCAGGCTTTCAGGAGCATATCATCAAACAGTTCATGTGCGCGCTCAATCCTGTCTGTCTTGCATAGACCATCAATCAGACAATTATACGTAACAACATCCGGCACAATCCCTTTGAAAATCATGTCTCTGAACATGTGGTTGGCCTCCCAAATCCTCCTCCGGATAGCCTTCCGGCACCCTGTCTGCAAGCTCCTTTTACAGTAAGACGAGATCAAGATCGTATAAGTGTAAGCATCAGGAGCGCAAGTTTCTCCCGGCAACTCCATCCGTTCGAGAATAGCCCGTGCAGCTTTCATATTACCGACTTTGCAGAAAGCCGCAATAACTGCATTATAGGCAAAGGTATCCGGCCTGCAATGCAACTGCTTCATTCGGTAAAAAGCGGCAAGAGCCTGTTTAGCTAGACCTTCTTCACCAAGAACCGTAATCACTGACGTAACTGTAGCAGTGCTAACTAGCTGCTTGTTATCCCGGAGAAATCTCCATAGCTTTTGCAGCGAATTGGATCGAGCTAGAACACGAGACATTTCACGACAAGTTAATTCATCATGGACAAATCCGCACTGATCACCAACCCAGTAGTAGAATTCTAAAGCTTTGGTGAGACCAAGAAACACACGGTCGCTATCACGGTAAGCAGAAGGACCTAGAGGGCGGCGGTTGATGGATTCTAGGCGGAGACAGCGCTGTTTGAGAGGGGAACGGTGCCGAGTGGAATTTTGCCGGCCGATAGAACGAGGGCTGAGGAAGAAATGAATGGGGATTGCGGCGAGGACTTCGCAGACCTCGTCGGAGGACCAGCCGGAGAAGTGAGGAGAAGGAAAGAGTGATGGACCAAAGCAACGGTACTGGATCATTGCTGCCATTACTTGCCTGACCAGAAGGTTTCGAGCAGAAGAGAGATGAGACATCGGTTGTAGTAAAACAGCAGCAGCAGTTCTATGTTTAGCTTTTGGTTTTGGTTTTGATTTTGGCGCGTTGAAGGAAGATTTATAATATAGAAGTTCACAGTTTACATTTGCAGTTCAACAACAGTACGAATTGAAAAACAGTATTTTTATCAATTTTTAATGTTTGTATTTGACGAAAACTACATAAATCTGTAAATTTCATGAATATTTATTAAATACTTACTCGCAACAAAAGATGCAACCAAGTCCACCACACCATTTGCTTCTTGAAAGACTCTTCTGTAGAAATTGAATTCTGATTTAATATGAGATATAATTCGACCACAGTTAATCCAGCACAAATAATATTTTGGACAACTTTAATGCTCTTATTGTTCGGTCTCATAACTTATTTTGTATCAGAGTGAGATTCGCAGCTATTTAGAGCATAGTTATAAAAAGCGGACCGGATATTAAACCGAAAAATTGTCCGGATCAACGGATCACGAGTTGACCTGTCGGGTCAACGGATTGAACCGTTATATTAAATATTAAAATATTGACGGTAGCACGAACGCTTATTATTTTTCTTTGTTACAAAGCATAAAAGAAAAATAAACTAACAAAAATATATTGAAAAACAAAAAATATTTCAAATAATAAATTTTAAAAAATATTTTTTGTTTTGAAATAATTTTATTATTTTTTTTACAATTTAATAGAATTAGTAATATAAGAACTTAAAAATCACTAATAATAAATATTTACAAATAAAATATAACAAATTTATTTTTTTCCATTATCACATCCAAATATAAAATCTAAACTATATAAAATATTTCAATATAAGATTACTAATAATTATTTTTGCATCAATATATCACAAATTTAAAATTTTTTAAAATTTAATTTAATCCCATTTAACCGGACGAAATGGGTGGATCACTCGCCGAAACGGGCTGGAAATGGCCGATTGATAAACGATTTTATTATAAATCCGGACCGGTTTATGCTCCACGTTGACGGTTTTAAATCGACCCAAACGGGCCGGTCCGGATTTTATAACTATAATTTAGAGTGTATTTTTTTTTATATAAAAATAACTTTTACTTTATTAAAAAATTATTTTTAATTTATTTTTTATTATAAAAGAATATAAAAAAATATTTTTAATTTATTTTTAATGTAAAAAAATATATCATTTTTAATAATATTATTTCTAAAAATTTATTTTTAAAATTTCAATTTCAAAATAGTTATTTCCAAAACCAAAATAAGGCACACTTAATATCACTCAAAATTTTAGAAAGCAGTATGGCAAAACTGCTCCCCCTCGAATCACTCAAAAATTTATTGAGGAATTATACACATCATTACATCAATGATAAGTCAACTAAGTTATGTTTCTTCTTGCTCAACATTTTTAAATCCAAAAAATATAAATAACAGGTTCAACTTAAAAAAAAATCTTTATCTGCACAATTACCAAGAAGATCCTTGTATACATACTCGAATAGATCTTTGGTCAAACTTGCTATTTTTTACATAAAACGTGTGGGCGTGTGTGTTTGTGTTGTTAATTCTCAAAACATTCACATCCTCTGAGAACTGAATGGTATACTCCAATAAATAAATTGAAGTTGATACAAAACAAGTTCACAGACAAGAAACGGCATCAAAAGCCCTTGATGAGTTAAACAAGATACTAAAAAGAAAGTAACTCCTAAGCAAAAGCACATTTCCATTTTTAATCACAAATTAAATTACTCAAACTGTTATTTGAATTGACAAACATTAATTGATTAATTAATTGTCATCAAAACTCCAGAAACAATTAATCAAGCTTACCCTTTATAAAACAATATACGAGTCTTCTTCTTCTTTGCACACTGCAGGTCGCCGGACTACGTCAGGTATCACCCCCAAAAAAAAAAAAGATAAACCAAAAGATAAACAAAACCTTTGTCCATCTGTCTTGTTTTCCTTTAGACATGTTTCTGTTATAGCTATCGAAGCTGATTTGTTTCGTCTCTTCTTTCCGTTCTTATCTATAGCTCTTTCCAATTCATTGTTGTCATTTTCTTTCTCATTGTTGTTGTTGTAGCACTTGGAAATTATTTAGTTGTTTGTCAGGGTTCTAAAGTTTATTTTCTTGAGAAACAAACAGTTCGTTTCCAAACAAACACTTCCTCCTGCAATGCATTGCTTCACTATGATGGCATGCTCATATCATTGTTTCATTTTTTCTAGTATTTAATTTCTTTGTGTTGGTGATCATCAGTAACAAGTAGTGACTCAAATCTAATTACTTGCTCGATCGATCGTTGCGAACAGTAAGAACCTTCATGGCGAAGCCCGCTCTCGGGTTATCAACCTCCCGGCGCTACCAGCAACAACAGCAGCTGCAAAGAAGCTGCGCGCCAGTGCTGCTTGCACTGGTCCTCCTCTATGGCGTACTTCTTTTCGTCTTAGAATTACCGCTGGTTTACATGCGTCTTGCTCCTCCGGCTCTTCGCCGGCCACTGCATATCAAGTTAATCAAACCGCTCGAAACAATTGCTTCAGATAACCTTGCTGTCCATCTCCGACGGAGATCTCTTTCTGTTTCATCTCTATCTTTGCATCATCTGAACCATAGTAGCTACTACGCAAGCAGTATTAGCATTACCAGCACAAACAATCAAACAGTACAACCTGCGCCTGATGTTCGTATCATGGCTGCACGGGCGTGGAAAGCAGGGCAAAAGCTAATGAAAGAGATCGAAGAAGCTTCACTGGCAACTTCCGCAACGCCGCCAGCGAATAAAAGCAATGGCAGCAGCAGCACCGGAGGAGAAGAACAGTTCGACTGTCCACAAACGATCTCGCTCTCCAACGATAAGCTGGACATAATTAACAAACAGAACAAGGGCGTTTTGTTGGAACTGCCCTGTGGCCTAATGGCAGGATCGCATATTACGCTGGTTGCAGTACCGCGGAAAGCGCATCCTGAGAATGATCCTTCCATCTTTCCTTTAGCTGGACAAATGGTCAAGGAAGCTGGCTCCGATCCGGTGATGGTTTCGCAGTTTGTGCTAGAACTGCAGGGGCTTAAAACTGTAGACGGCGAAGAGCCACCGAAGATTCTTCATTTCAATCCCAGGTTTGTGATACTGAAAAAGAATGTAGTCCTTCGCTCTTTTTAACTTGGATAAGTGAAATTCTGTCCTGTGAAATAGATTGAAGGGAGATTGGAGCGGGGAGGCAGTAATAGAGCAGAACTCATGCTACCGTATGCAATGGGGGAATGCGCTCCGCTGCGTTGGTTGGGCATCTTCACCTGATGAGGAAAGAGGTATTCAATCAAATCCCATGATTTGCAAATTGCATCAACCCACTGGATAAATATTTATTTTCAGTTTGTTTTCGAAATTGGGATTTTTTGACTACGATCTTTGTACAGTGGATGGGCAGGTGAAGTGTGAGAAATGGATCAGTGAGGAAGATTTGAAGACAATCCAGTGGTTGAATAAATTAGATGGGAAGAAAAGGGAAATCCCCCTCGAATGGCCTTACCCATTTAACATGGGTCAGATGTTTGTTCTCACACTCAGTGCTGGTTTTGAAGGTTACCACATTGTCGTCAATGGAAGACATGTTACTTCATTCCCCTACCGTGTTGTAAGCCATCAACATTGCTTCCCAACTCCTTAGTCTGTAGATTCATCGCTTTAAGAAGAAGTGGCACTGAAAGGCCATTTGTTTTGAAAATTTTGTAGGGTTTTGATCTTGAAGATGCAACTGGGTTCTCTATTAGCGGTGACCTTGATGTTAATTCTGTTGTTGCTGCTTCAATGCCTACATCGCATCCTAGCTTTTCTCCTCAAAGACATCTAGAGATGTCAAGCTTGTGGCAAGCACCAGATCTACCACAAGGTCCTATTGATTTGTTTATCGGCATTCTTTCATCTGGCAACCATTTTGCCGAGCGCATGGCTGCAAGGAAGTCATGGATGTCGTCAATAAGAAATGCACGTAATGTAGTCGCCCGATTCTTTGTTGCTATGGTAATTTCATAAATCTTTCTTCTTTGTGTCATATAGCAATTTCTGTTGTTGAATTTTAACGGTTTGGTGAATGCTTTTGGCAGCATGGAAGAAAGGAAATCAACATGGAGTTAAAAAAGGAAGCAGAGTTCTTCCGTGATATTATCATTGTGCCTTTCTTAGATAGTTATGATCTTGTTGTGTTGAAGACTCTTGCCATTTGCGATTATGGGGTAAGAGATGCTAGACACTTGATGTTGCTGAACTTACCACTGAAGTTCCTTTTACGTTTATAACTAGAGCTCTTTCATACCGTGATTGGCAAGTGCTTGATTGTTTGTCTTTTGATTTGCATAGCTCCGAACAGTTTCTGCCAAGTACGTAATGAAGTGTGACGATGACACATTTGTCAGAGTTGATTCAGTAATGGATGAAGTGAGACTGAATGCCAACGGAAGCTTGTATATTGGAAACATGAACTACAACACCAAACCCTTAAGGAAAGGCAAATGGGCAGTGACTCCTGAGGTATGTACAGACTACTCTAATCACAATTACCTTATGTCCACAAATGGACTTAGAATTTAAAGAAAATCACAGTAGCTTCGATGTATTTGTAGTTAATGAACTATTAGATACTCCGAAATCTCATCTATAGCACATAGTCAACATATAACAGCTGGTTTTGGAAGGGCAGGGAGCCTAAGAAGTCCTTGGCAAACGTCTAGATAGATAAAACTTGCTAGTTCTGGAAAGAAGTTACTTCACAAAAACTTAGCTTGCATAGTTGAGAGCACTTAAAAGAATAAAAATTGGCGTTCTATTCTTGGGAGCTATCTCTCTGAAGAGTAGGATATGCCACTTAACTTGTTTATAAATCTACTACATAAGCCACTAATAAACACCAACTTGTGGAGGTTCTAACTCTTTGTAATGACTGAACATAAGAACATGCCAAATGTCGTGATCAACTTGGATAACTTTAAAATTTTAATCTGACATCAACATCAAGCATGCTTGAACTGTCATCTGATTGTAATTGTTAGTATAGTGACTAGGCACAATGTCTTCCTTATTATATACATAAACTAAATTGCTTGCCAACTTGGTGAACCACTGAGCTATGTCAATGTATCTGTTGGTTTCCACATGTCAAAGACGATTTACAGACTGCAGCCCACAAACAGATAGAATACTAAGCTTTCCGTTGGTTCAATTTTTGAGCCACTAGAGCAATTTGTCCTTGTGGTTTTTTGACTCAGTGCATAACAAAATTATTGGATCTTCTCAGGAATGGCCTGAAGAAGAATATCCTCCTTATGCAAATGGACCTGGCTATGTGATCTCATCAGACATTGCCAATTTCATCGTATCAGAGTTTGAGAAGCATAGATTAAAGGTGAGACTTTGGCTGTATTTCATACTTGAGCATTATGTTTTTGCTCTATTTGCAAGGTCCATAAGAGTTCCTGAAAGTGATGCAAATTTTTGGAATATGTTTCTCTTCTCTATGTTGAACCCGACACATGCAAAGAACTGCTACGGCTTAAACAATCATTGAAAACTACTGATATATGTGAATTCATGCAGCTATTCAAGATGGAAGATGTAAGTTTAGGCATGTGGGTAAAGCAGTTCAATGAATCAACACCCGTCAATTATGTACACAACCTCAAGTTCTGCCAATATGGTTGTGTAGATGGCTACATCACCGCACACTATCAGTCTCCTAAGCAGATGATGTGCATGTGGGAGAAGTTGCAAATGAGCAGAGCAGAATGCTGCGGCATCAAACAGGGATAACCGCTGAGAGCAAGAAACAGCAAACCAAATTGTTTTTCTTAGTAACAGACACAGTCCACTGATAGAACCACAAAAGTTGTATAAATCGGAATAGGGAATGTTGGATGGATGATTATTATTAGTTTTCTCTTTTTTCTTTGGGGATCAGTTATTTCATTCTTTCTGGTTGCATTGGGGAGACAGAACAAGGTGGTTTGGAGAGTTTCACAGTGTTACTGGACCTCGCATGAGTGAAGAAGGTGGTGACTCTTTCTGAAGTAGATAAAAATAAGGGGGTGATTAGGGAGAAATAATTTTGAAATGTAAAAAATAGCAAGTTGACCAAAGTCTATTCGAGTATGTATACAAGGATCTTCTTGGTGATTGTGCAGATAAAGATTTTTTTTTAAGTTGAGCCTGTTATATATATATTTTGGAGTTAAAAAAATGTTGAGCAAGAACTAAGAAGAAACAATACTTAGTTGACTAATCATTGATGCATTTCGTGTATAATTCGTCTGATTTCGACCGCTTTTTTTGTTAATAGTTACTAACAAACGGTTTAAATGTTTTGCATCTGTCTTATATAAATGGAGAATAGGTAATATTTCTGCGTTTTTAAGGATTCTATTCACTAACTCACCAAATTCACTTTCAAAAATTTAATTTTATTACAAAATAAATATAAAATTTTAATTTTTAATTAAATATTTTTTAATTTTTAATTTTATTTTTTAGACTCACTTTAAAAAAATAAATTTAGCTCAAAGTAAATACGTCTTAAATATTTATAATTTGGTAGGTCTCATGTACGCATTATTGTAAGGATATTAATATTATATTATATAATATTTATAAATTTGAAAGAATTGTTGGTAAACGTTACAAAATTTAATTTTATTTTACTTGAATGGTGCAAATTGTGGTTATAAACTTGATACTAGTAGGCTTTTGCACTAATCATCTAGAAATCTTTTAAAAATAAGCTACTGATGTTAAAGTAAACAAGTAGGAAGATGGATATTGGTGACCTATTCTTTGAATTAGACAAGGTGAGACCTTTCGATATTTGCTCTTATTCTTTTTTTTTAATAAGGTATTATTTCTGGTTAATTAAATAAAACTATTAACAAACATAATTACAGTTGGAGAAAGACGCAAAGTATATAAGAAGTGATGACGATGCATCTCTTTCTTTCGAGCAATTAGTGCATGGCACTTCAATGCAACATTTGCGAGTGCCTGGTTGAAGAAGTTATAATAGCCTGCATCAATGCCGTCGAGAGAATAACGGGAAACTTACGGTGGTGAAACACGGAATAAAAAACTATGCTTGCAAATACTAAAGAATACAATGAACAGGAAGATGAAATCCATGGTTGCAGACATGAGAAAGAAATGAAGGACATGATTGTTGGAACCCAAAAAAAATTTTAACGATAATAATGATTAAGTAATTATCTTTATGCATTTGTAGTACTAACAAATTATATCAAAGTGTTCCAGTAATTCAGCACTGAAACTAGTTAGCTATTATTCAACTGGCATGCTTGCTGAGTATTCGAACAGAGAGCATAACAAATCTACACAAGGTAGCCGAGGAGCCAACACGTTGATGAGTTACTGACTATCTGACAGAGAGATTATTAAGAGCTCGTTTGGCAAAACGTACAGCAAAAGCTTATTTTAATTTTATATTTTTTAATATAGTTATATAAATTTTTAAAAATTATTTAAAAATTTAAAAATATAAATAAATTGTCGTAATAAAATTTTTTATTTTTTATTTTTAATATTTAAAAAAAAAATAAAACTTATTTTTAAAAAAAATTAAATATTTTTTATTACAAAAACTTTATTTGAAAGATACTTCTAAACTCTCTTTAAGATCACCCAATAACGACTAACATGTGATCCATGATTATTGAGCTGATTTAAGATGTTGCCGACCATGATTGAGCGCGATCTTGACAACATTCATAGGAGGAAAATCAGACTATACATTTCAATGAAAAAGAGATCAATGATTGCTCATATATATGAAGTTCAGAAAAATCAACAAAGTGATAATAAAAACAGCCATATGAACTATCTGACAAGACTCTCTCTTCTAGTAAGAAAAGTTATTTTACAACCAACATATTTTTAGAACTATAAGCTTTTCTTATAAATAAATATCTTTCATGACAATTATGAGCTAGTTACTTTAGCGATTATTTTGAAAGTACTTCAAATAAAAAAAAAATTTTGGAGAAGAATAAATTTTAAAATTTTTCGAAAAATAAGTTTTGCTTTTTTATTTAAAAAAATCAAAATTATAGACATAAAATCTGTGCTTTTAAAATTTTTTTAAAATATTATAAATATTTATTAAGAAATAATAAATTAAAATGAAATGGTAAAATAAAAAGGAAAGTTTTGTTAAAGGATTTTGTACTAATCTGCGGCACTTTCTCATTACCGTAAGATGAACCGCTCTTCATTTGTATTGCTTGTATTCTTCCTCGTCCACAGACGTCTCAATTCTCTAGCTTTAGGTGCCTTTTTTTGGCACAAAAGTCATTTTTTATAAAAAATTATTTCTAATTTATTTTTATTAAAAAATACAAAAATAATTTTTAATTTATTTTTTAATAAAAAAATATATCATTTTTAACAACGCTATTTTTAACAACTAAATGAAATTGGTTTCAGAATATATTTTGGAGTTCTTTTAAAAAATAAATTTTTTTAAATGAAAATTTTTTTTATCTAAAATAAATAATTAAAATGATAATAATAATATTTTATTAGGTAGCATTTTTTATTTTTTAAATTAAAAAATAAAAATTTTATAAAAAAAATTATCAAAAAATATAAAATAAAAATTAGAGTTAAAAAACTTTAAAGATTTAACCAAATATCTCCTTAATTTTTGACTCAATTTCTCTAAACCTCGGGCTTTTTACAAAGCCTATCACTATATCACCAAAAATGCACCTCTTTGCCAACTATATTTATATGGCCAATAAGTGTTTTTTTTTCTTTTTAATTACATCACTCCTAAAGAAAGAGGTTAAAGGGTTATGGACATAAACGTCTTTATTTATTTATGTAATTATAATAATGACACTTCTGATTTTCATTATTATATTTTAGTACTCTTTTTCGATATTATTATTTAAATTTTTGATGCATTGCAAATAAGAAGCCTGGTATAGATAGATGTAAATTTATGAGATATTTTGTTAGCGTAAGTAAATTTTAAGCAAAAGTACTCTCCTTTTATTTTTTTATTTAACGAGAAATATAATCTTAAATCAATCGTAACGCAACTCGCATCTCAAATTTCAAATTTATCTATGTACAAGTATTTCGGTTGTATTTTTTTAATTGATTTCTCCTATGCCATGCTAATTGATAATCCCACTTGTATAATATATGTTAATTTGAACCCATTGCGGTCGTATATATTCTAGTTATTTCTTTATCAGAACTATTGATAGATATATATGCAAATATGGATGGTCTGATCCAGCTCTATTCTCTCTTATTCGACCCCTTTTCGGTCTGATTCAGCTTGGATTTTCTTTTTTATAATTTGGCCTAATCTCATTTATCAAGTTAAAATAAAATAAATAAAAAATAAAATTTTAAAATTATTTTTAAAAAGTATTATTAAAATAAAAATAAAAATAAAATATTTTTTATTATTTAAAAATATTTTTTAAATTAAAAATTAATTTGATTAATAATCAATGTTAATCGGTCAATATTGATAAGTCAATATCAATATTAACTAGACAAATGGGCTGCCCAACGTGTTGATAATAACGTTCCGATACTATATGTAGGATAGGTCCGGAGCGGTCTGATTCTATAATTGTTTACTGAACAAGGCAGGCTAAGTTTCAGACCGATTGATTGAGCCGCAAGCTAGTTCATTTGTTCCGATCCATATTTTCACCTATATTGATAGGCATCATGACTTGTCATGCTTCAAATATGAACAGCTATGTTCTTAAATAATTATATTTGAATTATAAGCACCTCTTTAGCGGATTTTCATTGTAATATTTAGGAAAATTTATGAAATAAAATTTATTTTATTTTTTGAAAAATAAATTAGATTTTTTATTTTAAAAAATAAAATAAATAAAAATAAAATATTATTATTATATTTTGTATAGTTTAAAATTTTAAATTAACTTTTATAATATTATAATTTTTTATTAAAAGACAATAAAGGAGCTCTCTAAACACTATAGAATGCGTTTATTTAAATTTGATAAGTAAACGCATAGACATTTGAAAAAATATTTTTTAAAAGCTCTATTTTGATTTTTATATTATATTTTTTAATATATTTTTTATAATTATTTAAAAAAATTATTTGAAATTTAGAAAATATAAAAAATTTTACGTAATTAAATTTTTTATTTCTTATTTTAAATATTTTTTAATTAAAAAGTTAAAATTTATTTTTATTTTAGAAAGGTATATTTTAAAAACAATTTTAAACGTTCCGACTTATCTCAAAAAAATATGACTAAAAATATAATTTTATGCGAAGCATAATATAATATTCCTCCGGATTGATTTTCTAAATGAAACTAATTTGATAAATATATTGGTTCAACTCGCCGTCGTATGACGGTATTAAATGTGACTAAAAAGTTTTGTTTAATAATAAATATATCTTCAATTTAATCTCAAAAAAATCTCCATACTTATTTAATTTTGAAAATTCTCTAGTCCTCTTTGATTATGAAAACTTGAAGAAAGAATCACCGCTGCTGGAATTAAATATGGTTCAGTTACATTAATTTATGCTTCTTCTCTATTTAAAATTGAAAATTTTGAGCTGATCAACATTATCAGTTTTTATTTTACGCAACAATCCTGTCTACTTGGGCCCAATTCTACCTGGCCTCCACAATACCAAAAATTTCCAAAAGCTAAAAAGAAAAAGCACCAGAAGAGAAGGTAGAAACAAAATAGAAAACCGTTATTAATTAATTAATAATAGCAAAAATCCACGACGATTGAATGCGTGAGCGACCGATCTGTCTCTCTGGCTCGATCGTGATTCGTGGACCAACCTGTACTAACACTAACGAAAATAACAATTCGGTTGAATTCAATTATAATTTCTCTCTTCTCTTCCTGCTTCCTCTACAGATCGTTCGTTCGTTGGTAAGAAGAAATTCGACATATTCATTCGTTCTCCGATCCATTAGAAGAAGAATTTGATGACCGGAGTGGGAGGAGGAGGAGGGTGGGCAGGGCCACCTCCGAGGGGCCCACGTGGAGCTTCGAGGGGTGGTTCTGTTGATTTCCGGTCGGTGTCGACCGTGCGACTCGGCCGTGTGCAGCCGCAGGCGCCTACGTACAGAACTATTTACTGCAATGATAGGGATGGGAACGCCCCCGTCAGATTCAAGGCAAGCTTGACCAGATCTCGCAACTCTAATTCTCTCCATTGAAACGTAGAGTTGAATAATTAGTTTGGATTTCCGCTTTTTGTGGTTTTATTACTAAAATTGCTAGTGGTAATTTCATCGCAATTAGTTTGAAACCATTGTACTTGTATAGAAGTTTCATTAGAAGTGAAATTTGTGTTTTGTTATTTGAGTTTCGGATGCTATGCTGAGTTGCAGATGTAGACCTACTAATTACGGAAAGTGAGAGGATTCCTTAATTTTGTCTAGGTTTTTGTTTTCTGTTTTTCTCATGTTAGTGTGTGTATGTTGAAATGTGAAGGGGTTGAGGGTTTGAAATGTAGACAGTGTTAGTTTAAGAAAAAGAGAGTATTGTCTCTTTAGTTACTATTGGGTTACTATTTTGTGCTGAATTGCTACTTTAAACCTCTGGTAGAGATTGAAGATACCTATGTTCATATGCTACTTCGGGAGCCTCTTAATATGACTTTTTTCTTTTGAAGAACATATATTTTCAAACAGTTATGAAGACCTAAAATCTTGAAAGTAAAACTTGCCTATTGCTGGTTCACTACTGAATGCAGTCTGGAGTTCAATCTTTACTGGCGACTTTGCTGCTGGTGAAAACTAATTTTGGTAGTTGTTGGAGGGATTTTGGGATGATTCTGTAGGAAGAATAGTTCACAAGGGGAATTTTCTTAGTGTTATTGTTGTGCAAAAGGAATAGGAAATAGCTGTTTTCCTCTTTTTTCCATCTTGTCTTAGTGTCTGCAAAATATGCCTGCTTCTTTGTAAATGAAAGAGATCATAATTGCCTCCAGTAGTAATCTCTTAAGAATAAGCCAAGTAGGAGTCACAGCCCCTCAATGAGTACGTCTCATCCCACTAGATGGGGTTGGCTACATTGGTTCCTTCATGGCTTGTTTTATGTCATAAACAATATCTTTGGTGAGACCAACAGTAGATACATCATTTCAAGTCTTTGACCAGGTCTTCTTGGGATGCCCTCTGTTCTTCTTAACTAGATGAGCTTCCAAGGGAGCTGGCTCCTCCAAAAGCATTAAAAATATTAGGCAATAGCACTTATAGCAGTCAGTTTTATACCCATTTACAATTTATTTTAAGCTGAAGCTAATATGTATAATACACGCTTCCATGAATGCGAGTTATGGAAGGATAGGGATAGGACTAACTGTGTTTTCACCCTTACAACTCGCTTCCTTCCAAAATGACTAAAAAAATTTGCATTAAAAATTAAAAATATTTAATATAAAATAAAATTTATATTTATTTGTATTAAAGATGAATTTTAAAATTGAATTTTGAAAATAAATTTTTTATAGAAATAATTTATTTTAAATTATTTAGTTATTGTGTATTAAAAGTGAGTTTGAAAATAAATGAGTTTGATGGGTTGATAAACAAGCCCTTAGATTTTATGATACTCCTCCATTCCAGTTTATAGTTTGATCTCTTTTTTGTTTCATCAACTAAAACTATGTCATCGGCGAATAACATACAGCACGTACTTCATCATGAATAACATTTTCATTATCTTTTATTTGTATTTTCCTTTACGGTTTGCTTGTTTGATGTGGTAGTTTAGTGAATGCCACCAATTCCGAGATCATGCTTTTCTAGTCTATCCTGATTCTAATCCAGACTTTGGAGCCTTGCTCCAGCTGTTAGGTAGAACCGTTGTCTATTTGGTGTGAAGAGGGTAAACAAAACCTAATAATAAGGAAATATTTTTTTCAGTTTGTTGTGTATTGCAAATTAACTAGCATTTTAGACATAAGCTTAGCATATGTCGTGATCCAATCCATCTAAAAGGATAATTAGTTTTGAAAAGTTTTATTTGATATTCCGCTATTAAAAAGAATAAGTCTCTTATATTAGCAGCTGCTGGGACTTTGCAATTTGGAATTGGTGCTTTATTGGAAACTTGTTAAGGATGGTTTTTTCTGATATTGCATTTTTGTCGTTACTTATTCAGATAAACTTTAGTAGACTAAACACCAATAAAAGCAATTTCTCTTTATTATTTAGTGATTGTTTATTATTTCTTAGTTTTATCTTGAAGTGCTTATTTTTTTCTATGCATGAACAGGGAAATTCAATATCTACTACAAAATACAATGTTGTTACCTTTTTACCAAAAGGTCTATTTGAACAGGTATTGCAGCATTTTTCTGAGTTCTTTAAAATAGTATTTTTTTGTTTGTAAATCATACTTTTGAATCTAGATTATTAATACACGTGTTCCTAAATAATTCCTCATTTAAGCTGACAGTTTAGGCGGGTTGCAAATTTGTACTTCCTCATGATATCAATTCTTTCCACTACACCAATTAGGTAAGTGGAGTTTATGGACTTTCTAACATATTTTAGATTCTCAAGGATTTATTTCCTTAATATTTCCAAAGGGAAGAATACTTGAAGTTGTGGACTTACGTGCATGTTTTTGTTACAGTCCAGTGCACCCAGTCACCAATGTGGTTCCACTAACTCTTGTCCTTTTAGTTTCACTTATTAAGGAGGCCTTTGAGGATTGGGTTAGTGCTGCTGATCGTTATTCAATTTCTTGAAATGACATGAAGTATGTATCCCTCCTATATTGCTTACTAATCTTATAACTTATCTGGTTTCCTTCAATATTTGAACAGAAACGTTTCCAGAATGACTTAACGATAAACAGTACTCCTATTGATGTGTTGCAAGGTCAAAGATGGGAAAGCATCCCATGGAAAAAGTTGCAGGTTGGGGACATTGTGAAGGTATGACTCCTGATTTGTGCACAATGCCTTGAGGCACTTGTTATTTCACAAATTTAAAGACATTATTCTCTTCAAAAAAGAGAGTAATCTGAAAGTTTTATCTGTGGCTTATCTTCTGTACTTTTCAAGTCTAACAGAGTTAGGAAAGGGAATTCTTTTTTTTTCTTTTCTTTTTCCTGTTTTGGGGCAGGTTTTGCTTGACATCAGTGAATAGGATAAGCTCTCACTTGGATTAGTGCATTGATTGGAATAGATTCTATGGATGTTATTAATGTGTTTTTTTATTCAGTTAGGCCAATGCTTACTAATTAGATGCAAACTTGTGCTATTCCTTATAATGCCTAATGTTTAATGCTTTTGTGGAATATTGAATGACTACTAGTTAGTATGAGACCATAAGTTTGTTATATGTTCTCAATGCAGGTCAAGCAAGATGGCTTTTTCCCTGCTGATTTACTTTTCCTTTCCAGTTCAAATCCTGATGGAGTCTGCTACATTGAGGTCTTGATGTGATATAATACTTTCTCTCCTCGTGCTAGTAATCAGAGCTTAATCTTGCTATTTTAATAACTAAAAGCTTGTGGTAGACTGCTAATCTTGATGGGGAGACAAATTTGAAGATCAGGAAAGCACTGGAGAGAACATGGGATTACTTGCTTCCTGAAAAAGCTGTAGGATTCAAAGGTTATCTTTTCTATTATGAAAAGTAGAATTCAAAGGATGTTGTCAGTTGTTTAACTGGGTTTCTTTCTTCGACCAGATTCATGTGTTTATGTCTTTTACATTTATTTATCTTTAGATATATCTCTGGTTGGACATTTAATAAGAATCTGTTTATGTTTTGAATGAATGAAATTTAATGCAAATGAATTGCACAAGCAATTTCCTTAGCATCTTGTCTGAATAGAGATCCTGACTATTTGGTTGTATGCTATGAATTAATCTTTTTGCGGAGAAAACAATTGACATAACTGTTGTTAATCGAGAAATTGAACTTAGGTTATCAAGAATTATATGGACATTTGACAGTACTATTAATGATATTGACGCCAAATTATATAATTGAGCATCATCAAGATGCAAACTGGTAGATGATGTCCAGAATATACGGGTCATCTCTTTTCATCCTCCTCTCACTTTTGAATGTTGAGATTCGTATTATTGCTGTGTGTGTCAGTAAAAATCGATTAGGATTTCATTTTGGTCTTCCCGAAGAGTAAGAAAGGAAAATTGGAATTCTGAAAGGAATTTTGTTTAGGAATTCTATAATTTTTCTAATGTTTGGTCTTTTTCAAATGTGGAAAAGGAAAACTCAATACTTTTTCTTTCTTAATGTTTCATTACCTAAAAACAACCTCCGCAACATCAATTTGGCCACCATCTGGAGGAACATAATGAGAGCCTCTTTTACATGGAACTGTTTTCCCCTCGTATAGGGAAGGAAACTATGGACAACTTTTCCTCCAAATCTTCCTGTGACCGAACAACTGAAATATAAATCACCCCAAAAAAAAAAAAAAGAAAAAGAAAAGAATAGAAAAAACTTTTCATCTCAGCACTTTTCTGGAGGACCAAACATGCCCTTTCTTATTAGAGGCAGTTGTTGATTATGCTTATCGCAAATTATTTCTTAGTTCCTTAAATAAACTGAAGTTTCAAAACTGCGTGTTAGATATCTAGAATTCTTCAATTGGCCGTACAAAACGATGCATCATGTCACGGTTACGTTCACTTGCATTAAAATGCCAAAAACTTAGTTTTCTTCTGAGACTGGAGCAACTCCTTATTAGTTGTAGAGTTTGTTTCACTCATGTTATAGCTTATATGCTATTCTTATATGCTCGAATCCTTTTTTCTTATAAATTTTTAAAAATTTGCTTGTAAGATGATTCTTGAAATCTTCTCAATTTATCTGCAGGTGAAATACAATGTGAGCAACCAAACAACTCCTTATATACATTCACTGGCAATCTTATTTTTGGAAATCAGACATTACCTCTTTCCCCAAATCAGCTTTTACTAAGGGTAATTGTCTCATATTGGATATAATCTCTTTCTCTCTCTTTTGATGTTGTTTTTCTTTTCTCTCTGTGACTGTGGGGACTGAAACTTTTCTTCAGTATTTATCAGTACCTCAAAAGTGAAATTGAACATAATGTATGCTTTGCGAACTTGTGACTCGTATCATTTTGCTGAGTTGCTTGATGATTGAAACTTGTGGCGTGTTTACTGTGGTATTAAACTCACTTTATGGAAGTGAGTTTGTAAAAAGTGAGTTTGGAATTGAAAGTGAGTTTCTTTGTTTACTTTGTATTATAAGTGAGTTTGAAAGTGAAGTTTCTAGTTTTAAAATTTGAATTTTGAAAGTGAGTTTGATTTAGCAAATTCAAGCTTAAAAATATTTACTAATTAGAAAACTTTTTTGAAGTTTTAGTAGTTTTTACTCCTTCTCTCAGTGCGTGATTTTCTCCCTCACAAGGCAAGCAGTTAATTTGCTTGTGGTAGCTTTGCACGTGTCCAAAATCTGTTGTTGGTTCCAGCTCCAATTTTTTGGCGATAGTTGAATTAATTACAGTTGGCAGCCATTCCCATTTATTACTTAAGAAATGGAGATTTTTATAAGTACAGTAATTTTCAAATTTTTAAATAAAATTTGCATTAGTGCATTCTGAGTTTGAATTTTTAAAGTAGTTTCTATTTGTCAAGGTATTTTGTGCAAACTCGTCCAAAGAATATTGGTCTCGACTAGTGGTGGATCAGAAATATTACTAATTTGGTTAGGCAGATACCTGTTTGAGGCTGGTGTGGAACGTGTGGTGTATGAGTTTGTTAGCTGGTTTTAATAATTTTGTGTATTTGATTTCCATCTTATTGTTTTTCCTGAATCATTTTGGAATGGTTATTATCCTTATAATGTGGATGTTATTTTAGGGATAAATAGTTCTGCTATAATTTTTGTAATAGAGTCCCTTTTCCTCTCTTCTCTTCATGATAATGTAAGGTTCCTCCCGAACATTATGCTTGGGTTAATGTTGCACTTTTGGGTTGTAAGTTCCTCGGTAATTTAACATAGCACTACTGTTTATGCAGGGTTGTAGCCTTCGGAACACTGAATATATTGTCGGGACTGTGATTTTTACGGGCCATGAGACCAAAGTTCGTTAGCTTTATAAGTTATAATGAGTAGCAAAATTCTTTTATTCCTTGGAGTTTGCACATCTTTGTTAATGAAGATAGTTATCAGATTACTTCTTATTTGATTCCCTTGCAGGTGATGATGAATTCAATGAATGTTCCATCAAAAAGAAGCACACTGGAGAGGAAACTGGACAAGCTTATACTTGCTCTTTTTGGAGTTCTTTTTACCATGTGTCTTATTGGAGCTATAGGAAGGTAAAATCTACTCCTATGACTTTTGACATTATTGAAGAGTTAGATGAAGTTTGGTGTATTTTATCTTTTATATATTTTTTTTGGCACATACAGTGTAAATGTTGGTTATTATAATTTTTGTCTAGTTCATATAGTAAATGTAATATTATATGGTTTGAATCTTCAACTGATGTAGTCCAATTTATAACTGCATATTTTAAAGGAATGAACCCAGAGGAAGTACTTTGCATGCTTATTTTCAGTCTTTGATTGCTTTTTCATGCATGGATTGAGAATTTATCTCGTCTCCTGGAACTCTGCAGCGGAATATTTATCAATAGAAAGTACTTTTACCTTGGTCTTTATGGGGATGTTGAGCCACAGTTTAATCCCAGCAATAGATTTCTGGTACGTAGCTCATTGAATTTGTTTATCTAGATGTGCATATGTTTGTCATGTTTAGTGTCTTCCATTTGTGCACAGGTTGCCATTCTCACAATGTTCACATTGATCACATTGTACTCCACGATCATTCCTATTTCATTGTATGTTTCTATTGAGGTAAGATCAAACTTGTTGTATGAAAGGACCTGTTTGGAGAATCTGACATTAGTTTCTAAAGTTGTATTTATAATGTTTTCCCTTTCCTATTAGATGATCAAATTCATCCAGTGTACCCAGTTCATCAACAAAGATTTGCACATGTATCACAATGAAACCAATACTCCTGCATTGGCACGCACATCAAATCTAAATGAAGAGCTTGGACAGGTAAAGAGAGTATGCTTTGTACATTTGCCCTTTCTGTGTTCTAGTATGATGTAGTCCTAGCTTTGGCTCAAGATTATATTCAAATGTGAGAGAATTATGGTTATCACATGCACTTGAAAATCTATGTGCAGGTTGAATACATATTCTCTGACAAAACTGGAACATTAACAAGAAATTTAATGGCGTTTTTTAAATGTTCCATTGGTGGAGTATCATATGGGACTGGTGTTACTGAAATAGAAAGAGGAAATGCACAGCGGAGTGGATTGAAGATTGAGAAGGTGCATATGATATGGAAATATGTTAGAATCTTTGAAATTCAGTAACATCTTGTAGTCATATTCGAGTTGATTTTTTGCTTAAGGTTGAGAGAACAAGTACAGCCATCCACGAAAAGGGTTTTAATTTTGATGATGCAAGACTTATGCGTGGTGCCTGGAGAAATGAGCCGAATCCTGAAATGTGCAAGGTGTTCTTTCAGTTTGTTTTAAACTCTTTTTATAGATTATTTAAGCTGCATTGTGTTTATGTACTGATAGTTTTTGTTTGTCTTGCATTTACGTGATTGCATAAGTTTCTCATATTGATAATTTATACTTTCCTAAGAATGAAGTAGTGAGTTAATTCTCAGACATCGTTCACATCATATTGGTGTGCCTTGTCTTAGGTTCGTTGGGCAATCATGCTGGTACTGGTCTTTATTTATGTTATTTAATGTCTATTTTTCTGACTTTTTCCTGTTTTTTGAGCATCGAAGTTGCTGTTTCTCTTTTGCCGTGTTTTCATATTCCTTCAATTCTGCCGACTGTCATCATTCTACAGTGATGCTGTTCTAATTCTCTTAAGTGTTCTATGTAGGAATTCTTCAGATGCTTAGCAATTTGTCATACTGTGCTTCCAGAAGGTGATGAATCTCCAGAGAAGATCACGTACCAGGCTGCATCACCAGATGAAGCAGCTCTTGTTACTGCCGCAAAGAACTTTGGCTTTTTCTTCTATAGGTAAAATCTTTTATAAATTTACTTATTTGTCTTTAACTGGTGATTGAATGAGTTGGTTTGGAAGTTGTGCAAAATTAGTGTGTCTATACACGCACACGCTTGTGCATGTATGTTTTACATGAATGCACATAATTAGAGGTAGTATTCGAAATTTAGTTCTATACATTTCCTGTTAGGTTGAAACGAGTGGTTTGAATCTTTTTAGAATATTTTCCGAAATTCACTAGAGGTGAGTGTGGATTTCATGAAGTTGTTGCCAGTTGTCTTTAATGAAAGATCTCCTTGTTCACAATTGCTATTCTAAGCATTGTGAACGAAGAAGTTTGCATTGTATTGCGTTTGAGAGCCCGTTGTGGTGCTTGCTTCTATGGTCTCTTGTGTGAATTCATCCGAATTTAGAGCATTATTTTATTTTACTGACCTTTAACGGTTAATTGGTCCTTTTATTGGAAGGTTCGATCTTTCATCAAGCTTGTCTGCTATCAGCATATGACATTAAAATGTGCATGCTATTCTAGCAACAAAAACCATATACTTTACTGGATCAAAAGATCATTGTAGGCAGTGAGATATTAAATGAATATGTTGATATCACCTGGTAAGAAGGCAGTCTGTAAATTGTATTCAAATGAGGTCTGGATTTACTGCTTTGATGTTCGCAATGAAACTCATATACTTTACTGGATTGGAAGATCATTATGGACACAGCGAACATTTAAGGACTTTGTCGCAATGAATTTGGTAAGGAGGCTTTGTGGATAGGTTCTATCTCAAAATTTGATTTATGTTTTCTATTTTCAAGCTGGACTGTAAATTCTGAAGGATTACTTGAGCTCTATGAGCTTGTTTAAATTCATACAGGATGCATCCTGTCTCTCATGTAAAGAGTCGGATGTAATCAAATGTCATATTAACACGCAACTTCTTAGTCAAAGTTAAACAAGTGTGAATATTAGATGAGGTTGTCTTGGTGCTATGTATTGAAAGACGTACTTGAGCCGTTCTCTTTGGTAAGGACTGCATAATCTAAAGACAGGAATCACCAAGCTTTATTTAGTAGGTGGGCCTGGTGATGTGATCTTGTAGATTTCTTCTCTATTTGAAGATCACATCTTCTCTGGGGTTACCATGGATAAGATTGTTCAAGGTTTCTATCTGTCCTCTTTGGAATTCAAAAGATTCGAAGTGAAGTCATGTTTTATATTCGTTAAGCTAAATCTCTAATATGCATCTTATGCTGTATTTTGAGATCATCAAGTATTAATACTTTTTGGTCAAGGATTCTAGTTGTAAAGGCATTTGTTTTATCAGGAAAAATTGAGATAAGTAATGTTATTGAGGGGTAATTATTTGTAAGTGTAGTGGGTAAAGAAAAGAGGTTTATGGAATGAAAATGCACTCTCTCATATATATTAACTATTTGTTAGCAAGTTTTGAGTTGACTGCAGCGTACTGTTAGTTTTCAATATTTACATGGTTCAAATCATTAAATGTTGGTGGTTTACATGTGAATGACTAGCTTGTGTGCACCTTTGATTTGAAAGGAACTGTTGATGTTGGCTTTTTTAATCTTTGAAGTATCATTGTTTCATGCGAAGTTTTCCTTATGTCATGTTTAAATTCTACTTCCAATACTTGGGTGTTATGTGCTTTGCTAGGCGGACACCAACCACAATTTTAGTTCGTGAATCACATGTTGAAAAAATGGGGAAAGTTCAGGATGTCTCATATGAAATTTTAAATGTTTTGGAATTTAACAGGTAGGACTTTTTATGGATATTTCTTTGTTCCCCTTAATTTGGATTAGAGTGGAATGACTTATCTTTCCATTCTCTGTGAACAGTACAAGGAAGCGCCAATCTGTTGTTTGTCGTTGCCCAAATGGAAGGCTTGTTTTGTATTGTAAGGTAACTTTTTGCTATTACATCTAATGCTTCCTGCTTTAGCACATTGTTTTATCAGTAGGCATGCTCCACAGGGTGCTGATTCTGTAATTTATGAGAGGTTGGCGAATGGAAATGATGATATTAAAAGAATATCTAGGGAACATTTAGAGAACTTTGGATCTGCTGGTTTACGTACGCTTTGTCTTGCCTATCGAGAACTCGCAACTGAGTTATATGAAAAGTGGAATGAGAAATTCATTCATGCTAAATCCTCTTTGCATGATCGTGAGAAGAAACTTGATGAGGTATGTTTATGAGTTCCTGTTGGGTTATATTTCTCTATCTTGCGGTCGCATGCTTTTTTGTATAGGAAAACTGCTTATGTCCTGTCTTTGCTGAAAATCTTCTGTCCCACCTATTCAGAAAGGGAAGTGCAATATTACATTGAGAAGCCACCCATATAGTGGAAACTTATAGTTTTAAGTACATTTTATAAATACCTTCCAGATGCTGAAAGTTTTCCAATGAGCACTTGTAGCTACTATTTTATAATAGCTGAGCCGTTCAGTCTGTCTTGAGTAGTACTGTTTTCATTTGAGATATGAAATTCCACTCTTTCTGTAGAAGCAGTTCTACAAGAAGGTCCAATCTTTGAACAGGATGCGGTATATCTTTAGTCTTCAGAAATAAAAAATAACAGAAACATGATATCATTGACTTGTTGGCCTTGCGGGGCATACTACTAGAATTCTGCTGCTCCATAGTGTCTAGAGTGGAAGTAAACGTGCAATTTCTTATAATCATCACAGGGGCTTATGTGATTGAAGTTGTTGAATTATTAACTTAAGACATCTGTGGTGATCTCCAGTTGGTATTTGTTATTGGGACAAAAGAAGGAATTTCTTGCTGCCATCATAGTTGCAAATCCCATAGGCTGGTAAAATTTACGTATTTATTGTGCACTTCTGGATTGCTTGAACACATCTATACGTGGTACTGATGCACATATTGCATGGATCGGATATAATATGGATAATTTGTCAAGGAATTGTGCACATACACATATGCAATAACATTTGTTATGATAATTATAAGATGATATACATGGCAAAAAGTCGTTAAGTAATTATGATAGTAAAGACGCACAACAAGAACAAAGATTAAAGCAACCAAGCCTTATCCTTTGGGCTTTGGGCGTGGTTGGCTACTTGAATCTTTTCATGCCATTGGGATAAGTAAACACAATGTTCTTATATTTGATTTCTCCAGGTGTAGAAAATCATAAATACCAAATTAAATTGTCCATGTAAAATAACAAGGTAATTTCATTTTTCTAAACTGTCTTGCCGGTTTTACATTGGAATTCATGCCAAAGAGGGTTTCTTGAGCATCCATGCGTGCATTCAAATTATCCCTTGTAATCTTCAACAACTCACAGCATGATGAAGTGACCTTAGTATCAGCTGCATTTACTAGCTGAACGTTGCAACATTAATGCTAAAGCTCTGATCAAGTTTTAAAAATTGGACTACATATTATATGTGTATTTACACATAACTGAAGATGAAGGTGGCAAGGGCGTGGTGGGGCTAACTACTTAAAATGTTCTACAAACATTTCTTATTTGTGGTAATTAGATTAACTGCAATTCTGATGAACAGTAAACAAGCAGAGTCTTTAATGTTACTTGATGAATATTGCTCAAAGTGTTTAGACTGTAGTGTATCCTTCCAGTGATATCATCGCTTCCTCACAAACATGTCTAGGCTGAAAACCACCAAGTACGGTTGACATAATCTTCACTGTCTCGCGTTGTAGGTGAATTAATAGTTCTTGTGTGTGCTTGTATGCAAGTCTCTTATTGGATACTATATTTTGCAGTGTTTTTCTTTTAAATTTTTTAATCATTTAATTTTTTTTGGGGTATTTTGGGAACAAACTTTACAGTATAACCTTGGTAGGTAAATCTGCACTGTCTCGTGGTATAAGTGAATGACTATTTTCTGGCGTTTGCTTGTATGCAAGTCTCTGTATGTAATATTACTTTATTTAGCAGTGTAGTATTTTCCTTTTTTTGGAGAAACTTTATGGTGGCAAGGTGATGTACAATGTCATGCAGGTAGCTGAGCTGATTGAAAAGGATCTTCTACTGATTGGCTGTACTGCTATTGAAGATAAACTTCAGGAAGGAGTACCATTGTGTATCGAAACTCTTTCTAGAGCAGGCATAAAGATATGGGTATTGACTGGGGATAAAATGGAAACAGCAATAAATATAGCATATGGTATTAACTGGACTTGTTTATAGTTTACCTTTTTATTATCTTATAATTGCATTTAAGGCTGTTACAAGCCTATATATTGAAATTATTGAAGTTAATTCGGGTTCCACTTCCTAAATTTGAGTTCCTTCTGCTGCGCAGCATGCAGTCTGATCAATAATGACATGAAACAATTCATTATTTCTTCAGAAACTGATGCTATTAGAGAGGCTGAAGATCGGGTACGAGTGTTGCTTTCCTTGATATTTACTTGAACCTGCATTTCTAGAAGTAGACACCCTAAGAATTTGGTTCTATTTCAAGTTGGATGGGTTTACTACAGATCTAAAGATGTTTCAGCGATTAGTTGAGCTAATCTTAGGGATTTTTTGGTCAAGATTGAAACTTATGTAATCAAGTTGGTTTATAGAGTAACTTTAGAAGTGTTGGCAAGAGATGGCAGCTTAAGAAAACTCAATAGGCCATTTTCACAAGCATGAACAGGTCCAAACTGGTCATAAAACTCAATAAGAACAAATGTAAAACTCTATGAATAGGCAAGTACCTGTTTGGAGTTTTTGGTAGCTAGGACAAGAGTTTAAGGTAAAGCACTAGCACACAACGGGATACTGACAATCTTCTCAGGTCCCATGAGTGCTCAAGCAACCATGGTCTTCTCAAGGTGTTAAAATTATAGCAGCGAACAGGACACTATTGTTGGGCGGTGCCTTGAAACTAGTGCGCAGATGCAGGTAAATAAAGAGGGAGATAGAGAAGCAAGAGAGCATTGGAAATAAGGGAAGAACCACAATCAATTAAGTAGGAATCTAGGAAATGTTGGGGGAGGAGGGTGTGTTTGGGGTTTAACTAGTTCCCAAACAAGAAGTAGAATGACATGGGTGATCTGAGCAAATGCCTATGAATTAATCGCAGATTAGCTTACCAAATAACTAAGGAGAGGAGATAGAGAGTTATGTGTAATGCTTCATAGCCAGGTTTAGAACTGGAATATTGAAAACCTGATCCAACCTGTCCCAACTTGTTGCCAGTCAGATCAACTTCAAATAGCTCCCTTGGGCTGAGCCAAATGTCATGATGCACTACCCAACCAGACTAGACCAACACTCTTTAGCATAGACGCTATCACTATACCATGTCTCCAAAAAAATAAGTACAAGTTCATGATTTTGAGGAGCTTTGCATGCACTCCTTTTAAAAGAGGCAAAAGATGATATAAGTAACACATGAAGTAGGCTGAAATGACTAAACTGCAACAACTCAGCATGTGATGGCTACATTGGTTAGACTCAGTGGATACCTAAAACAAGATGCTTAAGTTTCTGTGTGCCCCTATGTAGCCTTCTATTGACCATCTTAAACAGTATACTATTTCAAGCAACGAACTAGAAGTTACAGCTACATTTTTTCATATAATCCATATGCTTTGAGCATCTTCTCTTTCTAGGTTCACATTTTTTCCTTGCCCCTGCGTTCAATTCCTTGTTTTGTTTTCTGTCCCTTTCCCATTTGTTAGTTCATGATAATGTTGCTCATATTGAATTTTTCTTTTTCTACTTTTACACAGGGTGATCCAGTTGAAATTGCACGTGTTATTAAAGACTCAGTCAAGAATGACCTGAACAGATGTCTTGAGCAAGCCCAGCAATACATGCATTCTATGTCGAACACAAAACTGGCCCTTGTAATTGATGGAAAATGCTTGATGCATGCTTTAGACCCAAATTTGCGTGTGAAGCTTCTCAGCTTGAGCTTAAATTGTAGTTCTGTTGTTTGCTGCCGTGTTTCTCCATTGCAAAAAGCACAGGTAAATAAAAAAAAGTTGATTTTATCAACAAAAATTTTCTATAACTATAGGCATTTTTGGTGATGCAGTATCTGATATTCATAGGATTGCTTTGCAATGTATTTTGAATGTCTCCACAATTGATAAGTTCGTCTGGTAGTCTGCTTTCCCAATTTTGTCGTAACTGAGCCAAATGGGCATCATCAATTAGTAAAAAGTTTGTGTGCAATTCAGGCTTTGCAAGTTCTTATTTCAGTCCAAGCATACCTAGTTGACAATTTACTCCCCTGTTTCCAATAACTCAATTATTTATCTAACCTTATGTTTAAGTATATCGTTGCATCTTTTAAACATATAATAACATGCAGGAGTCTAGGATGGTCATGATCTTGTCTTGTTGATTATCCTAATGACCTTAGGTTGTTGCTGATTCTATATTGATTATGAATTCAAATCGACCCGGAATGGCACCATAAAACTTACAGGCCCAGACGTCTACGGTTAGCAGACTGAGAGCTCTATCAATCCTCCTATTGCGTCTTTGTCTGTGTTAATTTTAAATGAAACACGTAAAGAGTTAAATTTTGCTAGCATGATCAAGTGGGTTGCCAATTGCATAGGATGTTACTGTAAAGTTTGATAGTTCAACTTACATGCACAACATCTGGAAGTACTTCTTAAGGGTATTTATCTGTTTATTAATGGTTTTAGTTGGCTAATTTGAGTATAAATAAAATTGTATGAGAAGCTGGTAGACATTGAAATGTGATTCTCTTGTATGTTATTAACATATATTGGGCTATTGTCATCTGCGAAGTTAATTCTCCAGCCACTTTGATAGAGATTGGGATCTAGCATCATATTTTTATTAATAGGTTTCAACTTAGGGAATTGTCTAATTAGGTCTGACGTATGTTTGCTAGACCCTATGTAATAAAGATTGTTGGAGGTAACTGATCGTCTTCTAGCTATTAGAGGAAAAATGATAGTAGTACTTCTTTAGTAAAAGTGATATTCCTTTAATGCTTGAGGTATTATAGAAAGGGAGAAATACTATAATATTGGATATCCAACTTTTTTGTATTTTCAGTTTAGGGGCCTGTTTGCCACCTTGGTAAAAAATTTCTATGGAATTGAAATACAATAGTAATTTGAAAGAAATATCATGATAAACCCTATCAAACTCTCACCTTTTTCTTTCATTTTTTTTCTGAACATTAATTTATGTGTACATGAATTAAGATTTGAGAGACTGCATAATTTGAAGGTTACCAGCATGGTAAAAAAAGGTGCCCGAAAGATTACTTTGAGCATTGGTGATGGTGCAAATGATGTTAGCATGATACAAGCTGCTCATGTTGGTGTTGGCATAAGTGGACTTGAAGGAATGCAAGCTGTTATGGCCAGTGACTTCGCAATTGCACAATTTCGGTTCCTTACTGATTTACTTCTTGTACACGGGCGATGGTCATATTTAAGATTATGCAAGGTCAGTATACTTGTGTTCGACGTAAACTTATCAAAATTATTATGAATTTGGGATATCTAATTTTTTTCTCTTTTTGCAGGTTATTACTTATTTCTTTTACAAGAATCTTACTTTTACCTTAACCCAGTTTTGGTTTACTTTCCAAACTGGTTTCTCTGGTCAGAGATTCTATGATGACTGGTTCCAATCACTGTATAATGTTATTTTTACAGCATTGCCTGTTATCATGGTGGGGTTGTTTGACAAGGTATGCTTTCACATGAAAAGTTGTTCATAACCTGTTTATCCATATGAAAATATTATATACTTTTGATGTTTATTTTGCATATCTACTTTTAACAAATTGGTTTTTTGTTCCAGGATGTTAGTGCTTCCTTGTCGAAGAAATATCCAGAACTTTACAAGGAAGGAATCCGGAATATGTTTTTTAAATGGAGGGTTGTTGCAGTCTGGGCATTCTTTTCTGTCTACCAATCATTAGTCTTTTATAATTTTGTTATTGCTGCCAGTCAAAATGGTCAGAATCCATCAGGCAAAGTATTCGGTCTTTGGGATGTCAGCACAATGGCCTTTACATGTGTTGTAGTGACTGTGAACTTGCGCCTACTTCTGGCATGTAACTCAATTACAAAATGGCATAATCTAAGTGTTTGGGGTAGCATTCTGGCGTGGTTCGCTTTCGTCTTTATATACTCAGGAATAATGACTCCAAATGACAGACAAGTAAGTTTACTAAGAATTGTTAATATTTTCTGAGTAACCAAACTCTTACTATAACTTCTTGGGTTTGCAGGAAAATATTTACTTTGTCATATATGTCCTGATGAGCACATTTTATTTTTATCTTTGTCTTCTGCTTGTTCCGATCGTTGCACTTCTTGGTGACTTCATATATCAAGGGTGAGAAATTCTTGACTTTTATTTGGTCTTTTATACATAAGATTTCTACTGGTAGTGAATGGTTAACATTGTAGTAGACCCCATTTACCCGGTCCAATGAACTGCAAGTGTAGGATACACACATATCTTTCGTGTTGCTGCTTATACAGATGGGTACGATTAATAATATTCTAGTGACTGTAATTACTTGTGCGAAAAGAATCTCTCATCAGTTAACCAAACATACAAATGAAGTTTGGAGTTTCAGGGATATCCTCTTAGGACATCTTTCACTCCATTGATATCAGTAATTATGCACAGTTGCTCACCAGTCAATCACAAATGTCCTTAATTTATTTTTCTATAGCATGGATTGCTTTGGTTTCAAGCACAAATATACATAACTAGTTTCTAATTTTAGTTTGTGTGTCAATATGTCATCATGGATGAAGTTGTTTAACGCCATTGTATTTATAAGGAAACATTTATGACAATTTCAATTCTGCACAATTATCATTTTACTGTACCGTTTTCTCTTTAGCAAGCAAAATAAGAACCAAGCATTCTCTACTTAATACTTCTCCTTTAATAAAGGTTTCTAGAGTTTTACTTCCTTGAGTGTGATATGTTTTGAATAGATATGGATTCAGTGCATTTGTTAAGTATTCAAGCTAGTAAGTCATCAAAGTTCTTGATTTACTGAATTTTCAAACTGATAGTCTGTGTAAAACATGACGTTGATAATTCAACTATTGCCATTTGATAATCTGTGTAAACTGTGAGGTTGATTCTGCTGCCAAGTCAACTATGCCATGACAGTATAATCCATTGTACTCTAGATTTGCACCTTTTGCCATGTGTTATATATAGCCTGGTGCTCCTTGCTTGCGTGGTCATCTTCTGCTTAGAAATGTGCCACCGAGTATGTTTGAGTAGTTAGTGGCGATATTTGATGAAAGAACGCTTTTTGTTCAGATATATGAGATTTTTAATATATATATATAGTGTAGTTGATAAGCTCATCATTGTGATTAATTGATTTGGCAACTGACAAAGCTAATTGATTTCTTCTTGTCAGACTTTTACTAAAGTTATCCTTGAAGATGAATACTATCTTTAGGTCTTAGAACATGAGAAGTTCTCTGTACCATCTGGCCATCGTATTGCAGAATACAGTTTTAGGAAGCATCAATAGTGAGAATACTTAGAACAGCCTAGGAATGCAAAACGTTCTACAATTTCATTTGCAAGATGAAATAAAACAAAAGTTCGAATTATTGGCATGCAAGAATTAAAACAGATCTAAATGATCCAGTTACTTTGGGAAAAAGCCATTTAAGTAGGGATACAAGCGAGCGTATGAGTTTAGATCTATACATTTAAGCTAACGTGCAAAACTTCACTGCAAACATGCAGTTTAAGTCAGACCCAGAACTCGTATCATGAAAAAGCTGTGAAAGTGAATGGAAGCTTTGGTATGCTAAGAAGAGGGATGGAGTGCAATGTGTGTATATTAGAAGTAAAAGAATGAAGTAGGTTTCAAAAGCAATTATTGAAGTTCGTCGGTGGTGATTTGGTTACTTTTTTTTCTGCAGTAAGAACAGAACAGAACAGAAATATTTAACTTGAGTTTCAACATGATTCTAAACATATACTGATGTTTTAATGGCTTGGCCTAAGCCTCAGAGATGCTTTTGTGCAAACTCATTGCACCATACCATAATATGTAAGATATCACTTTGAGAATAAAGAATTAAACTACACGTAGTTTGTGGCATATGTATCACTATTATTAAATTTGGAACTCAATCTTCTTTAAAAGTTAGTTTTTCTTGCTCATCTTTCAAAGTTAGTGTTTCTTGCTCATCTATCAAGGCTTTTGAGGATCAAGAGAATCTTGAATGATAGAGTTGACACCATAAACCTCTTAGATGACTAAGTTTTGAGAAACCTCTGTATGAAATATCATGTTCCAATTGCTTTGCAGCACATGTTACAAGAAACAAATGCATGTGAGGTCATGAACTGCTATTAACACAAGATTGAAGTTAGGAACAATAGGCTTCTGAGTACCAAAGGAGACAAAGATTTAGAAGTGATGACATCATGGCACAAACGTGTATTTGTTGTCAGGCTTTGGCAATGACATCACTTGTACCTTAACTGGAAGACATGCTTTATGATTTAGGTTGCAACCTAAATCTGCTTGATTATAGTCATCGACATAAACTAGACCACCTCTGGCTCTAAATATAATTCTTACAGTATTAAGATGCATAATTCAACTTATCTGAAAGCTTTGCAATGCCAAAGCTCTCATGTTTTCTTTTGCATTCTGCATATTACTTATCCTTCAGTATCTCATCATCTTTTTTGTGATTTTAGTGCTCAAAGATGGCTCTTCCCATACGACTACCAAATTGTCCAAGAGATTCACAAAGATTATGAGGAAGAGACAGTTAGGTTAGAGGCACTTGAGATTGGTAACCATCTAACGCCTGAAGAGGCCAGGAGCTATGCTATTTCTCGGCTTCCTCGGGAAAAATCGAAGCACACAGGGTTTGCTTTTGATTCGCCAGGTTATGAATCATTTTTTGCATCACAGTATGGAGTCTTTGCTCCACAAAAGCCATGGGATGTGGCCCGTCGAGCTAGCATGAGATCTCAGGAACAAATATCAAGACATTAAGTCCTTAATTGTTTACACTTGCATAGTTTCCATTCATCATTCACACTTACAGGCAGGAATATGTCACTAGTTAGCTAATGTGTAGTGTGCTAGTTTTGGGTTCAAGCTTTCTCATTTCTTTTCATCTTAATTCGCTACCGAATTGCTTTGATCTCATAGAATTATGTACAGGGTTAGTGAAATATAATGTAGATAGCTTTTTGGCGTGTCAATTATTGTAATGTTATCCTATTGATATGGCTCTTATTTAAGATGTTAGCATATTTGCTGCACAACTACAAAATTATACAATTTCTGATCATATTGCATGTACAATTCTTACTAACAAATGGGCATACTGTGTTCTGAGTTGATGTTTGGCATTGCTTATAACTTTTTTTTTAAATTCCAATCATTTTATGTTTTTCAATAAAATTTTAAAATACTCTATAATTTTTTTAAAAAAAAATTAGAAAGTATCATATTATTATTTCTTATTATTATTATTTTTAGTTAAAAAAAGTTAGGAGTTTGTTTTTTAAAAATTTTAAAAATGTCTTTTGTTTTAGAAAATTTTTTTCCTTAAAATCACTTTCAACGTCCCTGACTTTTGAGGGTAAAGCTCCTTTTTGTAAGAGTTTGATTCTGAGATTTTAGAGCGATGATCTACATCTTCCATATCCCTCTGACAAGTTCAAAAGATTTCTCACTTTAATGCTTCAAGTGGATGACGCCGGAAATTGTTATAAATCTGACGATAACCCCTTATGGTCTGCCAGTATATAAGGTTATTGAAATTTCGATTTAAAATTTATAATCTTATGATTTTATGATTTTCTATAACACAAAACAATTATGTTTAAAGCAAAAATTTTTTTGAGTAAAATTTTATTCGGATCTCGATTTAAATCTTAAAATCGGTAAAATTTGATTTTTTATAATGTTGTATTTTTATTTTTGAAGAAATTTTGTAATTAATTGAATTTCTCATAAAATTTTAGAGAGTTTTTTGTAAAATTTAAAAAAGTTTTTCACAAAAGTATAATTTTGAGAAATTTTATATAAAATATAGAGGAATTTTTATAAAATTTAAAGAATTTTTTCTAAAATTTGTAAATGTACAAAATTATTTTTAAGATTTTTATTGGTATTAAATTTTTTTATAAAATATATCCGTACGTAAAGTCTTACAATTATATTTTAAAAATTTGATTTTATGATCCTACTCAAGTAAAAAGATCCTACCTAAAATTTTGATTTTGATAACTTTGCTAATATGTAGAATACAAGTGTAGCATACATTACTTAATATTTGAAAAAAGGTATTGACTTTTTTAGTTTAAATATTTCTACTTGATTTATTATATTTTTGTTAATATTTACTTAATTTATAGTATTTATTAAAACTAATATTTTTTTTGTATTGGATATATGATGCATAATAATTTTCACCTATCATTATTTGAATTTAATTTTTATAATTCTCGTTTTAATAATTTTAATTGTTAAATAGTTCGATCCGAATTTTATCTGATTGTTATATTGATTCAATTAAAATTAACAATTTTGATTAATATAAATATATGGATAGAGTTAGAAGTGATAATTTTGATGTGATTATTATAGGGTCAATTTAAACCGTACTTGTTAATCCATATTGTCACTGCTATGTGCCAAGTACAAGTTTTTAGCAAGGAATTATGTCTGTTCCTGGAGAGGCTTGAGCTTTAGTATTATACTTTGTAAACCTCCGTGGAATTCTTTTGAGCTGCATATCAAGTTATTCTGAATAAGTTTAGCTTAATATTCACACTAGTGCATAGGTTAGTTGCAATATAAACTCGAGGATTGATGGATTGTTATTAGCATATGCCTGTGCAATCAAAAAGTGCTCTCGTCAGTGTTACATGTTGCAAACACCACAGCAGCATAAGTAGGCGAGCATTTAGGTTCATTAAATAAACAGCCATTAATACAAAGATGTAAGAGGGAAAATTCCCCACTGCTTTCAATCAATCACTGAAGAATCAATCATGTAAATCTTGCAGTAAAATGGAGACACCAAGAGAGAAAGAACGAAACACCATGTCTAATGGCAACGACTACAAAGAAGTCTTTTTCCTTAAAATACAAAGCTTAGTCTCAATTTTTAGAAGATGAACATCATGAACAACAACAAGATCAAAGGACTAGATGCAACAAGAACAAAGCAGCAGCACTACCACCACCAACCATCTTCTCACCTCTTAAATAATCGCTTATTCTTGTAGAAGCAGAAGCAGAAGCAGGACCAGTACTGTTGTTTCTGCTGTTTGCCGTTGACGACGAGTTCCCTGAAGCTGCGAATCAAAGTATGAGAAATGGAATCTTTTGATCGTCAAAATTCATCAGAAGGAATCATTGGAGGAAAAAAGAAAAAGAAAGAAAGAGATTCTTGGTGTAGTTAATCTTGTGCTGATGAAAGTAAAAGTAGTAACAGTACAACTTATGGAGTTGGTCCTGGCCGAGCAATGAATTCACTTCTCGATATGGTTTGCTTTTATTGAGTAATGCTATGACTTCTCGCAGCAGTATTCAATTGAAGAATCAAATGTACAACAGCTTTACCAGACAGTTGCAATTTGACGAAAACAGACCCTTGGCTTTTCCTAAGAAAAATTCTTGTGATAATTTCAATTTTTTGTATAACATAATCACTTAAAATCACATTTGTTTTATGTATAAAAACTAATTCGATTATTATGGACACCTTTATGAACAGCACAGAGCTGCATCAAAGAATGGACTCAGGACAATTTCAAAGACGATGAGTGATCTGTTATTTAATTAGGAGAACTAATTCGCTGCAATGGTATGATGCAACCCGACAATGAGCATAGAAGCAATCATCTAAAATCATGCTCGGCAACTCCAGAAATGCTACAAGAATGATTTTCCTCTTGCACTGTGATCAGGCATTTGGCTCAAAGTTACAAGCACAGAAACGCTTACCAGTACTAGCAGCAGGAGCAGTTGCTTGTGCCGCAGTTGAATTATTCCCAAGTTGCTTGTAGATTTGTGCGTCTTTCGAATTCGGCGGCAGGTTCAGTAACTCTACAAAAATATAATCCATAGGAAATCCATAAAATACTTTCACGCATCTAAATTTCTCGAACAGAAAACATCTAAACAAAAAAGAAGTTTTCATACATACCAGGGCATTTGGAAATGTTGGCAGGAGTGTTACAAACAGAAGGCAGTGTAAGTGCTCTGGTGAGATTCAGGTTCAGTCCAAGTTGCGGATCATTTCGGTCTTTAATTAGTATGCATAAGCACTTGGGCGATTTAGCAAGCACCTGTTTCAGTCCCATGCAGCAGTCTGGAGTCGGCGACAGTGATTGGCCTTGCGCGTAAGGCAAGCAAGTCGCCATCCCTACCAGTTGCTCAGAACACTGGGCTTCTTCACTGGCTACATCACCTCTCACTACCATGATCATCAACAGCAGCAGCAATACTGCTACTGCAAGTTGTGCTTGAAAAACTTTGCTAAAGAAAGCCATGAATGAAGAAGGAAATGGAGCTGGGAGTGGTGTGTGTGAAAGTTTTGCAGTGTGAATGTATATTAATAATATAGGGAAAAGAAAGAGAGAGAGAGAGTGGGGAGCAAAGAGTGGTGGTGGGTTGGTTGGAAGAGTCGAGTTTATTTGCCACGTTAGTTCATGAAGATGAAGAGTTCAACAAAAGGGAACGACCCATCAGATGATTGATCCAATTTCTGGAGCTTAAAAGTAGGGGATCCAAGATTGACGAGGTTATATTGGCATGTTAAGTTCCAATAACAAGATAGTTAACTTTCTTTTTTTCTTTTTTTTTCCCTGTTTGTGTCATAGAATCCTTCCTTAGTTTGTCATCAAGAACTAAGAAACAACCATTACAGATGTTGTAAGCGAAAAAGAGAAAAGCCCATGAAGTTGAAAAGAAGCTATTCATGTTAGGGCGAATTAGCTGGGCCTAAAAAGGCTTAGTTATAGAAGGTCATTATTTATCTTGTATGTACTGTCTAACGGCGTGAAAAGTTCATACGTCTGAGCCTACCTAATAGATAAGGCCTAGCTGTTATAGGCTTATAGCTATTGCAAAGGTTTGGAATCTAAGAGTAATTATGATTTAGAGCTTTTTTAAAATAAAAAATATGTTTGTTTTTTTGAAAAATAAGTTTTATTTTTTTACTTTAAAAAAATAATAAAAATATGCAATAAAAAAATCTCACTTCGTACAATTTTTTATATTTTCTAAATTTTTAAATAAATTTTTTATATACTTATAAAATATGTATTGAAAAATGTGAAATCGGAAAAAATTAAAAAACAGCTTTTGAAAAGCTTTTCCAAACGCGCTTAAAAATTTATCCATAAGCCTACTGGACAGTGTAGTCAAATTTGGCTCGAAACAGCTAAATTAAATAGAAAATCAGTGGCTCGGACCGACCAGTTCGAACAAAATATCGGTAATCAGGCCGCAATTTCGAACCGAATCACTTACTTATTAAGTCCTGCTCATATTAAGAAAATAACAAATATAAAACCACTCCGCGACAATATCTTGAATTCCGAACGAGCTAAGGGCTTTTATCATCCAAGGTGAAACAAACCGCAACAAAGCTAATGGGAAAGCTCCGGCCAGCAACTTCAACTGGTGGACTCTTCTTGCATGCGGAGCCTTCGATCCAGATACTGGCGGTGGCATGCAAGTAGACATGGCCCGAGCGATTCCATCTAGAAGCTTTCCAAATGAAACATTGAAGTTTGTGAATCCAAAGTCCATTACATCTCTTGCTCCCCTTCTCTTCCCACTTTAGGTTTCATTTCAGTTCATAGAGAGAAAGCGATTTGTTGCTCATAGCACTATGCGGCAACAGTAGCTTATATCGTCGGTACATCAAACACAATTGTTGACCTTATCGGGAAATTTTAATAGAAAATCTCAGAGATTGAGATGTGACAATTTGCCTCTACAAAGAATCTCTACCTTATTGTTAGATTAACGAGCCTGAGTTTGCGATTTGTAATCATGTCAGCATTGGATTGCATGGAAGAGTGAGTTATAACAATACTGTGCTCAATTTTTTTCCCCTCCAACCATATTTATTGCAACCAATGCTGTGCTTTAGTTGCAGTCTACTCTATAGAGGATCTCGTCGCTGCCATATCGTTCTCAACGAGCTAACCAAAAACTCCGATAAAAGTTGCCCCATTTGACCTAGTGGGTCAACTCGATGATCCCCGAATATTCGGTGATCGATTGGATAAACTGATGATCTGATAATTTAGTAGTCTTTTCTGGTCTATATCCGAATTGGTTTCATTTCTATTACTATTGCAAAGATTTGGAAACCAAAAGTCTGTTGACGTGGGTGATTACCTATAATGCTCATGTAGCATCTAATCTAGTCATATCCTACCTTAGCTGTCTCTTTCTCCGGCACCGATATTATTGCCGTCTCACTATTGGGGCTATTATTTGAGATCTATTGCTATATATATATATTGCGTTTTGTTTATTTTTTGCAACAAGGAGGAGAAAGAGAAGGTGTAGAAGTAATTTCTTCTCTTTAAATTTTTTTAATTTGTTTTCTCTCCATATTTCTTTCAATAGAAGAAGAAAGAGAAGAACAGAAAATAAAGAAAAGGAGAGAGGAATGCCAGCCCAACCTATCCAAATCAGTCAGCAACCTAATTCAGTGACCTTAACTTCTACAGTGAATCCTTGTTGCTATAATGATCGCTACAATGAATCCTGATTGCTACTGTGAACTCTAATTGCTATAGTAAACTTTGACTTTATTCTCACAATGTCAACTCTAATGTTCTATTACAGATTTTTTCTATCCTATTGTAACGGTTCATACCAAATCATGTACTATTTTGTTTTTGGGATTCAAATTGAACAAATCCAATTATGAGATATGAGCTCAGATGGTCGAACTTTATACTCCTACACGAGATAAATAACGTTTTCTCAATGAAAACATTAGATGTAATTGTGAAAAGTTAGATGTTGGAAACTATGAAACCTTATTAATTGCATATGTTTAATATTATGTAGACTGCAAAAGTTGTTTGAGATGCAGCTAACTAGATATTTGAGATGCACGAGATAAATAAGGTATTCTCAATGAAAGAATTACTATTTCAAATTCTAAAGATCCATAGTTTGAAATTGGAAAACTAAAGATGTAATTGTGAAAAGTTAGATGTTGGAAACTATGAAACCATATTAATTGCATATGTTTAATATTATGTAAACTGTAAAAGATGTTTGAGATGCAGCTAACTAGATATACTGTGATGTTTCTGATATACTACGGACTTATAAACTATTGTGCACATGGTTAAATAAAGAGGTCGCTATTTTGCTATTTATTATGCTGAATTTAAAACAATTTGGTTTGAATTAGATAAAAGATGCCCTCTCTAGAAAGTGTTGTAACTAATTTGAAGAAACTCTAACATTGTATTATGTGCGAACGGGTTTATAACTTTTCAGCCACCCTTGATGAAGCCTACGATTAGGTTAGAGTGATATACTTCGGCTTAATAAGGCCTAACCTTAAGAGTGTCTTTTTTATGACCTATAGGGAGGCTTTGCGCTGAAGCGCTAAAATGGATACTATTAGAGTTTTATTATCTTTAGTAGTAAATTAAGATCGAGCGCTGAAGCGGTTTGATGTCAAAAATCCATTCCTACATGGTAATATGGGAGAAAGTTTATATGATATTTTCTCCTAGATATGGCATCACCGGAAGGCTTTGTATGGTTTGAAGTAAACTTTTCGTGTATTGTTTGGAATATTTACACTATGAAGAAGAACAACTATGAACAGACTAATACTGATCGTATTTTATTTATTAAACATAGAGCTGACAAGATGACTTTATTAGCTATTTATTAATTTTATGATTGTAACTGATGATGATATAGAAGAGAGTGAGAGATTACAAAAATATTTAGTATTAGAGTTTGAGATGAAAGATTTGAAAAGCTTAAGATATTTTGCAAGTTGTCACTGTTGCAATACATATTATGTGCTACAAACTAGTTATTTTTATAGTTTTATAATTTTTGGATAAGCAGTCGAAGTGCTGTAGCAGTGAAGACCTGCAAAACAATATCACAAGCTTGCTTATTTTTTTGTTCGATTTACCAGCACACAAAATAAACCAAATAATTTTTAAAAAATTATTTTACTAAAGGTTTGTTTTGTTTTGAAAAATAATTAGGCTTACTCAATTATAGTTAAAAGTCACACTTGGGCACAACCGGCAATTTCCCGAATGTACAAAAAATCTAAAAATTTTAAAAAATTGATCCCTAGACTAAATATTGAAATTGAATCCTACACAACAGATTTTTAAAAGAATATCTATCACAAGAGGAAGATCGATTTTCTTTTTAAAATTTTCAAAATAAAAATTAAAATTCGAGAAAAAATAGAAATTAATCATAGTAGGAACTATTAGAGAGATCTTTGATCGAAAAAAAAGAAAGAAAGTCGATCGAAGGGGAAGGAGAACATTTGATTTGGTGAGAAGAAGATCCAATGAACATGAGGGAGCGGGTTTTGTGAGGATTCAGCTAAAACTGAAAGAATTAAGGAGAAGAAGTGAGAAATTTGCCGCTCTCGGGTGCCGTTGCGGCGGAGTTTGCCTGTCGGGAGAGGAAGGGAGAAACGGGAGAGGATGAGAGAGCGAAGAAAAGAAGAAAAAATCAAGATTTTATAAAGCATGAGTAGAAATTACATTTCTACCTTGATTAGTGGCTCCGTGGCAACTACCAGCTAGAAAATGTGAATCAATCGTGGTCATCAAATATATATATATATATATATATATATATATATATATAGGGATAAGAGTACTCTCTCTTTTTATGGGCACTTTCGGACACTTTCTTTTTGGTTTATGGCCGAATTGATATTTAAATTCAATATCCACCGTTGGATACGAAGAAATATGAGTTATAAACTTACTAATAAAATTTCAGCTCAATCGGACCACGAATTCACCTCCATCTGGTCATTTGATCAAGATAACAGAAAATAAGAAACCTTAAAAATACATGTTGTATTATTTTTGTCATCTTGATCAAGTGACCAGATGGAGATTCATTCGTGATCCGATTAAGCTGAAATTTTATTAATAAGTTTCTAACTCATAGTTCTTCATATCCAACGGTGAAAATTGGATTTGAAAATTACCTGTGCCATAAACCGGAAAGAGAATGCTTAATAATACCCCTATCTCTCCCCAATACAACTAAGAATGCTTTGTTAACAAAGTGAACCGCTACACCAACTAGTAGTTAAGTGTACTAATTCATAGAAGTTTTTGTGAATATAGTAAACCTAGTAGACGGGTGCATTTGGAATTGCTTATAAAATGAAGTTTTTTAAAATACAGAGTATTTTTATTTTTTTTAAAAAATGACTCTATTTTTTTTACTTAAAAAAATAATAAAAATATGCAATAAAAAGATCTCATTACATAAAATTTTTCTACACTATTTAAATTTTTAAATAAATTTTCTAAATACTTATAAAATATATATTAAAAAATATAAAATAGGAAAAATTAAAAAGGAGCGCAACGTGATGTATGGCTTTTAGAACCCCGAATCTTTTGCATATCACTATAAGTTAGAAATGTCGTAATCAAAAGCGCCTTATCCCATAAAACCCATTGCGGAGAAGTTCATTGCTTTTCGACTACTTTTCCCACCGGAAGGAAGGCTATATAGGGAAAAAGTTCATTGCTTTACGACTACTTTTGCCACTAGAAGGAAGGCTACTTTTTTTTCAAGGAGAAAGATTTCTTATAAGAATAATACTTTGGATAAGAACTTAAAAACTAGACTTCAAATTGCATAAGGACATCACAAAAGAAATTCTTGCGTGGCGACAATATGATATATAGTTATGATGACATGGTGATGTAAGACTAGAAAGACTGCAAGATATTTTACATATTTTATAATTGGAAGGCAACGGCTGCATCAATTTGTAATATTCCAAAAAGGTAAGACGCATTTCATAACTTCTACGATTATGAAATCCTTCTTTAAAATGAAAGTTCCTGGAGTAGTGATGAGTACATATTAGTCGGTATCTAACAGGTAGTCTGTTACTCCAGCCTTCTTTCGATCAAAAAAACCCATCTGAAAGTATGAAACATTGTTGGCAACCCACAAAGGGAATCTAATGCGGTGATTCGAAGCTGCTAAATGGTAGATGAAACTAGCACAGCAACTGATTTCAGCTATCACCTCCAATAATGTATGCAGTCAGGAAAACTTACATTAGCATTATACGCCAAGTAAAGAAAAACGACCACCTAAGTTGGCAAACAATGGGTCAGGTCCGTAGAAAAAGTATATATACTGCCGAGCTTACATTACAAGGCCAGCCTTTTCAGACAATACTAGCTTCCAGAATAGCGCAGTTAGGCTATAGAAAAAGTATATATACTGCCGAAATGTAAAAGCTCTTTCTCTACTTCCTCCTATATACTATCACATCCATCCATCCTTCTTTCGACTGCCTGTGTTATCCGGATAAGTTTCAGCATCTGGATAAAATGCCACCCTAAGTCGCACAAAGTGGTGAAATTTTCTTTTCCTGTGAATAGACACGCTCACAAAATTGACTTCCTCTTTTTCTGAGACCAGGTGGGCCCATATATGGCCAAATGTGTCCTACCAAATCGTCTGTCAGCTATCTGCACACGGAGCGAGAGCAATTAGCAAACAAATAATACAAGAATATATAAAGCCTAGTAACTTCTTCGACTACATTCAAGGACAGACTCAATTTACAAGACCAGCATATTAGCAAACAAATGGAGCTAGTACAAACAATGTCTATACTTATGAGTTGCATACTGCTCATGACGTTCTTCTGTAAATGCTCATAAGTTTCTTTAACACAAAATTTCATGTCGAATCACGTTTCTTTTGTAGAAAATACAATGGAAAAGATAAGCTCATATTAAATCGATTATTTGAATAGCGTCTTATTTTTCCATCTATTCTTCCTCATACAACTTACTGAAGTTTGCACATTTAGCAATTAGCAACCATCCATTATGATGACATCATCATAATGGATTATGATGACATAGTAGAATGATTATCAATAACATAGTGATCTATGACATAGATCTCTTCAGTATATTCTTTGAACTAAAAGCAGAGGAAAAATTCCAAACTAAAAGCAGATAAAGCTTGTATTTTCTTGGTAACATTGCAGACAAAAACTACATGCAAGTATCTAAGGATGCAGGACATGAGAGCCTTGAGAGCCCTTATCATGAATTTCCAAATCTTAGGCTTGACACACTCAGAAACAAATGTTCCTATGGACAAGACATGTGTATTAGGAGGATCAATTGAAAAAAGTAACTTAACAGGTCAATGAGGCAAGAAAAGGTCATACAATCCTTAGAAATACGCTTGTGTTATCATCTGCCTTCATGCGAAGAAACGAGCAACAAAACTGTGATGAACAACCTACACTATATGATAACAAATCCAGAAATCTAGACCACACCATACACTTATGATTACATCCCAAGAGAAATGTCTCTTGGGTATAAGACATAGGGGTTTCCCCAATATATATATATGTTATATATTAAACTATCAAGCAAGGTAGCATAGCTTTGCACAAATAAGGTACTCCAAGGCAAAATAACCCAACTACTTCTCTAATGTGCAACACCAGGATCTTTCTTCTGTTTTTTATCTTGACTAACCATCTAGCAAGTACTAAATCAGTTTTACAAGCTTGGCAAATTGTTCTTAGAACTTGCTTGGGGTTGCATTCTTCCTTTTTAACCTCAAAAATGTTTTCTACAGTGCTCTAGAATTTCTTTTAAAATTTGGAAGGCATGGATGAATTGTACATCATACAATCATTATATGTACAAATTTTTGTTAATCCCAAAAACATGGCAGCTTGTTTCTTAAAATATCCAAAAAAGCTCCTTTTCATCAAGAGCTCTACTTCTTCAGCAACCCCAAATGTGCCCTTAGACAAAGTCCTTCAATTTCTACTGCCCATAGCATACAAAGTTCTGTTTTTTGGTAGCAGAATTGTTTTTCTCCACACGCAAGAGATATCAACATCCACATTCAATTACAACAACCAAAAGTAATTGAGACTACATTATGCTACAGTAAAATGCCGATCAGTTACTATCAGCTATGGGAAGTAAAACTACTCACATCAGCTTGACAGCAGAAAAAGATAGAATTCATTCAAGATAATTGAAGAAAGAAGCTTAATGAAAGGAAAAGGATAGCAATTAACCCCAAACAGGAGGTAGATAGTTAACATCAGAAAAAAAAGCTCCCAGTGAACCACTTCCCTGATTTGGTCTATGAGAAGTTAATCACTCCAGAGATGATCTATTGAAGTGAAGTTTATTCTTTGCCCCTAATTCATCAAGTCATCACTCGTTACCAACGTTTAATAATAATAATAATAAAAATAAACATAATAATTATAGTAATAATAATAATAATAATAATAATAATTATTATTATTATTATTATGATTATTAAACCTATTGCCTTCCCACAAATTTAGTATATCTTTTTAAGCATAAAATTCATAAAAGTTTACCTCTAAAAAAAAGAAAAGCAAAGAGCTTCCAACCATAACTTTGAGGTCAAATTTAGGTAGATCCATCATGATTAAGAATATATTTATAGAAACAACAATACGTAATGTGAGAACAATGCAGCACACATTTGACTAATTCTTGAAACCTTCAATAACATTACGCAGAACTTTTAAAAGCTAGTAAAACACAAACCTTTATGAGATGCCCACATGATTCTGGCATAGAAGTTCTTAGGGGATACTCCACCAGCTAGAAGCAAAAGTAGGAATTCGTGTTAGTGACACTCCCATAATTATTTGGTAGTATGAAATTATCAAGTGCGGAACTCACCATGAAGCAATTCGTTCCAAGAAGAGGCGATTTACCAAGTTGCTCCATCAATACGCTATAGGTAACGGCAGTATAGGGTGGTGTAATGCTTACATAATCAAAGGCTCCGAAAGCTGCAAGAAATGTATTTTCATCTCACAGAGAACAGTACAGTAAGCGAGCAATATATTTATCTGAAACAATCCATAACTAGGACATCTTATTTAGCAAACTAACATAAGAATCTTAAAAGCAATCAACATATGAAAGTGACGTTATTTGGAATATTCATACCAAAGCATTAGGGAAAACACAAATTACAAACATTAGGAAAAATAACACCGAATCTGAATCATAGAATTAGGAAAATGTCTGTTTGTATAAGCATAAAGAAAATACCTAGTGACTTTCCAGCCTGTTCCAGAAAAGTTTCTACACGAGTTGTATGTATTCGTGAAAAATCCAAAAATCCAGTCCATTCTAAATTTGGTCTTAGGACTTCAGTAACCACCCATGGATCCATCTCAACAAAGTGTGCCTGATAAGAACCAAAGGTTAATCAACAGTTAATGCTGATAGCTAATAAAAAAAGGAAAAAAGTATCAATAAAATATGTGAATGGTCAAAGATCAAGAAGCATAATACTTGTGAGTTGAGATATGAATCAGCATAGCTTATATGGCATAATACTTATGGAAAGTCATCAGTATTTTTGGTCGTAGAGTACCTCTGAGCAACCACGACTTATAGCTTCTATACCAACAGATCCAGTGCCACTGTACAAGTCCAACCACCGGCCTGGCCTCAAGGAAGCAGGACAGCCACCAGCCACCTATATGAAGAGGCCCTGTATTAAGTTAAGTTAATAAAACTAACAATCCCAAAGGACAAGCCTCAGTCATAGTGAATGGTTATTTATGGAACCAGTTAGAGTGTAGTCTACATCTTTAACGCTGGCAAGTCATAGTGTAGTCGTAGTGGATGCTTATGTAACCAGTTTAGAGTGTAGTCTAGCTTCAAAAAGAATCCAACAAGAATCCAAGTAATCTCACCTGTAAAATGTCAAAGGCGGCTCCTCGTACAACTTCCATCATTGGACGTACATCCATGCTCTTTGGAGAAAGCAATTTCTTCCTGCGAGCCTTTCCTCCTAAAACCTAGCAATCATATTACATTAAATTGAAATCATGAGGAAGCTACCAAATGGTAACCAAGAAATGTTCATATGTTACGATCTTCTACTAAATCTTCTATGTTCACAATCAAAGGTAGTGCATTGAACAACTCAACTACGTAGTGGTGAGGTCATAATACCATATCTTTTACTCTTCATGTAAACAATCGTGGGCAACTGGCAACACCAACGATCTTTCAAGAAAAGGTTTACTTTATGTAGTCATTATAAAAGTGCAAATACTATCAATGTCATAAAAAATTGTGGGGCGTTTGCCAATATCACAGTATGCAACATCCTAATAATCAAAAGGAAATTGAGGTTGTCCAAACTTAAAATAAAACAGCAAAATTCCACCAACTATATGAATTAATACTTAAAAATGACAAACTTCAAGAACATTTAATGACAACTGATAATCGCTAATCAAACCACGTAATGCTAATTAGGTCACTACCTTTTAAGTGTAGATGTTGTAGGGTCTTCCTTATGCATAAATGATGTACACAGTGTAAACTCTCTATGCTTTATCTATAAGTTTCCTCAAACATCTAGGTAGGTTTCCTCTAAACCTACGGCGTAGAACTGGTACAACACCAAACTCAAGCCCATAATTAGTTCATTTTTAAGCTAGACAAGGGACTCATCGATTTGGAGTTTATATTCAACCAAATCAATGCACATGGTTCTATTTACATGAACTTCTCCTTAACATGATTATCGACAATCATGAATTAAAAAAAAAAATCATCATGTTCTATCAATGCTATTCAATTTAGATCCACTGTAAATGTTAAAAAAATGTGACCTCTATGAACTTATGAAATGTCAATAAATATAATGCGAGAAAGGATATTTTTGCTTGTGATGTCAATAATTTTAAAATAGTGAATATACCTTTATTGCAAACACTCTAAAGAAAAGATACAACTTTCCAAAAGAAATTCAATGCATACTTAAGCAAAAGCTTAATTTACATTAAACCTAACCTGTGTTTAACTTAATGTAGATCTAAGTATATTAAATTCCAATGCATATGTGTATAATTTATTATTTCCAAAAATAAAATGCCATACATATATCTGTTGGAATAAGGTTTATCTAAATATGTTAAAAATACAATGCATGAGAAATATTTCTAGAAATTATAAGTAGGTGTATCGGTGAAATGAAAATTCCACTCTTTTGTTCTCCTCACACTTAATAATAGTATAAATTAATGTAATGTGTTGTTTGGGGTTGCTTTTCATCCACTTATCATTTCACGTATTTCAATAAATCTTCTACAATATTCTACAGATTTTTTTTAAAATTTAAAAAAGTAAAGAAATATTCTACGTTGTAAAATCTTGTTAATACTTATTTTATTTTTATTTTTTGAGGTAACAAAAGTAGAGCTCGTTTTCTAAAATCTCCAAAGTATTTTTGGTTCTAGAAAAGCTTTTTTCAAAAGCACTCCCAAATAAGTTCAAGATCTCGCTTGATACTCGACAACATTTAAAAAAAAAACAAAAAAACTATTATCTATGTGGTATAGTAGCCTGCTTGGCTGTTCCATGCTACCAACGGCATTTCCCATTATGTGTCTCCAAAGAAACCACTTAACAATTTAACTAGTCGTTCAAAAAAGTTCGCGTGTTAGGTTTCCAGCATATTTTATCTTTCAGCTTAAATTTTCCTGTTTACTTAGTTAAGAAGATAGAAAAATGCTATTTGCCATCCCAAAATGGCCTTAACCAAGTAATGGTCGGTAAATTTACAAAATTCATTGTCTTCTATCTATTATCTTATCTTGAAGGTTCTAAGAAAGTTTCTCAACCTAGTTATTTACTTTATGATTTGTGATTTAAGATAGATGATATCAATTTTTTTTTTGTTAGAGTTAACTATTACATTGATAATGTAGATGATGACAAAAAGAAAAAATATGTACAAACAAAGCAAGATGGATAGATACAACGAAAAGTGCATTTTCAGAAGACAAAATTTTAACTTTGAAGTGATGATTAAGTTGGTGAGTGGTGCCACTTTAGCCACAATGCCACATCACCTTTTGCTGGGTCAAGGCCAAAAGCGGCCTTGACAAATATCACTTCCCAAGAAGAAAGGATGATTCTCTCCTTAATTTGGATATTAACAATTGCAAATTGACTCCAACAAAAGAACAAACGAAGAAAATTTTAAATAGAAAGCAATTAGGAATTTCTCTCACAACTAAAGTGATTTTTCATTATTTATGAAAACTATTAGCCGCTTCATTCATGCAACATGAATTACTTCGATCACCGTTATTCTCTAAAGATCCTAGCAATTAGTGGGAAATGTGGACTCACTCACTCCAATGAGACATCTGTGTCATTTTTTCTAATTATGAAACTTCAAAGGTTGAACCATAATTTGGTTATCAGATGCATCACACACAACGTATGCATTAAGGAATGAGGTAGTCAATTAAGTTTAGACATATGCAGTACTCTGAGGAAGGAATAAGAGAAAAAAGAAAAGGATCCTTGCAGGGATACGCCGTGCACATTCAGCTCTAAGATCCGCATTTTGCTTTTGTCCTACAGACTTTTCTTCTTTTAGAACCTCAGAATAAAGCATATAAGAAAAGCAAGGATCAGGACTAGTATCCTTAAATTCAGATTTTGGGTATACCGAACTCAAATTTGTTCATGTAAGTGCAAGCGAACATATTATTGGTTCACATGTGTGCAAAAGTGAGTGTTATTTGTATAAAGTAGCCACTAACAAGCAATTCATACCACTAACAAGCAATTCATCTCTCCCATTATAATCCAAAGATACAAAAGAGAGGCGCACTTGAAAGCAGCATTTTCAATTTATAAAATAAATAAAGACTGGCACCTGAAGCAATCTATGTGTTGTACGAGGAGGCTTTGGTTCTTCTTGGTGAAGAGGCAAACGCTTCCCTTTGTTCCCCTTTTCTTCTTCTTTTCTCCTCCTGCCTGACTGGAGATTGAAAACATAAATTGTCAACACAGTTGTCTTCAATTAACACTTTTTATCTGTTTACTTGGTGGCAATGCAGAGGCGCAGGGACTCCTCTTATAATTAATCATTATGATTTATTCCTGACCTCGTTCTGCTGAGAAATTTTCTTCTCTTAGGATATTCTATGCCCAATTAATTAAAGTACTTCCTTAGGCTGCTCATAAACTATATTTGCAATCTCCAAGCTGATTAATCACTTCATTATAATCATCCATTGCTTCTTTTTTAACTAACCACTTAACTGATAAACATTCCCAGCCAATTTATAAACAACAAGGAATAACTGATTTTTCATTCTAGATAAGACAAGCATAAAAAACACTTAACTGCAAGTTATGTAAGATAACTACCAGCTACTATTAACTAGCTAATTGAACGCATAATAAGCAAATTAACCAAAGATTGTTAAAACTGGTACCCGGACCCTTGGAGACGATTCAGTGCCAAAATCAGGCGGGTGGAGACCATACCGCTCGACAACTCTCTGCTTGCTCACCTCACTTGAATAAGCCGCTCTACAGTCTAAGAAATCAAATCCATGAAACATGTTCAACGAAATGCCGGAGAAATTTTTGGTAAGAAAAAGAAGAGAAATTCGTGAAGAACTTAGGGGAGAATAATTACTGATTCTGAGAGACTTTGGATTTTTACGTCGAAGTCTGGAATTATGTGTAGACGAATGGAGCAAGAGCTGAACGACAGCCGGAGTTTGCAGAGAACAAGCCATCACCTGCATGCTTTTGTTTTTCACTCTCTCTCTGTGGTCAGTTTAGATATGGAGATTTGAGGCGTTTACAGGAATCGGCCTTCAATATTTAATTGGTAAGATATAAGTAACTTTTGCAAACATGGACCTGTATAGTGCCAAACAAATATTATCAGACTGCTTCTGAAAATAAGAATAAAGAATATCTCCATCGCTTAAACCCTTGAAAGCCCATCTCGTACTGTAATTGTTCTATCTTTCTGTAGTCTCCTTCGCCGCAATTTTCAACCTTTCCATGGACTCAGGCGAGGAAAACCCCTTCCAACTCTTCTCCAGTAAGCGAAGACCACCAAAACAACCTTCTTCTTCTTATTCTTCCATTACCACCATCACCGCCACCCCCGCCGCCACCACTGGAACAACAACCACCGTTTCGGACTCGGACTCAGACACCCCGTCGGACTTCTCCTTCTTGGGCTTATCCGAGTGGAGCGTCGAGACTTGTCGGGCTCTCGGCATGCACCGGCCCACTCAAGTCCAGCGCCGCTGCATCCCGCAGATCCTCGCCGGCCGAGACGTTCTCGGGCTCGCCGAAACTGGCAGCGGTAAAACCGCGGCATTCGCTCTTCCGATACTTCAATCCCTTGCTACGGATATGTTCGGCGTGTTTGCGTTAGTCGTAACGCCGACGCGAGAGCTCGCTGTGCAGCTTGTGGAACAGTTTAGGGCGCTTGGGAGCTCGATTAATGTTCGGTGCGAGCTAGTTGTGGGAGGAATGGACATGACTATGCAGGCCATTGCGTTGCTTCGAAAGCCGCATGTTGTTGTTGCTACTCCCGGTAGGATTAAGACCTTGCTGGAAGATGAAGCTGATATCCCTGCAATCTTTTCCAAGACTAAGGTAAAATCTTATGTTTATTGTAAGGTGTGTCTTTTGATTTGTTTGTCTGTGATCCTTCATCATCGTAGGTGTTCTGTTAAGTTTTTGTGCTTAGGAAAGATTATTCTAGATATTATGATTTTGAAGTCATGATTTTTTCCCCACTTTCTGAATTTATTCTTAGAGTTTGATTATTAAGGATTGATGTAGTAGATTGAAGCTATCGAGATGAAATCTTTGTTCCTGATGTGTGCATAGCATTCTTAACCTCCTCTGTAGATACAGCTCTTCAGGCAGAAATAACATTTTATCCTCTTGCTCATGTGCCATATCCATTCTATCTTAGAAGTCTTGTGTATATCATCATAAAGGAAGAGACCTGCCCATGATATCCTTTTCCCAAATACAAAGAGAATGATGGTTTACGTTCTTATGTTCTTGTTGTATAGCTATCATGCATAAACTTGTGCTTACCTTGTTCTTGATTTTCCTGATTGGATTATGTAGTGCTGAAACTTTGTTTCTGGAGAATGTTAGTTATCTATGAATTATAAGTTTGTTTTGACAAAAAAAAAGGAAAAACTCCTTTGGGCTTTCAGTTTCTTGTTCTGGATGAAGCAGATCGAGTCTTTGATGTTGACTTCGAGGAGGAACTTAGAGTCATTTTCAAATGCTTGCCGAATAAAAGGCAGACTCTGTTGTTTTCTGCAACAATGACCTCTGAGCTGCAAGCCTTGCATGATAGTAGTCCAAACAAACCATACTTTTACCGGGCATACAAACATTTGAAGACAGTTGATACGCTGAAGCAGCATTATCTTTACTTCCCTGATACTGTGAAGGATGTATATCTAGTACACATTCTTGCAAATATGGAGCAGGACGGGATACGTTCAGCCATAGTCTTTGTCTCTACATGCAGGTATTTTGTGTTAAAGGACCAAACTTTCCATAGAAGCACCTTTTTGTTCTCCTTCTTCTTCTTGTGGTTGTTGTAAAATAGAAGCCCATTGTGCTTTTCTCTTTTTGGGAAGAAAAGCCCTTAAAACTTTCTGAATCACATTAGCAGTTGTGGTGATATTCATGTTTTAAATATATACAGAGATGACCTCATGCAGCAAAAAGCTTCATGGCTACTGGCCATTATAATCATTTTTTTCTGCTGAAGGTTGATGCTGGGCCGTATTGTTTAACTATAAAGTTTTCCTTTGCTCTTTTAATGTACCTAGACCAAGTTATGATAGGGACACCTATAGCCTTAGCACCCTTAACCCTTGGTCTTGTGCTGGCTTCTCTCTAATTCACTAATTGTTATTTTAGTATGTACTAGTTGTGTTGTTTAACTCTGAGGGTCAACTTGGTTGCTGCATTTTGTTAAAGTAGAATTGCTTTTCAACTTGGTTCTTTATCCTGATACAGGACTTGTCATCGTTTAAGTTTGTTGCTTGAAGAGCTTGGTATGCCTGCAGTAGCTCTCCACTCTCTTAAATCTCAGTCTCTCAGACTCTCTGCGCTAAGTCGGTTTAAATCGGGCCAGGTTCCTATATTACTTGCTACTGATGTTGCCAGCCGTGGATTAGATATACCCACTGTTGATCTTGTTCTTAATTATGACATTCCAAGGTAGCATTTACTGTACGTATTTTATAGTTATACCTATATAGAGACTGATGTATATCTGAACTTTAAATATATCACAGGGACTCACGAGACTACGTTCACCGTGTGGGTCGGACTGCTAGAGCTGGAAGAGGTGGGCTGTCCTTGATATTTGTTACAGAGGTTTGTACTAATAAACTCTGATGGCTTCTGATTGAGTGAGCAGTTATTTACCTTTTACAGTTAGAATTCATGTTTAAGATATCAAAACAAAATTCTATAATTGGAACCACTTCCTATTTTCTCTTACCAAGTGGCACTTCTTAGTTTCCACGGGGTATTGTACATGCAGAATGAATTTTAGACTGTTAGTATATTCTAGCGCAATACGCATACATGCAATTGAGGATAAAACAGTATTCCTTATACATCCTATGTGTTTGTGTTGCCCAACGTAATTTGCATCTTTACTTGAATGAAAATTGTCATTTGAAGTATTTGGCTTGTAAGAATACAACAATATGTAACTTGGGTACGGGACTGCCGGTACATATTTAAGCATCTGTACCTTCCTACTGATTGTTCATTAAAAGTCAAAGAACCATTCCTAATTTCAAGCATTAATATCTTCCTACTGGTAAAAGCAGCCAATAAACTTCGATATGTTAGAAGTTAAATACGTCAGCTTCTGATATATCATAATCTGAGAATCCAAATTTCTAATGCAAGTATGACTTGAACTTTAGAATCTTAGTAACACAAGAATATAGAATCATTGAGATTCTATGTTCTGTTAATCTGTCAAATGCCATATATTCAAGCAGTAATGTCCATTCGGCCCGACCTTCCAGTGGAAATATAGCTCATATCAGTGACGCAGCCAGGACGGTCTATTAAGTGCCTCTCTTTAAATTTGTTTGTTAGGAGAGTAATTCAATTCTGAAGTTTTATTTTAGCATTTTGATTTAGTTTTATATTGTCCGCAGAAAGATGTCAAGTTATATCTGAAGATAGAAGATGAAATTCAAAGAAAGCTGGAAGAGTTCAAGTTGGAAGAAAAAGAGGTTCTTGAGAATATGACTTCGGTAAGACAGATCTTATTGCTTCCAATTTATTCTTCATGCTTCATTATTGATTCTTAAGAGCTAACAAAAGCATCTTCAGTTGTCAGGCATAATAAGTGATTACATAATGTCTAGAATATGGACTCTGAGTATTGCATTAGATTTCTGGTATAGAATGCTAATCACATTTGTTTTAAATTAAATGAATTTTAATTATATATTGTTTGTAAGCATGACACTTTCATTTTTCCATTTACCAGTATCTCAATTCATAGTTTTGACTACAACTTTGAGTATTAATCAGCAAATCTTTTAGGTTTCTACTCTTGTAGTAGGATCGCAATTTTATGTTGGTCCATGACAATGAGCTGGTGATAAGTGAGAAGATAATATATATCAATCAACTAGTATGTATTAATCAACTAGAACTTTCTGATTGTGTTATTAACTTTTAACAATGGTCCATATGGTTTTGATATGTCATCTATATTGTTGCAAACCAGGCACTTAATGGCATTTCCGTGTAATCTATTTACAGGTATACAAAGCTAGGCGTGTTGCTCATATGAAGATGATAGATGATGGTTTCGAAGAGAAAGTGGAAGCAAGAAAAGCACAAAAGAAGAGAACTTTAGAAGAGAAGGGCTTGCTAAAGTGAAAACGAGGCAAATCTTGACATTTGGATGCTTTTTTTTTGTTTTCTTTTGTACAATAGATTTTAGGAACCTGGTGATGATATTGTGAGGTAGATGTGACTACCTTCTTACAGAATACGTGTGGATTCTTTTAAAGTCTATCTTGTACACTAGTATTTATAAACAAATACAAGCGGAAGCAATCACATACTGATTATGATCTTCGCACCAATATGCAGCTTTGAATTTTACAGAGCTCTGAATGAAATACCGGAGTAGAAGCTATGGTGTAGTTGTGAAGGTTATGGTGCTTGCATGGAACATGCTGAATAAGCTAGTATTTTTATCCTCAAAAAAGCTAGTATTGTACATATACAGAGTAAGCTCATGCTTTTTCATGAAGAAAATAAAATAAATAAACGAGCTAAAAGAAAATTGCTAAAAAATTCTCGAACTGTTAAGGAGTTGAAGGATTAGAGAATTTAAATCATCGGAGCAGTCTGATCAAAATCCAAAACAACTATTGATCTTCGCCTCTGCCTCACTTCTCCAAAGTTTTGTCTCTTTTTAGTTTCCTTTGGGCCCGCCGCCTAGAATTAGAAGAGGAGCAATGGCGACCGAAGAGTTGCTCGCACTGTCCAAGTTCAAGCTCCAACTCGTCTCGCTCATCTCCGGATTTCGTTCTCTCCAAGTCTGTAGCACAATTTATTATTCTAATTCTCGTGGCTTCTTCTTCTTCTCTCATGTATTAGGAAAAGTTTTTCCCTATTTTGGATTTGAAATTCGACTTCTGCATTCTAGGAGAGAGAGCGTAGCGCTAGAGAAGAGCTTCGGATTTCTAATGAGGTTTTGCATTTTTGTTTACCCCTTTCGATTTACTTTGCTTTGCTTTATGGAAGTTTTTTAATTTTTTTCTGAAGATTTGTTGTGTTATCGAGTTAGCTTGAATTTCGTAGAGGTTGAAGCAATTGGAGGTGGAGTACTTGCACAAACTGCAGGAGTTACGTGCGGAAGTGGCTTCCCATGATGTGTCAAACCGCAAGCTTGAAGCTAAGGTCTGAAAGCTTCTGTTTTCAATCATGAATGTTTTGTTTCAACTTTTGATTCTTCTTCTATGATATGGAAGCAAATTGTTACGATTACTACTCCAACAGAAGCAAGGAATAGTAACATAACTACACCCAAACACAGCAACTTAGATTCCACTCACGCTCCAATGATTACCAGAGCAAAAGCAGGCTTACCTCCCAAGAGAAACCCAAAATACTTTTCTTGATCAACTCCCAGCTAGGCTGCCCATGCTGAATGCCTCGAGCAGACGAGGCTTTAAATGGAACACTCCTTTTTGAGTCACTGCCGTCACTTCATCTCCCATTCCGACAAGCCATACATGCTTGCAAGATATTTTGTTGATTTTGTATCTGTTTCATATTAGCTATATTAATGTACTAGCTCGAAGGAAACGAAGGGGGGAAGATAATTGGTTTTTCTTTATTTACCTGCTTGTCTTTATTTTGTTGCACTGCGATTTCGAGCTAAATCTTATCACAAATGCTTTTCTTATTTTTTTTTCTTGGAAGAAATAATCTAAGTTGGTCAAAAAGAAAATGTTTCTCTCAATGTCACACTATGATGATACCAAAAGCATCGACATTGGGAAAATTAGAGTGACTTTTGCAATGTGTCACTATGATGATTTTTGTATGTTTAATCAATGAAGTTTGTTGCTAGTAAATTTACTATGGTTCCAAAAGTTTGTTTTGGATTTAGTGGTTATCTTTATGACACGATTAAACAGGCTCCAATAGTTGAATGATTCTTATTTTGGTGGATTAGGTTTCATCTGGAGCTGTTGTATGAACTTTTCGTTTGGTAGAGTTAGTGAAAGATTCAAGTTCGAGACACTATTGTCTCTGTGAAAATTTAACATATAAAGAAGCTATCTCTTAAATTCAGATGATCAAAGTAGCGAGCCATCTTATATCATGCATGAACTGACTTGTTTCCTCTTATTCATATATAGTTGAAATTTCTTGAGAGTGAAAACACATTGCTAGAAAAGAAGGAAAGGGAACTAAAGGATAGTGTTAAGAGCCTGCTCGAATCAAGAGACGCTTTCATAAGTTCATATGAGGTGACTTTATTCTTTGTACCCTCTGTTATTGTTTGTAGCTGATTTGGTTTGAATTTTCTAGGCACAATGACATCCTAAAATATCTCTGTCTTATCTGCTTCTTGTCTGCGGACTGTTGTAACTCAGAATTCATCTTAAATGTTAAATATGTGAGTAAAAACTAGGAGAAAGATGAAAAAGTCAATATTATGGTCCTATTATTTGTAAGTGCTCAGATTCATCTTCTTAATCTCATCTTCAGAAACTAGCATACAAAATTGCTGATATGAAACAATATTAAATTGAAAGCACAATTTAATTTATTAAATAAAATTTGACTGACATCTTAAAGGGAAGTTTTACTGTAGGAATCTTTAGCTGGAGGAGAAGTTTACTTGCTATCTTTAGCATTTGCTCTTGGCATTTTCAAATTTGCAATTCAATTCTTAGCAAGCTTACATGTGTCTTTGTTGAGACCAATTCAATAGTTTCTGTTGCATGTCGTTTTGGCCTAGATCAACATCCAAGTGGTCATTTTAGGGTTAGTTGAGAGCATTGTGATATTGCCATATATCCTAAGAAGAACTCTGTTTGCACCTTGTGTTTGCTTGACATGGTAACATAGTCTATTGACATAAAGATTGTATGCTTGTGTATAAGACTAGAACACTCTACAACATCAACTAGATGCTCACACTCTTTTGAATTTGTTCCCTCAACTATTGGTGTTTTACTTATTTGTTTCTCTACTGCACCTGTTGTCCTGAAAACTCTGAGGAAGACAGCATCTATGATTTGATATTTATTTTGCAGGATTCAGCTTCTGCATTAAGGCAATCAGCACAGACAAGAGATAGAAAACTTTCAATCCTTGCAGAGAAGGTTCAAGCACATATGTTACTTATAGACTCCATTTCAAAGGAAGCTGCTTCTGTTAAGAACATTCTGGATAATGTTGAAGGTCTCGTGGTCAAAAAGGAGCAACAAGGTGAGAATTAAAATGCATTAAGTTCACACAATACTGATGAAGACATCCAGAACGCAATTAGTCTAAGATCATTTGTTGTTCGTTCCTGCAAATTTTCAATTTCAGTGGTTTTGAGTTTGTTTATGTCAATTTACAGTTCTCAAAAGTTTCATGACCCTGCCATCTATTTTTGTCTCTAATAATTTTTTAAATCCTCAGTGACAGGTTTAAAAGAAAGGATGGAAAAGGTTTCCACATTTGAGAAGGATGTTGTTGGTAAACTATAGACCTCTCTTTGCTTCTTAAACATTGTTTTTGGGACCAGTCTTTGAGCAAGAGTTCGAAAATTAACAAGCTCGTGAATGTATGCTTAATTTTTCTTTTGGGCCACTTACATGTTAAGTATCCTAATGGGTAACAGTGAGTATAAAGAAATAGGCTAAATTAGGAATTTTTTTCTTTCTGTATTTAATTTCAGCACTTTAAGGATTTTAATTCATGAGTGCTTGGGGGCTATTTCATCTTCTTCTTGGTTGTGTTTGATTTACTTTATTAAGAATTATATGGTGTAAATTTTCTTCAGATTTCTTCGCACTTGCTGTCATTCAATGAAGTTGTTATGAGTGATCCTTAGTCTCATCATTTGACGTTATTGCATCCAGAAAAGATATGCTTCTTGGAAAACAGGCTCATGGACTGCCAGAATGACAACCAAAAGAAAGACAGAACTATCTCTGAACTGGAATCAAAGCTTGAAATGGAGAAATCTAAAAGCTCATTTTGTCAAGAACTTGAAGATATATCCGTTTCTTTAATCCTCACAATTATCAGTAGCGGCTTTTGTCACTGATCATCTCTTTAATTTCTTCAAGTATCCATAGATCTGCAATCACTAAATAATTAAGTCTTTAATTTTTTTTGCACGGTTTCTGTTATACCTTTACTGAGACCACCTTCGCAAGTCTCTACTGGTGAAGGAAGAAACGATAGACAGCTTGACAGCGGAGAAACAGGTTGGTGATTGGCCATGATTGAAATTTACTGATTGCTTGATTTACAAATATTCACCAATGGCTCAATCCAGGCACTGTATATCGAGCTAAAAAATTTGGAAGCAGTCATTAACAAAATCAATGTCTTGGATCCTGGTTCTGAGGTTTCAGTTCCTTCTTTCATCAATTTTGAAAAATCTTAAGTTTGTTTTGACAAGAATACAGTTGAAGCATCATCCTCCCTGATCTTCTTGTCTAACATCGTAGGAACAGATGGCGAATTCTACTCATTTGGAAGGGCAAGAACTTCTTCAAAATGGAAGTGAAGAACCAAAAAGAAGGTTAGCTAATTATTCTGACTTTAAATGTTAAAACATCTCCTACTCACATGTTATGTTCTATGTGTTTTCTTGCATTAGCCTGGACAATTTCATAGGAGATAATAGGACTGATTCACCTACCAAAGTTTTGGAAAGTGGAACAAAAGCATTTAAAGGTAACAGGGTAACCCATTTACATCTTAATCCAAATATACTGGTTGGTTTCCTTCTTGCTGTACTCATAATCTCCCTATTATTTTTTGTTTTTATTTTTTATTATTATTATTTAGAAGTTTTTAGAAGCATGGCGCTTCCACTAATTGAACTCTTAGAATTGGTCCTTCGCATTTTCTTTCTACTTCATTGGAAATTCTTTTTGTCTAGCTTCAAAGCTCTTTGAAAAATAGATCAAAAGAAGTAGAGAGTTTGCCTCTACAACAGTCTCCTTTTATATCGTCTTGTTACATGCAAGTTACCAAATAGCTTAAGGGCATGGTGAGAATTGTAGGGAGGAAGGTAAGTTGCAACATCTCTTGCTAGCTAGCGGAGCCATGACTTACACGAGATCAAGTTACTCCCAGTAATTGGATCGATTTAGATTCCAGCCAGGTATGGCGATTGCTCAATTGTAGCAGCTTCTGCATTCTGTTTACTTTCATCTAATCTCTTCTACATCATCAGCTATTAGGAACTTCATTTTCTGACGGTAAGGGGAGGTTACCGCTATTAGTTATGTCAAAGCTAGTCGTCCTAGGACTGCATTTTATAGGGAGGACATTTTTTGCATACATTGATCGCCCTTTGCTTAGATGCATCTACCAAAAAAAGTGCAATTGTCTCTTCAAATGAACCTGGAAAGAGTAGTATATAATTTTATAACTTAGTTCTCCTGGAGACCCATTCTTTGAAAAACATGATATAAAAGAATATCCGAGGAGTGACCAGTGTCAATGAGAATCCTCCAGACTCAACTTTTCCAATAGTAAGAGTAGCCTCTAGAGCATCGTCACGAGGAATTTGAATTCGCGGAAGTGTTCTTAAAAGAAGCTCATGACTAGATCTGGTTCCTAAAACGGGAGTTTCATATGAGTTTGCTCGTGTTTCAGTTGCTGGCATTAAGGGTGCGTTTGGTATTGCTTCTCCCCGCTTTTCAAAAGTTTTTTTCATTTCACGTTTTTTAATAAATTATTTACAATGTTCTACAGAATTTATTAAAAATTTAAAAAGGTACAAAAAAATCTACGTGTAAGATCTTATTATTATTTATTTGTATTATTTATTTTTTAGATAAAAAAAGTAGAGTTCGTTCTCCAAATATGACAAAAATACTTTCCGTATTAGAAAACTTCTTTTCATAAGCGCTCCCAAACGCCCCCCCTAAGCTAGTACCCCCTCAATTATATTAGTGGTGGTTATCTATTTTTGATACGTCAGAAAGGGTCCGGATTGCAGTTGTTGGTTGTATCCTTACTCTTCACGTGCTGATCTTTGCAAGATCGAAATTAGAAATTGAGAACCTTACCGAAGAAGACGAGGTCACTGACCTCTTTCAGTTGTGTCGGGGACGATTCCTTGAAAGATCTTGCACCTGGTTGAGCTGAGCAAGAAGTCTGAGACTGTCTTCATGACATCATATTGAACAGATTTTCTGAGCGTAAAGGAATGACCTGCAGCAGTGTTAGAGTTATCTTTTGTGCCCATCTTTTAGGAGTACTATGTGTCATTCGTGGAGGTCTTTCTCTTGCTTTCTTGTTTCATATTGATGTTCATATGGCTTCTTCTTACTTGATATAGGCTTCAATCTTATCGTAGGCCTACTACATGATTTGTGCCGGGCTTACTGTGAAACATTTTAGAAGTTCTTGTGCCTGACTATTTGAGTGTCTTTAACGCTACGCTCTGGTTAGGTGTTTTGTCTTGCCTTGCTCTTGAAATGAAGCTAACCAAGAAATTGTTAAAGATTCTTGTTTATTTTCGCACATGAGAAGAGCATCTGAGCTTCAAGGAACCTGAGTGCAAGCGAAATAGCTAGTATGAAAAGCTTTACCTAGCTCTTGAAAGCTATGAATGCTCCCTTGGATGAGTTGTTGAATCAGGTTTGTTCCTTTCCCCTAGTGAATGATTGAAAGCTAGATACAAATATTATCCCCAGCTCCTGCAAACCTTATGGCACAGCTAAAAGCTTTGAGGTGAACTTTTGGATCACAAACCTTTATACGTCAGGAGGTCAGGCAGTTGTAACTTGGTGGAAAGTGGTGTGGTTATATCTTGTTGATGAATGGAGACTCTTCGGTGTTGAACTTTTGTTGCTCAAGGAGCTGGATCAATGGCTCCCTTGTTGCAACATTGTCTTCCACTAACAGATCGAACCTTGTCGCTATCCCCTATTACCTCTAGCCTGTTTTCAGGTCCTCATTGAGTAACTTTTACCTATGTATGAATTAGTTCGGCATTTCTCCTACACAATCGGTCATGCGTAGGAATTTGTGCTTCTTGGTTTGGCTTTGCTTGCTCCTAGACAGTCACGTTTAGGAGGTGCTTCTAATTCCTTACTTCTTGTTGATCACATTGAAGACATGCACTTTCAGTTTGAGTCAACATTTCTTGCTCTTAGTCAGTCACGTGCAGGAATGTGGTTCCCGATTTCTCTCGATTGAGACTGCTTCTCTTGGAGACGGTGGATGCCCCAATGCTACACTATTTTGAGCTCGTTAATCATTTCTCAAAGATCGTACAGCTCCTGCTGTATGACAGTAGGTTCATAACTTGCTGTGCCTGTTAGAGCTCGTTAATCATTTGACGAAGATCGTACAGCTCCTGTTGTATGACAGTAGGTTCATAACTTCACATGTTGACTGTGTGAAGCTGCCCCGATTTAGTTACAAAGTTTTTTTGTTGGTAGGAGTTCCTAATTGTGGTCTGGTTCAGCTGGGTGAGGTTTTGAGTATGAGTTGGTGGATTGTAGAGTAGGGCTAGTGGGCTGAGTCGCCGCAGAATCAATGCAGGAGCGGAGACTAGAGTAGATGTCGTGGTTTCAACAGAAGCTGGAACTAAAGCCCAAACTGAAGCTCGAGCTAGAGCTACGACCGGTTTGTATCCGGAGCTAGAGCAGGAGCTGAGGTCGGAGCATTGGTGTTCTTCCTGGCCGATGTGTGTTTGCTTTTTGCCATAGTGTTTGTCGTCATTGTTCTTCAATTATTAGCGGTCAAATGGTTGGACAGGTTTATATTAGCAAATGTAGTTTCAAAGAGCAATTTTTTCTCTTGCTTAATCTCAGTCTGCACCATTTAAGAGCCAAGGATAAATTATGGTAGACTAAAAGGAACCCTAAGTCTGGACACTACAATTACTGAATTGATACTTGCATCTTAGAATAGCATATAGGAGTATTTACCATGCTTCCCAACTCATCAAATAGAAACTGCTGAGAAACCTCGTGAGGAGTAACTATATTCAGGTTCAATGACAAGTTGTATATAAAAAATGCCAAGTATATATCAATCAAAGTGAATGGGATACCCATAAATTGATATTTTTGAGTAACGTAAAGCTTTTCATGAGATATCCGAAATTGGTGTAATTTCATTTGTTCATAACAAGTGAGGAGATCTATTAGTTGAGATAGTGATATCAAGGTGATATGTCGCCTAGCAGAGATTGCAGTCTATGGAATGTACACTTGCTTATCCAACTATTATTGCTGACAAAAGAACAGTAGTAAAGGGCTAGTTATGTGATGATGGATAATCCAAACGACCAAGGTTTGGCCTGATTATCCCATTGGCATATTAATTGAGTTCTATATTTTTGTCCAAAGGTGTGGCTTTTTAGTAGCATCCTCTTTAACTAAATGGTGAAAAATTGATATATTTTACGTCATGAGATAAAATGAGTTTATCTTCAAAATCTTGCAATGTGTAAATAAAGTTTTCAAGTGACATTCTGGAGGTATGGCATTTCTCCCTGGTGTCTTGAAGCAGGCAGGCATTGTCAACTGTCTCAAGTTCAAGGTCCCATGAAATGCACATTTTGAGATGCTAAGGGCGTATTTTAAATACCCGAAACTCCACTTCCTCCTACTAGATTTGGACTTCCGGAAAGTCTGTGTTTCAATTGTTCATTGACTGAGAACTCTACTTCTATTTTACTATTCATAAACTCATCACTTTAACTTTTAAAACCCCACTTCCCACTTTCAACCACTTTTAAAACTCCACTTCCCACTTTCAACCCACTTCTAAATAAAGTTAAAATACAAAAATTAAACTCACTTTCAATCCATTTTTTATAAAATTTTACTTGTCACTTCTCAGTGGAACTCACTTCCGCGTATTCAAATCTTGCTGTAATGCGTATAAGCTACCCAGTAGTAATGCTTCTACCTGTAACAAGATGACAAGAAAGAAGAAAAGGAAACAACATTACCATATTCTGAAGATGAGAACAAAGGACTCACTTGGATTGATCCAATTAGATCTAATTGATTGATTGGTATGCCTTCCTATTTTTTAATGAATAGTGCGTGGTGTATGATGAAAAATGTGTTGGGAAATCTTCGGGGAGATATAGGTCACCTTGTATCATGAGTAGCCCTCATGATTAAGATTGTAGTTGTCCTATTTAGAACCAATGTTTCACTGAGCCAGTAGTAACGGTCTCTCGTCTGTGTTGGTTTTCTGGCTATGTTTATCAACTTTCAGATTATACAGCTGCATCAGCTTGAACTCAACTTCATATGTTCAAATTTCTGTTTGTATTTTGGCTGATATTGGCTTAATCAAGGTCCGGGTAATGACTGTCTTATAGCAGAAACACATGTCTCAAGAGCAGAAGAAATGCTTTTAACTGCTCATGCCTTTGAGAACCAAGTAGATCATTACTTATACCAGGTAAATGACTGCCTGCTGTAGCACTCATTATGTGCTGGTATATGAAACTTTCTACTGAATTTCTTAATGTCTTTATGCAGCCGGTCTGTAGCCCTTAGGCCCCTCACTCATCTACGTCAAATTCTCAGTCAGCCATCGACTTCCTCAAACCTACTGAAAAAGACCCTGTATGTAGAAGCAGTGTTCAAATTAACTATTCCCCCCCTACAACATTGATTATGGCTTGGCTTGCTGAATGATTTTTTTGTTCCTTGTAACACAGGTTGATGATACAACTGGAGCTCGACCCATGGATGGTTAATGGTTGCCTTGTTGAGCACGATTTTCCCATTTCTGCATATATATGTTGTAGGAAGAACTATCTTATTTCACTTTCAGTTGCTTCTTTACAGTATTAAATCTATATGAGAGTCCAAGATTTCAACAAGCAAAGTACTTTTGTCAACTCCATTATCTGTCTTTTGGTACAACCTTGAGGCTGCATTGGACAAGGAAATTCTTACTGCAATTAAGCAGCTGATAGAATCCTCCATCCCTTTGTACAAACAAAATACAACCAGAGAATAGTTGCCTTGTCGAGTCATTTACAACTGTCAACTTTCGTGATTGTTAGATCATTATGGTGAATAGTAGGGTTTGAACTTTGTATTTACAATAAAAGCTCTCAGAGTGTCTACATTCTACTTATAAGGTGTGTGATCAAGAGTAGAGCCATTTTGCGATGCCATCTCTACTGTGCTTAATTCTTGGCAACGAAATCTGTGTCCCGTTAATTCTAGTTGGTTCACGGTGTAATAGCAATTGCTTACAACTTCTGTTACTGTTAGACATCCATTGTTTGCAATAAGAATCGTCAATCGCCTTGAAAATACACCCAGATACTCATATAAACAGAATAAAACATATTTGTAAGGTTGTTTTTATAGTTTTGGAAAACATTAACATATTTTTGGCTTACCTTAATGTAAGACCCGAGCAAGTTGCTTCATTCTTTGATGATTGAGTTAGTTACCAAATTATCTTACAATGTCAATAGCGTAGTAACACATTAGCAACGAAGAAGTAATCCCAAGTTTGCTCCTCTGCTTATAAAACGTGAAAAAGCAAGAGTGCTTCTTGCCAAATCCAGAACAGATTTCGTTCAGGGATGCTTCTTTTAATGTGATCAGAAGGTAGAGAATGCAAGTATAGTGAGCCAGACTGAATTCATCACCTCAAAAACAACAGAGAGTAAAAGTTACAGTCTGTATAACAACTCAAGTACACATCAATTTGCAAAAACAAGGCAACAGAAAAACGTAAAAGCAACAAACATAACTTTAGAATTTCATACTCTCATTTATTTTGAAGTTGCTGAACTTGCCAGAAGATTAGTGGGAAGTCGCCGTTCGTTAGCTTCATATCTTACCCCTAAGGTACTTGGAGCCTTGATCTTGAACGTGTATGTAGAATAATTGTTGGCTGCAACTACTTGGCCAATCCTTATAATCGATACAAATACTGTATAAATATTTATAACTACATGAAAATTCTGTCAAAGAATATTCTCGAGTCCCTCTCCTTCCATAAATCGTTTAAATTTGCTGAAAATGTAGTCTGTGATGTAACCCGAGTTCAGTCTTGTAGCTTTCTTGCATATGCAGGTTGTATCAGGTAGTAGGTCTCTTGCGCTGGACAACACTTCTTCAGTCCAGAGCATGTAACAACACATACAAACTGTTTTTCACAGCATGGTAGTCCTCTTTTGGCTGGGTTGTGAGCTTTGGGCATCTGTTAAAGAAGTAAAGATCAGCATTTGAAGGGAGGTAAGATCTTGCAACCGCACCCTCAGCATAATAGCTCTTCACAATTTCTGATTGCCACGGAACTGAAGGCCTTCATTCAAAGCTAGGACTTTCACCTCATCGCAGTGCCTTATCGAAGCCATTCACCCAAATATGATCAAAAGCTAAGAGAGGACTCAAAAGGGAGCTCATGCAGCAGCAATGACTTCAGTCATAGAATCAAAATGATTTCTCCCAGGTTTATGACTTTCTTTTAAATTCAGTATTGTACTAGAGTTAGAAATAGATGTAGAGCCAAATACCTTGATTTCACCCCAGCTTTCTCTTGTGAGAAGAAGAAGAAGATGGCAATCCTTCAATGTCAAGATGCATAACCCCATAGTTACTCTTCCAACAAGTCTTCAGCATCATATTCATATCCAGTTTGCTCAATATCCTAGAACCACTTTTGAGCCTGTTAATGTAGTATGTCTCTCCTCCACAGCGTTTAACACTGCTCGGGTTCTAACCAGCCCTCTTTCCAAGTTGATCCAAGGCTTCCAACACGATGACAAGGACTTACAACACAAACTTCCTATCAAGCCAACTATAGCTTATCTGTAATCCATCCACAATAGCTGCCATGTTTGTTCTTCCTTTGCTAGCAAGAAGTCCATCATAAATGTAAAACATGAATGTGTAGAATTAGGAGATAGCATTACCTAATCTAATTTTGGTACATTCGATTTACTACCACTCCAGTTACTTGCAGTGTTTGCTATACAAGGATTGTTACTGGAGAGCTGCTTCTAACACTAACTATTAACTTACAGTCATAACTACAATTTGTGTCAACATAACTCGTACACCAGTCATCGTTGTATCCGAGACCTTTCAGTAACTTTTTTCCTATTGCTATTGGCGTACACGAAGTGTGTGATTACAGTTAGTTTGGAACCATGAATGCTGTACTTCAGAGAAGAATTCGTGGGGCACTCGTTGTTGAAACCTACACATGCTTAATAGAATGGAGAACACCATAGATAATCTATAGACAAACCAAATTGGAAAGAAATCATGCATTCAAGAGGTCTTGCATCTGAACTATTTACATTCCATATAAATATCCTGCAGGCAAATTGCAGTAGCTACATGAATAGGCATTTTTGGATCTGTAAAGTACTATCCCTGAAGTTGACCAGCTGAAGCCACTCCAGCCTGTTTTCCCCTTTCTTTATTTCTTTTTTCATATTCACTCTTAAGTTGTTCCAAACGTCTGGACACCTGTTGCAAGAGAAGAAGTTATAAAAGTTACCGTGTGCTATCGATTTTACCTCACTTGGAAAAAAAAGAAAAAGTTTTGATAAATGAAGTAATGTGGACGGAGCAAGCAAAAGATTATCATAACCTTGATCGAAAATGCAAGCGGAAGTAATGTATCTGCGTTCAGTGCATCCTCAGGAAAGTTGCGCAAAGCATGTATAAGCTTCTCAAAAGGTAGTTTTATCTGATCAAAACCAAAATACAAAAAATAAGGTATATCCAGGAAAATTTGAGTAAGAAAATTGAAAAAGCTGAAAGCTAGAGTTGAACCAGATCTTCTTCACAAGTCCTCAGCAAGGCCAAGCCAACTTTGAAGACAATCTTCATACCCTGCAAAATTCAGTCAAATTCAAACTCGTAAAAAATCCCATCGCAAACCTTCACCTGAAATTTTAAATAGCAATTCAGTACTGCCCAATTAATATCACAGATAGCAGCAGACATATAAGCCCATAGTGTTTGCAAGCTTTGTGGTAACCTGATTGCCAACAACGAAATTTCTACAGAAGAATAACATTTGTTCCCTCAAACTAATACATCAGAGTACAGCAAGAATGCAAGGCAAACATCTACATCTAACTCTTGCTAGATCTGATTAATATATATCTGGTGTCTCCTTTTAAGAATTCGAAAACATTCAGGAGAACTTGAAGTACATTCTAAATATGATTTCTGCATAACTTTTGCAGCAGTTACCCTTCAATGTTTGTTCTTAATATCCACCTCATCTAATAAGTGTCTTTGATTCTAAATATGACTAGCTCATACACTATGATTTCTACTGCACTTCATATTGATATAAATACTTCATGGCCATGATGACTACTCAAGAGTCAAGGGGAAAGATGCTATATGGTCGAAAGTTCGTTTACATAAACACTCTTCAAAACCAGAGCATTGTGGCAAGTGCTGTCTAAACCACGGTCATTGTCTGTCCAATCAGTTCTTATCCTCCTAAAGCATGTGACTTCATCCTAACAAAATATCTTCAATATTAACTTAGAAAATTGTTGAAAAGAAACATCTTCAATCTTATGGGATTGCAAATCTATAATCAAAACTCAATCAGGCTTTAGAAAAATATAGGGAAGGTATCCTTTCTGCTACATTTTAAGACGTACCCATTTGATATGTAGTGTCATAGCATTCTAAGCTATTCTAACAAAGGCAACTTGCTTATGACTCTAATGCAAAGAGGAAAATCACAAAAATGCATTTGCTAGGGTAGACTTTTTGTGCATTATATTGTCTTTGTATAATGCATGGTCCCTTGGCAAGGTCTTCTTTACTTCAAGGTTTAATGTGGCGTAGATTTTGAAGGTGGCGGTGTTGGTGGTGGCTTCAGTGGTGGGTTCGGTAATGGAGGAGTTGGCAGTTGGTTCAGAGTCAGAGGTGAAAAGGGATTTTCTCTAGCTTCAAGACTCTGCTGTCCTACTTGCATACCTACAAGTCATCGAGTCTCCAAAATCTTTCCCAAATTAAACTTCATTTCCTATTGAGGTGTTGATCCCAACCAGATCTCAACTAGTTGCATGAACATTTCATCTAGTTCAGAGTTCATTTTGTTGTACCGGCAATTTCAAGGACTGAGGTTTGCTAGGTACTATAGTCGTGCATTGTTACTTGTTCTCACATACACTACTTGTAATCTTCCCCGGTTGAACTTCCTTGCTGGTGACAGAGGGGAAGGGGAAGAAAACAAAAAGAACAAAAACCTAAACTCATGGCAGAGAAGGAAGACTCTGTCAATATCTCCTTAATCATTTTTTATTGTGTGTTGGTGTGTGTGTGTGTGTGTTTTGTGTTTATTTTATGTATGATCCCCAATCCAATCCGTCGTTACTGCAAATCCATATCTTTAATCTCAGTAACTCGATTCCTAACTAAATGAAAGAAAGTAAAACATCATCATAACTAATAGGATAAAATTGCTACCTTTAGGGCTTGAAGGCATATGTAGGTGATTAAAACATGTGCACTTGGTGTGCTAAAGGAAAGAAAAGTTTCCTAGGTCAGAAATAAGCGCCTGATTGTAAATTCTACTAACGAGCACATAACCAGCACACTACAAAGTATCGATAAAGAGTCATCCTATTTCCAAATGAATAGCTAGAGTAAAAGTTTTACGAGAAAACTAACTAACCTCATATAGAAAAACATCCCAAATTCGAAGAGCCAGTGGAAAGGGAAAAGAGTAAGAATAAACAGTAATGAACCATTGACTTGCATACATGCTTGGATTAATCATCTCTTGAGCGAAGTGTTGCCCTAACTTTGGAAGATACTCCTTTACCAACTCATCAAATTGAAAAAGGTATTGTTGTACAAGAGGCAAACCAACCTACGAAAGAAGAAAGAAGGGAAAGGTCATCACCAAGATTTTTGACATCTGTATGTTTAGCGCAAACGAAGTGCTACAAAATTTAATTTAAGTCACTTCAAGCAAAGGTAAATTAAGGAAAGCAGAAATGTTACAAAGACTAATAGATGGGAACAAGAAAAAGATTATCACATATATTGATATCTCATTCCATATATCAAAAAAATCGGAAGTACTTAACCAAAGCCTAGTTTTGTATTAACAACTTTGATAGGCAATCACTTGAAGTGCTTCACACAAGTAATAAATTAGTAGACCTGACTGACTAGAATATGGTAAGCATAACTATAAGAGATTTGGCCTTAACGATTGGGATAACCATATAACAGTTGCATAACTACTACCTCACATATTCCAATTTGCAATTCGATTTATGTACTTAACATGTGCACCGTTTTAGGTAGTCCCTTTAGGAGATTTGCTACTAACTACATGACTATAAATTGGCAAAAACAGTTCTCTGCTTAAATTTGTTAGAACTTATTTTGTCCCACTAGCATGCAGAAACATACTCCCCTTCCGGAGATGTCTAGTAACTCGTGGCAAATTCTATAAGCATTAAGCTAAAAAGGAAGAAAGGTAATGCGGTCAATTTCCATGATCAACTTCACAATAAACGGAGTACATGCTTGTCTCTGAAAATCAGTAATCTTGAAAACATTAAGCTTTTCGAGATCTCTGATAGACCTTCTGCAGAACCTAAATGTCTGCTATGACTAAAGCCCTCACAGAGAAAAGATTTCACTCACATCAAGCTTAGCAGACCTCTTTTCGGTGAAGGATTCATAAATGTCTATAATCAAATGATGACGATTATATTCAAGAAAACCTTAATCTCCAAACCTTTACCAAAACATGATGATATCCCTTACATCTCCCGTCTCTTCTATAACTATGATGACATCTCAAACGAAACTTTAAATTCTCCAAATTTCTTCTAAACGACACTAACGATATGATCTATAGACAATTAGCAACTTGATTACCTTTTTGTAATGAAATGGAGATTCTATATGGTTATTTGTATGCCTTACGGTGACAAGGCTGTCAAAACTTACTCAATTGATTACAAGTTTTACCGATAAAATTCATAATGAACAACATATGACAGCTTCGCATTCGATGTTTATACTTTCCACCAACATATCCTTCACTAAGTTTGTTGTAGATGGACTATTATTGCTAGTGGTGCCACCTACGTAATTTTAGCAGTGGTGGTTGTGATGTTAAGAGCTTATGGAGAGGCATAGTACTATATCACGAGAATCATCTCTATCAAGATGATTTTATAGGATTATGCATTTGATTAAAATATTAATTGAGGAACGGATAATTGTATTATTTATCTTAGAATAGAGACACCCACTTATAAGCTCGCTTCTTTTAAATGATATTTAAATGTGACCGTCGAAGAGCAATTAGCATATGTTTGAAAATTTTGATTGCATATATAAAGTGCTACTAGACCCTACATAATAACATCTTTCGTTGAATTTTGGTTGCAATTACATCCTAAATAACAATTTCTTAAGGTAATATTTATCTACAGAACAAACTGCATAAATACTAAAATTTTTTATGGGTTTGTAAAGGTAATTACGTTTAACTACTATAAATATTAAATAGCTAGAACCACAACTTCATTTCTTTAAAAGAACAACTGGAAACCCCGACACACCGTGTAATTGAGTCAGGTTAAGGCTTACATAAAATACCCGACTTAGAAGGTGCATTGGAATTGGATGGGGTTAACTTTTGATATAGGGTCAGGTTTGCATTTGGCTCAACCCTAGCCAACCTATTGCCACCTCTACCCACATGGCATCATTATTTTAGTATAAGGAGTTTTTCTTAGATTTTGTCCATGTGGTGATACCTTATCCATTGGATAAATATAATTAGGCGAAACTTTTTGAGGATAAAATTTTTTTGTATAGTATCCTTTATTGAGAATTAGAAATACATAGAAAGGAAAATACCATATACATCCCCTCCATTGGTTCATGAACAGCTCCTTTCAACAGAGCAACTAACAACCAGAATGCATCTTCCTCACTCATATAGAGAAGCAACAAACCTGCTAGGAATCCCATACCCTACAAGAACTTTAAAGAGTTAAATCAGTTAATAAACAATTGTCACTACTATTATCTTCAAGCATGCCCTTAAAAATTGGAACCTCAAATAAACCTGAACATATCCAACATCTCTGTCATAAACAGAATATGCCTTCAATACATTATACAGAGATCTTTGACCTGGACCATGTCTTTGCTGAAAGAATACATGTGAAGGAAACGTTCGAGATATATCTCGGATTATATCTAGCTCTGATGCTGAAGTCTCATATATCACAAGTTGCTGCAGCAATGTTAAAGAATTCCATAATTACAAGCCAGTAAGATTTGGTAATAGTACCAAAAAGTCAAAGTAGTAGTTTATCATAATAGTAACAAGTGAGCCAAGCACTAGCAACTTAATAAAAATGACCACATTTAATTACTTATATCAAGATCCTTGGTTACTTAGTCTGTAAGACATGATCAAAACAATAACTATTCACCTATACTTATCACTACCTTCTAAAATTTATCTAAAAAAATCCAACACTATAGGAAAATGGGAAAAGTGTACAAAAATCAACTAGTACAATCAAAGAGAGTTGAGAGACATACACAATTTCATGAAATTTCTTAACCAAATGCTATAAGGAAACTATACCTTTATGCTACATCATTTATCAAAATCTCCACTGATATTTCATGTTTTATACTACACGCTCTTCCAAATCTTGCCATCCCGTATCAAAACCATGAGTCCTCAAAAGACGGTAGGTATACAAGGTAAATACTACCTCATGATTACAAGTAAACATTACTTCACTGGATTAATCAACCCAAAACAGCTCGTACATTTGCGGATAAACTGGTTCTAGAACTAAGATAGCACTACATCTTTATCTCGATAAACCTGCTCCCACTTAATGTCATTTCATTCTTATGCCAAACAGAGAAGAACACTATTCTTAGATATCATGATGAGTCCCTTTAGAAATCAAACATAAGAGTGTTTTGATCTAACAATGTAGACTTTTCACTTGATGGGTCACAAGAAGCAAGCCATTCTCTTTCAAGTAACATAGGGCATAACCAAAATCCAACGACCAATTATAGTAAGTGTTTGTACTTTTTCTAACTGTCAATGCATATCCATAATCACTATCATTGAAGTTCTTAACTACCATCTAATTGGAAGAGGTTCCTCGTCTCTCTATCAAGGCACTGATGCTCAAGTGACCTTATTCATTATTGACAAACCATCAAATGTTAGACTTAGACTCCACTTGCTATTATCAAGCACCATGCACATCCAATAGACTAGTCCAACATATACATACTTGATAAACTCAATCCTATTAGTCTTACACCAAAAAGACTAAACTAACAAGATTCCATCTCAAAACCAATAGGCAATGATTGGATAGCCCACTACCTTATATACACACCATAAATTAGTTTAATCTCCAATACAGGGATAAACTTCGAGCATAACAAGCCCACCACATTCACAATACATGGCACCTTTCTAAATGGCTTTATCTAAATGTCTCCATTTGACAACTACACGAAGTCCTTTTCTCTCATTAACTCTCTCTAAATAACCCTTTCTGTAAACTAGCATATCTCAAAATTAATCGACTCTATTACCAATTGTACCAACCAACACCATAAACCAACCATATACATGTACCTTCCTGTCATTCCAATCCATTAGGTATGTAAGCGGTCGATTAGGTTGGATTCTAGTAGGTCATACCGAAAATTGGAAGCAGCAAGACATGCTGAGGAAGAGTTGCCCACAAAAGAAGGTTACCTGGAGATGCTACAGTGAAACCATCTCTAGTGAAATAGCTTGAATGAAGTCATAACGGTGGTGACAAAAACGACCACGAGAAAAAGCAACCTTGAATGGATTGTTCGGAGATAGGAAAGCTAAGTCGTATAAGCTGGAGCTGTTATGACTATATGGCAGCTGATGTAGGATGTAGTTGGCTTGTTATAGTACAATTCTAGCCCCAAATCCGGTAAACTGATACATGATTATGTTTACGACCTAATGAGCTACTCCGTTCAAATTATCAATTCGTTTTAACCCAACGCCATACCTAGTTTGGTCCATTACAAATGAGACTTATAGGCTGGGCCTAGCCGTGAGTTAGGTACAAAATTAACTTATTGTGTTTGGATAATATTTATTTCATTTAAGCACCATCGTTCACACCATTATAGTTAAAGCTCTAAACAACCATCAAACCGGAACTCCATTACAAATGTACTCACTATAGCTGTAGCCTACTTGCTCAATTAGCAAGTTTATTAAAATAATCAAATAAGCCAAAACTATGAGCCAGTGTACAAGGAATTGATACTCGTTTTGCATATAAAGCATGCTGGTAGAACTTTCCTCATACAAAACTTCTCTGGCTTAGTCTACATGCTTAATAGACTTTTAAATTGTGATCTTATTCAACATCATTTGACAAGCAAAACAGAATAAGAACATTAGTATCATATTTATCTACTCTTTCCAACAATCTTTCACATACAATGACTTTATTCTTTTACTAAGCGAAGGCATAAGTACTACCTAGTCACTACCATCGCCTTTCACCTTCTTCTGCAATTTCAAAAGCGCCAGGAATCATGAGCTTCTGTACCTCATATCTAATCACCTTTCCTCACACCTAAACCAAGACGAGTGCTATAACCACTTGGTGTCTAAGCTCACACAAAGTTTTATAAAACCAAGAACTCAAAAGAACATAGATTGGCATGAAGTGCCAAAGTCATGCATAGAAAACCATCATCTTTCCTAGTTTCTTATTCATTGTATCAACAATTTTTAAATGCTATTATAGAGAGGAAAACAAAAACTAAATACATATCCAAGAATAGAAAAACTAGCAAGCCTCTATTAGACATTTACATCCATATATGTTAAAAAGTAGTCAACTGATGGAATGACAAAAATATACAATATACAATCATGCAGCAACTCTTTTGAAAAAAGAAAAACAAAAACAAAGCCTAGTCGCAATCCAATTAATGTCCCAAATAGTATGTGCAACAAGTCGAAACAAGGCCCTTAATGCTGCATTCTAAAACCATAGGTATCACTTGGAACCTAATCTATGTTCCAAGTAACCCTTTTTTTTTAATGAATATACAGAAAGATAGTTAATAGGCAGGAAACAGGTCAGCCCACATATACCATGTAAGTAAAAAATATAATAAACATAAACTTAACGGCAGGAGCTTCAAATTTAGTTACCGTGTTAACGTGGAGGGCAATTTTGAACACAAATCATATAATACAAACACCAATGTGAACATTTTGAAAGTAACAAGACTAAAGTTACCAAAGCCATAAACTAGGAAACTGTTGCATTACACCAATTTGTAAAATCTAATTTCATAAAAATTAGTTCTCAAAACTTAACTACTAAGGGCATGTTTTAATTACCACCGAACTCCACTGCCTCCCTTCAAACTTTGAGTTTGACACTTCACGTATTTTGATTACCACTCCAAACTCCATTTCCACACGAACTCTACTTTTACCAAAATTTTACTTCAAACTCCACTTTAGATGTTTCAATTATCACTCTGAACTCTACTTCCACCGAATTCTATTTCTCATTAAACTCCACTTTTACGAAAATCACTTCCGCAAAACTCACTTTCACGTGATTAAAACACGTCCTAAGAGGTCCTTGTTCTAGTTCTCTAAGGATTTTGGAACTTCCAAAATTTGGGATTGGTTAAAAACTTTACCATGTTTTGAGAACCACACACTTTACCAAAAATGGATTCCACGAATTACTACAAAATGACTTTATATGTTAAACTCACTTTAGAAAAATTACTCACTGAACAAATTTTAATATATCTTCTAAATTTCCAACGTAGCCCTAAATTACTTACTAGAACAGTTGATTATAAAAGCTCAGAAAAGAACAAGACTAAACAGAAACCAACAACATTGATAGTTAACAAAGCTAACCACTTATGAAATATTATACGGTGCTATACTATAATAAACTAAATTTGAAGTGAATTTAGGAACCACTGAGGTCCAAATCTTGTTAATTATCTGAAATTGGGTAGCTTCTTCAGGTTCATCATTATCAAAGGTAGTTCTCACGTACCGAAAATATTTGATACGTGAAAGTTCTTCACATGCTATCACTAGGCTATAGGAGAAGGATGTCAAACCTATAAAAACTAACTAGTAATACTAGTAAATACTAAAATCATACTAATTGATGCTAACCACGCACAGATGATTACCTCATAGACTCCTGGGTTCATTAATAAAAGGTCACGACTACCAGAAATCAATTGCCAAACCAGACTTCTTAAGCAATCAGGTATTCCTTTCCTTATGTGTCTTTTGACAACATGAGGCTTCTTTCTAACATAATGTTTCCAGTCACTTCCACCAACACCTATCATTTTCCTCCACTTTTGTACTCTCCTTTCTTCCCTGAAATAGGCAATAGACATTAGTGAAACAAAGACAAATCGAGCAGAACAAAATGAAAAATAAAACTCAAACTTGATTAGAATAAATTCTAGGTACAGCAACTCCAACTTTATCGACGTTTAGTAAAAACAAATGTGTAGAAACGAACAAAAATTTCCATCATGGGCAAACAATCAATTGAATAGAGGCTTGAAAATATCTCACTCTACCGCTTTTGTTTCTCCTTTTCATTTTAATTTTTTTTTAATTTTATTTTTTTTAAAAGGTAAGAAAGTATCCCACTATTTCATGACTGGTTATTTAAGACAACTGGTCCAAAGATCTACTTTCAAGATATATAAAGCTATGTCTTCAAGAGAAAATATCTATAGATGCTATTTTTCTTTGCACAAAAATATGATGGAAGATTATCTGACAAGCACAACATTATCAGACTTCTTGAAAATGTCAAGTTTCAGCTATATCACAAGTATGATGCATATTTGGCCAATTACTTTAAATCTCAAGCAAACTTTTTGGGTCCAAAAAATGCCATTCAGAAACCAAGTACTACACTATTTCATGGTAATCTTACTCCAAATCTTTTTTCCAAAGTATGGTAGTTTTTAGCACTCATAGTTCACTACATCATTACATATTCACTACAGTACAGGGCTTAAACTATCATTAGGACTTCAAAGTTAATTTCTGAGGTTGTGTCTGGTAATTAATATGTTTTCCCTAAAATGTTTACATAAGGTTTTACTAAAAATCACTGAGCTTTAGAAAGAATAAACTTTTGATGTAACTTGCTCTGGAAAGCATTCCAACAACAAATTTGTAAAACCTATGTTCAAAAGAACATATTTATTACAGTTAGTTACCATATAGACTGTACAGTAATTCAATTATATTCTGAAATCCTATATGATATTGGAGCCACATGTTTAGTATGGTACATAGCCTAGAGAAAACTATCCATCTCTCAGATTCAAGCGTATACTAATATCAAATAGAAACGAATTCAAAAGGAATGGCAGTTTAGCTCTAGCAATACACAGAATTTGGAAAATACACTTTGCCAATGAACATGCATTGCATCCAAGTAATTCTAAGTTAGGGGGAAAACTACCCTACTCTAGTATTTCTTACATGCAATCAGGTATCTTTGGAAATGAAACACAAGCCATGCCATCCACCTCTCCTTATTTGCTTCTTGTCAGTAGTAAATATAAACTTGCCTTCATAGGGTGGCCTATTCAACAATAAATTATAAATTTGTCAATTTCATGCGTGACAAAGCACCACACCTATCACACTTAATTACTGCCTTCTTTCATTATTGCCTTCTTCCATGTTACATTATTGGCTCTTTCATTTATGCCCAACATTGCAAGAACAATCGTGGTACTAAGTATTAGGCCGCCGGAAATACCCAGTTAAGAATCCATAAGTTCATTTAGTAAAAAGGTCTCTAACCTCAAGGAAAGGGACCTGGTTTGTGGTGTAATGAGGAAAATGAATTAAACATTTCTTCATCTTTCAAGTAGCAGAAGTTGCAATAAGTGACATTGTCATGCCTATAGCATACGTGGTGTATATTTTACCAGCTTCGTTATATCGTCAGCTAGCCACGATCCATATTCATTGAGATGGATTCAATGACCCATATTTTGGTGGATCACCGAACCAGGTAATCAAGAGTAGAAGCCATCTTGATATATGATTAGATGCAGCCAAACTCTGCTTACCTGCCATTTACGATTATTTTCTTCAAACTTTGCGATTCAATTATTACATTTTATATTTTGAAATTATGCTAAGATTAATTTTTGGCAGGTGATATGTATATTTTTCCTTTAAAACCATTCAAGAAACGTGTATACAGATATACATCCTCACAACTAATAGTCTCATCACTCCTACCACTACAGATTGCATACCATGTCTTGGAACCCCTGCCACAAACCAACACATACCACCTCCCAACCAACAACACCTTACCTCCTTCGGGCCACTGACAAGTTGCGCCAAGCAAATTATAATTGAGCGGTTAAAGATGCTCATGTTTCCAGTGTGAGAGGAAAAACCTATGTGTACAAGGTGCTAATGTTTCTTTATATTTATGTCACAACATACATAATAAAAGACAAACTAACTTAGAGAATCGAGATGCCAGCACTTCGATCCCAAGACTGTTCATATAAGAACCCTATGTTTTTTGCATCTAATCCAACAAAGGAATCTCTCCAATCATTCCAAGAAATCTGTAATTGATGGCTGACACTAAAAAAAAGAGATAACCAAACAATTACTTATTAATGTTCATGACAATGAAAGTCGCTTAAAAAATCTGAACTAGAACAAATCCTAGGTCTCGGGAGCAATAAAGCCATATGAAATCATCAACAATGGCATGGACATGCAATAAGATGTTAGGCGTAAACTCTCGTCTTCTCATGAGAAACACCCAATGATAGCCTAACTAATTGGTAGCATGTGATCAGTGAACAACCTTATTACATATAATTTATTCAATTTCAAGATAATAGGAAAACAAGATAACAAGTATGATACTTCAATAAGAGAAATACTTTCGTGCAATAACAATACTTTAATGCTTGAGTAAAACATCACATCTTTAAGAAGGCTTCTTTAAGAAGTCACTGATTTCAGGTTCAGCTCTTCTTAATCAGTCACTCCTTTAATATTCCAGGCAACTTCACTTGTATAAATCACAAAATTAGTAGGTCATAGGTAAAATTATTGAAAGTAAATTAAAGGATACTATAGTGGCTAATTTGAAGAATTAAAACAAGGGTTCTCATCCCGAAGACAGCTCCAAAAGTTACCATTGACAATATTTACACACATTAGTGCTATATATATGGGCATTGGTTGCATGCATAATAAAGTGTGAAAAGAAAGGTTACATAATTATACCTCTCATTATCTTTGCCAGATGTGCCTTCCAGTGCACCTTCTGGGGAATTGTTTTGTCCTCTAGCAAATCCATACCTTTCTGTTTGCCTAGTAGGCGGACCTAAGTCCAGTTCAAACTCATCGCTTGATCTTCTCTTCTCCATTACTTATAAATTCTTATCAGGACTACAATGCTTGTAAATAATTCATGGTGTCTTCATGCCTCTCTTCTGGATGCTACAGTACTTGTATATCTATCAGGCAATCAAGCTCCAAAATAAAGCACTGAAACTTGAGACGAGCGATGTGAGATGCTATTTCCGAATGTTGGAAGAGGCACACCGGTGATAGCAAAACTCGAACGAAGAACAACAATAACAACAGAACGTAGCGGCAGTAGAAAATGAAGCTGAAGAAGAGGAGTCTGCCGGATCTGATCGACGGCAGTGCCGGCGAGAGCGGAGGCCGTGGTGAATCTAGGGATTGAATGAGAAATCCAGAAGGAGGAGGTAGAGGGGCTGTGATGTCGAAGAATGAACGGGAAGTGAAGACCGGCGGCGTGATTTTCCTCGAGAAGAGGGAGAGAAGGGGGCTAGTGATCGCTGGGAGAGAATTAACGAATAGAAGGAAAATAAAAGTTACTGCTTATAAACGGAGTAGGCTTAATTCAAACATTATTTTTGGTGAGTGAGAAAAGAAAAAATTATCAAACATTCAAATATAAACAAAAGCAGATTTGATTAGAAAAAGATTTTAATAGCAAGATAAAATTCACAATTTCGAAGACAACTTTAGGTTTCAACGTTTTTTAGCCCAATATCCATCCCATAATGCAATCACGTGGTGAGCATATGGCTTTTATTTTTAATAAGAATGTGTTTTTTTCATCTTAAAAGTTACTTTCTTCTACCAAAAAGTAATTTTTGAAAAACATTCCATGTTCTTTTCATCATTGAAAATCATTTATAGTAAAAATGATTTTCCAATATAAAAATGTTTCACTTTCACTGTACGACATATCCAAACCGTCAGTATGCGCTTTTTCTTACGATCAAAGTGATTTTTAAAAAACGTTTATTTTGTCACTGAAAATTATTTATAGTAAAAAATGACTTTCCAATATAAAATTGTACTACTTTCACCACGTCTAGCCTCTCCGAATTGTGAGTCATGTGCTTTTTCTTATTGTCGCATCTTTTTCCTACTGTTTATTTAATTCGTGTAGCCCGTCTCACCCTCTCCGACGATTCTCAATCGTTTTCGCCGTATTTCTTTTTTCTCCTCACTACTACTGTATTGTTGTTGACTTATGACGACCACACTAATCAAATGTCAACAATCGTCGCTAATTTCGCTGCAAAAATTAGATGTCCGAAAGTAGCAATTTTTTCAACATTTTTCTTCTACTTTTCGCTTAGACGTCAATTTTGCTTCCTCTTGATGAAATTGCTATGTCATGAGCCGCCGAGATAATCAAAGGTATTGAGAAATTCTAAATTTTTATTATTTCTTCTATTTGGTACCAAAGTAAATTCTAATCTGAATAAAATATTGTCTGATTTGTTAATTTTTGATTGATTTCTACAAATAGTTTGTTTTCTTTTGTAAGAGTTTTTATTTAATTTTGATTGAATAAATTATTTGCAAGGCTCACCGTTTCTCTCGAATTATTACTTAATGCACAACCTTGGGATCTCCAGTTCTACTTTTGATGAATTAACAAATTTTTAAAAAAATTATTAAACTATTTTAAGCAATTTGTTAGTTCACACAACTTTTTCTCAAATATAATTCAGACTAGAAATTTTTAAATCATTACAAAATCTTCTAATTGCAAAATATAATTACAATTTTTTTCTTTCTTTTCATCCTTTTTTTTTTCTTTTTCTTCTTTTTCTATGCAATGCATCATGTTTCTCCTTCTCACGCACGGCCACCGATCTCTTTTTCTCTCTCTCCACCTCCACTTCTCCCTCTCTTTCTTCTCTTTATCTTGATTCTACCAACACCATCATCACTGTTCTCCTTATTGTTTTAGTCGCCATCGAGCACCATCGCTCAAGATCTGCACACCAACATCACTAGCTTGAATAGTAATTTTTTGTGTTTCATTCTTTTTTTCTATAGGGAGGGATATAGGCACTCCCTTCCCTATAGACACTCCATTTTTCCTGTAGACATTTCCTTATATGAACGGCTGTGATGAGATCAATCAAGATCAAAACACCTCTCCCCTCCCACTTCACGCGTTCTTTCTTATTTCTTTTTTCTTTCTCAAAGTTTCTCTCTCTCTCCGTCGAGCCGAGCGCGGGATTGCGCGACAGAGAGTTTAGCTGTGATGCGGAGAGTGAAATCCGAATGGGGAGCTGAACGTGCGAGCTTGACCAAGCAGATTCCAACAATCACGGCAGGAAGATCGAGCAAACGCGAGCCGGGCAAACGCACAGCTGAGATCTTAATTTTGCTTTTTCGGAGTTCAAATTCTATTTGAAATCGATTTTCGGGAGGAAGCCTACTGTTCGAACAAAGTTCATTGGAAGGTACTCCATGATAAAGTACAGTCCATGATGGAGTATTTTCTAAAATTTTTAAGCTAATTATTGAGAAATTTTACTACAAGATTCTAACAAAAATAAGTGGTAAAATTAGAAAAGCCACTCTACTATTAGTTTCGTGTGAGAGAAGAGAGGAGAAAAAAGTTTCAAGTTAAATATAAAGAGTTTTTTGTATACCACTCCAAATAAAGTGCCAGTGAGATATTAAAAATGTGAGAGTGAGAAATTTTTATGTGTTCGTCAAGTTTTAAGTATTGATTTGATTTGATTGTCTTATTATTGTATTGTACTTTTGATATAGCACAAAATATGTTTGAACACTCTTTGAACCTAATATTAACGTCAATTTCACTTAGTTATCGCCACCAGAACAGACACCAGTTCTCCTTCTTCATTTCAAAAAAGCGCACACTTGGCTACCATAATTGGCGATTAACTCAACAGCTCCTCGTTCTACCTCTTCTTCACCTAAACGTTGCTAGAACTACTTGTTGCCTCATATTCTTGCTCCTCCTTGATGCAATGTCCATTGTTCTTTATTACTATTTTTCTAATCAAGTACGTAATCCCCACTATGATAGCTGGTGGCTGTAAGATGTTATTGTAGCTACTTAGTTCATCATTGATTGCCTCCCTTTTTGTCAGTCGACTCAATTTCGACCAGAGCTTTAGTTCTCGAAAAATCTGACAAGTAGTCTCCACTCGTCACTAAGTTGAAAATATTTATTCTATAATCTACACCCCTCGAGATTTTTGAACAATATATTAACTCATTTTATCAAAGGTACTGAAAACTCATCATTGCGATACAACGCCGATCCGAACTCTGATCTTTTTTATCATTGTAAGGCTTCGAAAGTATTATGGAATATTGAGAAATGATTGAGTACAAAATGCCATGGTAAACCCTCAAATGAATCTTGAATTCAAATACGACATTTCAACTTTTAATAAGAATTATGAATTTGGTTTATGTAATGACATTATTAGTATCGGTTGTGTTTGATTGGATTTGGTTTCTAATGCGAATGCGTAATGATTGTATTAGGATATGTATTAGGATTGAAAAGGAGTTGTCCGTGTAGAAATATTTTGAGATAGCTCATGAATCTAAGTGAATGCATGGACCATAAGTGGTGGACCCTAACTTCTAGCTTTACTCCTATCTTTGCCTTTTTTTAATTCTAGTATTAGAGTTTTCAGACGAATAATATTTGCTTTAGAAATTTTGGCATATTATGCTACTATTACTTCATAATGTGTTATATTCACTCAGGCTATATAATGTTTATGTGATGAATCCTTAAATAAGAATTTTCATAGTTAATTATAATTAACATGCTAGTAAACAACAATACTATATTATGACATACTAGTATCTTACAATGCTTAAAGAGTATAAGTTACTTAATTATGTCTTCAAATTACACAAATGCTTTGTATACAAAGCAAAATTTGGTGTAGCCCTCAGGTTACTTCTAGCAAAAGTAGCTCCTCTCATCACCACATAAACTTGATGATAGTTCTTGCAGTACTTATAATCAATCTACGTTTCCTTTGCGCATTATATCTTGTAATATGTGCACTATATCTTGTAATATTAAAATCATCATATACAACTCATGGACCATTATAGTTAGAAGAAATTTACTGTAGTTTTCTAAAAAATCTAGAAACAATCTCCTCTTTGACGGGCCCCTAAACAATAGTGACTGCAAAAGCTAAGGGCGTTCTCGTGTCACAAAAAACCATTGAATCTGAGTACTACTTGATGGTCTCATGTTGTTTCTAAAATCCGTTGATGTTCCTACCCACCAAACTTCCTCGCTTACTGCCTTCTACTTTGTCCAAACCCAATTATTAATGCAATGTCCTTCTAAACTTTTGAGTTTTCTACTTCATGAATGATAAAGTAATGATTTTACCAGACCAATAGATCAACTTGATTATCAATATAAAAATCTTAATCTCTTTTGCAACCCTTACCAAACCCTCTTGCTTTCCATGACGACAAATGCATCTTTAAAATTGATAATAGAATCTCAATCATACATGAAGTTAATCACGTGACCCTTCTCAAAGACAAAATAAAATCAAGAAGGGTAGAATTAGAACTCACTTAATCCAAATTAGCTAAACTTTTTAGAAAAAAGTAATAACCAGGTCTTTATATATATACATCAAATATATATTACTTTTGTAGAGGATAATTACCAATTAAATTTTTAGTATTTTTGAATTAAAATTCAGGTTTACCAATTGTTCAAGGGTACGCGAAAGTGAACCCCTAGCTACCACATATTATGATATACACTCATCCACTAGAGGTGATGGTAGATCAGTGCATCGACCATAGTTGTAAGAACTGCACGGACTTGAAAATGTAAAAAAGCATGATTCTTGATCGAATCAATAATATAAAAGTATTTTTAACTAATAATAACAACAATCACAGTAAGAAATCTACTCTCATCATGGCACTGTCAATAATAATAACAGCAGGAATTATAACAAAAAACTAGAATATTTTTATTATGGCATTACTATCAACAACAACAGCAATAACAATCACAGAAGTATTACCATCATGTTACACCACCAACGACAATAATAACAACGAAAATTTATAATGAGAAATATTTAAATAAATTAGGAGATTAGAAAAATATAAAACTATAAAATAGACAAATCATAAAAGAGGCATAACTAAGTTTTCTAATTATACATATTTGAGTCTAAATATTTTACAATATATAAATTTAAAAATCACTAATAATTGATATTTACAAATAAGATATAATCAATTATATTTTTACATTATCACATCCAAATATAAAATCTAAAATACATATCATTTTTCAACATAGGACTATTAATAATTATTTTTTTATTAAATATATCATCAATTTAAAATTTTTTAATTAATTTTTTTTAAAATTTTATTCAACCCGGATTGATGCAGGCGGACGAGTGGATCGGATTGAAGCGGGTCAAAACGAGTCAATTACATAAACGATCTTTTTACAAATTCGGATCAGTTTACCGTCAGGGTCGATGGTTTTCGGATCGACTCGAACGGTTCGGTCCGGATCTGACAACTATGGCATTGACTAGAGTGCAATGTGAGCCACTAACCTAGGCCACAAACTGTCTTAATCACCCGCAGACTCCATCTAGGTAAGTATAGACTACCTTTGCACCAACTATAGTTGTAAAAATCGGATCGGACATTGAACCGAAGAACTGTTAGGATCAATTGGTCATGGGTTGACCCATCGGATTAATGGGTTGAACCGTCATGTCAAAAATACTAAAGCGTTGACGGTAGTGCGAACGCTTATTATTTCCAAAGAAAAAATAATAATTTTTTTTGTTAGAAGACATAAAAGAAAAAATAAACTAACAAAAAAGATATAAAAAAATAAAAAATATTTTAAATAATAAATTTCAAAAAAAATTATTGTTTTAAAATAATTTTGTTATTTTTCTTACAATTTAACAGAATTAGTAATATAAAAACTTAAAAATCACTAATAATAAATATTTACAAATAAAATATAACAAACTTTTTTTTTATTATTATATCCAAATATAAAATATAAATTATATATTATATTTCAATATAATGCTACTAATAATATTTTTGTATTAATATATCATAAATTTAAATTTTTTAAAATTTAATTTAACCCGGTTCGATCCGGACGAGCGAGTCGATCGGGTATAAGCGGGTCAGAATGGGTCGAAGCGGGTCAGAGCGGGTCGATTGTATAAACGATTTTATTATAAATCCGACCGATTTACGCTCCGGATCGACCCGAACGGATCGATCCGGATTTTACAACTATGGCACCAACTTTCTCTCTTATACAAACTTCAACCTTTCATAGTGACTCGGTTAGAAGATGGGGACTAAACAAGTATTGTGACTAACTTATGGGCCTAATTAGGGGTGGCAATATGAGTTGGTGGGTCAGTTTCGGGTCGATCTATTTAATAAACGGGTCAAATTCGTTCAACTCTAATCCAACCCATGAATTTATACGGGTCAAAATTGTCAACCTTAACACAACCTACTAAACTGAATCAAATTCAGATTGACCCATTTAATAATTAAAATTGTTAATTATTAATTATATATTTTTAAACTTCAGTGAAATTATAAGATCAGTTCGAATGAAAGTGCATGATTTTTTACTGACGAGATATAATTATGTCCGACAAAATATGCACTCCTTAATTTCTTCATCGGTCCTTACAATATAAAAAAAATATTATTTTTATTTTTTAAAAATATATGATAACAGCTGAAATTTATGATTATAAATAAATATTAATAATTTCGATAAAAATTTTAATAAATATATCTATCTAACAAAATTTTCATAAAATCTTTATACGAAATCTAAATTCGTCATTAAAAATACCTACATAGTATTTCGATAATATTATAATTTTGATCTTACACTATTTTACTAAGGTATAAAAATAAAAAATTAATTATAAATACAATATAATTTAATAGTTTGTAAATAACTATTATCGATTATTTTTATTGCCAATATTTTATTATACGGTAAGAAAAAATTAAGAATTGTTCCTTCAAAAAGTGATATTTCGGATTGATGGGTCAATTTCGGATTAACACGGATCGACCCATTTAATAACCGGGTCAAATTTGTTTAACTCTAATCCAATCCATATATTTATACGGATCAAATTTTTCAATCCTAACCCTGATTAAACAGATCAGTTTCGGATTAAATTTCGGATCGGGTCATATATTGGTACCCTTAGGCCTAATGGGCCAAAATTATTATCTTAGGTTTCAGTTTAATAGATGTCGGAACTTGTTGTTAACTACTTAAAATGGTCACCCTTTATTATGGACCAACTATAAAATCATCAGAGTTTTTCTCTTTTTTTCTCTTTACTTTTTCTTTTGCTGGATCAATGATTGTCGGAACTAAAATCTATTGTTCACCATATCAAGATTTAGTACAATGCTGTTGCGACCGCGACGCTTTTAAAACTTGCTTTATCTGTCTATACTGAAATTCAACAAAACTGTTTGGAGCTAGTCACACAAGCCGAATGTTTGTTTTAACTTATCAAGTGCTTTTTATTTTTAAAAAATATTTTTATATTTTTCAATAAAATTTTTGTAATATTTTACAAAAATTTTTAAATATAAAAATATAAAAATTTCAGTGTACTCCAATATATATATATATACAAAACTTTTAAACTTGTTTTTAAAATAATTTTATTTTAACAAAACTTTTTATTATAAGCACTATTAAAGGTTTTCTTATTCAAACATTTTGTAAGGTTTTGGGATCAGGATGCATAATGTTGTTGTTTGGTAAGGAGATCGATTTTCTTTTTAAAGCGTTTAACTCGGTTAATATTTTTATGGTTGTCAAACTGAAATTTTCTTTCAATTTTTTTAAAATAATTGGTATTTTCTATATTTCTACCAAATGAGAGCAGTAATATGGAGATAAATACGAAAATCAACGGTATCATTTGAAACGAGATCGTCTCCATATTAGCCACACGAAAGATTCATGAGCGAAGAATGCTTTACGATAGTTCATTGGTTATAACAACGGAGATCACAAAGTTACCACATAGACAAGTTTCCTTCTTCTTTCTTAACTAAAGTCAAGGATGGATATTTTTGCGTTGCAATTGTAGCTTTTTTCTGTGATAAACTACTCCAGAAAAAAGACAGATAACCTTCTTTTGATTGGATTGAAAACCTTCCGTAGCCACACAAGTTTGAGCAAAAGTGACAGATTTTCGAATTCCTCAAAGTTTATTAAAAGCTCAAAGCTATATCATAATAATTCAAGCTTCTGCTTATTAGAACTTTGAAAGCTCGGAGCTTTCGTGTTTCCTCTTTCTTCCCTCGACATGTATTTCTCTTATTTAGATTAATGCTTACGATTACTATTGCAAACATGGTTGGAAAATTTTGCACTTGAATAATAATGAATTATCTAATCTACTAGCCAAGTGATCTCAACTAACCGCCATATGACAGTAAAGAAACAAATGATATTACGAACTATTTTCAAAAGTTTTACTGAATTTTTACTATTTTTTTGTGAATAGTTCAGACATTATTTCAGAATTATATATTGTAATAATGATATGAAATTTATTAAATTATCTAAATTCAAATTATCCAATTATTACAGCTGTCCGAAATATTCTCTAAATAACAAAGTTGTGACCATGATCTCGTTACGAGTTGTTTCCAGCAGCAACAACTAACACGTTTTCAAAACAAAAAAAAAAAAAAAAAAAAATTTATATTTTACATTTTATAATAATATTTTATAAAGTTTATTTAGAAAATATTAAAAAATTTGATGCAGTAAATTTTTTTGGTTATTATTATTGTTTTAAAAAAATTTATTTTTTGAAATAGAATAAAATTATTTTAATATCAGAAAAATATTTTTCAAAAATACTTTAAACACTCCAAAATATTCTACATTTCCCTTTATTTTATAAATATTAGCTTATAGTATATAATATATGGAAGCCTTGATAGGTGTTTGCGTATGAATTTGGAACCCAGACATGAACAAATATTTTAATTTTATTGAATCTACTTTATTAGTGAAATTTATACTATATATATTGAATAATTATGTTTATAGTACTAGATAAATTAAAATTTTCTAATTATAACTACATTTATCATTATAAACTAAATAAAGACTACTATAAACTAAATTAAATCGATAATAGTGATAGCGAACGCAGTGCATTTTATAAAAAAATATAATATATTTATTCAAATAAAGGTCGAAATTATAAACTTATGCACCAAATATATATCGTTAGATTTATGATTATACAATTAAATTAGACATCACAAATAGTAGTATCGTTCTTTTTCGTAGATTGTATATGTATTTGAGAAAAAAAAGTCCACCATAATACGCGTAGGTAGGCTATTAATTTACTTTTCTAAATCTAGTAATTAATATATTTTTTCTTATTTTCTAATTGTATGTTATAAAAGATTTTCTGAAAAATATTTAATAAATTTTCTATAATATGTTATAAAAGTTTTTTAAAATATAAAAAATATAAATGAATCATATATCATACTTATTTTAGTTTTTAATAAGAAAATTTTGTTTTCTAAAAACTTCTAAAACAATTTTATTCTTAAAAATTCTTATTTAACATAATTTGAGAGATAATAGAGCCTGTTTGACACAACTTATAATAAACTGCTTATTAATTTTTTTTATTTCATATTTTTTAATATATATTTTATAAATATATAAAAAATTTATTTAAAAATTTAGAAAATGTAAAAAAATTTACGGAGTAAGATCTTTTTATTATATATTTTTATTATTTTTGGAAGTAAAAAAAATAAAATTTATTTTTTAAAAAAAATAAAAATATTTTTTATTTTAGAAAAGTTTTATTTTATAAACAGTTGGTTATATATAAGTTGTTTGGTAACTTTTTTTCCTTTTGTGATGTGATTAAAAGAACCTACGTGCGGCCACGCCTCTATTGCCTGCCGGCCGCCGCACGCTTTGTTCTGCTCACGAGTCGCGCGGTGGTCATCGTTTCTAGAGAACAATATAATTAGTCAAATTGAGAGATTTTAGTTTTGCTTTTTTTTTTTTTTTTGCAAATTCGGTTCCCTAATAATAATCGACTAAAAGTAACTCATTTTAACTAATTTCTAAATTAATTATCAGTAGGATATATGGAACCATAAAAACATTAATGTAAAATATTATGGAAGATGTTTTAACAAAATTGAAATTGACTGTGGCACATCGATAATGCTCTATAATAAAAAGTGCTTATACAAAAAAGTTTCATAAATTTTTTTTAAATATCTTACTTTATAAATATTTTAAAAATTAATATCTTTATATATACTTATTTATAAATTATAATTTATTTATATTTTTAAATTTAAGAAAAATGTTGAAAATTATGTATAACTTTTTTGAAGTTAAAAAAACTTTTTTTTTTTGAAAATGATAAGCACTTTCAAACACTTCCAAACACAATTTAAAATCTTAGTGCAGAAAAAGATAATAAGAGAAGATGATAGTCTAAAAAAAAATACGTATAACATATTCTCTGCTCCTTAATAGACCATCCAGTATTTTGCAAATTCGGTCTTATAATATTATGTTAGGAGTGATTATACTCTACTAGCTACATTTAAGAAAATATTTAAAAATATTTATCAAATAAAATTTTTCTTAAAAAAATATTTTAATCATATTTTATATAAACTTTTTATCTTAAAAATAATAAAAATAATAAAATAACTTTTTTATATTTTAAATTTTAAATAAATATTTATAAACAATTATTAAAATTTGTTAAAATTATAAAAATAAAATAGAAAAGTAAAAAGCACCTAATAAACAAAACCAAACTATCGTCTAAGGCTGAGTTAGCTTACAATCATGCACCAGTTTCTAGAACGTTTATAAAGAGTATTTATGCATTCAATACATATTGAAAGATGATTTAGATGTTTTTTTTGGATTAAATTTGTCGGACAGTAGTGTTCTTTATTGAACAGAATTTTATACAGTTGCAGATTACAAAGTTAGCTAACATGTAAATATTGTAATAATTTAGTAAACATACACTTTCAAACAAGATTAGAAAAGTATTTATCAGAGTAAAAGTGGTGTTGAAATTGATTGAAAGTAAGTAAAATAAGGCATGTTTGGTTGAGATAGTCTTATTAGTCTAATAAATCAAATTATAGAGATGCGCTTATTTGAAAAAAATAACCATTGATGAAAGCTACTCTTGTGGCTGGAGAAAATTTAAGAAGAATCTAAGAAAGAAGGAAGACTTGGCTTATTGAAGTTGTTATTTCATTCCATGTTTGCTAAAAGAAACTAATAGGACCTATCATGCAAAATACTGCACTCGTATTTTTCTTGTGGTAAAAAACTAATTACCAAAAAAATTACCAATCATCAACTAATAATTATAATCTCCTAAAACATTTTATTCACAACTAAGAAAATAAATAGAAAACCAAATACCAACCACCTCTCTGCTTTTCTTCTTCTTCCGAGGTCCGTATAGCAACGAAGCACTCCTCTTCTTCTTTTTCTTCTTCTTCTTCGATATTACATAGATAAACACGTTTAGATATTTTCATTTTCATGTTTCTAGAGATTGATTTGATTGAGAAGAAACTTTATTAATTACTACCGATGGGTTCTTGCGTATCGAGGCCGGAGGCATGCGTCGGCGGGGGTCGCCGAAGATCGACGGCGGACGGACAACGTCGACGTCCTGGCAGGCGAAAAAGAGCGGTGATCAGGCGGCGAGCTGTTTCTCGTACTCGTGCTGCTTCTATGGAGACGATTGAAGAAATCGAGCTCCCTGTTTCTGGCGTCGATCAGCAGTCTTTCGCCAATCCCGCTTTCCAACTCCAAGGTTTTTCATCGATTATTACTTTTTAGTAAAATGCTTACCGGACTTAGTTTGTTTGCACGAGTAATAATTGGAAATAAGTTAGTTTTCTTCCAACACCAAGAGATTTTTATGAGTATAGGATAAGTTTTACCAAACAAGTGCACTGTTCTTAAGGGAACTTTTCTTTTGGTAAATTTGCTAAATTTGCAGTGGACTGCTAGTTTGTTACCCGTAATTAGAGTAAAGATTAGCTGTGTTATGATTTTTCTAATGTGAAAAGTTTGCAACCTTATCAGGGAGCATTGAAGAGGCTTGGTATGACACGATTACTATAATGGAGTCAGATTGTGATGATGATGATTTTGAGAGCGTGCAGGATGGTATGTGGCATGGTGAAACCTTTAGTTAGTCTGTTGGTGATGTGTAGGCGTTAGCTTAGCCAGATTTTTTCATCCTTCAAATTGGCCATGCTATCATGTCTTGTACAGATCTGCTATCTTCAAATGGCTTTGAAGGTGCATCTCTCTCAAGCCTGTCATCTTTCAAGGATGCCAACCATGAGGAGATAACTGTGACAATCCACAACAATAGTGATGTCATGGTGAAGTCCTTGAGACCTGGTGAGCATTTCACTGGAAATTCAGTTGGGAATGATCATAGTGATGGTTCAAAGAGCGAGAAGACTCCTGTAAGTCCCAGCGTTCCAAGGGATGAAAATGCTGGCACAGGAGAAGCAGGAATAATGGATCATTGTGCAATTCTTCCGCAGAATTGCTTACCTTGTCTAAATCATTCTGCTGTCTCAATTGAAAAGAGAAGCACTAGTCCTCCGAATTCAAGGAAAAAGGCGACCTTGAAACTTTCTTTCAAGAGGAAGTCTGGTGAAGGACATGCCACTCCTACATCATGTGAGTAATGTTCCTATAACTGGAATTCTTAGCATAACATTCTGAATTGGTCATTATTTTTTTAATTCATCACTAATGGAAATTTCAAAATCTCTAAGTAAGCATGTCTTTTATTGATTGAAGTATGTTTACTCCTGGTTTATACTAGAGCATGTGATGTTTTGTGTACATGAATGTGGTTTCTGACTCCTGTTATTTGCTGGGTTTTCCCGTTATTTGCTGCTATTAGGATGATATGGGTCTTAGCAAATACTCTGTAGTAAGTGTTTATAAAATCCAGTAAACATTAACTAGAAGGGATTTGTGCTACAAGAAGGTAGTCCTAAATGCTAAATTATGAAGAGTTCAGTCATAGGTAGACTTTTATCATGCCTTAATAAATGTCAAAGGTATTTTACCTTGACTGTGACAACTGAAGAGCTATATACGACTCATGCATTTCTAGGATTCTAATAACCATTAGTCTGATAGGTATTGGGTCTGAGCAGTATTGACTAGCGTTTAGTAGTTGGTCTTGGTCTAACTCAGATATGAGTTGTCCAATTCGCTAGAAAGGTTTATTTGGTAGGAATTGGTGTTGGGAGTGACGGTCTGAAGACATGAAAACATTAACTCATTAATAAACAATGTTTCATCTTATGAGTCTAACCATCTGGTAGATTTAAATGTGAAACAACAGTTGTTTATATTTGTGGGAAGCAATCTCTTCAAGATATATCTATATGTCATCTAATGTGGAATTATATAGTTAGTTAGTTGACTTAGTTTCTACTTGTATCGAGCTATGTATTTGACTTCTTAATACCATGTAATTGGGTTTCCCTACAACATGAAATTGATTTTTCTGTACGAACAGACTTTCTGGTGGAAGCTTGTGCACTTACTGCTTTGAATTTCAAATGTATTTGCAGTTTCCCCAAAGGCTATTCTTGAAAGACCTATCGCAGGATCTCAAGTCCCATTTTGTCCGATGGGGAAAATTATGCTTGATTGTTGGTCGCAAGTTGAGCCCGGTACTTTTAGAGTTCGTGGTAAAAATTATTTCAGGTAAATCACTTGAGCTTTTAAATCTATCGTTATCACTTATAGCTATGACCTATCAGAGTACTAGCTCTACGTCTTACTATTTGTACAAAATTTTGTGGCTAATCAGGGATAAAAAGAAGGAGTTTGCTCCGAATCATGCGGCGTACTATCCTTTTGGTGTTGATGTCTTCCTTTGCCCACAGAAAATTAATCATATTGGTCGATTTGTTGAACTTCCCACCGTAAATTCTTCTAGCAAGTTGCCTGCTATTCTTATTGTTAATGTTCAGGTTTGTGGGATCATACTTTTTTACTTTCATGTTTCTTTTACAACAACATCTAACAAGTTGTTTTTTTTTTTTTTTTTTTTTTTGAGTTGTTGAAATCAATGTTAGCATGCTGTACAAGAATTGCTTCCTTCTTCCCTTTTTCCTTTTTTCAGGATTAAATATTCTTGTGACATTCTTTGGTCTTGATATACGCTGCTCCTTGCCTGAAAGATGCAAAGTTGCTAAATTATTATGTAAAATCCTATCTTAGCTTTGGCAATGTTGCACGTGAATTTGTGAATGAAGGGAAGCTCTGCCAGAAGCTGAAATATAAATTTATTTTTACTAGATTAAAGCATTTGAAACACTAGAAGTCAATTTGCATGTGAAATCTAGAGAAGGGCCTAGCTTCCCTTCATGTATCCTTTTTTAATCTTGTGTATGTAGCATGAGAAATGTTATACAAGAACAACCTAGTGATTTTGTTTTCTCTTTACTTTTCAAAGTTTCTTGTGGGTTTTTATTGTATGCTTTCTCTTGTTAAAAAGCTTACCCTTTGCCTAATTAGCAATATCCTATATGGGCTAAAAGTTTGTCATAAACTCATTTTTAGCAAAGGTATATTAGGATATGAGTTAAATAAAAACGGGCTAACCAAATTTCTAGATTGTGAATCATATGTGCATTCTAAATTAATAAATGAAAGCTGTTAAAGAATGATTTCTCCATGGATCCAACTTTAATGTCTTTTTAGTTTACTTTGCAACCTAGTTTGCTAAGGATTTTTGAATCTGATAGTTTTTCCTTTTCATTCAATGTCTTCTTTTCTTAGATTCCATTGTATCCTGCAACGCTGTTCCAGAGTGAAACTGATGGGGAAGGGGTGAGCTTTGTTTTGTACTTCAGCCTCTCTGAGAGCTACTCAAAAGACATCTCTTCTAGTTCCTTGGATAATTTCAGAGTAAGAAAATTTTTGCTCCTAGAGTTTTTTCCTGTCACATTTCTCGTTTTGCTTAGTATTATAAAAGATGAAGTTTTGTGTTTGCATTATCAATTTCTTGCTATTGGTGGACGATATATTTTACAAATTTGTTACACTTTCCTATAAAGCTAAATGAAAAAAATTTCTTCTCTTTTCTCAATTGCACTAATTTTTTAGGAATATCTGTTGATGATTGATGGACAAGTTCCATATGTAGAGATTGATGATGTGTTATTTAAGTTTCGTGTACTTTTGTGATTACACAAGGGAAAAGTTGATAGAAATAGGCTATGACGTGTCCATAAAGGTATTGGGTGTACTGAAGTCAACAGAATTTGGAGTTGTAGAGGTATAATATTTTCAATTACGAATGGTGATGAACACAAGGTCTCCTCAGATCTAAAAAAATCTGTTCTTTTTTACAATTAAAAGGGATAGTGAGATTTAAGAGATTCTCAGTTAACTTTTAGTTAACTCTTTGAATTAAGGGTAGTGTATATTCAGCTCTGTTTAATATGTGGAGTTTAAAGTTGGCTGTAAACTGTTTGATCACTGAATACTACATGTTTGTCTTTGTTATCTCAAGAATAAGGTGTTTGGCATCTATAGTAATACTTTTATGCTTGTTAATAGAGAATTATCATGGGGGAGATAGAAAGAGTTAAAAGCTTTCCAATGGATACTGCTCTACCTTTCCGTGAAAGACTTAAGATACTGGGTCGAATAGCAAATGTGGAGGACCTTCCATTAAGTGCAGCTGAGAGGAAACTTATGCAAGCATATAATGAGAAGCCTGTGCTCACTCGCCCACAACATGAATTTTACCTGGTGAGTTTGGTCTGATGTGTCTTTCACTTTTAGCCTCTTTCAGCTAAGATACCAGTACCATATTCATCTGATTAATATTAGTTGTCTAATGTAGTCATATTGCATAGCTAGTATATTGTTTGTCAAATAGTTTTTCGCTTCATCTATTGCTAGATGAACGCCACTTAATTGATATAATTATAGCTGAAAGAAAAAATAATTTGATGAATATATTTTATTCTGCACTGAGTCGCTATGACGCTTAGGTGAAACTTCTAGTGAAGGACTCGTAACATTTATGAAATGATCAAGAGCAACATAGTGAAAAAGTTTGAAAATTTGATGAATATACTTCTTATTCTGCACCGAATCACTATGACACTTAGGTGAAAGTTCTAGTGAAGGACTTTAATGTTTATCAAATGATGAAGAGCATCATAGTGAAAAATGTTTGTGAATATGTATTATGTGAGTTATGTCTGTTATATTCTGTCTGGACAGTTTTGTTTCTGGACATTTATTTGATGGGATAGTTGAAGGAGAGTCTTAATTGCTGATGGCATGTGGATTGTACAAACAGGGCACATGTGTTGAACTTTTTAGATTTTGTCAAAAATGCAGCAGATGAAATTTGTGATAAAAATTTAGAAATTATTAGAACATAAGCAGATGAGGCTGTGCCTGAAAATTTCTGTTACTCATGTAAGAAGCAGCTGGCCTTTTACTCATGTTACTTTTGAAAATTTGTATCTGTCTTTCCCTTCTATTCTGATGATGATATATGTGGGAAAGGTAGTAGTTGTGTATAGATAAGAATTTAGGTGGACTTCTTAATTTCAAGCTAGCTTAAGTGTAGACAGTAGAATTCTTGATGTATCAATGATGCATTTTGTGTTGTCTGAATATTTTGTAGGGAGAAAACTATTTTGAGATCGACTTGGATATGCACAGATTTAGCTACATATCAAGGAAAGGATTTGAGACTTTCCTTGATCGGCTTAAGCTCTGTGTATTAGATGTTGGTTTGACAATTCAGGTAACTGCCTTCTATGACTGATTTTAGGCGGTCTTTTCTCGATGAAAGAGAAAGAAATCTAACTTTGTTATTTTGACAGGCAAACAAAGCTGAGGAATTGCCAGAGCAGGTATTATGTTGTGTGCGGTTGAATGGTATTGATTATTCCAGATATCACCAGTTGGCATTGCATTCTGTCAGTCAACCTACTGGTTGTTAGTGACGCCTGGATGAAGACCAATGCACAGGTGAATCTCTATGGATAGACATAGCTCATGATTATGTTAATCTGAGATGAAGTACTGAGGCCAGTAATGTTCAAAAGGCTCCTTCAATATGGGTCCAATAGGCGGCATTAATTCCTTTCTGCGTTCCTAGTTTGTAGTCTCTTTGATGCTTTATGCTTGATTGAAAAACTTTCACCAAATATGCCTCTTTTTTTATGCTTAATTTAATGTAATCCACATCTTTTATGCAAGGCTGCATTGTGCATCTACTTATGCACATTTGGCAGCAATTCGAAATAAGAGGCACAATCACATTCAAACACCTGATATGATGATTTTTCAACTGTAAGTAGTGCGGCATTGCAATTGCGCAGAAGATATGGACAAGGAAGTGAAGAAGTGGCTCCTTTCTCCTGGGGTTCAAATATACATTGCTTACCCAGTCCCAGCAAATCATATTATACCGTGTGATCATTGTATATGTGTACATGTAACGCTGTATGATATCATCGAATTCGATGAGTTAAATTCTCTTATTTGTTGGTTGCCCTTACCATCACTAAAGAGTTGCTTAGTACAAAAACACGACCTTTCTCTAATCTGTTCCAGTATAGTTGTAGCCTTCTTCTGGGGATAAACTATCCGCACACGAAGCACAAAGGAAATGTCCTTGTTTATGGAAATGTGTGCACTGTCTGTGATGTTCATTCATCAAAAGATTACTTACAGGGATACACTCCAAAAAATTATGAACTAAGATATTCACTTTTGAGAAAGAGTAACCATTATGGTTTCATTTATTAACCAAAAAAAAAGAAAAGTCTGGTATGATTGGACAGGCTTCGTAGGCTGTTCATACTTGCTTTTGTCAATTGCGTAATAAATCCGAATCATGATCGAGTACCATTAATCTGTAACCTAAACAAAATTACTGCACTCATAGGGATGATAATTTTGAATTGGTAAATTACTATCGGATCGATCTATTTAATAATTTAATTTATTAATATTTAAGTTTATATTTTTTTTTTTGAGTGAAATTATAAAATTAGTTGGAATCAAAATGGACGATATTTTTGATAAAGAGATATAATGAGTGTATATCAAAATGTGTATTCCTTAATATCTTCATCAGTCTTTACAATATCTAAAAAAATTATTTTTATTTTTAAAAATATGTGATGACAGTTAAAATTTTATGATTATAAATATATACTAATAATTTAGATAAAAATTGTAATAAACATAACTATCTAACAAAATCTAATAAATTTTGATAAAACTCTATATACAAAATTCAAATTCGTCATTGAAAAAAAAATATATATATATATATAGTAATACTTTCGATAATATTATAATTATCATCTTACACTATTTTATTAATACATAAAAATAAATAATTAATTATAAATATAATTTAATAATTTATAAATTATCATTATTGATTCTTTTATTTTTAAATTTTGATTATAAGGTTAAAAACAGATCAGAAAAGAGTTATTTTTTTAAGAAATGTCAATTCGGATTGGTGGGTCAATTTTGAGTCAACTCATTTAATAACCGAATCAAATTCATTCAATTCTAATCCAACTTATATATTTATACGGATCAAATTTTTTAATCCTAGCCTTAATTAAATAAATCGATTTCAGATTGAATTTTCAGATCGAATCATATATTGCCATCCCTAAGTAGTAGCCATATCCATATGATTGTTCTAGAGAGTGAAAAATCCTACTCTAAATCAGTAGACATAATCATCATGTAATGCTAGTAGCATAAGGACACGAGATGCAGAAAGAAGCAGAAAAGCGCCAACCTATTCCAGGAGAGGCTTCTTACCAGAGGTGGGATGCCCAAATAATGGCCGATAGCCTATCATATTGTAGTACACAATGGTTAAGCAGTTGCTAATCTTGGCACTAGATTATCAAACCATTTCAAAAGCTGAAGAAATAGATTAACACGTCATTTTATATTACAAAATGATTATTATATATATTTTTTTAAAAAGTTTTTTAGGTAAAAAAAGCAAACTCGTTTTTAAAAAAAATTTTAAAAAAACTTCTTATCTTCAAAAGTTTTACGTTTTAAGCAATTTCAGACTACCCTTAAGATAGTTACAGGTAAAAATAGATTAACCGAATGCATAATAGAAGCAACTAAAATCATACAAGCCAAGGGAATACATATAAAAAAGACAAGACGTTGTTATTCGAAGAATCCATATTGATCTAGACATATAAGAAGACCATCCCTTTGTGCATACCAATAACCTAAATATTTCAACAATTTGAGATAGAACTGAAGATTATCTGACTAATATGTTAATTTCCAGTAGAGTCTGTCAATAGTGTTACCAACTCAATTCAAACAAGAAAGACCAGATCAAGATTTTTGTAAGTCAAGAGATAGATTATATCAACATATTTGCTGATCTTACAGAAGGTAAGGAAACAATTTCAGGTCACAAGAATACAACATACAGAAGAAGATGGAGTACAGCAACAAACAATTTGTTATAACTTTTGTTTGGTAGTATCCTGATTCAAGAATAAAATAAATGGTGCACTAAGAACCTCAACAGCAATTCACAAGAAAATTTTCTAAGAGAATCTCCATACTTTCAAGGCAATGCCCAATATATCAAAGTATCAGCATGTGTTAATCCCACCTTTACAATCCATTGTTAGGTTGTTGAACGTCTCCACTCTTGTTTTAGCCCTGTAGACTACTTCCTTATCTACTGCAACTCTCATATACCCATCAAACTCTACAGGCTTCCCGCCATTAAGATTCATAGTCTCATTGTACCACTCACTCTTGTTTCCCACATCTCCTTGTAGTCATCAAGCAAATGTACAGTGTAGTGTGACCTCAATTTATCGAAGTAGTTGTAGAATGGCTCGTTGGTTGCTATATACAAATTTTGCCATTGTGGGATCACTTTCACTAGCTTCTCCACCAGTGCCTCTAGGGAAGTGTCTGCATCAAGGTTTTGGGTATATTACCTTATTCGCAGCCTTCAACCCCCTAACAACATGCACGGAATCATAATTCCAGTCCATGTTTCCAGCAATCTCCGTCACAATGTTAATCAGCCGTTTCGACTTCCAAATGGCAGACCACGGACGCTGCACATACTTGGCTGCCCGCCCCTCGCACACTCTGTACCAATAATTCTCAGGCTCTGAGCCTTCAAACTGTCGCCAAATAACTGTGCTTCTGTCCCTTTTGAGCTGCATTGGTGTGATATTGTAAGTTGGCACCTTCCTTACAGAAAATTTTCCACTCTTCTTCGCTCTAGCTGCAACACGGTCCCACTGCTGCCAGTCGCGCAAGAACTCCTGCTTCTCCACAAACGATGCTGACTCCTTGAGGTGCTCAAAATCAAAATAGTACCTAAAAATCCTTACCCTTCTCATCTTTTCCACTTGCAGTGGTGATGATTCAGATTCTTCTTCTACAGCTGATTCAGGTTCTCTCATTTTCCTGCTTCCTGCTTCTGTTGCTGCTGCTGTAGAGGAATTAGATCTGGATTGGAATTCGAGTTGAGATAATTAGATTGGTAACGGGGACTGAATTTGTTTTGTTAATTTGGAAGAAAGAAATATGAGAAGTTGATTTGGGGGAGAGAGAGCGGGTGGGAAGTGACTGTTGTCTGCAGGTGTGAAAGTGGGATCTGGTTACTGCTAGGTAGAGTAAAATAGTGAATTTGAAGTAGAGCTGCAGGGAAGGAACTAGACTAGAGTTGAGAGGGCAATTGGAGTTTACGGTCAAATCGATTCGTATAATAATTAAATTAAAATTATTAAATTTAATTTATATATTTAATAATTAAGTCAAATTTAAATTAATTTATTTAATTATTAAAATTATTACGATAAAAATTATAATTAATTAATTATTATAATATATTTATAATGAAAAAAATATTAATTTTTAATAAAATTATAAATTAAATAAAAATTAATTAAATAGATAAATTAATAAATATATATATATATATATTAAATTTAAATTTTATATTATATATTATATAAATATTATTTATACGAGCTAAATGGATCAATTTTGATCAATTCAAATTCGATTCTAATTTATTTAAATTTTTTGAATCAATTTCGGTCGATCGAAATTGATCTAAATTCGATTGATCTAATCTAATTTTTTGGAATCGATTTTAAATTAAATTTAGGGAATCGATTTTAAATTAAATTTAGGGATTAGAAATTGCCACAGTTAGACTAGAGTCGAGGAGAGAGTTAGGATCATACGTTGGAGTACCATAGGTGGTCAGACCGCGAGTGTTAGTTGGGTTGTCAAGCTCACTTGGATTCTGTACTGATTGGTTGCTAGATTGCTTGGTGCTTCCTTGACCGGTACTGTTCATCAGATGCACAGTTTGTAACTACTAATAAGTTAGTTAATTAATTGGAATACATATGATAATTATTTTCTTTTGTTGTTTTTTTGCCTAACAATCAACTCTACATAAATAAAGGTGGAGGAGGTTCCCCGTGGTTTGGTCGAAGAGAGGAGAATTATGACCTTCAAATCAAGAATTATTTTTAAACCTCTTTATAGTTTTGACTTGCAAAATATTTAAATTCCCAATAAGAAAATGTATTAGGTATAGTGAGGTGAGTTTTTATGAATTAAGTTTTTGGAAAATTAGTTATTTAAAAATTAGGTTTAAAAATTGATTTAAAATTTTTATATTTGATTTTAGTTTGAGTCAAGAGCAAAAATTAGGCTTACGAGACATGGGCTCGAGAGCTGGTTCAGTAGGAAAGAGAAGAAACTGATCCCGTTTATATAATCAACTTAATTCTGTCCAAGATGCTTCTAGTCACTAAAGTTGTAGACATAATAGCGGTTAAGAGCGTGTTTACTATGAAATAAATTCACTTTTTCAAAAGTGAGTTTAAAAAATAAAATTTAAAATATTTTAAATAAAAAATAATATTTTATAATTATTTTATATTATAAGTAAATTTTAAAATTAAATTTTAAAAAATAAATTTTAATAAAAATAATTTATTTTAATTTTTAAATTATTTTTTATTAAAAGTGAGTTTAAAAAAAGTGAGTTTGAAGGAGTATGTAAACAAGCCCTAAAGGTAGTTTTGCTTGCTATCGGTTACTGCACTGATTAAGAATTATGGTCATTATACATATATTGCGAGCAAACTTGTTTTTACTAGCTAATATTCTAAATTTATTATTTTTAAAATATCTATTATAACTTGTTTTAGCAAATTATGTATCTAGATGTGTTCTAAAGTTTTAATATATTATATTAATACAAATTTAGATAACTTTTTTAATTTTTTGTATTAATTTTTTAAAATTTAATAAAATTTTGTATGAATAATAATATTATTATACGGAATATATTCAATATTTTTAATACTCTATTTATTCTTACAATTGCGTGAGTTGAATAAAATGGTTAGCAACAATATGAGTAATTACTTAGTCTTGACAATAGTTATACTCTCATATCAGAGTCTTTATATGTGTTATAGTTTAGTACTCACTTTTGAAGAGAAGCTGAATATTTATCATACAACTCTACAAGAAAGAAGTATTGTATGGTGGAGTTTTATTCGGGTTAAACGGACCACACAACTAAGGTAAGGTATAATGTCTTAAATCTTTAGTATGAATCTTATAGTGTTTTTAATGTTTAATAAGATGAGATAAGGAATATGAATGTTTGTTCAAGTGCCGAGTATACAGTTCAATGTATTCCTTTTCCTTTCTATATATGTTTGTAACCACAATTGTTCCTTAACATGCCAATGTGTTTCAGGAATGGGAACTTGTAACTTCAACATTCGTAAACACTGTCACCGCGCATGCAGATGCTGTTATGCTATTAATTTGTTGGAGACAAACCTTCTTTCTTGTTCCTTAGGCAAAATCGTTATGGTTTGGGCGAGGAAGGATAGAAGATGGGAGAGTTGAAGTGGTATATACCAATGCTAAGAGCATGTACGTATTTATATCATATAGATCATTCTTAAGATACGAAATCCATGTTTTTCGTTATAGAAGCTTACTTTCTAGCTCTTGTACCTCTTGCTATTTTCCTTCACTGCCAAGACTACTACACATCATCTGTCTCAAGGGCAACTCATGTGTTGTGGCTTGCATGATACTATATATCCGACTTGCCATCATTCTATGAACAAGACAGAATTTTCAGTAACAAAGAGTTCAGATCCATAGTGGGGGAGGAACAAATGGCTTGTTTCTTACAGGTACAGATTCGGGGAGTTGAAGGTATGCAAGGATTGCTTGGAAGCAAGATCGAGGCTTCCTGAATAATTAGTGGAAGCAGGAAGATGTTTATATTAGAGGTTGCTGCTGGCAACCTTCTTCATCAATTGATAGCAGATTGAAATTGAATTTGGCGTTTGTTTTTACATTGCCAAGGTCCGGCCGGATTTTACTTGGCCAGTTTCCTCAACTTAATTAACTTCTGAGGTTCAACATGTAGTTATTATGTTAGCTGTTCATTTTTATGTAATTGTTGGTGCGACAAATGTAAATATAGAGCAGATTAGTTGTTCAAAATATGTTTAAAACTTTAGAATATGGCGTACCAAAGAGTGAACTACAAAATTTTCATTTATCAGTAGAAAGAACGTCCAGCTGCTTCGACTATGGCCAACTTCCTGATAGATGTTCAACTGGCATCGTAGCACGCCAGCTGGTTATGTACAAATTCAATTGCATTATACTCTATGATCTCTTTTAAATGTGTTGGTTTGTTATTTTCGGAGGTCTATTGTGTTTGTAAGAAAATTTTAGTATATTATATTGTAATTGTGTTATTTTACTACATGTGTAATATAATTGTGGTGTATTTATAACATATATTTGTTAGCATGGTGTTGAAAATATTTGCATAAAATCACTGCGAGAAGTTCATCATCCGCTTTGTTTGACATGGTACTAATGTATATACATGTTTTTTTTTATAAGTAACAATTGGCTTTAGAGGCTCTTGAATGCAGGAATATATATATATAACAGTACTTAGAATATATATGTCATATGGCGGGTCTCTAACCACGTGTAAACACACTTTAAAACTGTAAATCGATAGGGTTCTTAAATTTTTTGCAAAAACTTGTAAAGTAATGTAAAAATTTTTTTTTTTAAAACTAAACATTGAGAAAAAATAACATGAAAAACTAGAGGTACTCGTAAACAGTCTGCTAGCTATTTATGTGCAACATGGAGAACTTTGACTGTGAAATTGCTATTCGATTTATTTAGATGTGTTTTGACTCTCGATCTCGTAAGCTTCATGATTTTGAATATGTTTTTTTTTTTAGGTTAGCTTTTTAGGATTCATAATAGAATGTGTAGTTTTTTTCTTAATTTTAATGTTTCTAATCATATTCAAAATGACTAGAATTTTGATATATGTTCTTATCTTGACATACCCAGACCTTTCGGTACCACTAGGATTACAATTTTTGCTTTCTTTCTTTTTGTGGAAATGTTTAAAATACTTATAAAAATAAATTTTTTTAAAATAAAAAATACAATAAATGAGTTTGACTATTTTATTTTAAAATTAACTAAAATTATACATATAAACATTTTATAATATAATTTTTCTATATTTAAAAAAAATAAAAATTATAAACAGTTATAAAAATTTTTTTTGAAAGATATTAAATATTTATTTGAATTATAAACACTTCACACTTGTAATCTCATCCAAAAATTCCCTTGATCTATGAGCTCCCAAACATTGAACTGTGACGGAGCTTCTCGGACTTGCAAGTCGATACTAGGCGATCAACCTATACACATAACTGGCAGACATTTTCAAGTTGTTGTTTACTCCAATCTTTTGACGATTTACTTAAGAAGTAGTTTAATTTTTTATTTAAAATTGTTTATAAGAAAGCAACATTCTTATCAGTTTGCAATTATTGCGAACATAATCAGTAATCCCTTCCCTCCAACTAGTTTGGCGTTTTCCTAATCATTGTTTCAAATGGCACTAGTCCTTTTCTCGTACGATTTCACTCTATCATTCTCTGGTAAATTTTACCTAAAACAAAAACAACATCCCTTACTTTAAAGTCTTGTGTTATTTTGAACTAAAATTAAGTTATTAAAAAACAATTATTATAAAATAATATTATTAAAAATGAGTTATTTTCTATAATTTTTTATAGAAAAAAGTAAACTGGAAATGACTTATCGTATTTTTGTATATAACTAAAAGTGAATTGAAAGTAATTTTTTATTAATAAAATAAATTGTAAGGGTAAAAAAAACACCCTATTAAGGTCGTATTTTAAATGCATGGAATTGAGTTCTACAAAATAGTGTTGGAAGTAAATTTTTTTAAAAGTGAGTTTAATTTGTATATTTTAATTTTATTTAGAATAGATTGGAAGTAGAAAGTAGAGTTCTAAAAATTAAAGTGACAAGTTCATAAATAGTAAAATGAAAATAGAATTCTCATTCAATGAATAACTAATGTTCGTTTTCTAGATTCCAAATGTGATGGAAGAAATAGAGGAGGACAATTTAGGTTAGTAGGTTAATTTTGAGTCGATTCATTAAATAACGGAATCAAATTTATTTAATTATAATCTAAATCATAAATTTATATGGGTAAAATTATTAATTCTAATTCAACTTAGTTAATAATAGAATCAAGACAATAAAATTTCAAAATTTTGAAACAAGTCCTAATACTTTCTATGAGAATAGAAATAGGGCTTCTTTGGTTCGTTAGAATTTTGAGTTTTGTTCCAAATATTTATGTGGTAATTGATTATGAAAATCCTTCAATCTTATTTCAATAATTCAATACCCACATATATATAAATTTTTTACAATTTTAAATAAAAAAAGTTCTAAATAAAAAAATATCTAAAATATATCATATAATTTCTTAAACAAATATCTAAGATAATTATGTTGACTCACGCTAACAATTGATTCATTGCTTCCTCTTTCAATTTTATTTTTCATCCGTGATAATTACCTTTCCCAAATTGCTATCGAAAGGCATTATATGGAAAAGGAGGAAACAAATTCCTATTTTTATGCAAATTCATATACGAGTAACATCAACAGAACCTCAAACAAAAGTGGTTAGAATATTGGCTATCAATTTTCCAACGTTATACCTTCCAACCAAGTGCCTCACCAAGTGTCCCCCATTATCCGTGCATTGGTACTCCAACAATTAATTATTCCAACTAAGATGCCCTGCACCAATTACAAACATGCCTTGCTCTTGCTTCTGTAGAAAACAATTGCCGCCTCTAGCTCTACTGCAGTCTTTCAGGCATGTTGGCATGTTTTTGCACCCATTTCCACTACTTTTTAGAAGCACCTCGTTTAAAGGCCGATTTTATGCTTTATATATGAGCATTTGCCTGCATACATCTGGTCACATTTTAAAGGTTCTCAGGCAATCAACTAAGGTAAAAAGTCGTAAAGCAAATGGGACTTTACTTTGACCCTAGAGCCTTCTATCTATATTTGAGATAGGACCTGTAAAAATTGACGACAACCTAATTGATTTACGGAAACCAACTTTGCGACTATTTTAATTTTCCGTCGCATAGTAATTCGTTTTTGCAGTGAAAATAATCTCTTTTTATAGTTTAAATCTTCTTTGCTGTGGAAGCGCAAGGGTTATGAATGCAATAAAAGAAATTTGTCCGTAATCATTGCCTCAATCACAAAGGCATATATTATGCAAAAATTATTTCCGGCAAAATAGTTGCAAAACGATTTATTTTGTTGACGAAGTTGGTAGCCGTAGATCAATAATGTTGCAGTAATTGTTGGACTGATACAACATCTGAACCCATGGCATGGGTAGGGGTGGCAATATGGATTGATGGATCGATTTCGGATCAATTCATTTAATAATCGAATCAAATTCGTTCAATCCTAACCCAACTCATAAATTTATACGGGTCAAAATTATCAATCCTAATCTAACTTACTAATAATCGGGTCAAATTCAAATTGACCCATTTAATAATTAAAATTATTAATTATTAATTTTATATTTTTAAACTTTAACGAAATTATAAGATCAGTTTGAATGGAAGTGTACAATATTTTTACTGACGAGATATAATTATGTCCGACAAAATATGCATTTTTTAATATCTTCATTGGTACTTAAAATATCAAAAAAAATATTATTTTTATTTTTTGAAAATATATAATAATAGCTGAAATTTATGATTATAAATACATATTAATAATTTCGATAAAAATTTTGATAAATATATCTATCTAACAAAATTTTCATAAAAATCTTTATACGAAATCTAAATTCGTCATTAAAAATATCTACATAGTAATACTTTCGATAATATTATAATTTTCATCTTACACTATTTTACTAAAGTATAAAAATTAAAAATTAATTATAAATACAATATAATTTAATAGTTTGTAAATAACTATTATTGATTATTTTTATTTCTAATATTTTATTATACGGTAAGAAAAAATAAAAAATTGTTATTTCAAAAAGTGACATTTCGGATTAGTAGATCAATTTTGGGTTAACTCGGGTCGACCCATTTAATAACCGGATCAAATTCGTTCAACTCTAACCCAATCCATATATTTATATGGGTTAAATTTTCTAACCCTAATCCTGATTAAATAGGTCGATTTCAGATTGTATTTTTGGGTCGGGTCATATATTGCTACCCTAAGCATGGGTGGTCTAAATTTGTTTTAGGTCAGGATTTTGGTTTGGATCAACATGACCTATGTGTGACCCTACAAAAGATGGTCCAACGGAGACATTCTTGTTTGTCACTGGAGTTGTTGGTGGCTCACAATCACAAGTAATTAATTCCTTTTAACTCCTACCAATGCTTGTGTAGTATCATATAAACTACAATGGTGACAATAAAAATCTGAAATTAGAAAGTTCACATAATCTGGAAGTTCATATATATAAAGAAATTAAATGAGGCCCGAGGTAATCTCGATTAAAGATTATTCCTTCTGTTGTTCTTCACGAGGTGATTGTCGTTGGCATAAACCTAGGTGGTTAGTGCCAGACCGACCAATAGTAGCTGCTAGCTCTCTAGGCCATCTAAAGATATATGTAGTTCTAGGCATGCCTACACTAGGTGCCGGCAAACAAGCCTACACAAATTCTGTTATATTCTTTTGCTTTTGCAGTTAAAGAAATGCAATATCTCGTATGCGCTGTTGTTGCTAGCTAGATGGGTTAATGTTATTGTCTCAGTATAGTAGTGTTTTTTCAGTAATACCTTGTACATTATGGAAAGAGGCAAAGCGGGCGGGGAAGTGAGAAGAATTAATGTCGTTTATTTCCTTAGCCGTAACGGCAAAGTTGAGCAACCTCACCTCATTCGGATTCCCCATTTCCATCGGAACAGTGTTCGTCTCAGAGGTATGTATTAATTATAAAACCCATAAAATCTTTTAACGTAGGTCTTCATTGGTGTTGGTTTCAATAACATATAATTTTTATCATTTCAGATGTGAAGAGATGGCTGTCAGAGTTGAGGGGAAAGGATATGCCAGACCTGTTCACCTGGTCTTACAAGAGGTAATCACTATACGCGAGCATTCTATTTCATTCCTGCTGCTATAATATGAAGTGTTCATCAGAAATAAATGATTTCTGCTTATCAATACAAGAAGAAAATTGGTAGTGTTCTAATTAATTCGAGTAATTTGTTCGGCTTGTGCAGGCGATACAAGAACGGATACGTGTGGCAGGACTTGATGGATGATGACTTGATCACTCCCATCTCTGACGACGAGTACGTCCTCAAGGGCTCATCCCAAGTACTCCTCCATAAGAAGAAGAACTGCTCTTTTCCTCAAGGTATGCATTATGGAATTTGGAAGATCTACCAACATCGATTGTTGAATTCAATTGACTATATCTTTTATGCAAACAGATGAAGTACTACTTTCTTGCGGTCGTATCGAAACTGATACACATGAGGAGACACCCTCTCCTGTAAAGAAGGCAGCACAAGGAAATACAGTAGAAACAGACAGCAATGTTGCAGTGTCAGAACAGCGGTCTCCTGTTACTCCACGAGTTGAAGATGATAAAGATTCACCAGTGCCCCCTCCTCGGTGTTCAGATACATCCACAGATGAATCAAACAAAAGACCAGCATTATTAATCATGGAGAAATTGAACAAGGAGTTCCAGAAGTTGAAAGGAGGTGATCATGGCAATAGCAGTAGTGAAGAAATCAGACGTAGCTTCTCATTATCGGGACGGAAGAGTGCATCAGGCAGCGTTCTAAGCAAGCTGCTCGGTTGCAAGGTGGTGGACATCACGGGCACGGTAGTGCAGCCCATTAGTTGCAAGGAGCACTCTGTCACAGCGGAGCTGGGAAGAAGGGATGGTTCATTCACTGCTGCAAGGCATAGGTATCACAAGTATGCTCAATTCAATCTGTTAGTTTACTTTGTTTTTCTTCATGAAAGAAACTGATCACGTTGCTATTGATACAGCAAGCTAAGAGAAAACCAAGTCACCTTGTCAGGATCAGTAAAAAATGAAATAGTTCACAGCACTGCATTAGCTAATAGCTTTCCCCAAGCACATAGCTATAGCTAGAGAACATTAAATTAAATGGATCGTTAACCTGTTTCAATAATGAAAACGCCTTTTCATGAATTTGGAGAAAAATGATCCAACGCTAGCTTAATCTGTACACTTTTTTACTTGAAATTGAATGATGATTAAAAATGTTGGAGATTTTGTTACTACGCAGTGCTTCTTAATTATCGTAGGGACAATAGTAGATCCAGAAGCAGCGGTGGGCAAGGTTCCAAGTCCATCCCAGCAGCTCACAGACCTGCCAGAGAACCTCATTGCTCGTAAGCTCTCATTAAACATTTCTATATCAATACAAATAATTTACCTTTTCTTTTTGTTCGACGATTCAGCGTTATATATTTCAGCATTATTCGTTTTGGACTTAAGCTAAACTCCAAAAGCGTACATAAGGATCACGTGTAGTTAGCAGGCCACAGAAAGACGAATTGACATAGTTTGACAACAACATATAACGAAAATTACGTGAAACTTATAGTTCAGATGTCACTAATAAGTCGTGATACACTAACTACTGTTCTTGAAACAAACAAAGCTTGAAAATGATTTTTGATTCTGTTTTTCGTTATCAACTTGACCCAAAAAAAAGGGCATATTTTGTCTTCCGATTACGTTTTAAGGGAAGTACGAGATCAAGTAGGTAAAATATATCACTCAGATTCTCAGAATTAGGACCTGCATGCGATTGCGTACAAAAAGTTACAAATTCAATATGGGTTTTGTTTCTGTTTCGTCTATCGATTCAAATACTTAGATCAGTACGCAAGTTAGACTATACACTGAATCTTACATTCATTCAAAACTTTGTTGCCATGTATGCACATAAATCTTTGTTATATATATATATAAAAGCGTGGGTTCCAGTTGACACAGTGGAGATTAACCCACTTTTTGTTATATGAGCGCAATGCAATTCAGCTAGCGTAGTCACGCTGGTAGATAGCATACCAAAATCGTTTTCCAACTTATTCAGATGGCACAAATATATATATATATATATATATAAAATAAATGAATAAATAGTAAAAATGAGTTGTTATTGCTATGACACTCTGTGCTTGATTGCTCACAGACAGTGCGGGAGGCCATTCAAGCCAGAGAAGCTGCATTCCCACATGAAGTCATGTAAAGCTCTTCGGGAACGAATAATTGCATCCAGAAGCAGAACAACCTCAATCGGCAATTGATTAATTTCTGCAAAACTAAATGTATAAAGTATGCTGCACTTCTTTCTTCAGATATCTGAAAACCATCATGCAGGACTTTCTTTTAACTAATGAATAGATGTTATGCTGCAAATTTTTGCATGAATGCGATTATCCGATAAGATGCAATGTAATTTTTCAACAGAGCTAGCCCGTTGATGCTTGTGTTTAATATTATCTGAAACCCACAAAAATTACAAGAGAAAAATTTTGATTCAGTAGATTCATAGTTTAAATTTAAATTACGTGCTGCAGAAAAAGGGCAGGTAAAAAGAATAGAGATTAAACCAACATTCTACAATTGAACTAGTCGCATGCATTAAAATGGAATTTGATCCTTTCTTGACCAAAGGGTACAACTTAACAAAACTTCATCACAATTGGAAGTGTATTCCTCTAGAGTTGCTAACAAATGAATTTTTTTTCCTTATATATGTACATATAAGAATTTTAGTTAATGCAAAGAGTGATCAGGCTCTTCTATCTATAGCCTGTAGGCATGTCTTGCTGCTGGTGCGACTCCTCCTTGTTAGACAAGTACGTGTCCATTGTCTTCATACTTGGGCTTGGAGTTTGGGGTGAACCATAAATCTTATGCGGCCCTGTACCCTTTGGAGATAGGTTCATTTGTTCTAACGCACGAAATTGGAGCTCTGATGGGTAGTCTCTTACAAAACCAATCCGAGGGCCTGCTCCTGTGGTCCACTTACAAGATAGCTGCTTTCCCAGCTGAAGTGACTCCAGTCCTTTCTTCGACTGCATCCTACGAAGGATCAGAACTTGTGCTACTGTTTGCTGTTCCTCCTCCTCTGGCTCCTCAACAAATAGATTTTTCTTGAATTTGTAAGGATGCGGTCTTCCTTCAGTTGCTTCTTCATCACTCATTTCCTCATCGATAACATTCTTTTGCTCCAAATTCTTCAGGTTGGGCGTTCTAAGTGTTTGTTGATCTCCATCCTGCACTTGTATCTCAGGAGAAATGTTAAGAGCTACCGTCCTCCTTGCTAAAAATGACTTGTCAAATCTTGTGATGCCGCTGCTTACACAAGAATTGGTGGATGTCTTCACTGCCAACCCATTACTGTCAGCATTGGTTCCCGTATCTGTTACAGGTGCTGATGGATCATTTTCAGAAGCATATTTGCACATAGGACGGAGGAAAGCCGCCTCCTCTTCTTCGGTCGGACTTTCCTGAATATTGAGCAAAGTACCAAATTAATCATAATCTAAATGCAAGAGACTATGATTTTGCAAAGCCAAATTCAGATTTAACAAAACACAAATAGAGGAGTGGTTTCCATGTTTCTCCATAAAGACCCACGCCTAAGAGATTCAATGGTACGTAACACTGACCTTCACGTTGGTAAGATCAACATTGTTTTCCTTGAGAAAATTTATGAAGTCCTGAAAGTTTTCTTCTGTTGGTCTATAGTGTCCACTATGCGGCCACACAGCCTATAGAAGCCAAATAAAAAAACAAAATCTACAATTAGCACGGCCAGGACAAACACATTCATAATGTGTTTTAACTTAGGTTGTCAAATTATTCAAATTAAGCACCTTTAGAATTCCATTTTCCACAACTAATCTCCCAGCAGCCGAAGTAGCACCACCAGCTAAAAAGCTGGAATGCTGAAACATGCCCTTTTTTTTCTGCAATTATTTGAAGATACCTTCAGCCAAGTTGCTTAAAATTGGAAGGGGAGCCAAAGAATTAACTAGTGAAAGACAAGGCGACTCACCTGACCAACATAAAGATTCTTTGATGTACTCAAAACAAATATCCACTTCGTGCCTTTGGGGCTTTTAGAAGTGTCGAGCAATCTTTTATCGTTCTTGTAATAAAACTTGCCATCTTCAACTATAACTTCATAGGCTTCCCTTTCTATCTGCAAAAGGATTGAATGATATTCCAATATTGTTTAAAGCGCATCATCTCGACATCCTTATATGTATTACAGTGATAGTGACAAACCGGGCCAAGATACTTGATGCATTGCTGCTGAAGCCTTATTCTTGGGCACATCTCCTCAAGGTTTACCTCCTTCCCCTCTCCTACATCTAACCTGGAAGTTTTATGTTGGTACATGTGAGTGGCAATATCATGACTGCTCTGATATAAACATACTGGGCAAGTCTGTTAGTGTACCAGTAGAAAAAGGGTTGCCTGCTCTCACAGTTAAGCCAACTATCATAATAGAATTGGAGGTTGTGACCATAACGATGCCGAGGATCAATCTTCACAGGAGAACACAGTTAGAATGCTGACCATCACATCAATTAACAGAATGGCACGACATAAATTACAAGTGAATTACAATAAGAGAAAATGAACATAGTGAATATTAAAATCTGTTAACATACCGCCTCAAGCCAATGCTGCAAAGCAAGCTTTTGAGCTTTCTCATCCTTAGATAAACCTTTACCAACCTGCAAAACCAAAACAAGCCTTTAGACTTGCGTTGATAGAGAAAGTGGATAAATTTCTAATATTTCCATTTATGCCCCTAGTTGAGTCCCCAGACAATTTTATGAAATCACTTGAAGATGGACTTTCTTGAAAAGTTGAATCTTTTATTGATCTTGCTTGACATCATTTTTAAGGAAGAGTGCTCAGCTTTTAGCAGAAATATACTTTTGAGACTCAAACCTGTATTAAATACCATATCCAAAGCATGGATACAAAAATTGAATGCTATCCTACATCTATTATTAACATACTTGAAGTACATAGATACCTTAGCAGCCCTAGTTCTTGCCCTTGACCACTTAGATAGAGCAGATTCAGGTTTCTCAATATCAAAGAATGACACGGAACTCCTCTTAAGTAGAGCGAAGTCCAACAATTTCCACCTGTAAATTGCCAGTAAAAGTTTGCTGGTTAGACACAGTTTAGACACACTCAAAGTTTCGAGCTAGCAAGCAGAAACAGCATACGACATAATGCAAGTGCCAGTACCAGCGTTGCTCGACAAGCACAGCACAATCCGCAAGCTGCCTTCTTGTCCTGAAACCTTTGTATACTTTCTGCAGCTTGAGAGCCGCAGCCTGATGCTTTGGGCTGCTAGTTTCAGTTGCAGGGGACAACAAAGCCCTTTCTTTTGATGGACTAAACCTGGACTTCTCCAATGGCTGTGATTTCAGTTTTTCACATACAGGACTATGTACCGAGATTTCTGTATCCATGTGAAACGACTCTATCTCTCTCCCTTTAAAGCTCAGAGAACCTTTTATTATAAGTTTGCCTGAACCAAATGCTTTGAAGATTGTTGGCTCGGAATCTCGTCCGTTAAAGCTAAATGAGCGGAGGCTTGATTTAAAGTTACTGCCAAAACTGATTGATCTCATGAATAGGGCCTCTAAACCCTCTTCGAAAGCATCAGTGCCATGGCATGATAATGGAACGCCCATGATACCGAGTGAAGCTATAATTATCTATTCTTAAAGTAAAATCTATAGCAACAGATGAATCTGGCACAAAACGATACTGCAATATATCTCCCAGCTCCTGTAGGAAGAAGAGTATACAAACAGCGTCAGAAAAGAGAAACAGTCTCTGTAGTGCCTAAGTTTAAAAAGGCAACAGTGGAAGCAAATCTAATATTATGAAATTTTCAATGGTCTTACAAACTAAAAGCAAACTTAAGCGAATTAACAGAAAGCAATTCCTTTTCATAAAAACTTTCAGAAATAAAAGGGCAATGACATACGGTAGCTCAGACAACCAGTAGCAATTTGAATGTGAAGATCCAGGCAATAGTTTCTCCATCACTACGATATCAACCTCAGATCTAACAACAACAACAACGAAACCAAAACTAAACCTTAGAACAGGAAGGAAAATCTAATCAATTGGGATGGTTCCTATTCGCGCGACCTGAATGCAAACCCAAAAAACTTGTCAACCATCAGAGACCAGAACCAAAACTGATTACTTTCCCAATCATAAAAGGAATCACTCACAATACCATATATCAAATGGAAAACCCACTGATCGTGTTTTTTATCGTCTCATACCGAAAAGGTTGAAAAAAATCCAACACCAAAGTGCACTCGAAGTTCGAAGAAAATAAGTCGACAAGAGCAACGAAGAGACGAACATTTCCATTGTGCTGTGCCCTTTCTCATCCATGACAATGCGGACCTAAAATCTCACTCAATCCTCAAACAAAATAAAACCAAGAATCGAGCAAAACAATGCAGTTTTCCATCTCAAACAAGGCATGGAATCATTAAAAAAGAAACAACAACAACGACAACAATGATTACAAAAACAAGAAGAAGAAAGAAAGAGAAAGAACGGAATCACAATTTACCTTAGCTTCCCGGGGCTGGGGAAGCTTTTTGGGTTTGCCCTGCTGGAATATGGAAAGCAGAGAGAAGCAATGGCTGAGCTGCACCTTCGCTACCTATTCTTTTCGATTCAATTCAATCTTTTGCCTAAAAACAGGTACCGAGTGCTTAAATAGAACAACTACCCCTCTGCGCCTCGCTGCCTGCACCAAGAGGAGAAGAGAGAATTAAAAGTCAACAGCATTGACAGCATTAATCTAATCTTCTAATAATAGATAAAGAAATATGTGTTGTATTAGTTAGATAGAACCCAACACACCAACGCGGTTTTCATTTCATATGCAGACTGTAACTATTGGAACAAAATGAAAAGAAGTTTAGGAAATTCGTAGAAAACGAGTTGGGATTTGGAAGAACTTCATAAAATTTTCTGCATCTGCCATCTGCACTGGTAAACCTTTTTGACAGTGTAGTTAACGAAACACCCTGGCAGATGCTACAAAATGCAACCAACTACTGTTCTTCGTTTCTTTCTAGTTTTTAATTTTCTTTTTGGGTTAATAAGAAGAACCCCAGCTATTCTTCCATACTGGGATCTTATCAAAGGTTTACAATTTTTGAACCCACATCCTCCCTGAAAGATGAACACAAAGTGGTAGTGCCAAACAGACTTGCTCTGCTATAAGAGTTAGTTGATTTAGGACGAAATGAACTCTCAATTCCTAAAGAGTGATTAATTAACGAAGTTGAGTTATAAATAAAATAGTAAATCAGCATCGGCGAGATTCGATCAAAACTATCTTAGCCACCTACTTCTTTTTAAGTGTTCTGGGACGGATGAGCAACTAACTAATGATAGAAAAGGACAACAAAAAATAAAGCAATGTGTTGAAGACGATCTAGATCTTTATAATTTTTTAACAAATGAAGAAGCATATGGCATATATATAACAAATGTGGAGAAGAGAGTCAAAGCACCGACGGCATGCATTGCATGCACAGAGACGAGTGAGTTGTCCATTTTGAGGAATCCGTATGAGAAATGAAAGAACGAAGAGGACAGAAGTACCTTTTTGCCGTACAGTCACAATATTAATTATTTTTACTCATACCCACATACCAACTGCAGCTTCTTTTCCTATTGTCAAGTTTCTTTTTTCTAGTAAACAAAGAAACAACTAATTTCAATTCAAATCTGTTCGCCTAACGCTAGAGTTGGCGATTCGAATTTACTAGTCGGTTTGAAATCGACCGATATAATAATTGGATCAAAATTATTCAATCCTAATTCGATCGATTTATTTGTATGGATCAAAATTATCAATCATAATCCAACCTATTTATAATCGGATCAAATTCAGATCGACCCATTTAATAATTAAAATTATTAAAATAAAAATAATAAATATTAATTTTTAATAATAATATATAAAAATTATTAATTATGATATATTTAAAAAGAAAAATAATTTTGACAAATTTTATAAATTAAATAAAAATTAGTTAAATTAAGATAAATTAAAATATATATATATAATTTAAATTTAAATTTTTTGTTATTATTTTTAATTATTAATATATATTATATAAATAGTTAAACGGATCAATTTTGAATCAATCCGAACTCGACTTAAATTCGCTTAAAATTTTGGATCATTTTCAGATCAATTCAAAATTGATCCGAATCCGACTAAACGTTGACTCGAATTTAACTTTTTCAAATCAATTTTTAATCGAATTTTCGGATCAGATCCAAATTTACCAACTGCACTCCCTTTGCTCTCGATCTCCAGATATAGCTGTTGCAAACGTTTTTTGCACTCACTTCCGCTCACTCCAGCTAGCCAGTTTGGTAAGTTGCACGCGTATTAATAAATTTTCTGACCTTCACATGCGTACTATTACATGCAACCACTGTTTTCTGTTCTCGTTTCTCTCGACACTCTTTATGGTCGTATGTAAAAAATACATTTAGGTCATATATAACTGTTTAACCCGTGCAAAAATAACAAGTATACATGTAATTTATTTAAGAAACATATATAATCATCTATATCTCTCAAAGTGAATACTTTAGAGTTTAAACTTTTTTCTCCAAATGAATAGCTTGTTTTATCAAGCTAACTACGCGCCTTAACCCCTAGAGAGCACAATTTGAATACTGTCAAATTTTACTATGATTTATTAATGAGATTCAGTAGTAGGTGGAGCCTGCCTTTCCATGAACAGCTGTTGCATCTTGTTTGTACGTTCGATCTCAAAGAAAAAAATGTTGGTGATTTGAAGTACGTTGGGACAAGTGATTCGGCTCTGGAACATGCTCTGGCAAACGAATATCTTATTAATCTTTAGTTTCACTTCACTGCTTCACTTTTTTTGCGTGTTGACTCGATGCAGACGGAGTTGTTGCAACTAGAACTAGCTCACACTCGAGTTAGAAATAGATAATACATAAACAAAAGAAGCTTCAATACCCAAATCCTTTTACAACCCAAATTGATATATAAGTGTTTAAAATTACTTATTAAATAAAATTTTTTTAGTATGAAAAAAATTTAAATTTTATTTTAAATATAATCTTTTTATTTTAAAAAATAAATAACAATAATAATATTTTAAATATAAAATTTTTATATTTTTAAAATTTTAAATAAATCCTAAATGTTTAAAAATTTTTTAAAAATTTGTAAATTGAAATGAAATGAAACGAAACGTTGCAAATGCAACACCCAAAATAGCCATAGGATCTTTTGCCGTTACGGGATAAATTTATGGTGTAATGTTGATATAAATTTACCCCATAATATATTACTCATTCTATCGGACTTCTCTAGTCATATTCTTTCAGTCTCCGCTTTCATATATATTATTACACTTTTGATCCTCAGTTTCAAGCCTATTAGGGTATATTTATTTTGAGATAAATTTATTTTTTTATAAAAAAGATTATTTTTTTATATTAAAAATAAGATTAAAAAAATAAAATTTAAGAGATTGGCAAACATAAACTAAAGGACTTTGGTGGGCCTTAGGTGTACCTGCACCTGATAATATTTTACTGTGTTGGGCTGAGCTACTTCTGCTAAATTCTCAAAAATAAATCCATTTACAGCCTACTTAACTAGATATCTATTTTATCTACCAATAGCAGAATCTAGACATTCTATGCACACGCGTTTCTTTTAGAATTTCACATTTCTTTTTTCTTATTGAAAAATTGTTATTAAAGCTTTTCACGACTCCAAAAGAATTATTAAAAATAATTTCTTAAACTTTCAAAGAGTTACTACAAATTTCAAAAGCTATTCCGGACATACTTTGTACACTCCTAGTAATAATATAATATTGATTATAAAAGATTTTCTTTTAACGATGATAAAGTGAAGGGTTTGTGCAGCAAGTATTTCTACATATTAAAGAGTTTGTCTTGTGTCCTGGTGGGTGGAATTTGAATTAATGCTGACGTTTTACTTGAAATAGCATTCATGAAATGTGCCGAAGTTATAATGTGGGTAGACTGGTTAAGGGCGTATTTCAAATGTCCGTAACTGAGTTACGTGAAAATAAAAAATAGAAAGTGAAGCTTTTTGAAAAATAAGTTGGAAGTAGAGTTTAATTTTTATGTTTTAATTGATTGTTGAAGTGGGTTGGAAGTGAATTGAAAAAAAGAAATATAGTGAAACTTGAGTTCCACTTGTATAGAACTGAGAACTCGAATTTCCAGTTCTATTTGTAATCGAAACAAAGAAAGTGAGTGGAACTCTAATTCTGGCGGGAGAAAGTGGAGCTCCACTTACTTGAAACATGCCCTAAGCAATCATAGCCAACGTAGTCTCCAGAATTATCAAAGTAACCAAAATATTCATTAAACTCAGATTATTACAACCATAATTTTGCAATACAATGTGGTCAAACTTGCAGAACTAACTTAACAAAAGAAGGTTGAATTGAGTTCGTAACTAAAAATTTTAGATATAAATTTTTCAAAAAGTTCACAATAAATATAGTCGATTGTTTCTTTGTCAAATGAGAAATTTTAAAAGATAAATCAGTTAAAATAGTTAAATACTGTCGACTAAATCTCAGTTGGTTTCTGCATAGCAAAGAATTTAGTTCCACAAATCGAATCAAATACAAATAATTAAAAAGTTCATTCGCCACACAAATACATAATAATTTACGTGATTCGATAAATAATTTCACTCTTTATCGAGAGTGAAATTTATTGATCTTAACAAATGCTACAAAATTAAGACAACATATTATACTCGAACACCCTCATTATAATCGATTCTTTTTTTAAGACGAATAATTGTAGACTCCTAAGTCTCAAGTAGTTTTCTTATTTTAAGCTCTGTAAGCTATGTGTAGTACATGAGTTGAGATTGTCTCCATTTTTCTTTTCTTTTCTTTTCTCCTTCACTTGTTCTGTTCATATTTTTCTTGTATTCCTTTCTTCATCACTTACAAATTTGAACCTTTAAATGGTTTGAAAATTTTCACCATTGTTTCATCGTGAGTTAGCTATAGTTCTTGAGTTGAGATGAAATTCGTATCATGCTTAAAGTTGTCTCTAAAAAGTCTATGTTGATCACGTTCTGTTGGATTGTTCTCTATTTAAATATAGCAACGATGCAACAAAAAATTAGTGGTTGCTCTTTATTGAATCCTCTGTTTAGCAGGTTTTCATACTTTGTTATAACACCTAAGAGACTTTGTTGTAACACTTTGTCGATTTTGCAGTTTTGTGCTCGAGTAAGAGGGATTCATGTAATTGGCTATTATGCGATTATTATGTAGAAAATATTTTCCTTATGATAAGTACCGAGATAAATGGCTATTTTGCTGCTGTTGTGTATGATGACTCTTTCCTTGCGGAGCAAAATAAGAATAGTCAATTGTTTTTCAAACACTTCTCTCTTTTAGTTATTAGCATAGCTTAAATTATTACATTTGACTCATAAAATGTAATTCTTGATATTTCTTATCATTACAACATTTTAGGAGTTCGAACATAAACAATCGTTATTAATAGTGATGTTTAGTTGCTAAAATTAAGCATCTGTCAGAGCTCTTTGAGACATCCATATGTTTGCTTCTTTGACATATCCATTAGAAGACATGAATAAAAGCTATTCCATCATCTAGAGGTAAATAAAAATTAAATAGACAAAAGAATATAAAAGAACCTAAAATATTTATTTGATCCGTAATTAGTCGAATTTGACCTTGCAGTTATTTCAACTTATCTTTCAAACTTGTGATGTTTTATAATGAATATGTAAAACCCATTCGTAATGATGCAAAATATATAAATAAGTACAATTAATGATGAGATACATTGACCAATTACATATGGTATTAGGGAAACCAAATTATTCGAACACCATTCGAGGAATTCATATAAAACACCTAACAAACAAAAGTTAGATATAATTAAAGTATTCAAGATCATTCATTTCCATTTAGATGTTTAACAACTTAACATTCGCATTACATTCAAACCATACAAATATCATGAAAGCACCCAAAATCTTTTAAGATTAGTCCATATCAACTATTACTCCAAGTAATACGAATGGAGAGAAATATTCTAGTTTAGAACCTGCTAACAACCTAATTTGTGGAAGCACACCTGAATTCATACTTGAATCCATATATATCTAACTGGAAGAAGCTATAAATTTTTTATATAATTTGAGCAATATATTAGAAACAATTATTAAAGTACTACACAAATCTTAGTAAAACTTTAGAAAATGAGAGATAATGTTTTGATACTCAAATTATTAATGGTACATAGTAACCTTATTGTTTATGCTATAAGAGTTCTTTTGAATTATGATTTAAATAATCGGAAAAAAGATCCTTAGGATCTAAATTTATTGGACAAATTTTGGGGAATAGCCATATTGGAATCATTATGATTTGGATCTTATTTTTGAATCATACCTCATAGAATTACTTTGGTAGGATCTAGTTAACAAAAGTTTGGGAATCATATACACTCTAATAGTTATAGCTTTGTAAAGAATATATGGTAATTTTTTTTATTATACCTAACTCATATAAACACTTTTTCTTTTTAAAGATTTTTATAAAATTACGAAATTTGATTTCTCTAGTTCTGAGCACCCTTACATTATCAAATTATTGAGTAAATTAGGAGCATGTAATTCATGTTACTAGTACGAAATGAGATGAAATAAAGAAAAGCGAAAACAAAATAAAATAAAATGCAAGATAATAAACTGAATGTAAGACAAACCGAAGGCAAACGGAATAAAAATAACTTGATTTTCTTAATGCCTATCACTAATAGAATTGCATCTATTTATAAGTCCAACTCAATCAGATTCTAATATTTATTTGTAACAGGAACAGGTGAACTCATAAGCAGTCTTGGCCTCTAAAACTCCTAATAAAATAAAACTCTATTGCGTGCACATTTTCGTTAGGCTCTCTGATATAAATACCTAGTGTGGTTTATAAACATTAGACCTAATCCAGATGTCAGCTCAAAAAAACTACCGCCACTGTTTTATCCGGTAGGTCATTGGGTCAACTTTTCTGACGGCAAAAATAGAGCACATTTTGAAGGTAGCTCCATCGACGACAATTATCCTTTATCGGAGAGCCATCCCTGCCATCTGGCCATTATCCTCCACCGCACCCACCGAAACCTCCATTGACGCACCCATCGAAACTTCCATCCGTTCACCTGAAGCCACCCTCTGTTCATCCACCAAGTCCTCCATCGGAAAGCCATCTCCATCATTAGCACATTATCCTCTATTGTACCAATCTAAATCCCTGATCGATTGTCTGCCTTCAAAAAATAGTAGAAGAAGAAGTTTTCTTATTACACAATTTTATTGTTAATTAGAATTTCTTCCCAAAATGCTAGCGTTAGTGGTAATTGACAACGACAAAGATCCGAACAACGGCGATAAAACCAAGCAGAATGATCCAAGCAGCGGCGATGATCTAATGATTATCCGAGCAACGACAATAATCCGAGCAGAATGAGCAGTGACGAAGAGCAGCAGCTTGCTACTAATGAGTCGGTAAGCAAGTGAGTCGGCCTAGAACAGCGGCCGGATTGTCAATTTTCGGTTCAACCTAACTAGTCCTGTCCGCGTCTAACAACACTAGTGTTGTTAGCCTTACAATGCGTCTTTGCATTTGCAACCTTTAACCAAGCAAAGCCTTGCTCCCATTAGTTTCGCCCTTTACTTGCTACCAATTCAAGTACTATAATCCTTTGTAGCCTTCCTCTAGTGACGAGTTGAGGATGAGCTCTAGTCCCACTCCTAACATTTCTTTTCCCATGAAGATAAGATTCATCCTCCAGTCTAGTAGAGAGTAACTGCTATGTATCCGCCATAGAATCACCATAATCTGTATCTGAAAGATTAGGTAACTGCTTTGCAACTTTCGATGGATTATAGCGTGCATCCTTTAGTTGCGGAACATGAAAGATATGATGAATTCTTAACTCTTGGGATATGTCTAATCTATATGCAACTTCCTCGACACGGCTAAGAATTTGAAAAAGCTCGAAGTACATATACCACAGCTTTTCAAAAAGGTGATGTAGAATTGCCGTTGTGGTTACAAACTTTGCGAAGACCAAGTCCATTATTTCATAACTCTTCTCTGTTGGTGCCCATCAGCTTGTTGCTTCATGCGATTTTGTGCTCTAGTTAGGTCGAGTCTCAAGTCATGCATAATATCATAGCATGCTCGTAGTTGGACTCCAAGCTCATCAGAGCTATTTAGTCCTGAGGCAATTGACACCTATTAAGGAGGAGGATGCTAGTAAATAGCTTTGAAGGGAGCAGTACATTTGGTATAGTAAACAATGATATTATACAGTCATTCTTTCTAAGGAAGCTATTGCATCTACTTTTTAGTTGTTCTCTGACAAAACACCTTAAATATTTTTCGAAACATCTATTGATGCCCTTATTGTACACTCGTCTGCAATGATATAGTCCTCATGTGATATGATGTCCCTTAAAGGCAGTATAGTTTTAGCTAATAGGAGCTCAAAAAAAAAAAAAAAAAAGAAAAATCACGATCATACACAATGGAAGATGGGCATCCCATGCCACAATTTCTTGAACAAAGGCTATAGCTACACTCACTGTGGTATAGGAATGTTTCAAAGGAATAAAGTATAAGTGTGTGTACTTCGAAAGCGATCAACGATCATCAATATGACGTCTTTGCGATCTAAATGTAGCATTTCATTCAAAAAAATAAATTAAAATTTCAGTCCACTCCATAAAAGAAATGAGCAATAATTGGAGCAACCCTGCTGGTCGAAGAGCACTAGTTTTAGCCGTTATGCAAGTCGAACAAGCTTGAATATATGTGTCATACTGCCCGGTATGACTATGTTTAGATGAGTTGCATGCATCTATATAGGAACTTGCATACGGCTATATTGTATCAAGAACCCATTGACAAGAGATAAGTTAAGGCATTCTCTAGCTGCCTATAGAAGTGTGGTAGCATTGGGCTCTTCTTCTTGAGCTTTCTTCAAGTCTTCTTTGATCAATTAGTCTAGGTTCGTGATTGCAGCTGACGCAGCTTCAGGTCACTAAATAAGTGCATCAGTAGTGGCATTAATCTTTCTTTATGATAATTAATCGTATAACTATACCCAAGAAGTCTTATTAACCACTTTATTGTTCTAACAAAGAGATTTATTGCACTAAAAGATACTTTAGGATAAAGTGGTTATTATTTAATACGCTTCTAGTAAAATCAACAGAAAATTGCAAGCTAAGAAAATAAGGCCGCCATCTTTGCACCACATGAACTAACTCATTAGCTGCCACTCGTATGTCAATTCTACTAGAAGCATATCGAACAATATCTTGTTGTAAAAACTATCGACTCATTGTCTAGTGATAGAATTACTCAATTCCACGCCCCGAATTATCAATCTCACATTATAAGGTTTGGAAAACTTAGAAGTTGTAAGTAAGGTCATAGTAGTCATGGCTACCATAAGGTGTTGGAAGGGATTTTCTGCTCCAGCACCCTACACATATGCATTCTTTTTGAGGAGGTCTAAAGAGGTCTGTTGAGTAGCTGTTATGTTGCTATAATTTTGATTGAAATGATAATAATAACCCATGAGCCATGAAAATTCGTGCAACTTCATAACCATCTTAGTATTAGCCACTCTTTGATGGGTCAGCTGCAATGCCTTTTACTGAAATAACTTGGCTCAAATAATCCACCTGTTAACAATTGAATTTGCACTTGAACTGGTTAGCATATTGCTTCTCCTCCTACAAAATAGAAAAGACAAGTGCGATGTGTCAGTGACGGTCCTCCCAATTAGAACTGTAAATAAGTATGTAGTTAAAGAAGACTAACACAAAGGTGTGAGCAGCAAATGTCGTTCATCAACGACTGAAAAAGTGGGCGGTGCAATTGTTAGACCAAATGGCATAGCGAGAAACTCGTACATTGTGTTCAAAATACAGCTTTATGAATATTTTTTTTCTTAATGCGTATCTAATGGTATCTTAATTTCAAGTCCAACTTGGATAAAAAGCAAGCTCCATGAAGTTCGTCAGACCACTTGTTAGCAAACCTGTATAATTGATTTAAGATATGAGGGGTGAATTGAGTTAGTATAAAAAAATTTCGATTATAAAATTTTCTATAGGTAGTGGTTGGCTATCTTTATGCAGTTTCTACAGAGAAATGTTAGAATTTCTAATGCAATTTAAAACATATAGAAGAATAAGTAACTTCACAAGCACATAAGAAAATCTCTTAACCTACATTTATGGTCACTTTTTGTCAAGAGTGAAAATTTAGTAATTTTTTAAACTAGATACAATTCTAAGACAATGTGCTTATCCAATCGACCGGTTCTATCCTCGAGACAAACTAATGCAGCTTTCTAAACTTCACCAAATCTCTCGGATGCACAATAGTATCTCTCTTTTACAAAGATAGTGACAACCACAAGGCTTAGCTAAGCCCTTCTCCGAGTGCATGTACTTATACAATTTGTAGTGTGAAAATTGCAAGCTCAGATGTTAAGCACATGATCAATCTCATAATGAGAGTTGAAGCTCGATGAAAGTAATGTGAGAAGATCAAAAGAAAGCTATTAAAAACTAACTCTTTAGAAGCTCAAACAGCAGCAAGGAGTAGCATTAGATCTAAACAACGCAGATAAGTATATTCTCCGTAAGCTCTTTTTCTTCTTTCTCACCACCTTGTATTCGTTAACTGCTCATTCTTCTTATATTCCTCTACTTACAACTCTTCAATTTTGAAACTCAACTATTATAAATTTTTTCCGCTAGTCTTTCTTCGTGCTGCTATAATGCCGTGCTTATTTTTTCTTCGTACTTCTCCTTGCAGCATCACGTTTTTAGGTCTTCAATTGTTAGATTATGGTAGATAAATGAGAATTCTCAACAAATCAACTACTAGCCTCCCCTTTCGCATTTTATTTCATCATTTAACGCTTGGTTTGATTCTCTAGCAATATCAAATGCAATATCTGACAAATTTAATTTTTTCGCTTCCGTGTGTGCACATTTGTTGGTTGGAAATATTTCTTTCTTAATTTGGCCTCCAGTACCAAGATGAACTTTGTTCTAATGACTGAGATGGAGCAAAATTGAATTTGAATTTTCTTCGTTGAATTTGTTGACCAGCCTATGTAGTTCATGTAAGTGTGTAGTACTTGATGTGTAGGTTGGTCTTGCCTGATGTGAGGTTATTCTTTATTAATGCATGCATGAAAATTGAATATTGTTTTCACCTCAATATGTTGATGTAGTCAAATCTGTCATGCAGTGAGATTAGGGATGTTTCATTTTCTGTAAATCTTCCATCTTCTGAAATTCTTCTTTGTTAGCTTATAAGGAATTCCCTATTTTCGTGTTGTGGCTTAGGCTGACTTTGCATGTGATGTATGGTTGCAGCAGGATAGTGAATAATATGTGACTGATAATTCATCGTGTTGGAAATCCTAATATTATATAATAATGCATATTTGAGAATTATTGCTAAGCTATGAATATGTGTACATTAGATTTGAATAGTATATGGAGCTGGACATGAATCATGCAGAAGGCTTAGTGTTAAGACTTTGCTAATATACTAATTTTGGACATGCATATCTTTCTACTCACGGTACCAAACGGAGATCTCTTAATAGCATTTGAAACATAGCTTGACATAGAGTAAATGGAGTCTAAAAGGACGAAATTCCATTAGGTATCAAAGACAGAAAAATTCTGTGAAGTTCACTAGTCACACTGCTCAACATTATTAGATCAACTAGATAGCACACTGACACGTCAAACAGCAAATATTATATCTCTCAGATTAAATGTGATTTTGGAGATCGAATTTTTTCTATGGATAGGATACATCTTGAAGTTTCTACAGTCCAAAATTCAGCTCATTCTATGAAGAAACTAATCCTATAAAAATTAGAAAAGCTCACTATTTTGCATCTGCCATTTCTGGATGCATCCGAGTGAACCCAATCTGAACCGCAACGTGCAAATTCAATATCTCTCAGCTAGAGCCATACTTTAGAGATTTGATTTTTGCTTCTGAAAGCTGACTCATAAATCTATATACAGTCCAACTTTGAGGCAATATAATCCACTAATGAAGTCCACAAAAATTTTCAAAGTGACCGGACAGAATGCAATCCAGACTGGACTGAACTATGTAGTTATGAATGGGCCTGAATTTTTTTTGATTTTCTATTCATGGCAATTAGTTGCAGCTGATTTCAAAGGAGGCTAGATCAACTAAACATATATTCAGAATATTTATTTCCAAATATTTTTGAGAGAATATTGAAAGATATCAAGAATATCTAAAAGATGGAAAAAATTCAGCATGTATACAATTCCTACCATATCTACTTCAAACATTCATATTTGGTTCATCCGTTTGAATAATAATATGATCTTTATATGCAGATGGGAGAGGACATCCTGGAGATAATTTCTATGGAAAGAAAATATATGGTTTCTAAAAGAAATCTGCCACAAATTTTGGATGACATGTCAGCAAAAATCTTAGGAAGCATTCAGACCGTTGGATTATTTTGAGGCATCATATGACGTCCAATTCACTAGAGATATTGAGACGTGTTACTGAGGCATAGCAAAAGAGATGCAAGCAACAGCTAGGAAGGAAATAAATCGAAAAAATTTTCAAAGAAGAAAAGAATAGAAAAACACACTCAACTAGCCGTTTGAAGTACATCCTCACATTGTATTGCTTCTAACCGTTGCAACTCTTAATCAATTCAGGGTGCGTTTGAAATTGCTTATGAAATAGAGCTTTTCTGAAATGGAAAATATTTTTGTCCTTTTTGAAAAATGAGCTCTATTTTTTTTTACTTTAAAAAAAATAATAAAAATATGCAATAAAAAGATCTCATTACATAGAATTTTTCTACACTTTCTAAATTTTTAAATAAATTTTTTAAATACTTATAAAAATATGTATTGAAAAATATGAAATGAAAAATTGAAAAATTTCTTTGGGGAAAAACAAACGCACCCTCAAGCAGTCTTCATCCTGAGATCAAGGAGAACTTTTTGTTATATAATTCATGTGAGGAATACAGCAAGAGAAACAAGCTTTTATAGAGTACACATCGAGCCATCATCTTGCAAACCGATAAAGAGATCATTTACACCGAGATCATTTCATAGAGTTCAATTCTCTTTGTTTTCTTTTATGAGATCCCTTAAGCTTTTTTAACGTGAGATTAGAATCATTATTAGGGAGATCTGTTGATCTTAACCTTATGAAACATTTGTAACTTTGAGAGGTTGTTGGAGAACTTGCGAGTTTTCGATTTCCTAGCCTAAGTTAGGTTAGAGATTTATGATAGATTTTTGCGAAGGTGTGTACGGTTGTAGCCGGAGGGATTTTGCGAAGTCTAGAAGGCTTGTTAGAGTTGTCCTTGTAAGGAGACTCGAGTGCGGCCGAGGTGTTTTGCAAAATACCAAATCTCGATTGATTGTACGTTGGCTCAACGTTAGTGAATTTCACTTGCGATGTTAAGTGACGTAAATGTAAATACCACGATACCGAACCACGTAAAAATTCTCGGTGTGCTGACTGGTTTGTAATTCTTAGCACTTTAGATTAGTTTGTTTAAATTATATTGTGCTAACTCTTCGGTGCATGATACAGTTAACGTTCAGTCACTCATTAATAACTTTCCAGTATACTGACAGTTAACTGTTTAGTGACTGCTTTTTGAACAGTAGATTGTTTCAGTTTAGTTTTGCCATAACTCAATTCACCCTTATTTTTGAATTGAGATTCCGCAGATTTCTCTTACACATCGTACTTTGTCATCAACTTCTTCTTGAATGAGAATCCAAATTTAATTTTTAAATTCAAATCTAGAGTTTTCAGCGACATGGTTGCGACATCACTTTGGACCTTATTTTTGATCTCTTCTTATTGTGATTCTCCACTGTTGATGTAAATTCTCCATCTATTTTTTACCCATTTTTCATTCTCATCTTTCTTATAATTTGTTTAAAAGCTGCTGTTCAGATGATGCAATTACTGTGAACAAATTAGATGTTAAATAATTAACATAAATTTGTACAATATGCTCAACACGTATACAGCTTCTGAACCAATGCTACGTGTTGGTCTGCTGGCGATAAGACCAGCTATCATTGTTGGGAGATGGATCAAATCCGGCAACAAATCAGCCATTTGAACAAAGATTTCTCCATCTTAGATAGTGATGTCGAACTTCGGGTCTATCTTTTTTCCAACAAATGCTCACGTATAAATTTGCCATATCTTATATTGAAGCTATGATCTTTGCTCCGATCCAAATCTGATCGTTGAGCCTAATCGTCACAAAAGCAGCCGCTGATACTTAACAACAAACTCAACAACTTACTAACATACCAGAGGTTCGATGTATAATCCGTTTCATTCATATTGCATGGTTTTGAGTATCCTGTCATACAAATATATACAGACACAAAAAATCTTTAAATTGAATGAATCTATACAAACAGAGGTAACTAGCAAGAGATATATGCCCTTATTAAAACTTAGAGCTTTCAATCAATGGATATTTCTCTGATTAAGAAGCAATTCCCGAATATCAGCTCTCCCTTTAGTCTCAGATGCATGCTTGTGTGTGGTTATGGAAATTAACATTGAATTAGAGCATTCGAATAATCAAATAGTCATTTATCCCTCCGTTATAATATGATTAAAACCAAACGGAAATCATACACAACAAAACAAAAGAATGTAAACAATATCCCAAATCATTAAAAGAATTCTATATCTGATGTATAATCTAGGTGACTTGGAGTTCTTTAATCAGTCTTTGGACTCTAGAAAAGTTGTATTTTTGTTTCCTAATCTTTGTTAAAAAAATTAGTACATATTGTGGTAAATTGTATTGGTGTCTAACATGATTAGCTTGAAACTAGCTAGTTCTAGAAGAAATGATTCCATTAACATGAGAGATCACTCATTCTTCAAAGAGATTAACTGTTCAAAGGAAAGAATTGAATATTGAATCTTAAATACAACTAACTAGATATACTTATCGTGCCTTAGGAGACCCTTAAGCTAATGGAAACAACAAGGGTCCGTCTTCTTTGTTCCTACAGATCAAGAAAGAAATCAAACCAAAGCCACGTAAGGAACAAGATCATCTCTTCTTTAGAACAAATTAATGACAAGTTTTATATTTTCAGTTCTTACATGCATATGGAAGCTAATTTATTCCATTAACAAAATCACTTGGTCGTATTCAAATCACTCTTAATTATCTAGTGATTATTACTATTTTACCGTTTATGGTTTTATATCTTTCGATACATCTGGTTTTGTTTTGGCAGGGTTTTTTGAGTTGATCCAAAACCTCTTTTACTTTTTTTCAAAGCAAACTAAAGAATAATGTTTTCCTCAATGTCGGTTATGATGGTTCTAGTGGAATCTGCATCAATTCATACACCAGTTTGTGACCGACTGGCTTCGGGGCTGTTTGATTCAGCTTTTTCTCAATAAAATTTTTTAATTTTTTATTTTACATTTTTTAATACATATTTTATAAATATATAAAAATTTATTTAAAAATTTAAAAAGTGTAAAAAAATTCTACGAAGTGAGATCTTTTTATTGCATATTTTTATTATTTTTTTGAAGTAAAAAAATAGAGTTCATTTTTCAAAATAGACAAAAATATTCTTCATTTCACAAAAGCTTCATTTCATAAGCGCCCCCTTCGCCCTTTTTCTCGACAAGAGTTCATTACAGACACCACTGAGTTATACTCAAAACCAATTATTTTAATTATTTTGAAACTTTTTTAGATAATATTAATTATAAATGATCATTTTACAAAGTGCATTCCAAATATAATAAACATAAAAAACTAAACTTATTAAATATTTATTCTTCAAAAAATTTATCTCACGAATATTAGAAGGAAACGTAGAATCTTAAAACTTCACATATTCAGCATACATCAAAATCGATTCACACCTTTTTATTTGCTAGAGAATAATTGTTTAACTTCCCGACAAGTGTCTCACTTGGCGTCAGACTACAGTTCATCCATATTTTTGGATGTGGTACAGTTGATAAGGTGTCAGGCTACCGTGCGCCTCTACGCGATATCCATTTTTTAGCGTTAAACGGTTCGATTTATTATATGGTTGAGTTCCTTTAGTAAAATATTATGAGTCGAAGAAAGAAGTCGTCCTCGATCCGATTAGTTCTGGTTTTAAAAATATGTGTATATTATGAGTCAAAATTGAATTTTTTCGCCGATTAAAAAGAAGAAAAAAAAGAATGGAAAGCAACTGAAAACGAATTTCAGTCGTGCAGTTGTTGTCGTAGAACAATGTTATTGTCCAAATAAATGAACTTTACCTCGACGTGAATATTAATTCTCAAGTAACTATACAACTTCTAACTGTTTTCCTATCTCAAAACTCGGATAATTCAGGCTTCGTTTCATTTCGAGCGATAGTAGATTCTTGAGCAACGCAAATATATATCGACCAAACAAAAACTACTTACTACAAGATAAATAAAGATGGAGCAAGCAAAAACTACAGCAACGTACGTTTTGTTTTAATTGATAAATCTCGAATAAAATTCATCTAAAAAGTTAATTCAAAATAACAAATTTTGAGTCATATAAATGAGTATTTATTAATTTAAGTAAAGCAAAGTAATTAATGTTGTAGTCTTAAAAAGCTTCTCCATTTTCTAGACGTTTTTCTTTTGCGCAGGAGAGGTTGGGAAGTCTTCATCGTATGAGCAGTAACATATGTTAAGCAAAAAACAATTTGGAAGTTTATAGTTTTTGTATATTTAGGTCGATATAGTTTTCTATTATGGATGTATTTATTTTAAGATAAATTTGAATTTTAAAAAAGTAAATTTAAAAATTAAATTACAAATCACAAATTTTTAATGAAAATTTTTTATTTATTTTGTATTAAAAATAGTCTTGATTATATTGAGTCAAGAAGAAGTAATTTTTGTATTATTTTTATAAGATAACATTATAATAATTACCAAACAAAGAAAAATGCAAACTGCTAATTTCGCGAAGTAGACATTAATAATTTCCTTAAAAAAATCATGATGATTAAATTAGATGAACTAGCTTTAGCTAGGGGAGTTGAATACTGACCTCAGAATAGAAGAAGGGTAAAGACTAGAGAGCACTAGAAGAAAGTTGGAATTTAGCTTGCAGACAAAATGATAAAAAGCGTTTTCTTTACTTTGTGATTATGGTACACAAAAACGAACCACAAGAAAAAAAAAGTGAATGGCAGACAGAGATATAGAAAGAGCCGCTAGCAAAAGTAACCTAAAGATAAAACCAAACTGACAAATGTTGTTTCGATTCTTCTTCTTCTTCTACTTGTGCAGTAGTCCAACTTCTGACCTGTCCTCTCACCACGTGCGCTTCTACTCTTCTGTTCATCATCATCTCTTCTTTCTCAGAACGAAAGCTTAATTTCTTACGGAAGAGCGGTTTGGGAGAAAGTTGGTAGATTGTTCTAATCGCACATATCTTCTGATTACTCTCTTTGGAGGCAGGTACGTTCTTATCTCTGATGATTTCTCTTCTTAGCTCTTTACAATTGGAAGTTCTGCTTGTTATATTTTCTTGCATATTCTGTTTGTTGGTGGGTTCAGGATTGGAGCTATTCTTGTAGAATTATAACTTCTTCTGGGTTCGTTTTCCCTCTTTCTTTCACTTGTTTTTGTATCTCTTCAGTGATTTAGGATTCAAAATTCTCATCAATTGTTGCGGATTTACTACTTATTAATTACTTAGTTGGTTTGGAGAGTTTGTTTGACATTGGTTTGGCATGTATAATTGATTTTTGTTGATTCTTTTCACAAATATTCTTTCTTTTTTTTCTCTTTTTCTTGTTCTTTACTCACTCTAAGTGATGTTATTTCTCTGCTTCCTAATTAAAACTTGGTGTTGTTTTCGTCTTTCTTGTTTGTGGGTGTTTTTGCAGTTAGGTTTTTTTTTAAAATTTTTTTAATGTTATTCTTTTAGCTCTAGGCTATGTTTAATACCTTTGATGGGTCCTCAGAAGAGTAGAGCTGATTAGTTATTATTTTTCTCTGCTTGAAAACAGAGTTAGGTCTGTGTTGGTGAACTAAAATCCTCAGACCTATGTTTCATAGTTTCCTTGTTGTTGCCAGAGCTCTCAAAGAATCAGATCCAAGACTTTGTTTACAATACAGCTCTCCTTTTGAAGGACTCAGGTATATATCCTGCCTAACCTATTTCTTTGTTTTCCTGGCTTTTGTGTGTTTCGGATTTTCTGTGTTTAGCTTTTGTAATTGTAACATATCCAAATCGGGCACATATCCAAATTTTCTGTGTTTTGATTTGGTGAATTGTGTATATTATATTCCTGGTCTGTTTAATTATGAATTAAGTCATGCTTCTACTTTCCTGTGAGACTCCAATTACATGCAACTGTTGACCGTCAACAGAAAAGATATATGCACAATCATGTCTTTAACCACACAAATCAGAGGTTTGTTGTTCGGGCAGCATACATAAATTACAATTATTGTGATTGTAATATCTTGCTTTAGTCATGCTTGATGTTAACTGTGCAACCAAATAGGTGGTTTCAAATTTGGATTTATAGTAACATGATGATGTGATGACAATGGGCTTCTGAATGTTTGAAAGATCAAATCAAAGAAAATGTCTGCATTTCTAATTTTCTGTAGTTTACTATAATTCTTTTATTTTCGGACCACACACTTGCAATGTGTTCACTAATAAAGGTCAAATAATTGAAGTCACTAGAAGCAACCTATTCATAAGACGTTAGCAAAATTAGTGATTTCTATGGCACAAGGTGTGAAAGTCACTAGCCGTGGTTGACTTCTGTTACATGTCATTTTGGTAAGCTCTCCAATTTCGGAAGCATCTTTCGTAATCTTCCCTATATTCTATTCAAATGCCTGATGCTTCATAAAAAAATGTAAACGTGGTGGAGAGTGAAATAGTTCCTTATATGAGGCATCTAATTCCAAATAGAGGAGTTTTGTCCTCTAGCTATATATATTGAAGTAGTCTGAATTTAATCAATGAATTTGTAGAAGTATTTTCTCTAGTTCCCCAAGTGCTACTTGAAATGAAAATGTAGAACATCTCAAGTAATACTACCTGCAAATGTTTAGTTTTGCAATTTTTAAACAAGTTTTCTTGAGTTAAAATGCTTAAAGAAGGCATCAATCATTAGGTAGCATAGTGGTATGACACCTTCCTCTCCTTTAATAGGTTGTGGGTTCGACTCCTACTATTGCGATGTTGGCCGCTTGTATATATTTGTTTGAAAAAGAAAAAAAGGAATTACTCTCTCTTTATAAATTAATAAGTTAATGACTTCAGTGGTATTTGCTTTGGTCTCTTCTTAGTAAATAAGTTTTACCCTTCAAATCGTATTACCAGGATCTTGAAGAAATAAAATTCTTAGGGCCCTAATAAATTAAATTCTTTCTTTGTTTTCATTTTAATGTACCTTCTGTCATGTAATGTTTCAGGTCGTTTCTCTTTTTCTTGGATATGAAAGCTTTCACACAATTTCACTTAGTTTCTTGCGAAAAGTTTGAATGATTTAAATTGTTTTGAGATTAATACTGGTGTGACTTATTCCTACAGATCCTAAGTGACTTTGCAATGTCTTCGGGAGAAAGGGCAGGAGTCATTTCGCTACTCCCATTCATGATCATCTTTGCTTCAGGTTTTTAGTTTTGAACATTTTGTCATTGACTAAACCATAACCACCCCCAACCGCCCACGCGCCCCGCCCCCCCCCAAAAAAAAAAAAAAAAAGAATGAAGAAAGAACACTTTTCTCCTGGTCACAAAGTTCTTGTTTACTACTTTTAATTAGGTCCCACTCTAACAAGTGAAGCTTTTGTAATATTGCTAATAAAGTTAAATTCTGATGAACATATTGAAATGCTGAGCTTGATTACCAGAACTTGAAATCCTGAATTTTTTGTAGGACTAGTTGCTGAAGGTTATGGCAACCCAAGCACTTCGAGCTTTCCGTCAGATTTAGGTAATGAACAATCTCTTAAAACTATGACATCAAAAACTATGTCTCTGATGCAAACATCATGTTTTCCAAAGTGAAACTATTAAACAAATACTCCTATTGACTGCAATAAAATGGATCTGTACGAAGGTGGAAGCAAGACTCGGAGGCAGTTGTTGCAGACAACTGCTGGTCAATTCTGTGTAGCAAATCCGAGTGCAGACCTGCGGACTGTCCAGGTTGGACTGAACTGGGCTTGTGGCCTAGGAGGAGCTAATTGTGCTCCTATACAACCAGGAGGGGTGTGCTATGTTGCAAACAATCTGATTGCCACTGCATCCTGGGCATTCAATGATTACTACCAAAAAAATAAAGCAACTGGAGGAACTTGTTCTTTTAATGGCACAGCCTCCTTAACATCTGCTGATCCAAGTAAGTTTTTGCATTTTCTAACTCACACTTTATGTTACCTGCTCGTTCATTAAAAGAACTTCTGTTGCTATACTTCTTATATGCTGGCAGAGGGTAATTACTGTATTCTTTCCCTTCTCTTTCTTAATGGCTACCACTTTAAGCAAAATATTTTGATATTCAATCAGTAACTTTTGCTTGTAAGCTGAGTATAAAATCTTTGGTACGTTCACTTTCTAAAATCTGATGCTTGTTGCTGCAGGCCATGGCACATGCGTATTTTCCAGCAGGTGAGTACTTGAATCAGTTTTTAAAGAGATATTTACTTTAATCATATGATGGCATGAACTTCTCGCTCTCTCTTGTAAGATGTCTTACATATATTGTCATGTCATGGATTTCAGCGGAGCTAGTACACCAGCTACTGGGCTTACACCGCCACCACCTGCCGGTCTCACTCCGGTGTTTGGTCCACCGCCACCACCAGGCGGTCTCACACCAGTGTTTGGTCCTCCTCCTCCACCTGGAGGTTTTGTTATTCCTTCACCACCGGGCACTACAGGCATAAATGGAACTGCAGGATTCCCGTCTTTGGGACCATCTGGCTCTACCTTTGACCCTTCGGCAGGTGTTACAAGCACTCCCTCTTACCTGCTAGCCATAGTGCTTGTCTCTCTTGTCTCAGTGATTCTAAATCTCTGGGTGTACATGTAATCTCTCTGTACTGTGAATATATATAAGTTAACCAAAACCTACAGTATGATTCTTGCGTAGAAATATGAAACTGGTGGTTTCCGTGTTTTTTGAGGGGCTCTGTAATACATACCACCTGTTCTCCCTTGAGCTCAAGTTTGCCTATGATGCCAGTTCATGTCCTTAGACAACATGACTTCTGAGATTTCTGACTCATTTTATGCCATAAAAGAAAATTGCGTTCTTTTTAAATTTGTTGGGTTAGTGAGTTAACTCCACTAACCAGTACTTTTAACACACTGAAACTCTAGTGTAGACTGCCTACGCAAATCCCCTCTCAATTTCTTTTTCTACTTACATGTGAGCAAAAGCTAATTATCACATACAGTCTATCTCTAGTCTTTGATATTCAAAAATTAGTGTTTCTTTTCTGAGCGGCAGTTAAACTTTTACCGAACTCCACCACAAGAACAGAACCTACGATTTAGACTTTCCTTCCCAACACCTCCTTCCTTGTTAAATGTCCATTTTACCTTTGCGTTCCTAAAAAGACCCAGTTTTAAATATTGTATGAAAATTACCTGGGTCAATGGGAAGGTATCATCACACCAAGCAGTCCCTACGCATCTGATGATTACCTGTAACAAGTGCATGTATTATAGCCTCCACTGCGAAATGCTAAGTGCTTTCAAGAACTTTAATACTTTGTTATTGATTACTTACCTATTTTATTTAATCTTATCAGTGGCGACTTGTTTTTCATCCGAGGATGTCTATGTTTAACGATCGTTAACTTATTGATCTTTGGTTTGACGAAAGATCCACCTTCTAGGTCCAGTGCAATACCAAGATTACATCTGCGATTCTCGAATTTTTGGTGTTGATGAACACAAAGATTGATTATTACGAAGAACTAACTAGATTTTACCTTCTTGCATGCACTTGTTAGAGAATATAAGACTTGCGAGGGGAGTATGTGGAGTTTATAAAAAGAAAAAAAGACCAATGCAAGCTTATTTAAAAGTATCGGATTACCGACTCCGTATAACCCGTAGACATGAGCAAGCACACCTAGACTTCCAAGAAGGGAGGCTCTGTTCTCATCATTTGGTATATACTCATTTGCGCAAGATCAACAGGAAAGTTCCCAAGGACCTTGGGATGAGGAAGGCAAGATCCAGAAGACAGAAGGAGAAGATGGTTGGGAAGCTTGCTCCGGTCGACGAAGAGCCGAGTAATGAGGAGGACAGATTTCATAAGAAGAGAACATGCATTGGTAGATGGTTAAAGAACCACTGGTCTTCCTCTCACATGAAGAAATCTGATCTTAAGATCCTTCTTAGTGTTATTGCATGCCCTCTCTCCCCTGTCTCCGTCCCTCCTGCAAACTATTCCTCCGTAAGTCAGTTATTCCCGATGAATTGAACTTACAAGATCATTTCTTGTTCTCAGTTTTGGATGCATTTTTTAGTGTATGTTCATTGAGTTTAATAGTAAAGCACTAGTTCCTGGTGGTTGAATTTGTGATCTTATTGTTTGTATAGGTTAGCTCCTCGGCAGATTACATTATCAGACAATTCAGGGCAACAACTGGATGCGCTAAAAAGGACAGGCTTGCAAAGAGCATGTACGCCTCGGGAACGGTCAAGCTTTTGATGGCAAATGAGCAACAGGCAAACTCAACTCAGAATTCGTCAAGGCAATGCTATGCTGGCTGCTTTGTTCTATGGCAGATGCCAATGGACATGTGGCTTATGGAGCTCAATGTAGTTGGACAAAAGATCTCCGCAGGTGGTGATGGAAAAGTAGCATGGAGGAGAACACCTTGGCTTGGCGGCCATGCTGCCAGAGGCTCTGTTAGGCCCCTCCGCCGTACACTACAGGCAAGTGAGAAGCTCAATCAGCAATTTATCTTCATCTTTTTTCTGGTATCTAGTTTACTGGCAATCCACTACCCAACTCCATTTTAACTTACTAAAATTCAAGTTTTGACCCTTGTCTTACTTCAGAGATTTGGTCGAACTTTCCAGGCCGGTGCAAGTACTAGATTTTCATAAGAACATAAATTCACACTTGTTGTGCAAAATCTGAAACAAATGTTGTTAATTTGCATCAATTCTCTAAGATAAAGTTAAATCACATACCAAGTCTCTTAATTAAAACTCTGCCAAGTTTATGGTAGACTAAAAACTGAATCTGAACAACTTGGTGGCCATTATAATTAGCTATAGTAGTTGTCTTAAAATTTATTTTAGGTTTTGGTTATAGAATATGCTCTACTGCTACTGTATTGTAAACCTAACATGATGCCAGCTTCGGTAAAGTAAACCTTTAAAGAAAAAACAAAAAGAAAGAAAACAATATAAAAACGATGGGTAGGTTTTGGTTTGTACTCAATTTGGTGCATAACAATCTTACTTTTCTGCTGATAGGTGTCATATACAGCCTAACTAATCCATGATTACGTAAAGCGCAACTTTAAGTTACTAAGACTCCATTTGAGATTTGCATTTTAATGATTCAAACTGATATTATTTTATAAATGGCAATCTTTTCTGAGATCAACTCAATTGTTTCCTTAGAAAATAGGACCACACTTACAGCCTTACTCTTAATATAGTAGGACTACTTGCTGTTTTAATATATATACTAGTAGTAGTACTTAAATCATTTCAGATGGAGGATTATGAGTTTGAGTTTTCTATTAAATACTTTTCTATTATTCCATTTTATTTTACTGACACTTCTTTTCAAAATAAAATTTTTACTGACGTATTTTTTACCAAAATTAAGCAGAATACGCTCTGTTCAATTGAAAATGCCACTCTAAACTCTCTCCATGGAATTAAATTCGATTTTCATTCAATCTTAAATGGTTTAAGCGTATTAGTGAAAGTTTTCGACCATCTGTTATTTCAAAAAAATATTATGCATGTTTCCTGCCAATGTTAAGAAAAATTAAGATCAAATAGAATTCAAATATAGTAGAAATTTACTAGAGAAGTTGATAACAATATAAAGAAATTTCTGAGAAAAAATATTCTTCATATTTCTTTAAATTTTGCTTTAGATTTCTAACGATATTCTCAATAAGAGTTACTATACTTTTTCCTACGAATTAACTTGTGCATCTTTTTCTGAAATAACTCATAAAACCTGCATGATTTTCAGGACTTCTACGAACCAACTTTTACAACCTTATGTTCCTTTACGAAACTACGGCTCTTTATGGTCTTTCACAACCTTATTACGAACTTTTTACGACCCTATTGTTTAGAAAATCTATATTTCATACATTTCCATGTTTTTTTAATTCAATTTTTATTTAAGTTTCTAGAGATATTCTCAGTAAAAGTCTATACATTTTATTATGAAATTCAGCTGTGGATAACCCCCTAAAATATTTTTAAAAAATATTAGGGTCCTACAAAAGGTTATAGTAAGGTCGTAAAAAAGTCGTAAGGTGTTGAAAATCATGTAGAATTTACGAGATATTTTATAAAAAATTTCATAACTGAATTTTCGCAATAAAAAGTGTAGAAACTCTTAATGAGAACATCCATAGAAATTTAGAACAAAATTGAATAAGAAATGAATAAAATTTTAGGGCCGTAAAAAGGTCCCAATGGTTATAAGGTTGTATAAAGATCATAAATAGTCCTAAAAGGTTGTAAATGATCGTAAGGTCGTAAGGGTAATAAAAATGTCGTAAAAAGATTATAAAGTCATAAAAAGATCATAAATGGACATAAAAAGGTCATAGAGATTCATAAAGGATTTTAAAGGTCGTGTAAAGGGTTGTAAAAAAGTCGTATAGGGTAATACAAGGTCACAACAATTGTATGGTGTTAAAAATTATGTAGGTTTTTCAAGATATTTTTGAAAAAAAAACCACAACCGATCTTCATAATAAAAAAACGTAGAAACTCTTATTGAAAATATTGTTAGAAATATAGAACGTATTTGAAGAAGAAATTCTAAAGAATGTCTTTTATCAGAATTTTCTGCGTAATTTTATCAACTTCTTCAGTAATAGTTTTACTACATGTCGGCTTCGTTTGGTGTTGATTCATCTTCGGATATATAGACAAACACCTATTGTCTTTTTCTAAAGTTGAAATCTTTCACATATACATTTACAATCACGTTGTAAGACTAAATAAAATTCAGCTTTGTTGAGTCTGCAAAAAGAATTCAGAGTGGATAATTTAATTGAACGGAGTTTTGGTCAATTTAGGTCAAAAAAGGGTTAGGAAAATTTATTTTCGGAAGAAGAAGTTACAAAAACAAAATGGAAGGGCAGAAGGTTTACTTAATAAAAAAACTTGAGTTTATGCTTCAATTCCTAAGCTCAACAATTAGTCATTATTGTAAAAGATGGTTCTCCTTATGTTATAACAAACTACCTGCCTTTAGTTATCGGCACTACTGCCAGAATTTAAACTTTGAACTTTGACGAACATGACCCTTTAGTCATTGTTTATGAATCTACAACAAAATTGTGCCTAGCCGGATACTATGAACAGGTAAAAGTTTAGCTGTCGAATGTGATCTTAGATTCTTAGTATATAATGCTGCTTAAGCATATAATAAACTGCTGGTGCAAAACATTTGGTTGAACATATTTGTCTGTGTTACCCAGGGACTAGACCCAGTGACAATAGCGGAGGTCTTTGCTCTTGCAGAGCATGTCGGGGAGAAGGAGACCTGTGGCGAAGACTGTTTTGTTTTAAAATTGGAGACTGATCAATCAGATCTTTCCACAAGAAGTGACAGCACCGCCGATGTCATTAAACATGTAATGGTTGGCTACTTCAGCCAGAGGAGTGGCTTGTTAGTATACTTGGAAGACTCCCAGCTGACACGAATCCAATCACCTGGAGCACAAGCAATGTACTGGGAGACTACTATATCTACAAGCATTGAAGACTACAGAGAAGTGGATGGAGTGATGATTGCGCATTCTGGATACTCCACTGTTAATTTGGAGAGGTTTGGAGCTGGATTGAATGCACCTAGATCATCGACAAAGATGGAGGAGGCGTGGAGGATTGATGATGTTGCATTCAACGTGGTTGGTCTATCTGCGGATTACTTTATCCTCCCAGAAGATGTCCAGAAAAATTTGTCCAACAATTGCCATTCCTGGGATGAATCATAAAATGTTGGAACAAGCGACGAACTGGTAGAGAATTTTCTTTCAGTTGTATTTTTCAAATATTGCATGCAAATACATGATTTCGTTGGCTAATTGTATAAAATTATCAATGAGAAGCTAATTTGAAACATGTATGAAAGGATACACCGATTACTGGAGGAGAGATCACCTGAAAGAAAAAGCTCCTGACAGTTCAGTTGTATGTTGTTATTGTGTTGCCCAAGCTTGATCAACAGCTTACACAAGCGAGTTGCATCTAGCTAGACCTGTAAAGGACGTATATGGATATTACTTACGAGCTTCTAAGAACTTCTATGAAGCATATGCTTCTAATTGCTATCCTTTAGAAGAGCATGTATCACATGCTTCTTGAAAACAGTCACTTACATGTCCTAGTCCAGATGCAAAGATTCAGTGTCTACAAGATACTGGTAGGTTGTACAACAAAATATACGAGAAACTGCAGATCATTTGATAAGCTAGCTAGCTATCAAAAGAGGACATGTCTGGCTAGCTGCAACTTACTTGTACAAGCTGTTGGTCAAGTTTGGGCAACATAAAAGATTATATGCATTACAGGTCTAGCAAGCTGCAACTTGTGTAAGCTGTTAACCAAGTTTGGGCAACATAAAAGGTTATATGCATTACAGGTCTAGCTAGCTGCAACTTACTTGTGTAAGCTATTGATCAAACCTGGAAATTGCATTTGCGCTGCAGGAAACTTTTTTCTCAAGTTTCTTCTTGCTTGCTAAAGCACCTAACAGATTGTCTCCAACTCACTGTGCATGAATCTATTTTTGCCAGATCCTGTCTTATCTGTTTTTCTAATGCAAAATTTCACAACTTTCAGTTGTAAGTCACTCGACTATATAGAAAAGTCTGACAATCACTGCCAGTTGAATGTAGAAGAAATTCTCCCAGTTATCGCGAGATTTTAGTACTTCATACTTGTAAGAAACTACATCATGATTTTAACACACCAGTCAGGGACTTATTTCTTCCTGTGATATTCCACTCTGCTGGTGTTGATGATTGCACTGAAACTAAAAATTAAGTTCCCACAGCTTCTTCTAGCAGAACTGCTATAGTGAAGTCCTCCCTACAAAATTTGGAACTCGAACTTGCAGTCTCAAGTAACCAGTGTTGTCTACACAGCGTAATGAGAAAGGACTCAGACAATTTAATCTGAAAAATATCTATTTTTTATACAGTAATGAGATAAGTTATTTGTCTCTAGAACTTGCAATAATTCAAATTCTTTGACGAAGTTGTAGTTCTGTTCGGTTTAATCCTTTCATGTCACATCCTCCTTATCATCATCATCCTCTTCTTCCTCCAGAAGAATGTCCTCTCCGTTACTAAACTCCAAATAATCCTTGGCCTTGCAGAACCGCAAGAAGTGATACAACACAATTGCAAAGATCGTCAATCCAATGCCAATAACCCACACTTTCCATGTTCCAATGACCATTATATAAATCAAGAACACTGTTGGAACGAGACACATGCAAATGAGTCCTGGAAGCCTCACAGGCACTCGATATGGTCTCTTAAGACTCGGCATCTTTTTCCGAAGCCATAAGAAGGAAGAAAACTCAAGAAGCATACCAAGACTGTACAAGAAATTGGCAGAAGCAATAATGTCGGAGAAGCTCATGAATGATATAGCAAGTGTGATAACACTTGAAACTAGAATACCAAACCAAGGCGTGTTAAACCACTTGGACCTAACACCAAAAGATTTGGGTAGGATACCAAGATCAGCCATTCCAAGGAGTTGGTATGCACCACTGCTAAGCTGGGCTTCATAAAGCCCGATTGCTGAGAGCACAGCACCAACCTCTATCCAGTACTTCAGCCACTTGCCAGCAAGTATACCTATAAAATTAAAAGACTTGATCAATGTATACTTAACAAGATAATGTAAACTAAATAGCTGGCTTGATCTGGTAGGCTATAGTATTCCGATATTAGTCGTTTTCCAAGGAAACATCCTGTTTGAGAAAACAAATTTGATGTTAAATATGCATTATCCATTTAAAAAATCAATGGAAGCCTATCATCACATCCTTCGTCCGTATGCTGCACGTCAGAAACCTCAGCTAGAATGTCCTAGGCTTTACAATTTGTTCTGATGTGAAGTTTCAATGGCATGACCAAGTCCAAAACATAATTAATTAACGTGGCTGGGCATAACATCTGTTAGTAATGACAGTGAGCAAGAGTAACCCAAAGAAAAAGGACTAGCGTAATGCATATATGTGTGTGTGTGTGTGTGTGTGTGCGAGTGCAAGTCTTTGCTGTAACCTAATGCCATAATACTAAAAGTTATAGTCAGATGCTACCTTTTCATGGTACCACAGCAACGAGCTCTTACTTGGAACCTGAGTACCTTCTGTATCTATTCTTTTCATTCGTCCTTGCATCTCTTAATACAGATTCATCCTCTTCAACTTCTGCATATATTTTTTTCTACCAATGAAATCGATAACTATTCTTTCAGCACTTGGATAATCCAGATACTACTCGACTCACTAATCCCCTCAGAGGTGACAATTTACATATTTTGGAGTAAGGCCATGCGAGAGAAATTAGGCAAAAAATTAACAAGAAAATACAAGAATAATCACATTAACACAAAGCTTTTACCTGAAAAATCCTAAAATAAGGAAAACCAAAGGAGGAGAAATAATCCGCTATATTTAGAATATAAAGGAAAGATTACAGCCTCCAACTCTTATGTCAACTCCAAACCCTACCTCGCCAAAAGACGTCATCCATTATACTACCCAACACAGTCCAGGGATATAATACATTATATAAATATACAGTATAATAAAACACTCACCAACTTGGCCCAGGGACCTGCTTGCCTGTTTGGCTAGGTCACCTTTAATGGGCTTCACAGGAAATTAGAGACATACTTCAACACCATACCTATAGATCTGCTAAACAGTTAAGAGTTCATCAAAGACACCATTCTTAAGTCTGTTGTCGACTTCTTATATTAAGATTCTAAACATGTTGATAATATAGTGCTTTCTTGACTTCTCAATCTATTTAAAATCTTGCTCCAACTATATTATATACTGATTACAGCACTAATGTCTGTAAATCTTTGCATGATGTCAAGAAATGGGCTTCTTATCCCAATTAGATTTTCTATCTCTAATCTTCGGATTACAAGGACAACTAAGTTTATTTATATTAAAAGGTCCAAGGATGAACACAATGCCCTTGCTTCTTTCCTAGTATGTGCATGTGAAGGTAGAGAAGTGATATCTTATGATGAGCAGAGGCTGTTAAGTTAATTTTTAATGAACTAAGTGATCCTTATTCTTATTTGAACTAATAATACTAATTACAGATCCTCTTCTAAAGGGTAGTCAGGCAAACTCTTTGCTCGAACAAGAAGAGACCAACGCTTTAATAGTTCTTAAGTGGTTAATCCTATTGAAACAACTACTTCTATCTCTGCAAGTTCAAAGCATCTTTTTGCATTACTTCTTGTTCAATTGCACCAGCTATTTGTTTATATTGTGTATGGCCATGGTCGAGCTCCTTTAGCTAATACTGAATTAAGATCCCAGAAATATCATAGCTATCCAACTAGTTACAAAAGTGGTCGTCATTCTTTTTTTATCAACTAGCTTCGACCCGAAAGAGCTACAAACGTGTACTAAACAGTCATTTACTACAACAGTAGTACACTCAACTTGTTTTGACTCGTTGGTGACATGAAATCCAAGCCAACCATGCCGAATCTTGCAAGTAAATTGTTTTGTTTAAGTTTTCTTCTCAACAACAGCTTGCACAATGTTGGATCAATAAGAGTGGTCCACAGAGCATATGACCTTTACAGTTGAGTTGCCACCAATGTCACTTCATACTTACCATTTCAAATGTTTAACCTGACGACACTACTAGCAGGGAACATTTAAAAGTAGCACACGATTAGATAACTCCATCCACCTCCAAACTGCCATTCACTTGTCCTCTTAAAATTTGATCTTTAATTTGCTAGCAAATAAACCAAAGCTCATAATTGTTTTGTACAAAGGGGGAAATTGGACCAGATAAAGAGCATGGCTGATTTGAATACTTTATGGTAAATCTACTTTCTACAAGACAACATTTTGTATCTACTTTCTTGAACTTACAGTATTCTAGGGTCACGCAAAAAATGAAAGACCATTTGCATTTGCCATTTCTTTTAATAATCACTTCTGTCAAGTTTGGCCATTTCGTAAGAAAAATATACTGAAATTTCTTTCTTGTACGAATTCTATTAGTGTTTTATGTTATCCTTATATGATGCTTGCTATTTTCTTTCAATTATAGATGACTATCTCGTTGCACGTGGATTTTTCTAATGAAATTTAAATTTGAAATATCCATCTATATAATTGGTTCTGAATTATTTTCCATAGACTTACAATATTAATATTAGTAGTATTCAAATCGACACAATTGTTCATCCATGCTGTAGCACAATGGACTCCTTGACTGAAATCATCAACATATCTTACTATTCCTAGCACATGCCGTTTCCAATCTAACTCTCCACTTTGTTATAATGCATTCTTTTGGCACTTAAATTATTATTGCCACAAATAATTAAGCTAATTATAACTAAATAAACTTTAGTATATAACACTATACAATTCTAAAACTAAAGCAAATTTTGTTAAAATGTTATTAACATCTATGTTTTTCATAGCAGGGACCAAGACCGGATAGAGGAGAAGGGCTGCGGTAAATTGATAGCTAGCGTAAAATTTGTCAATTTTAATGACATGAATCCATTCAATCATTTCGTTGGGATGTACCCTACTAGCGACGCGCTGTACAAGAGCCCAAGTATAGTGAAAAATGAGTATGGATTTGTTAGAGTGTGCCCCGTAAGGCACGCGATATCTCAATCATGGTTATCAATATCCTAATCAAATCATAAACTCTTATAATTTTACAATTTTACATCAATTGAGTGAAACTATTTCATGAAAAATTGGACTTTTAGTAAGATTGCATTAAGATCGGGATTTAATCGTAAGATCATTATAATCATTGCAATTTCAGATTTTAGGGTTTTTTTGTAAAATTGGGAGGATTTTTTGTAAAATTTACAATTGCATATATTTAGAAGGTTATTTGGAAATTTTGAAGGAGTTTCTTGTTAAATTTAGAGGGGTTTTGTTGAAATTTTATTTAAATCTTTAGAGGTATTAAAAAAAAATTAAAGTTACTAAAAATTTTAAAATATTATCTAAATTTTTATAGATATTAATTTTATAGACTTTGTCAAAGGTTAATATTCTGAAAAAATTTCTGGATCTGTCCCTGGATGAGGGAGGCCAAGTAGTTAGCCAACAAGTGCGTCCAACCCTAACATTAAAATATTAACATTCAGAATTATGACACTATTTTTTAATGTGTTTTCAACAGTATAAAAGAAAATAAAAAATACACATATGGTAATTAAAGAAAAAGTAGAGTTTCTAACACCAACTACTCTAAATAACTCTATATTAAGTGGTGAAGGTTTGAGATAAACTTTTTTCTTTTATTTAGTTAATGATGCTAACTTCCTCTGTTTTGTTTCATCAAGAGATCCCAAGAGGAGTTAACTTTTGAAGTGAAAGTGGAGAGTTAACCCCTTAACTCTATTAAACTTTTAAAGAAGTGTTTTTCCTGTCTAGCAAACCATACGGACCCAGAAAGGACTATTTTCCTATCTACTAACTTACACCTTCGGGTGTACAACAACCGAAAAGAACTACTTTCAAGGGCAATTCTATTGCAACCGAAAGCATATAGCTAGATAGTGGTTAGTAGAAAGGAAGGCTACCCGTAGAAATTTCTCTGTACAGGAACTAAAATACAAAGCCTGGTTGATCTGGTCCAAGCATCATGGTGGGACAGCATGGTCTGAATTTCCATAGCAGGAGTGAGTTATAGGTGACCTTAGAGTCACTCTTTGTTTGAAACACAACATGACTAAACCATGACTAAGTTGGTGTCAGAGTCATTCTAAAATGCAAAAGTCCAACTTATGGCCCAGCAGTGAGACCACTCCAATAATGCACACTATCTTCTGCAGAGATTATTACTCATCCACGAGAAACACAATTAGAATTAAAGAATTCAAAAGATTCCATGACAGCCATATACATTTTGTTTCTAATTGGAAATGTGTGCAAGGCAGTCTAACAAAATCTTTGGGTTTTGGAAAGCAACTGAATTTGGAAATTATCAAGTTGATCATGGCCATATAATTAAGACAAAAGTTTCTGCTCAGAAAAGAAGAAATGAAAGAGAGCGACTTTATTTCTAAGACAAAGGCAAACCAAATGTATGACACCCCTATCTACAGCAAAGTATCACACGAAATTGGCAACCTCCTACTGAGACTTGTTAAGCCAAGAACACAAATTTTGAAATAAGAGAACAAAGTTGAGCAATTAAGATGCAGCAGGCCACCTAAAGAAGATAAGAAAAGGAGGAACCCCCTCAATCTTCTGACATCATAGAACTGAAAAATCTTTGATCCAAGCAAAAATTCAAAGAAATTTTAAATGAAGAAAAAATTCAGATATAAAGAAATGAGCAAAAACAAGGATCTTTTAAAATAACACAAAAAATTGTGAGCACAGAAATAAACAAAAAGTGGATTACCTGCAGCGTCAGCAAAGAATCCGTCTCCCCACTGGTCCTGTGCGACAGCGAGCGCGCCGGTTCCAGCAAGCAGCGGAACTAGATAACCGATACAAGTCATCAGCACGGCCGTGAGGAGTGCCTTGGGAAACGTTCGCTGTGGCTGTGCCACTTCACCGGCCATTGTGCTTGCATTGTCCCAGAAATTCAAGTTCCAAAAAAGTGTATTGAAGTAAAGCCTCCAGTCCTTGTGTTCTCCATTCACCGTCCCCCATCTCTTCGGTCGAATCTTGGGTATTGCAATCAAAGACAAAAGAATAAAGGGTAACAAAGAAACAATTCCAAGCACCATAGCGGCATAACCCACAATGGTGAGACCTGTGTAGTTCAGAAAAGATAACCCAACAGTGAATCCAATGATTGAAGCATCACGTGGTCCGCCGGAGTTTTTAAGTGCAGGGATTGCTCTACCGAGGTAATCAGCACAAAGCACAGGGTAAGCAGCGTTGTTAATAACTCCACTAAGGAACTTCCATGTTCCCATCAGCGATCCGGCGAGCGGACCGAATGCCCTATCAGCCCAAAGAACAAATCCTCCATTTCCTGGCAACGCCGTTGCTAGTTCAGCGGTTATAAGCGCTTCCGGAACACTCCATATAAAAGGAAAGATTAGAAATCCAAGCAAAGCAAGAAGAGGACCAGCAGCTTCTACAGCAGGTTCAGCGCCGTAAGGACCGCCGGAGACTTCAAAGTATATAAGAAAGATAAGAGGGATGAGAGTTAGCTTGTCGCTCTTTCTGTTGTTCTTCTTCTTGTGGTTGTTTCTGCTGTTGTGGAATTTGGAATTTGGGAGGATGGATTCTTGAGATGGATCAGCAGTTGAAGAAATAACTCCCATGGAAGTCACAGGAGAACCGGCGGAGGATTTCGGTGCTCCGGCTGCGGGTGACTTGGAACGGGAAGAGGAGATGTTTGTATTGGTGTTGGAAGTTTGGAGTTGAATCTCTTGGGACATTGTTGCGTGGTAGGTTGAAGTGAGGAGAAGAGTTGACTTCTGATCGCGTATGCTGTCGATCTTCTCGGCAGTTGTTCCTGGTGAATGGTTAATGGAAAAAATGGTTGGTGGGGGACTTTTCATAGTGTTTTTGTTTTTTTCTTATGTTTCTTTTTGTGATTGCCTGGGTTCATCAACGGCGCGCTTCTTTGACGTCTGAGATGTGTTTGGGATACACCGGCTAAAACTGCAATATTTTGGTAGGACTAATAAGAGTGCGTCTAAATGTACTTATAAAAAATTTTGATTTGAAAAGTAAAGTATTTTTTTTTATTTTCAAAAATAAATTATATTTTTTTATCTAAAAAAATATTATAATAAATAATAAAAAATTTATTAAATAAAAATTTTTATTTTAAATTTTAAAATAAATTTTATAAAATATTATATAAAATTATGAAAATATGGAAGCTTTTCAAACGCTACTATAGAAGACATTTATGAGTGTTTTTAAAATAAAATTTTTTAAAATAAAAAATATTTTATATTTTTTTAAAATTAGTTTTATTTTTTTTATTTTAAAAAATATTTAAAATAAGCAATAAAAATTTCAATATGTATAATTTTTTTATACTTTAAAATTTTTAAATAAATTTTCTAAATATTTATAAAAAATATATTTAAAAATATAAGATAAATAATATTTTCTAAATATTCTATTAAAAGATCTTGCTACTTTCGAAAAAAATTAATACCAAACGCCTCTTTAAGCAAATCCCAAACGCTGACTTAGAGTTTATTTTTTTGCATATAATTTACTTTTTTTTTTTACTTCAAAATAATTTTTTGACTTATTTTTTAATAAAAAAATATTATTTTTAACAATTTATTTTTAAAAAATTCACTTCTAAAGCTAGCACTCTGAGAGACCTCGGTGGTGACGTGCGTATTCTCTTAGAACTGCTTTTTTAGTTATTTCAAATTAAGAACAATTTAATGATGATTGATATATAAATCACCGAGCGAGGAAAAAAACCAAAATGTAAAAAAAAAAGTTTACGAATCTGATCCATAAATAAGTATTATTTAAGAAGAATAATTTCAGTAATTTTAATTTGTAAATTATTAAAAACTTAGAAGATTAATAATTTGAAATTAGTAAATAACGTTTAACGTAGATCTAAATAAGGGTATTTTGGAATTCCCAAAATTTCACTGCAAACGGATTGATGCCGCACTTTAAAGTAATATAGATTGTAAATAAAAATATTTTTATAAGAGTTCTTAAATTAAAATGTGTTAGTTGTAGTTTATACTTATGTTATCGAAATAGTTTGAAAACTAGAGTTTGTTTTCATAGTATTGCAAGGTATGTGTTTTCTAGAAAGTGGAAAATAAAATTACATAATTGTAAATAAATCCAGAAAAAGAGAAGCAAATACTTATCACATAAAGAAAATCAATATAAAGCCATCAACTATTAAGACTAAAGAAATTCTAAACTCTTTTTTTTTTTTGGGAAAAGGAATCCTTCCTTCAGTATTTTTTGCGGTTTAGACGCTTAATTAGTTGATGAAAGAGTTAGGGTGATTTTTTTGTTCTGTATATCCAAAAAATGTTTATATGATAAAGATGCATAACCGTGAAACGTGCTTGTTCAAGATAAAAGTTTTTTGTGAAACCATCTTTTAATTATATTTTGGAACCATAATCCGGACAACCCAAACACGTTCTCCAAAGACGAATCTTGTGCTTTTGCTTGAAATATAACATTAAATTTTTTTTCCATCAGACTTTAAATACGTTATTTTATTTTTTAATTTATTTTCTGTGGAATTTAATTTATTCAAATTTAATTTTGAAAATCTTAATTTTTATAAATTAAAATAGCCTCTCGATAGAAGATTTGATCAGCTTTTATCAAATGACCATAACTTTCAACCCCACTTATTAGAATCACTATAGGTGTGTTTATTTTGAGTTGAAATTATTTTTTAAAAATAATTTCAAAAATTAAATTTAAATTTTAAAATAATTAATAAAATTAAAATTTTATATAATTTGATATTAAAATAAATTTTTAAAAAATAAATTTAAAGTGGTAAATAAATACGCCACGCCCTATATCATTTCCATTTAGAAGTTTTCTAGAGGCAGATCATCAAATCACCAAAATATCTAAACTTTTGGGGGCCAGAGTTCATCATTTTAGGACTCAACAACGGTGGCTCACAAGATCCAATAAATTTGACGTGTTTTTTTCTCTTTAGTAATAATTAGATGTAATAAATTTGAAAAATATTTCTAAATATGTAATTCGTAATATCTATTACAGTTTCTTACTTTCTTTCTTCACTCAGCTTGATTACTTTCTACTATTTTCTTTCTAATTTCTTATCTGAAACATGATTAGGTGTCAATAATGCTTATCACTACTTATTAAAATTATTATTTTTATTTTTATTTTTTAATAATCTTCTAATTATGTTTAAATGATTTTTTAAAATTTTGGAATACATTGTAATAACTTTACATGTATATGTTTTAACTTTCAAATAAAAAAATCAAATTTATTTTTCAAAAAATTTTGAAATAATTTTTTTAGAAAAAACATCTTATTTAAGTACTCTCAAACGTTCCGAAAAGTTGCGTCATGAATTGATTCGGTTGGTGGAGATGTTGTTGCTGACGGGCAGAGTTATAGATCAAAAACAGAATAATTTTTCCTCTATTTTGAGACTTCCCTGTATTTTGATTAAACTTCTTTGAAGTTATCCACCAGGCAACATTGTCAAGAGTACTTTCCCTTTAGCTCTTAAAAAGCTTACTCTCTCTTATTTATTACTTACTTACCAAATTCTTAAGAGTCGAAAACTTGGGTTTCAGAAAATATATATACATCAAATGGTTTATAATACGTGTATTTTAATTTCAGAGTGATTTTTGTATCTTTTCGTCAATTATACATTAGTTTCATACTACTGAAAATTATAGGAGTCTTGTGTCTGTCAATAACAACTTCAGCTACTTCTTCATATTTCTATAACGCGTTTGTGTTTTGCTATAATAGTTGCACTTCGGTGTCAAGCTTTTTGGGTAAGATGTAGAATTAGAAGAGATGCAAAGATTTTACGATTGACGTCAATTAGGTTTTTCTGTTTTTGTTCATATTTCTTGTTAGGAACTTAATTGTCAGTGTACATTTCATGAAATTATAGCTACATCAGAGTCCCTGAATTTAGAGGCAATTGCAAAGGATTAGGAGAATTTTGTTCCTGAGGAAGTAGCTAGATGGATGGCATAACAGTAGGATATATGTCAAGGTGCTAAACCATATCTTATGCAATTTGCTTATTTTATCATTTAATTTTTGTAATGGTGGTTTAATTGGTGGAGTTATTCTCATTTAACCGAAAACCTCAAATAATATTTCAATATGCATATCTCATTTTAAACTCCTTATCAAATTAACTAGCAATTTTTTGAAAAATCCTTATATTCCTCAAAATGAAAAATTCTCTAATAAACATGATGATGAAAACAAATATACACCCAGCATCTCATATATGAATGTCACGACCCAATCCGGCCGCGACCGGCCTAAGCTAGACCTATTTGAATAACATCCAAACTAGATCCATTCCAATAAGCCTGACCCAAAGTATCATAAACGGTTCACCAAATATCTCTAAATAAATAAAATTTTGGCAAAATCTTCCCTATAATTTCAAGTGAAAATCTGTACCATAATAAATAACTTGATAACGACAAAACAAAACAAAATAAACAAAATAATATAAATACCAAAATCAGCCAAAAAAATATATATGGGCTACCGGTAGCCACCGACACTTATTACATACCCAAAAATATTAATTTACAAATCAAACACCAAATCAAAAATATATATAAGAGTAATACATACCTTTAGAAGATAACAGAGCCGTCTATATGATAAAATGAACTATAAGTACACGATCTACCGTCGACGTGCTATATCAATACTCAATGCTGTATCCTGTCGGCTCCCGCTAATATCTGGGAGAGGCCAAAGAAAGAAAAAGGGATGAACCCAGACTCAGTGAGGTGAAATAACAGAATGCACCATTTAGAGCTTGTAATGCATTACCTAATTGTTTCAATCCTATCCGCTACATGCAACAGATGCAACGAATATATCAGAACAAACTCTATTGGGTCCTATGTCGTCCCATACCAACCTAATTTCCAATAAGAACATATACGGAGAACTTTGGCATGCAACTAATGCAATCCAAAAAATATCACGCTATATTACTATGCAATAATATTCATTAGATGCCATGTATTATAAGAACAACAACATAGTTTATATTTCTTTCACTGTGGCACCCTAAATACATAAAGTTCACTATACACGCTATAATACCATTATACATTCATACATGCATCGTGCATTATCAAAACATGACTAATATGATACCATGCATGTTTATTTATCTATATCCATGATGTAACACTAATCAGGGAATGAGGAAGATAAATATATAATATAGAGCGAGAACCAGTCTCCAGCTCAACCTACAAACCAGGCTACTCCTGCCTCGGCGAGGTACAACCATCCGGATGATCGAATCAAATGGGTCGTGGTATTACCCGCACGCGCATGGACCTAACACACTATGGCCATAGGTGGGTGCCCGCCCCACACTCACTGGGGTCCTGATCTCAGCCTCTAACTCGCCTGCCCTCGTGCAGCGCGAGTGTTTATACATTATGACATGCAAACTCATGTCATTATAGTTCAATATAAATCATGTCTCTATGCATATATATATATATGGTTTCATGGTTCGTTTATCAATACTCAAAAATAATGGTCATGTAACATAAATAATAGTCATTCTCGATTTGTGCAGAGTTACCATGCTTGCTATCATTATAGTTAACATTAACCATGCTCTAAGCATACTAGGCATTACATGTAAGAACTTATATAACATATATAACCATTAATGTTTTTTATAAACATAATCAAACGGTAGGACCTTTAGTTACCACATGCTACTAGATTAGTTCATACAGAATTTCTACGAACATGCTCCACACATGTAGTCATTATCTAGCATGAGGAATAATTTATTCAATATAAAGAAAGTGGCGAAAAATGCCGAAGTTCTAAGTGGATGTTACTTGTGCCAGCAGCCTAACGCAAGCTAAGAAAAAAAGGCACGGTAACTCTTACCTATTTTTCCGTGATCAATTAGTCCACTGATTACTCTAAGTCAAATCTCTGGGCCCACGTTTCCTCAACGAAAAGTTATAACACACACATGGCACATCTATTACTTAATTGCGTTAAACGGAACTAATCTAACAATCATAATATTTATCATAATCCATTATAAGCACGTCGCCGAAATGGCGAAATCTCATAGTAGGATTTCATCCAAATAATGAATCACTTAATCCTATCCACTACTTAAATCTACTAACGATAGCAAGATTAGAAAGCTTACCGATTAAAATGAGACGATTGATTTCCAAATTAGCTTTGAACCACTGAAAATCACCGATTCTTCAACCTAGCAATCACCTAAGCTAAAACTAATTAATTATCCATCAACGTAGTTGCGTTAATGCACACTAACACGTAATTCAACTCACCTGCCAATGGAGCCCACTTGACTGCTAGATTTCGGCATGAATAGTGCTGACCGGAGAGAATTTCGGCCGGAAGAAAATTCAAACAGCTGCGACCGTAAATAATTATCACATAGTTAGAAAAAAAATATTACAAGTTGCTAATTACAAGCCGGCGGCCACAAATCGTTCAAAACGATGTCGTCAGTCCGGCGGTGCGATTCACATTTACAAGCTAAAATTCGGCTCAATTACAAGAAGATAGCATTATTGAGATAATGGGATGAATTTTTGTTGCTTATCGCAGTCGGACGACCGGCGGAAAAGGTCCGGCAAAATCCTTGATTTCACCCCGTGCGGTGAAGTTGGAGAAAAATACAGCGGCGAGGGATGAGGAGAAGAAGATTGAAAATTTGCAGGTGAAGGAGATGCTTTTGCTGCCGGAGAAGAAAATTTGATGTCGGACGAAAGAGAGGCTCGGTGGGGGACGAGACTAGTCTGCCGCGTCAGGAGAAAAGAAAATAAGAGGAGTGGTTAGAAAAAGGAAAATAAAGGTAAGTGTTATTATTATTAATTGGTTTTAGTGGGGCTTAGCCCACGTGCAAGGTATGGGGGGTTACAATGAACAAGATCATGAGTAACTTGAACCAAAAAACAAAAAAGTTAGAAATGTGTCAAAATAGCTATTAGAACATTCTCTTTATTTTCACCAAATGCCAGCATTATGCATAGGATACACTGTTGAAGTCGGTAGATGATCAAATGTTTAAGTTGATCTTCGAATCCAGGTTTCTCTTTTTAGTTAAAGCTACCAGACTTGTCTCCACTGGTAACACGGTGTGCAGAGGGTTAGAAGCAAGTCTTCTTAAGATATGACCGTATTGTTTTCATTAGGGCATATTTATCAATACTTTAAATTTGTTTTTTTGAGCAAAAATTTTCAACTCACTTTAATGAAAAATAAATTTACTTTTAAACTCCACTTGCAACAATAATATTTTAAATTAAAATTTTCACTTTAAAAAATAAATAGTAAATATAAACTCATGTTTACCGATCATTTATTAAGTAACTTATTTTTTGAAATTCACTGTCTAGAACTACACTTTCAAGCAAAGGGCATGCCATTAAAGGTTGAACTTACACTCAACATTAAACAATGTATAGCGAGTTACAGGCGAGTTCTCTCCAAAACATAGTCCAGTAGAGAATTCTTTGAAGTCTGCACAAGCGACGGACTGCCTAGCAAAACTCTTTGAAAAATTAGACAATAACTGCATTGTCTTCTGCAGAAAGACAATACCACACCTCTAAAGAATTCTTTTTTCTGTATGTATCCTTTATCTAGTCAAAATGTGCCACAAGCGCTAGTGACCATACTCGTGCAAGATGATGCTTTCGGGCTCAGGATGCATTTTATTTTGTAAATATGAGTTTCGTAAAATTAAGTTTGATTGAGCTTAATTCGGTAACAAACGAATTAAAATGAGTTCACTAAAAAGTGAATTAGAGGTGAGTTCGACGAATTCGAGATAAACTTAAATATAAAAAGTGTATTGACCTTTGAATCTTGCGAAAAAAATGTGCTCCGTGCAATTGACATAAGCCCCTACCCGAACTAGCTCAACCCAACTCATAGATGAATTTATTAAACTAATTCAGAAACTTTTATAAACACTACAAAAATCACTCTCAGTCCCATCGTGAGAGTAACAATTCTTTCATAGAAACAACACACATATATAGAAAAGTACATATAAGGTAGAAAAATATTTAGTTTATGATATAGACATTAACATATAATATTCCTTGATCAAATTTGATATAAACATTTACCCTCACGGTCGAATTATTAGATCACTTGCCTTCAAGCCATATCAGTTGTACCATCATCTTCTTCCTCCTCGGGAGCATCTTCTTTATTAGTGAACTTCATATAGCTCTTGGCTTTGCAAATCTCCAATAAGTAATACATCATAATACCAAATATTGTCATCCCACTACTAATAACCCACACTTTCCAAGTTGCAATGACCATTACATAGACTAAAATTGTAATCGGCCCTAAACACATACAAATAAGACTTGGCAACTTCACTGGAACTTTGTATGGCCTTTTCAGATTTGGCAACTTTTTCCGTAACCATAAGAAGGAAGAATACTCAAGAAGCATTCCAAGACTATACAGAAAGTTTGCAGATGAAATAATGTCATTGAGGCTCATAAAGGCGATGCCGAGTGTCATAAGGCTTGACAGCAATATACTAAGCCAAGGAGTATTGAACCACTTGCACCTAGTACCAAAAAATTTAGGAAGAATGCCAAGGTCAGCCATTCCAAGCAATTGGTATGCGCCGCTACTAAGTTGCGCTTCATACATTCCCATTGATGAAAGTACAGCACCTACTTCTATCCAGTATTTAAGCCACTTACCTCCAATAATATCTGCACATCAATAATTTGACCAGTATAAATAGACAACATCCAGAAAATTATCAGGAAAATGAATTTAACCTAGATATTCAAGGTTAAACCTAGTAAGATCCTTGTAAGTATGTCTAATAATATTAAACCTGCAGTTGGGGGTTCTTTGAAGCCTCAAATCTAATTAAAAGCAATTAACAGCCAGGTGTCAAGAGAACTAAATTGATATTTGTTTGCTAGTTAAGGAGCTAAAGATGCATGATTTTGTTTGAATGTTTAGTTTTACAATTGAGGCTGCAGCTTGTCTAGCTAAATTCAATTTTCTTATTTTTGAGCTTAAGAAAAACTAGTAAGTGTACGTCATGACTCCTATCAAAGTACTCGATACAATTTCACCAAAAAGTTGTACTCATACGTTTCAGTCAGCAAAAAAAAACGATAGAAAAATTAACTTGGGATGGAATTGCGAACTTTCTAAGAGATCACTACAAGGTAACAGTACGTCTCAAGAATTTCGTTTCTCTATTATCTTTCATTTTCCCTCCAGCCCCAATTAAACCAAAGAATTTGCAGTAGGCATGGAGTAGATAAGACATTCTGTTTACATTCTAAGTTAACTCTTGCGTGAATGCTATTTTGTTTAGCACATCAGTTGTTTAATTGAAAACAGTTTCTGTTAGCATCAATCATCTCGAATTAAGAAAGATTTGACATCAATTCATCCAATTAAGAAAGAAAGGTTTATTAATTAATGCCGACACTTAGATCATGGATATTAATAACCAAGAAAATACAGAGCGAAGAAGTTCTTACAAAGGCCAAAATCAACGTGGACAACACATCCTTTACAAACTAATGTCGCCATCAAATACTAATTAAAGAAATTATTCTCATTTGATAAACTAATCTCATTTTCGGGAATTAATTAATAATGTGTAACGATTAAGACCTCCAATAATCTCTCATACATCCACCGCCAAAATTATATTAAAAAAATTTATAATAATCGGTGTAAAAGAATTAAATCCGTCTTTTGTCCTTGTGAGTCAATTCCAAAAGCTTTTAAATCTTTTGTTTTCTGGCATTTTAAATTTTATATCCATGCTTTGAAATGCTTTGAGATAGAATAAACTAAAATCTAATCGAACGCTAAGTTTTATATGCTCTATATATATTTCTTTCTCCATCACATCACCATCTAGTTTTGTATGTTTCTGTAGAAATTTATCTATATATACATTAGCTTTTTAATGGAGGGTCCAAACATTAAGTAGTTTCTATATACTAAAAACATCCAACAGAATTTGGATTTTAAATTTAAAGCTAGTGAAAACAGAACACTCGCTCCCTATAGGGCCTATGCATGGGATTGAAGGGCGACCCTGAACAATAATTAGCTAACTACGTTACGGTACGTGAGCAAAGAAGAAGTTTCTATGTGCTTACCTGCAGCTTCAGCAAAGAAGCCTTGGCCCCATTGATCCTGTGGTATAGCAAGGGCCCCGATGCTGGCAAGCAGAGGCACTATGTAGCTAACACATATAACGACCACGGCAGCAAGCAATGCCCGAGGGAAAGTGCGTTGCGGCTGCGCCACCTCTCCAGCTACTGTGCTCACGTTATCCCAAAAGTTCAAATTCCAGAAGAGGATGTTGATGTAAAGCCTCCAGTCGTTGTGTCCACTTCCCACTATAACCCATCTCCTTGGTTGTATTTTCGGTATTGCAATAATAGATAACACGGCAAACGGTAAAAGAGAAATAACTCCTAGCAGCATAGCTGTGTAACCGACGATGTTGAGACCTGTGTAGTTAAGGAAGGATAAACTAACAGCAAATGCGACTATCGTTGTGTTGCGAGGTGCACCGGTGTTTTGAAGAGAAGGGATTACACGAGCAAGGTAGTCGACACAGAGGACAGGGTACGACGCGTTATTGATAACCGCACTGAGGAATTTCCACGTACCCATGAGCGATCCTGCGAACGTGCCGAAGGCAGCGTTAGCCCAGAGAACAAACCCACCGTTGCCAGGCAACGCTGTCGACAACTCAGCCGTTATCAGTGCTTCAGGGATGCTCCATATAATAGGAAAGAAGAGAAATCCGAGTAGCGCGAGCAAAGGACCAGCAGCCTGTACTGCAGGTTCGGCACCGTAAGGGCCGCCACATACCTCGAAATATATAAGAAAAATAAGTGGGATGAGAGTGAGTTTGTTGCTCTTGCTTTTTATCTTCTTCTTAGATTTGTTGTCCAGAAGAATAACCTCTTGAGACAACTTATCGCTACTTGAAGAAGCTTCCATGGTGTTCTTTGCCTGCGAAGGCAAACCTGGAGCTTTTGTTTGTGGTGCAGCACTACTCGTGGGTTGGACGAGAGGGATGTTAGTGATGATGGTTTGGACTTGAATCTCGTGGGCCATAGTAGCTAGGCTACTAGTAAGTAGTAGCGAAATAAGAGAGTGGATCGTGTTTGCTTATGTGTTGTTTTCCTTGGTTGCTCACTTCAGTTGTTTTCCTAACGTAGCAGTGAAGCTAAAAGCTAGTATGATGATCTCTACTACGGTGCACAGACAGAGGGAGAGAAACCATTAAGAAGAGAGACGCACATTTGGTGAGTTTAAGTAGAAGAGAACGAAGAGGGTGATCCCAATTAATATATTGTAATGCTACTTTAATAAAGAAAATAAACAAACAGTGATCAGGTTGTTTTTTTCCGTTTATTGAGGATATTGTTTTTTTGTGGGCCCCACATTCTTCTTTTGGTTTGAACTTCAGTATCGATTCAAAAATCATCGATTCGAAGCATAAATTGTTCCGAATTTATAATAAAATCGTTTATGCAATCAATCCATTCCGACCTGTTTTGATCTTGTCGACCTGCTTATTCGGATCAAATCAGATTAAATTAAATTTTAAAAAATTTAAATTTGTAATATATTAATGCATAAATTTTTATTAGTAGTTTTATATTGAAATATAATATATAATTTAAATTTTATATTTGGATCTGATAATGCAAAAAAATAAATTTACTATATTTTATTTGTAAATATTTATTATTAGTAATTTTAAAATTTTATATTACTAATTTTATTAAATTGTAAGAAAAATAATAAAATTATTTTAAAACAAAGAAATTTTTTTAAATTTTATTATTTAAAATATTTTTTTATTTTTCTATATATTTTTTATTAATTTATTTTTTTATATAATTTTTATTAAAAAAATAATAAATGTTGATATTACCGTTAATATTTTAATATTTTTAATATAACGTATCGATCTGTAACTTGTTGATCTGAATAATTTTTGGGTTTAATGATTGATTCGATTTTATAACTATGCCCGTGACAATCAAAACGGGCACCGTTTTTTTTTTCTTTTTATTTTCTTTTCGGTGTTTGTTTTTCCCCTTTTCACTTTCTTCTGGTCTACTGTTTCGTCACGCAAATTCTTTCCTTGTGAACTTCTGAAGCAGAGAGCCAAGAACAGAAAAATCAAGCGAAGAAACTTTCTGTATCTTCTCACCGTGTCTAAAACACTAGTCTATAAAAGCTTAGGAGCTCGCTCGAACCAATTCCTTCTCTTCTTATTCCGGGTCAGCTATAGGAATCGTTTTGGGTAAGCACAAGAGCCCTGTTTAATCTTTTGAGTTTGAAGTTGTCAAATTGAGCTTGATCCATTCCAAAGTTATTTTTGTGGATGTAAGTAGTGATTTTGAAAATGTGACTGCTACATTTGATCATGATTCATGGACTATTTCTTTCTTCTTTCTTTTCTTTTCTTTTTTTTTTTTTTGAGATTTCTTTTTTGAGAATGAAAACCGAGCGATGATCTACATACTGAGTATGTCTTTGGTTTGGTTAAGTTGTAGGACGTCTAGAAGGGCAAGAACCAGTTGGAAGAGATTAAAGCGGTATATCCTTTCTATGCTGCATTATATAAGTTAATAATCAGCAGCAGTAACACAGATCATGACCATGAATCAAATCTCTTTTGGGAATGATATATATATCCCGTGTTGTGCTTGTAAATATATATCGAAGCAAGCTAAAAAAATTCTAAGAGATTGGATTATCCTTACTTTCCGCATTTTTATTTTTTGAAGAAGCAATCCTACTAACAAGAAAGAAAAAGAAACAATAAAAGATGTTTTTTCTGTACTATAATATATTTTATCTGGGTCATCTATGATAGTCTACTAGGCTTAATAATCACCTCTGATGTAATCTGCTTCAAACTGAAATTCATTCATAAAACTAAATAACTTTGGTCAGTTATTCTGATGTGGCGTACATTAATAACATCAATAACACTATTGGTAGTCGGGCTGATGCGGCACGGGACCTGCCGGTTCAACAACAGACAACCACAACCGGTTTAAATTGATACAACCAGTTTGAAATTTTAATTTGTTAATTTGAATTGAATCCAACATAAATTATTCTTAATCAACAAATATTAGTGTTTTTGTGATATCTGCTTACAACATATAATTTGAACCGAACAAGTCTTACTTACAATATGATAACTTGAAAGAGTGAAGTTACCTTTGTAGATGTTCTTTCAATTTATCCTTTCCTTCGATTTCTTCCATTTCTTTTTCTCTTCCTTCTCCGAGTCATACCAATTTAAAATAGTTATCCCTATGGAATATTAGATGATTTATTGTTGAAAGAATTATTTGTAATAATGCAGAGAGCAATGATGTACTGAAAAATAATGTAAGCATTTTTTAAATTTGTTAGCTGCTTTGGATGTTCTTCAGTGAAAAAGATGAAGACAACAAACAGATCAATATAAGTTGAATTATTCAGTATAGTCATAGAATCAATACAAGTTTGGGCCGCAATCTATAACATTAGGACAAAGATAAAAACACTCATTCTTCACGTAGCATTTTTCGGCCATAGTTTAGTGAAGATTGGTTATTGGTGTTAGTAGCAAATGATGGACGGCAAACGTGGGGAGCAATCTCTAGCCTTTAGGGTTTACATCAGCGATCGAAAGCTGGTTGACTGTTGTTTTTTGGAAATGTACTAGGCTTAGGCGTTAAGAGCAAGGAGGCTGAGGAGATTTAAGACATAAACCCACTTTATTCTGTACGCGTGCTTTAGGTTGTTTGAATATTTTGTTTTCCCTTTTCTTTTTTCTTTTTATTGTGCGTATGTGTTTGAAATCTTTGTGGAGTTACTCCAAAATTTTTACTATTATCCTGCATGTAGTACTCCATAATGTTGACTTGTACCTTCTTCTGTTTTTGCTTGAATTATTTGCTGTCAATAGAAATACCTTTGGATGCCCTTAGGTGAATGTTCTATTGTTATGGTACTTAATCTATCTTCTGAAAAACTCGGCAATGTGCAAGTGCCAATTTGACAGTTTGAAATGATAACGTTATTGTTAATTGAGCACGAGTTATGCTTATATGGGTTGCATGATATATTTCCTTCTTATTGGTTACATCTTGTTTTATCGTTATTAAAAATTTTGAATCTCTATGCTAATTTGGCATTCTTACATTGAATTTAATTCCTCTGAAGTATCTTGCGATGTACTAGTTTTTATAATCCAAAGTTATCATATGACTCTATCGAGTGATTTTGTGTAGAACGACAATATGTACAGGAATATCAAGGTTTGCACTCTGAACTGTCCAAAGCTTCGAAGATAGAAATTGTATACATTGTGAGCCTTTTCATTGTTATATTTAGTAAATAAATTGAAAATATTTTTTACAATTTTGAGGACTAATGTCTATGTTAGTTTTTTGAGATATTCCGTACTTAATAAGGTATGATATGCTTGCAATTCCTTTAGGACTCCATTGTATTTATGATTTTTAATCTGATTTACACTTGTTAATCCAATGGTACAGGATGAATATCTCTTTTGTAGAGCATCTCCTACCCTTTAGTCGAACAAAGGTTCCAACAAAACTGGAAAGGCCAAAACGCATCTTTCCAAGACTTTCTAGAGTTGGTTTTGCATTTAAGAGGCTGAGTACAAAAAGGCGTCATCCGACTACCATTTTATTGTCAAAAAAGTCCATGTTCCAAGGTATATTTGAATACTTCATGCTTGTTTTTTTTAAAGCAATTTGCCCTGATGATTGTTATTATTGGAGAGGAGTGCGAGCTGTTCTTTGTGGTATTTAAGTATTTATAAACATGAGAAAAAGATATGATTTTAGTTATATTCTGCCTAGAATTTAAAAAAGCTTATTTTCTCTTCAGAGATGCAGGTCCTGTGCATGTAGTGCAACTTGGATACAACTACATCTTTTCACTTAGTCAATTTAAGCATTGTTCTTTACATGACACAGTTACTATTTGAATCAAGATCCTAGTTGAAACTTAAGGGGATTGTCGCTGAAAGTTAGGACATTGTTGTAGTTAGATTTATTTTAGTAACAGAGTAGTTATTATATAATAACCCTGTTTGTGTGTGTAAGTTACCATTCACCAATAAGATCTTGCTAAATATTTGAAACAAGAATCAATATAGACAAGCTCACTTGTTAAGATAAAGTTTGATTGAAGGAAATAAAAAAGCAATTAATATCATACATTCTACATGTTTGGGATTTTGATCGAAGCGCAATTCCATGTTTCATGAAAGTGCACTAGAAGCCACTTTCTTCTTCTAAAATTTTATATTGCGCACACCTTACTCTTATAGTTGCATGGAAGTGGAATAGAAGTTGCTTCTCATCCACTTCCCAAAAGTCATTTCCACAGAGTTTGATGTTTATCACTTTTAAGTTTCTGAATTCCTAAGTGGCACATCAAATCCTGGTTCAAAATAGATAACTATGATCTAGAGGAAAAAAAGTGAATCATATTATTTAGTTAAGTAAGAGATAAACATGCAATGCACATTTCATCCTTAACAAATCAATAAGATCAGAACATATAGGATTAAAACATAGGTATGTCATAGGAAGGAAGGATATAGAGTATTGCACTACAATGTAATGTACTGATGGTGGTTAATTGTTGCAATAGTTGTCCACTAATAATATCGAGCGCCGTAGGGAGATGACGCTTGACAACGAACTTAGGATTAGATTAAGCTGAAGGATTTTGATCTCGAGAGCATAAGAACGGTAGGGTAGTGAAATGGGAGAAATTACAAATATCACATGAGAGCAGAGAGTAAGATATGGTGATTAACATAGAATATCACTAGAGCGGAAAAATTATTGTTCATAGGTGAGGCAAATGATAAATGAGTGATTTTACTATTTGAGATAATGAGTACATGCTTTAAAGTTTGTTTTCTCTTTCTAGTTTACTAAGTATTCACACTCTCAATCTCTTAGGCCTGCTTGTTGGAGATTGTATGGGCGACTATAGTATAATAAATGGAAGCTACTTCTAAAACTATTAAATTAGAGTTAGATAAAGCTTTAAAAACATCTTCCCTTGATTGTGTCGGCAATAAGGAAAGGTTGCTCTACTTGTCGACCGCTGAATATGTGGTTTGGAGTTAATTAATACACTCGAGCAAGCGAATATTATCTTTCAGATGTAAATTCCGTGTCCTGGTGCTCTTTACATTCTCCTTTAAAGCTAGCGCATCACCGAGTATTATGAATGTTGAACATACTAATCACTAAAGACGCTTAAACACAAAAGAACATGCAGTGCTCCAAGTGTAGTAAAGTGCACCTACGATCAATCAACCCCTGTCCTATGGTCGAGGCTCGGGTATACTTAAGATAGAGTAACTAGGGGAATAAACTGGAGTATGCTCTGTATCAAAGATGTCTGAACTAGTGGTGTCTACATTAATGTCCATGCATTATGGTCTTTTGAAATTCGAAGAGTCAAACTCATGAATAATCACATCCAGATTGCAAAGGAAGCGCTTTTTGCCCAAATCTTTGCTAAACGAAGGATCAATAACATTAAAGCCTTCATGGAAGCAAAAAGAAACCTAATACAACTCTATCAGAGGAGGAATTATCTGACTATGGATAGTGAATAAAAGATGTTCAACTCTATAAGGATTCCTTGCTCGAAACACCTAACTACAAAAGAAGGAGATCATGTCCTATGCACATCGCATCAATTGGTAGAATATTATACTATTAGTTCTGCTCAAACTTTGTATAGAAAAAAAATCAGTCTTGGCTAATACTTAGGCTAGTGAGTCCACAAAGAAAGAGTCAGAGCAAGGAGTTAGCAAACTAGCATACTTCACTAAATCCTTAAAAGAGTTAAACAGGCAAAGTCTAGGATAGGAGGGTTAAGTTGAAGTAGAAAGCAGAGCTCTAAATTAGGGTGCTTGGTGAGAAAAGGAAACCTATGGAGTTAATAGATATAGATCCTAGCGTCTTTACTTGGTCACAGCCTTTTAGAATTGAATATATCTCTCTTTAACAGACTAGCTTTCCTTCGATCATTGTGCTTACTATATTGAAGGGAAACTCACACTCTTTTCGGCATGATTCTTACTCGACTATGCCAATAATCCTATGATTGCTTAGTTAGAGCCTATGTCCTTTCTTCTCTAACTCTCTTACTCTTACTCGCTCAATAGATTGCCACTTAGAAGACTCTGTTGGACACAGAAAATTGCTCACTGTTACCAAAGAAGAAGGAATGGACGTAGAATTTTTAAAATTTTCAAATTTGCCCCAATTCACTACTCATATTTTATATAGCTATAGATGTTACCCTAACAATTTGCCATATGGTGGCATCCTCAAAACGGATTACTCGCCTAGTTTATTCTAACTGACATCACCACCATAGTTACTCATCTTTCCGAGTAGATGAACATGTAGGAAAATGTTTAACCATATGATTTGACCTTGATGTAATATTCGCAAATTGACTCTTCAAATTCTTAAAGGCTATAATGCACGACCATTCACTTTTTAAAGTCATTAGTGCAGACCTTATAACATAAAGCATTTCTGATTCATTTTTACCTATTATTTTTGCCCTATGTATTGTTTCAAACTTACCCACAGAGCATGAGGGATGATAATTGGTGCACTCCATCGCTCTAGGGCCGCTGCTTGTTCTATTTGCATTTGAGCGACTCAACTTATCATCACGTTTGACATTCAAAATGCTCGAGCATATGATAGTTGTGAAGGAGCACGTACGAAGCAAACATGAAGCGATATCCATATGCAGAGGTAATATTAACATAGTAGAGTGTATCAATAAACTATACAGCAAATTTAGCACTTAATAAGGAAAGCAAGCTTTCCTTATTTGGCAACAAAATCAACAGAAGAAAGGAGTTTATAAAACTTTAGGAAACCTTAGCCCAGTTGTTTCTGAGGTAAGTTTTATTCATTTATTATAGTCGCTTCTGCGTACTATGTGTGCACACTTGTAAACTGGAGAAAAGAGAGACCCCTGAGTGTGTACTCATCATCTACAACCATGAAATTGCTTATACAATCATTTTATTAGTAAACTCTAGTTTTCCACTTGAGAGATTTTCTACGTAAATCATGGTTTACTCTCTGTTCTCTTTGTGATCTTTGTATATTCCCTATGCTACTCTGCAGTTCCTATGTTCTCTATGATCACAATTGATAAGTAGGATTCTACATTTGTTATCTAACATCATTTCTCTGGAGTACTCAGTATTATTTATTTGTGAGTAGTGCAATACCTACCCACCATCAAGAGAGGGGGCACAATATATCATAAGCAGCTTTCTAACAACTTGATAGTTTTTCTCATTGGACTCGTTCACTTCACATGTGACCTGAAACCCTTCTCCTTCATGTCCCCAACCCTTTACTACAGCAGACCCAATAATATTTTCTGAATGATTTCAAGTTATTTTTGTACACGAAGAATTTAATGTTTTCTGACATCTGCACAGTAAAAGGATGAGATATATTTATGCTCATTGACAATACTTTTCTTATCTTCCTTCTTATTCCTAATTTTGTAGGCGTTGGCTACTATCCCCGCTAGAACTAGAAGTGAAAGAGCTAAGTTTGATAAGAACTAGAAACGGTCTTAGAAGCTGAAGTACAACTCAAATTTTTTCGTATTGTTCTATGAGGGTTAATTCGTTAGTTGTAAAAGAGCAGTTCTGTTTAGCTTTATCCTACTGCTTAGCTTTTCCAAAATTAATTGTGCTTCTAAATCTTCTTGAAGGGTTTAGTTCGGTTGAACTTTAAGTGTAAGGATATCTCGAGTAATCAGAGAGCTTGCCCTATAGTCTTAGAATGTCTGCCTCGGGTTCTAGATGGTTAGTAGAAGAAGATCATGATTGTGAGTTCTATGTTACGTCATAACAACCTCTCCATTTTTCTCTTATGGCCACGAACAACTATCTTCTGCGAACTCGAAGTATCCTTAAGTTTAGAATACAATTGGGCTTGGCTCTCTATACGATTCAGAAGCTCCAGGTTGAGCTTTAGAAAGCTAAGAAGTAAAGTAAGCCAAACCGAGCTACTCTTTTTACATCTTATAAATTCACTCTTTCAAACAATTTGAGAAACTATATTGTTGTACTTCAACTTCGAAGGTCATTGTATTTCGAATTAAACGCAGCTTTCCTTACGCTAATTCTAGAGGTGAAAATGGGAGCCATTATAGAACTAAGAATACAAAGAGCGAAGATAACGGAGTATTGGATGATGCTGTCATAAGTGGATCTCATCCTCTTATTATAGAGGCTTTGGAAATATTGAATTTCTAAAAGAAAGATCAACTTGAAATTGCTTAAAAATGGATCGTTATGCCATAAGTTAAACCTCAAGTCTTGAAGGAGAGGAACTTGGTACCATATAAAGTGAATGTATCTGATGAGGATGGCTGTCAAGTTGGTTAAAGAAGCGTGTATGATAGCTTTGTTGAGATCCATCATTAGTATTGGGGTTTTTGAACACTCAACCTCTCTTTTGGAGAGAGGCTTTTTGTAAAGGGATGCCTTAGCCACCCTATCTTAGTGCTTAGCTAAGTTGGCTTTTATTTATCTAAGTTAAAGTGTGTCTCTTAAAATAAATATAGAAAAATTAGAAAGGAGATTATATATGTATAATTCTACATATAAATTTATAAAAAATTAGTTTGGATCAACATTAAAGTAACTTTCATCTGCACAATTGAATAAGAATTTTAAATAAATAACTTTAGAAAGCACACTTTAAAATTGATAAATGAAACCAACTTAGCTAAGCACTCAAGTGTTGGGTGTTGAGCATTCAACTTCAAAGCCTCTCCAAGCTAGAGGTTAGAGAAACAATACAGCGATGAAAATTTTTATGCCATTAACTGGGGTCATTAGAGGTTGAGAGAGGATGAAAAATGTATCTACAAGTGGTTACCTAAATATTTCAGTATTGAATAGATCAGCACTTAGATGAAACTCGTTGGAAAGGGTGACAATGTCATTTTTCAGTAGAAATTGTCAGATTTAGTAGTAAAAAGAACGAGGTAAAATCTTAGAACTATTTGACCATCAAATTGGAAAGATCTAAAACACTCTTTCTTCTAAATATTTTTTGGCATAATAAACTTCTTGTAGTTATGTAGACATGCTGTTAAAGCATGGAGAGAAAACAATTGTGATATACTTGAAGAAGGATGGAGTACAGAATAGATGCACTTAGTATTTTGATCGAGCTGCACCCCACTCTAAGGAGAAGGTCAAGCTGTAACCTGTTGTGTTTAAATATTTACAGCTTTACAGGTGAATTATGCAGACAATAATGCCATTTCAGTCATGAAAGTAAAGAGCAGTTAGAGAGCCTAGCCAGAAAGCTAAGAATATGAGAGCAGGAATAACTAGAAAATAGATGGAAATTAACTTGTATAAGTTTGGGATTATTTTCAAGTGTGCCTCGAGTCTAGGCACAAGTTCAGGCCGAATGAATTTAGTGCGAGTCAATTTTTTGTTTTTTTGTAAGTCATACGGTTTTAACTCTTTCTGAGGTTTACATTGGTTTGGGACAGTGCTCTCATCTAATTTAATGAGTATGACTTAGAGCCTTTCAGTTATTCCTTATTGAATCCAATTAAGATTGATAATGTTCTTTCCTGCGTTTGGTTCTTGGTGTTGGTACTAGCTACTTATTAGTTCCAAGTTTATATTGAAAATGCAAAATGTCTGTGGGGAAAGTCTAGCTCTTGGATCAGAGGTCTCTCCAGAACTACAGTTTTAGATTCTTACATAAATTCCATATCTAGTAAACATCACAGATTCAACACTAGTTTTAGACATATACTTTTGGAGACACCTTAGACATAAAAGCTACCTCTCAAGAGTCTTCTGCATTCTGATTCAATGAATTTGGAGCTAATAAGTAACAAGTCTCACCACCTAGAACCACTTCAGAAGAAAGAATATTATCAAGTAACTAATATGTACCTAATATGCTGCTTATTTCAAGTAAGATTTCTGACCCTGTTTTGCATGTATCTTGTGCCTGCAGCTATTTTGTGCTGATAAATGTCATCATCATTTTATGAAGTCATATAATCTACTGCTATTTCTCTACCTTATAGCCTGGTCTATATGTTGAATTTAGGAGTTCTTGCTTCTCGTTCATGCAAATGGACCTTGTTTGCAAATTATGATATGAAAACGTCACGTTAATCAGATTTTCAGGAATTTGCAAAGCCATTACGTCTTTTACCAGCAAGCACTCCAATTACATACCTTGGTTACATTTCTGAAGAAAGAATTTCTTCCACAAACCTTGATGATACAAGTGCACTTTATGTACTAGAGCTACAGACAAGCACTGAAGTTGGTTCTTCACTAAATGACGTAAATGCTGCAATATTAATCTGTATGATAGATGTACATGGTGATTGCATACTACAGAGAATATCTGCAGCTTCATTTGAACAATTTGCTGATGACAAAGAAATTCCTGTGACTGAGGTAACCCCCTTTGATAGAGGCTCAGTGGAAACAATCACATTTAAGGGATCCAAATTAGCAAACATTGCAGCCCTGTGGGTTGGCCTTGAATCAGGTTAGGGTTCAAGATTCTCTTAATGGTTACTCAAAGCATAATGCACAGAGATAGCTTTTACTAATTTACTGTATTTTCTCTCTTGAACTTTAAGATCAGGTTCCTGGAGGTTAGAGAGTTTATCACTGATTGTTATCCCTGGACCACTGCCCTTCTTTAAATCTGTTGTGGACATAGATCAAACCCAGCATGTCGGTCTGCACTACAAATTTGACGCAGAAGATGTACTTTTTGGAGACAAAGGTGTGTCAAATGCTGAGCTCAGGCCTGTCGAGGTTAGTGACTTATCGAGAGACAATTTTGCAGCCTTCCTAAGCATGAGGAGTTCCTTGCCTAGTTTACCACTGAAACAGAGAGCATCAAATGAGGAAACTATGAAAGAGTATGCAGATCTTAAGTTCTCGTTGCTCCTTTATGACCTTATTCTTATTTCTTCTGGTTCAACCCTCAGTAGCTACTTCAATCAGAGAGCTAGCTATGACTTCTTAGTCGGTGGAATCCTTGGTTTTGTTTATTTGCTCCTTTTACAGAAATCGGTGGATGGACTATCACCTACTTCTTCAGAGGGGAAGCAACTGAGTGACAATATGCCAGCTGGACAGTTGAAGGGGCCACTAATAATTGTGACTTTGATTACAGCACCACTTGTTGCTGCAGCAAAATATCGGATAGGTGGTGGATCATTGACCTTGATGCCTGTAGATATCTTTATTGGAGGTGCAGGGTTTCTAACTTGCAAGATAGCAGTCCTATTGGCAGCATTTAAACCATTGCGGAGAAGCTTCAAAGAGAACTAGTGGGTTTTTTTAGTTGAATTAAACAAGTGTGATTTGATGTATAACAGGATGCCCACAAGAATTGCCCAAGTAACTCTAAGATAGAGATATCTCTAATGTACCGATATGTCAATCTTAGTATAGGTAGAAGTTGCAGTTGCTTAATGTACTGATATCTCTGGCATGAGAGTGCCTTTTGTCAGAATTTTCCCGAGGAGCTATCGTAGCATATGTTTTAGGGATGCTGCTCTTTATACACGACTTTGTAAGGGTGAGGATGTATCTTCTATCTCTAACCTCTTTAAAAATAAAGAAAAAAAGAAGATAATAATAAAATAATCATTTGGTACCAAAGTTATTTTGTTAGAATAATACAATACCTTAGGAGCTAACTAAAATAAAACATTTAAAATGTTTGGTTTATATAGTAAAAATTTTAATCTAATCGAAAAATTTAAACTAACGGATTATGTAACTCTTTACTATATTAATTCTTTTTTTATCTTATTTATTCAGTGTGTGATTAATCTACTCACCTTGTGAACCTAATAATTTCTCTAACAATAGTGAGTCACTTATATTTTTCTCTCAAACACCTAATTGTGCGCCAAAGATATCGATCGTTTAGAATTAGTCATTTGACTTCTAGCATCGTTATTGCACACTACGAGCTAGCCTCAAAATCCAATATATTGTAAATCACCGCTCGCAATGCAAAAACTAACGAATCATGTTGCTTTAGGTGCTCATTATACTACCAATTAGAACTATAATACGCATCGGTCATTTCGTCTATGTATCTTTCTTGCGCAACCAACAACCATCCAATTTGCTCCAATTATTCTCTCACATTTTGCAAAAGTTTATATAAGTTACACTACTTTTAACATGCTCGCCAACTATTATTGAAAGTTATTGCGTGAGCTTCCAGCCATATTAACGGCTCTTATACGATTTTCGGATTAGATTGAATTTTTTAGTGTGAATCGAGCACTGCATGTGATTTGTTTTACTTAACTCTTTTTGAACCGTATCTTCCTAACACATTATTAAATTGGAAGCGATTTAGTAGTGTTTTTAAAATAGCACTTTTTTTAAATAAAAAATATTTATATATATACTTTTTAAGAATAAGTTTTACTTTTTTGACTTCAAAAATAATAAAAATATATAATAAAAAATGTCACTATCTAGGATTTTTTATACTTTTTTAAATTTTTAAATACTTATAAAAATATAAAATAAAATATTAAGAAACTACTTTTGAAGTAAGCGGTGCAAAACGCCCCTACCTGTGTTAGCTGAAATTTAATGAATTTCGAAGGGCCGTCTGTATTGGGTTTGATTGGGCGGCCCCATCTAACAGTAATTGCAAGTGTCCTCGTTCTGCTCTGTTCACCAGCATGGCTGCCCTGCGTCGCCGAGCCTCTTCCCATGTCTGTCGTTACATTTCAAGCGTCGGCGCGAGCAACAGGGCTGCACTCTGTCCTCCTCCGATCCGAGTCGCCATAACCGAGTCAGCGGGCAGGGGCGTGTTCGCCACCCGATCCATCCGCGCTGGAGATCTCATCCACACAGCACAGCCTCTTCTCACTCATTCCTCTCCTTCCCTCCTCGACAAAGTATGCACTGCTCGTCTGTCATTTCCTTTTCTTTTTGGTTTCAAATTTGAAATTTTGTATGAATTGGACAAACCTCTGCTGTCATACCTGGAACGCGCAGAATTCTCTTCAAGTTTCGATTTTTGGCCATAGTTATTTCATACCTTGCCAACATATTTGAACTGCTTTTGCGGACATCGCTTTTGGCAGCAATTTCTTTTTTTTTTTTTTCTTTTCATGCTGAATGCCCATTTGAAACAGAAATTTGTGGGATTAGTGCTTCGCAAAGCAGGCTCTAAAGAACTTTTCTGTATGCTTTTCAAAAGTATTGCGTTAAAATTTTATGTAAGTAGTCTAAGATCTAATTGTGGTTTCATCATGTTAATCTGGGACCTATATCGTAGGAAGCATTTCTAACTGAATCTTAAACTTGATTCAAATGAATCTTGACTTCTGTTTGTACACCAAAAGTTAGGATGCACTTTCATTAATTTATACACTTTTTATAGGTGTGCTATTATTGCTTGAAGAGGTTGGGGAGCAATGTTACAACAATCTCGGGTGAATTCTCTTCCTGTAATTTTTGCAGTGAAAGATGCAAAAATCAGTCTAACAAGGTTTCTTTATGATGCTGGTTCATTCTATTTTCCTTTTTCCCCTGTATTTTCCAAGTACGGACCAAAAACCTCTACTCGGGTTGGGTGGGGAAGCCATACTAGCTTAAACGATTTATATATTTATTTAAAAGTTTACTACCATGACCTTAAGTAAAGTGAAATTAAACCATACACACTCTGTAATAGGAATAAACTGTTTTAAACGTAAATGAGTGAACACTTACAGGTCACATATTCACTTGGCGAAGTTGGACATCTTAAATTGCGTCTATTTGCAATTTCTTGTAATTGTTGAACAAGTTCGTCAACGATACTTCTTCAACTGCATCAAATGCATTGCATTAATATGTCTTGAGATTTCCACTGCAAGGCTTCACAAAGATCATCCACCACACCAAAAACATCGTTCATGAGATGCAAGGTAAACACAAATTAAAAGAAGTCATTATATAACAGACTCCTTCTAGCCTCACTCTTTTGAGCCAATTATTTGTATTTCCGGAAATGTCTTCTAAAGTGCGGCAAGTTGCATCAAACATGGAATCAAACAAACGAAATGAACTTAAGTAGGAACCCCACTGCGTATCTTTGTACATTGTAAAATACTTATGATTGGTTTCCTCTTCCAATTCCTGCTTCATTGATAGTAATAGGTTGATGATCTGTTAGTTCTCAATTGACCACATCTATTAGAAGAAGAAATAACCAAATTGATGATATTAGACATACATACAAAAAATTGGTTGATAGGGATAATCTTCTTTAAGGCTGCCACTAGTGCTAACTGAAGCTGGTGGACGCAACAACAAATGTAGCATGCATAGGGACACTCATTAAAAGTAGAACTTGCAAGTCATTTTATTCTCCAAGTTATTACCTGCAGCATCATAGCCTTGGCCTTGTATATCTTGTATGTAAGATTATCTGATCAAAACAACTTGAGATAGTTGTATCTTCAAATTTAGCAAGATGGTAATCTCTAGATGAATTGGAAAAGAAAATCTATACTTTATTAAACCTCTTTTGTCAACAAATTTCAATACAATGGCTGTTTGTTCCTTTGCTTCATTGCAACTTTCATCCCAACAACAATAAAAACTTCTCATTACCAATTTCCTCGCAGATAAACCTTTAAACTTGCTTGAGGATTAATTTGATGTCCTTTTTGAACTTTAGGAGAGGCGTATGATGCATTCCATGGAGCATTATAAGCATACAAATAGCTATCTTTTCACCACGAATTTAATCAGCTCAATGGAATTGCCACGATTATCGGAATTTGGGAATTTCTGCACCTGACAATGTTGATTGGAACTCTAAGTTGTAGCTTGTTCCTTGCAACTTGTTCCCAACTCTACTTTTCAAAAACGTTGTGAATGTGTTATATGGAATTCGTAAGATTGTATTGCTCATGGCAAATCTAGGTGAAGAATCAGAATCTGTTCAAACATGATTAAGAAAAACACCATCTGTACCACCAACATTGAAACTAATTCACTGTAAAAGCATTATACTTATAGGACTGCTAACTAGAAAGAAAGCATTGAAGACAAAAGGCCCTATTTTTGGTTGGTGAATAGTTGAACCAATCTGAATGCATCTTGTACCTTGAACTGAAAATTGATGGCCCTTATTATTGATAACATCTGGTTTATCTAGAGGGAATGGTTGGAATTTCTAGCAACCCGATCTCCTTTTAGTGTTCCAACAACCCAACTAGGCTTCCTCAATAGGGATACATACACGTTCAAGGAAATGCATATACATTTCTGTCTTAATGTCATTCACCTCAACTAAAATCAATTGAAATTTGATTGGTTTGTCACAATTGCTTCTTACTCAACACTTCATATTGAGGTTTATTAGACTTGCTTCTATTTGCTTTTGCTTTTGCTTTTGCCTTCATCTAGGAGTAGGTTGTACAAATATTTTGCTTCACATATAAGTAAGTTGGTTTTGTCCTTCATCTTTTACGTGCACTTAAGTACATTTTTAAAAACAAGGGAACGTGTTAATGTTGGCAAAACATCAGAATTGCTTCTGAACTTTAGAGCTCCTTTTCAGTGTTCTTTATACCACTTTGTATAGGACAACCTAGTACATAATCTATGTTCCGGTGAAGAGAACCACGCTTCCATTACCTGTAGAAGACCATGCAAAACAAGTTTCAAAACAATATGTAATAACTCATGAAATGTAATAGTAGCATATCGGCCACCGTATTTTACATGTCAGAGATGAGAGGAAACCCTGGATTTTGCTATTGTAGCCTTTGTCCAAGTTTTTATTAATATTTTTAGAACTACTTTCAAGAATCAATGCTCTTGACTCTTGCAATAAGCTATAGGAAATGTTTGGTTTGGTATGTGGTCTTTGAGAAGACAACCATCCAAGCCCATAAATGGCATGTTTCCATTGTTGACTCCCTGCCTGCATGTATTAAAAAATATACACAAATCCCTTTGAATTTGCTTAGAAAATTTCTGAATCTTTATTTGCTATATTTTGGGAACAAGCTCCTATGTTGCTCTAGCAGAACTCTTACTAACATGGAAGTGGAATTTGAAGACAATGGATGATGGTGGAGGAGCATTCATCTTTAGTAGTCATTGTGTCGTAGTAAAAATAATTAAGCCTAAAGGTCAACTAAGAAAAATTAGAGCAATCAATTGCTTGGGATTTGCTTATTTTTGTCAATGAAGTATTCTTCTTTATGATGGATTTTATGAATTCAGCATTAATTGCTCCGTGAAAGTTTTCTTCTTTGATCTCTTATGCTTACTCCCTTAGATAACTTATGTTTTATAAGAAAGCATGGAGCTTGCCTAAAGTATAGTCTAGATGATTCAATTGTTCTAATTATTTGATTTTTCTAGCAAAAAGAAGCATAAAAGGTAGTAGTGTGGCCCTTATTATACGATTGGCCTGCCAATATTTCTCATTTACTACTATAATAACGAACTTGTAGGTTGATCTTTTGATTATAATTTATTTGCTTTCCTTAATAAATGCTTACAGTACAGATATCTGTCCTTTTCAACTGTCTTTTATCTGGCATAACTCCTATGTTTTATGGAAAGATCACATTAGTTATTATATTATTTTGTCAGGTCTTCTTTGGTGTTGAGAGGAAAGTAGATTGGTCACTTTATGATGATCTGTGCAGGTATATAAGCTTGCCAAAATTCATTCTTTGCTTTTTGGTGGAGCTTGCAATGTCGTTATTATCATGCTATACTTTATGAGATGTATAAATGTGAGTTTTGTTGTGAACTGAAAATATTGCAAAACCTTCTAGTGGTAATGAACTCCATCATCTGATCCATGTTTAATAGCAATCTGTCTTGAGTAAAAGTACAACACGCTAGCGTAATAGAAGAATAGCTAGTATTAGTTTAAGAGCATTGCACTTCACTTCCCTCACTTATGGAGAATTTTCATTTTACTTACCTCACTTTTGGAAATATCACTTCGCCTATTTCTTTACTTTGTCCCCTATTTCCATTTTGATCAAATTTCTCAATATTGTATAACACAAAGAATGATAGCTACTTATTTTATAAATCAAAACATCAACCCATAATTTGTTCAAAGAATCAACAGCATAATGAGACTAAGGTTCTAAAAATTGTTAAAGCCACTCGAAGTGATATGTCCGGAATTGGAGCTGGCTGAACAACGTCAACACCGTGGTCCGTCCGAAGCATATATATTGAAAATTAGGGTGCTCAATCTTGAGTTAGGCTTGAGCCTTTGTGCGAGAACTCTAATTTGTGTTCTTACACAATCATTGCAAACACGAGTAGGAATATGCTTGTGCGTGACATGAACAATTCATGTGACTTTTGAATCTCATGTACAAGTGTGATTGATCATAGCCTGTCACTACAAATGACTTCTTTCTTATTATTTTGCTTGTGGTGACCGGTTATTGTTGACCATCAGCAAGTTCGATAAATTGGTCACATGAGTGATTAACTTATCATTTCTTTAGGTAATATAAAGTTAATGAAAAAAAAAAAGAAGAATAAATAGTGAAAATAGTTTAGACACATGACAAGTTCCTATTTGCATAAAGTATTGTTTAAACATTAAAACAATAAGAAAGAAGAACTTACGCGATTATTCAAATTTGGAAAAACTATAAATAGTTAAAAGTACTATTTTACTGGTATCGACATGGATGGTTTAGTGTGATTGTGTTCCGGTTCGGAACCATATTAGTAAGTCTTAAAACCATGATGAGTACTTTGCATATGTGATCCTTCTTACTAAGACGTTAAATTATCTCGAGGAGAAACTAAAAAGAGAGTCCAAGTTCAAATCTTTAATTATTCATATAGTCACTAATTGCCACCTAATCCAAAGAAGCCTTGGTGATAATGAAGCAGTAGTACCACTATGTTTTATTCCTATGTAACTCAGATAACAATTCCTTAATTCAGTTGTTATTATAATAAATAATGTCTTTTGTAATGAACATATTGCATCACTAATAGAGGGACAACCATCATCCTTGAAGTCTCTTAGATAATCATCATTGATTTTGTCGTTACATCAAACTTTCGTCCAAAATATAAAGAAAATTTATCGGTTGCGATGGTTCCATATCATAATATAAGACAAATAAGATACTAGCGTATATATATACTTGAGTTTCAACTTGCAGCTAATCCTGACTACATGTTAAGGTTCCACAATGTTGAAGCAGGCTGCTTCAGTGTTACTTAATAATCTACCACCTTTGTTACTTTGATTTTGAAGCAACAATGGCAAAAGGGATAGCATAAACATCTCTAGCAATTGCTTATAAAGTGGGATTCTTGAACCATTTGTCTTTTACCAAGCTAAACTATCAAATTTTGGAGACAATGGTAGAACATCTTCTCCTAGGTAATTATCTAATTCATATCTTTGATTGATCTATTCGATCTTCATTTCAAGAAAGTTTAATTTGAAATAAATATCTTGCTAGTTTGTAGGTACATTTGCTAATTTTCAAAGAAGTCCATGTCTGTATGTTAGATTCTATCAACCTCCTCCCATATCCTTTTTTGTAAGTCTTCTTGAATTAATATTGCGACAAAACGGTTAAGGATCTAAGATGGTATCAAAATCCCTAATACCACATACGCAAACTCATCTTATATGCCATACATTTAAGTATAGGTTGGCCACTCATGGAAGATTCTATTTGAATCCTTGTTTTGCAAATCTTTGGAAAGAAGAGTTTTGCTATAGAAAATTTCGTACCTTCAAATATCTCTATGACTCTATAGGATATTAAGCTTTTGTAGACGTTCCTAGCATAAACCTACTCGTGTATTTGAGGGATATGTTTTATAATTGATCAAACTGGTTTATGCCAGAAAAAAATCCTTGTAAAGTAGTGAAGTTTGATTGATCAAGTAAGTTGAATTCTAACTCACATCCATGTATGACCTTTTCTGATTTCACTTTTTAACTGTTTAGTAGTATTTTCAAACTTTTCTAATCTCTCAGGTGTAACAGTCTAATAAAACATGTCACATTTCTAGTTATGCTACTAATAACCAAATCTAAACAAAACTGCTATGCACCAGTGTTGTTTTAGCCCTGCTATGTGTTGATGTGTTAGTTAAAAATTGATTATATACTTGGAAACAATTACTATTCCCAAACTTTAATAATTTTCATCTAACCGTGCATGACCAAAACAGCTCCGAAGAATACTACTGCTCAATCTAAACCATCTACATTATAAAATGGAGAATGTAAGCACAACACCTCATATGAAAAAATTGCCATTCCAATAAAAGTTCGTTAGTAAAAAGCCTTTTACAATGAACTTCTATACACCATTGTTCGTTTAAAAGTTGCCCAAAACAAGTGTGCCTAAACTTGCCTTTAATATTCCACTCACTAGACCAACACAACACATAAATCAGCAAGGACTTTCTTTGCATGTAGGTCGATACATAGCAAAACCTAACAAGATAAACAACAGTTTGAAACTTCGAACTATTATTTAAAAACAAGCAAACAATAAAACCCTAGTAGATTTTTAATAAAGAATATTATAAAGAAAAGTCAAAGATTGAAATTATTTGTCATCTCAGGGAGAAGTTGAGATTTAGATGAGAGGCAGTAAACTGGAGACTCATATTCGATCCACGAACAAAAATGCGTAGAGAAGAAGATTGTAGAGCTACAACCTATTCAATATAGAGATTGTGAAGAATGGCAGTGATCACTTCGCATGATATTGCAATATTCGTAGTTTGAAATCTAGAATAAATAAGATGTCCATGTTTTGCAAACCAAATGGAGTTCTTGCGGCTGAGGGACTTCAAGAAGAAAGATTTTAAAGTATTGATTAAACTAAGAAATTTAACATTAAACGTGATTAGTGGATCAGGTCGATTGTGTATAAAGTGGATTTGTTTATTTGAAGGATTGGCTTAGAATCGAGCATGACCCTATTGATTGCTGGATTCAATTTTTCACCAAAAAAATGCGTCTTCCAGTATATATGAACCATTAGTGTTGAGTGGGCTTATATACTTTAGAATGGGTCAAAATTGCGCCATATCAAGTAAGATAATTACAAAATAAATTAGGAAACTAGATGAAGGTGGCTAAGTTGTAACATGTCAAACCTAATCTCATTAAAATTATCGTTTTAGAGCGAAAACTTAATTTTGAGTGAAAATACTCCATAGATGAGGTGGCTAAGTACAATTTACTCTTTGTTTAATATCTAGTGTGTCTACATGGTCTTTTTAAGTGATAAGGTTACCCCTTTTAAAATCACTTCATATAACAAAACTTGTGACCTAAGCTAATGTTAGATAGCTTATTATGTATCTACATTCTAGTACTGTAGCAATTAAAGGTAAGATAGGATTTTGAAAAGTAACAAGATGAAGTGCCGCTTATCCACTTATTACCCTTTAAGTAGACGTACATAGGAATGTGTTTGTAATTGATGTGTTGTGTTCTTTTATACAGGAAAATGTTGGCGTGGTACCTTTTAAAAGCTTTGTCTAAAGCCAAATATTATTAGAAAAGAAAACTTGTGATGGTATAACCTCATATCATCTATTGAGATCATTCACAGTCGTACGTAAGAATTCAATCAGCAGTTTCATATATGTCGGTGACTGTGTTATATGATTAGTTTTTGGCGAGTGATAAGTTCCTATGCCTTAGGCACCAAAGTGGTTGGGTCTTAGTTGCAAACCCCTACATTAATTTGTGAAAGAGATATCTCACACATATGGACACTTGTTACCCAAAACTTGTACCATCAACTGAGCTGGTAATACATATTCTGGTCAGTTATTCCTCTAAATCTAGCAGACTCAGCCATATATCAAGTGTTGACATGTGTAAACTGAAATATCTGAGATTTAGTTCTTGGGTTAACTTTAATCTTTATCTTAAGCATTGGCCATGGTTGCTTTCACCTTTACTTTCCAAAGATATAAGTGCGGAAGAAATATGCTAAAATGTTTCATTTATTTCATCCCTTTATAAGGTTGCACGGGGTGAAGTATCCATTAATGGTTAAGCGATTGGCTTGTATGGTAGTATCAGGAGCAGCTGCTGCTGATAGTCTGGACATTCTTCAGCCAGCAAACTTAACTCCGCCAATGGTTTTGGAGGTGACCACAAGTTTCACTTTTTTGGTGATACTGATCAGAGGTGTAGTCATTAAGGCTGTTAAGCTTTTATGTATCGGTAGAACATTTGATTAATTCTTCCTTTTGTAGTGCTCATTTGCTGCATCGCCCTTACTGGTTTATACACGTCAATTCTAAATTTTAGGCGGAGGAGGAATTCAAATTGTTAAAGTGCAGTTTCCTAAAGGCAAAGCTGGAAGAACCTTTGCTGTCATGTATCCTTGGCTGATCTTAAGAGTCCAAGCTTCGCCTCCAAGTCACACTCAAGTCTGTGACTGCTTTTAGTTTTCCTTAGCTAGTACTTGTTTCACAATGTCAGTTCTCACAAAGGGATGGTATACCTGCGTACTAGCACGTATTCGTATAAATGCTTTCCGCATTGAATTAGCTGCAAGATCATATGAGGATTTACTTATATCTGCTGCTTCTGCCGTCACTGCTGAAGCTGCTGTGGGCAATGCTCTTTACATGCTTCCGTCATTCTATAATCATGACTGTGGTAAATCTCTCTCCTGTTTGGTTACTGTTTCTGCTTTCTTCTTTCTTTCAGGTATCAAATTTTTGCTCTAAGTTTGATAAAAGAGAAATGCTAATTGTCCCCAATTCTCCCTTGATAATACTCTGTCTAGTAAATATTGATTGTATGATGAAATCCCATGAAAATTTTTTGTGGATCCTAAACTTGGATCACCATTTAAACATCATTTTAGTTGCAAAGATTAGAATTCAACCTCTTGCGGATCTTTGCATAGTTCTTGCAATACTTCTTTATTACATCAGGTAATTGAGATTTTATTGATGGAAACGTTAGAGCAGCAGCAGCAACATAAGAAAAATGCCTCTTCAATCGATCTTTACGAATTGCTTTTTTTGGGCAAGATTTTGAGCCCTATGTCAAAATCATCCTATAATTCTTTTCAGCCATTATACAAGCCTTGGTCTTTCATTTCTCCACCTTTCATGCAGAGCAAGGGTATAAGCAAAAAATTCACATTTCTTTGCCATTTAAATGAATCAATCCATTTGAGTTACAGCAGTGGTTCTATGAGAACAAAAGTAAGGAGAAGCTGTGTGCTCAAAATTTGTTGCTTATTTTTGGGAAAACTTTGATAAATAAAATGTGGCTTTACTGGGCATTTCTTGTCCGACCTGACCTAAGATAAAGATAGTTGAGGATGCTAAATTTCTTCAAAGATTAGGATGGTTCAATGTGCTTCTATGTGTAGCAGTTATGTCTGATCTCTGAGTATGTAGCATCTGACAACATATCAATTTTGCCTTTTGCTTTCAGATCCCAACACGCACATCATATGGATTGATAATGCAGATGCAAAGTTGAAAGCACTTCGTGACATTGAAACAGGTATCTATTTGTATGATTTTGGAAATACAGCGGTTTTGTAAGAATTTTCCTAGTTGCCGTAAGGCTCATGACTTAATGCTTATACTTAAGTCTAAACTAATTTGGGCATTAGGTGAGGAGCTCCGAATATGCTATATTGATGCCAGTATGGAAAGGGAGGCTAGACGAAATCTTCTACTAGAAGGGTTTGGGTTGGAATGCCAGTGCCAGCGATGTTGCTCCGGTGACTGATGACATGAACTTCTATGTATTTTAGTTCTTTTTCCCCACCAAAAAGAGCAAATCAAAACAAGTGATTACAACCTTTTCTAGCTCAAGTAAGTTCATATATAGTTTTTTAAGTCAGGTAACTTCGTCATTAGCTCTTCCTTTTGAAATGCCAATTTTTGGTAGGTGATTACTGTTAACACTTCATGTTGGACTAGTATGATTGTGTTGTCCAAAATGCTACAGTGTTCGGATTGTGACCAACTTGGAAACTTAAGTAAAATGCACAATTCGGTATTTTAGAGGTAAATCTTGTGACCTTAAAGTGAGTTGATTTTCTGTTATTTCCTTTTGATTACAGTCAGATTTATGATAAGATCATTTACCACCGCAATCAAAATTGTGGTCCACTATGGTCATGCAGAAATTTTATATAAAGCGTACTTGATTCTGTGAGTTCAATTATATAAAGCGTTCTTCCTCATATAATGCAGTTTTCCCAAAAATAAAATCATGTGCATTTTTATTTAATGCAAATCTTCGGAACCCAAAGCGTATCAAACATAACAAGTGTTAAAAACCAAATTGCACTATTGGAGATATACTGGTTACTATGCAATTCAACCTTGCAAGATGAAACTTTGATATTTCAGCAGTTGGGTTTTAGAAATTTAAAAAGATGAATCCAAGAAAGCTAATGACAGAAAATTATTGAATACCACCACCTCCATAATAAATTAAAAAGTAAGAATTATCATTTTGTCTTCTTGTTGTCGCAGTGAGAGAATGTTTGGTATTGCTTTTACAATACTTATTATTTTAAATAAATATATTTAATAAATTTATATAATATTTTATAATTTAAAAAAAATTAGGAATATAAACAATTATATAATTATATATATAATTATTATTATTTTTTAGTGTTTGTTTTGATCAGGTCCAAGATCCACTAAAGAACAGCAGGATTCCAGTCTGGTAGCTGGACTAAGTCTTGACAGATAGAAAGACAACGACTATTGACCAACCAACCCGTTCCGTTCCACGATATTCCATTCCCTTGTGCGCGCCTCTGCCTAGGAGAAGGCGGCTACCTCGACTCTTCTACTGCACGGGGAACCCCTTCCGACACGGGATCCCATGACCAATTTCTTCTTCTTCTTTTTTGTTTTCTCCCTCTAGAAACTGTTTTATTTCCTCCCTCATTAGTTACTGTTTTTTGACTTCACACATGATCACAGATTTTATTATTCAAACTTGAAAACTAGTGCTAAATATAAATACGCCTAATATTCAACCGCGTTTTCTAGAAATCGTAACAACTGCAAATTAACGACCACCACTATGGCCCCCTGACCCAGCTCATCCTTCCCTGTCCTTTCCCCTTCTTTCTCTTTATTGGTTTTCTTTTTTTTGGGAATTTCTTTTTTTCTTTTTGGGTGGAGGGAGAATGGAGATTGGTGGATTTCCGGCTTGGCAGACGGCCGTGTTGTCGGGGGTGATCGGGTGGGTTTTTATCTCATCGTTGCTCGGACTGACTCAGCGAATCAGAACACTTACTCAGCCCTGGGTCACTCGCCGGGTCACCGACGGCGTACCTCTTGTTCTCCGGATTCAGGCGCGCTTCTTTATTTGATGCATTATTCTGTTCCGTAGACGTCAAACTATTTTGTTGATCTGTGTGTTAGGTTTATTGTAAACAATGAATTTGCATGAGTTGAAATACTTTTGTATGGTTGATTGTCCATGATCTTGACTTGTTGTATCTAGATGTTGATCAGATAATTCAAAATCAATTAATTTGGCTTGTTTCGTGGATTTCTTTTTAAATTTGGATTTCCTGGTTTGTTTGCTTCATTTTGTTTTTGTGGGTGACATTTACTGGTGGTTTTCTGATAATCTGTTTTCGGTGTTTATTGCAATAGAGTGTGCAACATGTATTCCTTGACGCGCTCTTCTCCATCCTCTCATGCGTTGTCTCAGTGCCTTTCTACACTGGATTCCTTCCGCTCCTGTTTTGGGTATAACAAATTTATCCTTTTCGATTTCTTGTGCATTGAGTAGTTTCTTTCTTACATACATGTGATGGATTTTTCTTAATGTGTTTCACAGAGTGGGCATAGTAAATTGGCAAGGCAAATGACATTGCTCATGGCTTTCTGTGATTATGTAGGAAATTCTATCAAGGTGAGAGTTCCCACTACTGCAGACATGGTTGTTTCCATTTGTCTTTGTAGTTTGCCGATACTGTAGTGTTTGAATGGATGAATAATAAATGAATGAATGGATAAATGATTTTCATGCTTACTTTTTGGGGTGTAGGATGTAGTATCAGCACCCAGACCTAGCTCCCCTCCAATTAGGAGAGTGACTGCTACTAAGGATGAGAAGGAAAATGCAATGGAGTATGGATTGCCTTCTTCACACGCTCTTAACACCGTATGCCTCTCTGGGTATCTCCTGGTTGCCTTATCCTGATCTATGGATCGTACTAAGAATTGAGATTTTCTAATTAATGGAAATTAAGTTTATGTTAGCCTTTGAGAATATTTCCTTCTTAAGACTTTATTTTAGTGCCTAGCAGTTTTTATATAATTGCTATTTTTCATTTGTCAGGTATCTATTGCATTATTTTCTTAATTCTGGTGTGGAGAGGGACGGAGGAGAAGTGTTTCTTGCTTACGCTCTAGTTTTCCTTCTTGTTGCTTCAATTGGCATAGGTAGAGTTCAATTTCCTAACTATCTACCACTTCTTTATGGTATGGTAACCAAGATATGGATACGCCTGAGTTTTTTTTGCTTTTGGTCTTAACATGACTTACTTTTAACTCAAGTCTTACGACTTATTTCGAAATTCATATTTAAGCTTTGACTTGACTTGTTCTTTTAGGGAGAATCTACTTAGGTATGCATAGCACGATAGATGTTGTAGCTGGAGTCTTGTTTGGCGTTGTGATTCTAGCATTTTGGCTGACACTACATGGATACATTGATCAGTTTGTTGTCTCAGGAAAGAATGGTATGTGAACTTGGTATTGTAATTCTCCACAGTTGTTATTTTGTATGCAGGTAATGTTAACCCCACTTGACATGTTTTGTTTCCAAACTTCTCAGTTACATCCTTCTGGGGTAGCCTTTCGGTTCTATTGTGCTTTGCCTATCCAACTCCAGAATTTCCAACTCCAAGCTTTGAGTACCACACTGCTTTCAATGGTGTTGCATTTGGAATTGTAAGTGCAATGACTACCTCTCACTAGTACATACATATTGTTTGTGATCTTATTCAGCATTTAAATACCATGTGCATCATCACCCCCAATTTGGAAAAAGCATTATGCATCTGTTCAATTTCGCTATTGTTCAAAACTTCTTTTTTTAAATTATATGAACCTTTTTGTCGAACATACTTAGATTAGAAATACTCTATATTTGATCATTTTGACTCGTTTAAAGAGGGATTCCTTGCTGCAAATTCCTACTCATAATTTGAATATGAAATAATAGCATCGATGTTATATTAACTTAATTTGCATAGAGAACGGGGCAAAGAAGAATTGTGGTTGTGGCAACAGTTTAAATAGTGCGTGTTTTTAGGCTTAGGGTTTTGATTTCAACTCTCCAGTGCCATCTGGGTTTCAGCTGAATAAAGTTAGATGCAGAGGGTCGTAAAATTTTTTTTGAAGGAACTTAGTCATGACATTTATCTCATATTTATATACCAAACTACCAATATGTAGCTTAGTTGAAGATCTCGTAGGCACGGTCCCTGCGGAGTACGATGTTTGGCTCACGAAACACCCTCATATGAGTATTTTGATACATTGGTAAGGAAGATTTCACACTTCATATTTACCCTGCTGCTTCAGGATTTGCTGCAGAATCTTACAATTAAGAAGAGCTTACGTGAGGCATAAAATTGTAGTTTATTATTTTCTCCTTGGGTTGGAATAAAGAAGAATGTGAATCAGACAATGGTTAAATTGTCTTTTATTAGTTGTCCCCTAGGTTCTTGCTATTGACCTCTATATTTTAGATGTGGTAGGTTTTACCCATTAGAATATAAACTAGAAGAAGGTTGCAGCCCATATGCCTTAGGAAAAGAGAGCATAGAGAAGGTTGGAGTCATTTTGGTTATTTTTAAAAAAATCTGATGGTACTTTTGGATAGAACAGGTCGTTTTAAATTAGATGTAAAACACGATTGAAGAGGTTCTGCAACGGTCTTCTCACATTTGTTTATTGTATTGTAATAAGATACAATGTCATAGAATGGGATGTGAAGATGGCAAGATATTAAAGGATAGTAGCAGTAGAAGGACCCTTTTGAGAGGTATGAAAAGTATGCAGTTAAAATGCATGCTAATGATTTAAGTGAAGAGGCAATTGGATACCCAAATCAAAAGTTAAAGTGTGTCGAAATGATAGAACATGCAGAAACTATAAAGTAGGACTCTTAAGGGTGTTAATTTAGGAAGCTTAAACAATATGTTTGAAATGTGATATACTCTCGACGGACCGTAATATATTGTTGGAGACTAAAGTTTCAGCCATTGCTTGTTTGGCTACTAGGGGTGCACAGATTTATGATCTTGATATGGTAAATTGTCTTTGATAATGATAGTAAGGTGTCAGATCTGCTTTTCGAAGTTCTTACTGCTATTTACTAATATAAGCAATAACAGCTTTGGACATAGCACAATCATGTCATTTCATGGATTAAGTAGACTGTCAGATAGCCTGTTCATCAGTGAATAGCATTATGGTGCGTCCATATTGGAGTTCTGATGGTCGACACGTCATTAAAACAAGAATTAATGATATTAAATGTGGTGAGGAAGTTTACTTTTACAAGGATCTAGTTAAAATACAATTCATTCATCGGGTCATTTATGTGCTTATTCATTCATTTACTCGTTTTTAAGAGTAGAATTAATTCATTTATGATCTTGATATGGTGAATTGTCTTTGATAATGATAGTAAGGTGTCAGATCTGCTTTTCGAAGTTCTTACTGCTATTTACTAATAATATAAGCAATAACAGTTTAGGACATCTCACAATCATGTCATTTCATTGATTAAGTAGACTGTCGTATAGACCTGTTCATCAGTGAATAGCATTATGGTGCGTCCATATTGGAGTTCTGATGGTCGACACGTCATTAAAACAAGAATTAATGATATTAAATGTGGTGAGAAAGTTTACTTTTACAAGGATCTAGTTAAAATACAATTCATTCATCGGGTCATTTATGTGCTTATTCATTCATTTACTCGTTTTTAAGAGTAGAATTAATTCATTTATGATCATGATATGGTAAATTGTCTTTGATAATGATAGTAAGGTGTCAGATCTGCTTTTCGAAGTTCTTACTGCTATTTACTAATATAAGCAATAACAGTTTTGGACATCTCACAATCATGTCATTTCATTGATTAAGTAGACTGTCGGATAGCCTGTTCATCAGTGAATAGCATTATGGTGCCCCATGTTGGAGTTCTGATGGTTCGTCATTAAAACAAGAAGTAATGATATTAAATGTGGTGAGAAAGTTTACTTTTACAAGGATCTAGTTAAAATACAATTCATTCATCGGGTCATTTATGTGCTTATTCATTCATTTACTCGTTTTTAAGAGTAGAATTAATTCATTTATGATCATGATATGGTAAATTGTCTTTGATAATGATAGTAAGGTGTCAGATCTGCTTTTCGAAGTTCTTACTGCTATTTACTAATATAAGCAATAACAGTTTTGGACATCTCACAATCATGTCATTTCATTGATTAAGTAGACTGTCGGATAGCCTGTTCATCAGTGAATAGCATTATGGTGCCCCCATGTTGGAGTTCTGATGGTCGACACGTCATTAAAACAAGAAGTAATGATATTAAATGTGGTGAGAAAGTTTACTTTTACAAGGATCTAGTTAAAATACAATTCATTCATCGGGTCATTTATGTGCTTATTCATTCATTTACTCGTTTTTAAGAGTAGAATTGTGGCCTGTAGATTAGGAAGTAACATTTTATCTGATGTTCAGGTCAGCGGTGTCCAGCAGACATATCATCTGTTTCACAGTGAAAATGTTCCACAGTTATTTAGCCCAGAACTGCCCCTACCGGTTTTCTTGGGGAGGATGCTTATTGGCATTCCAACCATTCTTGTAGTGAAATTCTGCAGCAAGGCATTAGCAAAGTGGCTTCTTCCTGTTGTCTGCAGTACTTTGGGAATCCCTATTAGGTCCTCATACTACATTCCTTCTTTGCAAGTTCTCGATGGGAATAAGATCAAGCCTGACAGCAAGCCAGTGGGTTATCTGCAAAGAGTAGTTTCTGTTATGCCTCAAAGTTCGTATGATGTCGATACCGGCATAAGATTTCTCCAATATGCTGGTCTTGCATGGTCAGTTGTGGATTTCGTCCCATCACTATTTAATCACTTGAGGGTATAGCTGGTGGAGTGGTATGAGACAGGAATGTATTCAAGCAGCCTTTTCATAAAATTCTCCCTGTAATAGGATTGATGAAATCATCAACCGGTCTATTTTTTGGCCCTTTTATTTGTTGATGTAGGAGAGAGTATGTAAATATCAGAATCTCTCAAGTGGCAGCTGTGATATGTATGTCTATGTATTTTCCCGTGGTTCTTTCTCCTGCCCAGCACAATGAATCATGTCTGGAGAAAACGAGAACTAAATGTCCACGTCAATTTTAGCGACACCTTAACAACGAAACAAGGAACTGCTTGTTTACGCATGCTTTAGTTAGTACTCCTTTCTGCTTGTTGGAAGACGAATCAGCAGCATTAGAGCCCTGAAATATAAGGGGAGGTATTGCACTTCACAAAATAGAGGAATTCCAAGAGAAGAAAGTGATTTTCTTCGTTTCGCTACAGCAGCTATAAGTCGACACTGGCTCTGATAAATCTGCCAAGGCTTTTTGATTATTTAGAAAATGTTTGGAAACGCTTTTAAAATATAGTTTTTCTAAAACAGAAAATATTTTTATATTATTTAAAAAAAATTTTAATTTTTATTAAAATAAATAAATAATCAAAAAAAAAATTACTGTCGTAGTCTGAATTATCAATCACACACTGACAAAGTTATCATCCTGCTAGAAAATAACCAACATCTATGGTGTTCAAAATGTACCTAGAATTCATTTTACAAGTTGACATGGTCTTAGTCACAACTCCAATTACATGCGAAATGTTCGGTCTCATACATACCGTTGCATACATCAAGCTACCAACCGTATTAGCATACGAAACTTTTGCCATGTATTCTCATTCTACATCAATTTTAGGAGATAAACTCGAGTGCTAAGCATGAAATGAGGAGAATTGGGGTAGTTACAAATTTTGTTCGTTAATTCATGCTAAAACATTTAGTACCTTCTTCAAATATTGCTTTTGAGTCAGACGAGGCATACTATTCTTCTTGTCTATGATTATGTCCATGTTAAGAATCTTCTTGGCTTCCCCTAGATCTTTCATCTCGAATTTTTATTCAATTAAGCCTTTGATTCTCAGTTTCTGCTTCACTCTTCAATGAGATCAACATATCATCAACATACATAGAAGGTAGGTGAAAGACCCATTACCATACATCTTGCAAGAAATCATACATCTTGTGAGAGCATTAACTTTCTTTTTAGTTCTTTTTGACAAATTTACATTTTGCTAAGTTGGATGCAATTTATCTTGATGGTTAAGCACATAGGCGTCTACAAAGAAAATTTGAGATTGTGGTAGAAATTGATAGACGGTAATAGACATGCAGAGAATGTTAACAATAAACTGTGTTCATGAACGATAATTTAGCACAATAAAATATTTGGCACATATTATGATATTACAATCTAAATTGAGATCTTAAAGATGAATAAGACAATTATACAAGTAAAATATACATGGAGAAAAAAAACACTCATTATGATGTGGTCACACACAAAAAAAAGATTACTATACGATAAAATTATAATATTGACTTACAGCTTAAAAGTGTTTTTTTTTACTTCTCTTCTATTGTTGTGTTAAATCAAACGCATTTGGAACATATTTATACGATATCGGAATGGTAGATAATATCTCTTTGATAACTAATCCAATCGAGTAAGTAACTTTCTTATGTAACTCTGGCTCTTGGCATTAATTTCTTTGGATCTCTATTATTATTATTATTATTCCAGCTTTTGTCTATTATGATTTCATATAAAGTTCTCCAAAATTTAAAATTATATTTGTCATCTATATTTGACTTTTCAAATACCAAATTTATACTACAATAAGCCATGACCCAACAAATACCAAATTTATTGTATTGTAAAATGTCTAGGCTCTTTACAAATTTAAAAAAGAAAAATCGAAAAAAAGGAAAATAATATTTATTTTATTTTGGCTTTTAGTCCGGATTGGTCAATGGTAACATTTGTTTAAGGCCCATTTATATTTTCAGTCCATATATTGCAGTAGTAGCGTAGGTTTAACAAAGGAGGAGAAGAAATAGGAAAGAGATCCCATCGCTTTATTGCGAATCCGTGAGAGAGCTCAAACGAAGAAAGAAAAAAACCAAAAAAAAAAAAGAAGTTTTTTTGGATTGTCGACTGCGTGCTATCGTGATGTCTCGGCAATCCTCCACGAAACTGATCGGAACCCTAGCTTCGAAACTCCTCCGCATCTCCCCGAAACCATTCTTCGGCCAGTCACGCCACCTAGCTGCCGCCGCAGCTGCCACAGCGCCGCCATCTCCTGCAGTGTTCGTCGATAAGAACACGCGTGTCATCTGCCAGGGTATCACTGGCAAGAATGGCAGCTTTCACACTGAGCAAGCCATCGAATATGGCACCAAGATGGTAGAAATTTTCGATCTTGATTTACTGAATATGTTCATCTATATATTAGAGTGTTGTTTGTGATCTCCATGCTAGTTGTAGTGTTTGATGATATGTACGTCATTGAGGTTGAATATCACTGGCTAAGCAATGTCATGTATCTTTAGTTGGTTGATTCACATGTGCATTCGATTTATTATGCTCTGCAATCTCTTTGGCTCTCGTTTCCTTTTTTTTTTTTTGGAAATAGATTTTAAAAAAACTTTTTGTAATCTCTTTTATGGATTCAGTCTGTAATTTTTCATCAATGAAACTGTTGGTTTCTATTGCATCAACACGAATTTAGGTTTTTTAGGGTGTGGTTTTAATTGAAGCTAGAATTCCTATATATTAGTTCTTTCTGGAGCACATTGTTTTGCCATGTAATGGTCCCAGAAAATTGTTTTCATCTCAAAAAGAAGAAGAGAAATTCTTCTGTTTTCTATAATAACTTCCCATTTGACAAAAGAGAAAAATCAAGTATGAGCAACCTTCAGCTGAAAGATAACAATTTGATGGAAACGGGTACATCTGAAGCCAAGAGCGAACATGGCTAGCTAAACAATCACACTTGCATTATTTGACAATTTTCCAATTAACCTATAAACGACCCGGACACAAGACCAATTTGCTAAAGGCTAGAACTAAAGAACTATGGTTTGTTTCTCTTTGGCCAATTTTGCTAGTTTACAAAATACTGATTTTTCAACTTTGAAAAAGAATAATTGATTAAAAGTTTTAGTATAACCGTAGATCTTGCTGCCCTCGTCGTATTGACCTTGAGTTAGTTAAGCCCATCTAATCTTCTCCCTTAAGTATATATTGCAATTTTTAAAGTTTTTGTCTTTTAAAGTAGGTTGCATTGATTATTTCTGTCATCCATTTTGAGCACATTATAATCCAAATGAATGATTTAGTGATTCTTAGGCAAAGATGCTGTAGTTGTTATATTTCTTTGCTTGTTAAGACACAAATTTTTGGTCGAATCTGAATTGCTTCAACGATATCTGTCATGACTGAGCTTAGTCAGATTGGATAGACAGCATAGGAAGAAATTGGAATGGTAGTCTCTTTCGGGTGCATGTCTGTGACCTGTGCTTATAAACTATGAAATGGTCATGCTTGAAAATTTAAGATTAGATCTGTTTGGAAAGTTTCTTTTCAAGATGTTTTGTGGTCCAAGTGTGTGGTCTTCAAAGTTGAGGACTGCAAGGTCAATTACTCAAATAACAAGTCACCTAACACAAAATGTTTGTTCTTTAGTTACCCTGCTGCTTGCTAAATCTTGATCAGATGTTATAAGGTCAAGATTTCAAGTTCAATTGTTTGTGTACATGTACTACTCCAACTATCGTTGCAGCACAAGTGTTCCTTAAGCTCTCAGCATCAACTTCAATGCAAGCTGCATAGCATGATACTGGTTTTCTGTTCCTTCATTGTATTTTCTTTTACCGTTATTCTAATTGGAAATGTTCTTTGTTCAAAGATAAATTGGAGTGACATGTCCTTTTTTTTCTAAAGGCTTACCCTATTTCCTTTATTAGAAGTGAAATTTGGCTATTGTCTTCACTTATTACCTTTTAGAAAACGCAGCATGTCATCTCTACATCTTATTCTGTGTAATTAATGTACTGTCTACATATTTCCCCATTGGATTTTGATTAACAGAATAACTAAATGTGGTAAATGAATTTGTTTGCTGGTTGTAGGTTGGTGGTGTCACACCTAAGAAAGGTGGAACTGAACACTTGGGATTACCTGTTTTCAACTCAGTTGCAGAAGCCAAAGCTGAAACCAAGGCTAATGCATCAGTCATCTATGTGCCACCTCCATTTGCCGCAGCTGCAATAATGGAAGCAATGGAAGCTGAGCTAGATCTTGTCGTTTGTATTACAGAGGGTATTCCACAGCATGACATGGTAATCAAATAACTTTGGAAATCGATTGTGCTAGCTTATTGTCTTACTTTGTTGACGCATGTCTGACTGTCTGAGTTTATACTGTCTTGAACCATATCATTTTAGATGAAGCTTCCAATGGGATAGGCAATGCTAAATGGTTGAGATCATGTTATTGTATTGAAATTCTCTTGGCTAAAATTCCTTTTCACCTGAGCTTAGTTGTTATACATTTCATTTCTTGGATTATACACTCAATTTGATTAAAAGCAGTTTGTTAAAAGCCTACAAGGAGAGTACATGTAATAGAGACTTTTATTGGAACTCCGAAATCTTGCCAAAAGGCATGCACAAGTTTTATAGTCTTCTACTTTGACTAACAAATTATGTATTCAACATCTTTGTTAGCTTAATTATTGTCTCTGTTCTTTAAAGCGACTGTCCCAACTCATGGATAATGATGAAATTTGTCTGGTATCTCTATCTTATAGTGAACTGATGATATAATACTTTCAAATAAAAACCGCATCCTGTTACTTCTGACTACTGTTAGACTTTTGTGGTAGTCATCTTATTAAGTGTCAGAAATTTAGGTGATAGTGAGCTGGAGTTTATCTATCTTCCTATCCAATTCCTTAATGCTTTCAAACATTACACTGATTATTGGGTTATTCACCATTTGGTATTATAACTTAGAACACTGGTAGTTTTGTTTTCTTTTTGTGTCTGTATTTTTCTATTAACTACTACGTCTTCGACTTTTTATCATAATGGGGAAATGGCTGTGCTAAGGCTTACTGGTTCTATTGGTATGGCATGCATGTATGTTATCTTGGAGGTTCTTGGATGGGTGATTGCTGGATCTGTTGAAGTCATTGCTAGGTACCTTCTAGTCATTGTCTTTACAAGATGTGGTTCTTTCAGCAAATTACCCACATGAAGAAGTTAGTTGGCTAGTTCTCTTAATCTTAAGAAATCCTGCTACTCATATGGATCTTTTTTAACAGGCTCTTGATGAATCTATACATTTTCTGATTTTGTAACCTTTAAAAAATGAAAAAAATTATAGTCAAGTGATATGCTTAGCTGGTCACCTATGTAGTGATGAAAATGTATTTACTAGAGAAGAGAAGTAAGAAGTATAGGTAGTGTCTACTGCTAGGACAAGTAGTGTCTAGCAGTAGAAATATATGATATCAAAGCTTATTTTGGTACATTACCATTTAAATTGTTAGTTACTTCTTTCAAATTACCACTGTGAGACCTTTTCAATTCTGTGTGACGATCTCTAAAATCCAAATGCAAGGCTATCCTGGCATTGGCATATTATGCATGAAGGACAATAAATATATTTGATTACCCTAGCTTTTATTTTGTTTGAATGTACTTTGGGTTTATGTGGTATTGTGCTATGGAAATTATATGGTTCTCCTCTAGGTTTGGATATGTGTGTATGGAGAGGGATTAATTATTATCGCCAAATTCTGCTAAGAGTCTTATGGTCACTAACTGTAAATAAATTACTGTAAGTGATGACATAATTGGATATTCATATGGATTATATGATGCTGAGATGCAGTTGCTGTATTAGATATAGAATAGTCATGTTTATTTCTGGTTTTTTCTCAATTGCTTGCTGGAATATTTAGCAGTCTCAGTCAGTCAATTGTTGTTCCAGGTCCGAGTGAAGGCTGCTCTTAACAAGCAAACAAAAACTAGGCTAATTGGACCAAACTGCCCTGGGATTATTAAGCCTGGAGAATGCAAAATTGGAATCATGCCTGGGTATATTCACAAGCCTGGCCGTGTAGGAATTGTATCAAGATCTGGTACCCTGACTTATGAAGCAGTATGTCTTTAGTTTGTCTTTTTGTATATCAATTAATATCTAAATCCTTTTTCAAAAGTATGGTAGTTCTTCTCTTTGACATGTTCAGGTCTTCCAAACAACTGCTGTTGGCCTTGGGCAATCTACATGCGTTGGCATCGGTGGGGACCCATTCAATGGGACTAATTTTGTGGATTGCTTGAAGAAGTTTGTTGCGGATCCCCAGACTGAAGGCAAGTTCTAAGTTTATTCTTTTTAATGTATATCTTTGATCAGCTTTACCTGATGAACTTTGTATGGAAATTGTTGAAATTATAAGTACATATCCCAGTTTGTATAGAAAAGGTAGAACATATGTTTATAGAAGTGGAGGGAAAATATGAGTCACAGACAGAGTGGGAACTGCAAACTGCTAAGAACAAACAACTTCTGCATGCACAATGTATTTTTTTGCCCTCATAATTTGCATGAAATGTGCATAGAATAGAACTCATATTCTGTTAATCAGCCAAATATTACTTTAGCTCTTGAATTTCATGACTAATATTAATTTATTTATTGATTCATTAATTTATTCATTCATTGATTCATCAATTTATTTGTTTATTGGTAAAACCCAGTTTGCAAAAAGTAATTTCTTCCAATTGAACACTTTTGTTTTAGGGTGTTGAAACTCACTTTTTCTTGCTGAAAACTCACTTTCCATACTCACTTTCAAATACAATCAAACACAAAAAGTCACTTCGAGACTCACTTTCAACTACAATTAAACACAAACATCCTGCTCAATTTTCAAACCCACTTCTCAAAAACTCACTTTCTAGAAACTCACTTCACTGCAACTAATATACGCCCTTAGCTAGAGCTCTGTCCATGTGGTTTAAGTGTTCTTTTTATTTTTTCCGGGTCAGGCTGATGGTTGGTGTGTGGCTCATGCATGAGTGTAGAATTATACCTTGCTCTGATGGAGCTTGCCGTTGTTTTGCATGAGCAAATATGATTAAATAAATATTCTGTTCTTCTGGTTAGCTTACACTTGCAATTCAAAATGGAGCTTGCTGTTGTTTTGCATGATAACATATGATTAAATAAATATTATGTTCTTGTGGTTAGCTTACACTTGCAATTTAGAACATCAGGGATTGTCCTTATTGGAGAGATTGGAGGGACTGCTGAAGAGGATGCTGCAGCCTTTATACAGGTAAAGAGAATACGACCACATCTTGTTTGGTATACGGCTAGTTTCAGCCATTTGGCTCATTCCCCTTTTATCTTTTGCGTAGTCTTGTTTACATTCTTTTGCATGTTGTCTCGCATACATTAATATCTTAGAAAAAGTTGAGCAGGTGTGAGGCAGATTTCCTAGAAACTGCTGAAAAATAGGTGTATTTCAGAAACTCTTACACCTTACTGTTGGACGGTGTCATCAATAAAGAACATTTTAACATCCCATATGTGGATCAGATAGTGACCTTATTTGACCAGTATATTGTTGTGTTGGTGGGATAAATAAATTTGGATCTTCCACTTACATTCTTAAATGTCAAACAGGAAAGTGGTACGCAGAAGCCTGTTGTTGCATTCATTGCTGGCCTAACTGCTCCACCAGGCCGCCGAATGGGTCATGCAGGAGGTATGAGAAATTTTCTTATAAAAGGGATATGTTTTATTGGAGTAGTTCATATTATATGTTACCACTAACATATGAGGGGAAAGTAAATAAAACATAGCTAACACAGATGTTAACAAAAATTCAATGAGCCACTTGCCAGTTTTCCGTAAGTAATATAAAGTTTGATTTCTTCTCTTTATGAAGGTAAATGTTTATATGTTTGCAGTTCATGTCCAGAATACAGTCTAGCCAAAAGAAAGCTTGGTATCAGCCAGCACTGTTTTGTTTTGTTTTAATTTTTCGTAGAGGAAATGTCTTCCTTTCATCACTTTGGCCTAATAGTTGTTGTTTCAAAAGTGGTATTGACATGATTAGCCAGCTGCATCAGTTCTATTTATCTGCTTCCTCTTTTACTTGTAACTAAGTGTGTGTTTTAATCGTCCTGAACTTCAGTTTCTCTTGCCAGAATTTGAGTTCCAAAGAGTTCATATATTTCATTTACACAAAGAACTGGGAACTCCAGTGCCACACATGGAACTCCAGTTCCAACTTTTTATTTCTACACCTCCCAATGCAGTTCAATCTTTCACTTTCCAACTCACTTTCAAAAGTAATTGAAACACGAAAATTGAACTCCACTTCGAACATATTTTTCAAGAAACTCCTTATTTTTCTCTTACGCAAAATTCAGTTACGTGCATTTGAAACAGACCCTAAATGTAAGAAAGCTTGCGGAGACGTATTAGGTATTTAACATGATATCTTGCTTAAAATGAGAATTTTGATGGTAATGAAGGAACTAATCAGAGAGATCACACTATCTTTTAAGTTGTGCCTGTCCTATATCACATGATGATATATTTTCCATTTCTTATAACTTGAAGTAGGAATTCTGCTGCCCAAAAAATCTTACGCATATGATTCTTGTTGGCAAATGTCAAGGTCTTGCTTTTGGTGACGATTATATTATAACTAGAGTGACGACCTCCTCAACATCACACTTACACCAAGGGTGTCGTGGAAATGCACTAACAATGAATGAGGGTTTATAGGGTGGTGTTAGCATTTCCATATTATTTTAAACATGTCCACAATGTAATGATGGTTAGAGGATGGATTTAACCAGTAATTAGATCATTTAGTTTGACCTTGTAAATTATTTTGAAGTTAAAGTATGTCGGTTAGATGATAAACTTCAGTCCATCAAATAGGTCATGCATTTTACTTCCACATTTTTTAATGTGATTTACTGTTTTCGTTGCAGCAATTGTGTCCGGTGGGAAGGGCACTGCCCAAGACAAGATCAAAGCTCTCAAGGAAGCAGGAGTGACAGTGGTCGAGTCTCCTGCCAAAATTGGGATGACCATGTATGATGTTTTTAAGCAGCATGGACTTCTCGATTCCTAGGGTTCTCCTTTGATACAGCTCTTGAATGTCATAAAAGAAGTGAGCTTCTATTCTTGAATTCTGAGTCCTTGTTCCAGGGTTCACTGTTTTAGCAGTTTGTCATCGTCCTTCTTGGCTCCTCTAAGGTGTTGGCTCCATTTTCTTGATTTAGCTGAGGCATTAAGGAAAATGACCTTTTCATAAGGTTTCATACTACTCTACCCATAATTAGAAGCATCACTGTTAATAGGTGATCTTAATTTTGGTTTTAACAATATTATGGTGTGTTAATTGTTTATTTTGGAACATGCCACATTTTCGTTGCTGGCATTACTTACAGGTTCATGCCCGATCATTCGTTTTTCTTTGCGTATAATTGTGGTTATGAAATTGCTGTCCTAATATATATCGTCTGTCACAAGCTGTTGATGTTGCAAATTTGTTGAAACATGTTGCTCTTGAGCTTGCTATTCTTCAGAGAAGTCTCAGATAATGAATTGTAAACCATATTTGCAATGTAGAGCTAAGAAGATCAAGTGACGATATATATTAGTTGTCTAATATTAATTTTTGGTTTCTTAATGTAAGTATATGAGCAACTTCCTTATCAGTCTCAGTATGGTGTTCTATCCTTTGTTCATAGGTAATAATATATGATCTGACTCCCGAATTCGACCGAAATTGATTCAGTTAAATTGACTTCATACTTGACCTTAGACAGATTCAGGTCAGGATCTTTAATAAATAGATTTGGTCAGGTTTAAATTGATATGAAATGGAGCTATCTAATTCATATAATAATTTGTATAGTATACACCAATTAATAATTAAAAAATATTTAAAATAATAATATTAAATTTTAATAATAGTGTATAGTATTTTATTAAATTTAATATTTTTGTATTAGGTATATAGTATTTAATAATTTTTATTTATTATTAGCAGAAATTGATTTTTATAGCTTTAGTTTTAATTAATTTTAATAATTTGTTTAAAACTTAATTATTAAATAAATTAAATTAGTATTGATAATTTTAATATATATATAAGTTGAATTAAAATAGAATGATTTTGATTTAATTATTAAATTGATAATAATAATATCGCAATTTGTCTGGCATAACATGTTGACAGGTGACATTTGGGACCCACTTAAACTCTTCAATTTAGATTTTAGTTCGGGTCTTTTGAGATTACTTAGGCATTAAGGTGCTTTTGATAAAGAGGACTTTCGGTGAAATGTTTTTGAAAATGATTATTTTTTAAGTTTAAAAATAATAAAAATTATATTGAAAGAGGTTCTACTTTAGTCATTTAATTATCTAAAAATGTCCAAAGTGTTTCTTCTACTAACGTCATCTCTAATTGTTTTCTTAAAATACCACGAGACTTATTAGATATGAAAATATAATTTGGGATTTTTACTATAAGTTATTTCATTATAATTTAATATAAAAATTTTATAATATATAATTTATTAATATTTTAAAACTTTGAAAACTTTTTAAATTTTTTTAAATACTATAAAGATTTATTAAAACAAAAAATTAAAATCAAATTTTAATTTAAAAGTGATAAATACTGCCAAATATTATTTTATAATACAAATTTTTTGTTCGTAAGGAGAAATTTTAGAAACCGTTAACTTGCTATAAATCCACATCTCGAGCTATCCCCAAATATTATTAAATCTCGTTAGATAAGAACTTAGATCGTAATTAGTTTAATTGCAGGGGTCTACATTTTATGGATAAGGTATTGGATATACAGCTGCAACAATTAAGGTCAATTTTACTCAATTCAACTTTTAATTCAAACAAACTCAAGATAGTAAAATATTCGTTGAGTTTAATCTTGAAGTTAGAAACTTCATTCATTTGAGGAAATTTTACAATAAACAAAATGTTACTAGTTAGCCAAATTTGATAAGTAAGAAAATCAAACTTATCTTTTAAAGAATTTATTTTCAGAAATTATTTTGCTTTAAACGTTCTCAAATATCTTCTGTGCGCACTTTACAATAATAGTAAGGATACCTAAAGTGCTCGAGTTTTACATTAGCCTCGAAATCCAGCACGGGTCATGAATGTACGATTCAGCGAACTTGACCCTTTTACGAATTTCTTATATAAACAAGTAGATATCTTATTTACTTAGAAGTAGTTTCGACTTGCTTAAAAAATAAATATTTATAGTACAGAATTAAAAGAATAATATAATACTTTCATAATATAAATTTATTATTATATTTAAAAAAGTTTCTAAAATTATGAAGAAATTTTTTTTAAAAAAATAAAAAATAAAATAAAACACTGATTGACAAACATCAGCTTAATCTATTTTGCTTTTGCATTACATAAATTCTATTTTTGCATGTTCCTTGAAAAATATCTATCTAATATAATAAGATTTTACAAACCGTCAATTTCCACCACCATAATTAATGGACGGCTAAGATTTGAACTATAATTTTGATCATCATATACTACCAACTTTCAACAACTACTACTGCTACTACATCTACATGAACCGCAAACGTTTTATTCCCATCGCATCTTTTCTTTTCTCCCCACCGTTCCCCCATCGCATCTTTCTTTTCGCTACAATTCCAACTGTAAATTAAAGTAATTGGACATTTTAAGAGTTTCTCTCAGACTCCAACTTTTGGTATCTAAATTTATTGTGCGCTCCAAAATACGGAATACAATTTTAGGGTTCCCCTTCTTCCCTCCTCTCTCTCTCTCTCTCTCTCTCTTCTTCTTTCTTTCAGGTGCTCTTCCTTTTCTCTCCTAACAAGAAGAAATTGTTTGTTTGCTTTTTTTATGATGTCCTTCTTTTGCTTTTCAATTTTTCTTTTAATTTTTAATTTTGTTTGTTCGTATGTTTTTTTTGTTTGTTGGTAGTAGGTGATTTTGATTGCCGGTGAGAACCAAACAAGCTCTTCAATCTGTTTCTCTCTTCTGTGTGTTATATTTTGGATTGAATTCGTGCGTGATTGGATCTAGAGATTTTTCGATCGGTTTGTTGAGGTAACAACCGCAAAGATGATGCGCAGCACTTCATGGGCTGACGCCGTCGCCAACGCCGAGTCATCAGCGGGTCCCACCACCGCTTCCACCGACCCTCCACGCCCTGATCGCTCTTCCTACGTTCCTCCTCATCTACGCAACCGTCCACCGCCTTCCGCAGATCCTCCGGCACCAGCCCCATCTTCTAGTGGACCTCCTTCTGGGCCCCGCTGGGGCTCTGGCCCTAATCCTCCAAGCCGTGATTATGGTCGCTCTGGCTATGTTGGCGGCAGCGTGGCGCGGGGCGGTAATCGTGGTGGAGGCAGTGGTAGTTGGGGAGGTCCTTCCTTCCGTGGACGTTACCGCGAGCCAGACCCCTTCGCGAATGATGACGCTGACGAAGTTGCCTTTGATGGTGAGAACACAGGGATCAATTTTGAGGCTTACGAGGATATTCCTGTTGAGACGAGTGGCCAGGATGTTCCACAGCCAGTTAATACGTTTGCGGATATTGATCTCGGTGATGCTCTCAATGAGAACATTAGGAGGTGCAAATATGTGAAGCCGACGCCAGTGCAGCGCCATGCAATACCGATTTCCCTTGCTGGAAGGGACCTTATGGCTTGCGCCCAGACAGGGTCTGGCAAGACAGCTGCCTTCTGTTTTCCTATTATAAGTGGGATATTGCGCGGTCCCCTACTGCAGAGGCCTGTCAGAGGAACTCGTACAGCCTACCCTGTTGCTCTCATCCTCTCACCAACTAGAGAGCTGTCTGTTCAGGTGAGAATATGAAAATGTTATCCTTCCGAGTAGAGCACATCATTTGTTATTTTTTCAATTAAATTTGGTTTTTGATTTGTTTATACAGATACATGAAGAGGCTAGGAAATTTGCGTATCAAACAGGTGTCAGGGTTGTTGTTGCTTATGGAGGAACTCCTATACACCAACAGGTTATTTCGTATTGTTCTAGTTGTTTGCCTATCTCTGATTCGTAGATCGTCTTACATATTAGCTTCTGTTATGTAGAAATCTCTATCTCTTCCTTTTTTGAGGTGTTGTGTGTTGGAATGTAAATGCTCTGTATCTTGGAGATTCAGTACACATTTATCTACAACTTATTCAGAATGTGCATGCTCTTTAAATGATGAATGAGAGGGAGAAAGTAGAATCATTGTAGCGTAAGATGTAGGTGACTTCTGTCTCCATCTAAATTGTTTTAGCACTGCAGCTTTTCTTTGTTTTCATATTATTTATATCTCTGTCTTCACTCGCTACCATGAGCTAACTACAGAGCGCAGGCTTTCAATTCCTAAAATACTTATGAACAATATTAAGCAATAATCTCTATCAATAAATAATTCTTTTTGAACACATGATAAGTATCTGTTGTTGGCCTGAGCCCTATGACTGTATCTAGGGCAATCCTTGTGGTCCTTTAGGCTCTATTTCTCCTGGCTGATGTCTTTTGCTCTACATTCTGCTTCTTTTGGCTCTGCTTCTTGCCTGTAGCTTTGTCCTATCATTTACATTGGTTTGACTTAGTATGTTGCTCTTTATTTCTACACTGTTCTTTCTGGTATTTAGTACTAATATTCGTAAAACTAATAATAGGCATTGTAGGCCCTGTACTGGTTGTTAATAAGATCTTAGCATGTCGGTTATTGGAATTTTCATTCTGATTTGCATATGTATTTCTTGTTCAGCTGCGTGAATTGGAGAGAGGTGTAGAGATTCTTGTAGCAACTCCTGGGCGCCTAGTAGATTTGCTAGAAAGAGCTCGGGTATCCTTGCAGATGATTAGATATTTGGCCCTAGATGAGGCAGACAGGATGCTGGATATGGGTTTTGAGCCTCAGATACGTAGAATTGTTGAGCAAATGGATATGCCACCACGTGGTGCCCGGCAAACCATGCTGTTCAGTGCCACTTTTCCCAAGGAGATACAGGTTTGTTTGATAGCACTGATGCATAAAAATGTTCAAGTCTGAGGAAATAGCTCTTTGTCAAAACTTTTTCTTTTGGATTGGTGAACACAACTTTATATCTGCTTTGACAGTCACTACAAGACGTCAAAATTGTTTGTTGCTGGTGTTCTTTGTTTCAAATTGCTTGGTTATGGAACTTAAATCTAGTTTGCAGTACTTATTTTCTACTTGTTATGATCTGTTTGGGACTGCTTATTCTCTAACTTTGATGCACTATTTTTTGAGCACCTGGTCCTTATTACCATTCAAATGACTTCTTTGGTTTCTAGTTTAATTGGAATAGGTGACATCATGCGTGCTGGTGTGGCCTGGATGTGGCTGGTCCATCTATGCAAAACTGTAAAATACATTTACCACTTTCCTTTGAGAACTCAATAATGGTATCACATTGGTCTATTTACACTATCTGTAGAGCACTCTTGGACTTATGTTGGTCTTTGAATGTTTTGCAAGCCATCATTATTCTATTTCTGATGACTGACTTGTGTCCAATTGTTTGTATGTTGGTAAATCTGCTATGCGGTTTGCTTTTGGAAGCATCCTACTGTTAGCAATCTTCCAACCATGGTTGGAAATAAGTGGCAGCCTTCTCATTGTTTTAGGTTATGTTTGCTCTGTGGTTGTACCTTTTACTGTTATGTAATAGAGCACCTTCTTCATGTTGTCTTATTGGTTGCACTTGCACCTTCAAATTGCTGGTCTTAGTAGATAGTTTTATTGTGATGCAATTTTTAATGCATGCAATTTTGTTATGCAGCGGATGGCCTCAGATTTTTTGTCCAATTATATCTTTCTTGCTGTTGGAAGGGTGGGCTCTAGCACTGATTTGATTGTCCAAAGAGTGGAATTTGTGCTCGAATCTGATAAGAGAAGCCATCTCATGGATCTTCTACATGCGCAAAGAGCAAATGGAGCTCATGGAAAGGTGATGTATTTTGTTATGATTTTGTGCTTTCTTGCATGGATATTTTATGTATCAAGAAACTTCATATATTAATTGTAATTTATTTCAGTATCTATTGTATGTATTTTCTATCCACAAGCTAATATTGTTTATGTTACAGCAAGCACTAACTTTGGTCTTTGTTGAGACAAAGAGGGGTGCAGACTCACTTGAGCACTGGTTGTGCATGAATGGATTTCCAGCTACTTCAATTCATGGTGACAGGACGCAACAGGTAGTTAACTGCAATGAGACTCATCTAAAATACTATATTATATGTAAATGACCTCTATATTTACTCTAGAGATCTTGTTCTTTGCTAGAAGGCGTGTGATTGTTTTTCAACTTCACAAGCAATCAAGGCATATGCTCATTATTTCTGAATGTTGTAATTTAACAAAGCCATGCTTGAGTTTTCCCAATTAAAACTGTTCATGGCCAGACAGGGATATTCAAGCAGGTAGGAAAACTGGAAGAATATGATATTGAGCTCACCAAATAAGAGACATTCATGGTATTTATAGATTATGTCAAATAGGGTAAGAAAATTGAGCAATCCGTAATAGAGGTGCAATATGAAAACCATCATTAGAAGGATGTCAGTACTATAAATAGCATGACAGAACTAAAATTTCAAATTCACGAAAAGTGATTGAGTGGAAACAGTGAAAAGACTACCATGTGAACAATCCTTTCTACATATAAAAAACAAGTAGGAATTGGATATATAAACTGATCTATTTTATAAGCATATTTCAACAAACAATTCTACAGAAGTTCACATACTAAGTATAGTTTCGTCTGTATATATTTATGTAAAGCTAATATGTGACTGATACAGAACTAGTGAGAAGAGTAAAGTTCTGGTTTTGATATTTGTAGTGTACCAGGCTTTGGTAAGTGCTAGGCACAAGTTGCGAAGTGAATGTTTCGTGATCTGATTTAAGCTTAGAGGTGTAATTACATTGTTCGAAATAAAATTACTTATAGAACATCTTATAAAAGCATTGAGGTTATTGGTTTGTGTACTACACATGTTATTTTTTTATTTTGACCATATATGCCCCACTTTTTATAATGGTACTAACAACCATTAAGTTTTAGTCATATTTAATTAATTTTCTTTACTTTAAAGGTTATACTTGTATGCTAGTAGTTTGTGGACTTTTTTCCTAATAAATTATCACAATCTAGGGAATACCACCCATAATGTAGAAAGATTGCTCTTTAAGTTCTTTAAAACATTGATATGCTTAGAAACTTTCCAACAACATTATTCTTTCACAATTAGCTATCTTGGCAATTTGATAACACATATGTCATTGACCAAGAGTTGAAGTACTTCCATTAACTTAAAATTTAATTTGGTGGTGTGCGATAACTTTGATTTGAGCATTAAATTAATATGCTTTACAGCTTGTATTTACGTTAAGACTATTACTGGTTTATTGCAGGAACGGGAATATGCTCTTAGATCCTTCAAAAGTGGACAATCTCCGATTCTGGTGGCTACTGATGTTGCTGCACGTGGACTCGACATTCCCCATGTCGCACATGTTGTCAACTTTGATCTTCCGAATGACATTGATGACTATGTACATCGTATAGGAAGAACTGGGAGAGCTGGAAAAAGTGGTCTGGCGACTGCCTTCTTCAATGAGAATAATGCTTCGTTAGCAAGACCCCTTACTGAACTGATGCAGGAAGCAAACCAGGAGGTACCTGCCTGGCTTAGTCGCTATGCATCACGAGCTGCCTATAGTGGAGGTGGTAGGAATAGGAGATCCGGTGGTGGGGCAAGATTTGGTGGCCGAGACTTTAGAAGGGAGAATAGGGGAGGAGGTGGTGGTGATTACAGTAGTGGTTCTGGTGGCGGTGGAGGATATGGCGGGGCTTCCTCAGCATATGGCAGCAATTATGGTGGTTCGGGTTTTACCAGTGCCTGGGATTAAAATATGTCGTGCTGATTATGTGGCTGCTCTTGTATGTTCGCTGGGGTAACAGTACTGAGAGTTGTGACACTTCTAGCTAGTTGATATACACATTTTGGCCATAGGAGTTTCTGATCGTGTTCGAGTAACATAACAGTCGCTGGACAGACCAGTATGTGCTGAAGTCTAGGTTTATCGGTTCTTTCGCATTTTCAACTTCTTCCTACCTTTCTTCATCATTCTGACTTTTGCCTTATTACTTGGCACACCCTTTTTAGGGTGTGTTTTTGACAATCAAGGTTGTACAATATGTGCAAGGCAGCTCATACTGTTAGTTCTTGGGACTTGATCTTCCCAGCCTATTTAGTTGTTGGCGATTAGAGTTAGGTTTATTTTCTCTCGACTGTTTATTCAGGTTCTTGTAAAACTTGGTGGTGGTTGTAACAGCTTGTGCATTTAATGGGAAGGATTATTTCTCTATTTAGTTGGAAGGGATTGGAAGTGTGCTTAAGATATTACGTTTAGTTTGGAAAACCCTCATTGGATTTGCATGTAGGCATCATATATCTTATCAGCTAAATAACTTGTGCCTTTTTTCTTAACTGGTTAGGTGGATAACCTGTGCAAATTAAAAGTATGGAACTGGAGTTGGTGGATATGTTTTTTTGAGCTGCCGACGGCTAAAGACGTCTGGGATACTGCAGGCCATATCTGTTTTGCTTAATTGAAAAAGGCGTTTAGTTAGAGCTTGATCGACGTCGTCCTATCAATATGAAGTACGCTGACAACGTCAAATTTCGTCAATAAGAAGTATGAAAGGATCGTGTTTACGATTTCCTTGCAAGATTAGATGATGAATTTGATAAATTTCCAGGAGACTGACTTGTTGAGGATGAATCCAATGCCCACGTTAAAAGAGTCGTTTGCTCATGTTCGTAAGAAGGCACAATTCCGAGAGACAATGTTGGACAAGGATATAGGAAGATTGAGATTCTTGTTCCCATAGTTTCTGCAATTCTTCCATTTCCTCGTCCATTTGTTACGGACAAAAGGAAAATATGTACTGCACAATTGTAATTAAAAAATATACGAAGGGAACATGCTTTAGTAAGCATGGTTTTCTTTAATGGTTTTTCGAGCAAAGGAGACGATGAATGTTGTTAGAAGCAAACGAAAGGCCAGCGCTGATGTCGCAACTATTGGCACTAGTCTGTGGACGATATAGCCGAACCAGCCAGCTCCCTTCCTCTTAAGCTTGTCGCAATCTCTACAACATGTATTCCTTAAGCTTCTCTCTCAATTTTCTGCTACGGAATTCTCTGATAGCACAAGCAATCGAGGTAAAAAGCATTCATCTTAAGAGATTCCTATGATACAGGCTGGATTATTTATTTTTTGGTACTATTGACGACACGTGAAACGAATTGATAAAAAATATATAATAAAATTAATAATAATTATTAATAATTTTTTTATATTCAATATATATATATATATATATATAATTATAATAGTCTAACTAATTAATTTAATTAATATAAAATTAAATTTATTTTTAAATAGATTAAAATAAAATATATTTATATATAAATTTAAATATAATCTAACATATTTTTTCAAGTTTATGGAAAGTCGAGCAATATGAGTTTGGTGTGACTAGATAATGTGGGTGAGTTCGTCGATCAACGCTCTCTTGATTCACACACCAATGTAGACTTGATCCACACATGCTTTTATTTGTTCTAGTTTGAATCTTACTCCTCGAATTGGGTGTGTGGCGTACGTGTATTACCTTCGTAAGAATCAATAGAGTAAAATGGAATCCGTGGGCAATACGTTTGTTTTTAGCTTATTCCCTAAAAGTTTTAGCATCTATCACTCTAATGAACTGTCGAATAACTCAAATGAGTTAGTTGTAGTGCAGACTAATAAAGCAACCACAAAACAAAATCAACCGCAGGATAGTCCAGCTGAGCAGTAATCATTAGTTAATACTAACCATTGCCCTCTCTAAATAACTTTACTACAGGTTTACGCTCCACCAGCTTTCCTGAGGTAAGTTCTTCTAAAACACATGAGTTTGAAAATATTGTTTATACTGTGACTAAAACCTAAGTGTTACCTAAAAGCAAACTGAGAAAAACCTACAAAGACACTCATCAGGTGGCAAAGTGTCGCATGCATTACAACAAAAGATAGAGGTGATGGGAAAATTGACAAGTATAAATAAGACTTTGTATCTAAAGAGTATGCACAAACATATGGTATAAATTATCAAAAACACTTCTGCTTCGATTAGCAAATTTAGACTATCCTCTTAAATAAATAGTTTAATGTTAAGAATACCCTTTTACTTGGAGATTTAGAAGAAGAAATGTAAATGCAATTTTCACTTGATTATAAGATTGCGAAAGGTGGTGGTGAAGGTGTGTAGACTTTGGAAAGCATTGTATAGTTTGAAGCAATCTCCTAAGCCATGGTTCAAAAGGTTCACAGAATTTGTGAAAAAGTATGGCTATGTTTAAGGTATTTGGAGCATACTCTATTCATCACATATATGGATGGTAAAGTTCGTTTGCTGATAATTAATGTGATGATATAGTTTATCACCGGTGATGATGCGGTAGAAATACTTAGATTGAAGACATATTTTGGTTCCTATTTTTAGATGAAGAATTTGAAATGTTTGAAATAATTTTTGGAAAAGAAGTTAACCCCTCTAGTAGCAATATTTGTCCCTCAAAGAAAATGTCTTGGATTTGTTTATAGAGATAGATATGATAGAGTGCACCGATATGATAGAGTCTCCAATTATGTAGAATCATCTTCACAGTCTAACTGAATTAAGTGCCAATCAATAAACAAATATATCAATGGTTAGTAGAAAAGTTTATTTATATTTCTAACATTATATTTACATTGGATATGGCGTGGGTATTGTAAGTCAAGTTATGAATTCTCATAGTGAAGATCACTTAACAGCAGCTGTGTGAATTCTTAATTACGGTGAAGAAAAGCACTCTCGCTTGACAAATTAGGAACTATTGGTAGAGGTTTTATATTCAGAAAGTGCATCTAAATGCTAGAGTGCAAACATATGTGTTGTTTAAGGACGTAAAGGGCTATATTATGCTGATTGACATAATTATCCATAGATGATCACACTAAAATAAAGAGATGAATCCGTAACCAAGAAAGATAATCCTTAAACATAGCAACCAGTTGGTGTTGTCGGTCGCTGTTTGGTTGATAATAGCGACCGTTCGATTTTCAGTCACTAATAGTATTTTTTTTGTAGTGTTAACATTAAAATATCTTATTTTTGCGAGAAATAATTTGCTTACATGGCGTAGTAAGAAACAAAATATTATAACCAAATCAGCAGTCAAAGTAGAGTATAGGATAGCTCAAGGAATTTGTAACTTCTGTAGTCAGGACACTCTCTAATCAAAATTGAGTTTCCAAATAAAGACATCCATAGAGGTCTACTGTGATAATGAGGCCGCTAAGAAGATAGCAAATAATACAGTTAAGTATGATAGTACAAAACATATTGAGATGAATCGGTATTTTTCTCAAAAAGATTATGGACAAGTTGATTGGCATTCTATTTGTTCTAATAGATGCAATATAAGTAAAGATTTATGACCAACTAGTATAGGTTGATATCTATCTACCAATTTGAGTGGAAATATTGAAATGATTTATATTTTAATAAAAGGAGACACTGCATGAATAAAAATATGTAACCCTACTGCTTTTATACATGCTGTTATTTTTAACTTTACATTTTTTTGTTAATTTGATAACTGTTTTAGAAGTTTAATCAATTACATTATGGCTTTTTTTAGTTAGAAATATTGTATTTTAGATTAGAATTCCATCTCAGTTTGCTATATATGCGACAAATTTACAAGACATCTCAAGTGAAGTAGAAAGAAAGATCACCAGCTCAGATTGGTTGATGGTAGCAACATGATAACTATAGCATCATAGAAGTAAGTCATGAACACAGTTTCACAAAATTTTTGTATTTACGCAGACATGAGCATTATTGGTTCCTTGAAACATAGGAATTGATAAAAATAAAAGTAAAAAGTGAAGATAAATATGAAGTTGAGTGAAGAATAATCATTTGATCTTACCTTACTTGTATATATTAATAAAATTGAAGACTTAATTCTATTTTGATAAAAAAATAAAATCAGTGAGTAATAAAAATAGTTTTAAATTAAATTTATTAATAAATTTTAAATCAATTTTAAAAAGATTTAATCTTAAATTTTGTTGTGCTCTACGTTAGACTTTAATCTCCAAATAACATTTTTCAAGATCAAACGATCTATTTTGTTATTCTTAAGAAAGATTGTCAAACAAGTGAATGGAGGTGAAATGGTTTACTTTCACAACGGTTCACTCTCGTTCATCTCAATCCAAACAATAGATTAAAGTGCCGTTTAGTGATTCTTAAAAGAAAATTTTGAGTATTTTAATTTTTGAGAAATCAATTTGTTATTTTTTTAGCTTAGGTGACTGGTCAGTCGGGTTGGGCATAATTACTACTGATTTATTTTAACAGCCCGCCTCTTATTTGGTGAGCCAACACCAACACTGGCTTCACTATTTTATAAACTTTGTACAATTTACATACAATTTTCTTTTGTTTTTTCTTTCCTTCTTCACTTTCTCTCAGAACCAAACAGAGCCTCAATCTACATACAATTTCATAATAGTTAAAAAACAAGTGCCGGAGCTGACGGAAGCGAGAAACCAATATACATGTGTTTTATTTAAAGTCTAATTATGAACAACGAAAGAATAAAGAAAACATTTCCAGTCACTTTTCTCCAGAGTAATCTGTATATTTTTCTAATTCTTCTATCAGAAGTTCTTGTTGCAATTTGTACGAATTAAATTGCTACACCTATAACCATGTACGAATGGATAAAGATTTCATCTCTCATCCTTGGTCCAATTGTCCTTCACCTTTGGACCAGTAGGCCCTTCTTCGCCGAGCAACTCCTCCGGCAAGTGATCAACCAAATTCTGCAGCCGAGTCTTCAGCATACCTGGAATCATCACTGACCTTTCCGCATGCTTCATCTCGTCAGCGATCTTGTACTGAATCTTCGGCCCCCATTCTCTGAAATAATTGAGCCACGGTGGTTCTTCAATCGCCGAACCCAGATACTCTGCCGAGACGATGTCGTAGGCTGCACCTGTGTCTATCTTCTTCCCTTTGTTAGTGTCGTTCCTTATTCCGATGCCCAAGTTTTGGTTTCCTTGTAGCACAAGGCCTGGTTTCGAGTAGGAGGCATGGCTATGTAGTGCTGCATATATTACTACCTTGTTCGCGCCTCCTTCGAACTCCAGCATTGATGAATCGAACCAGCTGCCTGTGCTGTGCTCCGAGAAGTATACCTCCCATAGCTCTCCAGTGAAGTTGCTGATTCTCAAAGTCACGTGCTCCCAATCGCCGACGTGTTCTCCGATCTTTCCTAACGGAATAACTTTTATTGGTCGGACCTTCGCTCTTACCGGTCCGTTGAACGGATAGAATATCCAGATTGCAATATCTGTGAACGTTCCCCCGAGCATTGCTTTCGCATGCAGGTAACACTCCGTGCTTGTTATGTCACCTCGCTTAACTCTTTCCCTCTCCTTCTTATCGGTTGGAAGATCAAGCCAGTAATTTCCGTCATTAGTTCCGCCTTGCGGAAGGTTTGAACCATTCGAGTCGATCGGTGACGGAGTAGAATTGCCCTTTTCATAGAGCAGAGCGCCATTGTTGAAGAACCAGGGAACTGAGCAAGGAAAATAAGCTTCGTCCTTGTGGTGATAAACTTGTGGAGAATAAATTTGCATCAAAGATTTGATCTGCTTGAGATCAGGCATTGCAGAAAAAATATTAAAATCTTTATTCTTTAGACATGCAATCGGCGGCACCGTGCCTAGACCGACAGCTGCTACGAACGTGCCGACACGAACGCCAGGGGCTTCAATTCCCCTCGTTGCTGGTCTCAGTCCAAAAATACTCAGCCCGGTGTTGCTGTCCTCGCCGTCGCTGTTCCATATCCACCCATCGTTCTCACACTTATCCGTAAAGTCAAGCCGCACGCATCGCACGATGTCGACTGACGGCTTCTCTGCAGAGCTTGTGACAAGGATGCCTACGGGTGCATAACCTTCTGGTGCTATTGGCAACCACAGGTAGCCATGCCCATTCATTTCACTACTAATCAGGTTCAGGGAATCGCTACTCCATATCAGCTGGTAGTCCACAGGCTTGGCGAGGGTTCCGGTGTTTCGAACATCGCTAGCAACAAGTACCCACCCAAAGAGAGGCTTGCTGTTCGGCTGTGCATAGGAACCGAGCATGTAGTAGTCCTTCGGTACCTGGGATGGATTGAAGAAACTGGCTCCCATGCCGTCTCTACCGCCATTATAGACAGCCCAGACCTTCGTGAATTTCGAAATTTGTTTTACTTCAAGTCCTCCGAGATCGATGCTGCCTTTGGCAAACCCACCACCTAGTACATACTCATATTCATGTTGTCTCTCGTCAACAACAACAACAAGAAGCAAGATGTAGTGTATTAGCGAATTGAGTAATTACCTCCATGCCAACTGGCGATTGGGGAAGGAAACTGGAATGTTTTGGTAATCGGGAGGACTTCATTGTCAGATGCAGAGGAAGAAGCAGAGCAAGAGGTGCAGTTTCCCATGGATGAAAATCGATTGAAGTGTTTGATTGATATGAACCGACCATGTTTAAGACTGAATTTTAAGGGAGATTTGGCTGCGAATGGTTGCAATAACGTGCAAGAATACATTAGCTAAATTTAGAATTGGAATAAACAAATGAGAAAGAGAGGAGACAGGAGTTTATGTCAGTTGTAGCAAAATTTGCAAAGTCACCAACAAATTAAAGAAACAGATGAAAACTAAAACGTATGCTACTATAAGTGTTATTTAATAAGCAGCTCTGCATATATTTAGATGTACAAGTATAGGAATAAAAGAATTTTGGTCATTTAGAGGGGCCAGTAGCTCTTGTGCGCACGCAAAGTTTACAATGGGAATTTTCTTTTCAGCTTTTAGTTGCTTTGTTTTTGTTTTTTCCCATGAACTGAAAACTTGTTTGGAGTTTTCTGAAACTTGATTGAGAAAAAATACAGGTCTTTGGACTCTTCTTCGGGTGAGTGCGATTTTCCTTTCGCGAGCCCGAGAGAGGAACAGGAAACCAAAATGTGATCAACTTTTAGAGGAGGACGATTCAGTTTGGCTTCTCACGTGTTCTGCTGCACGGCATCAGCATCTATTTCTTGTCCTGTTCTTCTTCTCTTTCTTCGTCTGTCCTCTCTCTTCAATTGTTTTTCTTTCTTTGTTAAAATTGTTTGTAAACACGTCCTAATCGGCTTCCATTCATAGAATGCTAACACTTTTTTGAACTCTTACATTGAAACGAATTGGAAAAAAAATAATAATAATCGATGATAATAGTTTTGCATCAAATATACATATATAATTATAATAATCTACTTAACAAAATTAATCAATATAGAATTAAATATTATTGAATAGATCAAAATAAAATAAATCTATATACAAGGTCAAACGTGATCTAATACGCTCCTTCAAATTCATAGTTGGTCAAGCAATATGAATTCTCTAATAATATTTAAAATCTCAGTATGGGTACAATTTTGTGAAATAATCTGCTAATTTATAAATAGAAATCACATGTAGTAAGAAACTAATATCTCACAGGAAATCTTACGAATAAAATGACGATCAATCTCGATATGTTTTGTCCGTTTATGAAAAACTGAATTATTTACAATCTGAATAGCATTCCGATTGTCCAGTATAGAAATGTAGGTCTTATAGGTGTAATTTCATATCAAAAAGTAATTTATGAAAATGAATAATTTTTCTAACAGTAGAGTCATAACTCTATATTATGCTTTTGTAGGAAAACATGTAACTACTATAGATTAATGAATCATCAAAAATAAACAGAAACCTTTAGTAGATTGTTTGGTAGTTAGATCACCTGCTCAATTTGCATCTAAAAAGATTCGAAGCTTCAAATTAAATCTAAAAGACATAAAAAAGAGAACGAATAATAATACATCAAAGATATTTGAGAATTCAAAATAAAACACTAAGTGTACTTACGATGTGCAGAATTTATAACTGACTAATAATACTTACTGCATGAGAAATATCTGACATCGTCAAATAAAAATATATAAGCTAACCAACTAGTCGTCTGTACTGATTATGATCTGTAAGAGGCTCACCATCAGTGGGACGAAACTTCACATGAAGCTTCATAAGAGTGTTAACTGTTTTACTATTTGATATTTACTAATATAATAATATTTGAGATATACATTTGATGAGAAATAAGAATATCTCTATCATTTTGAGCAATTTCTAATCCAAAAAAGTGACATAAATAATCAAAATCTTTTATCTGAAATTTCTGATGTAGATGTCGTTAAGTTGCTATTATACTACTAAATCATCTCCTATTATAATCATATCATCAATATATAATAACAGAAGTACTCACCCGACAGTGAGGAATGCACAAATAAACAGTAATTCTGAAAACTCTACTGAAAATCTGGATTTGTAATGGCTCGTCTAAAACACTCAAATCAAATTCTAGGAGCCTATTGGAGTCTATAAATAGCACGACGAAGACGACATACATGAGCTGGCGGTGTATAGAGATATGGAGGAGGATGTATATAAACATTCTCGGACAAAGTATCGTAAACAAATGCGTTCATCACGTCTATATGATAAAGAGACCATAAAGACCTATCAGAGTATGATTTCGAAAAATAGAATTAATAACTATAGTTAGTATTTATTAGACCAAGGTGAATGCAATTACATCATTTACGATTTCGCAGGACTTCATGCATTTTTAGTAATTTGTAAATTAAGAGTTAGAATAACATTGCAAATAGATAATTTTAAACTGAACCAAGATTAAAATCATATTTAGAAATTATGTCTAAGAACTGAACCAAAGTGTTATTTTCATAACATTCCAGTTAGTATTTACTTTATAAGCTCTCGTACGCTTTTGATTAGCTTTCACGAAAACACAGCTATTGTTAGATTAGTATTGTATTAGAATTAGCATCAAACTCTATGCAATAAACTCATTTTCTATTGTACGATAAATGATAAGAGTGCACTTGCGGGTAAACTTAGGATAGAATCTTTAGAATTTACTTAGATGATTTTGTCTATATCAGGCCATCAGCAGTAACGGCCAATAAAGTATGAACTGTAGGCAATTGAGCTACAGGAGCAAATGTTTTATCATAACTAATCTCATAATTCTTAGTTAAAGCCCAGGCAACAAGATAAGCTTTACGTCGCTCAATAGATCCATCAGGTTTATCTTAATCTTAAAGATCCATTTGCAACTAACAAATTGAACTCTCTCTATAAGTGGGATAATATTCCAAATATTTATTTGCTCAAAAGCGTAAAACTACTCTACTATGACCTCCTACCACTCAGGATACTGAATTTTTTCTTGTTAAGAACTAAGCTCTTGAGTAGTGTGCATAGAAGTAAGAAAAGAATAAAAATTAGAGAATAAACAGACAATGTGGTCAAATCGAACCTATCAGGTGGATCAGAATAATTTAGGATAAACTAATCAGGAGGTCGATGAACTCGTTATGACTGACGAGTAGGTGGTGATAGAGGTGGATGTGAGTGTGGTGATAAGAGTAAAGATAGTGAACCCAAAGTAGGGGAACAACATGAAGGATCCTCATATGCCATCGTCAGAAAAATCATATAAGCGACTATAGTATTAGAGAAAAGTAGAGGAGTTAGATAAATGGTGATATTAGACTACTTAGTAGAGGATATAGAAGCATGCATATTTGATGATGTTAAGAACTTGATATCAGGAGATCATGTGGAAAAATAAAGTATGCTTTTAAGAAATAGGACATTTCAAGAAATGCAAATACAACGAGCCAAAGGATCATAACCATGATATTCTTTATGCTCGAAAGTAATAGAAAAAACAACACACTTGTCTGAAGTAATAAACAGCTTCGTTATCTCAGTCGGAAAAAGAAGAACAAAACAACTACATGCAAAAGTGTGAAGCATGCTATAGTGAGGAGGAGATAAAAAGACTCTCTTGAGAGTTCTTGCCAGATAAGACGGATGATAGAGTAATATTGATAACATTAATTAAGATAAGAATTGCGTCTGCTAAAAAAATTTGAGATACAGAAAATGATAATAAGATAGCACGAGTAGTCACCAATATGCTACGATGGTTATGTTATGCTATCTTATTATGTTCATGAATATAAAAATATGATTATTACAAAAGAGTGCCATGAGATTGTAAAATAGATCAATGGTAAATGATAGATACTCACGAGTGCAATCAAAGATTAAAATTTTTTAATTCTAATATTAAACTAAATATGAATCATAGTAGTGAATCTATTATAAACAGAAGAAAGTTCTGACCAATGACACATGAGATAAAGTCAAGTATAACAAGTGTAATCATCAATAAAACTTACATAATTAAAAAATCAGTCATACTTGGAATAGGAGCAAGACCTAAAATATCAGAATGAACTAACTCAAAATGACGTTTGATTTTAGATAAACTTTTAGTGAAAGAAAGAGCAAAATGTTTTGTAAATTTATAACATTTACATGCAGATAGTGGAAAAAAAAACACTTAAACGTGAGATCCACTTTGAAATAAATCTTTAAATCAAGATTAAAAAATATGACCATAAATTAGCAGTAGATGAAACAATAGTAGCTTAATTAATAGCGGAAGGATTAGAGAAAAAAAGTATGAAGATATTTTAAATAATATAGTCGTGCCTTTCTATGAGCACAACCAATAGTTTGGTCAGTATGAGGATCCTTTATATTGCAGGTAAGAGAATCAAATGTAACAATGAATCTACTCTTGCAATACTACCGATAGATATAAGATTGAAAATAATGCGTCGAACATGTAAGATAAAGGGTAAAGTAAGAGCATATCAAGTGATACATTTAGATTCGGTATTTACTAATAAGGAGCCATCGCCTGTGTGCAGTGATGAAAAATGTGATGGCAAAGATTTAGTGTTGGATAATAAAGATTTATTCAAAGTCATATGATGAGAAGCACCAAATTAATTTTTAAGAAGAAGATATATATAGAGAGGCAGAAAAGGTAGATAAAGAGGAGCTAACAAATTCAGACTGTTGTTGAAGCTGAAACTTTAACTGGTTAAGATGATACTGGATATTTGCAAAATCAGGAGAGATGTGACGATTTATCGGTGCATTATTAACGCATGTACCTGAGGATCTTGATAGCAAATTGAAGAAAAAAAATATTTCGCCTTCATTCGCTCTCTATACTCTGAAAGTAAATACGGATAAAATTAAAAATAACTATACATAAGATAAACAAACTTGTGATAATGAGAATAGAAAAGGGTCATTATGGTGATAGACTGGGCCGAACTTTATTGTACCGAATTGGTTGGACCGAATTTGGGGAAAAATTTTAATTTGATGATAAAAAAAGATTTTATTTGTCGAAAGATGCGTGAAAATTTTCAAAATTGTATGGCTCTGATACCATTAATAGAATTGAATAAAAAAATATGATAAAATTGATGATAATAATTAATTATAATTTTGCATCCAATAGGTATATATATATATATAATCATAACATTATATATCAATATGGGACTAAAATATTACTAAATATACCAAAATAAAATGGGTCTATACGTAAGTCCCAAGTGTAATCTAACATACATAGTTTGTAATTTAGTAATTAAAATTTGCATAATGTATTATGAATACTTGAATCATACTTCATAGAATTATTCACCAAAAACTTGCATAACTTTACACATATTCTCATCTTTTTTTCAAGTGATTGTGATTATTATTTGAGATTAGCTATAATTTTCTAAAGTTCAAAATAGCTAGAAGGTTTTCCAATGACTTGAAGAATCCCACCAATTTGTCTTCCAAACAACTAAAGATTTTGAAAAGTTACTTAAAACAACTTTTAGAAAAAAATATTTACAAAATTTTCTGAAAACCAATTTACTTTTTTAATTAAAAAATTATATGTATATTAATTTTATTACATCCACTTTATTCATATTTTTAAAATTTGAAATATATAAAAATATTTAGAATATTTTACAAAATTTTTTGAAAATAAAAATTTCAAAAAGAAAGCAAAATTAATCGTTGAGAGCAATAACACTTCTATTTTTTGCTCTCTTTCTCTAAGGCCTTATTTTAAGTAAATTTTACCAAAACAAGTTTAGTAAAAGTAAAGTTGGATAAAAAGTTGAGATCGGAAAGTAAACTTCGGAGTAATAATTAAAACACATAAGGTAAAATTTAGAGTTAAATTTTAATAAAAATATATTTTGATGTGGAAATAAAAATAAAGTGTCAAATGATAAACTGGAAAAGAAGGCAAATTTTAAAGTTTTAGAAAGAAGTAATTTTTTATAATTGAAATATGCCATAAATTTACTTTCTGGAGATTTCAAACTCTGAATAAAAATAGATTTTCGAATTTAATTGGCTCCAAGAGGCATATATGTTGTGCCAGTTCTAGATGTTGGCAAGTTAGTTCCCTACTAATTTTAAGGCCTTTGAGGAAGGTCCATTTCTAGCTCTATTCTTGAAAGTATTGTAATATTTTAAATGTCAAAAATGTGGAAGCTCCATTTCTAATCTTTAGTTTCCTCCTCCAATCTGCCTCCGATTCTTCTTCTTCTTCCGATTCTTCGAAATTCCTAGGATTTGTGTCTTCTTCTTCGCTTCATGCTCTCGATTGTTTCTCCTCTTGTTCCTACGTTCTGTATCTTTCTTCTTCTTCCAGATGGGCCTAGCTCAGTGCAAGAGCTAGTTTATTATTTTTTCCCTTCCTGATTGAAAATTTTTACTTTTCTATTTTTGTCATTTTTCTGTAACGATGTTTAGTGCAAGACTTACAGATCACAAACTTTTCAAAATTTCCTTTAAAAGAATCAATGCTTTAGAAAAAGGTCAATTCTTTATTTACTTATGTAAAATTTTCAAACGTCATACCTATCTTTCCAAAGAACTCTTTCGCTGCATTATATGGTTATTGTTTAACAAACAGTATCGCTTGTTACATCGACAAATTGAATCAAATCATACTTTCTCTTTCATTCACTTCTAAGTGTGCTTTTCAGTTCATGAAGTGGAGTATGCATACGAGTGGGACGACGAGCAACAACAGGGATCTTCGAAGCAGAGCCGAAGTGTTGTCACGGATTCCAGTTTTGAAAAAGTGTTCTCATTGGTAGGAGAGAGATGAGCCTAACGGTTGTGATAGAACTCATGAAAGCCATGGTTCTGATTACCCATGCAATTCTTATAATCTCATCTCTCCAATTTGCAACCATTTCTATCATGATGCTTGTCTGCGTTCGACAGAATTATATTCCCCTCTGGGTCAATCGTCTCGCTCTCATTGGTAAGAACCATTTAGTCTCATATCTGTAATTCATTGAAATCCTTTTGATGAAATACAAACTTAGGTTGTTTGCTTGTTGATATTTTTTGAAAGAATTTGATAAAATTTCAAAAGCGTTGGTAGAAAACGCATAAGATCACTTTTAACTGTAGCTGCAGTAAAAAGAAACAATAATAATTAAGTTATCACTTATTAGTCGTGCCCGACTCTTGTAAGAATAACAAAATTAAGGATATGTCTCTGTATAATTTATATTTAGTGCAACTCTGCAAACCTACAAATGTTTATGGGCTATTGGGCTGACCCACATTGAATTATGATTGACTCAGCGATCCGTCTGAGAGACCCGACGATACGTAGACAATTATGGATTGCCGACAGTGGTAGGATCTGATAACTGTATCTTTTTAACGAAAATTTCTTATAAATAATTATTTAAGGCTAATTTAAGTGTTGATAGTATTTTTAAGTTAAATTAGTTTAAAATTAATATTCTATGTAGTTGTTCGTGAATAATATAATATAAGCTTCCACTTCAATGTACACATTATGCAGATGTGTATAAATTATTATAAACATGAGCTTCCTGTTACATAAAAATGATATTGATATTGTTTCATATATTTATCTTTATATCATTTATTTTCTTAATATTTTTTAATGTACAATATGTACGTAGAATGTGCATAGATAATATGCACACAATTATTTTTGAGACAATGTGTTTCATAAATATTTTTAAACTTAAATTAGCCATCATAATATCCATCAACAAATATTTATCGACTTTCTAGTATATGCACTAACGGGATATTTTATGTCTAACTAATAGAATATCTAATCTTTTTTTTCAAAAAAAATATATCTAAATTCATTTTCTATCGAACTTCCAAGATAATTCAAAGTCTTAGCACTTTTCAAAGATATGACACTCTTTCTCATTTTCGTCTACTGTACTGATGAATTTTCTAAGTACCAGCATTATTTGTTAATTCTCTTTGTCAGTTTTTTTTGGGTCCCATTCCATTTGATATCCCGCCTAATTTTTTCCAATTTTGTTGGCAGCAGTCAATTTTGTTCGATAGTACCCTCTTAGATATCCTTAGTCGGAAATTAAGAATGTGTTTTAATTAGTAAGAAGTAAGTTAGATAAACTGAAAATTTATACAAATAAATTAAATATCAGCTGGAGAATTTAGAATTAACTTAAAATATAAAATATAAATTTGAATTTAAATTTTAACAAAAAAATGAGTTCTTTAATTGAAACAAACACTACGGGCGTGTTTACCTGCACGGTAAACTAAGTTAGGGAAATATCATTGCATAAAGTAAGTTATATGTTGAAAGTGAGTGTACCTTTTATGTTTACTTTGATAGGAAAGTGAATATAAAAATTGAGTTTTTGTGTTTACTTTGGTGCTGAAGTGAAGATTGGGTCAGTCACCGAAGCGATTGCAGCTTTACCTCTCTTCCGTTCTCTCATATCTTCAGTCGTCTTTCTCCCTGCTTCTCTATACCGCATCTTCGTCAAAATTCAAATATAATCCCATCATGACTTGATTTCGTCCACCGTCAGGAGCGAATTCAACTAAATCTCGATTACAAATGTGAAATTGTTTTTATTTTTCCTAATTCCTAATTTCGCTCATTTCTCTCAAATTCGCTACCAATTTCTTACAATTCTGTTTGAATCTTATAGATCTAGTGTTGCTAACACAACATGTATCGAATCCCTGCTCCTTCTCTAATTAATAAATCATCTTTTCCCAACCTTTTTCTACTTGATCGGGCTCATGATACGCCACCGATCGCTCGCTTGACGAGAAAAACAAATCTCCTCCATTGAGCCAATTTTCCTAATGGCCAACGGAAGGTGAATTCTTGAAATTCGATTCATTGTTTGTTGAACTTAGTGTTTGATGAGTGTTCTAATGCTAGAATTTCATTCGTTAGTTAGTAGTACATCAAATATCATTTTCTTAATTGATAGGTTGCTTTGTTTTGCTATTTTATACTAGAGTGGAGCTTATTTTTTGTCTCTTTTGCTTGTTAAACAAAAATTGGTAACGTTTTACGGTTTATTAGTTGGCTAGTTGTTTGCAATAGGAATTTGTGAGACATTGATTATTTGCTTTAGAGATAGATTGAAAAAGCTTTTCTGTTTTGTTGATTTGAATGAGACGAGATCTGATTGAAGATAGATCGACCGAGAGAGGAAGAGATGCGATCACATTTGGATCTCAAATTTGAAAGATGATGGAGAGAAAAGAAGGTTCAACATATGGATGGAAGATTGTCAAGAGAGATGTTTTGGAAAGTGCACGGGAACATTTCCCGTGAACTTCAGTTTTTAATGAAAAAATTGAGTTTCTTATAAGTATAATTTTTGTGTTTATTATGTTCTGAAAGTAAATTACAAGTGAAGTATCTTTTAAAAAAACTTGAGCTTACGTTGCAAGTAAACACACACTACAAACAAACTGATTTTTAGACGTGCTTCTTAACCAATTTCTAGAAACAAGCGCATTCAAACAGTTTGAGCGTGTTTACATTAGTATTATTTAAAATAAGATTTTAAAAATATGTTTGATGTTAAAGATAAGTTTTGATAAAAAAAATTTTATATTTACTTTATATTAAAAATGAGTTTGACAAAAAAAATTTTAAATTTTAAAAGTAAATTTTCTGATGAAAAAGTTTTAGTTTAAATAATGTGTTTATTTTAATTTAAAAATATTTTTTTAAGCTGAAAGTTAAAATAGAGTTTAATAAAAAATAAAAATAAGTTTAGAATTTAGGTAAATAAACTCTTTATGAGACGGAGTTTGTGTTTTTTCAATAGGGTCCGAATAACAAAGGAATCCACCAGTGTAAGCAATATTTAAATATTGTTATTGTTAAAAACTCGTTCCACATTGAAATACTATTATTCCAAGCTGAGTAGAATATGCTATAAGTTGTTGTTTTCTAACGTGTAACAGCATCAATATATGCGACTTGTTGCTACACAAAGAACGGCATCCACACTCCAGGGACATTTGAGATTACTCAAAAAAAGGTTTTTAAAAAAGTTCTTAAAAAAAGTTTCTTATAAAGTTATTGAGAAATAAGTTTATTTTTAATTAAATAATTATACACATTATATTTTATAATATATAAATTTATTTTTATTTAAATTAGAAAATTTACAAATTTTTAAAAAAAATTTAAAAAAAGATGAAATAAGTTTTTGAAATTAATACCAAATATTTCTCTCAATCCTAGGTGAGTAGTAGTGTAGTACCACTCAAGCATTGGCATTTTCAGTGCGGTCCCTTTTCGTTATTAACCTTTCACAAGGGAAGAACCACCCCAAGAAAATGACCGAACATTCTATCACCCCGTTAGCTCAACTCATTTCTGAAAATGTTATCGGAGTCCCTCACAGAAATAATTCATTGCTCAGCTTAATTGATAAGAGTGCTCAGAAAGTGTGTACATCAGAATTGTGTATCAAATTTTTAACAACTAGCCAGAGGGCACCATCTGTCATTGGGCAACCAGAAAGCAGCACCAAAGCCTATCGGATCAAACACAAAAATCCAGTCCAATCCAGGGAGTTATCTAAACCTGAACAAGGCCATAACCCCCAATTCCTTCTTTTTAAAAGGAGAGAACAGGAAGTTATCTGACCTTTTTATTCAACCTCCTCCGCTGAAAGCAAAATAAACAATGGCGAAGACTCTATTGTTTTCTCTTGCATTACTGCTCTTTCTCTACTTCGCCACAGCAACCCAATCCGAAAAATTCCAGCCGTCGATCAATGTATGGCCGCTGCCGAGAAGCTTGAGTTGGCCGAAGCCAACATGGTCCCCGTTATCACCGTTCTTCGACGTCGTTCCGCCGCTTCCACATAATCCCCCTCTCTGCAGCGCCATTCGCCGCTACATGCGTATGCTTTCAACTGAGCGTCACCGCCCTCTGATCCCTCCCTCCGATGCTCTCGTCGTCCCTTCCCCGGTGCGTGATCTCTTAATTTCTGTTGTAGACCCTTTTGCTCCGCTACATCACGGTGTCGATGAATCGTACACGCTGTCGGTTTACTGCGATCTCGTTAACATCACTGCCGCAACACCTTGGGGCGCCATGCGTGGTCTTGAGACACTCTCTCAGCTCGCAGTCTTCGCCGGTGGTCATTCTGTTCTACTTCCAACTGATATCGAGATCATCGACAAGCCACTGTTTCCGCACCGCGGCTTGCTGCTTGATACCGCTCGGAACTACTACTCCGTTGACGACATACTGCGCACTATCCGCGCCATGAGCTATAACAAGCTCAATGTGTTCCACTGGCACATCACTGATTCCCAATCTTTCCCTCTCCTACTCCCTTCTGAACCAGAGCTCGCCCTCAAAGGGTCTTACGGCCAGGGAATGCGGTATTCTCCCGAAGATGTTCGCCGCATAGTGAACTACGCCGGCCGCCACGGAATTCGTGTCGTCCCTGAGATTGATTCCCCAGGTTCGCAGCTCAATTGATACTATAATATTGCTTTCTGCTAATATGCAAAATGGTATATCAGTTCATTGTTTGCTGCTGATTCCAGGGCATGCTGGGTCTTGGGCAGAAGCATACCCGGAGATCGTGACATGTGCAAACAAGTTTTGGGTGCCTGCAGATGGGCCACCACTGGCTGCAGAACCCGGCACTGGGCAGCTCAACCCGCTAAACCCAAAAACATACGACGTCATCCGCAATGTTGTGGGGGACGTGGCTGACCTTTTCTCAGATTCATTGTACCACGCCGGCGGCGATGAGGTGAACACTGCTTGCTGGGAGGACGACTCGTCTGTTCGAGATTTCTTTTCGAAAAATGGCACGCACGACCAACTCCTGGAGCTGTTCATCAACAACACCTACTCCTATATAGCCTCACTTAAACGGACTGCAGTCTACTGGGAAGATGTTCTGCTGAGCTCTAGAGCCAAAGTCAACCCTTCCTTGTTGCCCACAAACAACACCATCATGCAGACCTGGAACAACGGGGTAAACAACACCAAGAAGTTGACAGGAGCAGGGTACCGTGTCATTGTGTCATCGGCCGACTTCTACTACCTAGACTGTGGGCATGGTGGATGGTTGGGGAACGACAGCCGCTACAACCGTCAGGAATCAGATCCATCAGGGAAACCATTCAACTACGCTGGAGGGAATGGTGGGTCGTGGTGTGCGCCGTTCAAGTCTTGGCAGAGAGTGTATGACTACGACATAACATATGGTTTGAGCGAGAAGGAAGCAAAGCTGGTGCTCGGAGGTGAAGTGGCACTATGGTCGGAGCAGTCGGACGGAATGGTGGTTGACGAGAGGTTATGGCCAAGAGCGGCAGCAATGGCTGAAGCATTGTGGTCAGGGAACAGAGATTCAACCGGGAAGAAGAGGTACGCAACAGCTACTGATAGGTTGAACGAGTGGAGGTTCAGGATGGTGGGGAGAGGTATTAGGGCAGAACCTATACAGCCGCTGTGGTGTGTGCGCAACCCCGGAATGTGCAATCTTTCCCAGTAACGTTCTCGAAGGAAAAAAAGAACCCAGTTACTATTAGTACTATCTTCAGCAACGTCTGAACGTTTGCACCTTTCACCTCCATGTAAATTATTGGTTTGGATTTGGTACAGGCTACTTCTATGAGAAGAGAGATATGGTGAAAGTACAGGCAAATTTGCATTATGATTACTTTCATATATCACTTCTACAGCATTAGCTTCTACTACTTTCTGTAAATGCCACACCAGAGAAAGTTAATCATCTTCAACTACTACTTGCATGTTATATCATTACAACACCGCGTCTTTATCATCTAACCTTCTTTCGAGTTTAACAGTCAACGAGAAAAAAGAAAAGAAAAAATGTCAAAAACTAAACGTAACCTATAAAGAGTGAAAACCGCCCATGCTCGGTAAGAAGAGAAAACAAAAGCAAAATGGTGATAAAGAAAGTGAAGCTAAGCCTTGCTTGATTGAAAACAAGAAGAAAATGAACATGAAAAAGAAATGAAAGAAAGCAAATAAAATTTGGCATTACTTTTCCAACAATCAATTTTTTTTATTTTTGATTTTACATTTTTCAATACATTTTTTATAAATATTTAAAAAATTTATTTACAAATTTAAAAATATAAAAATATTTTACATAATAAAATTTTTTTATTTTTTATGGTTATTATTTTTTTAAATAAAAAAATATAGTTCATTTTAAAAAAAAATAAAATATTTTTTATTTAAAAGATATTCTATTTCTTTCTCATCTCAATTCTTCTCCAACCAAACAACACAAAAATTGTTCTTTTCCTTCACTTTCTCTGAGACCAAATATAACCTTTCAGAACGAATAGAGCCTTTACTGTAATTTCTTCGAAACCAAAAGAAAATAAAGATAGAATTCAGTAACAGCAAGAACTTAGTAGTGGTGCCCAGGGGAAAGAAAAAGATGTGCTCCTCCAATTGATTGGCATAATAATTGTAGTAACTCAAAACTAGGAGATCAAAAACATGCATGGTTACTTTAATACTCTGAATGGGGAAAAGATCTTAGAACATGGAATCTTTCAATGCTTTCAAACCTTAAAACTTTCCTCTAGGCTCTAGCCTCTAATATTCTAGATTTCTACACAATAAAACCTCCCAGCAAGATCATTAGAGCTAGCAGAACAAGAAGTAACCTTTATTGGTAATAGCAGATGCCAAAAGTAATTAGAAAACAAAAAATATATATTCTGCTACATGAAAGCTCATGTTTCAAAGTCATTCTCCTTTAGAGAACTGACGTGCTACATAAAGATAACAAATGGAGCTACAACAGAAAATGCAAGCTTTTGCAACCTCATACTACAGCAAGGCTTCCAAAGCAATTACAACTATCCAAGAATCCCATAGTTCCCTTTGCCTACTTTCCATTTCCTCATTTTTTTAACTCTTCTGCTATATAACACTTCTTTTATGCAAACAGTACCTCAAATTCCTGACTGCAGTAGTGTTATCCAGTATGAAGACGATTAGAGTTTTAAAAGTCTAATCACATTTCATGGTCTTGAAAGAGTAGAACCTTTGAAACAAAATTTTGTTTTCCTTAGAACTACGCAAATATTACCTCAATATTTATTGTTACAAATGCAAGCTCTGAACTCTAAGATGTTTATACTTCTGATCTGTGTTGGCAGACCTTGCGGACTCTGTCAAACCTTTCTCTAAAATGTTTCTCAAAATAACTACTCCTTCTTGCAAAGCCATATCAACCTGGTACAAGCAGCAGAATATATCAATTAGTTCAAATCAGTAAAATCTCATAATACTCCAACAGCTTGAAATCCTGATCTCAAGGAAATAGGTAGCCAAAATTCCACAATCACCATTTTAACTTGTAATAGTCAAATAAAGGATGTCATCCTACTCTAGTATTTATTCTGTACTAAAATGTCTCAAACAAAGGACTACATCTACCAGTATTTATCATTACTGTCAAATAAAAGTGCTAGGATGAAAATGTGGCTGTGTATGACGCTCATTTCACATTAATTTTGGCCCAGTAAGTTCCAATTGCATGGAATCTAAAGCCAACTTCCATTAATAGCAAGCTTTACAAGCATGGAAAATGATATCAGTAGAATATACAAAAGAGAAACTAGGAAAGAAATATAGAATAGAAATTTGTCTTGCAAGCAACTTTTACAAGTAAAGAAGTCCCAAAAAAAACCTATGAAGTTCCATATACAAATGCATGTGCCATTGAGATCAGACAGCCAAAAGAGTTAATATAAAGCAGCAAACAGAGAGTGAGTTTGCAGGCCAAATATAAGCTTTTGCAGTGAGTAGAGTCTGGCGCTTGCAAGGAGTCGTCATTGACTTTCGTCTAGCGCGGCAGCTTTATAACAAGAACTAATACAACATAGCAAGAGCATAAGCACATAACAGGTCCGCAAAGCTGAAGTTAAATTGACTTAAGTAACATAGACCAATAAGGTTCATCTCCATGAAAAGGGAGCAGCATTAGTTTCAATTAACATATTTGCTTTGTTTGATAGTGATCGATTATGTAGCCTATCATGGCACCTTATTATATTTGCAAAGCTTCACTCGAATTATATGGTCTCCACCACTTCCAGAGGACACTTCTTTTATTTTTTGTTTTTATTATCTTTGTTTTGCTATTTTGACTCTCTTGAATTATTCAGTCATTTAATCTTAAAAAAAAGAGATTCTTAATCAGATGTTAGTACAATGATTAAATATCCATCTAGTACTAACCAGAATAAGATTAACCCACAATTCTCACAAATTCATGTTTTGTGTTTATACTAAATAGATAAAAATTGAGCTTCGGTAGACCAATCTAGAAATGCTATGTTCAAAAAGCAAGTGTAAAACCCCTAGATTCTATGAGAAGAACAAAAGAGTTATATCAGAAGCAGAAAACAAGGGAACTATGATTTAGGATAGAAAGTGAAGAATGACAAAACAGACATCTTGAAATTGGGCAAGCTTTGCGATCCAGTAAGGCATCATGCACTCACTCTCTCACGTGCTGTAGCATTGAAACTTTGCAGTAGAAATGCTTTTGGGTCCATTTGACCTGGTGGCCTTCCAATGCCTGAAAAAGAAAACGTGATCAACTAGCATCATATAAATATATAAACTTTTAAAAAGCAAGAAAAAGATGAGGGAGGTAAAACCTACCTATTCGTAATCGTCCAAACTCTTTATTACCCCTGAAATGGTATATTACATTCTTCAACCTGAGAGAAGAAGATTGTTAAAGAACATACATTTTGCAAGCATAGGTACACTAAGCAATGCAGGATCCATATGCTATAATCTTCTTCCCGTTTGCCCTATTCGTAGTATCTGAAATCTCAATATCTGTCTAATGTTATCATATGAAGATAATAAAACTACTAGCTACAATGCCACAATTGATAACGTTCAAAAAAAAAAGTACATGGGCTGCAATATCAAATAGTCTTGTGAAGCAAAAACATTAAAACTACACATTTTAGTCTTGTCTAAGAAAATATGATCAAATTCACCATAAATTTGGGAGTAAACTTATAAAAAATAATAAATAAATAAATGCTACTAATACAAAGGGTCTCTGGATGGAAATGATAGCCATACCGTAGGACAACTTTATCAACTACTACTAGAGTAATCATAAAATGTCATCCTGTGGGCTATGTGTCCAAAGTATTCAATCATAAAGCACTAGGTATGGTGGTAACCAAAAGGTGCCCAAACTGCACATCTAGTAGGAAGGGACTAGGGGCATTTGCACCTTCCATTTGTAAGTTGGATAAAATGCATAAAGCATCTCTTTGTAAGTGACTGTGAGCAAATACAACCCCAAGTAAACAACTTGCACCCAAAAGTGTAGTACATAAACAACATGAACCTATGATAGGCATGATTATAACATCTGTGTAAAACATTTTTACTAGAGTTGGTTTTGATACAAGACATGCTACAAAAATAAAACAAAGCTACTACATAAACAACTCAGTCATGAATTTTGGTATTAACATGTTCGCGCATTGAGAATTAGTTAAAGGAAAGAGATCAACAACTTACCAAATTGAACGTGGGTGCAAGTGGGTGCACATTCAACATCATCAACCAAACAATAAATTCAAGCAAGTGTTGTCACTCTTAACATGTTAAAACATGCTATAAAGAATGCATCGAAGGCTCAATTGCAAACATAAACCATATCACGAGCATCAAATATACAAATCACATGTTTTGTGGAATGATAACATACTATTTTTGAGATGATATCACCAACACAAGTTGTAATGTTTGATGGCAACCTTCGTCAGCGTGTAGCTCACTTCTTATCAACTTATGGTGATACTTGAAAAACATAGTTGTGCTAACTCATTCAAAATATTAACAGGTGTAAGATACTAGTTCCAACTTCTCGACAAATTTAAATTTAGTCATCGTTTGGAATTGCTTATGAAAAGTGCTCTTAGCGAAAAGGAGCTTTTTATAGGATCTTTTGGGAAACAAGTTTGACTTTTTTGGCTTAAAAAATATCAAATAATTATACATATAATGATTCTATAACGTGCAAATCACCCATTACATCAAGATATTTCTAGAATACTATAGAAAGTTTCTCAGAAAACGAAAAGCTAAAAAAGAGATGACAGAGCTAAAAGCACACCCAAACAGCCCTTTAATCTCTAATCTGAAGATGACACCTACATTTTATCACAAAATGGAGATATCTAAGTATCAACTGCTCCAAACCACTGACACAAAAGGAGGTAGTAAACCCATACATGGACAATATACCAATTACTGGCCATCGATATATGTGAAATACCATGCCCCAAACTTTACAAGCAACTAGCTAGAAAAACTATAATATAAGGAAATGTTTAGATGCCAATCCTCAACTTCTAGCCAATTATCAAAAAAGAGTGAATATAAAAGCCCAAACTATACGAATCATATTCTTATGACATCCAATTCTCTTGAAGTTGAAAGTGAAATGAAAGAGGAAACCAGAGGTGGCAATGGCATTCGAATCATTCAAAGATGACAGTTTAAATGTTGTAATAACAATGCCAAAAGGAATGGATTTAGCATTCGAAAATATTGAGTTCTAATATGATAAAGGATGTTGAGAAGATCATTTTGAATTGGTTGTGCAAAGAGGTCAACGGCATTATAGACATAAAGAGTTTAAGTTTAGGCCAATACCAAGAACAGGTTGTTCAACAAAATATAACTGAGATTAGGTCAGGAGGACTATTTTATATCATCACATGAAGCAACTCTGATGCACAATCATGTTGTTGCTCCATCCAAATCAAAATTTTAGAAGTCACATATATTTTAGATATTCAAATAAAGATAGAGCTTATCTGAAACGACAAAGGTGAAGTACTATTGATGAGATTAAGCTATTTTAATATACACATCAAAAAATGGATGGTTTACAGGTGGTTGAAAGTGTTATATTTATTGTACTGTTATTTTTTATTTTTTTGAGAAAGAATTCTATTCATGTTTCTTAGCTGTTTTACATTTACTTGCACCAATTTTCCACATCGTCCACCCCTAACATTCAAAGCTTACTCGACCCTTCCCATCTTGAAAGGATACAAAATCGTAACAGAGGAACTAGAAAAAAGAAGGTACTTGCAACATAAAAGTGTTTATGTTTAGTTATAAGTCTTCAATATCTAACTTACTAGTATGTAATCTGATTCCCCACGACAAATTTCTCAAACATAAAAACCGAAGTAAGAAGGTAGCCAAATGAGCAACTACAATCGAATGAGATTAACAAAACTAAAGATGTGCATAGTGGTATTACATTTTAATAAAAATAATAGGTCTATTCCTCATCTTTGTTTCATGTAAAGCACAGATTACATGCTTCTTTTTGTCTATTCTTTGCGAAGGACCTGTCTTAATCACTAACATCTTGCACTAAGTCCATGTACAGTTTTATGAAGAAGATTCTGTATAGTGATTACACAAATATTTTTCAAAATTTCCATGTGTTAACTAAAGTTTTTAAATTTGATTAAGTTTGTATAAATGTTATATTTGTTTTCTGATAGTATGGACAAGTCTATTTGTTACGTTGCTACCAAAGTTCAAAAAACACATTCTTATCCTGACCTATTTGCATATCAACATGCATTGTGATGAACATATATAAATACTAAGGCACACATCAACCAAGATGAAGAGTTCATGCTTCCAACATGACACCAAATTTTTACAATCCTTATAATAAATGATATCAATATCAACTTAAGCCCATCTTGATGAGTGATACATACTACTAGGGAGCGGAGCACTAAAGCGAATTTTAGATTAAATCAATATTGTTCTACAAAATCCAACATGTTTTTGAACATTTCATTAGAAAAGCTTATAACTTGAAATACAAGCCACTTGGGAATGAAAAGCCGGAACATGCCATTAAGGTATAAGTTACACCTAGTCATTTTGAAAACTCGAAATAGCATCATAAGGAAAATTGTGTAACCACAATATAAGAAAACGTAAAATAACTCCAGGGTAAAGAGGATGGGTTAATTCACCGAAAACCTTATTATAATACACCGTATTGGCTCTGAAAGAGATCATATCACTATCTTGACTATATATATATATATATATATACCAAAGAGGTGGTGTTGCCGGAAAACAGCCGGTTCTGTATTCTTTACTTAACTTTTTCAATGCAAAATCTTATTGCAAAGACATTTGTTAATTTATCTATGAAATAAATTATTCCATAGATGATTCCTCTTCTTATAATACCATAATTGTGATATGTTTGAATCACTAATATGATATAAGAAGCTATAATCCATCGAAAATTTGTAAACCAAATTTCTCGATATCTTGTAATAAAGTAATGTTAAATTTAAGCAGATAAACATTACTATTCTTTTTATTCCCAAAAAGGAAAGTAAACTAATCATCAAGAGATTAAGAATAATTCTTGATTTCTTATAATCATCCGTCTAGATGATCATAAACTTTAAACCTAGCTTAAATAGTTTAAAACTAAGTTTAAAACAATAAACTGCATTTAAATGCGTAAATTCTAAAGCAGGCGTATTCATCTTAGATTAATTCCTACTTGGTACTTTGACTCTTTTCTGTAACTAAGAAAAAGTTCTCCATTCCTAAACAAAATATAAAAGAAAAATAAGAAAAGTATAACATACTGAATTTTTATCCTTTCGTTCAAGCTACTAGGATTACTTCTTCATTATGTTATAGTTATATGTTATGCCTTTTTGAATTTTCTTTTATGAAAACCATATATTCAGACATGAAAATTTCTTCTGGAAAAACATCTGCTTAACTAAGGTATACAACAAACATATTGGGCAACTTTGGTTTACTGCTCACACACCTCACCTCTTTTCAGCCGTCTTCCCCTATTCGCCACTACGCCATTCTCGGGCCACTGGGCATCTCGGGTACTATTGGCAATGAGTCTTTTGAATTTTTAATGTGTTAAAAGTTCTAACCCTAAACCCATTGTTCATCTTTTCCTATAAAAACCTTTCATTTCTGCAGACAGAATTAACAAGCTTCATGGCTACCTTCTGAATAATATATTTCACAAAATGTTTCTCAAGAACATAACGAAAAAATAGAAAATCTTTTTGAAATTTTTTGTTTTATAAAAACGAAAATTCTTTACAAGAAAACATCTTCGTCTATAAGAGACGAAGGCTTATTGGAGAAAACACCCTACATACATACTTTGAGTCGTTTCCCTTTCGAAAAATCGACAAAAAGTTTTTTTTTAAACTAAAACTAAGGAATACCTGAAAAGTGTTCCTGCAGTATCTACAACTCTTTCTCTACTCGATCGATGATCATTTGGCTCGAAGGAGTTACATATATACAGGAGTTCTTAATTTAACTCTGATTTTCAAATCATGGTTAAAAAAAATCTCTCCACTCAAGTAGGACAAGGACTTATTAGATAACTTTCGTAAATGAAAGTTAGAAAAAGATCCACGTCTCTTGAGATCAATACATCTTTTATAAAAGGAATAAAAATATTCCTATTTAGTTGTCCTGTTGTTCCTTTTGCTTGTCATGCGTTGAACATGTGTCTTCTTCTGATGTTGAGACATCATCTTTATTAATGCTAGTTGAGGGGATAGAAACTTTAATAAATTCTTTTAGCATCAACTGGACACTTGAAAGGATATCTTCTTTGAAAGATTCTTTTGCCTTTTGTCTCTTCTGCTTTCTCAGTTGGCTCTTTGTTAATTCAGAGCTACTAGCATCGGAGTCTTTTTGCCCATGACCTGCTTGATCAAGTCCTGCAAAACTGATAGATGGGTTAAAGAAAAGTTTGTACTTCCATTATCACTTTTGATAAGTGATCAACCATCAACGGATTTGATGTGCCTTTACCAATGCCGTGCATAGTAGGACTAGAGTGGTCTATACAACTGGTTAGCATTTTGTGGTAAATGCTCAGCCATTAACGGATTTGATGAGCCTTTACCTGCACCGTCAGTAGGGCTAGTTAACTTATTCTCCGTTAAGTACGGACCTTTTATTTTTTGTCGCGGTTTGGACGACCCCTACCTTTATAGGCTTTTTAGGATAAAGCCATAAAGCTATGTGCTGTTGTTCAGCAACAGAATGTAAACGTGAAGAAAATACATGTAACTTCATATTTTGTAGTTGAGCTTCAAGATTTGATGTAATCTTTAAAAGCTCGTTTTTTTCTTTCTTTAAAGCATATGCGTGTTTATTGACTCATTCAACCTGCTCACGAGTTTCTAAATAATGATCACAAAAAATAATCTTTTCTCCAGGGTGAGCAATTCCATACTGTAAAACAGCATTATCTGAACTACTTACCGTAGAAGAACTAGACATGGATTGTCTTAAACTTGGTGCAATATAATAATTACAACCTAAATTTCTTCTGGATCTATCTAGTGCAGAAGCTAAACTATGGAAACCCTTAAATTGCTTAACAGAGGAATTTAGAGTGACACGGATTACATCTTCGTAATCGTGATATACTCCACAAATTTCTTCTTTATAGACAACATAAAAAAGGATACCTTAATGTTCATTACATGAAAAAACAAGGCTAAACTATTTAAACAAGCCATAAACTATTTCTGGTCTTTTTCTTACTTATTCCAACAGAACCACAAATTGTCAAGTAGACAAGTGTGTTACTTGGATAAACTATAGCTAGTAAGGGATTTAAAACTTTTTTTGCTAGGAGCAAAACCATTAAAGAAAGGTTACCGAAATAACATCTTTCTCCAGAATTAACATGCTTCGGGTTCACCCTTATAAACTTTAGGTTTGTTCTTAGCTGAAGAAAGTTTTACCTCCTCAGCTGATTTCTTGCATTTATCAGGTTTATCTGGCGGTTCTCCCATCTGAACAGAAAACTTATTAGTCAAACTGTCAGAAATAATAAATACAGCTCTAGATAATAAATCAGCAGCAACATTAGATTTTCCGTGCGAATGTTCAATTTTAACATACTTAATGGTGTTGAGTTTATCTAGTAAATTGTACCATCTACGCTGAGTAGATCGCTTTTCATTTAACTTGTTATAGAATTTTACTATAGCTTCACGATATGTCCTGATTGTAATTTCATCTTTAGGGAGAATAAACAATTTGAATGCATCTTTAAATCTGTATTTTGCATTAGCAGTAATGAACATATTATCTTTTTCTGCATAAAGTGTAAGGAAAAGAAAAGTAGCACTCACATCAAGCGGAAAGGAAATATAACCGAAATCAAATCACTATTACGCATTTTAAGTCTTCTTTAGCTTTTTGATTTTTCTGTAAGGGGTTGGGTAGATATTTTAACATAAAATTTATTTCAATTACATATTCTTTTTTTTTGCTTCATTTAAAATTACTTATATTCAGTTTAATTCAAATTTGTAAATTCTACTTAATTTAATTTTACGTAATTCAATTCTATAAAATTTTATACAAACTAAAACTGTGAGCGATTGAATTGATTGATTTTCAATAATGCATATAGGAGATAATTGAGTATCAAGAATAAATAAGATACCATTTTCTAGTCTTAAAAATACGCAAACTTTTTTTTGGATCAACAAATCAATGCGGTCATTATGCAGCAAACATTTTATGCAAACAATTGTTTATTCTCCCTAAAGATGAAATTACAATCAGACATATCGTGAAGCTATAGTAAAATTCTATAACAAGTTAAATGAAAAGCGATCTACTCAGCGTAGATGGTACAATTTACTAGATAAACTCAACACCATTAAGCATGTTAAAATTGAACATTCGCACGGAAAATCTAATGTTGCTGCTGATTTATTATCTAGAGCTGTATTTATTATTTCTGACAGTTTGACTAATAAGTTTTCTGTTCAGATGGGAGAACCGCCAGATAAACCTGATAAATGCAAGAAATCAGCTGAGGAGGTAAAACTTTCTTCAGCTAAGAACAAACCTAAAGTTTATAAGGGTGAACCCGAAGCATGTTAATTCTGGAGAAAGATGTTATTTCGGTAACCTTTCTTTAATGGTTTTGCTCCTAGCAAAAAAAGTTTTAAATCCCTTACTAGCTATAGTTTATCCAAGTAACACACTTGTCTACTTCGACAATTTGTGGTTCGGTTGGAATAAGTAAGAAAAAGACCAGAAATAGTTTATGGCTTGTTTAAATGGTTTAGCCTTGTTTTTTCATGTAATGAACATTAAGGTATCCTTTTTTATGTTGTCTATAAAGAAGAAATTCGTGGAGTATATCACGATTACGAAGATGTAATCCGTGTCACTCTAAATTCCCCTGTTAAGCAATTTAAGGGTTCCCATAGTTTAGCTTCTGCACTAGATAGATCCAGAAGAAATTTAGGTTGTAATTATTATATTGCACCAAGTTTAAGACAATCCATGTCTAGTTCTTCTACGGTAAGTAGTTCAGATAATGCTGTTTTACAGTATGGAATTGCTCACCCTGGAGAAAAGATTATTTTTTGTGATCATTGTTTAGAAACTCGTGAGCAGGTTGAACGAGTCAATAAACACGCAGATGCTTTAAAGAAAGAAAAAAACGAGCTTTTAAAGATTACATCAAATCTTGAAGCTCAACTACAAAATATGAAGTTACATGTATTTTCTTCACGTTTACATTCTGTTGCTGAACAACAGCAGACAGATTTATGGCTTTATCCTAAAAAGCCTATAAAAATAGGGGTCGTCCAAACCGCGACAAAAAATGAAAAGTCCGTACTTAACTTAATGGAGAATAAGTTAACTAGCCCTACTGACGGTGCAGGTAAAGGCTCATCAAATCCGTTAATGGCTGAGCATTTACCACAAAATGCTAACCAGTGGTATAGACCACTCTAGTCCGACTATGCACGGCATCGGTAAAGGCACATCAAATCCGTTGATGGTTGATCACTTATCAAAAGTGATAATGGAAGTACAAACTTTCTCTTTATCCCATCTATCAGTTTTGCAGGACTTGATCAAGCAGGTCATGGGCAAAAAGACTCCGATGCTAGTAGCTCTGAATTAACAAAGAGCCAACAGAGAAAGCAGAAGAGACAAAAGGCAAAAGAATCTTTCAAAGAAGATATCCTTTCAAGTGTCCAGTTGATGCTAAAAGAATTTATTAAAGTTTCTATCCCCTCAACTAGCATTAATAAAGATGACGTCTCAACATCAGAAGAAGACACATGTTCAACGCATGACAAGCAAAAAGAACAACTGGACAACTAAATAGGAATATTTTTATTTCTTTTATAAAAGATTTATTGATCTCAAGAGACGTGGCTCTTTTTCTAACTTTCATTTACGAAAGTTATCTAATAAGTCCTTGTCCTACTTGAGTGGAGAGATTTTTTTTAACCATGGTTTGAAAATCAGAGTTAAATTAAGAACTCCTGTATATATGTAACTCCTTCGAGCCAAATGATCATCGATCGAGTAGAGAAAGAGTTGTAGAGACTGCAGGAACACTTTTCAGGTATTCCTTAGTTTTAGTTTAAAAAAAAACTTTTTGTCGATTTTTCGAAAGGGAAACGACTCAAAGTATGTATGTAGGGTGTTTTCTCCAATAAGCCTTCGTCTCTTATAGACGAAGATGTTTTCTTGTAAAGAATTTTCGTTTTTATAAAGCAAGAAATTCCAAAAAGATTTTCTATTTCTTCGTTATGTTCTTGAGAAACAAAAAACAAAAAGACTTAGAGAAAAAATTGGCTAAATAGAAGCCAGAACAATCTGATAAGTCTATAGAAAATTTTGAAAAAGATTTTCTTAATTTAGACTGCAAATTCTTAGAAAATCTAGAATTAGCAGAAAAATCATCAAATGAAGAAAATTCACTTAAAGATTACATAAGAGTTAAGATCAAATGAACAGATAATTCAACTTGTTCAATTACTTGACAAAAATAAACCAAAGAAAATAGAAGAACAAACTTTTATAGTTTTGAAAAATGTCAAAGAACAAGTAAAAGAACTCAAAACAATTTGCTGAAGAGCTCCGAAAGGATCTTGAGCAATTTAGAGATCTTTATTAAACAACAAAATCGGATTTAAATGAATGCTTATTATAAAGCATTAAATGAATCTAAAAAACACTACAAACCCGCAGTAGGTTTGAGTGAAGGTGCTAGTCCTTCTAATGCTGCAGATCTATTAATGATCAAATAGCAAAATACAATAATACATATGTTAATTTCTTTACATGAGAAATTAGATATGATTATTGGAAGGAATAGATGGGGAAAATAGATAAGTTATCCCTAGGACCAAAAGAGGCTCCTAAAAGACCAAAAATAGATAGACACGCATGACAAGATATATATATATATTCACCAAATCATTTCTTGCCTACAGTGGAATATCTAGTGTTGAACACCCTTTGACACAAGTCGAGACTATACATGCTCTTGAGGCGAATCAATCCCTACCAAATCTATGAACATACATAAAATAGAGCATGGTATATTGTGCATTTAATCTCGTCTCAAAAGAGTTCTTGGTCAAAACAAAAATAATGAAGAAACCATGAGTTAGAAGTGGGAAATAATGTAAATGATCGCCAAGGCGGTAGCAAGAACCAACCATGCTTAATACTCACTGTAAATTTCGTAATGTATTTTAGTTCAATACGATAATAAAGCTGCATCAGTCTTGACAAGTATCATAAGAATCGAGATAAACTCACACTAATAACTCTCAAATTTATGCTCGATGATTGATGGTCTATGGGTTGTATTAAAGATTATTTATTCTTCGTAAGGACCAATGTCTCAATTGTTAAAGTTGGTAAGCAACTCCACACAGGAATCTCTCAAATCTACTCTAGATAAATGAATGTCCTACAAATATAAAATCTTAAGTATGCAGTCAAACAAAGTGAGGGTAAACATACCATATATGTATTAGAATGACAACTTTTCCTTAGTTGGCTTATATGATAAGGGAAAACCCTCATATTAGATGTGGACTCTCTCATTGGTGAAGTTCTGATTCAAAGATTTAAAATCCTTTATCCCACAATTGTGCCCACATCGTGTCACGAACTCATGATTCATATTTTTAAACCTTCGATTCAAAATCAAAACCGTTAAATGTAATCTCAAACATTAAAAATCCTACCTATCAAATTTTACATTATTTGTGTATATTTGAACCTTCTCGTACTGCGAACAAACTGAACATAAAAACATTTAAATTTAAGATGTTGCAATGTCCGGGCAAGACATTATTCAAACAACATAGACAAAGACAACTAAAAAGTATTTTTATCAAAGTAGGACCCCATGTCCTTATAGAGGATCCTATATACAAAAGCAGTTAAGAAAACTAAAATATAAAATTACGATTTTTTGGTATTTTTCTTAAAACTCGGCTTTTATTATATAGTTCTTATGAACTACATAGATTGGACAACATAAGGTACTCATTTTGGAAAAGAATTCTTCGAATTCAAAAACCGTATTACTTTTTAAATGTTCCTTGTCAGGAAATTAATTAAAAACAATTTCAAGTGACTGCTAGTTGTGGACTTATTTTTTCAAAAAATGCTATCTTAAATGAAAAGACATAAATGTAGCCGGTATTTGTTATCAATCGATATACATTCTACAATTAATGATGGCAAAATATGGCTCGCAACGTCCAACTCCAACAAATTGCATAAAATCTCTATAAACAATTTTTAAGATACTCTAATGAAATTTAGACATTATTCTTATACTTTAATTAAAATTTTCGAGTAATATTCCTGTTCATGTTTAAAACAACTTTTAATTTACTATTTCCCAAAGATCCACTAAAATAACCAAAAATTCAATGATAATAATGAGTAGTTAAATCTTAGGCAATTCTAATCCTTGATAGGTTTCAACTTTATTTAGATTATAAGAAAACTCCAAAATTTTATATTTGTCAAAACCTTCCAATGTTATCTTGTACATTTGCATAGAAAGAGCCACAACACTCAACTCAAAATAAAGTAAAATCGAAGTTGACATTGTGTTATAAGCTATTAAATATTGGTCATCAATATTCAAGAACATTGAATTGTTTCGTCCAAGGCTACTCGAGAAAGAGATGCTTTATACCCGTTATGGCGACCATGTCCTCCTTTTAGATGCATGCGAAGTACTCCACAAGGTAGTTCCATATCATCAAACATCTGGGACAATATAAGATATCTAAAGGTTCACAAATAACTACAAAAAATTAAAGTAATCAAATATCAAGCCAAAGGGAGAAAGTTACCACTATAACTCGATTAAGGGGAAGCTTATAATAAGCTGCAAGTGGGCCAACCTGCAATTAATAACAAGTATTCGACTAGTATCAACAACACAACAACAACTACGCCTGAGCCCCACTAGATCAGGTTGGCTAGATATTCACCTAACATACATATAGGGAGGGGAAAGACACGGCAGACACTACGCACTGTATCGTTGTGCCTAAAACTCTGCTGTCCGATCGAAAATCCAATGGGTTTAGTAAACACGGCTGATTTTTGGGAGATCGGCTCTCTGGAGCACAAAATAATCTTTCTGCATTAAAAAATTTTGCGAATTGGACTCTTTCGAGGCAAATTCAGTCCATTTACGAACCTCCTCTCCGAAATACAAAATTCATAATTGAATTTCGCATTACAAGTATAAGAACTCTTGCTGAGAATATCGTTAAAAATATTTTAAAAAGTGAAAAAGATTTTGGAATAAGATGGTCATAAAATGGTGATAAAGTGTGTTAGTATAGTTAACATGGTCGTAATATGTTAGAACTATATAAATTATATGTAATATTTTAGAAAAAGATTCATGACTAAATTTCGCAATAGAAGTATTGGAACTACTGAGAATATCATTAGAAAATTAGAATATATATATATATATATATGAAAAAAATAATATAGTAAGATGGTCGTAAAAATGGTTGTTATAAAGTGTGTTAGTATGGTCATAAGTTATTGTAATATGTTACAATTATAGAGATTTTATAAGATATTTTAGGAAAAGATTCATAACTAAATTTTGCAATAAAAGTGTAGGAAAATTTGCTGAGAATATCGTTAAAGAATTAGAAAAAAAACTTAAAAGCAAGAAATAAATCAAATAATAATATAGTAAGATAGTTGTAAATTAGTCGTAAAATGAGTTAATATGGTCGTAATACATTAAAAGTACATAGATTTTATATGATATTTTAGTAGAAGATTCGTATTAAATTTCGAAATAAAAAATAGTATTGCAAAACTTACTGAGAATATCAATTAAAAAATTACAAAAAAAAATGTGAAACAATATGGTAGGTAAGTGATGGTGAGGTGGTTCATAAGGGGTCTTACTATGGTCATAAGTGATTGTAATGCGTTAACAATTATGTAATTTATGATATATTTCAGAAGGAAAATGTATAACGAAATTTTGCAATAAAAAGTTTAGAAACGTTATTGAGAATATCGCTAGAAATTTAGAAAAAAAAATAAGTTGAAAAAGAAAATATCAAAGAAACATTATAGTAAGGTGATCTTCGGGTGGTCCTAAAGTGTATTAGTATGGTCGTAAATGGTGCTAATGTTTTAAAATTATATAGATTTTATGTGATATTTTAGGAGAAGATTCATAATCAAATTTAGCAATAAAAGGTGTAGGAACAGCTACTAAGAATATCTTAGAATTAGAAAAAAATTTGAAATAAAAGGAAAAAACATTATAGTAAAGTGATTAGTATGGTCGTAAATAATTGTAATGTGTTAAAACTATTTAGTCTCATAAAATATTTAGGAGGAGATTCATAACTGAATTTCGCAATAAAATGTGTAGGAACAGTTGCTGAAAACATCGTTAGAAAATTAGAAAAGAAATTTCAATAAACATTATATAAGATGGTCGTGGAACGGAAGTAAGGAGAAGTTGTTGTTATTATCAATCCTTTCCAATTCTTCAGCTTCACTCTCATTCTTTCTGTGAGAGAAGAACTCCACTTTACCTTCTCATCTCTCAAATTTTTTCTATTCTCTCCTATTATATTTTGCCTTCAATTTTGACCCATTTGAACTAGTTTTTGACATGTGCGACCTTATTTTCTACCACTTTTTGACCAAAATAAGAGTTTAACTTGTCCACGACCAAAACAGAGAATTATAAACCAATTGTAAAAATTTACTGTTTTTGTTGTTTTGACCCTCTTTTCTCTATTTTATTTATTTCAAACCTTTTTTAAGGGTCTTTCTTGGGAGAAGTGTGGTTGGTTGGTGCGTGCTTGGTTATTTTTCATCTCTTTTCAACAGAGTTTTTCATCTTCTCTTTAGAGCTTTTACAAGAATTTGGCTTTAACTCCATTTTTGTAATCTTCACAATAATAGTCAAATTCTTCTCTCCTCTTCCATGGACGTAAGTTTCTTTTAAGCCAAACCATTAAATCTTGTCTTCATTCGTTCTATTGTTGTGCTTACTGTTCTTGATACTTATGACTATTTTAATTAGATCTAGAGAGTTTAAGCACTAAATACATTGTGTTTAGTAGATCTCTTGATTAACTACTATATTAGAAGCTATCTTGCTTCGTTTTTAAGTTTTTGGTGCTCCCGCTTTTTCTCCGTTTCCCTAACATCTCCTCCAAAAAGGAAGTGGATCTTTCTTTTGGGAAAAAAATTTATACATTTAACTAAAACAATATTTCATCTCCACTCTTATCTTATAAACCATTGTTTTAAAAAAATAAGCATGAAAAATCTGCTGAATAACTAAATAGATGGCATCTTTTCTATGTTCTGATCCACAACGTCAATGATACGAGCTTACTGTAGTGTTATGCTTGCCTTGAATTGCGACCAATTTCAACCAAATTTTTTTATCATTTGGACCTCATTTCGACCACTTCTTGGCAAAAATATGGAGTTAACAACATAGTGACAAGAAATAAACAACGAAATTTCCAATAACCTCCAGACGGCCAGCTGAATGAAATATGCAGCATTTCTTCTTCCCATTGCATGCATTTCTAACCTTGGAACTTGTAATAAGACTTTTATTTTATTATTGCATGCTATTCTTTGCTGCTTCTTTTTTCAAAATTGGGTAGAGATAATGAGGATAGATAAGTGAGACAGATAGATGTAGAGAGAATCTGAAAGTTTGAACAGAAAACAATTCGTGACAGCCCACACAAAAACCTTATCCCATGCACTTTTATGTTCAAGAATGCAGATGCAGTTTGAAAGAAGATACAGTAGCAAATGCTTGTATAATATTCTATATGATTGGTACAACTGTATGGATTTACAGAGCATTTCATAATCATGGATAAAAATACTTAATTTATAGATGAAAAAGTAGGGGATTCTCACCGATTCACCGCTGAGATTCATATAAGTTTGCGGCTTTGCAAGGAGAACAGGATTTCCAGCAACAACCCCTACACAAACACAAACAAAAAGCAGTTCCAAAAATGCCAGACTTGATAAGAACGTATGCAATTGTTGATTAATCTGTCAACTGACTCACCTTCACCAAACAGGGCTTTGCATTGAACTCTATCCATGGATATGCCCTGTGACCGAGCAAACATGTCGATCATATCAACTCCCACCTGAAAGAAATGAGACAAAATTCTGTAAAATTTGTATTGCATGTTGCTTATATAACATTTTGAAGTAGTTGAGTTATAAAGTCAGGAAATGGAAATTAAATACATTGTGGCGCGTCAAACGATACTTGTCTCCAGGATTACCAAGGCCCACGAACAACCAAGGTGTGGAAGCAGCAGTAGAAAAATGGCGGCAAAGGAAGCCCTTAGCGTACTGGAATGACATCTTGTCATGACCCAACCCGAACTATGATGGGCACAGAACTAAATCAAGATCAGATAAGGCACAAGATTAGCGCCCAGTAAGCGTAGATGAATATTCAACTCAAAACTCAAACTCCTAACAAAATTCCAAAAATCTCAGCAAAGTCTCCTTTATGAACTCAAGTAGTGAACCTGTACAATTATATAACTTTGACATACTAACCAAAATAAATACCAAAAGAAAGAATAACAAACTCAAACTTCCTAACAAGACAAAATACAACAACTACATACTATCGGTGGACAACCACACCTAATACAGCTCTAGAATTAAATTAATGCAACTTCAATTACAATAGAAGTAGCATTAAAGTATATATCTCTCAAAGTTATAAAGCCAACTACAATTAAAGAAATGATAAACGCGGAATATACACCTGACAGGTCAATTTGATCTATGACAATGACTCCACTAAACTCTCACTAATCTTAGGGGGGGGTCAAAGAAGAAAGGAAATAGCATAGCCTTAATGAGGTCAAAGTTGTAAAATGCTCCACTTAAGGTCACTAATCCATTACCTAGCCATTTGTTGCTATCTCTCTATATGCAACAGATATAACGATAGAATACAGTCAGTCTCACAAAGTCCTAATTGTTCCATACCGAGCAAGTTCTTAGTGGAGCAGATACAGTAAGAATGAGATGCGTTGAGGCATAAAGATAATCAGTCCCATACACAATACTTAAATTCTTATATAATGTAATTATTTATACAAGTTCTCAATCCTTATATGGAGTGAGTCGACATAAAGATAACCAATATAGGATAAAATCCATACACTAGACGACGGTGTTATAAGATGATATCAAGGATTACCTTACGCACATACATGCTAAGCACGTATTTTTGTATTTTACACATGTATATATATGTACATATATAATATATTTAGAGAGGTAGGACAGTATAGTACAAATGAGACCAAATCCTCAACAAATATACCTCCACCAGCATTCGATATCCAAGCTTCTGCACCCCACCGAGGCTACTACCCATCCGGGTGATGGATCCAGATGGTTTATGGACTCATCCTCAAGCTCATAGGCCCTAAATAAGTCTATGGTTATAGGAAGGCTCTGCCCCACACCCACTGAGATCTTAAACTCATCCCTTGACAGTCTTCGCATGCCTCGGTACAGGCCAGTATACATACATAGTGAAATATATTAGACTTAAAACTATGACGGCATTCATCATAAATCATATAAGGAAACTACTTTAAATGCCATATCTATTTATATATATACAAGCATTACAGAAGAATTATTAAGGTATACTTAGTACATCATGTTATTAGGTGTTACAGGGTGCTAAACCTGTTGTAATGAATAAATTGAATATCTAAACAAGCATAGCAACCTACTCATTACTAGCATGCTATAGTAGTCAATTACCATAACTCTTAAGTAAACATGCTATAGCAACCTACACGTTATATAGCACGAAGGGAGAAGATCATATTATGCATTCATAATGGCAAGGTATGCTGGAGTTTCCAACACATGTTACTCAGTCTTGAAAAATTAGAGGTGAAGTGAAGAAGAAAAATACACAAGCAACCCCCACCTTGAGGTCTACGCAATCACGCAACACGAGCTAGCTCCAAGCCATACCACTCGGTCTAAACTCCATTTGTATTCCTATACAGATACGAATACAACTATTTTGCACTCACAATGAACAGAAATCAATTTCAATCACGACATCCATACCAACAATATTAATACATAACCAATCCATAGTTCACTTATCGCCGTTGAGGCGCATCCGGAACCCAAGTTCATTTCATCCATTCATTTGCAATCTCGTTCTCAACCATCAATTAACATTCATAAACTTATCTAATGCTAGGGCTAGCGGGTTTAGAAGGCTTATCACAGAAATTTGACGATTGAATTCTAAACCAGCTTTGTACCTTAACCACGAACTTTTCGGTCTCCCATCGAGGGAACACCTATGATGGAAGGGGTTAATAGATGGTTCAACAGCAACTGCAAAGGTATGAAACAAGTATTTCAACTTACCTGTGGAATGTGGCCCAACAGTTCGCCGGTTTCCGGTGAAACAGGGAGCCGGCCAGAAGTTAATCGTTAAGGGAAAACAGGCTGCGAAGAAGTAAGTAGAAGCGATGAACAGAACCGAAGGCAACTCACGGAGGCGATTGCGTACTCGCTTGGGCGACAGCGGCGGTGAGCAACACGATCGACGATACGCCCGCGGCGGCGAAGAAGAAGAAATCCGGATCGACGGCAACAATCCGGTGAAATTGAACTAGGAGAAGGTGTAGGAAGGAAGGAGATCAACAAAGCTAGGAGATCGCCGACCGTGGGGAGAAGGAGGGGAACGCGCGGCTGCGAGGGAGGAGGCGCGACTGCGGGTGAAGAACAGAAAAGAAAAGAAGAAAAAGTAAATGTGTATAGTGAGAAATTGAGCCGACTTTTCATTTCATATTTTGCTAAGTGAACGTTTCGCTTTTACTTTCAATACTTCTAATTCTAACTTTAAATTTTTGACGTTTTTAATAAAATTTCTATAATATTTTATATGAAAAATATTTTTAAAATATCGTCTATTTTAAAAAATTTTAATTTTATAAGCCCTTTCAAAATGTACACTTAAGATTAGGACAAAGTAAAGTTTTGGATATAGTGAGAATTGAGCCAACCGTAAGTCGCAAACAGATTTAAGTTAGGGTCTAAATTTTATTTTACTAGTTATTTTAAAATTAGATAAAATTTTTTCATATTTTAGTAGTGTTAGACAAATTTTATCGTAAGAATTGCTAGGTTTTTTCTTTGATTTTATTTAGTTCCTTGAAATGTGTTATGTTGATTGACCTCAAGTCATGAGCTGCACAACTATTTAATTGTTGGGCTAAAATTGTGCAATTGTAATGCAAACTATAAACTACCCTTTTATTTGGATGTAGAAATTGGTTATAGTTAAGTTTGAAAAATATACATATCTATCTAGAATATATGTCCAGAGGACTTAAGACTTGTGTTTGGTTGTTCATGAGTATTTTTTTACGCAATATAAATATAAATGTTTAAGTCTGTAGTTATTGCGTGTTTGTACTGTGTTTAAGTTAATAGTAGAGTTCCAATTGCATATGGAGTAGCTATATTTTCTGTAGGCAATATACTTATAACATGATATACCATATGGCACAGTTAGTTACTATAACTTTTGATATGTAATCTTGCATGTTTCGATTATATGTGTATGCTATGATTTGCTTATATGTAAACACGAACGATGGTTTCATCATAGTGCAGAAGGTTTGCATTGCAGAAAAATTGCATGTATTCACTAGTTTTCGAGGTGAATGAATATGTCTTGGTCTTGCCATAACCCCCTATGCCCTTCAAAAAATGAGTAGCTTAACCATCTTGGGGTTCTTATAAGCTTAACTTGCCTCTTAATTTAGTTTTTCTTGTTGCATCAAATAAAGTATTTCAACATTTCACACTCTTTGTTTGATTTAGCTTACCTAAGTTGAATGGAACAGTAGTTCCACAATCTTGGGTTTTTTATAAGCTTGATTGTCTTTTTATATCGATGAAGTGTTTCATCGCACTAATTTTGTATTTAACACTTTATATTTTTTTTTCTATATGCAGCTTATATGCAAGAGGAAGTTTGCAAAGTCATTTTTATAAGATGAGAGAATGAAAGCATTTACTTAGATTATGTACATAAATTGATACCAAATATGTTTTAAGTTTATGTACATAAGTTGATACCAGAGAGATTTTAGGTGATTTATTTATAAAAAATTTTCTCTTCAAAGTATATAGTACAAATAACATAAAGCTGGTAAAACTTAAATTGATTTTTAATAAGAGATTGTTCGCTAGATGCATGATCATTATTTTTAAAGTGTTACGATCGAAATGCTCTCAATGAAGTCTTAAAACTTCCAGATGATGAATGATGTTGCAGTCGTTGTATTTTTTTTTATAAAATCAACCCCATAGTCTCCAGAGTAATATCTTTCTTATTCAAATGTCAAAGTTCATCTCTAATCTTAATCAGTTTATTTGCTAAAAGCTTTTCACAAGCTTACTGCATCTTGTTTTTTGCTAAAAAAGATATAGGTCATATTTGGTAGAGCTTTTGAGAAGCTTTCAAAAGCTCTTTTTGATTTCATATTTTTTGATAATATTTTATAAAACTTATTTAATATAAAAAATATATAAAAATTTTACGTTGTAAGATTTTGTTATTACTTATTATTATTACTTTTATTGTAATAAAAATAAAATTTATTTTTTGAAACATTCCCAAATTTTTTTTTATTTTTGAAAATCTCACTTATAAGCACTCTTAAACGTCCCCATAAAATAGAAGTAGATGCTTCATTACGTGAACTCTCATGCATCAAACTACCAATATATTTAAATCACTATTCTATTTCTCTCTAGAAATAGTTAGACAAATAATTATAATACTTTGAAAGTGTTTGCAATTATACAAGTTTTCATTCTAATACTTTGAAAGATGGTTGTTACTAATATAGTCAGCATAAAATATCAATGATTTATAACCTAATAATATTGTGACAACACCTCATACTAATTGTAAAAAGTTTTGCTAATTAATTTTCTTAATTACTTATTTGTGTCTACTTGTTTCTAATTATTTTATTATGCTTTGAACGTGTACATATATATTGATAGTATTTATTTATGTACAAGCGCAATATTTTAGAGTACTTCATTTATGTAATAATTTAGACAAATATATAAATGGGTACAAAGAAAATTATGACATACCAGATGTCATTCTTAGATCAATTGACGAACACTATTAATGGTTCTTGGGAGATGAGGGTTTCTTGTTCATTAACATGCTTTAATAAGAACATAATGGGTTAGAATAAGATTGATGACAATATAAAATAAAGAGATTTTTTTGCAGATATAAAAATGTGAGTATCTTATATTCAACATATTTAATATTGTTAATAAATTACATGTTATTGTAGGAGAAGTTTGATCTTGATTTGCCCCAACAAGCAACTATTTACTGCTTAGCTTAAAGTGTCAAGATTGTCATAAGGATTAGGGTTATAAGTATAATCTATATTATAAGAAATTAGGTAATGAAGGAAGAGAAGGGTAGAGTCAACCCCATAGAGACTTCATTATTTTCGCGACATGACAGAAAGAATGGATATGGCTTCATGACTTAACTCTCATGAATAAAAAATAATAAATATTTAATTACTTCTACTTTCATTTTTCTAGTCATTTGTTATAAAGTTGGTATTTGTTATGTGTAAACCAAGTCAAATAGTGCAAATTTTGCCGTTTCTATGAATAAGAACAAGTATACAATAAATTATAAACATTTGCAACCGCACAACATAAAAATTTCATATTTGTTCTTCAATTAATATTACTTTATTTAAATATTACAAAATTATAACATTATTATTTTTCTCTTTTATAAAATTTGTGAAACGTTAACTATATTGAACTATATAAGAAGACCTATATATTAAACACAAAAAGAAAATGAGTTGGATGTTTGAGGAATTACAATCACTATGTAAGTCATTCGTCATCAAAATGGTTATAAATTTGTAATTTTGAATGAAATGAAGAATTAGAAGATGGAGATAGAAATCAAGTCTCAATAAAACACTAGCGCAATTAATGACGAGGAGATATGTCTTCAGGTCCTTGAAAGCGCTTCGGAGTATATTCATGGTCGAGAATGTGGGCCTAACCCACCTAACTTTCAAACTGTTATTGCTGGAGCAAATTATAAAGTAACGTATTTGATTTGATGAATGCAAGCGTCGCTTCTAGAAAAATCCGCATTCATAAAAATTTGGAGAATATGGCAATACTCACGAGAATGCCATTCTAAAGAACATTAGTGGAGTACTAAAAAATAAGTTTATCCTTTTGCTTATATCATTTCTGAGAAATATCGATGTGTTTGAGATTATAAAAATATGGTGATTTTAATAATTATATATTTATTCTATTGACTTATAAACGTTAGTGGTTAGGGAGAATGATTGAATTATAAGACTTTAGAAGTATATATTGGTTGTGTATTTTGTACTATCATAAGTGAAGTTAGGTAGGCGAAAGTTTGCATTTTAACCATTGGATATATGATAGTGTTTAATTACATATACATCTCTAGTGTTTTGCCTTATGGGTGTCTTCATTTTTATTATTTTTTGCTAATGTAGATATTTGAAGACATAATAGTTTGATAGATGAGCCACTATATTGTAACATTATGAGATGCTAGAGATCTTTCAATTAGAAAGAATTGATTTCATTTTTTTTTTTAGTTAACTTGAATTATTAACTTGAATGTTGATTAACTTGTATGTTAATCTTGACCATAAATTTGGTGAATGCTAATTACGAATAATTATAGTGAATTTTTGGGTGAATGTTGTAACAACTTTGATGAGTTTATGTGGAATATTGTGTAAATTTTAATGATTATTTCTTAAATATTGATGTATATATGTTGAATTAGATAGTTAACTTTAACGAATTATTTTGAGATAGAAAGAATGTTGGCCGTACATTACCGACAAAATTTTAGTATTTACCAACCAAACTATAAGTCAACATTGCTCCAATTTACTAACCTTTATCGACCAAAGCCTAAGTTCTTCTAATTACCAACAAAAATTTTAGGTGAAATTACTACACTATTAACCTAAAATATTAGTTGGTGTTTCTGCATCATTACTAACAAAAATATTAGTCAATAATGCTACATTATTATTGACTAATATTTTAGTCGGTATTGATGCTAATTACTAATAGAATACATATATAGTACCACTTTTAATTACTGACAAAATATTCATTTCGTAAATGCCTCATCTTTATCAACTCATACTTGGTATCATTTTTAGTATGTAATTCTTTTATATTTATGAACTATAGTTATATTATAGTCAGTAATAGTATCTGCGATAATAATTTACCGATGAACTGCTTACTGAAAAGTTTCTAATCTTTAATGCTCTTTGCTGATCATTTTGTACAATTATTGACCACTATGTTTAATGGGTAAAATCAAGTTTGTAGCATTGAATATTACATTTTATTTATAGGCTTTATATTAGTCCTTTTGAAAATTTTCTATGATGGAAACTTGTTAACACTTCTAACGTAAAGAAGTGAAATTTTCAAAAGCTAATATTAGAAATGAATTTTTGAAATACTTTAGAAATGAAACTAGAGTTAAGCTAATATAAAGAAATTAATAATTAATGAATACTATTACTAATTAAAGAGATAATATCATCAAATAACTAATTTTTAATATTTAATAACTTGTCATTTTACAAAATATTACCTTTTTGATTAGTATAAGAAGAGATAACATTGAACAATAGGAAAACAACAGCACATGTTTCTTTTCCAATTTTGTTATAAATATTATAAAAATAAAGATTATATATTCAAAATCTTTTCAATTTAACATATTTTTTGAGGAGTCAAACATTATAAAACTTTACTTTCCAAAAAAGATTTCCTTTTATGAGTTGATTATTTGAGATTACAATTCATTTAATAAGTGGTAACTAAAATTACACACCTAAATATGCGTGCATATTTTTTCTAATATATTAGTCTCTTGTTGGCCTAAATCATATTATAAATTAGAAAATTCTAAATTAATTATACAACTCTTTGAAGAACTTACCAGGTGCCTAAAACTTTTCGCACATAACATATGAACTCCCCTCCTAAGGTGCCTTTTTGTCTTAATTTTTAAAAGAGGTGGCATCTCTAATTTATAAAAATTTCTAAATTCAACCATTTTCATTGTGATCTTTATCCACTATATCAAATGATTTTTCCAATTTCAATATTTTTTTCTTCTTTCCACCAAAATAGAGGTCGTCATTATCTACTAAAACTCCATGAACTGTTAGTAAGAATACTTTGCAAATCAAACTCATTCCTAATACATTTTTTAAATAAATTATCACAAACTATGATATTTTTTAATTTGCTATCTATCCTCCATGCTTTCAACAAAAAGTAATTTTGCCTTCATTATAAGAAAAAATCTATATTTTTTGAATTTATGACAAAATTTTATATGAAGCTATCTATCTACTATCTTTTTTAATAAATTGGCTCTTATTAGGAGCCTATTTAGACCTGTTTGGCATTACATTTCAATTATCTCCTTTCTAATTTTTTGTATTCCAAAACATCTTTTATAATATTCTAGATATATTTTTTGTAAATTTAGAAAGTATAGGGGAATTGTATGTGACGCAACTTTTTTACATACAATTTTTATTATTTTTTAAGCTAAAAAAAGATAAACATGTTTTCTCAAAAGTCCACTAAAAGTTGCTTTTCAAAAAAGTATTTTAGGTTAGTTTCTTGTTACTTATAATAATATATTTTTTGAAAAAGAGTTTTTTTGGAGAAAATGAGCTTGTTTTCTATCTTAGAAAGGAATAAATTTTATACATATATAAAGATGAAGTACAATCCACCAATACCTTCCAAATCTTTAAAAAAATTTTAGAATATTGCAGAAATATTCTTGAAAATCGAAAAATTGAAATAGATATGGAGAAGCACTCCAAGGGGGCGTTTGGGATTGCTTATGAAATGGAGCTTTTGTGAAATGAAGGGTATTTTTGTCCTTTTTGAAAAACGAGCTCTATTTTTTTTACTTCTAAAAAAATAATAAAAATATGCAATAAAAAGATCTCACTCCGTAGAATTTTTCTACACTTTCTAAATTTTTAAATAAATTTTTTATATATTTATAAAATATGTATTGAAAAACGTAAAATGAAGAATTGAAAAGTTGGGTTGGAGGAAAGCAAAGCCAAACACCCCCCAAATCCAACCACAAGCATCATCTTATTTAAGCAATTGTGCCTTAGCGAAGACACGAGCAAAAATTCAAGCTGATCACTTCAAAGAAAGTTGACTTTTAGCACTTTTCCTACTTCCCTATAACTAAAAATGGGATTTTTTTTTACCTAAGTAACTTTGTCACTTTAGCCTTTTGTTTTTATAGCATTCTTTTCAAAATAAGTTTTCTTTACCCTTTTTAACTAAAATTGACTAAACTATCATAATTCCAGTAACAAACTTATTCCGAACTCTATCTTCATCTGCTGTAACCGTATTTTTATAACCGTTGTGAAACTTTTAAAACATCTATTATTGTCCAAATGGTCTGGATAATGATATCTTATATAAGAGATTTAGATTTGAGCTTTAGTTTATCAATTTATTGTAACTTCTAAATATTTTTAAAAATAAATAATATTTTCAATTTTAAAATTTACTTTACGGACAATACTACCACTCTACAATGGCTTAAACTAAATATAAGAATATTAAAAATAAATTTTTTTGGTTAAATTTGAGTCCAAAATTTTATATTAGAGATCATTATCCTAACCAACTAAAATTTAAAAAAACAATAATATTTATGATAAATTAATGTGCATATTATAGATTTTGAGAGTTTGACAAGAATTTTCTAATTGAATTAAAAATATTTTGATTAATCTTTATAAGAAATGGTTATTTTTTTTAAAACAATATTAGAATAATAAAATGAGAGATATAAATATTGTTTAACTACGTTACTCTTCATAAATTCTCATAGGGATATAGTTTTTTATGATGCACTCTTTTTATTTTTTACATCTGTCCTTGTTAAATCACACCCAAAAGCATCTGAATCAAATCTAACTATCTAAGATAGACATATCATCTCATCTTGAGACAAACCCACAAACACAAGCAATAGAACACCGGTTGAATTGAACGTCATTGGCAAAACGGGATTAGACGTTGACCCGAAATTCTGTCCAGATCGACGGGTGGTGGATTGACTTTGCGGGTCAATGGATCGCCCATAGAGTCAATATATAGTGGGTAGGTTATCTCCTAAAATAATATCTGACACAACAACAAACGACAGCGTTAACAACGAAGACAGTAAATGTATCAATATAGTGTGATATAGAAGATTAGTGTTGGTGAAGATTGCGACAAAGAAAACAACAGCGGTGGGTGAAAGTTTTATTATGGTTAAGAAAACGAACGAATGATAGTGAAGTAACCCTAGTTTTCCGAGAACGTGAACTCTGACGAATGGAGGTGAACCATTGCAGATCGTCGAGAAGACCAAAGTAATTGAATCTGTTGATGGTGAACTTGTTGACCAAAATGGGAAGGCTTGAATAGAGAGAATAACCAACAACAAGACTGCTTGTTGCATAGTACTATTACATCTTAGAATATGGCGCCTCCACTGTTAGAAAGATCCAAATTTTTAGAGAATGTAATTTTTATCTAACAGTTGAATAATGAGAAGGAAAGAAGAAAATGAGAATGAGATATGGAGAGATAGCATCGGGAGAAGCATGGATAACGAATGAATATTGGGGGTGTAAAGTAAGATTTGAGTTTAATAAAACGGGTGTTTATGAATAAGGATTGTAAAGTTTGCTATTAGTTTCGTGAAAAACTCAACTCACGTAATACTAAAAATTGACGTCAACGGTTTGATCGAACTCAAGCCATCACCTTGAACATTGATAGCACTAGAAAGCCAAGCTTCAGCAAAGGCTTCATCAGCTCGTTTTCTAGATCAGACAAAGCCATTACTTCACCTAGCTTTCAGGCCCTTATTGTTCTGTATTCTATAACACTTTGGCATGAGTGCTGTCATGTGGAATCCGATGAGAAACATTACTGATCAAACACAACCCGTCCGATGAACTTGCTAAGATAGAAGCCGTTAATTTATTTTTAATCTTTCAGAGTTGATCCATTTGACTGAAATGATGGATCAATTCGTATCCATCTAAGTGGACCGATGAAACTGCATAGGCAAGTTATTTCCAAATCGATCCTATTTAGATTCTATATCGATAATTTTTAGATCAATCTGGACTGACCTGTTCGGTTCTGCCAATTACAGAATTGAACGCTTGATATTAAAGTCATCTATGATTAATTAGATTGAGTGTTCACTAAAATTAATTAATCAAGTAATTAATTAAAACCTTTTCTTTTCCACATCTTAATCAACAGCTATTGACAGCGAATTGTGCCCCCCACAAACCCAAACCCCTGTCCCCTCTCTCTCGTTTAACTCCGCACCAAATTAATCAAACCCCCCTCTCTTTCTCTTCCCTCTCCCTCTCTCTCTCAACCCTAATAATATATAGAACCTCCGGACACTTTCCCTCTATATTCCCAGCGCCACCACCACCCCCCGTCTTCTCTCTCTCTCTCTTCTTCTCCTCCTCCTCCACTGCCCAACGCAATTCATCTAATCAAATCAATTGATCATCAGTATTAAATCGCGTACCGATGGCGATGGATCAGCAACAGCAGATGGCGGCGGTGTTAGGCTCCGATCCGGCTCCGTTTGAATCGTTATTAAATCACCTTATGTCTTCAGCGAACGACCAACGGTCTGCCGCTGAACAACTGTTCAATCTCTGCCGCGACCAACACCCTGACGCACTTGCTCTCAAGTTGGGACACATCCTTCACTCTTCGACGCACCCCGAGATCCGTGCCATGTCCGCGATCCTCCTCCGCAAATCGCTCTCTGATTCTTCGTCATCCGTTGATGCCCCACCGTCTTACATCTGGCCCAGGCTCTCCCCGCAGACGCAGTCAACGATCAAATCTTTGCTCTTGTCTGCCGTCCAGCGGGAAGAGGCGAAAACGATTGCAAAGAAGTTATGCGATACAGTGGCAGAACTTGCGGCTGCTCTGCTCCCTGAGAATGCGTGGCCCGAGTTGTTACCTTTTATGTTCCAAGCCGTCACAGCACCTGACCACCCCCGACTTCAGGAGTCGTCGTTGCTGATTTTTTCTCAGTTAGCACAGTACATAGGAGATACTTTGCTTCCACACATGCCTACTTTACACTCTGTTATGCTCAGTGCTTTGTCCCACCCGTCTTCACCCGACGTCCGTCTTGCTGCCTTTGGTGCTGCAATTAATTTAGTCCAATGCCTTCCATCTGCTGCTGATCGTGACAGGTTCCAGGATCTTCTACCTGCCATGATGCGCACGCTCACTGAAGCGCTAAATTCTGGACAGGAGGCCACTGCTCAGGAGGCGCTTGAACTTCTGATTGAGCTTGCTGGCACTGAACCAAGGTTTCTCCGTCGGCAACTTCCTGATGTTGTAGGGGCAATGCTCCAGATTGCAGAGGCTGACCATCTTGAGGAGAGTACTCGGCACCTGGCCGTGGAGTTTGTAATCACACTTGCAGAGGCAAGGGAGCGAGCTCCCGGGATGATGAGGCGACTCCCGCAGTTTGTGGGACGGCTTTTTGCTATTCTTATGAAAATGCTGCTTGATATTGAGGACGAGCCTGCTTGGCATGGGGCTGAAGCAGAGGATGAGGATGCTGGAGAGACAGGCAATTACAATGTCGGACAGGAGTGTCTTGATCGCCTTGCAATTGCTCTTGGTGGAAACAGTATTCTGCCCGTCGCATCTGAACTCCTTCTGCAGTATTTGGCTGCTCCGGAATGGCAGAAGCATCATGCAGCACTTATTACCCTTGCCCAAATTGCCGAAGGCTGTTCAAAGGTATTGGCAGCTTCTGGCAGTCAGTAGGGCTTCAAGTTATTTGCCTTTATCTTATATCTCTTGTGTCTATGTAGGTAATGATCAAGAACTTGGAGCAAGTTGTTTCAATGGTGCTGAATTCATTCCAAGATCCACACCCTCGTGTGCGCTGGGCAGCAATCAATGCTATTGGTCAGTTGTCCACAGATCTGGGTCCAGATCTTCAGTTACAGTATCATCAGCTAGTGCTCCCTGCTTTGGCATCAGCAATGGATGACTTTCAGAATCCTCGTGTACAGGCAAGTGCTAGTTTATTGTTCAGATAGTAACATTCCTGTATGTATGCAGAGACCTGTTTAGGTGAATGTAAGGACTAGTTTAGTCTCTTTCGTTTCTCATTTAATTTTGCTTGTAGAAGATATCATACACTGCATTTTTTTTTAATTCTTGCAAGTGTATCATTTTACATTCACCTGTTTAGGTGAATGTAAGGACTACTTTTTTTGTTTCTCATTTAATTTTGCTTTTAGAAGATATCATATGCTACGGTTTTTTTATTCTCGCAAGTCTATGATTTTCTTTTGTGGAATGTAGTAAGTTCTTTCTCCTTTGAGGTAACTAAGGAAAGCATATCTCTATTTGAGCAAGTATTACGGGTAGGAAAGAGAAATCAGTTTTCACAAACTTGAACCAGATGAAGCGTAACTTATGTCATCGTTTTTGTCTCAGTCCTCCACTAGGTAAATGAATATAATTTTACATATGTGTAGGATAGATAAAGTGTACTTGTTAAAAGCATGTTCATAAGTGGATTACTGGGGAAGGCATGATGTTTTTTTCTATATATTTTTCTGAAATTTGTTTTAGTGTAAGTTAGAAACACATGCCATTGGAAGTATGTTGAGGTAATGGTAGTTTTAGGTTATTTGGCAAACTGAGATATCAATAGTTGAAACTGGTGTTGGAAAAACATACCTTTCTAAGGTTCTTTATGGGTAGTGTAGAGGGGGATAAGCTATTACTTGCAATGATTTATATTGAATACTTTGGCACATAGTATCTATGTGTGAAGTGCAGAGGATGCTAGATTTCATAGTATCAATGAGAAATTTGGCGTCTGGTTCAAGGATACGGTAGAACTGGTAGTTGAATCTCATTTCAATCTCATAGCATATAATATACCGATGAATCAAGTTAATGATCAGAATTCTGTTTGAACTTCCTAACAAGCAATCTGTTCCTTCATAAATAGGATTTAATAGGATATGAAGATCACAGTGAATCACATTTGATCACTCAAATATATGTAACCATCATTGTTTATTGTTGTTTTAATATTTGGCTAATTTAAAAGTTGAATGTCACCAAGAGCTTTGACAATATTTTGGAGTCATGATACTTGTTGTGTGCTGTTATTTAATGTCAAGACTCAGATGATTGGGAGAACGATGCAATGACTAACTCGGCTCTTTTTAAAAGTGTAGTAATGTATTGGTAATTCTGAGAAGTGTTAGGAGTCGAGGTATTTCAGCTGTGCTATGTCAAAGAACAGCCAAGTATGAATTTTTAAGGACTTAGCATTTGGAAAGATCTAGAAAGAAGAAGTAAACTTTGCAGATTAAAACTTTATTTTCCGAAACTCAGTTCTGAGTACTGTCTTTTTAAAATTGTATTGTGAGTATCAGAATAAACTTAAATGATATTTCTTTTGACTTTGACCCGGCTTCTAGAAATCATAGCATGCCATCAGAATATCCATTAGTGGCTACAGATACATTTCTGATTTGCATGTTCATTATACTAGGTTGCATTTCAAGTTTGGCCTTATCAATATTACATAATGCGGTTTTATCACAAAACTCCTTTATCTATAGCATATATATATTTCAAAATGGGCAAATATCATGGGAGTCCTTTCTCTTTGTATTGTTCTATGTAGTGAGAGTTCACCAGAGACTTAGATTTGCATGTTTCCATTTGAAATAGGTAATCTGTTTTTACTTGTGCATTAGGGCCACCTTTTGTTTTATAGTCCCTGACCCCAATACGGAGCATCTTTCTTTTTTCTCGGCTAAAGATCTTTCTTACTTGTCTCAGAATTCCCATAACATTAATATTTTACAGGCCCATGCTGCTTCTGCTGTCCTTAATTTTAGTGAAAACTGCACTCCAGAAATTTTGACTCCTTACTTGGATGGAATTGTTAGCAAATTGCTTGTACTTCTACAGGTGCCACTTTTTCCACACTTTGACATTTATTTGACTACCCCTTGAATCTCATTGGCCATGGATTATCCAAATTGTTGCAATCAACTTCTATTTATTCTTTTTCTTTCCCCCGCCTTTTTTTCTTTTTAGAATGGGAAGCAGATGGTGCAAGAGGGAGCGTTGACAGCCTTAGCATCTGTGGCTGATTCTTCCCAGGTAGTTTGCAATTTAATTTTTTTAAAGCTAAATATGTTTGACATTTGGTTAAGTTCATCCTGTCTGACTGAACAACTTGTTTTAGGAACACTTCCAAAAGTACTATGATGCTGTTATGCCCTACCTCAAGGCTATTTTGATTAATGCAACTGACAAATCAAGAAGAATGCTCCGTGCCAAAGCTATGGAATGTATTAGTTTAGTTGGAATGGCAGTTGGAAAGGACAAGTTCAGGGACGATGCCAAGCAGGTATTGTCAAGGCTAGCATCAAACTGTCTCTTACTATAGATCGATGGCACATTTTTTGTGGAACTGTTTGTTTATATAATTCCATGAGGCTGGCGTAATCATGTCTTTTAGTTCTTATTAGAAATACTGTTTCTTTCATGATCAAATTGATTAAGCTGTATGGAGGAATCTATGTTACCTGCATGGAGGCTTTTGGTTTGTAATTATTATTTCTTCCTTTGGTTGTTGCTTTATATGTGATTCTTCTTCTGTACTTTATGTACTATGCATCTCCCCCTTTGTGCTCCACTTGTGTATGTGCCATAGTCCAGTGTTGGTGTTCTATTTTCTTATCTCATTTTAGCACAAATGTTCCTTTATGATCTTGGCATGTTTTGGGTTTGCTGGTCATGGATCTTATTCTTTAGTTATTTTGATTAAGTAGGTAATGGAAGTGCTGATGTCACTGCAAGGATCTCAAATGGAGGCCGATGATCCAATAATGAGCTATATGCTACAAGTATGTCTTGCGTTATCGAAGTTAACCTACATGCTGTAAGTGTCTGGTAACACATTGCAATATTTAAAAACTTTTTCTTTATTGTTAGGCATGGGCAAGATTATGCAAGTGTCTAGGCCAAGATTTCCTTCCATACATGAGTGTCGTCATGCCTCCACTGCTCCAGTCAGCACAACTAAAACCAGATGTGACTATTACATCTGCTGATTCTGATGATGATATAGATGATTCGGATGATGAAAGGTCCATTTTTTTAAATCTATTTGGACATCATTTTAAAAAGAAATTTGTCTTACATTTCTGAAAATTTTGCATTATATAACAGCATTGAGACAATAACTCTTGGAGATAAAAGAATTGGGATCAGGACTAGTGTCTTGGAAGAAAAAGCCACGGCATGTAACATGCTTTGTTGCTATGCTGATGAGCTTAAGGAGGGTTTCTACCCATGGATTGATCAGGTTAGTAAGGATGTATTTTTTTTTGTTATTATAGCCGCACGAGTCAGAAATTTCTTTTATGCTCAGTTTGCGACCAAATAATGCAGGTTGCGCCCATATTAGTTCCTTTGCTAAAATTTTATTTTCACGAAGAAGTCCGCAAGGCTGCTGTTTCAGGTGTGGTTTAATTCTTTAATAACTTATTTTCGCAAATAATTTCATCTATGGCTTGTATTCAGATGAATATTTGGTTTTCTGCCTCTAGCAATGCCCGAGCTTCTTCGTTCAGCTAAGTTAGCAGTGGAGAAGGGTCAAGCTCATGGACGTGATGAGTCATATGTTAAGCAGTTGTCTGATTATATTATCCCAGCATTGGTTGAAGCTCTTCACAAGGTATTCATGATTCTTTATTCTAAAGAGTTTTAGTTTGATGATATATCACTTTGTTCCTGATTGTTATAACTACAGCAAATTTTTTTCTGTAGGAACCTGAGACAGAGATATGTGCAAGCATGCTGGATTCTTTGAATGAATGTATACAGGTTGGCTGTAAACTATAAATATGAGTCTTTCACTTGCATCTGCAAATATATTCATCTTCTGTTATCTAAGATCTCTTAGGTTGTGATTGTATAGTTGTTTTGTCATATGTGTTTAGCTTATTCCCTTGGGAACTGCATACTATAAGGCAGTTGGTGCTTGTTATAGCGTGGTCATTAATGACTGGCATTTGCTATTTTGAATTGCTCATATATCAGAGATAAGTAAATGGTAAGTTAAATCAATAGTTTTAACCTCATCTGAGAAATGGTTAGTTTTTCTTTTTTTCTTTGGTCTCTGCTGACAAGTTGGTGGCCTGAACTTGACTTCGTTCTTGTCTGCTGTTCCTTTTTGCCTTAACAAGAAAATTTGTGGATGTGGGAGATGCTCTAAGTGAGGGTTTCTAGAAATGCCAGATTGCAATCTTGAAAATGTCACTTATAGTTGGAATGCTGAGAGCATTAGACGGAATGGCAGTTATTTTCTGTTGGAAAGTGAGAGCAATAAACTGAATGGTACTATTTTCCGTTAGAAAGCTGAGAGCAATAAGATGATATTTCCTGACTTATGCTTTCGGGGAGCACTTAAAATGCTTGCAAGTTGGTCTTTTGCATCTTGTTCATGTTCTTTTGATGTTGCTCCAGAATGATTTCTATGTGGTATGTGGTCTGAGGTTCAAAATAATTGATGGAATCACTCCAAACTGGGATTTAAGTTTTTTAATTGAGTGGATTACGTGGATTATGTACTTCCTACATGTGTCACAGTCCCTGGTAATTCTCCTCGGAATTCCTCTTCTGGGTTTGCCCTTTTGGCTTCTTGTCCAGACTCTTCTTAAATTCCTCTGAGTTAAGTTTATTCTTCTGACTTCTCCCTCTAGGCAACACTTCCTTTTAGATTGTGATTGCTTTACTTTTATTAATTAACGGAATGAAAGGCATCACCCCGTACAATAAATATTATAGACAAGCATACATTTGCTTTTAAGGTGTTGGTTTTCTTGCTTTTTGTGGTCGTGGATAGATCACTTTGTCACGTCTTTAAGCGCTGTAAATGATTCCATGCAAGTCCAGCAAAATAAAAACTGGAGAGGGATGGAACAACGGGCCGGTCTAAGTTGTAAGTCACTGGCTGCAAGTATTAATTAGTTGATAAGCAGGTCTTCTTCCTGGATTGGTAACGCTACTGACTTATGCAAAGTTATACATGACAAAACAAAATTTGTATGTATGTGCGTAGATCTATTTTTTCATGACATTTTGTTTTGTATATTTATAGTTATCATTACCACCTTGAATTATTATGTAAAAGTAAACATGAATGAATATATTCGTAAAGGATTTTCCTTTTAAATGCATATATACAATCCTACATTCTTGTTGGAGTTACGAATCTCGTGATGACTATACCTTTTTTGTTATGACTTTTTCTTTTTCTTTTCTTATTATAGCTCTCAGGACCACTTCTTAATGAAGGGCAAGTCAAGTCTATTGTTGATGAAATCAAGCATGTAATTACAGCAAGCACAACTAGGAAAAGAGAGAGAGCAGAAAGAACAAAAGCTGAAGACTTTGATGCAGAAGAAGGGGAGTTGCTTAATGAAGAAAATGAGCAAGAAGAAGAAGTTTTTGATCAAGTATGTGTCATTCAACCTAAATAACTTTTACGTTCAATCAAGTGCAACTTGTGGCAAAATTCTGAACTCCATCTACAAATGCAGATTGGTGATTGCTTGGGCACATTAATAAAAATATTCAAGGCTTCTTTCCTTCCATTTTTTGATGAAATTTCAGTGTATATAACACCTATGTTGGTAAGTAGTGATGCCATGATAGTTCTTATTGTGCTATGCTTCTTTATTGAAGTTCTTATGCTTATATGTAGAAGTGTTTGCATAGTTTGAATTCTAATGAATTTTCTGTTAGAACAAGTTCTCATTTCTTCATTTTGTTCTTGTTTCCCTATCATTTAGGGTAAAGATAAGACAGCTGAAGAGCGACGAATAGCAATTTGCATTTTTGATGACGTTGCTGAGCAATGTCGAGAAGCAGCTCTTAAGTTAGTATTTCCTTGAAAGGCTGATGTACTGTAGCACTTCAGATTTATCTTATTGATCTTATTTTTTTTTTGGCAAAAATCTTCTAACAGGTATTACGATACTTATGTTCCGTTTCTCTTGGAAGCATGCAATGACGAAAATGCAGACGTTAGACAGGTCCGAACCTTAACACTTAACCTAAATCTCCTTCGCATTGTGGACCGTAGTAACTAGATCATCTATTGATTTTCAGGCTGCTGTATATGGTGTTGGTGTTTGTGCTGAATTCGGAGGATCTGTTTTTTGTCCTCTTGTTGGAGGTAGAGAATCTGTTATGAATCTTTTTTTTTACTCTTTTGTTTTCGTTGCTGGTTGTTGGAATAGGAAAATTAAGGGTTTCTGGCTTATTTTTAAACCTTTGGTTTGGGTTTTGCAGAGGCTCTCTCCAAATTGAATAATGTCATAAGATATCCAAATGCAATACATTCAGATAACGTAATGGCATATGATAATGCTGTTTCTGCTTTGGGGAAGATATGTCAGTTTCATCGCAGTAGTATTGATGCAGCTCAGGTATCTCTGTTCATCTTTTTCATTTTTCATATAATTAAGTTGAACTTAAAAGGATGCTTTGATATTGAAAAGTTAAATAAGACATTCTTCACACTGTTTTATTCTCTTTGCTATGATGGTTGAAACTAATCCGAGCTATTTTTCCAGTCGGTTGACTCGGTTCTTCTCAGACAATATTTTTTTTTTCTTTTTACTTTTTCACACTTAAGCTTCTGTTCTTGCTATTTCTATGGCAGAAAACAGGTGGATGATGATGTTAGACTTTTGTAATTTGGTTCTTATGTGCATTTATTACCTTGCACCTAGTGTCGATGCATCATTCGTTTCACACAAACCTGCTTGCACGTACTTAATGTTCTTGTCCTTTGCGCATGTTGTGCTTGTGTTTGAGGTGCTAGGTATGATTGTTGTGTTCTTTGACTAACTAATAGGGAACCAGTAGTCTGGTTTACTCATCTGTTGACCATGATTGACAGTATTCCCTAAATCAGTTAATGCAGTAGTTTACTGATCAAAGCACTCCACTTTCTTATGTGTAAATGTTGTTCACTTTAGTCCAGCAACCTTGGCATTTTGTTTTGTAGTATCTCAATCAATGCGCATGTTGAATCATGTTTCTGGTACCATTTCCATGATTCTGTCTGTACCCATGTCCATTTACATGGAGCTGACTTGGAATCCAATTTAGCGACCCCTTGAACTTGCAGTTATATGCATTCTTTGAAGTCAGTTTCACTTTGAAACATTTGTCTGTCAAGTCATTAAAAAGTATCTTTGTAAATTGTTGTCCTATATTGTGCACGACTTCTGGTAGACTTTGCCTCATCAGGGGTTGCTGAAAAAAGTAGAGCGTCTGAGAAAAGGAGCTTTTTCTGGGTTTTAGGGAAACAAACTAGTCCTTAGGGGCACTCCCTTTTCAATTTTTGGACGGTGAGATTCAAAATTCAATCTCCACCGTTGGATATTAAAAAATATGAGTTTAGAAAGACAAAATTTCAGCTCAATTGCACCACGAATTGACCTTCATCCGACCACTTGATCAAGATGGCGAAAAGAAGATAATATATATATTTTGGTGTTTTTCTTATTTTCTGTTATCTTCATTAAATGGCCGGATGGATGTCGATTCGTGGTCAGATTGAGCTGATATTTTGTCAATATGTTTCTAAATATTTTTGATATACAAGGTGGAGATTAAATTTTTGAAGTTCCACTGTCCAAAAATTGAGAAGGGAGTGTCAGTATTCCCTACACACACACACACACACACACACACACACACACACACATATATATATATATATGGGTGGGGATAAGGGCACCCCACTCTTAGGGGCACCTTAGGGGATCCCCTTCTAAAAAGATGCATAAAAAATTTTAAATATAATCTCCACCGTTGGATATGAAAAATTATGAGTTACAAAGACGGCAACAAAATTTTAACTCAATCGGATTATAAATTGATCTCCATCAAATCTCTTGATCAAAATGACATAAAAAGAAAAAAGAACATCTTTATCAAATTTTATTATTTATGTCATTTGATCAAAAGCCGGATGGAAATCGATTTGTATTCTGATTGACTTGAAATTTTGTTAGTACATTTTTTACTAATAGTAGTTTATATCTAACGGTGGAGATTGAATTTGAAACTTTAGATTGAAAAGGGTGCCCCTAAGGATGGGGTGCCCCTATCCCCATCCTATATATACATATATATATATATATATATATATATATATATATATATATATATGGGATAGGATATAGGCACATGTAGGCCTTAAAGGCACATGTGTACACATGCCGCCAAAAGTGGCCGCTCTTCAAATTTAATCTCCACCGTCGGATATAAAGAACCATGAGTTGGAAACATATTGATAAAATTTCAGCTCAATCGGAATACGAACCGACCTCTATCGGAACTTTTGATCAAAGTAACACAAAAATAAAATATATATCTTTTGTCAAATTTAAAAGTTTATGTCATTTTGATCAAGAGTTCCGATGGAGATCGATTCGTATTCCGTTGAGCTGAAATTTTATCAACATGTTTCCAACTCATGGTTTTTCATATCCAACGGTGGAGATTGGATTTGGAGAGCTTGTCGGCCACTTTTGGCCGGCATGTGTACACATGTGCCTTTAAGACCTACATGTGTCTATATATATATATATAATAGAGGCACATGCCGGCCAATAGTGGCCGGCGAGATATCCAAATCTAATATCCACCGTTGGATATAAAGAATCATGAGTTGAGAACATGATCAAATTTCAACTCAATCGGAATACGAACCGACTTATATCAGAACTCTTGATCAAAGTGACACAAAAATGAAATATATATTCTTTGTCAAATTTAACATTTTATGTCATTTTGATCAAGAGTTCTGATGGAGATCAGTTTGTATTCTGATTGAGCTGAAATTTTATGTGGAAATTGGATTTGATGTCTCGCCGCGCACTTTTGACCGGCATGTGCACCATGTGCTTCTAAGAATGTCATGTGTGTGTATATATATATATATATATATATGCACATGTAGGCCTTAAAGGCACATGTGTACACATGCCGGCCAAAAGTGGCCGGCGAGCTCTCCAAATCCAATCTCTACCGTTGGATATGAAGAACCATGAGTTGGGAACATGTTGATAAAATTTCAGCTCAATCGGAATACGAACCGGCCTCCATCGGAACTTTTGATCAAAATGACATAAACTTTTAAATTTGACAAAAGATATATATTTTGTTTTTGTGTCACTTTGATCAAGAGTTTCGATGGAGGTAGGTTCGTATTCTGATTGAGCTGAAATTTTATCAACATGTTCCCAACTCATGGTTCTTCATATCCAACGGTGGAGATTGAATTTAGAGAGCTCGCCGGCCATTTTTGGCCCGCATGTGTACACATGTGTCTATATATATATATATATATATATATATATATGGGAGAGATAGAGGCACTTTTTCTTCGGTTTATGGTCGGGGAAACTTTCAAATTCAATCTCTATCGTTGGATATGAAGAATTATGAGTTAGAAACCTACACATAAAATTTTAGCTCAATTTGATCACGAATTTATTTCCATCTGGTTACTTGATCAAGATGACATAAATGATATAATATATATATTTTTAAGTTTTCTTACTTTCTGTAATCTTGATCAAATGATCGGATGGATGTGAATTCGTAGTCCGATTGAGTTAAAATTTTATGGATAGGTTTTTAATTCATAGTTCTTCATATCGAACTGTGGAGATTGAATTTGGAAGTCACTCCGGCTATAAACAGGGAAGGGAGTGCCCCTATATATACATATACATATGTATAATTCATCCATGCTTTCTAAATTATAAAAAAATTTCTAAAACACTAGATTTTATTTATTTATTATTTATTTTTTAAGTTGGACAAGTTGGGGTGCGTTTTGAGAAGGCAATCCCAAACAACCCAACTGTCATCCTTTCCGTTAGTTGTAAGTTATTGAGGTTGCCTTATGTAACAACCATTCAGCTTAAGGCAAAACTGATGCAGTTAATGCAGAAGTTAAAAACCAAATTTAAGATCGACTAACATTTCATCTGCAAGATATCCATCTTTTTTATGTCCAATGCGCTTTTTCAGTTAAAATCATACAAGTATAGAGTATTTGCTCTCTCCTACAAAGATATTAATTTCTTATAAAAATGCTGCATGTGACACATGCAACCATTAAATATGCACATTTTTGTTTGCGTTTGCAGGTAATTCCTGCCTGGCTAAGCTGCTTACCTATAAAGAGTGATTTGATTGAGGCCAAAGTTGTACATGATCAACTTTGTTCTATGGTTGAGAGGTAATTTTGGGCGCTGTTGGTCACAGTTACGTACCTTTGGTGCTCTCCTTAATTAATGTGGCTGTATAATGGCATGTGAATACGGACAGGTCTGATCCAGATCTGTTGGGTCCAAACAACCAATATCTCCCCAAGGTTGTTTCTATTTTTGCTGAGGTAATAAAACTTCTTTAAAAACACATTATGCTGCTTGTGCCTAAGGTATGTGAATATTATACTGGTCTAGGGTTTTTTAACCAAGTATTGATGTAATTTCTTCTGATACTTGGTGAAATTATATGTTATCTCGTCCCACTTCAGTAAGAACTGTGAATGGAATTTGTTACCTTTAGAGATTTCCTGAATGCTATGCCAACCATATATGAGAATTTCCATTGCTCTAAAATGTTACTGGTGACTTCAAAATTTTTAGGAATGCACTTTGTTGGGTATATTTGTCTCTATGTTAGTTTTCCAATTGCTGCCTTTATATTTTTAATAATGGTAACATCATGTCTAGGAGTTGGAATGACCAAGCAATACTGTCCGATTTATCTTCTTCCAGAATCTTTCATTTATCAGTAGGCTCTTGGATTGACCAAGCAATACATCAGGAAAGATACTTGTAGGTATCATCAATTTGGTTTGAGTGCATGTAACCTTCGGGCTCATGATCCTATCTTACGGTTTCTCTCCTTATTGGTTTGGAAAGTTGGGCAATGATGACCCACTATAGTGTATAACAAGCTACTATAGTATCGGATAGGCTGTTGTTATTAACTATCAGCATTGTGAGCCTTGTGAATTCGACCATTATACATTGTTGATCCAGTTTAACTTTTGAAATTTGTCTTAATGCCATGTGACTATGTTCAGTTAAATGTAGATCTACACTTCAATACTGTAACTATCAAGACATAATATATTTCTTTTTCGTGTCTTGAGCATCAGTACATGTGTTTTTGTAGGTGATATGTGCAGGTAAGGATTTAGCTACAGAACAAACAGCTAGCAGGATGATCAACCTGTTGAGGCAGCTTCAGCAGACATTGCCGCCATCTGTTCTCGCCTCAACCTGGTCTGCATTGCAGCCTCAGCAGCAGCTTGCGTTGCAGTCTGTTTTGTCCTCATAGTAGGTTTCATATTCTACTGGTTTTGACCCAAACCACTACATTTCTTGTTTGTTCGTTGGATTCCCCATTCTTTGCGTATCATTCACTTCCCTGCTGTCGTAAGGTCCATCGATTTGTTGAGGGTGCTTGACAGTGAGATATTGGTTGGTTTATGGTCTTGGTGTAGATGGTGTATAATATTTATATGGAAACGCATATTTATTTTCACTGCTTCATCCTAAGAGCGCACAGAAGAGTGTAATTGCTGTATCAGGACTGTGTTAGTTTTTAGAATGCAAGGGCTGGACTTGAAAATCGTGTAAAATTTTTGGTAGTTGTGAAAAATTAGCTTGATGTTTTTGGGTCCAAATTTTGGGTATTGGTGCAATTGTATTTGACAGACGAGGAGCGCATTGGTTGTTGATATTAATGATTATTCTTGTTGTTGCTTCGGTTCAATGATGCCTTCTTTTTATCTTTATTTCTGTCTTGTAAAGGTTGGATTGTGTGCATGAGGTTGATCTGCTTCGGAAGTTTTTCAAATGGATATTTAGGAAAAATGTCTTATGATGCTCGGAGATTTACAAAAGGCATGCAAACTATGTTGTTATATGACGGTATCGTTGTAACACTTCCCCGAAGTTTTTAAATTTTCAAAAAGATGCAAACTTCAACTTGCATCCTTTGATTGATATAAGCAAGCAATTGCAGAATTGCTCCTGGATAGATGGAATTGAAACCTTCATTCAATAGGTGCTGCTGGTTCAAGCGGTGTCCGTAAACCCGTTCATTGGACATTTCTGGTTCAAGCAGAGGTCGGGGTGTTTAACCGAATTATAAACTCTAGTATGAATATATCCGCAATATTTGCAGATTGGGAGGGATAGGGTTGGAAACGAACATCTCATCTATTTGGAACTATGCGTGACAATGATTAATAGTAGAAGCCTGAAGATGGCTTAAATAGTAGCAGGATGAAAAAATTATTGAATGGGAGATGAAGAATCATTGTTGTGGATGGTAGGAACCTGGACAATTTAGATGAAAATCGAAGAATATCATAACAGCAAAAAGAAAGATACACAAAGCAAAATTACGATTCTTTATGTTGTACTTGTCAAATTACAAAACCAAAATTAAATAAGCAAAGGCTACAAGTGTTGTTAAACAGGACACCTGATTTATGAAATATTTAGATGAACTTATTAAATACTTATCGTTTCAAATAAACAAGCATATTTTTTTATAATAATTTTTTACAATTAAATATATATATATAATTAAAGTATATAAAAAATTATATATATATATATATATATTTAAGTTTATTATTTTTTTAAATAAAAAAGTCAATCTCAGAAATTTTTAAAAAAATACTATTTATTTAAAAAAATTAGTTTATAAACACTTTAAAACGTACTCTTAATTTTAGAGATCTAAATTAAATAAATAACTTCGTTTCAAGATTAAATCAGAATACGATGAAATCGAACAAATGTGTTTCTAATTAAAACTAAACTATAAACTTGGACGGGGCTCTCTTCAAGTGATTTGAAATTTCTAAAAACAACTATAACAAACACTAGGATTTTATCTCAAGGAAATTGCTAGAGCTCAAATGATCTCGCTGGAGTTCTAGCGACCATTGTCATGCTGTAGCATCATTACCGTCGCTTTCATCAGCTCGCCGGACTTCCGGATTCCAGCAATTAACCGAAGCTCCGGTTATCACAATTGACATTTTACTGTTGGTTTATTCTGATGTTCTGAGTAGATATTTTGAAAATAATTATTGGTTTCCACAAGTTCTCAAAACTGTTCGTCAGTTTTTCCCAAAATAACAAAATAAATAAATAAAAAAAAAGCCATAAACAAACACGTTTCCAAAATTTGTTTTTCAGAGAGCCAAAGGCGAAAACGGGAACTGAAACTAAAGTGCAACCAAACAGGTCTTAAGTTACTCAGGCCATGATCCGGAATGTCCAAGCTATCCATCCTGGTTCTGTAAAAGAATTTCGCATTTGTAGTGAAACCTTCCATTCGATAATTCGATTTCTTTGTTGAAGCACCGCCTGAAGAATTATCAATTACCAAGAAAATCAACCTTAATGACATTTATTACCATTAAACACCACCGAACCACAAAGGTGAAGGTCTTTCACACAATATCTGTAGTGATAATAACGTTGAGTAAATCACAGAACTCATACTATTATGCACGTAATATAAAGGAAAAAGTATCATGATAACTGGAAAGCATGCAGCAAACTTAGCTCAATAGTCTTCCTCATCCTCCACATCAACTACATCGTCTGCACCAACCTCTTCGTAATCTTTCTCAAGGGCAGCCAGATCCTCTCTAGCTTCAGCGAACTCCCCTTCTTCCATTCCTTCCCCGACATACCAGTGTACAAACGCACGCTTCGAATACATGACATCAAATTTGTGATTAATGTGCGCAAAAACTTCTGCTACTGCAGTGTTGTTACTAATCATGCAGACGGCACGCTGCACCTTTGCCAGGTCTCCTCCTGGAACCACAGTAGGAGGCTGGTAGTTGATGCCACACTTGAAACCAGTTGGACACCTAAAAACAAAGAAAGAAAAATTGTCCTAAGAAAAATGAAATATTTATAATGAGTCTAGCATATAACAACAAAGCATTGAGAAATGAAGGATTTACCAATCCACAAATTGTACCATCCTCTTGGTTTTAATTGTGGCTACAGCCGCATTAACATCTTTAGGAACAACATCGCCACGGTACATCAAACAGCATGCCACATACTTCCCATGCCTTGGATCACATTTAGCCATCATGCTTGAGGGCTCAAATACAGCATTTGTAATCTCTGGCACCGAGAGTTGCTCGTGGTATGCTTTCTCAGCAGAAATGACAGGAGCATATGAGGACAACATGAAATGGATACGAGGATAGGGGACAAGGTTGGTCTGGAACTCTGTGATATCAACGTTAATTGCCCCGTCAAACCTAAGTGAAGTGGTCAAGGAGGATATAATCTGGGATATCAAACGGTTCAAGTTGGTGTACGTTGGCCTTTCAATATCAAGGGATCTGCGGCAAATGTCATAAATGGCCTCATTATCCAAAAGTACTGTCACATCCGTGTGTTCAAGCAATGAATGGGTTGAGAGGACGCTGTTGTATGGCTCCACAACTGCAGTGGAAACCTGTAAATGATTGTCAGGCAAGAATGACACAGTAGGCAGTGAGAAGCAAGAAAACTTGAATTAGACAATCAGGCAAATCATAAAAAAGAGCCCTTCGGTCACAGCCCCACACATTGCATGCAATGAGAAGAGAACTCAGCACTAACTTAAGAACGTACATATACTGAACAAACTAATGGCTGCCCACTATTAGCCCACAATTACTGTGCAATATCACCTCACGGTAAAAGTTTTCTATGTTCTGCTTGGCCTCGGCATTGATTAGGCTATTGGAAACAAAGCAGCTGATTTTGCTAGGTTACCATATTTGGCAAATATAAAAATCAGGGATACAGCTGCAACAAGCTACTAAAATGGAGAAACACAAGTGAATGTATAGAGCTTGCTACTTCAATGAATAATATTTACAGGCAATTAAGAGTTTTATAACTATATATTCTAACAAGTGCGCCGACCATAATCACATATACTGGAGAACAAGCTCAAACAGAGAAGTAATCAAAGTTGCAATGTTTGGCATCTGTTCTAGGAATGTTAGGATCTGAAACCCTCTTATGCTAGGTCCAAGTGAGCCTCTAAACGGTATGGTGATACCGCTTATGAAAGGAATTAATATCACAAAGAAGTGAGTTAGTTACAATTGTGAAATCACTTTATGAGTACTCTAACATGAACTTATCTTTAAGAAAGAAGTTTCTTTTTCTTATCAGAAAATAGGTCTTCGATTTACTGATACCCATGGGTACTCTATGGATGAGCTTTCAAGAATCAACACATTTGAAGCTTTCATCTAAAGGAGCTCAATTAGGAATGTATTTACACAATGCTAATTCAGTAAGGATATATTTAGCAAACCTGTATGTGGTACCTGGGGGGATGGATAAATGGTGAATCCGAGCTTTGACTTCTTTCCATAGTCCACCGACAAGCGTTCCAACATCAATGAACCCAATCCAGAACCAGTTCCACCACCAACTGCATGGAACACCAAAAATCCCTGCAAACCAGTGCAATTGTCTGCTAATTTTCTTATACGATCGAGGCATAGATCTACAATGTCCTTCCCAACTGTGCTGACAAACAAAAGGTAATTAACTCTACTTCTGAAGAAGAACTAACATAACAATCAGAGGATTTTTAGAGAAGGGAAGATAATTTTTACTTGTATAATGACCCCGAGCAAAGTTATTAGCCGCATCTTCCTTGCCAGTGATAAGCTGCTCTGGATGGAAGAGCTGCCGGTAAGGCCCTGTCCTGACTTCATCTATTACTGTGGGTTCTAAATCCACAAACAAAGCTCTAGGGACATACTTCCCTAAACCGGTTTCACTAAAGAAAGTGTTGAAAGCATCCCGTGCTGATCCAATTGATGTATCCCTGCAGATAAAATATTGCTTCTTGAAGCAGAAAAACAAGGTCGAGTTGAACCTTTGAAGACCTTTTAATGATAGGTGAAACATCTAAATTTTAAAATAGCATTACGGACGGTTTAAGGAACTTAGAACTAGGTAATTCCAAGAAACACGGAACTAGAAAATAACTAAAAATAAACTAGCCAAGGGATTGAATCATAATAATCATGAAACAAAAATGCAACCTAGAATTCTGGCAGGTATCAATTAGAAGCAGAATTTTGGGGTTAGTATAACCACAAACCACCCCGCACTCACTAACTTCAATTATAGCCTATGTCAACTAAGAGTGGGTATGGTTTGACAATCAGAAGCATCTAGAGCTTCTGTGCAACATATATATGTACTTTTACGATTTTATCAGTAAAAGAAACCTTTGTTTATCATTTCCTGTGATTTCATTTTTCTTGAGCAAAGCAAATTCCTACCTCTAACTAGCTTAGTTACTCCCAGTTTTAAATTTTTCTTAACTTGCAGCAAAATCAATAAGAACGGGAAGAGAAAGAGGGAAAGAAGAACCTGGGCAACATCCCATCAGGCTGGATACCATGCTCATAGCAGAAGAGCTCCCAGCAAGCATTGCCCACTTGAATTCCAGCCTGCCCTATGTGGATGCTGATGATTTCCCTCATCCCTCTACTCTAAGCTGCTGGTGCTTGTCCTTTCTTTATTCTAAAACAAATTCCAGAGTTAGGACTTAGGAAGGAGAGATAAGAAAGAGACTTGTTGGAGATGGATGATTGGAATGGAAGAGAAAAAAGAGAAAGATCTTAGCTAAGCTTGTATGTTGTCGACCGTCCTTGGTGGGGTTTACCCGCCACTTCCATGATTGGAATAGTATTTGGATAAAAAACCAACCACAACAACAACAACAATAAATTAGTAAACTACAACAACGAATTAAACAAGTAAGCTAAAGCTCTTTTCTTGCCAGTGTTTTTTTGTTTTTAATGTAAAGAATGATATCATTCACCCACAAAAAAAAATAATGCTAAGAAGAATAATGCAAATGAAGTTTCAATTCAATCTTTATTTATTGCTCAAACACTCTACAAGTCTACAACAGTGTCTGTAAATGGCTTGTATAAATATCTAGGAGAACTTGAAAACTGATGCATCAGCATTTTACTTAAAAGGTAATAAATTTATGAAAGTTAGACATCTCCCATTTTTCATAGAAACCAAACCGAACGGAAAAAAAAGTAAAATTTTGAAACTTACGAGTTAACCAAATAAATAATTAATTAATAAAGAGAGAATTAGCAGTCGCTACATAGCGACTCGAGAGCAACAGCGACAACTAAATACACTTCAGTCGTTGACAGTGCTAATAGCGACCATAAGAAAATCCTCCTGCTGTTAAGGCAAAATACCCACCGAAGCAACTATGACTAAAGTATATACAACAAATCGTAAAGTCTAAATCATGAAACAACCACAAAACAAATCAATCATTGTTTCTTTTTTTTTTTTTCTAAATTATATAATCTACATTGACTGATTACAATTAGAGGTGATGCTACGCCGGCAGTGATGGTGGATGAGAAGGAACTAGAGAGGCAATTCGATAGACAGATGGGTTATATGGCTGGAAACTATGTGGAGATCAAAATCTCAAACGGGTAAGACGCGATCTCACTCACCGGCGCCGGTAGCAGGACAACCTGAAGAGCAATAACACGATCACCGGCGGTAGCAACTTTAACAAGAGCCCAAGTTAATAACTCTTTGCACTCCAAATCCATTCTAACTCCAAGAACAATAGTATTCCTTTCAAACTTTTCTTCTTCCCTTTCTATTCTCTGCTGCGACTCCATTGCCAGTTTCTGATTGTTGTTCGTTACTCTCATTCTTTTAATTCAAACTAATCTTTGTTTCTTCTTCTTCTGTGGCTTTGCTGCAATGTTATAAGTGAATCACAGAAAGAGGAGAGAGCTCCACGCATGGGTGGCGCGAGTGGGTGAAAAACTTGCTATTTGTTCTTCTTCGTCGTGCACCGTTGCGCGCTCAGAAGTAACTTCTCTTCTAATAAAAAATAATCACTTTTTTTTATTAAAAATTAGGTTTAGCTTATTTATTAAAATAAATATAAAAATATTTTAACTTATTTTTTAAATAAAAAAATACACTATTCTATTAATATTATTTTTAATAATTTATTTTTAAAAACTCATTTGTAAAAAATTTACTTATAAAACAAAAAAAAAGACACCTAGAATGTTGTTAATATGATTAGTGGGCTTGTAAGTGTTGAGATAATAACCATTACAGGAAGATGAGAGATGGTAAACGCATTGATTTCTACAAAGGGGGTTAAAGAAACTAATGATTGTATTGTTAATTTTAAGTAAAAGGGGCATGATGATTAAGTGGTTTTTAATTTTTAATTAATTATCTCTTAGAAATTATTAGGAGAAATATTTTTTTTACTCCAATTAATTTATAGTTTATTGCGGTGGTTTCTAGAACAAAAAGAATATTACAAAATACTTTTACACTTACAATTCACTCTCTTATAATTAATTTTAATTAGTTTAATTACATAAGATGACAAAATTATTTCAATTTTTTCCTTTTAAAAAGTATAAGAGTTAAAATTTATTTCAACAAAGTATAAGTAAATCTAGTATGCCACGTTTTCTATGAAAAAATATTGTGGTTTTTATATAGCCGTTATTCAAAAGAATATTTATACTATCAGATGGAGAATTCATGATTTAAGATTTAAAATAAAAGAAAAAAAAGAAAAAAATTATTGGCTTTAATATGCCATTATCTTAGTTATATTTTAATTATCAAGGATTACAATAAAAATTTTTCATACTTTCACTTAACACGTTCGAGATCATTTAAAATTACTTTATAATATTTTATTATTAATTGATTTTATAATTTTGCTTACACTTGAAACGGTAGAAAAGAAATTTAATAATTTTGATATTAAATAAATAATCTAAATTTGATTCTATTATTAAATATGATGAGTAATAATTAACGATTTAATTCGTATAAATTTTAATTAATTATTATCTAGACAAGATAAGAAATTCATGATAGTTTAAATTAAATATGATAATCTAAACTTAAACTTGCTTACATGAACCAAATAAATTTGTCGAACTCTTTACTTCTATCGTAGGTTCCTAACTACTTTATCTATACCTGTAATGCAGATCTCGGTTTGAGCAAGGCTATATAATTTCATGCTAGATGAGTTTTCATATGTGTATAATTCCATGCTAGATGTTTACATGTATGTATATATACATATGTGTATATGCCTCATGATAGAGGCATCACCGCTAATGTGTGCTACGTTGCAGTGTCTAGATCTTGATCGTATGATTGCTATTCAACGGTATACATCATGCCTCGAAATTTTACAACTTCGATATCCTTGAGAACAAACACTTTTTCCACCTCAAGATAGGATAATCTGTGATTACTATTTCAAAAATTAATTCCTTAATTTCTATTTCTCTCATCTCGTGTGGCGTAATAGATCGACTTTCTAGCTTTCATATATCTACTGTGTTGAAACTTGTAAACAGTTTTTCATTTCTGGAGATCGACTCTCACCTACGTCTTCACCGATTGGAAGAGAAATTTTTTCGTGCTTTTCCAACTCTTTTGTCATGGCTCAGGAATACACAATAAGTAATCCATTATATTTCACATGATAAGATTTTCTTCGCAGAATTTGATAGATTACCTCCACCCGTTCAAATCTCTCATAAGATTAATATGTAAGTTAACATGTATATTAAAGCATAGTCGATAAGTGTAGTTCGGTAATATTTATTGGTGAATATTGGAATGAGATCAATACTTTTTAATGTATGTGTATTTGTTGTTTAGTATATGGGCTCATAATCATGTATACATATAATGACGCATATCATGTTAAAATAAATAAAAAAATTAAATGAGAGTTATGGTGAGCTATTAAAACAAAATATGTTCAAATCTTTGAATGAATCAATCGGCTGATGACAACTTGAAGACTAGGCTAAAACGACGGCAAATCGTTATTGTTATGTGACATGTAAACATGAAATTGAAATTAGATATTTTATATGAAAATCAAAACTTGAATTAGACTATACGAGAACTTGATATATCTGTATGAGTCCATATAATGAGTTAAAAATGTGCACGGTGAAAAAACTAATGCTGCACGTTAAAATCTGATAAAATTAGATAAGATTTATTGGATCTCCTACAAACATGATTTGGACAAGATTTATTGGATAATCTAATATCTAGAAATAAAATTTAACTGGTTTAAAAATAATAGTAGAACTATTTCACCCAAGCCAACCAATCCATTGATATCTTCTTTGTGTTTTTTCTTTATATGTAGTTTTCTTTTCTTTTCTATTTTGCTATTTTGTTATTTTTCTTTACTTTTGTGTTAATAGTTTTATGTCCTGTGTACCACTTGCACCACCTATTGGCCAATTTGGCCTGTCCTGTTCCCCACAAAAGCGTTGCATCTACCTCCACCATAACGCCTTCTTACCTACAAAATCACAAAGCGCATTTTCATTGTCAAATCAGCGACAAGTATGAAGGGGCTGTTTAATTTGGTTTATCAAAAAAATAAAATTTTTAATTTTTAATTTTTAATTTTTTAATATATATTTTATAAGTTTTTAAAATATTTATTTAAAATTTTAAAAATATAAAAAGTTTTATATAATAATTTTTTTTATTTTTATTGAAAATAAAAACATTTTATTTTTTATTTTAAAAATATTTAATTTTTTAAAAAATAAAAATATTTTTATTTTAAAAATATTTAATTTGATAACTAACTCCATGATACGCCAAAGCGTTTTCTTTGCTGCGCCGCACCGCATGATTCGTCATGTGGGTCCCATCCCATCTCATCAAAGACAGCATGAAACATTTGAACCTCCGCCACTTCATTCGACGGTTGTGAAGCATACCTACAGTGCGGTCCTGCAGTTTACGTTACTATTGGGCACACCATCTCTGGTTCACTCAATCTGCGCTGGTAGTGTGAAATCTTAGGTTAAATATTTTTAAAAAATTATTTTAAAAATTATTTGTTATAAATAAAAAGTATTTAAAAATTTTTAAATAGTTTTGACTAAAATTAATATTAATTGAATTTTACGATCTAAATTTTTAAAAAAAATTCTGTATACTTTTATAAAATTTTATAAAATAAAAAATTAAAAAGGTTAAATATATAATATTTTCACATTTTTGTTATTTTGCTCGACAAATATTATGATGATTACTATTATTATTATCCTCTTTTCGTCCAACAACTTCTGATCAGATCCACCAGCATGTGTCCCTCGTGAATTCGTACTTCAGAAACTGAATTTACTCCACCAGCAACAAATCGTCTTTTATCTGGCATAAATTTGTAGCCGAATGAAGTCTAATCAGGTTATATAACGCTGATATTTGAGTTCTAATTTTAGTAAATTTTCTTACCTAAGAATATTAACTTGTCTTAAAAAAATTAAAGATAGGTGCAAAACTAGTTCCTAATAGCCTCTGAAAGCGCCCTACTTCAACTACGACAATAATTTTTCTTTTCAATAATAAGTAAATTCAAAATTTTGGTGAACGAGATCTTGCGAAACTCCACATGATCATGACTAGAACGTGCTAAGGGAAATATTGCTTTATCGTTTTAGATAAAAAGAATAACTCCCTCGTTTTATTATTTTTTGTGCACTAGTAATAATTAATAAATAATCGGTCGTCGTGATCACAATCCCTCAATTTCTTTATGCTTAACTCACAGCTAAACTGAGCTTTAAAAAAATATATATATCAAAATGGAAATCATGAGCCCGTATTATAAGCATGAGGAGGAAGGTCCGTTACAAATATTTATGATAGCAAATTTTTTAGAAAAAAATTATTTTTTAAAATATATTTAATTTTTATTTAAAAAATAAAAATTATAATATATAATGTAAAATTTATTCATATTTTTAATATTAAAAAGATATAAAAATATTATAAAAAATTTATAAAAAAATGTGAGAAATTTTTGAATGTTTAAAATTACTTATGATAATAAATATATTTTGAGTGAAAAGTATTTCGAAAATTTTTTAAAATAAATTTGTTTTTTTATTTTAAAAATAAAAATTAAATGTATAAAAATTATATAATATATAATTTACTTATATTATTTAAAATGTTTAAAAATTATAAAATATTATAAAAAATTTATAAATAAACGTGAGAGTTTTTGGATGCCAAAAATCTCCCACAGTTCTTTGTTGTTTAAGTTCTGGCCTTGGTCTGTTTCGTTCCGTTCATTCATTAGTGCGTTTGATTTACCAAGAAAAAAAATTTTTATTTTTTATTTCATATATTTTAATATATGTTTAGTAAATATTTCAAATATTTATTTAAAAAATATAAAAAAATTTTATAAGGTAATATTTTTATTATATATTTTTATTATTTTTCTAAAAATTAAAAATAAATTTTAGTTAAAAAAATAAAAATATTTTTTATTATAAAAAAATTTTATTTAGAAGTATTCCGGCTAATGAACTTAGACCAGGAAAGGGAAAAGAAGCTAGCAGGACTACTAGGCCCTTTTCTTCGCTTCCGTAGATTGATTCCCTAGTCTTCTCCGCTTCCTCTTTCTTTCAGATTGGTGTTTTTGTTGAGGAAGCAACGGAGAAGAGATGGCGGCGGCAGAGGGAAAGCTCAAGACTCAGGCGGCTACCGCTGGTGTTTGGAACACTGTCAAGCCCTTCGTTAATGGCGGAGCTTCAGGCATGCTCGCTACCTGTGTTATCCAGCCAGTTGATATGGTCAAGGTAATTCTTTTTTTCCTACCATTCAAAATCTTACTTGGGAATCTCCCTGATTGGCTTGCCCTTTTTCTTTGCAAATGTTTTCCTTTTTTTTTTTTTTGGCGGACTTGGATCGGAGGACCAGAATTGGTTTGCGGAATTTGAAGTGGAGTTTTTATGTTGCCCCAAATTTCTCTTGCTGGGCTGATTATGTTACAGTTTTTATCTTCCTATGATGATTTTAGTAGTTAATGTTCAGAAGAAGCACCGGGTGGTTCAGTTTCAAACTTCTGTGTTCACTTCTCAGATGCTCGTTTTTAAGTAGCTAACTAAGTTTTTCGGTTATTGTTACTCATTTCTAAGTAGGATGCTGTGTTATTTTAGTTTTGAGCCCTGAAGATTTGTTACCTTTGTGGATCTTCAGATCTGAGAAGCAGATCGTGCTTCTGTTAATTTTGGCTACACACAAATGTGTTTTACATTGAACTTGATGCTTTTTCGCTTTAGGCAAACAAGAAAATGCTTCTAATTAATGTCTTATAAACTTTTTGAATGAGAAAAGATCAGATCGAATAAAGATAGGAAGTTGTTGATTATTCCTGTACTATCTTGTTTGTGAAGGCTTTTATCTTGATTTTACTGTTTTGGTAGAAATGCAATTTTGATTTTGATTGCATAAGTGTTTCTATTGGTTCTTGTTAGATAGTAGTTCAGATCTGAGGTAGACTGGTGAGGTCAGAGTGAGCAGTTACTTGTTTTGGGTTCAGCTTTTGTGTATCTAATAACAGTAGTTGGTTAGATGCATTCTTTTGATAAGTAATTACTTCAAATGGCTTTCCGAAACAGAGTCCATCATGTGGATGTTCAGCGGTAGTTGATTAATTCTGAAGTACCTGGTTAGGTATGAGAAATGAATCCAGAACAAGGTTTAGCTTGCAGATGGTTTTTTAAAAATTAAAGTAGTCATTTCTAGAAATTATGAAAATGCCTAGTTCATCCCTTGAAATGAATATCATTGGCAATTGGCTGTTATTGAGACTCGATTTGGAAGTTTGATTTTGCAGTGCTAATAGATAATATTTTGTATTTGGTTTTGCAGGTTCGCATTCAGCTGGGGCAAGGTTCAGCCATTAGTGTCACAAAAACCATGCTTGCCAATGAGGGTATGCGGGCATTTTACAAGGTTTGTTTCTTTTGTCGTGTCATCATTTCTGTCCTCCTGAGATTTATCATGGTGATACACTGGTAGTTTTAGAAGTAACTCTTTTCACTGGTTTCACGACTAATGTCTTGCCATGTAGTTTGTGATGACCCTTTGGTGCTTGTCTCAATTATGATTTTCTTACTGTTGTAGTTAGTACCAAGCAATACACTCAGTTGCTGAAATTAGTATCTATATAACATCTTTTAAAGATATTGAACTGTTTTCGGAATTGAGATATTTTTTCCTATCTATTTTTGTATATTATCTACTAGAATTGGTTGCCAAGCAGAATTTGCCAAACAGAGTGATGACCAAGAGATTATATTGATTCATGTATTGCTTATTAAACCAGTTAGCCTTGATTTTCATGAATTTTGAATGCTTTACAGGCGACCTTATGGTTGTAGGCTAGAGATGGAGTAAGTTCTTTTATAAATGCCAGATAGTTTTCTTATTTGGATGTGCTGATTGATTTATTTCAAAAGATTGAGTAAAGTTTATTTTGAATGAATGCAATTTTCTACCCACAATTATATGATCATTTTGCACAGAATGTTGTCTATATTTCATCATTCCAATTTTATGAAAGCAACCTACTTACAAAATTTTTTTTTTTAAAAATTGGGTTTAAGTATGAAGTCTTCCTTCCTGTATTTTCTGGGGACTTTTAAATCACATCAAACGCCATACAAATATCAATTGAATTAAGTAACTCTTACTAGATGCTCTCTTGATGTCATTTTCTCATTCTTGGTTAACATTGAGGAATGGACTGTCATTTGCTTTAATGAGCTAAAACAATGTAATGCACTAGCTTGAAAAGTCGTTTTCTGAATTGCAGATTAAAGCATGTACAAATTTAGTATGATATGGTCAGCGAAAGATTGATATTATTGGATTATATAAGGATCCTTGTCAATCCAAATTGGTCTTTAAGAATGAAGTTTGTGTTTTGGTACAACTTAAATGTCAATTTTTACATGTTTTAAGAAAGTTGGTGAACTTTATAACTTAAGTTTTGTAGCCCTTTTAAACAAATTTGTTAAGACTTTTCCTCTTCCTGAAACACATAAAGTTGATTGAAGTGTACAGGATAGAAAGATGATAGAAAAGCAGATGAAACCAAGTCAAAAGAGGAAGAACGAGTGAAAGAATATTAGAAAGAGAAGGAAGAACACCACATAATCAGTTCATAAATCTGTTAATCAAATCATCAAAACTTCTGTATTACTAATAATAGCTATACATATATTTGTAGACATTCAACCAATGTTCTCTGAAAATGTGAGTACTTCTACCTCTTAAAAGTTCTTGATAAGTAGAGTCCATAGCAAATGAAATTTCTAACTAAACAAGCTTACCTAATATATAAAACTCTCTATAGCTAGAACTTTCATAAGAATAAAACTGCTCTCCTAATACAAACTTCATCAACATTTTATCATGCTATTTGGCGTCATATTTTCCTCACAACCTATTTTATGGGATTCTTTCACTTATAATACTTTTAATATAAGACAACGTGTCCAAAATTAGTACTCTTTTTGCAATTTTCCTATGATTGAATAACAATCAACAATTTCGCATTTAGTTAGTGTATTCTTACTTCCTTTTAGGGGTCGTTTGGGATTGCTTAAAAAGAGCTTTTGGAGAAAAGGAGCTTTTGTGGGTTTTTGGGAAACGAGCTTGCCATTCTTTGGTTTAAAAAAATTATATATATAATGATTCTATGACGTACAATTTTCCCATACCTTCCAAATTTGCTAACAAATTTATAGATTACTGTAGAAGGCTTCTTGGGAAATGAGAAGTTGAAAAGGAGATGAAGTAAGTCACGGAATGCAATGCCAAACATCCCCTTACTCATTCACACACAAATGCTTAGGAGGTATTTGAACATGAAAAAACCTATAGGTAATAAAGATCCTGTATTTCCTGCATTATTATGAGAACGTAAGCCAGCTACCTTGGTCTGGTGAAGCCTTATACTTGTTGAAAATTCCTAACTTTTGTTCGCATTTAAAGGTAAATTTGTATATCAATTTTCCGAACGACAGTATTCTAATTAAAATGGAAATCAAGGGTTGCATTACTTTAGAGGTCTCCAAAAAAACATCTTTCTAATTACAGCTTATGGTACGGATTCTTCTCAAGTTGTGAAAGCTAACTTGTTTTTGAGTAAGTTTGTAGATCAGTTTCTTCTTTACCTTGCAACAATGCCCATAGTTTAAACTAAACTCTACGGAAGTTTCTATACACACCTGTACAATAATTCCTAACAAAAGGAAAGCCTACTTCAGAAAGAGCATGTTGATTAGCACTTCTGTTCCATTTTACTTCATTTTAAAGAAAAGATCTGCCCGTTTACCTAATTAGTTTCTTAAGCAGGGATTATCGGCGGGTTTGCTAAGACAAGCTACTTATACAACAGCTCGACTTGGATCATTTAGGTGAGAATAGTTATCTAATCTTATGTCAATAATGTGAAGGGCCACATCTTTAAAGCTCTTTTCCTCCTTCATTGGATAACTTCCATTACTTTTTGCAACTATTCTGGGTTTGTTCAACTCCTTGCAAGTTAAAAGTAATTTGTGATTCTTTATTAGTTAGATATTCTATTCTATTTATCGATAGTTTGAGACAGCATGGGTTATATGCTTGTGTTGATATATAGATTTTGCATCAATTCCTCAAGTAAGCATACTGTTAAGCTTACCATAGATAGCCTTTTGAATTACTATTTTGTATATTTTAGCGCATGCTAAACAGTTCTATAGAATCCAAAACAGTTAAATCTGCATTAAACCAAAACATGTAAATAGCTATAAAAGCTAAAAGGCTTAGTGAAAGATAATAATTTTAAATAGAACGAGGATAGAAATTCTTCTTCTCAACTCATTCATTCATCCAAAATTAGATACATCATACAGGTTACTGGGTGTATAAGGAATAAGATGAAGGCAAATGTAGCCAACTACTTTTACATGCTTTGCATGCTTGTACAACCATCGAAAAGGAAGATTAAAAGTCCCTATATTGGCTAGATTTAGCTGGCTTTATGCTAACAAAGTACCGACTTACTTATGTGATGCTTTTTGCCTTTCAGAATGTTTTGGTGGTTGATTGTTTTTTTCTCCTTTCATATTATAGATAAAACTGGTATTATTTAGGCTGAGTTATTGAGAACCAAGTGAACTGTCGATTGAATGTTTAGCTATAGTAAATAATCCCGAAAGTGTTGCATGGCTTGGTTAGATGGCTTTTTCTAGTTTGAAACATGTCAGCCTGAGTAATGGATAATCTTAATAAAAATTGCAACTCATACCACCATTAGTTTTCCTTCATGGCTATTGTTAGGCTTTAGTTAGAACATGCTAGATTTATACTTGTGCTTGTGTCTCATGATTCTTTGACATTTTTGTTAGGGTCTTAACAAACAAAGCAGTTGAGGCCAATGATGGCAAGCCACTACCTCTCATTCAGAAAGCTGTCATCGGGCTTACTGCTGGAGCAATTGGTGCAAGTGTTGGTAGTCCTGCTGACTTGGCACTCATCCGCATGCAAGCTGATGCAACCTTACCTGCAGCACAGCGTCGGAACTATAGGAATGCCATCCATGCACTCTATCGTATTGCTGCTGACGAAGGAGTTCTTTCATTGTGGAAGGGTGCAGGGCCTACAGTAGTTAGAGCAATGGCATTGAACATGGGTATGCTTGCATCTTATGATCAAAGCATGGAGTTCTTCAGGGGTTCAATGGGTTTCGGAGAACTTAGCTCTGTGTTTGGTAAGTTATGGCTTTCTGCTTTTATGTAAATGTCAAAGTCATAACAAATAGCTAAAAACTTTAGCAACCAACCCTTTTTTCAATCAAATGAATATATCTGTTTAACTATATGCTCGCGTTTTTCCTTCATGTGTATAGGTCAAGATTTCCCTATTAGATTTATCTCATATTGTGATGTTCTTATTTTGGATTTAGATATGTTAATCTTTCCTATTTTTGGGTGACATTTTAAAAAACACATCTTGAAAAAAAAACACTGTAGAATTTGCAATGCGCTCTAATGATTTCTTTTAACTTTCTAAGTTTAGTATGTCATACTTCTAATAACTTGATATTTGCATAAATACTTGCATATGCTTGTGATCCTTATGTCTTATCTCATGTAATAGGCATCCTTTGAATGACAAACATGTTTCTTTTCATGCTTGCTGTAATTGATGTCAATTTTTTGTAAGAGCTTGCTTGGTTATGGCCTCTATAGATAAAGCTTGTAAAATTAATGTTAAGTGACTTAAGTCATTTGTTTGGTAGTATTTCCAGTTACCTTTTGTGATCATCTTGTAAATGGTAAATACATAGGAGTGTTTCTTGGGTTATGTCCTGTAAAGATTTTGATCCAGACTGCCTCTTCATCCCTTGCCTGGACCATGCCTAAGTCTTGTAAGTCTTGTTGTGGAGGAGGAGAAAGGAACACAGGAGGATTGTCTTTTCTTCTGTCTAGCTGTGGTTATAGGAGCAAGAATCACCTGAATTGTATTCATATGATTGTTTGTCTTTCTTCAGGGGCTAGTGCTGTTTCTGGCTTCTTTGCATCAGCTTGCAGCCTGCCATTTGATTATGTGAAGACACAAATTCAGAAGATGCAGCCGGATGCAAATGGCAAATATCCATATACTGGTTCACTTGATTGTGCTTTGAAGACCTTTAGGAGCCATGGGCCTTTCCGATTTTACACTGGATTCCCTGTCTATTGTGTTAGAATTGCGCCACATGTCATGGTAAATAAAAATTCTTATGTTTATCTCTCTAGTTAATATATATGTCATGTCTTTGCTCCATATTAATAGTCTTTTCGAAATTTGCAGATGACATGGATATTCTTGAATCAGATCCAGAAGCTTCAGAAGAAAGTAGGTTTGTAAGGGATGTTAATCATTTTGGGAGTCAAATATACCTGATCAAAATAATCTTATGGCTCTCGTATTGTCATTTGAGGCTGATTTTGTTGTAGTCTTAACAGCCTTCAGAATTGAAGTGCACTAAGCTTTCATTTCTTAGAGATAGCATAATAAAATATGGGTATTTAAAAAGGCTTATCAAGTAACTGTTTTTTGTGGGTAGCTGTTAAAGTCAAGTGACTATTTTTATATTCAATCTTTTGACAATCTTTGATGCGTGTACTAAACAAAAATTGAGGTGTTCATTGTCATTTATTGGGAAGTGCATTTGCCTTTTGGTACAGTTGTATTTGTACTTGTTATTGTAGTTTATGATAATTCGTGGGGATTTCATTTATAAGCATGTTTTTGGAATTTATGGTGACAGAACATTTGCGTACATCTTAATTATCTTTATTCTCTTCGATATAGATACGAATGACAAGTGGAACAATTAATTTGCTTTCCATTTTTATATCAAACTGGTTCTGGGGATTGCATTATGAGTTGGAACAACCATATAGCTCGTGTGATCGAGGAATTGCATACTGTTATGAACTCATGGTTCTTGGCTATTAGAAAAGTAAATCCAAATTTTTATTAATATTATTTTAGAATTAAATGAGTGAGTATTATTTTTTGTTTATTTTTTTATTTTTTATAAATGAAGCGGGTTAGTTAATATGAAATGAAGCGAACCACTGTCTTCAATGAAATTAGTTATTTGTTTTGCAATAAAGCATACTAGTTATTCTAAAACGAAGCAGATTATAAAGATTCTGAAATAAAACAATTAGTTGTTTTAAAATAAAATGGAATATAAAAATTTTGAAATGAAGCGGATAATAAAATTGAGTTTAGTCCAAGCGGATACATGTAACGAGTTAGAAATTATTTTTAAAATTAATTAGTAATGAGAAGAGTTAATATAAATTTTTATAAATATTATGTTAGAATTATTGATAAGCAATAAGGTGGTTAAACTTTTTTAATACAGAGGTTTGTCGTATGTCTGTTTTGGTGGTATGTCTATTTTGTGATGCGGCTGCTATTCCGACACCTTCGATGTCCACCTTTGATGCTTGTGGCTGTTTTAATTCTATGATCCAGTTATGGGATGAACTAATAAGAACTTCTGAAAGTAATGGATTTGATCGCCTCGTCTTTAGGTATATAGAAGGAATATGTATAGGGAAAAACTTTTCTCAAATTTGAAGGACATATTCTTACAGGCTCTTTTTCTGAGACGATCCTTTAGCTCTTTTGATTGGATTGAAGGACAATGCATGATTCATTTTCAACTTTTCTAGTATTGTTTAAAGGAAATGTTCAAGATGCTTTTATAAGGATGCGGTGATTCCTGCGGAGTGAAAAGCGGTTCCCCACCTTCTTCTTCCTTCCTTCCTGGCTTTCTCTCAACTTTCTTTGAACCTGCTGGCATCCTTTGGTTCTCCGCATGTTCTTGCTGATCAGCTAAGATGCGTTGGCATACAAAAATTAACCGACCTTAGAGTACAAACAGTAGAACGGGTGCTGGTTTTCGGACGTAGAAGAAAACCTACGTTGATTTGGATCCTCAAATTTGTTCATGATCTTGAATTCTTGGATATTTTAAAGAGATACTGATTAGAGTGAGCTCCATGATAAGTTTTTGCTTATGGATAAGTTTTTAATAGAGTAGAATTTGAGCTTTCCCTCAACAAAGCACCAACAATCCCTTCTCGGATTCAGGCGGCCTTTGCTCTGAAGTTTTAAAATGTAACAATATTTGATGCTTCTCTTGTCTCTATGGAATAATTGTGTAGCAGTTTTTGTGCGAGTTTTCATAATGTTTTGCTGGAAAGCTGAAATTTTGCCGATGATGAAAGAATTGAGATGCAGTTCATGAGATTTGGAATGTGTCTGCAACTCGTTGGATATAATGCTTAGTATTGGCTGACAATCCTTATCGGAAGCAAAATTTATAGGATACTTAACACATTCAGGTTCCTACGGGCATGGCTGCTTTAAGCAAGTACAAGAATCTCACAAAGTAGCAAGACTATAACCTGTTAGCAATACCAACTCTTAGAAGTAACACCAAAGAATGCGAATAACTTGGGAAAACATAAGAGTAGCTGATAGGGGATGCTGTACAACAAAACTCTTACATATTATAGTCAACATCTGAAGCTTTCACAGATTTCACAATGGAACCTTTCCCTTACAAAAACAATGTCAAACAACAAAGCTTTCTAAACACTTAACGCATCCGAATGGAACCTTACAATAATGCATCAAATCATAAGCAACTGCTTTAAAAATAGCAGACTCCTGAAGTAACCACAATGTGATTCCAAACTCTTGATATTTGCTTGGAGTTGAATTTACTAGCACTTGACTTGCAACACTTTTGAAGCTTCAAGTTTGTTGTACTTCTATTTGTATGTAGTAACCACAAGTCGCAGTTCAAATTTACTCCAAAGAAGCAAATTGTAAAAACCTTTTACCTGGCCAGCATGAAAATAAGTTGGGCATGAATCTTGATAAGATCTGTTATTACTAACGACGTTTTGATAAAGCAAACACAATATTCATTCTTGCAAAATATCATATGAAATAAAACTACTAAACAAATCATATCAAGAGCAAAAAGATAATATATTGAAATTTTGTAATATTTTGAAGAAAAAGAGAATTTCTTTATAACAATTTGAGCAAAAACAATATCTACAACAATTTCTCAATAACTAAAACAACAATTTCTTATAAACTATAAAGTAAACATGACACCTTTAAAGTTTTCTTAACCAATTAGACTAGATGTTTGATAGTTTTCATAATGTTTATAATAAAGTAAAGTGTATATTTAAAATCTGAGTATTTGATCAAAATTTTAAGTTGAATTAATGGAACTTTAGTAAAAAATGGGTTAGATAAACTTATCTTGAAAGAAAGGTTAGAAAAATTAAATGAGATGGTGTTTGAAAAATAAAATGGAAAGATAGATGGGTTATTTATTAAAAAAAAGATACATAAACTTTTATTAGCTCTATTTATTCTCACCGCATCTAACTCGATCAACGATTACAATTGGAAATTTTCAAAGTCCTTTTAATTCAGTTTAGTTATTTTTTCACTTTAATAAAATTCACTCTTATGAATTTTAAACTTAGGGTGTGTTTACTAACACTCCAAATTCTACTTTTTTTAAACTCATTTTTAATATAAAAAATATATATAAATTAAAATAAATTATTTTATTAATAATTTTTTTAAAATTCAATTTTAAAACTTACTATAAATATAAAATTAATTTAAAAAATTTTATTTTTATTAAATATTTTTAGTTTTTAATATTATTTTTTAAATCTACTTTCTAAAACCTCCATTTTATCCATTTCCAAATCTAGATAAACACGATCTGAGGGGATGTTTGGGATTGCATTTTCTAAACGCTCCATTTTAATCTTTTTATTTTACGTTTTTTAATACATATCTTATAAGTATTTAAAAATTTTATTAAAATTTTAAAAAGTGTAAAGAAATTTCACATAGTGAGTTTTTTTATTGTAGATTTTTATTAATTTTTTAAAAATAAAAAAATAAAACTTATTTTAAAAAAATAATAAAAATATTTTTTATTTTAAAAAAATTTTATTTTATTAGCAGTGCGCTCTCCCTTCTCTCAGGTATTGAAACTCATTTTCAGCTGAATTTCCTTGAGTGAACAGAGTCCTCAGACTTCACCGATTATTTTGGCTTCAGAAATATAAATAATAACCTTGTATTTCAAGGTTTGATATACTGTGATTAATTTTCGATAGGTAGAATCCATAAATCGAAGCATTTTGAGAGAGAGATTGATCACGGCGATCGCGAAGAATCTAGTTAGCATTGCCGCTGTTGCTTTCTTCTCTTTGCGGCGGCGGCGACGAGCTCTAGCGCAGAAAAAAGTCACCGCTACCAGATTGATTGCTCTGATGTTTTGTTGCTCTCTCGATTGATTTGCTCTACTGATTCTTGTTTGATTTGTGATTTAAGTGATTAGATTTGTTCTAATTAGGATTCTGATACGATTTAGAGATCATGTTATATTTTGTTGCTGTTTGGTTGAGTTGATTTTCACAACAATGGATTAATAGCGGAAATGAACTGATTTTGCATTGATAGCTTAGCTAAGCATTTCGCTGCTGTTGTAGGTGGTACTTGAGATTGCATGCACCTATGGTTGTTGCAGATTGCGCGCTTTGAATTGATTTGGCACATAGTTAATATTGGAATTATAAGGATAATTTTGATGATAATAAAAAATTAAGAACTATGATTTATACAAGACTAATAATCTGAAAACAAGTCTGTAAGATTAGACAAACAAAGATCATTTAATTTACAACAGATAAGAACAGTCATCATACAGATTAATCATTGTACTACTACATACTTCAGATGTAGGACAAAGACACGGATAGAGGATGCCACAAACACATCACGGCCACCGCTGACCGCCGAAAACGGGACAGAGAATGATACAGATGGAGAGGATGCCACGACCCACAATTCAGCCAAATTGCTCGACTCTCATCACATAAGAAGACTTCTCTATTTCGAGACAGGACCCTTACGCTCAACGGCGAAATTTCCTTGCTTCAAAAAATCACCTACATTCACAACGGATCAAGCATTTCAAATGTAAGATTCACAAGAGCTAAAATCATCTTCAATCTCATACAAAAGGAAAGCTCAATAATCAAGAAAAGAAAGCAATCAAAGTCCTTGATCAAGTAAAGCAGTCAACCTGCACTGCATTTATTATGGACATGACATATCAACTCATCATCTCACCGAGTATCAGACAGAAGTTTAGCTAAATTAAGCTTTCAACCGTTGGCAGCAAATTCAAACTTCTACAACGCATTCAATGCAACGAAGACTTTGCACAAACACAGCTGAAGGACCACTGGACAACACCACTTACTCTTTGACGTGAAGAACCGAAATGCCAACAAAGAACGTTCTCAACGGCTCCTGCACAGAAAGAAACTCTATAAGAAGGGAGTCACAGCAACGAAGAAACGTGGTGGAGAAAGAGAGAAAATCAGGGAGAGAATATAAAGAAAATGCAGTAGAAAGAATCCAAGCAAAAACAGAGATATACAAGAACTCTACCACTCTACTAAAAATATCCTCTCACGGTCACGAATTCCACTACTCCACACAAACAAATCTTCTTTGCAAATCATACCAAAGAAATCTCTCTCAAAGAACCTCTCCGATCATCTCATCCAATCACATCATAAACACTTAACATTCATGAGATAGATCCACATGCTCAATCTTGGTTTATTTTCTTGTAATCTCTTCTGCGTGATTAGTAAAAGTGGTCTTTGCGAGGCACCGGTAAAGTAAGCTCAGGTAGAGCTTGGTGTAAGCTTTTAGACCTTGTAATAGTGCTAGCAAATCAGCCAGGGGGACAGGTGTGTCCAGTAGGCTGTTAGGGATTGTCTTGGCGAAGAAACCCGGTAGAGTAAGTGTGCTTGGCGAAGCACTTTGCTCAAGATGTATTTGTAGCTTATTAAAGGTCTAGTGAAGCTTTGGCTCTGGTGATAGAGCGACCGTGGATGTAGGCAAAAGGGTTTTCCCGAACCACGTTAAATACCCTGAGCACTACTCTTTGTCACTTATGTCAGTAAACACTCTAACTCTCTCTGTCTGCAGGTTACAGCATTGACACAGCCGGCTGTTAGCTCGCTGCCAATAGGATAACAAACTTAACGAAAATTTTTATAGATTAACTCAATTTACCCCTCCCCTCTTGAGTTAATCTTGCAGGAATATCTAACAGTTAAGATAAGTATTTTAACTGCTGTTATAAGTGGTACTTGAGATTTCAAGCACCTATACTTGATCAATGGATTATATGGATGACTTGATCCAAAACTTGACAGGGATAGTCTGCATTTCCATGGCAGGCAGGGACTTGGATAAACCTCTGATTTAATTTTCAAAATTTTGTGCTCCTTGATGGATCTTATTATTATTTGTTAGGGGAAATGCAGCACATTTGATCTGCATTGGGAGCCAGTTCTCTACAGAGAAAGATAGCCTAGCTGATTACGTTTCAAAGGTCTTTTGCATCATTTGTATGATTGCTATTTGCTTTTGTGTTATAGTGTCATGGGTATTAATGATCTCATCCATCATCATAACCTCTCCTACTAAATGGATGCAGATAATAGTAGTGGTAAATTTAGTACATGTCATTTTGAAGTTATTTGCTTCTTATGTTTGCTTTTTAGTAATCTGTGCAATTCATAGGAGACCATTTTACTGAAATATTAAATTCTACTAACATTCTCATCTGCAATGTGACTCTTCTCAACTTACCAATCTATTCTAGGTTATTCTTATTAATATTTTCTTTTTTCTGCAGCAAATTACTTCAACTAATTACCTAGTGAAATACTTTTGCTTTTCACCAGCAATATAGTGGTAGAAAATGTCATGATACTACAACTCTTTTTCTCCGAATACAGATGTAGTTCTTCCAGGTCTATATGCTTACTCATTTCTCTTTTAGGTTTCGGAAACTAAATATACTACAACTAATTTCTTATATTTCAGTAATTTTCAGTTTCGCGCACAAATCTTTATGCTCAGGACTATTACATAGAGAACCGCAATGATTAAATAGCTGGGACTAGCTCCAACATGCTCAGGTGTTGGAATCGGTAGCGGAATGTCTGGAATTTTTAATATTTGATTCAAGACTTATATACATTATGGAATTCCATGCTGTAGTGATTGAAATATGCTTGGAAAATTTGTTATTCGTTTGATAGCATACAGAAATCTACATTTACTGTGAAATAGATTTCAAAAAATTGTTTCTATTGATAATTCATTGCAATCATAAATATTAAGTTTTTGTACAGTGATTGAAATCATCAGTAGAACTACTGGTTTAACATTCAGTTCGGTAAGTGTACACTAGCATTCACCGACTGAAACTTTTAGCTGGTAGCTTTACCAATTAAAGTTTTAGTCGATAAATTTGTATAAATACCAACTGAACACTTGTAATAGGTAAATTTAAAAAAATTTACCAACCAAGACTTTCAGTCGGTAAATGGTAGAATTGTTGACTAAATAAGTTCAGTTCCATTGAACAATTATTTGCTGACTGTTTTAGTTCTTCCATCGGTAAACCATTTACTAACTAGTGATTGCCGATGTTTTGTCAACTAATATGATTATAGTCGGTAAGTCTTTTTATCAACGACTTTTTTACAATTACCGACTGTGTTTTTTAGTTGGTGAAGTTCAAAATTATAGTAGTGAATAAGGCCATAGAAGGATGAATATTGAGGATAACTTGTCTACAAGGGCTCTACAATTTACCCGCACGTCATACTAAATATTACACCTTTCGATTATCATATGGTTCGTTTATGAATATGCGAACTTGTAAGCACTTCGTTTATGCAACTTGTAAACACTAGTGTTTGATTCTTAAGTTTTGTATATGTGTAAATAATTGGTTCTTATATGTATACCTTTTATGCATGTATTAAGGTTATTATGACTATACGACAACTTTACTACGAAATTAAGACTACCTTACACTTTACGACTATCATTACTATGAAATTTCGATAACATTTAAAGGACCACGTGTCGTGAAGATGCACTTAGTTGATCACACCATTGCCTTTACGACTACCCTAATCGCATCTATTATACTGTCATCATAATTTATAGTAGTGTGGTATTATCATCGTAGTCCTATAAAAAATGTTTTATTGTCATCATAATTCTATAGTAATGTTGTAATATCATCATAATCCCATAAAGATATTATCATTAACAAATCGGAACATTCATAAGAGGACCTTAAAGAGATCGTAGGATCATCGTAGATGTTGTAAGATAGTAATATCATCATAATATTGTCATAAAATAGCGTTGTTTTATCATAAAATTGTTTTTATAAAGTAGTCGTAACTTTTTCATACATGCATATCAAAACTTGATTTGAGTAAATTTGATTGAGATCATAAATACATACAAATCTTGTAATTGGATTGATCAAATCTGTAAATCAAATTGACTTAATTTCATTTAATTTGAATTTAAAATAAATTTCTGTTGTAAATACAAATAATTTGTTTTAATGTGACTATTACTAACCGGTGGAATTTCTTAACTCGATTAGTTAACTTACATAATTATTATTGACATTTCGATAGCTATATTTTTGATATTTTATTTGTAACTGATTGTATCTTTCATATAGCATTTGATCAGATGTAAGAGTAATGCAACATTATTAGTCTCGTTAGGGCACTTATTTGAAGTACAGATGATTAATCTGAAACCCAATAGGGAACCCCTTAAAAGTAGAAATGATTCATTTTAAAGAGAAAAATTGATCCATGATTTTTTGTCCTAATTGGACTGATTTTTTGAAACATTAGTGGAGATTTGATAGTCACTATTATATTGAAAAATTGATCTAGCCTGTAAAAGAAATATGGATGTATGATTTTCTTTAAAGTAAATCATCTCCACTTCAGAACGCCTTAACGGGCTTTAAAATAAATCATCTCCATCTCGAAAGGTTGCCTAGTCGGTTTAACTACACCACATTACACTTACCTCGAATCAAATGCTTAATGAAAGTGCGATGAATTAGTTACAAAATATTTTTATTAAACAAATATCAGACATATAGGCATCGACAACTACATATCAAGCTCTAGTTTTCTCCCTCCTATTCCTCCAGTTATACAATCTAGGCAAACTACTTTCAAACTATTAAGCCCGTAATATTTTATCATATATTAATTTAATAAAAAACAAGCAACCTGATAACGACATTATGATCAAACTCTAGCACTTTTCGAACTTATGAACTAACAACTACGTGAATACGACTATCTTATAACATAAACCAAATTACGATTGGACTACGATCTATTTATCACGACATTACAATAAATTTATGATGTCAAGACGTTAAGACCTTACAATGATGTTACAAAGACTCTACAATTACTTTATGACTAATTTACATGTTACTACAACTTTATGACGTCACGACGATGTTACGATCTTATGATGACATTACGAAGACTCTATGGCTACTTTATAACCTTATGGCGACGTTACGAAGACTCTAAGACATATAAAACACACAGCAAGGATTAAAAACCAAAAAGAAAAGAGAAGTAAAACGCCTCTTAACGTACCTCGTGAAGCCATTATTAATGGTGGTTAGGATGGATTGTGTTGAAGAGTAGACGAAATCGAGAACTGATTGGGTGGATTTTAATAGGCAGTAGATGTGATCGAAAATTGATGGGATGAATTTTACTAGAAAGTAAACATGATCGAGGTCTCACGGATGAATTTCATATGAGAGATTTAGGGTTTTGTACAAGGAAACTAGAATGAGTTATAAAAAAGAGGGGTATCTCTCGGAGTAATAAAATAAAAATAGACTGCGTTTGTCAGTGCCTTATGACTCTCAAAAAGTTTCTTTTAAACTTTAAAAAAATTATGTACAAATTTTAGAAATTTTTTTAATTTGAAAGATACAGATAAATTGTAGGTTATAGAATAATTATACGTATAATTTTTGTTTCTAAAAATATTTATAAAATAAGATATCTAAAAGCTTCTTTCAGAAAATACTTTTTTTTCATAAGCACTCCCAAATGTCATTATAGTTTGATCAATTTAAGTAAAAACAACTTAAAAAAATTTATATAAAATAACAGTAGAAACACAAATTTGAAGAAAAAGAGTTATTTACGATATGTTTGGGTTAATAGTTAAAAACAAATGTAAGACGACGAATATAAAAAATAATAAAAGAACGGATAGCAAATGATAGTTATTTATTAATTTTATGATGTTTGGATATATAGTAACGGTAACAAATTAACTATGTTTAAATAGATGTGTAAATAAATAGTAATACAAGTAACTTTTTATAAAGACTCAAATATCCTTTTTTATTTTATACTAGTTTTATTTTTATTAATATAACTTTAAATAATCTATTAATCTAATTTTAAATAAACTTATAGATATAATACTTACATTAATTGTTTTATATTAATGCAAAATTATATTAATTATTAAATATATATATTAATCATATAATTATATTATTTTCTCTACTAATTAAAATTATTTAAAATTAAATAAATATGAAATTATGAATTATTATAATAAAAATAGCATGTGTTAATTAAAAAATATTAAATAAAAAAATAAATATGAAATTAAAATTAAATATTAAATAGATAAAAAAGAAATAAATAAAAGGATAAATGGGAAGCGAATTTATTTTCACTATTTGTACCCACCGATTTATGGGTAAACATCTAACTATAAAATAGTGAAAAATATTAAATCTTTATTGAAGATTTATCAAAATATAGATAATTAACTTTACTATCACTCACTGTGGAGGTGTTTGGAAGTGATTATAAAATAAAAATTTTTTAAAATAAAAAATATTTTTGTTTTTTAAGAAACGAGCTCTATTTTTTTACTTCTAAAAAAATAATAAAAATATGCAATAAAAAAATCTCACTCCGTAAAATTTCTACACTTTCTAAATTTTTAAATAAATTATATATATATATAATATAAAATAAAAAAAATAAAAAATAGCTTATAAAACGCTGCTTCAAACGCGCTCTGTGTCTATTCATAATCCAAATAGACACTTCAGAAAAACAAACTAAAAAGAGGCCCAAAAGAGAGCGTTAGCCAGTTTTCCAGGTAGGCCAGACCAGAAAAAGTAGCGATTGAAAATGGCGAGTCTGAAGGGGGTGGCGATCATTGCCGGTGGCGACAGCAACAGCGCCGTGAGAGGATCTCTCCAGTTTCTCCAAGATGCTACTACCGGTGAGTCCTCCTCCTTCTCTAGAATTCTTTACCCAACCAACATTGATAGTTCAACAGAACATTGAAAGCTAATACTTAAAAGGTTTTCTTCCCAATTGATGCTATCTATCCGTGCTTCTTTGGTATTGAGTGAGCAGGTGTTTTTTTCGATTTAAATTTTTTTTTTCAATGTATTCTTTTGTGTTTTTTACTTCGTGAATTGTGAATTTGAAGTAGGAGTAGAGATTAAATTTAATAACTTTGTAGAAGTTTATCTTCGAAAATCACTTTTTATTTTATTTTATTTATTTTTTTAAGATAGTATAGCGCCTACTGATTTTTGATGGGCCGACTCTTGCTGAAGGCTTGTTGTTGTTGAAGTGGCTGCTATGCATATGATTGGGAAAAGCAATCCTATCGAACAACTTTTGTGGATGCATAGTTTTTTTTTGTGTTGTCTTTTCTTTCTTTTTTCTTTTTTTGGAGCGTAAGAACCTTGTAACCAACATTATAAGTGCCTCAAGTATGCAGTCGAGTTGATTAGACTCACAGGGTTCATATTCTGTATGCACATGGTTAGCCTACGAAGATATCCTTGATTACAACGTAATAGCATATAAATAATGAAACAAAGCACAAAGAAAGTTGGGGAGGTGTTTTGCAACACTGGGCTTCTTTTGAAGTGCCATTATGACATGGGAAGATTACTGAAACACATTTGCCAACTTGGTTCTTCCAAGTTTAGAATCTTTCTTGGGATGCTTTACTTTGAGATATGACCAAATAGTATTTATTCAGTACCGTTGAAGTTATGCTTTGTGAATCTGACTTGTGAAGTTGAGTGCTCTAGAAGTGCTTCACTGCCTCATTATTATTTTAATAGCCATCTGGAGTTAAAAGTTACCTTATTGCATCAAAAGTTCACAATGCTATTTCTCAAACTTGTTACTTACAATCCCTGTACTTTCTCTTTTGGTGTAGAAACTTCAATTTAGTATCTACATGAGACTTTCACTCATTTGGGAATGATTTGACTTATAAAGATTCCAGCCTAAGCAGTAATTCAAAATTGTTCTTCTAACAAACTTGTGAGTGGCCTCTTTCTGTGAAGCCACTTATGAAGCACATCAACTATTTTCAAAATATTGGTACTTCTTGTAAAAATGAAGCTTTAATATCAAAGCGTTTGAAAGCAAAAAGGGTAGCTTTTTCATGAAAAGCTATCAACTGTAAGGGGTTCTTGTGTTGTGTTGGAGCACTTGGTATTGCTTTTGAGCATCAACTACATTGCGGATAACTTTCTCTCACCATAAACACACTTTTGAAAGTCAACTTGTTGTATGAGACTTATCTTCATTACGCGGAGGAGTTATTTTACTAATATCAAATTCACAGTTGCTGTCGAAATTATTATTTACAACGAGTGGATATAGAAAGCAACACAATGAGTTAATGACAAACTAACATTTGAGTGAGCTTGTTACAAGAACAGGATTCAATAGTCTTTGCTTCTCTAACATGGTTAAATAGATATTAAGGTTTGCACCATTATAATACATATTTCATCCCTGTTGGCTATACCAACTTCGACTGTCAGATATAGTCTTCATCTCGGTAGACTTAAAGATTTATCAGACCCTTCACTTGTTTGGAGGCTATGTGCTTCTTGTTCTTACTAAAGTTCCAATCGTTACTTTTAAAATCAATAATTATTTCCAAGTCTTACAACCATTTATATGGTTGTTAACCTTCAATAGTTTCTAGTACAAATTACTATTAACTCAAATTCCAAAAACTGGTAATACAAATAGAAAAGTAACACAAAGAACTTGCAAACAAATTTATATAACTTGAACTCCTTACTATCTTTTACTCGTAAATCCAACTGCAAAAAATATTATATAATAATCTTTAAAAAATAACTCAAGCTCTTAAGACTGAAATCTTGAATAACTTCGTCTCAATTAGACTTTGACTACTTCAACCAATACATTAGTCTTTCACCTTTTCTCTATCATCTTTCTGAGTTAATCCTTCTCTAATTCAGTTATAACTTGAAATCCTTACTAACTTTTACTTGTAAAATCCAACTGTAAAAAATCTTATATAATAATCTATAAAAGATAACTCTAGCTCTTAACTGATTGAAATCTTGAATAATTGATCTCAATTAGACTTTGACTACTTCAACCAATACATTAGTCTTTCACCTAATCTCTATAATTTTTCTGATGGTTTTTGTTAATCTTTCTCTAATTCAGTTATCATGGTGCTTTTCAGGTTATACACAAGTGAAGGGAAGGATTACTGGGCTCGTGCCTGGTCTTCATGGATTCCACATCCACTCTTTTGGGGACACAACCAATGGCTGCAATTCTACTGGTTTGTTTACTTCCTTCACTTCCCTGTGTCTTTTATAGTGCATCCGTGAATCTCCTAATACATACTCTTTTGAAGTTATGGAATTTTAATGGATATCCTTACTTCAACCACTGCATGAAGCAATTTCAATTTCTTGTTGTTCATGGAGTGTGAATGCGAGCCATGCCTTATGAAATTGTTTGAATTAAACTGATTTGATAATTCATAAAGGCATTCATCGGGACTCGATATCATCTAAAGAAGAAAATAGAACTAGACTCTATTTATGTTTTCACAATGTATGATATCAATGTTTTTGTCATGTGCATCCAAAAAGCTATCGATTTGTGACTCGTTTGGTTTACTACATTATGGAGCAAAGCATTGGGATGTGAAGAAGGCTGAAGACAAATCAGAGCTTCAAGCTAGATTGGGTGCTGTACAAATAAGAAGGTTTTACTTTAAACTAGGATAGTTTTTTGAAGTCGATGAAGTTTTGTATTCGACTAAAGAGAACCCTTGTCCTATCTGAAGCAGCCATCTTTCAACTTATACTTGGTTCTTGCTGTTGAAGGCATGCCCCAGTCTATGACTGGTTAGGCTTCAAATAGATTCTTATTGTAGGTTAACATTGATCTATTTAAGGAGGATAGGATATGCCACAGGTTTATCCTAAACTGTTTGAGCTTGTTAGTTCCTTGAGAATGGTGCAATTCTTCAGCAATAGTTCCATGTTTTGTGCCATATGTTAAGTGTTTTTTGTGAAAAAGCTTGTGTGTTTTTTTCCTCCTATGGTGTTCATGGAGGAATGAAGATTGATGTCAAGTTCAGTTTGGAGAACCAGAGGTTTTTATGTCTTTAATAGAATTAAGCATAAGACTCATGGTTATCATAATTCAAAGTTTAATGCCAATATGAAAAGCTCACTAAATGACATTTGCAAACCCTAACCTTTTAGGTTAGTTTCCTTTGGCTCTTGGTGTTACGTTTCATTTTAGCTCTTCTATTGGTCACCCCTTATTATTAGTTAAAGATATTATTATATGTAATTATTCTATTAATTTAATTGTAATTATTTAATATCTTGAATTTCTTATAAATATTTAATACTTTGATTTATTACCAACATCTATTTGTGCTTCTTTGTTGTTGTGCTTCTTCAGTTTGCACGACCCTTCATTTCCTCTTCTACCTTCATCTTTTTCTTCAATATGACTTGCTCTATCACATCTTTGAAAATCTCTGAAACATCTTTAAGAGTTATGTTATCTTCTCCAGTTGTTTCCTTGCTTGAAGCATTAGTTTGTACTCTTCTCTAATGAAGATGGTCAACCTTTCATTGACACAATACTATGAAAGCCCATTGAAGAAATTATGGAACAATAAACAAGTTTACCTTTGGTGTTGAACTTAATAACAGAGAGGTGATAGCAACAGGATAATGAATGGAGTACCAATGTTTAGGATCCGGAATCCACCCAATTAAACCATCCACTCTAAAACCATAACATTTTCCGTTTTCATGCCAATCACTTCAACAAAAGCTGGAAAATTCTGCAAAGTTCAATATTTATATTAAATAATTAGAAAAATAAATCAAAGTTTCCAGAACTTTGAGTGAAAAGAACTATTCTTGTATTTTCAACTAAAAATTTTAAAATTCACAACAATTTCTACAGTCAATTTAATTACTCCAAAAGTAAAAGGTAAAGGAAACAGAGGGGAACAGATGGCAAAAGGAGATGCCAATGGTTCCAAAAGGAATTTTTTATTTTATTCATTAAACTCTTGTTACCCACTCGAAAAATTGGTTGTATGACTCTAATCAATGTGTCATTTTTAAACAGCCCGTAGTTTTGTAACGCTTAAGTAGTTCACTAATTGATGAGCTATGTTCAAAACCTCATCTCTATCACATGGGTTCCAAAATGAACCTTCAAACATTAGTGGGCCATAGCGAATCTAAACTAAAGAGTTAGGGGGCTACAAACACCATTGAGCTGTGTAAAGCTTGTTTTATTTTTATTTTTATTTTATTTTTTTAATGTTTTGTATTTCACCCTTTTGTGTTTTCCAGTTCCTTCTCTGTTACGAAGATTTGATTCTCTATAATGACTCACATGATAGTGTTGATACCATGAGAGGTTTTTTAGGCACGAGTGTAACTACAATACCCATTCTTCTTAGATGGTTAATCATCTCATTTTGGGTGCTTTAAAATACCAAAAACTAGTAGTCTTTTTTTTCTCACCTTGTTGTTGATCATATACCATCGTTATTGCTAAACTACTACGCAAAGCCAATTTATTGGCATGTATTTAGAGAAATGATCTTAATGAGATTAGCCGGTTATCTTCATTGATAATTATTTGTTGGTTATTAAGGATATGGTCATTAAGATATGTATGATGAGTCACTCGATTACATTATAATAGTGATAGTAGTGAAAGTTTTCTATCACATAGGTTACATTAAAGTCTAGCCTTAAGTTCTTACTTATTTGTCTTAGTAATGGATGAACTCATTCAACATATGCAAATTGAAGTACGTGGTGTATGTTATTCGCCTATAATGTAGTTTTAGTTGACGAGATAAAGAACAAATTAACTATAAATTGAAATATTGGAAGAGTACTTTAAAATTAAATGTTTTAAATTAAGTAGGACCAAAACAATATATATGCATTGTTATTTTAGTAAATATATAAGAAATGTTAATATTATTATTGCCATAGTGGATTGTGTTATACCGCAAAATGATAGGTTTAAATATTTATATTTGATTATTCATAAAGAACGAAGAATTGAAGAAGACGTTATACATATGATTAAAGCATGATGGATGAAATGGCAGATGCTATTGAAATTTTGTGTAATGATAAAGTTTTTTAAAATTAAAAATTAGTTGTATAGAACAGTGATTCAACTTGTAATGTAATAGTAGTGAGTTTTGGGCTACAAATATCAAGATGTCCATAAGATATACGTAGCAGAAATGAGGATGTTAAGATGAACGTGGGGGTATATTAGAATGGACAAAATATGAAATAAAAGTATATGCCAACAAGCAGTTGTCGTGGTCGAGGATGAGTTAAGAAAATGTAGACTTAGGTGTTTCGGGTATCTCTTATGCAGACCTAGAGATATTGTAGCGTATAAGAGTGATGTGATTCTATTAGAACAGTTTAAGAGAAAAAAAGAGTAGATCAAAATTAACTTAGCTTATGATGATGACGAAGGATTTAGATCTTTTGCTAATATCTAGTATACAATCGAACGGAATGAAAAAAAGGATTCATGTAGTCGACCTATTCAAGTGAAATAAATGCTTAGTTTGTTTTGTTTGTTAGTTGTGTGCCAAAATTGAGTTGCAATTATATCAATATCAAAATACTTTTGAGAATTCTAAATACTGCTAATATGCAGTTGTGTTTTAGGTCCTCATTTCAATCCAATGAAGAAGTTTCATGGAGCCCCTCTAGATGATGAACGACATGCAGGTGACCTCGGAAACATTAGTGCCAACGAAGATGGTAAGAAAAATTACACGTCAATTTTGTTTGTTGAGATTACATCTAATTTACATGCTCCTAGTTTTTGATCTTTACAAGGTTGATAGATTTTTAATTGCAGGGGTAGCAGAAGTTTACATAAAGGATTTACAGGTACATCATATCAAACAACATTATATGACATAAAAAACAGCGTTTATTGGAGTTGACATGATGTCTTTTAAGTGGTAATCATTCATTGATTATGCTGGAGTTATAATCGATGAATGCATTGTACCGATGAAAGAAGTATATACAAGGCATTGAGAATTTTAAGGAAAACTTGAGTAGATGGAAAAGATAGGATAGCATTTCATTCAATATCAGAATATGTTAAGTGACTCCTTTTCATCAGGAAAAAGAAGCGAACTAAGGGGATATTTGGCTGCTTACGCTAACTTATTCTTTCCAGAACTTTTTTTTTAAAACTTCAAAATAATGGGCGAATTGTACGTCATAGAATCATTATATGTATATATGTTTTTTGAATCCCAAAATGGCAAGCTCGTTTCCCCAAAAACCACAAAAGTTCCTTTTCTTTAAAAGCTCGATTTTTTAAACAATCCCAAACAACCCTAAGAGCTAAAAACCAAGATATTAACCTATGAGATTGGTAAACTGCCGAAGTCATTTTATTATCTTATTGTGCATGTTAATGGCACAACTGCACGATAGAAATTCCCTTCATTTAGAAAACTTCTTCAGAATTTTTAGTAACTTAGTTTAAGCTTTTCAGAAACAAAAGCTTTTTATTCTTTAGTAATCATATATCTTCATAAGTGATGTTAATGGTTGCTTTGCTGTTGACATGGTAAATCTATGTATGAGCCGTCAAATTTGGTTACCTGTACAACAAGGTGCTTGCTCTTTATTGATTTCCTATACTGATAACTCCATCGAACAACTCTTCACTAGCTTCGATCCCTGGCTACTTGATTTTGCCTTCATTATCTTTGTTTGTTAAGTTTGATGTTAGAGTAGACTTCTGTCTTTAAGCAGATTATGGTTTGTGTTATTTATTCATGGCTTTATGTTGAGCTTGAACCATGAATTTAGGCTAATTCAGTGTTTAATATGGATGGAAGATCAAATCGCATCAAGTACCTTCTTGGGTGAGGTATTTTGATGGTAACTTTAGGATTCTAGTATAGTTACAAGGGCCTGTTACGGAAGGACATGTTTGGGAGGATATAATATTCTTGAGAATACCATAATAATTTCTGTAGTACCCTAGTAAACTAATCCTAAAATAGTGCTTGGAAATATCTTTACATAATAGTAACATTTCTGTGGCGTTTTTGCATTATCGACCAATAAGGACCATTTGTTTGTACTACTATTCCTTTTCTCGTAAAATCAAATAATAAATGCAGTAGGGACCACATCTATCTGTCACCTATTTCAACTCTCTTCTTCTCTCTTCTGTTGCACCAATGCACCACTATTATGCTAATTTCTATACATATAATACATAAAAGCAGAGGCATTAGCATCGAATGGAAGCCGTATGGCAAAAAGAGAATAAAACAAAAATGTTTAACTAAGTAATTTTAAAAATCTAGAAGAATAGATTCTCATCAAATTTAAAGGAGAAACTGACTACCGAAACAACACATCCTTTTGATCCCAAAGCAACTCTTCAGCCCCTGTGAATCTGGTAACAGGATTGACTAGCTAAATTCATTTCAGAAGCAAACCCTTTATGTTTTTTTCTAATATATGAAACTTTTCCAAAATTGCCTTAGGATTGAGATAATGCTTTTTTTCAATTAAACATTCCCGTACTATAGTAATCCTAATATTTCCGTGGAATACAATTATTTATGATTATCAAATCATTCAGCATAAAATGAATGCCATAATCGTTTTATTTTTCAAAGCAAACCATCAAACATGTCCATCATGTACAATTACTACAAAATGTACGCTACTACATGTTCCCTTTGATATCTTATGGATAATGTAACATGTATAATTTTTTCTAAAAGATTTATATGCACATTCCATATCTTTTGCTGTACAATATTTGTCTTCTATGAGAAACTAGAAAGATAAAATTTCACTCTGCACCTAATTACGACATCTTTCTTTACTCACTAAATCTTTCGAGGGGTGTTTATATTTCTTGTAAAATCTTTTCTAACATCAACCACTTTCACTATCATCACTATCCGAGTTCCATAACTTCAGAGAGGCTATTTATTTTCTGATAGTAGAAGATTTAACCTTTTCATGCCTCCTGTACTTTTGTTAGATTTTTATCTATGGTGTGGTACAATCTATATAACTATATATTTACTGGCTAGCATAGCCTTTTAGAGTTAGCTGATAACTACAATCATGAGATTGAGTTGATTTATTAGTTAATAAGGATGGATTAAGTTGGAGATAAGGTAGGTTACATTCGAGTTTAAATACCAAGAAGCAAAAAGAATCGACCTGTCCAATACAAAGGAAAACTTTAGAACTTGCTTATTTAGAAGGTGAAGGAAATGGATTATCAATGTGTTTTCTCTTGCTAATTCGGTTTATTCAAAATAAGATTTGTCCAAGTTTGAATTCTATCCTAGTTTCTATGCATGCTTATCCATACAAAATCACAATCAAGCCTAACATTAAAGATCATATTTTTTATTTATTAGAACGCATAAATGCTAAACATAGGCTACATCATGAAAATGCTATATCTGAAAACTAATTTGCTTTTGTGCCTAAAGATCAACCTCATATGCAAGTTATCTATTAAGGAGCATATTTGAGAAATTTAGGGCGAGAAAGATCTATAAATCGTCTTCATAGATCTCTAGAAAGCCATGATAAAGTTCCAAAAGGTATATTATGGATAATTATGGAAGGGAAGAACGTTCCTTTTTCTTACATTGTTGCTATTAAACATATGTATAAGCGTGCAAGCACAAGTATAATGAACTTCCAGAGGGATAACAGATCCGTTTCCTGTCGGTTTGCATCAAAACTCAGCTTTGAGTCCATATTTGTTTGTGCTGGTGATGGATGAGCTGGCAAGACACATTTAGAAAGGGATACGTGGTCATGCTTTTTGTTAATGATATTGTGCCCGTAAATGAGACCAAAGCCGATGTGATGCTAAAAATAAACTCGAGCAATGGGATGAAGGGACTTCAACTAAGCAGATCTACGACAGAGGATATCAGGTGATGAAACTTGGAGTGTATGACTGATATATGAATTGTAATTCGGCATAGGTTGAGGTCTTAGATAATAAATTGATGAATATTTAGAAATCATGAGATGCAAGAAAGTTACTATTTCAAATTCAAACCTATCGTAGAGAAAGACTGAGAGATAGAGAAGGATGCCACACATAGAATACGAAGTAGATAGCAAAAGTGGAGATCCATTTTCGGAGTGTTATGTGATCGGAGGATACCGTTGAAGCTGAAAGAAAAGTTTGCAACACAGTGATGAGACCTGTAGTGCTTTTAAGGGCGGATTTCTGGGCAGTAAAAGTTCAAAATGCTCAAAAGTTAACTGTTGCAGAGAGATGCATGTGTTACACTAGATACCAACCACTCAATAACATAATAAATGTAGTTCTTAGAAAGAAAATTGGAGTGGCTCTAAACAATGGCAAACTTAAGGGAGCTCACTAATATGGTATACTATGTAAAGCAAAGAGTTCTTAATGCGCCTATTTGAAGATGTGAACTTATAGATACCCTTATTATTAATAGTGTTAGAGGAAGGCCTAAATGTCTTGGTTGGCTATTGTGCAAAATGACTCATTAGTGGCGCGACTGAAGATGGTCTTCATTAGAATACAATGATGTGAAAGGATCTATGTAATTCACTCCACCTAATGAGATAAAGCTAAATGTTGTTATAGTAGAAAGCAGAATGCATCACTTCAATTGAAATTAAACTAAATTTGGCCAATCCCTAATTTGTCTAGAAATCAACATTCAGAATTAAAGTGGCGACTAATATTAGGCTAAATGACCACTATGGTTTTAAAATTAGTCTAATTTTGGATCAATAAAGCTAATTATTTTCTATTGGCATTCATTTATGTTGCTTTCGCTATATATTTTGTACGACTGACTACTTATGTTGTTTCTTGTCTTGCGATTTCTTGTTTAAATTTAGGTAGTAGATTACATGTCTTAGTCTGTATTCGTTTAACTAATTGGCATTTTTAGATAAGTATGAATAGTCTTCCAAGAGTTGTGCGATAGGTTCAAATCAAGAATATCTTATAGTGTTTTCAGTTTCTAAATTTTTTTTTTCTATTTCTTCTTTGCTTTTCTTTTGTTCATTTGTGTTGAATTATTGTAATTCTAAAATATAGATTGCATATGCATAAGTTTAAAGTCAGGTATTCATTATATCAAAAGAAAATATTGGAAGAGTAATCTATATTCAATTTGCAACATTTAACTTATATGTTTTACTTGTTCTTTTTTTTTTTTTTTAATCTGTATTTTTGCATGCTGGGAGTTGCTACAAAGGATTTTTCTGTCAGTATATGTTATCCTTGATTTGTTTAACGAGTATGCCTTTTTGTGACTAATTATTATGCATTTGTTCATTCTCGTAGATTCCTCTAAGTGGACCTAACTCTATATTAGGAAGAGCTGTCGTGGTTCATGCTGACCCTGATGATCTAGGACGAGGTAAGCACTTGATCTTTTCTTGAGCATACAAATATATAATATTGATCATAGCCTACAGGGGACCAAATTCTAATTTATATTAGCTAAGATTTTCATTTACTTTGGTGAACTCTTTTGAGTGTCTGTCTTGTATCATAGTTCAAGAGAAGAAGGCATAAATAGATTTTATGCTAAATTTTACATTTTATTCTCTTAAACATACTTGTCTTGTGTGATTCAAATATATTCATATGTAACCATATTGGCTTTAATAGTACTCTAGTAGTTAACGTTTTGTATTATGAGCTAGTAATGGTAAGTTTGCTTCCAAGGTAAAACCAGATAGTTATTTGATATAGTTTAATTCTATATAGTTTCCTCCTCTCGATACCCCTAGGATGATTAACATATATTTGATGTTTTAATTTCCTTTGAGTTGCACAAGAGATTAATAAATTTATTCTCTTCAGTTCAGCTATCAGAGCAAACTCCTTGATAATTTATATTTCTTGGCACTTATAACGTCATCTGTAGGTAACCTTGTGCTTCTACATGTTTGTCTGATGGTGCTTTTAATTTTTAGCACCCACTTAACTCTAATAGCTTGTATCTTTGAGATACATATTGTGGTTATTAAGAGTTAACTGTATCAATGGGCATATATGTTAATCCTTCTCAGTTTTTGTTATGTAGGTTTTTGTTGTTGTCAGATCCATGATAATCCTTAATAATAATGACAACCAACCTGCAAAATTTTAGAGATCATAAAAACAAGAGAATTGTGTTAGACAAATCAGCAGAGAGGTGCAGATGAATGACAGTTCCTCCTTCTATTTAGGGTTTTGTACCAACTACATATTAGGTTTTGTACCAACTACAAATCAGTCTCCTTATATGTTGAAAGGTTAAAATTGATCGTCATCGTGTTGAGCTACAAACATATTAGGTTAGACTTGGAATGTAGGGAGGTTTAAATATAAAGAGCTGAGAAAGATGGAAGAATCTGTATTTTTAGCAGAAACTAGAATTCCTTGCAATTCATTATAATAAAAAAAAGAGAGAATATAAAACATATGCACGCTTCTTCCCTACCCCAAGCAGTTGGGAAAGAATAGGACTCATTGGTAAATGATTGTCTAACAATGCACACTCGATTGGACTGATCTGCTAGGTCTAAGGCCCAGCAATCATTGTGCAGGCCCTGCATTGGCTAATGATGCAGTATAAGATTACAACTACTAAAGAGGAAGATTTACATGATCAAGTTGGTCAAACGATTTAAATTATTAATAAATTTATGAAAGTTTTTAAAAATGTGTCTTTTATTTAAATTGCACGAGTTCAAATCCTAGTGAGAGAATTTATTTTAAGATTTAAAAAAAATTATTCTTAATTAGATTGCACACGGTCCAGAATCGCAAATCAAATTGCATTTGGGTCTAATATGGATGCACCAAGTACGACCCGTATTGGTCACACTAGGTCGTACACAGTCGCACTTGAATGTGATATGGTCGTAACCTATTGCGACTCAAGTACTGTTGGTCGCACTAGGTCGTATACAGTCGCACTCGGATCGCGCTCGAGTTTAATACTGTTGCATCTAGTTTGACCTTCTACGATTTTTTGCGATCTCTAAAAACATGCATATATAATGACGCATTTGCCCTCAAAGAGTACCATAAATGTAAATTGAGGCTGAAATTGTAAAAATCAGTTGCACGCATGTATCACCTTAGATTCGCAATCGGATGGTCCATGTTGGGTGTGTGGGTGTGCATGCATAGAGATGGGTGTGTGTATATCCCCATATATACATATATGTATATATATACAGATATATATATGCACTCATACCACTATAGCCACTCATAAACACTTGCCTGCTATTTTGGCTGTCGAGATCATCCAAAGTTGTATATGCAAAATTTTGAGTTGGATGTACACACAAAATTGCACCTCAATCGGTTCACGAATTGACCTCCATCCGGCCAGTTGTTTAAAATGATACAAATAGTCAAAATAGACAAAATATATTTTTATTTTTGAGTAATTTTTATTAAATAGCCGAGTGGAGGTCGATTTGTAATCCGATTGACATAAAATTTTGTCAGTATGTTTCTTACTCATCTTTCTTCATATTCAATGTTGAAGATTAGATTTAAAGGTCTCGTCGGACAAAAATGACCGGAGAGTGGATGTGAGTGCTTATAGTGGGGTGATTATATATCTTATCTCAGATATATATATATATATATATATATATATATATATGGGATAGGATATAGGCACATGTAGGCCTTAAAGGCACATGTGTATACATGCCGGCCAAAAGTGGCCGGCGAGCTCTTCAAATCTAATCTCCACCGTTGGATATGAAGAACCATGAGTTGGGAACATGTTGATAAAATTTCAGCTCAATCGGAATACGAATCGACCTCCATCGAAACTTTTGATCAAAATGACAAACTTTTAAATTTGATAAAAGATATATATTTTATTTTTGTGTCACTTTGATCAAGAGTTCCAATGGAGGTCGGTTCGTATTCCGATTGAGCTGAAATTTTATCAACATGTTTCAAATCATGATTCTTTATATCCAATCTGTAGAGATTGATTTGAGAGCTCACGCCACTTCGCTGGTGTGTACACGTTTTTAAGGCCTACATGTGCTTATATCCAATATATATAAATATATATATATATATATATATATATATATATATATATATATATATATATATATATATATATATATATATATATATATATATATATATATATATATATATATATATATATATATATATATATATATATATATATATATGTCAAAAACTTTTACTACTCTTGTCATCATGATTAAGTGGCCGGATGGATGATTGCATAAATGTATGAGGTGGGCTATATGCGCTTCTTTCACTGTTCGGTACTTCGGCCTCCATAAAAATAAACAGTTAGGATTACATCAGGAGATATCAGCGCTTGTGCTGGATGAAAAAATATATTCACTCATTTTATTCTCTTTTTTCCTCGAGAAAAAAGATTGCATAAACTGTACTTTCACCGACAACTTTACATATTCTCTTTTGTAATCTTATCTTAATTTTTTATTATTCTTAACGTAACTATTTTATTAATTTAATTTTGTTTAGTTAATTTAGTTTTAGTTATCCACCACGTTACCGACTAGTAACTAGTGTGTAACTGATTTTTAATAGATAACTGGTCGAGCAGCTACTGGTTGATAACTAGTCGGTAACTGATCGATTACCTACCAGCTATTGGTCGATAATTGCTTAAGTAACTGGTCGAGAATTGGTCGACCAATTAATTTCATTATTGTTAACTTAATATTTCTATTAATTTAATTTTTTTTGTTTCATTCAATTCTAATTACCAACCAGTAACTGGTCGATAATTGAACAGTTACTAGCCAGTTACTGGTTGATAATTGGTTGATAACGGATAAGTAATTGGTTGAGAACTGATCGATCAATTATTAGTCGATAACTAAACGGTAACTGGAATTAAATAAACTAAACAAAATTAAATAAATAAAAAAATTAAGTTAAAAATAATGAAAGAATTAGATAAGAATAGGAAAGAGAATATGAAAAGTTGTCAGTTAAAGTACAATCTTGATGTAATTATTTTTTTGGAGGAGGAAAGAGAATAAAAGAAGTGATCTAACCTGATGCAATCGTGACGTTCATTTGTATAGAGTGTCGGAGTGCTGAACAGTGAAGAGAGTGCCCATATATGTATATATTATATATTCGCACACATCGGCGTGGTTTGTACCGATACATAGTTTCAAATTCGATCTTCCTATTGGATATGAAAAATTATGAGTTGGAAATATGCTGTCAAAATTTTAGCTCAATCGGAAAGACGCTAGATAAAGGTTGATTCGTGATACCATTAAGTTAAAATTTTATTATTTTCAACTATGGAGATCGAATGATGGACTAGCATTGCTTTCTCTGGAAGCAGAAACTAAAACATGTTGTAATTTGTGAGCAAAGCAATCTATATAATGTGTATAGACAATCGTTGAGAAATAATGCTCGTAGTCAATTAACTTGATCAAACATATTGTTAGCACCATCATATATGCTTGCTACGAATGTTCCGTAACTTAAGATTAAGAAAATAAAATAAAAATAAAAAATAACCTCTCACTACTGCACGAGTTAGGTGCTGTTTGGGAGTGCTTCTTAACTGCTTTTTTATTTTTTCGTTATCAAAAAATCTTTTATACTATGGCAGATGGTTTTTAAAAATTTAGTATGGTAGAAGGTTTTATAGCATCGTAGAAGGTTTATAAAAATTATAAATCATTTACGCTTTTGTATATATAATTTATTATTATCTTTTAAAATTCAAAGTAAAGATAAGCTAATGTCTTAAAAAACCTTCGAGGAAAGGTTCTTTTAAAAAAAGTACCTTATTTTTAAACCAATCTCAAACGACCCTTTAATACTATAGGAATATGTAGTAACAAGGTTGTCGAAAAAGGAGATTTTAAGTAGGATTGCTCCACCTAAGTAAGATCGTAAGATTTTTTACTTATCGATAATTAAATTTTTTTTTAAATTTGAGTCATGTGAGTATGTGATATGTATATAAGCGCATATATGTATATCTAATTCAACAATGTTAGACTTGTTACGAGTTACAACTTACAACTAATTTCAACTATTTTACTTAGCATTTTTATTTCTTTCCTCTTGAGCTCACATTGTTCTCATGTACATATATTTAGCGATTAATCTCATTTATCCAAATGCATTCTCTATCGATAATTCTTGTGGTCCAAATTAAAATGTTATAACCGAAAAAAAGAAAAAGAAAAAGAAAGATGAAAAAATTTCATTTCATTTTTTTCGTGATAACTAATAATTACATAGATGTATTATTATTATGATATTATCTCTAATTCAAATGATTCACTAATAAACAAATAGTTTTATAATAATTAAAGACAAAAACTTAGCAACAAAGAAATTAATATTTACTCTAATTTCGCACGCTGAAGAAAGAAAAGGATCGAATCTTTCTTTTGAATTTTGTAAAAGGTTGAGAGTTTGTCCAAGTCTTGTTTGATCACCGACGACGAAAAATCGCTATGGTGGTGGGATCGTCACCTTTCCCGCAGGTTCTTTCTTTTTTCCTCTTTTATTTCTACAGTTGTTTTTTCTTGGTCCACGCGTTCTTGCATTGAAAGCTCTTCTATTAATTCCTGCTCTTGATGAAATCGTAAGATCGAATTTAGGATCGCAATTTTAACGATCTCACAATCAATAAAAAATCGTGATTCTAGAACAATCTCACACAGATTACGATTTTGATGAAATCGTAGAATTTTAATATCGTGTTGGTAAAAAAAAATCATAAAATCGTAAAATCTTAAGATTTAAATCGGAATTTTTATGGCCATGTGTAGTAACCAAGAAAAGGCTATGTACGAGACCATGTTTATCGGCAAATTTTAAACATAGTCATTTCGTAATCCATGAGTAGTCATGTGCCTCATCAATAATGAGATACAATATTTAAAATTTTAATTTCTTCACGAATATATTTCGAACTCTATTTGAGAGAATATAAAGGATCCTTTAAATTTTATTTGAAGTATTGCTAGAATTGGAAGGTGCATTTTCTAAAATACAACAAAGTATGCCTTTATCCCACTTGCGTCGGGTTGGATATATGAATCCGTTTTTTCCTCCAGTTCGATTATAAATCAGATTTAGCGAAAGATCCAATTCCTCTAAATCTTTCGCCATCACCACAGGTAAGTTAGTTTTGGTCTACCTCTTTTTCTTATAAAATGTTTGAAAGGAATCGCATAACTCTTATGCACCGCAGTATTTTTAGGTACGCGAAGGACATGCTCGAACCATCTCAGTCTACCTTCTCTTAACTTGTTGTTGACCCACACGACGGCTGCTTGTCGGCGTATATTCTAATTTCGTATTTTGTCCATTCTATTATACTCACATATCCATCTTAATATCCTAATTTTTGCTATATTTATTTTATGAACATTTTGAACTTTATCCAGCACTCACTATCCTATAGTATTGCAAACCGAATCACTGTTCTATACAATTGACTTTTCAACTTTAAAGAAATTTTTTCTATCACACAGGATTCCGCTATCACATCGCTATTTCATCTATCATGTTTTAATTTTATACATAATATTTTTTTCAATTCTTCCTTGTGAATAATCAAATCTAAATATTTAAACTATCACTTTGTGGTACTGTACAATTTTCTATAGTAATGACAATATTATCATCATTTTTGTGTTACTAAAATGACGGTGCATGTATTCTTTTTTAATCCTACTTAATTTAAAATCGTTAGATTCTATGGTACTACTATAATATTCTAGTTTATAGTTTAATATTTTTTTTTATCTTATCAACATATCGGTAGATGACATACACCATGGTAGTTCATTCTGAATATATCGAGTGAGTTCATATATTATTAAGACAAATAAGTAAGAACTTAAAGCTGAACCTTGATAAACATATAGTAACATGAAATTCTTCACTAATATCACAATTACAATATACTCTAATGATTACTGTATCAACATATTTAATGATCATTATATGTATATGTATATCTTTTCTTTCTAACACCCGTCGCAACACTTCTCTAAGTATCATATTGTAGGCTTTTTCTAAGTTTATAAAAATCATATGCAGGTATTGCTCTTTCTCTTTATATTGTTTCATCAATCTTCTTAGTAGATAAATCGCTTTCATGGTGGACCTCTCTGGCATAATACCAAACTGATTATCTAAAATTTTTTACTTACATCTTAATTTATGTTCAATAACCCTCTTTCATAATTTCATTGTATGGCTCATGAGCTTAATTTTTCTATAATTCGTGCAATTTTGAATGCTTTCCTTATGTATAAATAGACACTAAGAGCACTTTCCCTTCATTCATCTGGCATCCGTTTACTCTTTAATATAATATTAAACAAATTTGTAAACTAAATAACTTTTACAAATTTATAATTATATGCTGACAATAGTTTTAGCATCTTAATAAAATCGTTTCAGTTCCTTGAGTCTGGTGTTGCATCATATATTCTTAAACCACATGCTTGAAATGTTATCCGCCAAACACTGTCAATCAATGTCTTTAAACGCAAACGGTTCTTACTAATTTGTTCTACACTTTATTTTACAAATAAGTACAACATGCGTTTTCATTAAATCTTATAGTATGTTGTCTGATGAACAAGGATCCTCCTTCTAATGACTAAGAAAAGGAGAATGTTCCCATCGATGACCTTTGTCCAGCTTTTGAATACAATTGTAGTGAAAGCTTCTACTTCAACATGTGGGTTTAGCTTGTCGCTAAAGATATAGCACATAAGCAATATGCGGTGTCTTTTTGAAGGTGAATATTCTAATACGAAGAAAAAGTACTAAACTAAGAATTCTTAAATCGCCGAGGATGCTTTTCTTAACTAGAAAGAGGATACTCTTCTAGAATAATCTAATAAAGACATAAAGTCAGGTAAGCCATACATATGTTGTATCTTTAATTAGCAGGATATTTCTGAATTTGAAGATATAATCCAGGTCACGCTCTAAATGAGCACATTCACCTCTTTTGGACCGAGTTTGGAGAGGAGGCTCTCTTGCAATTGTCTCCGTACTTATTCTTGGAGTCTTCAAATGACTATCGATAAGAGAGTTTTCTGATGATCGATGACTGTCTTCTTTAGAAAAGGATCGGTTGTTTTACGGTTAATTATATTATGCTACGGGAATTCAAATATATTAATTATTTAAAGCATAGAACATCAACATAGAAGATTCTTTAGGAAAACTCAAATAAACCAAGAAAAATAATTATATAAATTATAGGAAAAACTTTCAATTTCTTTCTGTGTGGTTGATCAATAGCATAGTATCATTTTTGGTCCTATCCCCAGCAAAGTATTAATGCAGTGAATTAGGGATTGCTCTTAGAACTGTCGACTATGTAACTTTATGACTCAAGAGTAGTTTTATAAGTGTGGAGAGAGAGAGAGAGAGAGAACCATAATTTAACTCTTTCGATATTGTCTCATCTTAAGAATAGTTACTAATCAGACCTATAGAAGTTCTTTAAGTTCTTATATGGACCACATGAAGGTAGTATTTATGCTATATAGTATTATATATTTTGCAAATTTATGTGTCCTTTGTAAGGTCCAACTGTGACAATAGACAAAAACTCTAGTGCTTATGAAATAATCCCATGACTTTGTCCCAGTGATCCTTCTGTTAACAAACATAGGCCAGAATGTTATACAAAGTGTGTACAATATAAGGTAAAGAAACAGTCTATAAGGAACTGAGAAATAAAACTTAAAAAATCATTGGCCAATCATCTAGACGACATTGACCATTATTTATTATAGGTTATTTGAAAACCTCTGGTGCCAAACCTTTAGTCATTGAATTAGTAATCATTTCCTTATTGTTAATAACTAAATTGACTCCAAGCCACTACTGGCCATCTGATGAACTAGAAGGTACTTCACCTTAAAATGCCGACTAGCACTAGTACCATTGTTGTTCATAGCAAAAGTCATAGTAGAGCAATTATCACAATAAATTAGTAATAGTCTTGATATGCATGCACTCAACAACTTGAAGCACAAAAATCAACTTCCTGATTTACATGGCTTGGGAAGAGGCATCAAAACAACCATAAATTTAGATTCCATGGTAGAAGTTATAACAATGCATTGTTTAGAATTTCTCCATCAAACTGCACCATTGCCTTTAACAAGTATACCTAGTCTAATGTGGATATCCTGCTACTAATAGAACCCATCTAATCTGCTTTTAAATAACCAATCACATTAACATTATTAGCCCTCCTAGAAGTGCGCTCGTAGTACATGGTACCTTAAGGTAACGCATGACTTTCTTGACAGCCTGCCAATGCTTTTCCAGGATCCCTTTGATATCTCCCAACATCCCAACTACAAAGTTAATGTCAGGATGTGTAAAGGTTTGAACATAATTTGAACTAGAATCAAGTAAGCATAAAGAATAGTCCTCATTTGCTCCCTCTCAATCTCGTACTGTGATTTTCTTTTAATATATATTCTTTTCATACACTTTGTTATAAGATGTATCCTTAGGGTGTCCTTAAAAAAATAAAAATTAAAAATTAAACAAATAAAAATAAAAAAGATCTCGTAGTCATTATTATTAAGAAATTGCACTTTTGCAGCCTTAGAAAACTGTTATAATTGTATAATACCTAGTGGAATCAAAACTGATGCATGTAAAATAGAAGTGTACAACTTAACAAGCTTAATGACAGCTACTTTTTGTAGGATCTGTACCTTCATTTTTGGTGTAGCAAGTGGTTTCTTATATTCATCAGTTCGTTCTCAATGAATGTCTTTTACGAAAATTAATTGAGCTTGGTATAAATTGCTTTGCTCATGAAAGGTGCAGTAACATTTCTTATACAACCTGATGCTTTAAATCTATAGCATCAAGATCTGATTTTGTGCCATTCACTAGTGAGATTTAGTTACAGTATATGTAGGGAGTGTGTCTATCCTTCCTATATATATACATATGGAAAGGATAGTGGCACTTTAGGTTTTATGCACACTCCAACACACTTTACGTCCGTTTGTGGCCGTGGAGATCTCCAAATTCAATCTCCACTATTGAATATGAAGAACTATGAGTCGTTAACATACTGACAAAGTTTCATCTCAATTAGATTACGAATCGATTTTTATCCGGCCACTTAATCATGATGACATAAATAGTTAAAGTTGACAAAATATATATTTTTTTGTTTTGAGTCATTTTGATTAAGTGGCAGGATAGATGTCGATTCATAATCCGATTGAGATGAAATTTTTTCAGCATGCTACCGATTCATAATTCTTTATATCTAGTGGTAGGCTCCATCTTTTTGGTCTATGATTGAACTCTTGGCATTGTTTAGGTTCTAAGCTATTTAAGTTTCACTCACAGGTGGTCACGAGCTTAGTAAAACAACAGGTAATGCAGGAGCTAGAATTGGTTGCGGTAAGTCTCAGTGTCCTGATGTTTCAATTACTATATAAGTTTTGTTAGATTCATGTAACTGATGGGAGGCCTATTTCCTTCAGGTATTATAGGTCTTCAGTCTGCTGTCTAATCAGGAAAATGAATAGCTTGGAGAACTCCTTTGTCAATATGTTGTATATTTTTAGTGGACAAAGCATGAAGCTGCTATCCCAGGCCTTCGATCATATAGAGTCCAGATGCTGTTGGAACGTTGAAAATTGAAGTTAGTCCCTGTACATGAATTACATAGTAATCTAAAATTAAGATTTTTATGATTTTGCAAAGGGAGAATACCTATTCATTCAATTGATCCCCTCCTATAATGTTCTGTGAAGTGTTGAGCATTGTTGTAGTATCTTCTCCCTTTAAGCACGAGAAACGGCTGCAAAGTTGACATTTAGTTTCTCACCATCAGTACAAAGTTTCAGTAATTTCCTTCCCGAACATGATTGTAGTGCATGAAGATCCCTCTAAGAAAAAAGTTGTTTATCCTTGATGTAAGCCACATTTTCGTGCTTTGCGTTTTGAATTTGAACCAATAAGTATGACACTACACCAGCAACCATATTTTGGACAAAGACGATAAAAACTTTGTGCTTTTCATTTTCAAAAGTTTGTTTCCTTGGAGTGTTAGGTCGGAGGATATAATACTCGAAATCAACTTTTATAGTACTCGAGAGCATACCATTTATTTAGGAGTAAGGTTTTCATTATTCAGCTAATGCTTTTCTATATGAATATTTTAGATGTAAAAAGTACATCTGTAAATGCTTAAGCAATTTATTTATTGTTTTATTAGAGTTACGAATTAAGATCGATTCTCCAACCCTTCCAATAAAGCAATTTTATTAATTTAGGGATAAAAACAGAACTAGTTTTAATTAACTAATTATATAATACTTATATTAAAGAATTTAGAAAAATTAGATATTTTATTGAATTTGATTTATAATTAAGCAGAATGAAAGAGCAGATTCATCTAACAAATCCTATTCATGTGGGATAAAGTCTTAACTTGTTATTGTTGTATAGTACTTATATTACTTTTTGAAAATCTAATACTACGTTAATTATCTACTTAACATTTTTGTCTTTTGCTTGGGTTATTTAGGCATTTACATCAATAAGCTTACAAAATACAAAACTACAAGAAGGTTAAGAACAAGCCTGCATAGAACAACTACAAGATTCACATCTGACAATACGAAGTAACTTACAGCTGTTTAGCTATAAAACTTCAACTTTCTACTGTTATCCAATTAAGGTCATTTGTGTCTTGTTCACGTTTCCCCCTTATGTCTTCTAAGCGGCAGAATTCTCTCCGCTGAGACCATACTCATCAACTGGTGATTTGAGTATTATTCAGAATCATAGTCTAAGCTTTAGACATGATGAAAACTGTGCAACGCCTCATGCACTTTGTTTATAGAAACATGTGAACTTGCTTGAGAGGGACTGAAACAAGCATTTGTATTTTGATTTTGAGATTTGCACGAAACCAACTATCTAGGAACTAGCTGGGTCAATCTGCACAATTAATTTAAGATGGAAGGGGTGAGTTGAATTGATATCTAAAAATTTAAGTTATAAAATTTCATACAAGTAGTAGTAATATAGTCAAGTATAATAGTCCTAGTGGGATGATAGTGTTGAATAAGAAGATTTACTATAGGATATCCAAACATATAATTGGCTATACGTAGGTGATTTCTTGCAAGAGAAATGTCAGAGTTTCTAGTGCGATTTAAAACATACACAATGATAACTAACTTTCAAATCACAAGCATATATAAGGATTTACGTGGTTCGACAAGTCTCTCTATTTTATGTCCACAGTCACACTTTATTAAAAGTGAAATCTACTAATTTTTTAAAGAGCTACAATCAGCAAGGCTATGTGCTTAGCAAAACATTCTTGCTTCACCAGTTCTATCCTTCCGATGAACAAATAAATAGTCTCCTAAACATACTGTCTTTGCGGCTGCGCGTCAGTAGATCACTTGTAAGACTAGTGACATAGCCCGGGTTAGCTAAGCCCCATTCATAAGTGCAATATGCACTTAAATAAGGTTCATATGAAGTTACAATCACTAATTTTCAGCACAGGATTTATCTCACTATATGAATTAATCTTAATAAATGTAAGGTAAGGAGATCAACATAAAATTGTTTAGAAATATGCCTCTCTGATGGCTTCAGCAGCTTGGCGAGCTAAATATAGTATTGGTTGTATATGCTTCTCACTAGGTTTTGTGTTTTTCACTTCGCTTCAATGGTTTGAATTTCTCTAATAGCTGTCCCTATGCTATTGTAGTGTCGTATCTACTCGTCGTTGTCGTCTGCCTCTCATCTGCAGGTCACTTATGACTTGGATGTGTGCTATGTTTATGAAATATCTTAGTTGGTCTTTAGCTAGCCCAATTTTATCATTTAATTTTCCTTAACTTACTTGTGATTTGATTTTCTAGTGGCATTAATTATAGCATTCGAAAATTTTAAGTTCTCGCCAGTTGCGTAATCCCTTTCCCTACTTGCAAAAGTTTCTTCCTTGGTGTTTCTCAGATCAAAGGGTCTCAAATGAGTCTTGATCAGCATTTTGAAGTGGATTAATTGTAACAACTCGGTAGTTTGAAGTTCTTGCTAGTTGCGTAATCTCTTACCCTACTTCTAGTGAAATTAAGTCTCAAATCAGAGTTTCTCAGATGAGTCTTGATCAGAATTTGAATTTTCCAGCTTAAATTCGTCAATTGGCTTGAAGATCTCCTCACAAGCATATAGTGCTAGAGTGAAGTTTTAGGTATGCTAAGCCTCATTTGTCAACTAGCGGTTGAATTTGTTCTTCAATAAAATATGCGTGAGTATTCAACCAATAATAATTTCTGCATGTGTTGAAATTTGTCATGTGATAAATTGAGGCTTGAATCTTCATTTTGAATATTTGTTATCTCTAAATTTTATTTCTGTCAGCCTCTAAAGTGATATCATATTGTAGCTTGATGCTTAGTAGATGAGTTTACCTTGTCGTTCAGTGTGATGTGATAATATATTATTATAGTAGAATAATAGATAATGTCTTAGATACTTTATATAGTTTGGTTCAGTGGTATTCTCCTTGAATGTTAATGAAATTTAGGATGTTAAACTCATTGCTGAAATCTCAGTAATCTTATTTATAGTAGCTCTTTGGTCTCATGTTTTTAATCCTCTTTAGTTTTGAATTTCATTAACTCTTGATGCGAACTAGTTGGTATAGTGGTCAAACTCTTATAAAAAGCTTTGGCTCAAATGGAATCTGTATCATCTTTGTCTTGAAAAGTATAAGATGATCACGGATGCTCGAATTGATCTCTACTGGTGAGTAGCAGTGAAGTAGTCTGCTATCAATCTTATATTCTTCTCTGTTCGCAGTTCAATACTCCGTTCTGACAGTTAGGCAATTGTTACTGTCTTGTGCTTGACGAACAATGTCTCATATACTTAACTGGCTACTTTGTGTCTATTTGTAGGTAAAATTTCTTTTTGTGTAGCTAGCTGTTTGTCTATTATGTGTATAATAATTCATTTTTGTGAGCGTCTACATGATTAATCAACTCTACTTCATAAACTATAATTCTTTGATCCTTATTATCATCACAATCATCCTTGTAGTTCCAACAGAACTGAACTATGTGCTTCTATTTGTTAGATACTATAAGCTAATACCTACTTGGTTGAACACCCATACATCAAGATATAATATTTCTACCCTTGTAGATTGCATACTCATTCAATCACATTTTCATCTCCAACTGATTAATGAAAGCTTATCGATTTGTATGAATGACTTGCCCTCTAAACATTACAATGCTTTGAATCAGAACACTTTGATATCATTGTCTGATTGTTGTGAGTGTTTAAGGTGTTTTTTTTATTTATAACCATACTTTCTCCTGATTGAGAATCAAATTCAGTTGTTGAAGAAATCCTATTGCTTGAGTTCAGCTATAAATTTCAAATATATTAATGATAACACATATTATTATTGTTAAACTTTAGACATATTATATTCGATACAAATGATGGATACAATCAAATAGCAAGAAACAAACTTCACTTAGTGTTAAAGCTTTATTGAGAAGCTTACTTTGCACACACATATATTTCAACTCAACTCACCAAATAGAGATTTATTTATTGCAATTGATAGATTGTATGATAAGGAGTAAAGCAAGACAAGTAGGAAGGAATTCTATTAAGTATCAAAGACAAGAAAATTATGTGAATTTTGTTGACCACATTGGAAATCGATAAGAACAGCTAAATAGTAATTTCTAGACAGCATCTTACAAATATGATATCATTTTGCTTATGTAAGCTTTTAGAGATTTGTTTTTTTCTATGATTAGCAAATATCTTGAAGTTATTACAGTCAAAATCTCATACCATTCCGTGAAGAAACTAATTTATAAAAATTGATAGAGTTTGCTATTTACACAAGCCTTATCTGGCTGCACCTGAATGATCCAATCAAGACTTCAACTTCCAAACTCAATATTTCTAATTTCAAATCACATTTCAGAGATCCGATTTTTTCTAATGAAAAATAACATGACAAGCTATACGCAATCATGATCTAAGCCAATTATATCCAACAACAAAGCCTAGAAGAATTAACAAAGTGGCTTCGAGTTACCGAATCATTAGAGCTATGACATTTGCTCATGCTCGAGCCAATTTTTATTTATATGATCTTGTCATCCGGTTGCAAGTGCTTTCAGAAGATGCTAAACTAATTTAGAAGATATTTAGAGTTCTTGTTTGCAAATTTTATGAGAGAATATTAAATCTATGAAGACAATTTCTATACAAAGAGATCATACTGGTTATAAGAAAAATCTTGCAGAATATTCGGATGACATTGCAGCAGAAATCTTAGAAAGCACTTCGGGCCGTTAGATGAGTTTCCAAGTTCATTGGACATCATATTTACTTCAAACTTTAAAGGCACATTTATGAGGCCCCAAAAAAGTCTTTCGTATCAGCAAGCAAAGCCATCATAGGAAAGAAACTAGAGAATATTCAAAGAAAGAAAACTAAGAAAATAAAATTTCAAAGTATCCATTTTTATTTCATCCAAAGCTTTCATTCTTTCTAACCATTGGAAGCATGATCCATTGATGTAGATTTGATCTTGAGGTCAGAGAGGAGCTTCGTTAATATTTCTAGCGAATAGGACAGTAAGGAGACATTGAATATAGCACTTAATCGAGATTATTCATTGCTGCCCGAAAAAAGAAAAACTTCATCTCGTGAGCTTTACTTGAGTCTTTGTTCATTTTGTTTTATTGTGTGAATCCTATGTGCTTTCTTATTGTGAGATTAGATATTGTTGAAGGAGATCACTTATACTAAATTCTATTTTCATTTATAACATTGAAAGAAGGTTGTAGGAGAACTTACGGATTCTTTGGTGAGCTAGCCTAGTTGTAGGCTAACGGGTCTATACTAACTCTTTGCGAAGATGTGTACGTTACAGCTAGAGAGACTTTCCTAAGCTGTTGTGAGTTGTCATTGCGAGGAGACCGCTAGAAGTGGAGGTATTTTGCGAAACATCAAATCTCGATAATTATATAGTAACTTAACGTACTTGTTGTATCAAGTGATATGAATGTAGTACTATAGTGCCAAACCACGTATAAATCTTTAGTATGCTGTTTGGTTTGCTTCTCTTAACACTTATTAATTTATTTTGTTTAAGTTTTATTGTGCTAACGCTTCGTTGTGAATTAACTGTTTACATTCAATTACGTGCTAGCAATCTTATAGTGATTGACTCTTAATTGATCGTTTTACTAAATTCAGAACAGAAAAGGATTTTAGCTTTTAGTATGCCATAACGTAATTCACCTCCCTTCTTGAGTTGATATTTTATATATTTCATTAACAAGCTATTATTTTGATCAACATATATGTCTTGTTGATCTGGATTGATAAGAACATTGCTCTTGTTGATGGCCAACTCCAACACTCATGACAAGCTAAGTGAAGAAATATTTAGTTCATCCTTTCTCTAATTTACTTAGTTATAAGCTAATTAGTTGCTTTGTGTTCTTCTAACTTTTTTGATACGTGCTCTATTATAATGTCTAATATTACCTCAGCCTTAGGTTTTTTTTATAAATGAATACGAATAAAATATTATGATACTCATCTTTCTATATTACAAAATGTTACCCTACGATTAGAGATGCGCCTCCATTATTAGGATTGGGTTATTTTTCTACGACGAGTTTTCTACAATTCATGAGCCCGTCTTATAGAGATAGATGAAGAGACAAATTATGAGATTATGAAACCTTATGTTATAATAAAAGAGTAATTTTAATATTTATTACATTGCACTCCTGATATATGTATTATGGCTATCGAACATATTGCATAATAACGATCAATCAGAAAATCGAACATTAAGATTTGAGGTGGGTTACCCTTGCTTGCCTTCTCGCTCGCATCTCATCTTATCATGATCACGATTTGGGAGCCGTATCTCCAATGCTTATATGTTTTTTCCCGGTATCTTGCAAAAATCTTCCCCCTCCTCACCCCCATAATAAGAGTTGAGAATTGAGAACACCCGTCGAGGAATTCCTGTTCTCGTTTGTTGTTATAATAAAGGACAGAGAAGATGGTTGATTCGAGCTCTTGGGGACGAGCACTGCTGCAGATCTCGCCCTACACCTTCGCTGCTATCGGTATCGCTGTCTCGATCGGCGTCTCCGTTCTCGGCGCCGCTTGGTATTTCTCTTTTTCCAAATTCCAAACTCATTGCCTTGTTCTGTTCTTCTGTTGTTGTTCTGGCGATGTTTGTGTTTTGAGTATTCAATTTTGGTTGGTGATAAAAAATTAGGGGGATTTTCATTACCGGAAGCAGTTTGATCGGTGCAGCAATTAAAGCGCCCAGAATTACCTCGAAAAATCTAATCAGGTATTTTGTTCTTTTCTTCGATACTCAGATTGATAACGATAACTTTGAAGTTTTCATCCTGTGTCTGAGTTACTCCATATCGTGGCATGGGATCTAGACCTTTTTGCAGTTTGCTGCTATTATCACAAGATTCAGTGATGCGGAGCTATCTTTTGTTGCTGTTTTGGCTTATTACGACCTGTATGTTTGTACATTGAAGTAGTAGTGAATTCATGTTGTTCGTCATTGCTTAGGACGGTGATGGGACCTTCATTTGCATTGAACTGAATTCTTTGATTGTCTCGGATTTTGGTAAACATAAGTTAATGTTAGATGTTATCATCTAGGAGTTTAGCTCAATCTTTGACTACATAATTCCTGGCTCTCCATACAAAGTTACCCTCAGAACTTATCTTACAACAATCGAAATGAGCCCAAGAGATTCTGTGATTTTGTGTTTCTTCCGGTGTTGATCTATTGGATGATGGTAGTAGCATTAACTCAAAAAGGTTGGATGATTGTTATTCTGTGAAACCATCAGCAGAGGGATAGCAAACAATAGCAGCAGTAAAATTAATAGAATTGAGAGAAGTAATAAGAAGTGAGGAAGGAGGATAAGGGGGCTGCTGATCCGATTGCCAATGATGGCGTGAATCGGTCGATTAAGGTCGACTTGTGTGTGACCCCATGGAAGGAGAATGCGAAAAGGAAAAGAAGAAAATGAAATATAGAGAAAAAGAAAGAAGGAAAACTTAAATAATATGAAATATAATGTAATAAAATAATGTGGATAAAGTTAGGATTAGGATTAGGTTTTGAGTCAATTGATTTGATCTAGCTACTTGATTGGTTAGTTTGGCATCTTGCTACTAGGGGTCGAATTATTAAAAGCACAGTTAAGTTAAAAAGGATCGAATGTAGGGAATATGTTTACAAGAAATCTTGAGCTATTCTCTTTTTGAATAATAAGCAACAAGTGTTGGGCTTGTGAGACGAAATCACTTTGATGAGTTGTTCCCAAGAATGTTTAAACTTTAAGCTGCCCCATTAGCATTAGTTAGTTCAATTTAAACTTTATATCGAAATTGCCCTTGCACAAGAAATCTTGAGCTATTCTCTTTTTGAATAATAAGCAACAATTGGGCTTGTGACCGAAATCACTTTGATGAGTTGTTCCCAAGAATGTTTAAACTTTAAGCTACCCCACTAGCATTAGTTAGTTGAATTTAAACTTTATATCGAAATTGCCCTAGCAAGAATTTAGGGTATTACTTTTATAGACCTACTATTAGAGGGAAGTATGGATATATAAAAATCGAAGACAGTTGGAAAGTGGCAGTTTTTTTAGTTCAAATTGGAAAATCAACAAGGCTAAATATAGAAATGATGTTATATAGGTCAAAATACTCAAATTGTTAAGAGTTGATGGTACATAGCTCGTGCAAAAGCTCGTCATTGATAATGAACCCTAGAAGAATTACCCATTCAGCTTTGTCACTTTGTTTCAAGCTCATGTTGGTAAGAAATTAAGCTTATATTTGTAGTTGTTTTCAAAAGTGTCTTTTAAGTCTGAAAATTTTAGAAAGTGCCAATTTATTCCTTTTGTGAACAAAGTTAATGAAACAACCAAATTGACACTTCAAAAAACTGTGGAACAAATTAGCACTTTTCTCACTTTAGGGGCCGAATTGGCACTAAACTTATGTATGCTTTAGACTATATGATCTAACACCTATAAAACATAAGACAATTAGTAGGTTAGAAGAATAGATCTTTTGGTTCTGCAGTTGACCATCTGATCAAGGTGGTTGATAAGCTGAAAATGGTAGATTATATGTTAGTGGAGGTTGCTTGGGTGGAGTCGGTGCTACAGTTTCAGCATGAAAATGAGGTGGAAAGGAGTAGCTACTAGGAGAAGGAGATAAAAGTGAGGGCTGGGAGGCTGAATTAATGGGAAGGGGTGAAGTAAAGAATTGAGTGGTGAATGTAAGTGAAGATTAGAAGAGTCATGAGGTGGTAATAAGAAACAAGATGTTGAATGAGGAGATTAGAAAAGTAGTCAGAACATGGACTATAGTGACAAGATTGACTATTATTGCTGAAAGTGGCACTGAACTTCCAAAGTTTAAGAGGAGGTTCATGAAGAATACCACAAGTTGTTAACAGTTAGTTCGATGTTTGTGATTACCTTTGTGAATTGCGTCTTTGGTGAGTTTGCCTCATTGCTTTCTATCTACAACCGGTTCTTATGCTTTCAAGTGTAGCTTATATTATTTCCTGTCAAAGTTAGAGTGAAGCTGGCATTTACGCGTGAGCTTTCTTTTCTCTAGTGTTATCTTCTGCGAGGCTGTTGCTATTTATGGGGTCATTGTGGCAATTATCCTGCAAACGAAGTTAGAAAGTGTTCCGCCAGCACAGATATATACTGCAGAGTCTCTTAGAGCTGGTTATGCAATCTTTGCTTCTGGGATTATTGTAGGTTTTGCAAATCTTGTGTGCGGGTATGTCTTCTTTAAACAAACGAGGTACCATGTTTCTTTGTTTGGTGATTTGATCATGAAGGTATTTGTTTCATTCCCAGGCTTTGTGTTGGAATAATTGGAAGCAGCTGTGCACTCTCCGATGCACAGAATTCCTCCCTCTTTGTGAAGATATTAGTGATTGAAATCTTTGGCAGTGCACTAGGATTGTTTGGAGTCATTGTGGGAATAATCATGTCATCTCAAGCTACCTGGCCGGCAAAGGCTTAAGCATGAACTAGCATCAGCTTGATGGTGAATTTGTAATTGCTTAATTTCTTTCGTGATTTCAAGATGAAGTATTCTGTCATATAATCGGTCCATTGAGTTCTATCTTTGCAGTGTATTTTTTAGAAGTTCATTCAGATATGCCCTGTATTGGACCTTCAAATTGTATTAAGGAGAGCTTTGGAGCTGGGAAAATAACTAGGTCCACCTACTATCTCGAAGTGCATTACTGTTTATGTTTGTTGATATTAAAATTTATTTGGCACGATGAAATGAAAGCTATTGAGCTGTGGCCATTGGATTGGATCATCTCCGTTTACATTAATTGCTTATTATCTGTTTATTGCACGGACTTCTTGCTGGAACACAGTGAGTGGTCCTCGTATCTGAAACCTTGAGGACATCGAAGCCTGATCTATTGTAGATTTAGGATGGTGTTAGTTTCTAAATTATGTTATTGTTGCAAATATGAATATAAACTTTCAATGATCACTTTTAGTTGTAGATTGTTTTCAATCTACGTAGTTCTATGCTGTTCTTTATTGTTGAACAGAATTTGAATTGCATCCAGTTTAAGTTACGAAGCTCTTGGTGCTAAAAGGTCATCATCTTAAATTCAAATTTTGAGTTGTGATTGTTGAATTTCATTACCTTACACTATTACATATAATATTTTAAAGGCAGCCAGGAGTGTTGTTAAACATTGTACCTACCAAAAGCATTGGTCTATGCTTATTGTTAATCTAAGTTCTGGCAGTAAACTGCTACCATAAGTTTAACTTTTAGCCATTTTTTGTGTAAAATAACTGTAACTGCAAGTAAACTTTACCTGGAAAGGTTCTGCTCACGGATGTGCTACAGGCGATAAAACTGTTAAGGCAGTTTCAGACTCTTTGCGGGCAAGTTTTAACTGCTGGCTAATCCTTTTTCCTTGCAGTGATTTATCAAATACCCCTTGCTAATCATGTTTAGCGCAGAGTAATGATGTTGAGAAACAAATAGCGGATTCTTCTAATCACCCAATATAAAAGGTATAAACAATTCGCAATCCATTCTTACGGCATACCCAACTCTTTGATCTGTTCCATACGTCCAAGGGAAGTGATCCTTGGAGAAGGTTGCCTATACGCCTAAACAGTGAATTTTATTTATGTATCTCGTTGCATCTTCTTCTCCTCCTTTGACATTTAAAGAATTATTATTTGACTTCCCTCCTCCCTTCGAGCAGGATTGCATCATTCAACTGAAAAATTATTAGTAAAGCGAGTATCTAGGAGCAACCTGCTGATTCAGGAAGTTTGTTTTAGTAGTTAAAAGAATAATGGAAGGGAAGAATATTTGATGATCGCTAACTTTGCAGTGCTGGCATGCCAGGAGGAAGCTGAGGATAGCTCAGGCACTATTAAACAGCAACAACATTCTTGTGTTCCTTACCTGAGTCTTGTTGTCAATTAGTCATATGGAACCCCACAATTAAAACTTCATTACAACTTAGGTCATCTCTGATTAAAAGCATGTTTAGTTTTATCCGGAAGTGACTTTCTTTTGATAAAACATTTCACTTCTTGGTGATTTGGTGCCAGTAAGAAGTAGCTTTCCACTTACTACCTAGTTACTTTTAATTTCTATTTCCATAACCAAACACAACAAATCACTTTTAAAAAGATTCACTTCAAATACAGCCAAATATCAGAACTAAACTCACTTCAGCAACTCATTTATCAAAAAACGACTTTCCAAAAATCACTTCAGCACAACAAAACAAACGTAAGTGTGAAAAGTTGTAGAGGAAACCTCCTATAAAAGATTGAACACCTGCAACTTCTACTTGTTTAGGATGATTTCAACAGGTTCCATGTTCATGGCATCTGCAAACTAGGCTGCAGGATCAATGCATCAGTCAGCTAGTCAAAGGCTTTAGCAGTTCTAGCAGCTTAAATGTTATATCTGAGTCAATATTTCATCACAAAAACAACCTCATAGCAGTTTCAGTTAAATCTACAGTAAGTACCAGCAGCGTAAATAGCCACAGCATTCTTTCATAAATTCAGATGCACACTGCATTTCGACAAGCTGGCACACCGACAACTAACACTTTATCCTAACCCCTCAATATTGTGTTCCTGTAAGATGAATTGTCTCGAAGAGAGGCATCATGTGGTTTGTATTCCATCAAGTAACTGTGAGGAAGCTTTAGCTGTCTCTTAATTGAGTCCCTTAAAGCCATAACAGCCTAGTGGAAGGAAAAAGTGTCCAAGTTGAGAAACCAGTTTATCATCCAACTAAAAAGTGAAAAGAGTCATGATAAACTAAAACCTGATGATCTGATGCATCCCTGTTCCAGACACTTAGGATATCTTCATTAAAACGAATGCTAAGAACAGCTCCACAGACATTTTCTCCAGATTCAAGTTGATCACCAACTAGAGCCATAACCTGTAACCATATTATGAAACAAACAAGGGAGCAAAGCCATTATAAATGAATTCGAATACCAAGGAGTACTTTCAGAATCAGAATTGACAATTTTGAAAGTATGTGAGCAAAAATAAGGAGAAAAAAAAAAGGCAATTTTAGTATTTAACTAGGTATATCTCTTCTGCTACAAATTTTTTTAAAAAATAAAAAAGGAAAAGAAAAAATAAAACAGGTGCAAACCAGCTTCCTAACGCCTTATTGCTGCTTATTAAGTTCATCTTTGACCTACACATTCACTTGGCTTTCTAGTTAGCAGCAATGCACATGTAAAAAAGCTCAAATTAGCTTTGTAGGCTCTTCATTTTTACAAAACAAATATCCTGCTTAGAGGGTGAAGATAAGCACCTTAATATGTCAGTAGCTTAAATATTTAAATACGGATAAGATAAGTACTTCTGATAGAGTCACAGATCACTAATGAATGCTTTAATTGATTCCTTGCTGAACCTTACCCAAATAAGCCAAACTCACAGCAATTTATCTTTGAAGCTGCAGTTTATGCAGTCCACAGAATAGATGTCCTATAGTCTACTTTTCATATGCTGTTCGTTACATTATAAATGATTGTAAGAATGGTCAAGAAGAATCCTCCATTTGCAACAACTGCTTATATTATCATTCCGGCAACTCATACAGTTGACATAACAAAACTGGACAGATTAAATTATCTTCGTTGTCATACATTTAAAGGATGTCAATGGCATCATAACATAGTGGCAAGGATAACAAAAGGAAAAAGAAACTGGGACAAACCAATCAACAGACTATCATACCCATGTCATCCTTAATGTAATCATCCTACACGACTAGTAGTAAATCATCCTTTACTTTGAGAAAGGAAATAATCGTAGCTTGGTGTGAGCTAACCAATACCTTACTAGACTTTGTGTGAACAATTTGAAAGATGCATGCTCAATGGTAAGTGAGTGAGTTGGTGGCACAAGTCAATAAGATGCATGCATGATTTTCCATGTTTCGCAAGCAACAACTCTAACTCAGTGTTGAAGTGAGATCACCTACAACTTAGTGCTGAGTTTAACAGAGTTGTTTGAGCTAACACTTACCTCTAATAACTCTATAAATAGGTACAGAAATGAATAAGAATCCCTTTCAAGGTCTAAGCAGTTGAAGTGAGATAGAACTAGACTCAGAGTCGAGTAACAGAGAAATTTACTAGTTGTGCAGCAGTGTGAGTCTACTTCCTTGTCTGGTAATTGAATAACTTGGAAGATGGCATGCACAAATTTGTCTTCTTTTTCAACAGATGTCTTCTTACAACTCTCCAAGTGGGCACAGTCTAAATTGTGGTAGCTGCAGTAAATATTTTTCTCTGTAGATTCAAGAGTTTTCTGTTGTGTGAGTGCGTGTTTTTCTGTTAGTGTAATATCTTCATCATCTAATGAGCAAAGATCTTAAAATATATACCCATTACCAGCATAGTGGCAGGCCTTGCATTTTCAATGCAAACACAAGCTATGAGGAGGCTGTTTGCAAAACTGTCTCTAATATTCCCCTTGATAATTTCATAAGATGAAAAATTCTTCTCTTGATGGATGAACTAAAAGCTATGAACATCTCCCATAAGGTAAGCTCCTAGATTTCACCAACAAGCACAAACTGAGAGCATATATGTTTAAGCAGTCAGAAGATACAAACACGTGCAATGAATTGAGGACATGAACTTAAAGAGTCATCAATGATTTTATGTGAAGGGATTTATGACAATTTCTCTCCAGGCTTAGTAATGCACTTCTACAAAGGTTTTTTGAGAGAGCTTTTTAATGAAATAAGGAAGAGAAGTCTAAATTACCAAGTCCTCCCAGAAACGACCTGAAACAGCCTTCTTGAAGCGTATTATCCATTTTCCACCATTACGGTTTGCAGAATCCTAAACCAACATAATGCTGTCAACACTTTGAAGTTGTACTTATGTATGGATGAAAAGGGTCTTTTTCAAACTGTTTCAGGTTCATTCTCTACTTATATATGAATTGACACAAATTAAGAATTAAACAAGAGGGGGAATTTAAAAAATTAAAAAATATATATTATTTTTTCAAAATGAAAAAAAAAAAAGATAAGGCTTGCCTCCCAAAGCGGGCGAATGCCTTCCTTAAAAAGATGCAAATCAGTTGGACTAGGCAAAGTTGAAGGACGAGCGAGATGACAATAGGTAACCCAGAATCCTTCAACCTGAAGAAGTTCAGTAATCAAAATTTACTAGAAATTAGCTGCAAATCACCGTATGGAAGAAAAGGAGTGCAAAAAGGGAGTGTGATGTCCCATAACAATTTTATAATTTTAAAAAGCCTACCGTGCTGAATTCCACAATCCTCTTAATGTTGTCCTCATATGAAGTTTGTGACCTTACTCCAGGCGTTCTCCGTGTGTACCAAAATACAAACTTATTCTAAAAACATCAACAAAAAAAAAAAAAAACAACAATCAGCTTCTTGAATCACCGCATTTATGCTTCATATGTACAAAGGACTAGGTCATCCTTCAAGAATACTCTGCAAAAACCATTACCACCAAAGAAATATATTCATGAAATTGCGAGCTTCACTGATGCAATTTACTGCTCTAAACAAAGAACGTTCACTGATCTTGAAACCGTATATCAAAACAGTGATTGCAGTCAAGAGTATATCTCGTCATAACCACTTAATTTAATAAAAGCACCATCTACACAAAATGAAATTAAGCAGCAAATACATAAAATAATTAGCCGCACCAGATCCATTCTTAAAGGCAAAAACCACAAAGAATGTTAATCGCAGATTAACACAAACCAGAAAAAAGAAACTAGGGCAAAAACCTACTAATTGTTAACCCCATCCCCTCTATTATTTATTTAGAGGAAAAAATGGAAGCAACAATCAGGATAGATAGATAGATACCCTGAGTGGATGGAATCCGGCCTTAAGCTCCCGTTCGTATCGTTCCCTCTCTTCAGACTCGCCTTCGTTGCCGGCAGCGGTGGCGGGCTTGTTCTCCACCTCTTTCTCAGCCTCTTTCTTCTCGACGACGGCGGCGTCCATGACGTAGACTTACTGATTTAATCACTCTAACGCTGCAGGAGCCTCTTCCACTGCTGCCGCTGGCTCGCTCACCGTGGGAGAAGGAGCGTAGAAATCAGAGAGTAAGTGCGAAAATGTATGCGGGAGGCTTTTTAGATTATAAAATAACGGTGTTTCGATGTGCTTATTTCGAGCTTTAGGTGCAGAGGCAGCGGTGACGATTTCTGACCCGACACGCGAATTAGATTCAAAACCGAAAAAGTTAGGTCTGCGTCAAACTTTAGTTGGATTTTGGATTGATTTTTAATCGATCTAAAATTGATCCAAAATTTTAATGTGTTAGAATCGAATTCAAATTAATTTATAATTCACTTAATTCAAATAATTATTTATATAATATATATTATTTAATAATTAAAAAATATTTAGAATAATAAAAGAAAATTTGAATTTAATATGAACATATTTTTTTCTTAACTTATTCTAATTTAACTAATTTTTACTAAATTTATATATTTTATCAAATTTTATATTTTTCTTTATAGATATATAATAATTAATAATTTATATATTATTATTTTAATTTACATTTTATAATTTTATTTTAATTATTAAATAGGTCAATCGAATTTGACCCGATTATTAAATAGGTTAGATTATGATTGACAATTTTAATCCATATAAATAAATGCGTCAGATTAGGATTGAACAGTTTTAACCCAATTATTATTTGGATCGATTCGAAACTAATTCATAAATCCGAATTGCCACCCATATGCAAAAGGTACAAAGCTCGAAATAAGTAAATAATAGTGCAAAAAGTTGTTTAGATATGAAACTATTATACGCCGCTTGCAGTTGCTTTTAACAGTTAAGAAAAATTTTAATTTACCACTTGTTTGGGAGTGCTTATAAAAAGTGATTTTTTTAATTTAAAGATATTTTTATCCTATTTAAAAAATAAGTCCTATTGTTTATCTCAAAAAATAATACTAAACATAAACAATAATAAGATATTACGATGTATAATTTTCTATACTTTCTAAATTTTTTAATAAATTTTGTAAAATATTGTAAAAGATTTATTAGAAACTATGAAGTTAAAAACTTAAAAAGTATTTTTCTAGAAAGCAATGCTAAATGCACCGATTGCTTTCAGACCGTTTGGGAGTGCGTTTCACTCCAACCAACAACTTTATTTCATTTTATATTTTTTAATAAATTTTCTATAATATTGTACAAATTTATTTATAAGATCTTGTTATTGGTTATTTTATTATTTTTTAGGTAAAAAAAGTATAGCTCATTTTTTGAAATGGAACAAAAATATCTTTCATTGTAGAAAAGCTTCATTTGAAAAGCACTTCCAAGCTCCATTTTAAGAAGGCAGTGTTTGAATGAAGCTTAGAGATGGGGAGTGAAGAGGGATAGCAAGCATGTAGTGACTATTTCTAGGTAACTAGTAGCGATTAGTTGGTTAACAAAGATAAACAGAGAAAGATTTAATACAGGATAACAAGCATGTAGCGACTATTTCTAAGCAACTTTTGGCAAGACAAATTGTCATAATTTCTAATATAATTCAACACATATAGAGATCTAAGTAACTATAATAAGCATACATAAGAGTTTACATAGTTTGACGAACATCTTTGCCTACTTTTATAGCTATAAGAGTGAACTTCATTGATCTTTTAAAAAGTTAAAACCACCAAGGTGAAGTATTTAGCCAAGCAAACTTGTCTCATAGGTTCTCTTCAGACGAACTTATTACAGCCTTCTAGACACCCATCTCTCCGGCTGGATAACAATGGCTCACTTGTAAGATCAGTGACTCTATCCTGACTTAATCAAGCCATGCACCAAGTGCAACAAGCACTTAAACAAAGTTTATCGTGAAAACCACAACATAGATTAAAATAGGATCTATCTCACAATAAGTTAGAAGCTCAGAATGTGTGTCTTAGTTGGCTTTCGATTAGCTATTTGTGTAGTAGTTATATTTCGATTTTCTTCTCCGTAGGCTTTCTTTACTCACAATTCTGTTTTCAAGCCACCATTCAAATGTTTTATTTTTGCTTTTTCTTATATCTCTTCTGTACTTTGCAAATCTAAAATTTTGACTTAAAGACTTGAATTTTTTCGATTGGTGTTTGCGCGCTTGCTATAGTGTCGCTTCTAGTAGCCTTTAAATTTGCGTCCTATCTCTAGATCTTTCATGGCTAAGATAATTTTGTAAAATATTTTGGTAGGTCTTCAGCTTGCATATTTTCTAGTATTTAACTCTCTTCAGCTGATCTATGATAGCATTAAATGCAAGGCTTTTTAGCAAATTGAATTTCCCGCTTGTGTTTGCTTGCTCTTTGTCTAGGAAAAATTCTTCTTCCTTTTATGTGGCCTCCCAAAACAAAAACAAAAAAATCTCAAGCATGAGTTATTGGGATAGGTCTTTGATCGAATCTAAATTTCTCTTCTGATTTTGTCGATTTGTTAGATGTTCTCATTGACTATTGAGCTCTTGTTCGACTCTTGGATAAATTTGTCTTGCTATGAAATCTGAGCTGTTTAGCTTCGTATTTTGTTATTGTATTTTAGACAATTAGATAATTAAACTTTGTTGTCATTTCAATGTTTAACAGCATTAATTCTGACATGTAATAAAGGCATATAAAGATTTCATCTTCAAAATCTTCAATAAAGGAATGTAATAGCCCTCTATAAAATCTTTTGCTACTTGTAGCTTCAAATGTGATATCATTTGATGCTGTATATTGTTTGAGTTTCAACAAATTAGATAGTTGGGTGTCTTGTTATGTTGTTGTATTCTTTTTTAGGCTTTGGTGCCTTGTTACCTTGAGATGATTATTATTGTTAAATGTAAGCTACACTTATGTTAACCAAAAAGATTTAGTTGTTGCATAGATGTTGGTCCAATGATGATTTATGATGAATTGTTGCCTTGTACAATGCTAAAATGAGATAATTTGGTGCCTTTAAAGCTCTAATCATATAGAATATTGATGTTTAGATTATATTGACCCTTCTATTTATATGGATTTTTTTGGCATCACATTATTTATATAGGGTTTAGAGTTTGGTGTTTTAGATTTAAGGCGGACTTATGAATGCTCAATGATGATTGTTTAGAGCAATGAGCTAAAATTCTATACCTAAACTCTAAACACTAAACCGTATGCTCTAAACCCTTGGGTGGAACTCAAGGTTGAAGACTTGGCTACTAAAGTTAGATGGAAAGACATTTCAGAGTAGCAAACTGATTTGGAGTCGTTAGAAGTGCTTATAAAATAAAACTTTTTCTAAAATGGAGGATATTTTTGTGCTTTTGGAGAAACGAGTTTTTTTATCTTAAAAAAATAATAATAATATGCAATAAAAAGATCCTACTACGTAGAATTTTTCTTCACTTTTTAAATTTTTAAATAAATTTTTTAGATACTTATAAAATATGTATTAAAAAATATAAAATAAAAAATTGAAAAGCAACGTTTGAGAAACGCATTCCCAAATGCACCCAAATTTGTTTACTAACTTATCCCGTATTAAACTTTCTTTCATTGGTTGCTAACTATTTAATGTAACATATATATTACTGCTTGGGATTGTTTTCATTCACTTTTCATTTTAATTTTTTATGTCATAATTTTTAATAAATATTTTATAATATTTTGTAGAATTTTTTAAAATTTTTTTTAGAGAATACAGAAAAATTTATGTCGTAAGATCTTATTATTACTTATTTTTATTATTTTTTATAAGGTCAAAAAAGAAGAACTAGTTTTCTAAAAAATTTATATATTTTTTATTTCAAAAATTTTTTTTTTAAAAGCACTTTTAAATATTTTCGAACTCGAGATAGGTAAATAACAATTGTAACACGTGACTAGCTAATAGTTGGTTGTTGATTGATAACTCTATTTTGCTTATTTAAAATGAATCATCAATGATCTAACACGTTGATCATTATTGGCCATCGATAGTGACCCTAAGCAAAGCAATCGGTCGCTATTGAGTTAATCGTATTAGCATGTAAACAATAATTGGTCGCTTATATGATCATAATATCAGTTTATACTTATTTAGTCGTTGATAATGATTAATAGCTACTGAGATTTTGTTGGTAGCTGAAAACTAGTCACTGATTACTTCACTTTTGGGGTGAATGAGATCTCAAATTCTTTTGATAGCACTCATGCCTTAGCAAACATCAACAATGTCTATGCATGAACGAGTGAATTGTTATACTTTTTATTTATTTTTTCTGCCTCTCGGGTCTTTAATGTGTCAAAGCAAAGTAATTGTATAGAAAACTTTGCCAAAATGCATGCCAAGAAATGAAAAGGCGTGTATTATTTATAAACCACAATGAAACAGGTAGTCTTACTAGGACACAATTTGGAAGTGTTAAGTTCATCTATGCGAAGTCCAAATAATAACTAGTAAGTCATTAAACTGATTCTATAATTACGTACTTGTTAGAAAAAAAAAAGTTGCGACTTAAACAAAATTTGGTAATGTCCGAGGTATGATGAGCTAGTTTAATTTTTTTCTTTCAGCTTTCTTCTTTAATCAATTTCACAATGTTATACTTTAACTAAGCAAATGGAAGTGAGTATAAACTTTAATCAAGAATATCAAAGAAGTAGCAGCGCTACCAAGTTAAAACCGCTACAATTCTAGATCAGTACAGTTTAGGACAACGGTATATAACTCAGCAATGCCCAATCAAATTTTTGATACAACACCAGAAACTAGAAAGGAACATGATCATATATCGGGATAGTTCACATTTGAGCACTCCGTTTAATCCTTTAATCCTCTGATATTAAAAACACACGAATTAAGGCGAATTTTTCGGTGTTTTAGTATACTATCCATACGAAATGAGAAATCAAATGCTATAAGATCAAATATAATCGTTCGTAAATGGAATGAAAGAAGCAATCTGATGAATTTCAAAATAGCAAAGAATATCAAGTCCTATATGACTGTAGAATTTAAAAATGAAATAAAATTATGTAACACATGTTTTTAAGCATATTCTAGTGAGAAGGATTTTATTTGATGAAGATGTTGTTATGCCCACTAGAGACAAAAGGGGACTTCTTTAGTGCTTTCCATCCACCTATCTTAGAAAGGACATTCATTATTCTTTATCATCAAAGCAATGACCTCTCGCTAAACTCAGAGAAACTTTTTCATGATAATAAAGTGGAGCACACCACGATCTAAATTTTTGTCCTAATTAAGAGCATATTCTATGAAATTGTGGAATGAGATAGCTAGTTACTGCAATGGTTTATAATTATTATTAAAATTAAGCTAATATCAAGTAAATATAAAGGAGCTCAAATAAGAGTATTGAGGAAGTTAGGATATATGTTAAGAGTAGGCCAACCCATTAACATGTAACCCCTGTAATTCTGGAAATGCATGCAGCTAGCTTTTAATTTTGTGGTAGCATTGTCAAAACTTTCTTCTACAAAGAATACGAAACACGAACTGACTTGTACATACATGCTGAGGCACTATCAAGGTGCCTCTCTCTCCCTCTTGAATCTTCTGGCACATTAGTGGTGTCGATAATCAATTTTGCAAGTAAACCTTACATTAAAGAGAAACAAACCTCCTTATGTTTTTGTCTTTTTCAAATTTCTACCGGAACGATCTAAAGTGTAGGTATATAACAAAGAAATCACAATATACAAAGTCCATAAACCAGTAGGTATATAGTAAGAAGTTGAGAATTTGAGATCATAATTCTGTATAAAATCCAACTTAGATTTCTAGTTGATTTATAAGTGTTTCACACTAAATCTTGCTATAACGATATTTACCAAAATGTTTGAAGATGTAGTCTATGACGTAGTTTATGCAGCAATTTGTGTCCAGCATTTTTTTTTGTAATATGCATTTAAGAAGCATGTAGAAGGTATCCACAATAAAAGCATTTTGTGGCTCCACTAACTTACAGTGATGAATTTAAGAATTTTTCTAAAATCAATTGCCATTAAAAAATATAAGTTCAAAATTTTAAAAATATTATCTCTAATCTATTGAAGCAATATGGGACCACATCTTTTAACATTTGCCTTCTGGTGAGGTGCTGTATCTTTTGAAGTGAAGTGAGCTATTAACGTGAATTGAAGCAATTGAGGTATTTGTTCCAAAACTAAAGCAGAATACTTATTCTGAGATTAAATAAAATATTTGTTTTAAAATAAAGTAGACCATAAAGGTGAATTTAGTGGAGATCATATGTTGAACCAGTCCGATCTATTTTGATATCATATGATAAAGTTATGATCCTTCATAATTTTAATTAGCAATGAAAAAATAAGCCAAAACCTTCATGAATATTTCAGATCTATTTATGGGCAATATGAACTATACCTATTTAACATTTATCAATAAACTTCCTCAACTCTTCTTCCTTTCAAATATTTTTGACGAAGGTATATGACCTTCCCCACGTCCTTTTCAAGGATATCCTCTAGGAGGTTCCTAGTTGTACATAAAAAAGTAAAATGTGAATATCGTCCTAGTTATTTAACTTCTTCAAGCTCTGCTGGGCAATTCATTCCACCATTACAAGAGACTTTCGAGGACAATCATCAAGGACTAATTAATGGCTTCATAAGGAGAGGAGATCAAGTGGCTAGGAGCATGAACGAGTCCGCATCATGAACGAATCCGTTCAAGATGCGGACAACGATTGCGTTCAACCTCAAGGAAGTGGAGTACGAGTTCGTGCAGGATCCTCCTAAGAGTTAATAAAATTCAACCCAATGTACGAGAAGATCCCAGAGGTCATCCACAACGCAAGCCTATTTGCGAATTCATGTTTTCATTCAATACATTGATGAAGTTTGGCCCAGCGGAGCTAGCATCCTCTCTGCTTACCATATGACTGTGCTATTGCTCGGTTTTAGGCTTACTAGCTAGCTCGTTGACAATTTCAGTAACGAGTGTATTTTTTCAGTCGATAAGGGAAATTTTGTAGTAGTGCAAGGTGAACCATGTGTATGCATCCATATATAATAGAGAATTTTGTCATTAACATTTAGCTTGCATCTTTTATGTTTTCTCAAAATCCAAATATATATGTTTTCCAACTTTGGTGGCGTTATTAGTAATATATCTTTGTTACGCATTTTTTACCTTGTTTTTTGTTCTTGTTTGGTGAAACTATCACCCAAACAAGATAGTAGGTAGGAGGGCTATGGCAGTGGCTCTAACCTGATTAAAAAGATAGACGACCGAATTGATCTGAACAAGAATTAGTAACTATAGTACAAGAAACAGATTCACAAGAGTCGAAATGGATAAAGGAAACTAGAAATAAGATAGCAACGAAAGAGAACTTCGGTTTACTACTTTAGCTGCCAAGAGCTTAAAAGAAAATGTTTTGCATCTCAGCAAACTGTGATGTTGCTTCCTATAAAAATGCTTAATTTAATAAAGCTATTTCCCCTTCGCGCTTGTGCTTCTGACGGCTCTAACATTTTTAGTAAATATGCCAAGCATTTAAAATATATTTTTTCTCACTGTTTTGCAATGGTTTCCCCTCACTAACAGGAATCAGAGAGGCGCAGACAGACGGAAAAGACTAAGGCACCGTCTAGCTGAGAACCAAGTTTCTGAAGGGCTTAACTTGTTGGAGGAAGCCTTTGTAAACTGCAGCGAAGGGAAGGAGTTCTTTAGCGGAGAGAAAATTGGCTACTTCGATATTGAATTTTGGCTCAAGGTTGCTGAGATTATGACAGGCTTCAAATTCTCGGATGAGAAGTAAACTCCTCACACAATAAAGTTTCAACTTTAGCGTAAGTAGGTTTAATCTTAGTTTAATTTTATCTCGACGAGGTTTTTTGCAAGCATAGTATCTTTTCGCTTTTTTGAAGACATTACCTACGCACATCTACTAATGGACACCTAAGATTAATCTGAGTCGTCCATTATGAAACGAGTGGCCGCAGTTAATCTTAGGCAATAACGTCGATGGTTTAATCAATTATGTACACTAGCCCAAAGGGCTCCATTAAGATACTCCTTTTTAAATTTTCCGGACTTGTTCGTTCTCTAATTTCCAACAAAGATATGAACACCTGCCTCTGCAGCATTAACATCGCCATAAATACCTCGCTTTCCACTCACCTACACCACAACTCCTACTTTCCTTTTAACTTGTGCTTTACCCAAATGCTCATCAACGCGTTCCCATCATCATTTTTATTCCACCATTACAAGATCCTAGCTTCTCACCATTCCAGAACTAATGACTTCATCAGGAGAAGAGACCAAGTTGCTTGGGGCATGGCCGAGTCCGTTCGTGATGCGGCCAAGGATCGCATTCAACCTCAAAGGAGCGGAGTACGAGTTCATGCCGGAGACGATGGCTCCCAAGAGTGAGCTGCTTCTAAAGTCCAACCCTGTCTACAAGAAGATCCCCGTGCTCATCCATGCCGGCAAGCCGATCTGTGAGTCTATGATTATCGTCCAATACATCGATGAGGTTTGGGCCAATGGACCAAGCATCCTGCCTACGGACTCCTATGACCGTGCCGTTGCTCGGTTTTGGGCTCACTACATCGACGACAAGGTGAACCACATTTCTTCTTCCTTTTTTTTTTTTTTTTTTTCTGCTGTCCTGGTTAGTATCTTAATTGATTGATAACTCTTAATGCTTTTGTTAGCAATATATTTGTCTTGTACCATTTTCTTAAAGGATCTAAAACATAATTCTCTGAGTGACGATCCAAAAATATATCTATCAACACTTTTATGGCAGTTTTAGCTTGTAACTCATTGCAAAGATCTGAAACAAAAAAATGAATGATGTAATTGAAGCATTTAAATGTGTTGTTTTCGTGTTGCAGTGGTTTCCTTCACTCTCCGGAATCTTGAAGGCAAAGACTGAGGAAGCCAAGGAAGAGGCAGTGAGCCAAGTGTTAGAAGGGCTTAATCTATTGGAGGAAGCGTTCATGAAATGCAGCAAAGGAAAGGAGTTCTTCGGCGGAGAGACAATCGGCTACTTGGATATTGCATTTGGTTGCTTCTTGGGTTGGGTCAAGGCCACTGAGGTTTTGGCAGGCATAAAACTCTTGGATGAGAACAAAATCCCTCACTTGGTCGGTTGGGTGGAGCGGTTCGTCGGCGACAAGGCAGTGAAGGAAGTAATGCCTGCCACCGAAAAACTTGTCGAATTCGGTAAGATGCTGCAGGTTAGATTCAAGGCATCTCCACCACCTCCCAACTAAAGAGATGAATTACACTAGTGGAAAGCGCATGTTCTGCTGTTTAGCCTTTTGTATTAGTTTAGAGAAGGGTGAAGTACTATATGTTTTGCATTATTCCAGTGAATAATATTACACTTCGGTTTTCATGATAGATTAATATTTTGCTCTGATTCCGGTAAGTCAATTTTGAATGTGTATACTTAACTATTAGTTTAAGTCTATTTTTTTCTATTCACCTCATTACACAGAGATCGCTTTAACCACCTTTCAATAGCATAAATATAAAGGTTCTGATATTTTAGAAAAAAAGTTCCTTGTTTTAACTTAATTTGGGGTTGACATAACTTGAAGCTTTAAGATTAAAATAATTAGGTAATCATTCCATTGACAAATGTTCTTCCATTCATCTAGCTGAATCTACTCAATACAACTAGAAGTCTTTTAGGTACCACCCTTTTGCGACGAAAATGTTCAGAATAAAGTTTTAGCAACCCCATTTGCTGCTATTTTTTCAATTGATCTTTTGAACTAACTTGAACATTTCAGAAGAAAATTTTTGTTAGCAAGCTTTCTACAGCCAAAGCCTCTATCTCTATATTTTCTGACCAATTTTTTTTGTAATCAAAGGTTCTGGTGATTTCAAAATTAATTTAATGAATTTTCAGCGCTAAAGAGACTATTATATAGCAAATTTCATGGTAAACCTTTATTTTAACCATCTCGGTTCCAAAGAAGGAGCTAATCTTCCGTGTAGTAGTCATTTGAGCAATTCCATCAAAATCCAGGATCCACTAAAAAGTACACTTATAATTCATGAACTAAAAAACGTAGGATACATGCATGAAATTCTTTTAGCAAGCATAAATCTCTATATATATATGGTAATAAGTATATACATATGGTAATACATATAGCAACTCTTTATTCTAGTAAACATTAATAAAGCTCAAGAATACATAAATTGCATAACATCTCCTCAGCCCCTGAGTCGCTATACCTAAAACACCTTTTCAGCTGATCCTGTATGAAATCAAGACAACAGGGTAAGGCAATTTTGTAAGAGTACTTCAATTGGATTGGAAAATTAAATGATTCAAAGAGTGCAGACTAATAAAAGTAGTAAATGTATTAAAGCTTTGTCATATATATAGAATATATACAAGCATATATATGCAGTCATAATCAAACCTTCAACTTCAAATTTGTGTGATTCCTTCATAATACAGATCTATTTCAAGATGGATGAGTGGTTTGTGCAGAACACACTTCGCTATACATGTAGCCTATTTATAAAATTAAGTTCAAAAGCTCTATTTTGCACTTGTTAATATTGTTGTACCGTTACTAGGATCATAGACATGCATAAGGAACATAACCTAAGGGCAGAAATTAATATTTACCAACAAAAGGCAAATCTGTTCAAAATGAAAACTGTTCAAGTAATTAAATCAATTCATATATGAAGTAAGCTACGATTTGATCTAGAGCTGGTACCTGGAGCAGTCCGTGTTAGGAGAGATGGTGTACGGAAGGGACAGGCCGCAGTTTGAGGGAAGAGCAGTTGCAGCACCAGGGCTAGGGGAGATGCTCTGGGCAGCTGCCTTCAAGCAACCACAAGCAGCACGTCTGTCTGCAGTGGTTGATGCAGCAGAAGCCAGTGTCGAGATACCGCTGCAGCATGCTGGAGGAGGTGATGATACAGTTCCTCTCAGGTAGCCAGTGCATGGAGCCAAGTCACGCATTACGTCGCTGCACTGTATGGCTCCCTCTGAGGACGCAGATAACACAAACAAAACCAACAAAACAAGGACTGCAACCTTACTCTTCATTTTGTGCTATTACTAATTCTAGTCGATCTTTTCTAAACTGAGGTTTGTCTAGGTATTTTATAGAGGAGTAGTGAGAAGTTGAACAACACATATATAAAGCTTGCTAACTGGTGCAAGAAAGAGAGAAGAAAAGTAAATTAATATATCAAATGACATTTAGTTGATCTGTAATATCATAGCTGCTTTTGCAATCCTGGTTAATTACGTGGGACGTTAAAGATATCAAACGGGCTACCTGCTCTTATATATTGCGTCTATTTAATTGCATATGATCAAATGATTATCGAGGCAAGATCTTTTGGTTCTGGAAAAGGGAGAGTAGACAGTGACAGTAGTCGCAGACCTGCGAACCGCAAGGTACTAAACAAAGGAATTTCGTGAGTGAGGTAACTAAGGAACTTGCTTTACAAACACGGTACAAATTACCATTCCTTGTTTTCTCCTGTGAGAAAACACAACACAATATTCTGACTAGTTAAGTAATAGACGCGCAAAAAGAGAGAACCAGCAACAGTTCTTCTGGAAAACTGATATAACCTGTTTAGTCCCTTTGCAATTGAGTTCGAAGTCATAGTTCAGAAAATTGAAGTTGCCTTTTGGATAAGTTTTTGACTAAAATATCTTTAGAACTCTTAATTTTCATTTTTTTCTGTTCCCTTTTTCTTCTACTTAACAATATCAATTTTGTAATGTCTAAAAAGAATGGGTATCAAATCACACCAAATTTAGCAATGAAAATTCTTTAATAAAATAAAGAAAATAAATAATTCCTTTAAACCTCTCTTCAACACCTCTTCGGTCACTCTTTGATCATTTTTATGATTTGTTTGAATAAAGCGTTCATAAATAGGAAGAAATAAAAAAAATATAAAAAAGGAAAAAAAAAGAAAAAAAATTTTCTTAATAATATTTAAATAAATTAGTAAAAAAATAAATAAATAAATATAAATTATATTTGGATTAGAAAAATAATTGTGAATAAAAAAGCTAAAATAATTCTAGTACTCTCCCCCTCTCCTCCTTCTCTCCCCTATTCTTCATCTCCCATAAACAGTAAACATTCGAAAGAATCGTTTTTCCTTCCCCTCCCTTCTCTTAGGTACATGTAATTTAAACACATCATTATGGACTCGTCGAGCACTTATGAGTCATTCTTCAAATAAAATATAAAAAAATTAAAATTAAATTTAAAAAAATTGTTTTTTTGTTCGAAAGTAGGTCAAATACTGATCAACAAAAATCTTTTTATTAAAAATATATATTTTATTTAAATATTATCATAATATTTAATATTGAATTTCGTAATAAACACATGACTTTCTTTTTTGGAGCTTATCAAGGCTTAATAAATTAAAATAAATATTGGGTGTACTACTTGCACACCAACACTTGTGCACATAAAAAAAACTTAAAATATTTGCAGCATAATGATAGAGCGTATTAAGGATCTTGCATTCTAAAAAATTGATGAGTAAGATAAGAAACAAATCAAAAGATGCATATGACTTTTACAAAAAATACTTTTTCATACTTGGCAGAGATGAAAAATATCACGGTAACGATCAAGTGAGCTTCACAAAAAATTCAGAATAAATAATTGTACAAGTCATCACTAAGTAAAGACGAAAATATGACTCGGGCTAAATTAACCAACCCGTGATCCTGCCTAACTGTCTGAGTCACGTGACCCACCGGCACCGAGGCTGCCGTCTATCCTGCTTGACCGTCGAAGTTAATTGCCCCGTCCATCTCTGACGCCTTGATGCCATTACTAGAAATCATCCTGTCTGCTATCATGCTTACTTCACCATCTTTTTTATTACCATCATCATCATCATCTAGATTGGGCACCTTCATATGTTTTTAATTTTTTTCCCATTATTCTTGTAAAGATTTTTTGTATTAATATCATCAAAACTTGAGCTTTCTTATAAAATAGTTTGTTACTGTACAAAATCATGTTTTTAATCTTATTTTCAAATAAATTTTTAAAAATGATCTGCACGGTAATTTTTTGACTAAAGTATCTTTAAAACTCTTAATTTTTATATTTTTATGTTCCCTTTTTCGTCTACTTAACAATATCAATTTTATAAGTTACATGTCTGAAAAACAAATGGGTATCAAATCACACCAAATTTAGCAATGAAAAGTCTTCAATAAGATAAAGAAAATAAATAATTCCTTTAAACCTCTCTTCAACACCTCTTCGGTTACTCTTTGCCCATCTTTACGGTGTGTTTGGATAAAACGTTAGTAAATAAGAGAAAGTAAAAAAATATATATAGAAAAGAAAGAGAAGAGAAAGGAAGAAGAAATTTTGATGATATTTGAATAAATTAGTAAAAGAAAATATAAGTATAAATTATATTTGGATTAGAAAAATAATAGAAAAAATTGTGAACAAAAAATCTAAAATAACCCTAATACTCTTTCCCCTTCTCTTCCCCATTCTTCATCTCCCATAAATAGTAAAATTCTAATCGAAACACACGTTCGGGAGAATCGTTTTTCCTTCCCCTTCCTTCTCTTTAGGTACCTGTAATCCAAAACAGTATTACCGACTCGTCGAGCACTTATGAGTCATTCTTCAAATAAAATATATAAAATTAAAATTAAAATTAAAAAAATTATTTTTTTGTTTGAAAGTAGGTCGAATACTTGTCAACAAAAATCTTTTTATTAAAAATTATATACTTTATTTAAATATTAATATTGAATTTAGTAATAAACACATGACTTTCTTTTTTTGGGAGCTTATCATGGCTTAATAAATTAAAATAAATATTAGGTGTACTACTTGCACACCAACACTTGTGCATATGAAAAAAACCTAAAGTATTTGTAGCATAATGATAGAGCGTATTAAAGATCTTGCATTCTAAAGAACTAATGAGTAAGATAAGAAACAAATCAAAAGATGCATATGACTTTTACGAAAAATACTCTTTCATCCTTGACTGAGATGAAAAATATCACGGTGATAACGGTCAAGTAAGCTTCACTAAAAATTCAGGATAAACAATTGTACAAGTCACTACTAAGTAGAGACGAAAATATAAATCGGGCTAAATTGATCAGCCCGTGATCCTACCAAATTGTCTGAGTCACGGAAAGTCCGATCCAATCAATCAAGTAGTATGGAGCTGATTTTGTCAGCTCGGCCATTCGATTATTGTTGCATATTGATCGGTCAATATTGACCTTTGACTTGGTTAAAATTGACTCTTGATCTTCTCAATAAGGTTAAAAATATTTTTATTAAAAAATATAACAGTTATATTGACATCATAATGATATCATCACTCACTTCATCTTAAAATTTTATTTTTTAACTATTTATTTATTATAAAAAAATTTTAAAAGTAAAAATTTGAGGTATACAAACAGATAGAGCCGAATCAAAATACTTTCGGCCGGATGGGGCTAACCGGCCCGACTCACTCAACCGAACATGTTCGTCTTGACTAGTTTGATCGTTTGGTACGAGTGGGCCAGTTAGCCTGGCTCGTTTGTTTTTGCATCTCCACGCTAAGTGTAGCTGTTTCGGGTTTATAATTATTTCTTATACCAGTAGGATTGCAACAACAATTCAAGAACAAGAAAAGCTATGCAAGGATACTTCTTGATTTCTTTTTTGTTCAAATAATTCATTTACTTCTCATATTTGTAGTCTCTTACATACTTAATTGGCTGTGTAAAAGTGGATATTGCTTCTATAGAAGCTTCTTCCACCTACCACACTTTATAAAGTGCTATGGATATCTAAAACCTTATGGTTTACTTTAGAGTAATACATTCTAGATTATTCTTCATGTTTTCAAGATTCTAGAATACTTTGGAACATTTCCAATTATTGCAAAACTTTCTAAAACCTTTCAGAGTACTCTAAAATATTATAGAGTGTAGGGATGACAATATATGATCTAATTTGAAATCGATCCATTTAAGGGGGAATCGATTTTGACCTTAGCCGGATCCAAATCAATTTTGGATTGATTGATCCGAAAATTTAAACGAATTCGGATTGATCCAAAAGTGACCCGTTAATCTATATAATTATTAGTGTAATATATATTAGTTAATTATAGAAAAATATTTAGAGCAATGACATTCAATTTTAATTTAATTTGTATATTTTTTTCTTAGCTTATCTTTTTAATTTCTTACTTAATTTATATATTTTATCAAAATTAATTTTTTATAATATATGATAATTAATAATTTTATATATTGTTGTTAGTAATTAACTTTTAATAATTCTTATTTTAATTATTAAATAGTTCGATTTGAATTTGACTCGATTATTAAATAGGCTAAGTTAGGGCTGACAACTTTGATCCATATAAATAAAAAAATCGAATTAGAGTTGAATGATTTTGACCCGATTATTATATAATCGATTCGAATCCGATCTATTAATCCTTTCAGCCATCCCTTATAAAGTGTGCTTCTCGAAGCTACTTCTTCAATGCTTTCTTACAAATTTTGCCATAAAAAGAAGAAGAATGTTGGTATATAAGCAACACACATAATGCTGGCTATTTGGAAGAATAGAACTAGTGCAGACTAGTGATAGTGGTCTAGTTCGTTCCAATACTCCCTCAAATTCTGCCTTATTTTCCTTAATGCATGAGCTTCACATTGTCTATTTAAAAAGACACTATAGGTGCAAATTTGAACCAAGCTAAACGGGCTGCCCCGCGACCCGGTGAAATAGCTTGTGTGCTTGGTTCGCCATGCTCGTGAACAGTTGCAGGACCGGCCGACAATATCGGTCCGCCTGTCCGATAACGTACAAGTTGACCGGTCAACGACAACCGTTAATTTGATCAATATTGACCGTTATTCAGATCAATATATAATAAAAAAATATTTTTTAATAATAACAAATATTTATTATTTATTTTTATCTTAATAATATTTTTTAAAAATTATTTATAAATTATTATTATTATTATTATTATTATTATTATTATATAAAATTTAAAAATAAAATGGATAACGAACTGAATCAAATCAAAATAATGCACTTAAGCCATACCGGTCCAACCCGAGTGTGGAAGCAGGCCGGCCCTGCTTATGTTTATATCTATAAAGGACACTTATATATTAAATTTATTTGACTAAACTTTAAATTTGAAGCGTTTATTTCAAAAGCAATACGTCAAACTACTCCTGCTCATTGATTTCTCGATGAAACCTGCTGAGACGTAATAAGATGCCCAACCAGTTCCTGAAACAGCTGCTGATGTACGGAGGTCACATAGCTAATTGAATGAGGACTACCCTTATAGGAATGCCACGCCATAAACGTAAATAACTTCTCTAAATTTACTATTCCAAATTAGCAAAAGTCGAACGACATATGGATGGAGTATGCAACAAGAAGGAAAACGACATATTTTGTTTTACTTAAACTTAATAGTTTATTAAAATAAATAGATTATATTTATTTTGAACCAGAGTTTATGCCTTAAGCGTATTGAGAATAGTGTTCCGCAACAAGATGTTTATAAAATTGAAGAAGAACACTAATGATTGAAATTCCTTCTGTCTATAGTATGTGATATATTTGTTCAATTTAAATCCCTTTCGATATATAATTAAATATTTCTACTTTAAAAATATTTTTTTTTTAAACAAAAGTAAATTCCAAATCATGTTTTTAATAATAATCAACAAATTAATAATTAATTAATTAACTTTAACATTAGTAATTCGTTACTAATTATTGTAGTTTTATTTAGGGATCAAGCGGAATATTTTAATTTTCTAGGAGAAAAAAATATCACGAAAAATTAAGCCAAGCGAAACATAGTTGTCAGACCCGGACGATAAACCGGTCCCGATTATCGTTTATACAATCGATCCGTTTCGATCATTTTTGACTCGCTTTAACTCGGACGACTCGCTCGCTCGGATCAAATCGGGTTGAATAAAATTTTAAAAAAATTATTTAAAAAAATTTAAATTTATGGTATATTTAATATAAAAATAATTATTAATAGCTATATATTGAAAAATAATATTTAGTTTAGATTTTGTATTTGAATATGATAATGCAAAAATATAATTGATTATGTCTTATTTATAATATCAATTATTAGTAATTTTTAAATTTTTATATTGTAAAATATTTAGATTCAAATATGTATACTTAAAAAAGTTAGTTATGTCTTTTTTATAATTTTATCTTTTTCTAATCTCCTAATTTATTTAAATATTTTTTATTATAAATTTTTGTTATTATTGTTATTGCTATTATTGTTGGTAGTAATGCCATAATAAAAATATTATAATTTTTTCTTATAATTGATGCTGCTATTATTATTGGTAGTATCATAATGGCAGTAGTTTTTTTATGTAATTGTTATTATTATTAGTTAAAAATATTTTAATATTATTGATCCGACGGTCGACTGATTGACCCGAAGGGTCAATCAAAAAATTATAATCCGGACAGTTTTTCGGTTCGATGTTCGGTCCGATTCTTACAACTATGAGGGGAAGTCTATTTTGAAAAATTATGGTTCCTGATTTATTAAAGCCCTTATAACCGGCCTATTTTCAATAAAGTAGCAAAGTGAAACGGGTTAGTAATGTATAAAGCTTTGTAAGCGCTTTATTTGGATAAATAAATTTAGCCTAACATCACTGTACTCACGCTTCCATAACACGTTAAAATGCAATTTGACTAAGAGTGTATTTTTTTGCACACAAAACTTAATTTTTTTACTAAAAACTTATTTAATTTATTTTTTAATTTAAAAAATACTAAAAAAATCATTTTTAATTCATTTTTTATTACAAAAAACACATTATTCTACAACACTATTTCTAATAACTCACTTCTAATAACTCATTTCTAAAATACTTATTTTCAAAACTAAAAAAACACATCCTAAACATTTGAAGTGTTTTTTATTTGGAAAAAATATCTCATATTTGCCAAAATAATTTTTAAGATATTTATAAAACTTTTTAAAAGTTAGAAAATATAAAAAATATATGTGATATAATTTTTATATTTATAGCTTTTATTTTTTAGGTAAAAAAAGTAAGTTTTTTTTAAAAGAAATTTCAAGATACTTTTTATGAAGAAAAACTTTATTTCATATAAATTTCGTAACATCCCCCAAAGATTCCAAATTAGCGGCATTATTCACAAAATCAAATGTTAATTTTGTCAACTAGGAAGATAAGAACATGTTTACCTAGAGTATAAGCTTACTTTTTTAAAAAAGTTAAAATTTAATTTCAACTCACTTTAAAACAAACTAAACTCATTTTCCCTTCAAAAGTTTTAATTTTAAATTTTAAAACAAAATTTACCCTATCAAACTCACTCTTAATACAAAATAAACATAAAATTTTATTTTTTATTAAACTTATTTTAAATTCTAAACTCATTTTTTATAAACTTGTTTTAAAAAATAAATTTAACTCTAGATAAGCACTCCCTAAGTATGATTTTTGTCTGTTGCCTATTTGTTATGAAAATCATGTACTTTTTAAAATAAACATCACAAAATACAAATCGTCAGTTATAGATAAGTTAGTTCAGTATCTATTATAGTTTTAAGAATCGGATTGGATATCGAACCGGAAAACTGTTCGAATCACGGTTCTCGAAATGATCCGTCAGATCAACAGATCGAACCGTCAGGTCAATAATATTAAAATATTTTTAACTAATAATAATAATAATCACAGTAAGAAATCTATTGTCATTATGACACTGCCAATAATAATAGCAGCAGTATCCATAGCAAAATATTAGAGTATTTTTATTATGACATTACTATCCACAACAACAGCAATAACAATCACAGCGAAAATTGAATATTGCCACCATAATATTACCACCACTAACAAAAATAATAACAACGAAAATTTATAATGAAAAATATTTAAATAAATTAAAAAATTAGAAAAAGATAAAACTATAAAATAGATGAATCATAAAAGAGACATAACTAACTTTTTTAGATATACATATTTGATTCACATTATAATTGATATTTATAAATAAGACATAATCAATTATATTTTGTATTATCACATTCAAATGCAAAATCTAAATTACATATCATTTTTCAATATAGAGCTATTAATAATTATTTTTGTATTAAATATATCATCAATTTAAAATTTCTAAATTAATTTTTTAAAAGTTTTATTCAACCCAGATCGACCCGACGGACGGGTCGATCGGATTAAAACGGATCAAAACGGGTCAAACTGGGTCGAATGAGTCGATTGCATAAACAGTTTTCTTACAAATTCGGACCATTTATCGTCCGGATCGATCCGAATGGTTCGGTCCGGGCCTGACAACTATGGTATCTATATTACATTTTTGTCAAAACAAAATAAACTAACTACATTATGTTTTTCCTTTATAAATTAGTACTTAATGTGTTACCACTGTTTTGTGTAAAAATCGTATAAGTGTTGTATATATACTGCACTTGCACAATTAACCACATGCAAGAAAAAGTAAGGAATATTAGAAATTTTGCATTAAAGGATTAATACCTTGGAAATTAAATATATTTGTTAAATCAAAATGCATAGTTGTAAGAACCGGACCGGACATCAAACTGGAAAATTGTCCGGGTCACGGTTCTCGGGTTGAACGGTCGGGTCAATAATATTAAAGTATTTTTAACTAATAATAATAATTATTATAGTAAAAAGTTTACTGCCAATGATACTATCAATAATAATAGCTATAGCAATCATAACAAAAAATTAGAGTATTTTATTATGGCATTACTATCAATAACAACAGTAATAATAATCACAGCGAAAATTGAAGTATTGCCACAATAATTGTCACCACCAACAATAATAATAATAACTAGAATTTATAATGAGAAATATTTAAATAAATTAGGAGATTAGAAAAAATAAAACTATAAAATAGATAAATCATAAAAAAATATAACTAATTTTTTTAGGTATACATATTTGAGCCTAAATATTTTACAATATAAAAATTTAAAAATCACTAATAATTGATATTTACAAATAAAGCATAGTCAATTATATTTTTGCATTATCACATCCAAATGCAAAATCTAAACTACATATCATTTTTTAATATAGGACTATTAATAATTATTTTTATATTAATATATTATTAATTTAAAAATTTTAAATTAATTTTAAAAAAAATTTTCAACCCGATTTGATCCGGACCGCGGTCAACCGGATTGAAACGAGTCAAACCGGATCGAAACGGGTCGATTGCACAAACGGTATTTTTACAATTTGAACCGATTTACCATTCGGGTCAACGTTTTTCGGATCGACTCAGACGGGTCCGGGTCTGACAACTATGGTAATGAGCCTCTCTTAACTTCGAATTAATTTCAACCCTTGAAATAATTTTGCTTACTTAAATCCTCTTATTTTTTTCCTTACCCTTCACTATTGCTTTTAAAAAAAATTGTTTAATTTATAGGATGGCGAATTCTAATTACATGCTCCCAAATTAAAATTTATATATTCACCAAACTAATCAAATCGCCAATAATCAAAGAGCAACCTTCCCAAAAACCACACATGAAGTTAAATAAGGAAACATAAAGAAAAAAAATAAATAGATGAATAGATATCCATTTAAAATTAGTTACTGTTAATTTATATAAACTAATAGATTAATTAAAGACTCGATATTATAGATTAACCTTGTTTTTATAAAATTAATCATTAAAAAGTTAAAAAAAAATTAGTGACCTTTTAGAAAGCTATTCTTGGTATTGATCCATAAGCTTGACCAGACCTAGCCCACCAAACGCTGATTCGATCAACACGTCCAGCATACAAGGCCCAGAAACAACATAAACCCTAAAACCTCTCCCTCTCTCCGCGGCATCAACTGAAGTCTCTCTTCGTCCCCCTGGACTTACATTGAGCTCCTTTTCTCATTCGATTCAAAGGTTCTTAACTTCTTATTCTTCTCGAAAGTGACTTCCATGGCTGCGTCGGCGGCGCTCAGGAGACGCCTTCTCAATTTCTCTTCCCATCACTATGCTTGCTGTCGTGGTGCGGCTGCTGCTACGGCCTCGATGCCGGGTGTTGGTCTGGACACGGCGGCTCTAAGAGGATCGAACGGTTTTGAAGCAGCTATGAGGTTGGGGAGATCTATGGCCACATTCACGCGAACGTATACTCCTCTCCTTTACTCTCTTTGCTTTTCTGTGTCTCTCATTTTGGGTTAATCTTGTAATGGATAGAGTTCATTTTTTTTAGTTATTTTTCTCCTCTTGAATTTTGTTAGTTAGGGATTTTATTTGGTTAGATTTCCTTAGATAGATTCTTGTCCCGTTTTATTTAGATTAAAATTTGACTGCTTGTGAATGCTTGTCCCGGCGGTTGTTTAATACTTCCACATGAAAGTGGTTGTTAGCCGGTTTTTAACAAAAAATTCTTGCTGATTTGTTAAAATTTTTTTATAATAGTGCTTCCCATTCAGATTTGTGATACAGAGGTACATTAATGTGGTTTTGTTGGCATACTTTTGTCAATGATATTACCTGCCTGAACCAGCTCTTGAGTCCTCTGATTCCTTGAGTGATTGAAGAATTAATTTCTTATGTTGGATAAAAGATGGGAGAATGTTTGGTGTTAAGTGGGAGAAGGTTGTCAGGGTTTTCTGCTCTATTCTTGGTCAGTCATGTGGTGCTTTTTTTATTATGAAGAGTATTTTGTTTTCCCCTTCCCTGCTCTCATGTGTGTGTTATTATTTCCTATCACAGTTTGTATATGCTCAACATGTCATCGTTCTCCTCTATTTGGTTAAATTACTTAAGTGTGAATATTCAAATCTGCCTTGCCTCACTTTTTGAGTTTTGAGTTGGATGACTGATTTGCTAATCCTTCATTTCATTCAAATTATGCGATTCAGACCTTTTGTTATTTTGGCAATGAGGAATAATGTTGAATGAATGCTTTACTTGTCTCCCTTGTCAAACTCAAGAGCTTTAACAAGATTCAATAAGTTTTGCAACTGTGCTTTTCATAGTTGTACAGACCTTTTGTTATTTTGGCAATGAGGAATAATGTTAAATGAATGCTTTACTTGTCTCCCTGTCAAACTCAAGAGCCTTAACAAGATTCAATAAGTTTTGCAACTGTGCTTTTCATAGTTGTACAGCATGCTCTCCTCTTGCTCCGAACAGCCTGCATACACACCACAATCCCACAATTGAGATTAGGTTAAACTCGAACATTTTTTCAGGTTGCACTCTTGTTTTGCCTGATTTTGTGCAAGGTGCATGTTTTGACATCTTTACTTATGCTTTATTAGATAAACCAAGGATCATCTCTAGTATGTAACAGCTTGGGTGAAATTAAGTTTGTAACCGTCTCAGCTGCTTCATAAATTTATATTATCGGTTATTGTTTTGAAGAGGATGATCATGCATGAGCTTGTGATTGCTGACTTCAACTAGTTTCATATCCATGGACTTTGAGCTCCGTCAGTTTCTTCTTGTCGGCCACTAGATTGAATTCTTATAATCTATATTTCGTTAATCTGGATGCAGAAAGCCTCACGTAAATGTCGGCACAATCGGGCATGTTGACCATGGAAAGACCACTCTGACTGCAGCAATTACAAAGGTGAACCATGTTTTATATGGCTTAAATTTGCAGTGCTTTGCAGAAACTGCAGTGCACTTTCTTGTGTGTACAAAAATTTGTTTGTAGGTTGTATATGTACAGATTTCCTTTCCATTCCTTTCAGGTCCTTGCCGAGGAAGGAAAAGCAAAGGCTGTTGCTTTTGATGAAATTGACAAGGCACCAGAGGAGAAAGCTAGAGGAATCACCATTGCTACGGTCAGAATATCATGCACTCATAGACATTGACAATGAAGTTTCTTCAGGAATCCATTTAGTTTGTTCTGCATATTGGTAGATATGACGATGTTAATTGCATTATTTACATTATGTGACAGGCTCATGTGGAGTATGAGACTGCTAAACGACACTATGCTCATGTTGACTGCCCGGGGCATGCTGATTACGTTAAAGTAAGTTAAGAAAGTTTCCCATCCTTCAAATCATGCTGCTGCACTGTGTCTAACCGGTCAAGTTTCTTGTCACAGTCACTGTTAGTACATGCAACATTTGAATTAATAAAGGTTAACAGTTGCAACACCCTGATGGGCGATAAAATAAGAGATCTAGCCTGACTGACTGATTGTTGGCGTCTTGTTGCTATTTTGGTATCTGTACTTGCAAACTATCTCATATATGTCAAAGCAACCAGTTACAGAGAGAAAGGGATAACAGTATAAAATTTTCAATTAAAGTGCTGTTTCCTTCTGAAACCTGGCGGTGAAATGCATCTTGTGAAATTGATGTGTGAGGCTGAAGAAACGACTAAGGATTTGGTGCTTGCTTCTTTCCTTCAAGATGCCAGTAACTTGAGCTATAAATGTAAGAGATTAGGCTTCAAACTTTCTGCTAGAATTAAATGCACTAACTGTTATATAATTGATATAATTGAGCTGAAGCAAAAGCCTGGATGACCAAAAAGTTCAATTGGCATATGCTCTGAATATTGTAAGAATCATCAAGCATTCAGTGTTATAATTGAAGATGGGAAGTGGTACCTTGGTCGGTTGTACTTCTTTCTTTGACTGGCAATTTGTAGGAGCAGGGCACTATAATATAGTGAGAAAAGGATTCTACCATGGGTCATGACAATGAGAAAAGGATTCTACCATGGGTCATGACACCTCCCCCGAAATTTTTTTAAAATGTAGTAATTCCGAGTCTTTCTTGTTGTCAGAACAGAATGCTTCACGCTAGCCTTAGTCTTATGTTTATAAAATTAGCCATTTATTTTACTTCTTGCTGAGGTCCATTCGTAATTCAACTCCTCAAGAAGTAATAAGTTACATAAAACTGTTACTTTTATGTGCTTATTCTCATACTCTACCTTCATAAAATTACATTTAATGAGAAATAAAAGGTGTCATGGGAATGTTTTTCTATGTCACATCTGGCTAAGGATGGTGGAACTCTGAGAGTTAAGGTATATTCTAAAAGAAGGAAAGCAAATAGTTTATATTGTCCTATAGAATTATCAGTCCAGAATTCTAATACTTATGCCTGGCATTGCTTTTGCCATTCTTCTAGAAGAGTTACCAGATCCTTGTACTGCTTTAATTTTTTTTATTTGTCTCTGTGAGTTTAGTTAATGTTGCAGTTCTGAGAATACTTTGCTATCCTTGTAGAAATGTGTCTCTTTCTTAGTCTCCTTCTGTGCAATTATGATTATAGTTTTCTCTTCTTTGCAATTTTTTGTAAGGATTAATAAATTACATTTGGGCAGTGAAATAATATAACTTGTCTTTGTTGTAGAACATGATTACAGGTGCTGCTCAGATGGATGGTGGCATTCTTGTTGTGTCTGCCCCTGATGGGCCAATGCCTCAAACAAAGGAACATATCCTTCTTGCTCGTCAGGTTTGCAATCAATTGGATCTGACGTCTTTGACATCTTTATTTCCACCAATATCTCCAAGTTTTCTTATCAATATCGATCTACGCTCTTGCTCTAAAGGTTGGCGTTCCATCACTTGTGTGCTTTCTGAACAAAGTTGATGCCGTTGATGATCCAGAGTTACTAGAACTTGTAGAAATGGAGCTCCGTGGTATGTATATACAATGTTAATGGCTTTCCAAATCTTAAAATTGTTTCATGTTATTGCGTGCCGTACATGACATCATCTGCTACATTGTTTTGATAGAGCTACTTAGCTTTTACAAGTTTCCTGGAGATGAAATTCCAATCATCCGCGGTTCAGCATTGTCTGCTCTCCAGGGAACTAATGATGAAATAGGTAGAAAGGCAATTCTTAAGCTAATGGATGCAGTCGATGAGTACATACCAGATCCCGTTCGCCAACTTGATAAGCCTTTCCTTATGCCTATTGAAGATGTTTTTTCAATTCAGGTTATTATCTATTTTCTTTCTTGTATCTCTACTTATTTTGTTTTCAATGTAGGTGAGAAAATCTCTGAAGTATCTTTTGTAGGCTGTAGTACCCTATTATGGTGAATACTCTTATTTGAGTTTCTAAAATTAGTCTCTTAGTCTTGTAGTTTCATCTCCACTTTCTTATCTACCAAGTTTGTCCAAAATATCTTTTTCATCTGACTTATCTATAAATGCTGAATAATTTGATTGTTCTTTTTCTAACAGAAATTATTTTAGCTCTACTGTGATTGTTTTTGCCACATTTCATTTCTATTAATAGGACAAAGGAATATCATACAAATAACATGTCATATTTCCATGCTTCAAACGCAGAATACAAGTTGAAATAAACACCAACTTTCATGACTTCTGTTTGCCTTAATCTCTTTTTTGAAAACATTTAATTTCATATTTGGATACTTAAAAACATTTATTGACCTTGTTCCTGACACTCGAAACAAATAAAAAGCGCTTGAAATTTTTTATCTAGTCAAACTTTCTCTTAGATGATTTTAATGATCAGGATGTTTTATTTGATTATTGAAACTGTGAAAACTGCTTGGTTGTACAATTATTATTGATGTATTCTGACGTACTCATCTTGTAAACCTTTTGTGCTCATAAGCTTGTTGTAGGGGGAGACAATGTGCAAGGCTTTTTAATTGTTACTAGTGAAACTGATTTTTGCTTCTATACTTCTTTCCAGCACTTTCAGTTATGTTAGTCTGTGAAATGGATTTGCTTTAATCTTGTTATTTATATATTTGTTAAGTTCATTTGTGATCTATAGGGTCGCGGAACTGTTGTAACTGGCCGTGTAGAGCAAGGAACAATTAAAACTGGAGAAGATGTTGAAGTGTTGGGTCTAATGCAGGTATTTTCATCTGAGAGATAGTAGAAACTCTGAATATTTTCTTTGCTTCATTCCTAAACCCCATATGATAGTATCTCCTGTTCTTGCTGTTTTCTGTTAGATGTTACTTAGTTTTTCTAGAGCAGGAATGTGAAGCTTCTGATTAGATATGCAAGAGTTAAGCTACTGAATGGGTTATTACCTGGTTTGTTATTATATTGAAATTTTTAAAAAAAAACCACAGCTGTGAGTATGTTGCATATGTAGAATGCAATGTGTATGTATGCGTGCATGCATGCATTTCTATGCTGCTTAGTGCCTGTAGCCATGCAACCTAGCAGCAGCTGCGTGTGTATGGATTTTCTGGTGAACTAGAGGCAACATCAGCTGGGTTGCACCGGTTTTCTAGTTGAAGTAATCAGGAAATCTGAGATGTGTTTTTTTCGTGCAACCTAGTAAATCCTAACCTTTCTGGACTGGAACTTCTTAGATTTGTGTTTTGTTGAAAGTCTTGAATATGATATCGGGTGATTTAACACGTTCTAGGTTCAAATTTGCCAGGAAGAAGCAATCAATTGTATTTGTATCTCTTACTCTAATAAAATCAACCTTGCTTAGTAAATTTCATTGCCTCTTAACGTTACTCAAACTTTAACGTGTATATAAAATTGATGGGGTACTGATACAGAGGCACTTTCTTCAACTAATTCGTTGTGCACGTCAACATCGTTTTCTAAAACATAATTAACAAATTCAGTAGTCTGGTAGCGAAGTTCTCTACTTCTCAATAGTCTGGTAGCAAAGTGTAAAGTGGAGTATGAGCTTGCATCCTCGTGTGCCTGTAAACACGGAGTTGTTTGATATGCAATCTATACATATTGATGTCTTTTGTTATGCTCAGCATCAACACTTGTTTGGGTACGTCCATCATTTTTCTGTGTCCACTTTTGCACAAATCGTTTAGGTCTTATAATCATGAAAAGATCGGTTGGAAGATCTCAACAAGAGATTAACTTTCTATTAATTAAAACTTCTTGGAAGATTGTTGTTCTGTTTGATGCTTCGTGACATCCTTGGAGCTATGATATGTATGTTCCAATCTGTCTTGATTTCTGTAGGGTGGTCCCATAAAGACAACTGTAACTGGAGTAGAGATGTTTAAGAAGATCTTGGATCATGGAGAGGTATTATTACTTATTCTTTTGGTAGATTTAGAAAAGACCTTTTATGTGATTTTGACATTTATTTTCCCTATAGGCTGGCGACAATGTGGGCCTTCTGTTACGTGGTCTTAAACGTGGAGATGTACAGCGAGGACAAGTAAGTGACTCATTTTATAAAGGCTCCCATTAGATGTATTATAACAAGCTTGAAGCAGCTAACATCTGCACCCGTATTTTTCCTGTTACTGATGCCTATTCGCAATTCTGAGAATAGTTTGTCTTTGGCCATTATAGGTTGTATGCAAACCTGGTACTGTTAAGACCTACAAGAGATTTGAAGCAGAGATATATGTTCTCACAAAGGATGAAGGAGGTCGTCACACTGCTTTCTTTTCAAATTATAGGCCTCAGTTCTATATGAGGACTGCAGATGTCACAGGGAAAGTTGAATTGCCTGAAAATGTTAAAATGGTAATGCCTGGTGATAATGTGACTGCAATTTTTGAGTTGATACAAGCCGTTCCACTTGAAGCAGGTGACGTCTTATGTACCTGTCTGTTTTTTCTTAGGTGTGCTAAGAGAAGACGGTCATCTGGTGTTTTCTTTTACAGTTTTAGTCTTACTACTGGTTTTACTGTACAATAAGTTTGCTTGATAGCCTTCGCAAGGAATTATTCGTGTGAAGCAACAAACCCTAGTTCTGATATCCTTTATTTGTTTAGGTCAAAGGTTTGCACTTCGAGAGGGTGGAAGAACAGTTGGTGCTGGAGTAGTTTCCAAAGTTGTAAGCTAGAAGACAGTAGATTGCATGACTGATAATTTCCATTTCTCAACGGTTAAGGCCTGAGGGATTTGAATGACTACCTAGTAGGTGGATTGAGTACATCTGCTTCATTCTTTTTCGTGTAATTGGATCACAGGAGTGTATGGCTTAAAATTTTGAATGCTCATGGAAAAAAAATGAGTGGTCGGAAGACAGCTTGTTGAGAATTAAATTATATTCTCAATAAATCAAATATGGTACATTATTAGCTTATTCTGATCATTTGGATGCTTGATCTTTGGAAGGCATGTAAATATTTTGGGTTTTCACCTATGAAGTTTTCTTTTTGTAGATGTCTCTCTCAGATGCACACAAGCACAGTAGCTGCAAGAGAATGCTTGTAGCTTTAAAATGGATCTCCCTTTTACTGGCTGTTGCTATTCGCTTTACAGCGATGTTTGGTACGATTTGATGGTTCATCATTCATGTAACGTGAAATTTGTGGTATTATGTTGTGTCTCAGTTTTTCCTAAGCTGCGTGCCACTATATAATATTAAAGAAACAACAATCTATTAGTTGCACTCCAGCAAATTTGCTTTCCTCCATCGCTACTTGGTATCCACAATAAGGGAACCTTCATAGATGATAACTAGCTAAAGATAAATGTACAGTTCCTTTTCTGTTTTGTACTTGCAAGTGAAAGAACATACGAACTAGGTAGAACCATAGCCCAAAATCGTTACACAACAAAAGAAACCTCAGTTGGAAACAGGTTTCACATTTACGTTTCAAATTACAAGACACGGCTAATGACCTCATATGAACAAATACTTCCATCAAAGGCAGTTCTTTTAGTACATCTTTTAGTTAACTGATGTGCGATGCTGCTACAAACCTTGGCTGATAAGCTCTCTCTACTACTGATGAAAGAGAGAGGATACAAATTCACATGCTATGGATCCTTACTGCTGCACTTTCTGGTTAGTTGCCAAGTCCAGCATATTGCCATGCATTTTTGCAAGTGCTTGTGCACACCAGCCGTGGCCATCATCTAGAGTTGGCATCCTTACTTCTATAAAAGGGGAGACTGCATTTTGTGTCCCAGCCAAAACCCGAAGAATGTTAGAAGCATCAATGTCCATGCAGACGCTAATATCAGTTGTACCCTTGGGAGCTGGAGGGATTCCGGTGATCTTAAAATATCCCAAAAGGTGATTATCTTCTACTTGTTTGCCTTCCCCTTCATAAACAACTATCAACACCTCTGTCTGGTTATCATGTGCTGTCGTAAATAACACGTCTTTTCTAGCAGGGATTGCTGTATTCCGATGTATGATTGTCACCACATTATCACCATCAGCACGAATTCCTAGACTCAAGGGAGTCGCTTGTATTGTCAGCAGGTCCAAGCTTCCTGACGGGTCACTAATTCCAGAAGCAATAGCTCCTTCAAGTGCAGCACCAGATACAGCACCCTCTAGAAGGTCCATCTCCTTGTAAGCATCCTCCCTCTTGCACAACCCAAGGACAGTGTCCTTTACCTTGGGAATATTGGAGCATCCTCCCACAAGTATGACATCTGTGATGTCTTCTGCTATGACTTTTGCATCTGCTAAGCACTGCAATACAAGTTTTTCACATTTCTCAAAGATTGATCGATTCACCTCTTCAAACTCTGACCTGCTCAAGGTTCTAGAAACCTTTGTTCCCTCACCCAAGTCAATTTCTACAGGGACACTGGTATGCGATGAAAGTTTGTGAATAGCATCTTGCATTGAGATCCGCAGTAAACCTAGTGCCCTGATCTTTTCAATACTGTGATCAGAACAAAAGCTATCAAAATCAGGAAGAACAAGATGCAATACATTCTGAAGTATATCTTCACCGCCAAGGGTGATTCCCAACAATGCTTTAATCTGTGAGACTCCTCCAGCCGTAGCTGTAACAGCCACATCACAATAACCCGCACCCATGTTGAAAATAAGAGCATTTTTCTCAGTTCCACTACCCATATTCTCATTCATGGATAGCTGCTGCTGCTGTGCATAGACAAGAGCAACTGCTGTGGGTTCAGGCATAAGCCGCAGTACATGTAAGCCAGCCATAGCACAGGCTCTTTCTATTCTTGTCAGCTGAAACCTGCTGAAGGAGACGGGTATAGTCAATACAACATTCCGTATAGGACGCTTAAGCTGAATTTCAGCCATTGCCTTTAGTTCCACTAAGAAAATTGCAAGGACCTCCTCAGGTGTTGTAGACCTCCAAACATTATTCACTAAAGCAGCAATGAATGGCCGCGCACCAATATTCAGAGTCTGTACCAGGAATGGAAGAGTTTTGCTAGCATGGACAACTGGGTCGGTGTCTGTCCTTCCAACTAATCTCTTAATATTAAAGATAGCACTGCCAGAGAAAATTTCCTTGTCATCATGTGCAAGTTCCTCGCTCACACCTCCAGATGGGACTTCCTCCTTGAATATCACGTAGGATCGCAGCAACTTCTGTTTTCGGGTATTTCTGAGGAGCTCCACGCGTACGCCATTCCATATTGCCACACTACATTGTGAAGTTCCAATGTCAATTCCAATTGCAGTTTCTGGAAATCTAGAATGTATCTTTTCATCCCCAGTTGTTTCGCTGTCAGAAGCCACTGTGTACAATTGTTCAGCCATTCCTGCAAACACAGCAAATCAGTAGAGCACATTTCTAAATAAATTAATCTGACTTTCAGATAGAATGAAGAACACTATATCAGCTTCTTCACAAACTTTCTTTTTGAAGAAGCTCTAAAGTCCGCGAAGAAGCTCTACAATCAACTACACTAAAGCAGCCTTTCTTATGGGAAGTTTGGGAGTGCTTAAAATAAAGACTTTTGTGCAATGGAGCTTAATTTTGAGTCGTTCTGAAAAAATGAGCTTGACATTTTTGACCTAAAAAAATAAAAAATTATACATATAAAGATATTACGACATACAATTCACCTGTACTTTTCAAATTCTAAAAATATTTTTTAAGATACTGTAGAAGATTTATTGGGAAACTTGAAAACTTTTTTGGAAGGAGAAGTAGTGCCAAAAGCACTGCCAAACCCCCCTTAGCCTTTTAGGAAGGTAGCCTCATGGAAACAAAGACTATTGAAATACAATCAATAATGAAGACAAGAAACCGAGATTAGATAACCATGCCAAACCATGTAACTGAGAGGAAAGAGAAAGACAAAGGAGTTTAAACAAAAAGTGATTACAAGAGACTCATTTAACCAGAAAGAAATTTTTTTCTTATAAAAATAATTAAAAAGAAAACTTAAAGTAGCCAAAGCATTGAACTAAAACATATGGCCTACAGCCATGACTCGCTTTATGCACTGTTAAGACTTATTTAGGCTAAAATCCAGCAATAGCAAGAGGTACTATTTTTGATGTGCAGGTACTCTTTTTACTTTTGATGTTCAGGTACCCCTAAAACACACTTTGAAGCATTCCGCTAAACATATTTACCATCAGCATATCGCCTTTGACACTCAGGTACTGCAAATACAATGAATGATGAGGATATATAACCAAGACTAGATTAGATGAAGATATGCAACAGTCATGTGCCTGGACTTCATAAATAAACAAAAGGCCAAACTGCCTGATTCAAGATGTACAAACTATACAATTCACAATGTTTACAAAATTCGCTTAAACAAGAACCCATTTATATAACTTACATAAAGATTCTTTTAAACTTTGCAAATAGGTAAGATGTAAGTTTAAAACAAGACAGACAGTTAAATGAAATGAAGCTAAGAGGATGAACAATAGAAAAACTAATGTAAAGAAGAAGAACACCAGACACAACTCCGTCACACACAACTCCGTTATTCCACAATCCAAATTGCTGATTTACAAAACTAAGTAAATACTTATAGGCTTTCATTTTTGAAAAATTTTCAAGTAAATGAATGCGTTGGCATTTAAACAATTAACTCTACCCATAGTCAAACAGTGTTAGAAGCCTTCTTAAGTAACATTGAGAGACGCTTGTTTGCCTGCGAATTTAAGTGAAGAGCTATACACTGAGGAGAAAGTTGTAACTCTAAGTTTGCAAAATGGCCATCCTCCTATACTAAGTACTTGAAACCAATTCAGTTCACAAACATACATTAGATACACATAATTCCAAAGTCCAACAACAAATCATCTTCGATGTTCAGGTGCGATTTTTGCTTTCGACCGTCCTATATAACCTATTCTTTTTCATTTTTTCATATTGTTGACCAAAAAAATTAATGCAAGAAGTTAATCAATAGAAAGAGCTCCCGATCCAGTACCACAGCAGATCCAGAGAACGATAACTGATATCTTGACATTAGTTAAGGTTTCTTACGTCCTTACATTGTAAAGGGAATCACAGTCAAGTATTAACATATGAATCTGCTAAAGGCTTGGCTGCTACCATGAATGAATGTCACTAACATTGCAGTCGTAAAACAAAACAACACAAATGAACAGCACAAAAGATAATATAACTTGCTCGCTAAAACCAAAGCAATCTATGAATCAAAGTCACATTACTAACCGAATATATCACCTGTTGGGAAAGCACTAACTGTAAACCGCAGCGAGTGAGAATCGATTAGTCTTGAAAGAACACGCTTGGTTGTGTGTGAACTGTTAAGTGAGGAGAAAGAGGAGTCGAATAAAACGGGGATGTTTCTGGAGAAGCCTCTCGAGAATGTGATTTGTCGACGGCGCGAAGCGTCTAGTGAGTGGCCGTTGGACCCACACAACAACTTGATATTTCTTTGTTCGCATTTCAAAGCATTGCTGTCCATCGATCATGATCGGACGGATCTCAACGAACATTGGAGAAAATTGCTTTTTTAACATGCGCAGTTTTGATTTGGAAGATGATATTTGAGAATTTTTTTAACTATTTTTAATTTCAAAATTTATTTTATATTTTTATATTTAAATATTTATAAAAATTATTAAAATTTTCAAATATTAATAATATTATTTATATTATTATATTTATTAAGAAATTAATTTAAAAGTTTTTTAAATATCGATTGTTTTATTTTATTTTTAAAATGTAGTTCTAAAATCTCGTAAGAGAGGCTTGAAATGTTAAAAAGTGAAAAAAATGTGACCTCATTTTTGTTAATAGCATCTACGTGGTGAAAACAATTAGCGCGTATTTACCAACACCCAAACTCACTTTTTATTAAATTTATTTTTAATATAAAATACATACAAAAATTCAAATAAAATTTTTTAAAAATTTAATTTTAAAACTTACTATAAAAATAAAACTAATATATAATTTTATTTTTTATTAAATATTTTTAATTTTTAATTTGATTTTTTAAATTGACTTCTAAAAAATTTACTTCACCCAAATTTTTATAAAGATAAACACGCCCTTAGACGAATAAACCAAGAAATACGCAAGATGGCAATAGAGGCTCTAATGTATGCTTATTGTAGGGATGAAGCAATGGAAAACTAAGAAAGCCAAAAGTTTGATAAGAACAATAATAAGAAAATTTTGCTTACGGTGTTTATATTTTTCAAAAGTATATATTGAAAGTGATTTTCTATGATTTTTTTTCAAGTGAGAATCTAAAAGTGAATTCATATTAATTATTTATTGTTAATATAATTATAATTATTATAAAAATTAACAAATATATATGAATGAACAATGTCGACATAGTTATTATCAATAACAACGTATATACATGCTATAACTTCTCGATATAACCAACTACCATATATTATAAATATACTATAAATAAATTATTCTAACAACAATAAAAATATACAATAGCATTTTTAGTAAACTTATATTATAGAATAACAACAATAAAAATATATATTAGTCATTATCACTAAATTTATATTATAAAATAACAACTGTGGATTTTAATCTTCATTACGAATATATACAATCTAACAATAATATCCATATTGATATAGTAAACATAGATAACAATCAAAACTCAATCACTTTAATATTAAAATGTATCGACCTTTTTACCCAAAATCATGTAGTGCATTGATGAGCTAATTCTGACTCAATAGATTGTGGAAAATTATCTCGTAACCTTACTAACGATTTCTCCTCTCTTAATTTTAGTAATTTTTTACTCCAACGTGTGATCGTACGCAAGTTTCGTGCCAGTGTGTTGATTGGCCGATTCCGGTAATTGCTTATAGCTTTACGTCTTCTATGTTGTTCCTTTTCCCAATTTGATTTCTCCATTCGACAGACACTTTAGTTTTCGCCAAAATTCGACAAGTCGGTGGACCCCACGATCGAGGTGAGTCGTATGTCATTTGTGCCCGTTGAAACTGATATGTTTTTAAAAGTCGGGTATGACTTGCCACCATCAGTGCATAGTATGATGTGATCTTTTATGCTATGGAGTGCTTGTGTAGCCATGCTTGCATATGGTCATCATAGTGATAATGATTATAATTATGCTAATGACTCAGTAGATCATTATATCTGATAATATTCCTACTTTTGCATATTATATATACTAAAACTTTTGAATAGCTAAAGATTAAATTATATAGCGTATCTTTAGAACTCTTACATGTGATGCATAAGAAGGATGTGCACATGATGCATACCTGCATAAGAATTGTGGTTGTATATTCTAAGATAGATGTGTTTATGACGTACATAACTGAGCATGAGCATGATAGGAGATTCTGTAAGTCATAACTATACATATATGACCGAGGCATTATATACTAGCATTATAAAAAAATTTAAAAGCATGACTTATGACATATATATACCTGTATAAGAATTATGATAGTATGTTTCAAGGTATGCTAGCATTTGTTTAAACCTAAGGGTATAGATTACTGAGCATGATAAGAGATTCTATAATTCATGACTATGCATATATGATCGTGGCATCATATACTAGCATTATATAAAAAAATAAAAGGATGACTTTCACGCATGATAAAAAAATGATTGATACTATATTAATGTGCTTCTGCATAAGCAAGTTAAGACGGGCATATAATTTTAATAAATGATTTTACTAGCTTTATAAATCAATATATATAGATATTATCTCTACTTGATTATGTGGATACTTGTACTGGATTGAGGCAGACAAAAAGTGAGGGGCTGAATCGGGATCCTAATGGGTGTGGGGAATCGCTCAGTAACCCAGTTATAACTATCGTATTTAGAAATTCATACATGTGGGGATGATAATATCAGGATCTATCCAAACGGATGGTTATGCCTCATTAAGGCAAGCAACCCTTTACTACAGTGTGCTAGAAGTGCATTGTAGCCTTGTCGAAGCCAAGAGAGTATAGAATATGTGTTGGAGGTAGATTTGGTAGCTGCAAATTGGGTGTCGCTAGATTGATTATTCTAATTCTCTAAAATATATAAAACTATATATATATATATGCGGGTGGGTTATGTGCACATTGTGCACATTGAATCACAGCCGTTCGATCATGATCGAACGGCTGTGATTCACGCTCCCGCGGACGTGGGCGTGACCCCGTTGGAAGGGCGCGCTCGGCAATTCGCGTGCCCTTCCACGGGTTGTATTTTTTTTTTTTCCTTTCTTTCTTCCTTCCTCGTGCCTTCCTTCTCTCCCTCCGCTCTCTCGCGCGATCGTCGCGCCCGATCGATCTCGGCGCGATTCGGCAATCGCATTTCTCATTTCTTCTATTCCTCTTCAATTTCTCATTTCTTCTATTCCTCTTCCATTTCTCATTTCACGCAGTCGATCAAACCCTAGCATCGAAGGCCGCAACGAAACATCGTCGTTGTGAGCCGGCGATCGTCTTCGGAGCTCAAATTAGTAAGTTCTCTTCTTCATCTTATTCTAATCGTCCTCAGTTGATCAACTTTATCAATTGAGGCATCGAGCACCTTGTCGACGCTGCCGGGATCCGGTAAGCTGTTCTTTGTTTTCTTTTTTTTTTTTTCAATTTCATTCTCATTTGATCAATTTCATCAAGATTGTACTAATATGCATTATTTCCTAATTTTTTTTATTTTTTCTTTCAGCTCGGCATTGATTGATGGCGGTGAAGAAAAATGCGTAGGAGCTTTTTTCACGAGAGACAGAGAAAGATGATGAGACGATTCACGAGGCTGGTTATTATTCTTTTTTCTTTATTTATTTACCTTATTTATTAAGAAGAGAACTATCGATTGAATGAGACGACATTAAGGAAGGAGAAGTATCGATTGAAGTTTTTTGAAATTTGGAGAACTATCGATCAACTGCAGTCAAATTTGGTTTCATTTGGTTTAATTCAGAGAAGGTTTTTGCTTGATGATGTATTTTTGTTGGCTGATTTTGTTCAGTTCTAAATGTGTGCTTGAAATTTTTTCAGTTTGGGTTTACTTTCACCTGCTGATATATATATATATTTTTTTGACAGAGAAGAGGTTCTACAAGCATTGCTACTGCAGGTTAGGCGAATTCACCAAGAAGGCTCACGACAAATATTCACCAAGAGGGGTCTAGGATTGGCAGACAGAACCTTTTCTCCAACTTTTGGAGTTCTTTTTTCTGCTTGTGTTTTGTGCTGGTTGATTTGAAATTTTTGTACTTCAATTCTGTTCAAAACAACTGATAATGAATTTTGATCATGAGAACTTGTAATGTTAGTGATTTTAAACCTGGGCAATGAATGTTTTGTTGATCCGAAAATTTGTTGAAGTTTGGCATTTCAATGTAATAGTCAAAAAAAGTTGTTGATGGTAATCCTCATGTTGTGACTTTGGCACTTGAGTTAAATGTCTTGAATGGCTTTAACATTTGAATGCATGTAAATGTAATGTTTGTGAGTTAAAGTGAATGCTTAGTTTGAGCTATATGCAAGTGAATCTCAAGTGTGACCTATTATTAATGCTCGATGTGGAAGTAATGCTCATTTAGAAAAGTTGTTGAAATGGCTTTGGCATTTGAATGGAATGTAAATATTTCCTTCAGGTGAATGTTTTGTGAATGCATTAGTGAATACTCTGTTCAGCTGAATGCTCATTATGAGTTATATTCAAGTGAATGTAATACTCGTGGAGCTACGTTTAAGTGAATACAAGTGTGACTTATGCTTCAGTGAATGTTCATGTGTGAATGCAAATGCTCAAATGAGCTATGTTTAGTGAATACAAATGTGAGTTATGCTTAAGTGAATGTTTATATGTGAATACAATGCTCAAGTGAGCTATGTTAGTGAATGCAAGTGTGAGTTATATTCAAGTGAATAATTATGTGTGATGTAATACTCAAGCGTGAGCTATTTCAACTGAATGCTAAAGTGTGACCCTAAGATTCAAGTGAATGCTTTATTTTTCACTATTTTTTTTCACTTTTCCATTTCACTATTTTTTTTATTATTTTTTTTCACTTCTATTTTTCACTGTTTTTTTCATTTTTTTTATTTCACTGCTTTTTTCTACTGTTTTTTTTATATTTTTTTCACTTCTATTTTTCATTATTTTTTTTTCACTGCTTTTTTGTACTGTTTTTTTTTCATTATTTTTTTTCACTTCTTTTTTTCACTGCTTTTTTGTACTGTTTTTTTTTCATTATTTTTTTTCACTTCTATTTTTCACTTTTTTTTTTCATTTTTTTTATTTCATTGTTTTTTTTTCATTGTCTTTTCTCACTGTTTTTTATTCATTATTTTTTTTCATTTTTTTATTTTACTGCTTTTTCCACTGTTTTTTTTTTTCATTGTCTTTTCTCATTGTTTTTTTTTCCGCTTCTCCATTTCACTATTTTTTTTCATTATTTTTTTTTCACTTCTATTTTTCACTGTTTTGACTTTTCTCATTTTTTTTATTTCACTGTTTTTTTCAACTGATTTTTTTTTCATTGTCTTTTCTCACTGTTTTTTATTCATTATTTTTTTTCACTTCTATTTTTTACTGTTTTTTTTTTTTTTTTTTTTTACTGCTTTTTCCACTGTTTTTTTTCATTGTCTTTTCTCACTTGTTTTATTCATTATTTATTTTCACTTCTATTTTTCACTGTTTTGGCTCATTTTTTTATTTTACTGTTTTTTCCACTGTTTTTTTTTCATTGTCTTTTCTCACTGTTTTTTATTCATTATTTATTTTCACTTCTATTTTTTACTTTTTTTTTCATTTTTTTATTTTACTGCTTTTTCCACTGTTTTTTTTTTATTGTCTTTTCTCACTGTTTTTTTTCCACTTCTCCATTTCACTGTTTTTTTTTTCATTATTTTTTTTCACTTCTATTTTTTACTGTTTTGGCTTTTCTCATTTTTTTTTTTCACTGTTTTTTTCAACAGATTTTTGTTTCATCGTCTTTTCTTCCACATTTCCCATATCACTATTTTTTTTAATTTTTATTTCACTGTTTTGTTCTCTGTTTTGGCTTAAATTTTTTTTATTTCACTTTAATTTTTCTTTCACTGTGTGGAAATGCAAACAGAATTGAATATCACAGCTGTATATAACAAATTGCTCCCTATACAATACAACTTAATAAGATTGGATACAACATCCAAACGTTTCCAAAAAATGGCAAAAAAAAAACATCATCTTACTCTAAACGAGTAGCTGATTCTTCTTCTTCACTAGTATCTTCGCATTCACCATCATCTCTATTTTTGTCTTCAGCATCATCTCTTCCAAAAACTATCAATTAAAATTGATGACAATTGTTAAGAAAAAAGTTTGAATTAAAAAAAAAAAGGTATCTTACTAATCAAAACTAAGCAAATAATTTTTACTTACTTGTCTTATTCTTTCTATTTGGATTTTCAGGACAATTTCGTTTGTCGTGTTGAACACCAGACTTGTTACAAAATGCGCATTTTCTACTTGTTTTTACTTTGGCTTTTGCAGTAGCTTTCTTCAAACCTCCTTTTATTCTACCATTACCCTTATAAATAGTTCATTCTTTTTTTCTTCCCCTCGTTTGTGATATATTAGGATTCAATAGTAAGACTTGAGATGCATCAACTGGGCTATTTCTTCTAATGCTGGAATGCTATCATGGTCACTAGGCTTCCTCACTTCTCTGAGCCGTGGTGCTGTTTCTTCTAATGCTTTCAACAAAATTTGATAACCCTCGTCGGTTTCAGCAGCTTTGTAAACCAATTGGTTACAAATCATCTGTAGGTGTGTAGTTCTGAGTAACTCAACATTTCCATGCCCATTTAAAGATCCACTATCATATTTAGCTCTATACTTGTTTGCCCCTTTCTTCCACCGCTGAAAAATAAAGTGATCTGGTATCTCTATATCCCGACTCAGAAAAACCTTCACAAGATGTCCACAAGAAATTTTCATAAACTCAAAAAGCTTACATTCACAGTTACCTTTCTTTGTTGTTATATTGAACTTCACCTTCCAATCGAGATTTGTAAATATATGTTGTGTAGCCGTCACTACCCTTTTCATCGTCATGCAGCACATATTCAGTTTGAGCTTTTTCAAATTCTTGTTTGAATCTGTCGTACACATTTCTCGTGTACATTCTTGCTGTACTTTGCAAGACAAATGCATTTCCATCCACAATGCGACACGAGTGTTCACTCGTATAATCTTCTTTCTTTTCTTTCTCAATTATTTTTCTCATACACTTTTCATTCTTCAATACAAACTCTCGAAGTGTTGTTCTCGACTGAAAAAAATTTTTGTAAACACCATTCATACCTTCGGATCGTCCAGTAGTGTTCATACCGGCATAAAAAGTATCCAAGTGATAGACGGGTGCCTATTTTTGTCTAATCTCATATATTTCTTGGAGCCACTTATTCTCTTGCAATCCATATGCACATAATAATTCTTTCCACCGTATCTCAAAAGTGCTAGGTGTGTAACTTTCTATAATACACCTTTTCATATCTTTTTTGAAATTTGAACTTTTGAAGTACACATGTGAAAGCTTTTCCGCAAATTTTTTAAGAATATGCCACAGACAAAATCTATGTCGTGTATTAGGAAATACCTTTGCAACAGCTGCAGTCATAGCTCTATCTTGATCTGTAATGATCGAACGTGGAGCATCACCGCCCATAGCTGCAAGCCATGTCTCAAAAAGCCACTGAAAGGACTCTTCTATGTCATCTAAAAGCAGTGCACAACCAAACTGGATTGATTGCATGTGATGGTTGACTCGATGAATGAATGACAAATGGTATTTAGTACACACATTCGTGCGGTAGGTGGTGTCAAAGAATACCACATCACCAAAATATCAAATCGTGCGTGATCCGCCATCTATCCAAAAAAAAATTATTGCCCTTGATTCTTCATCCATCTGTATTGCATAAAAAAAAAACTGAGTCTTCTATACTCTTCCTTTAAAAAAATCAAGGGTCATGTAGCATCGCCATTTATAGATTTTTTGTATTCTTTCGAAAGCACAAATGGTTCCAACAGTCTCTATCATCAAAACCATGCCGAGTCACAAATATATCTACAACCTTAGCGACGGGTATGCCTTCATCTCTCGAAAAAGAGTCAATCAATCTCTTAGCCGCAATGGGTAAATTTTTGCGCATGTGCATACGCATTCTTTTCACGGGCTAATTAAGTCGTGATTGTGTTGACCTTCATAACCCACCACTTCCCACATTCCTTTAAGTTGCTTTTTCACTCTCATTGTTGCAGAGCATCCACACTTCGCCGTACTTGTGCTTCTCTTTTTTTTTGCTTCTTTCTCAATGACGTCATTTGTCTTTTGCAATCCCCGGCTTCTGTGATTTCCATAACGATCACAGGTCATTTGACAAAGAGTGACTTCATCAGAGTTAGCTCGTGTCTTTTCTGTAGATCGAATGACGACACTAAATCCCACGGCTTTTCCATAATTTATATAGAATTGTTTCGCAGCATTGAGGGTTTCAAATGTCATCCCTAAGCACGGTGACTTATCACTCTCGTTGCGTTCATTTGGAGTTGTAGAAGAAGAACCAAGCTGGCAGTCTGAAATTAAATATAGAAAAAAAAATATATATAAGAAACAACGTCAAAAACTCCATAACAAAAGAAAGAGAAGGTCATGATCATTTCTTGAATGGAAATACCTATGTCAAACTGAGCCATTGTGAGTAGAAGACGAGATGAATATGAAAAAAAAATTTACAAACAATGGTGGATTGCAAAGTTAGCAAAACAGAGGAAGCACAGACAGAGAGGTGGAGACGAGATGAGACTTTAGAAGCGGGAAAAAAAAGATTAGGTGAAAGCTAATGATGATAGATTAGTTTAATTTAGTAGTCAATGACAAATTTACCCATTATTAAGTAAGCTATTCTATGTTTTAATTTAGTTTTTTTGTCTTTACAGTTTTAAGTTTGCTCTCTTTTACTCCCATTTTTTGCTCTCTGTCGTGTGTTTCATTTTTTGCTCTCTGTTTAATCTTGCATGTTTTGCTCTCTCTTTAATCTTTCAGTTTTATTTTTGCTCTCTTTTACTCTCTTTTGTTTGTCTTCAGTTTTATATTTGCTCTCAGTTTTACTCGGTTTTGTTTGTCTTTAGTTTTGCTCTGTTTTGTGGGTGGTATCTTTTGCTCTCAGTTTTGCTCTGTTTTGTTTGTCTTTACGGTTTTATTTTTAGTTGCTGGAAGATTAAATTTTTGCTTCGTTGCATGAAAGCCATATATAATCTTCAAACACAACAGAACATGCCTCTACAGAAGCTTTCATGATCCATTATCCACAACAATTCATGATTCATTCGTTCATTCATCATTCACAAGCTTTCATCAATTCATTGTCTATAACACTTCCATTGACAACAAGATTTCATTCATAAAAAAATCTTTACAACATTCACATGTCTTTACAACATTCAAAACAATTTTATTTACCTTACAATCTTCACAACAAAACACAAAGTTGACGCTTACGTTTCTGTTTCTAGCCAAAACAGAGAACAAAGAGTGAAATAAAAATTAAAAAACAATAGTGATATGGGAAATGTGGAAGAAAAAACTAATGAAAAAAAAATCAGTTGAAAAAAACAATGAAATAAAAAAAATGAGAAAAGCCAAAACAGTGAAAAATAGAAGTGAAAAAAAATAATAAAAAAAAAACAGTGAAACGGAGAAGTGGAAAAAAAAACAGTGACAAAAGACAATGAAAAAAAAACAGTGGAAAAAGCAGTATAATAAAAAAATAAAAAAAAACAGTAAAAAATAGAAGTGAAAATAAATAATGAATAAAAAATAGTGAGAAAAGACAATGAAAAAAAAAACAGTGAAAAAAGCAGTAAAATAAAAAAATGAGCCAAAACAGTGAAAAACATAGAAGTGAAAATAAATAATGAATAAAAAACAGTGAGAAAAGACAACGAAAAAAAAAACAGTGGAAAAAAAGCAGTAAAATAAAAAAATAAAAAAAAACAGTAAAAAATAAAAGTGAAAAAAAATAATGAATAAAAAACAGTGAGAAAAGACAATGAAAAAGAATCAGTTGAAAAAAACAGTGAAAAATAGAAGTGAAAAAAAAATAATGAAAAAAAATAGTGAAATGGACAAGTGGAAAAAAAACAATGAGAAAAGACAATGAAAAAAAAAAACAGTGGAAAAAGCAGTAAAATAAAAAAATGAAAAAAAAACAGTAAAAAATAGAAGTGAAAAAAAATAATGAATAAAAAACAGTGAGAAAAGACAATGGAAAAAAAAAACAATGAAATAAAAAAAATGAAAAAAAAAAGTGAAAAATAGAAGTGAAAAAAAATAATGAAAAAAAAACAGTGAAATGAAAAAGTGGAAAAAAATAGTGAAAAAAAGACAATGAAAAAAAAAACAGTAGAAAAAAGCAGTGAAATAAAAAAAATGAAAAAAACAGTGAAAAATAGAAGTGAAAAAAAATAATAAAAAAAATAGTGAAATGGAAAAGTGAAAAAAAATAGTGAAAAATAAAGCATTCACTTGAATATTTGGGTCACACTTTAGCATTCAGTTGAAATAGCTCACGCTTGAGTATTACATCACACATAATTATTCACTTGAATATAACTCACACTTGCATTCACTAACATAGCTCACTTGAGCATTGTATTCACATATAAACATTCACTTAAGCATAACTCACATTTGTATTCACTAAACATAGCTCATTTGAGCATTTGCATTCACACATGAACATTCACTGAAGCATAAGTCACACTTGTATTCACTTAAACGTAGCTCCACGAGTATTACATTCACTTGAATATAACTCATAATGAGCATTCAGCTGAACAGAGTATTCACTAATGCATTCACAAAACATTCACCTGAAGGAAATATTTACATTCCATTCAAATGCCAAAGCCATTTCAACAACTTTTCTAAACTGAGCATTACTTCCACACTGAGCATTAATAAAAGGTCACACTTGAGATTCACTTGCATATAGCTCAAACTAAGCATTCACTTTAACTCACAAACATTACATTTACATGCATTCAAATGTTAAAGCCATTCAAGACATTTAACTCAAGTGCCAAAGTCACAACATGAGGATTACCATCAACAACTTTTCTTGACCATTACATTGAAATGCCAAACTTCAACAAATTTTCTGGATCAACAAAACATTCATTGCCCAGTTTGCAGTCACTAACATTACAAGTTCTCATGATCAAAATTCATTATCAGTTGTTTTGAACAGAATTGAAGTACAAAAATTTCAAATCAACCAGCACAAAACACAAGCAGAAAAAAGAACTCCAAAAGTTGGAGAAAAGGTTCTGTCTGCCAATCCTAGACCCCTCTTGGTGAATATTTGTCGTGAGCCTTCTTGGTGAATTCGCCTAACCTGCAGTAGCAATGCTTGTAGAACCTCTTCTCTGTCAAAAAAATATATATATATATATCAGCAGTTGAAAGTAAACCCAAACTGAAAAAATTTCAAGCACACATTTAGAACTGAACAAAATCAGCCAACAAAAATACATCATCAAGCAAAAACCTTCTCTGAATTAAACCAAATGAAACCAAATTTGACTGCAGTTGATCGATAGTTCTCCAAATTTCAAAAAACTTCAATCGATACTTCTCCTTCCTTAATGTCGTCTCATTCAATCGATAGTTCTCTTCTTAATAAATAAGGTAAATAAATAAAGAAAAAAGAATAATAACCAGCTCCGGCAATCGTCTCATTGCTACTGTCTCCGGCAGAAAAGCTCCTACGCATTTTCTTCACCGCCACTGTCAATGCCGAGCTGAAAGAAAAAATAAAAAAAATTAGGAAATAATGCATATTAGTACAATCTTGATGAAATTGATCAAATGAGAATGAAATTGAAAAAAAAAAAAAGAAAACAAAGAACAGCTTACCGAATCCCGGCAGCGTCGACAAGGTGCTCGATGCCTCAATTGATAAAGTTGATCAACTGAGGACGATTAGAATAAGATGAAGAAGAGAACTTACTAATTTGAGCTCCGAAGACGATCGCCGGCTCACAACGACGATGTTTCGTTGCGGCCTTCAGTGCTAGGGTTTGATCGACTGTGTGAAATGAGAAATGGAAGAGGAATAGAAGAAATGAGAAATGGAAGCGGAATAGAAGAAATGAGAAATGCGATCGCCGAATCGCGCCGAGATCGATCGGGCGCGGCGATCGCGCGAGAGAGCGGAGGGAGAGAAGGGCACGCGAATTGCCGAGCGCGCCCTTCCAACGGGGTCACGCCCGAGTCCGCAGAGCGTGAATCACAGCCGTTCGATCATGATCGAACGGCTGTGATTCAATGTGCACGAACAGTGCACAATGTGCACATAACCCACCCGTATATATATATAGAGGGAGCAGTTATGGGCACCCCAATTGCTTGGGGCACCTGGGCACTCCAAATCGCGGCCGTTGGATCGCTTGATCCGACGGTCAAGATTGGTTCAGCAAAACTCGCTGAACACATTACAAAATCAATGTACAGGGGTAGAAATGGAAATTGCTGCCCTATTTACTGGATTTGTTATGTTGTTTTTCTTTTTCTTTATTTCTTCCTTCTTCGCTCGTCTTTCTCTCGTTCTCTCCCGATCGGTGAAGTTCGACGGCTCCCTCCTGCCGTTCCGATCGCCTCCCCTCTTCAATTCTTCTCATTTTTTCATTTCCTTTTCCTGACCTCGCGCCGCCGGGCAAAAATTCGCTAACGCACCTGGGGACCGCGAGCGAGGCGTCGGTTTTCGCCTCCGACGATGGTCGTCGAAAATTGACGACGGGAAGGAGGTATTCTATTCTTCTCTCTTCTCTACTATTTTTTTCCAAATTTGAGAATCTTTTCAAAAGAAAACTATTATGGTGGGATTCTATTTCGATCTTTAGTCGAAGATCAAATTTTTTTGAAATTTTTTAACTTTTCGGTAAACCCGCGGGTGATAATTTTTTACTCTGTTTGAGTAAGAATGATTGCTTTTCAACCCAAAATAAATCTTCACTACAAAGATTATGGTTTCGAATTTTTCTAAAATATTTCGTTTTTTTTTTCAGGTGGTGAATTTCGGCTCTGTCTTGCAGGTATCTTGTTATCAGATTTAACTGTGGAAGCTCGATTATTGTGTTTTTTTCCTCCAATGCTCTTTACAGTGCATGTTTTAGTTGGATTAGACTGTACGAAGTTTCTGCTGAAATGTGGCTGTGAAGTTACAATGCATTGGGTAGGAGGCAATGCATGTTACAATGTTGAGTTTCTGCTCGATTTAACTGCTGAAGTTACAATGCATGTTCTTATCTGATTTAAATGTAGGAAGTTTCTGCTAAAATTTTCAGGTAAGAAGCAAATGATGAAGCAGCAGCTTTGGGCCTAAAGCAGCAGCAACATGGTTGAAGCTCTACATTGGCTCTTTCTTTTGCATTCTCTTGAATATGAAATTTGATGAGTCTGTGCTTATAGTTGTTTGAGATTTGATGAAATTTGATGAGTCTGTCACGAAAAGAAAGAAGAGCATGTAGGAAACTTCTGCTGAATTGTTCAGGTAGAAAGAATGATTGCAGCTGCTATTGCCTCTACAATAACTGCTGGAAAGAGCCTTAGTTATTTTTCAGTAGCTTGTGTTCCTATGATATCGTGAGCACAGTGTTGTGTTGTTTGTTGTAAAGACAAGTTTTGTGCAGAAGTTTTTTGAATATGTGTTGTAAAGACAGTGTTGTGTTGTTTGTTGCATTCTCTTGAATATGTGTTGTGTTGTGTTGAAGCTATGCGTGATTGGTAAACAAGACTGTGTTGTGTTGTGTTTTGTAGATTTCTTATTGTTTGTGTTGTTGTAAAGATAAATTCTGTGCAGTTTTTTTTTATGTAAAGTTCACTGAAATGTAATCTTTATTTGAAATGTAAATGCAAGAAGATTGAATATACAATGCAAAAATGGTGGTTTATTTGTTTAAGTTTTTCTTTCTCACTCCTTTGATAAAAATTTCACTGGAATTTGAATGTGCAAGAAGATTGAATGTGCTATGCAAGAATGGTGGGTTTCTTGTTTAAGCTCTCTTTTCTCATTCCTTTGATAAAATTTCACTGAAATTTAAATATGCAATGCAAGAATATTTAATTCAGTGTTTTTACTAAAGCTCTATGTAGTAACGCTGAAACTTATAAAAACAAAAAAGAAAAACAAGTAATATTAATAGAATTCATAGGTGAAAGGCAGAGAGTTGAAACAAAAGTCAATATGAGGGTAAATTTGTCATATCCAATAGAAATATGTTATGTTTTGGGCGGGTGTTTCTTGCAAGCTCTCTGTTCTAGTGGGAGCTTCTTTTTTCTACTTCTCCTCTGTTCAACAGTTCTGCTTCTCCTCTGTTCAACACTAGTATTCTCTGTTTTTCTTCTCTCTTCTATACAAGACACCTAAAAACCTCACTATATGGCTCAAGAAGTCACAAGTTGTTCTTCTCATCGAACTCCAAATGTATTACATGAGAATGACAAGTCACCATGTTTAGGGATGATTTTTGAAAACTTTGAAGTTGCTAAACAATTCTACATTAATTATGGAAAAACACAAGGCTTTAGTGTTGTTACCGCAAGAACACAAAAGATGATTCCTCGTTCAGATGAAGTGACAACTTGTCAAATGACATGTGACCGTTTTGGATACCATAGAGATCATAAAGCAAAACAGACAGATGAGAGGTCCGAAAATGTCTTGAAAAAGAGAAGCACGAGTACGGCGAAATGTGGGTGTCGTGCAATGATGAAAGTGACAAAACAAAGTAATGGATTGTGGAAAGTGGTGGGTTATGAAGGTGAACACAATCATAACTTATTAGTCCAGCAAAAAGAATGTGCATGTCTATTTGTAAAAATATGCCTGCTGCAGCTAAGGTCTTGATTAATTCGTTCCGGGATGAAGATATAGCTGTACATAAGGTTTTAGATTTACTTGACAGACCACAAAATGATTTTGATGAAAGAAATTGTTGGAACCATTTGTGTCCCTCGAAGGAGTACAAGAAGCCTATCAGTGGTGAAGTGACTGCAGTGCTTAATTTTTCTAAGAAGAAAAATATAGAAGACTCAAATTTTTTTTATGCAATACAGATGGACAGTGAAGCTAGAGCAATAAATTTTTTCTGGATAGATGGTCGATCCCGTATGCAATTTCATTCCTTTGGCGATGTGATGTTTTTTGACACCACATATCGTAAGAATGCATATGAAATGCCATTCGCGCCGTTCACTGGAGTTAACCATCATATGCAATCAATCCAATTTGGTTGTGCTTTGCTTTTGGATGAGACAGAAGAATCTTTTCAATGGCTTTTTGAGACTTGGCTTGCAGCTATGGGCGGAAGTGCTCCATCTACAATTATGACAGATCAAGATAAAGCTATTACTGCAGCTATTGCAAAGGTATTCCCAAGTACATATCATAGATTTTGTTTGTGGCATATTATGAAGAAGTTTGCCGAAAAGCTTCCACGTTTTTATTCCAAGAGTTCAAAATTCAAAAAAGATATCAAGATGTGTATTCGGGAAACCTCTACTCCAAACACATTTGAAACAAGGTGGGAGGAATTGATGTCTACATACAACTTGAAAGAAAATGAATGGCTTCATGGAATATATGAGATTCGAGAAAAATGGGTACCCGCTTATCATATGGATACTTTTTATGCCGGTATGAATACTACCGGACGTGCAGAAGGTATGAATGCTATTTACAAAAAATTTTTTCTACCATCGACAACCCTTCGTGAGTTTATATTGAAGAATGACAAACGTTTGACTAAACTTTTTGAAAAAGAGGAAAAAGAAGATTATGCTAGTGAACACTTGTGTCGCATTGTCGATGATACTGCCTTTCTTTTAAAAGTGCTGTAAAAGTGTATACAAGAAATGTCTACAATAGGTTCAAAAAAGAGTTCGAAAAAGCTTAAGTTGAGTATGTTCTATATGATGATGAAAAGAGTAGTGATGGTTGTACGACATACATTTATAAGTCTCGAGTGGAAGGCGATCAACGGGAATGGAAGGTGAGGTTCAATGCAGCCACAAAGGAAGGTAATTGTGTATGTAGATTTTTTGAGTTTATGGGAATTCCTTGTGGACATCTTATAAAAGTTTTTCAGAGTCGTGATATTGAGATACCGGATCACTTTATTCTTAAGAGGTGGATGAAAGGTGCTAACAAATATAGAGCTATGTATGATGGTGTACCAATAAGTGGTCATGAAAATTCTGAATTATTGAGAACTACTCAACTGCAGATGCTTTCTAACAAATTGATTTATGAAGCGGCCGAAACTAATGAGGGATATCAAATGATGTTACAAAAATTGCAAGAATTATCAGGACAGCTCCAAGAAATAAGGAAGATGTCAGTAGACGACTTATGTACTACCAATGATAACTTACAAGCCTCAATTGGTACCCCTGAAGTTTTGCTTTTGAATCCCAACATCTTACAAAAAAAGGGACGAAAAAAAGAAGTAAAGATTTGTAAATGTTGTATTAGAATTAAGGGAGGTTTGGAGAAAGCTATTGCAAGAGCCAAAGCTAAGATAGACAGAAAATGTGCTTACTGTAATAAATATGGTGTTCAACATGATAAAAGAAATTGTCCTGAAAATCCAAATAGAAAGAAAAAAGCAAGTAAGTATAATCACCTTTAAAGCTTTGAGTATTATAGACTTTCTTATAGAATTTAATTGAAATTGACATTTATCATCATTTTTTACTTTAGCAGCGGAAGATACAACAGATGATGAAGACAAAGATAGAGATGGGGATGAATATCTACACACAAGTGAAGACGAAAAAAATGATGATGAAGAGTTAACTATTAATTTAGAGTAGCTGTTATATTTTGATGTACTATGAACTGGTTATTATTATTGGTTTGTCACTTTTTGGATAAGCAGTGAAATATTACTATAAAACTCTTTCGGATAGTGAAAGTTATAACTATGCAATCATAACAGCTAAAAAAATAGAAAGTAAAAAATAACAGTAAAAAAATAACAGTGAAAAAATAAGAGGAAAAAAGAAAAATAAAAGTAAAAAAATAATAGTTAATAAGAAAAAAAATTGAAAAAAAAAAAGATGAAAAGAAATAAAAGTGGAAAAGGCGAAAAAAACAACAGTGAAAAAATAACAGGAATAAAAAAAATAATAATAACAGAAAGTGAAAAAAGAGGTGAAACGAAATAAAAGTTGAAAAAAATTAACAGTAAAAAAATATCAGTGGCATTACTTTACTGGTCAGTAAAAAAAATGACAGTAATCATAAACTTTTTTGGTGAAATTTCAGTTAAATAAATAATCTTCTGTATTAAAACAGTAGAACAAAAAAATCTTTCAATATAAGTGCCATTACTGGTCATGTAGACACATTGACATGATTGTTCCATTACAACAAAATCTTGCTGGACATTCATCTTTCAATCCATGCTACTGACATCCACACTTCATTGATATTCACATCCACTCACAGTCCATTCACATTCTAGGAACTAAAACAACATTCAAACTTATCTCGATGGACTTGTTTGGACAATCAAACTTATCGCCAGATTAAATCTAAAACAACATTCCCATTCACATTAAGCTGAACATTCTTACATTATACATTCAATCTCCTTGCATTGTCATTCCAAATGAAGTTTTTACATATGAGAGAGTACATCAAGGGAAAAAAAAAGTTCTGCACAAAATTTGTCTTTACAACAAACAACACAACACTGTGCTTACAATGCCACAGGAACACAAGCTACTGAAAGATAACTAAGGCTCTTTGCAGCAGTTATTGTAGAGGCAATAGCAGCTGCAATCATCCTTTCTACCTGAACAATTCAGCAGAAGTTTCCTACATGCTCTTCTTTCTTTTCGTGACAGACTCACCAAATTTCATCAAATCTCAAACACCTACAAGCACAGACTCATCAAATTTCATATTCAAGAGAATGCAAAAGAAAGAGCCAATATAGAGCTTCAACTATGTTGTTGCTGCTTTAGGCCCAAAGCTGCTGTTTCATCATTTGCTTCTTACCTGAAAATTTCAGCAGAAACTTCCTACATTTAAATCAGATAAGAACATGCATTGTAACTTCAGCAGTTAAATCGAGCAGAAACTCAACATTGTAACATGCATTGCCTCCTACCCAATGCATTGTAACTTCACAGCCACATTTCAGCAGAAACTTCGTACAGTCTAATCCAACTAAAACATGCACTGTAAAGAGCATTGGAGGAAAAAAACACAATAATCGAGCTTCCACAGTTAAATCTGATAACAAGATACCTGCAAGACAGAGCCGAAATTCACCACCTGAAAAAAAAAACGAAATATTTTAGAAAAATTCGAAACCATAATCTTTGTAGTGAAGATTTATTTTGGACTGAAAAGTAATCATTCTTACTCAAACACAGTAAAAAATTGTCACCGAAAAGTTAAAAAATTTCAAAAAAATTTGATCTTCGACTAAAGATCGAAATAGAATCCCACCATAATAGTTTTCTTTTGAAAAGATTCTCAAATTTGGAAAAAAATAGTAGAGAAGAGAGAAGAATAGAATACCTCCTTCCCGTCGTCAATTTTCGACGACCATCGTCGGAGGCGAAAACCGACGCCTCGCTCGCGGTCCCCACGTGCGTGAGCGAATTTTTGCCCGGCGGCGCGAGGTCAGGAAAAGGAAATGAAAAAATGAGAAGAATTGAGGAGGGGAGGCGATCGAAACGGCGGAGGGAGCCGTCGAACTTCACCGATCGGGAGAGAACGAGAGAAAGACGAGCGAAGAAGGAAGAAATAAAGAAAAAGAAAAAATAGAAAAAGAAAAACAACAGAACAGATCCAGTAAATAGGGCAGCAATTTCCATTTATACCCCTGTACATTGATTTTGTAATGTGTTCAGCGAGTTTTGCTGAACCAATCTTGACCGTCGGATCAAGCGATCCAACGGCCGCGATTTGGAGTGCCCAGATGCTCCAAGCAGTTGGGGTGCCCATAACTGCTCCCATATATATATATATATATATATATGCATGATGATGTTCTTATATATCACATGTTTGGCATATGCATAAATAAGTTTCCACGTAGATAGCTGATGTGTATGATTTTGCTATGGTATGCCCTTTATGCATGCATGTGTATGTGAAGGTAAATATCAATGGTACGACTTGGAGACATGATCTCACTCAATTTTTCATGATATATGATTATGACTACTTGGCACATTAGATACATTTGGATATAGATGCATGTTTGTGTAGATACTAATAGATGTACGCATATGCATTAGCTTATGCGTGTATGCATATGAGTTAGGGAGTCGTATGAGTTGGAAACTCGTGCTATGTGATTCTGACTCAGTGATGCTGATATGCACTTATATACATGTGAATGATTAAGAGATATATGTTGTATATATTGCGTACAAGTATGCTTGGCATATGCATATGTAATTCATTCCTAACTATGATGTACATTAATATAGATGTGCGTGTAGATAATTAAAGATATGCATTAGATATATGCGTATATAAACTATTTATTTAATCGCTGGCATATGCGCATAAGTGTGGAAGGCATAAAGTTTGGAAACATGGGTAAAATAAGAACTTTATATAACAAATGGGGTGTTGTGTGTTACATCTAGTCTTTTATCGTATTCTTCTGATGACTGACTTGGTATGAGATTATTTAGAATTTAGCAACATTTGATCTAATCTAATTTTCATCTGCTATGTGTATAGAGATAGTAATATAATGACTAGGTAATGTATTAAATGGAGTATTTTAATTTGTCACATCACTGAGATTAGCTCAATCTTTCTTTTTTTTTTTTTTTTTTTGGCATCCTCTAGTTATTGTAGTGTTGAGGATTGAATGTACCGTTGTCATCGATTGGAGTAATGTGATGAACACATGTATTTGTATCTCATTTAGTTGGCTCTATAATTTTGAGACACTGTATGTTTTCTTTCTATTGTGTATTGTGATGAATTGTATTTGTATTCATTGGTTTCTAAATTAAGTGTCAATGACTTGTAATATCCTAATGAAGCATTCATTCGTCTTATTAGCGATTTGAGGTTTAAGATTAATTTTTGGTACTCGTGTGATTTTAGTACTTAGATTTTCAAGAAAGATTTTATCGAAGATTTGGAAAACTTTTGCACGTGTTGTTTTGCAATGGTTTAGCGCAATGTCGGTCATCGCTCAAGATTGCTTCGTGACACTACTAGTTAGACAAGGAATTGCAGGGGTGCTCTAGTGATAGTTGGTATGATTGGCATTGCACGCACCTATTGTGGTTTTGTTAGGGTTCATGCAACTATCAGTTTAGGGTGCGTGTGTTTTTACTTTTTTCCAACGAAAATTTTCAATTTTTTATTTCATATTTTTCAATACATATTTTATAAGTATTTAAAAATTTATTTAAAAATTTAAAAAGTGTAGAAAAATTCTATATAATGAGATCTTTTTATTGCATATTTTTATTATTTTTTTGGAAGTAAAAAAAATAGAGCTCGTTTTTTCAAAAAGAACAAAAATACTTTCTATTTTAAAAAAGCTCTATTTCATAAGCAATCACAAACGCACCCTAGATTTAATGGCATAGCATTTGAATAAGTGGTCATGAAGGGGCCAGCTTGGTTTTGATTCATATTTGAAAGGTGAAAATAACATGAGCCAAAGGGAAGGTTACGAGCACCAGTAGGTACTGTAGGTGTTAAGTTATAACTCTCTGAGTGTTATACAAATCTCTAAGTTTCATAGAACTCACCTAACAATCTTGTGATAAAAGAAGTGATAAATTTGAGTTTTTCTCTTATGCTAGGTTGGAACAATTGGCAGCGGGAGAAGTGGCGAGAACGATCAGGAGGTTGCTTATACATTCACCATTGGTGAAAAAGCTTGCATGTCTCTTGAGTCTAAGTGTTATTGGGAGCTAAGTTCTCCTAGGTAAGATTTGGTTCTAGAACCAAGTTGATATGATTTGACTAATGAAAGTAAAAACTAAAGCTGGATTCATGTCAAATACCAAGTACATGCCCTTATTTATGACTTATAACTTTTCTTTTCCAAGCAACTAGCATTTCTAAATTCCTAAAATTCTTCTCTAGATAGAACTCCTACTTAACTTGAATAATAAATATTTAGAATCATACTAGGATTCAAATGCCATGAAGGTGATAACCGGACTTCTAAGGGGCCTGGACACTTGTTAAGTGTCTGATTGCTTTATGCTGCATCCGGGAGACTTACATAAGTGTACAGGGAGGCACCTATGACATCCATGGTGTCACCAAGGTTTACACCCAGGACAAGTCCTGCAGCTCATGGGCGGTCGACAGTTCCGGCTTGGTCATTCTCTAGCCTCACTGCTGATGGATCACCATATGTATCATGTGTGTCACCAACCTATACTATATTATAATCAAGTGACGTAGGTAGATTGCTAAGAAATAGTGGTAGCTCCATCTTAGTGCAACTTAATCAATATAATAAGCTTATACATATTAATCTAATAACTTCAATCATCCAACCTAATAGATATGATGGCTATGTATATATTTTTCAGATGGGTGATGTATTGACTATATTATTTCTATTTTTCATTACGTGGTGTCATTACAAGGTGATGTAGAGGATTTGGCTAGTGTCTAGTCTCTGCACTAGGAAACACACATAAGGACTAATGGAGTGCGTTTGGGATTGCATTCAAAACGCTGCTTTTTAACTTTTCCTCATTTCATATTTTTCAATACATATTTTATAAATATTTAAAAAATTTATTTAAAATTTTAAATAGTGTAGAAAAATTTTACGTAATGAGATCTTTTTATTGTATATTTTTATTATATTTTTAGAAGTAAAAAATAGAGCTCATTTTTAAAAAAAATAAAAATATCTTCTATTTTAGAAAAGTTCTATTTCATAAGCAATCTCAAACATACAGTGGTTAAAGAATCTTGGTAGCTTGAGTGCGTTTGACAAAAATTTTAATTTTTTAATTTATATTTTTTATAAATATATAGAATAATTATTTAAAAAATTAAAAGATATAGAAAAATTTTATCTAGTAAGATCTTTTTATTACTTATTTTATTTTTTTAAATAAAAAGATAAATTCATTTTTTAAAAAAAATAAAAATACTTTTTTCTATAAAATTTTTATTTTTAAAGCAGTTGAAAGAGTTGGTAAACAATTTGGTCGGCAATTGTAACTGTATATTACGCTCCTTCTCATTGTGTCTATCCTCCAAACATGACTATCTGACCGGTTTAACCAAGTTCCACTTGTTAAAGAGCGCGAGTGCATGGAAAAGCCACGGCAACTTCTTTCTTTATAAAGTGGCTGTATTGCTTTAATTTGTTCTCTCTTCCTTCCAGCGAACCACATTCTGCTGTTCAAAGATAGTCATGGCTTCCCCTTTCAAGTGCATTCTTTTTGGTAAGTCCTCTTTCTTTCTGTTTCTCCCTTGAGACCTCGAAATTTATCTGACATTTTCCGTTGATCTCCTTATATTCAAAATTCAGACATTGATGACACGTTATACTCATCTAGCACGGGCATCGCACAAGCTTGCAAGAAGAACATTGAAGGTTTCCCATGATTTTCTGTTTCCTTTTCATTTAATTGGTTGCTATCATATTAGTGATACTTATACATTTGAACTGAATTTTTTCCCTTCCCCCAGATTATCTTGTTAGAAGATGTCTAGTTTCTGAAGAGCAAGCAATATCTCTTCGTATTGAGCTCTTCGGAACCTATGGCAGCTCTCTTGCTGGCCTCACTGTATGTATATCAATCGCTTACCTTCTCTCTCTATATCCTAGTCAAGTACACAATACACAAAGCTTCAGTTAGTTTTGGGAGCTAACTTTCTTCCATTTTTTTTTCTTCAGGCATTGGGCTATGATATTCACCCTGATGAGTATCACAGGTTGATTTGCAAGGCAAATTGCTAATGAAAAAGTATTTCCCAGTCAAATCAAGGGCTAACTCTGTTCCTGTTTGATTCTACATTGACAGTTTCGTGCATGGAAGATTACCGTACGAGCTGATCAAGCCAGACCCTCAACTGAGGGAGTTGCTACTTAGCATCCGGCAAAACAAAATCGTATGTTCAATGTCAGATACTTCAACTTTCTTATTATCATCACATGAAAATTTTTATTGAATTCCATTGGCATGTAAAATGCAGTTGTTCACCAATTCGGATATCAAGCATGCAAGAAGAGTTCTGGAGAAGTTGGGAATCGATGAGGATTGCTTTGACAAGATCATCTGTTTTGAGACCCTTAATGCTCAACTATTCATAAAGAATAGATCTCTACAAGACCTGCCACCTCCTGTCTTTCTAAAGCCTGCTATTGCCGCCATGGAGGCTGCTGTCCAGCTTGCTGGCTGTAATGATCCCAGCAGCATTGTGAGTTTTCTTGATACAAGTTTCTCTTTTTTTTTTTTTTTTTTTTTTTTTTTTTTTATTTCTAGTTAGGTACTAGCATAGTCGAGTCCATTATTCCTTGTCAACTAGTTATTGCGCGTTTTTGTTCAGTTGTTTCTAGACGACAGTGAGAGGAACATTGCTGCAGGGAAAGCGGTTGGTCTGTGCACGGCTTTGGTAAGCTATGAGACTCCTGCTTTCCTTTGTGAATACGGTTCGAGTGCCAACTGAAGTCCTCAAAATTCTCGTTGTTACTAGATCTATATCAGTGTGAACCTCTACTTCAAATGATCCTTCTTTCACATTTGAACTAGATTTTTGCTTTTCAAGGGAGTTAAAATCTGGACCTGCAATGCCTAGCAGTGATATTTGTGTTATGTAAATTTACTGACAAGATATATTCTGTAAAAGGTTGGTAAGAAGATGAAGATCAAAGAAGCTGATTACGTGGTGGAAACAATAAATTGCTTAAGGCTAACGATTCCAGAGATTTGGGGAGATAAGAAACAAGAAAAAGAAGATGATCATGAGATTGTCATGAGGAGTGAATTGGATAACATGATTCCTCTCGCCCAGCAGGTGGAGGCCTAGGCTAGGAATCACTGCAACTGATTATGAAAATTGAAAATCTTCCAAGTAGTTTGTAAATGTACCACTGATTGATCTGTCTTTGGTTACTGTGTGTATAACAGTATAAGCGCATATAATAAAATAAGTTCTGGTTTGGTTGTTGCTAACTTCTTGCGTTACGTGTTCAAATATGACTGGGAAATAGTTATTAAATAAATCTTTTTAAACAAAAAAAGTTTTTAAAAATAAAATTTAAGTTTTTTAATAAAATAATAAATAATAATAAATATTATGAATTAAATTTTTTTATATTTTTTAAAATTTAAAAATTATTATATAAAAAATTAAAATAAAAAATAAAGAAGAAATAAGGAACGTCAAACATCATCTCTAAAGTTGAAAAAGAAAATTTTGCGTGGTGTGGGGTGACGCTCTGTGCTGAGTAGATGATTACATTTAAGACAAAAGATTAGTTTGTATAGTCTTATCACATTTTACACAGACTTCGTCTGCCGCATTGGAATCCATTGAATAGAAGCATCTAGTTGATAATGGGGTCTTTGTTTTGTGGTTAATTAGTGGTAAGTCTTTATGGACAATGAAAAGGATTGCATTATCGAACAGACGGGCGTTAGTGGGCCTCATGGCCTGGTCAGGCTTAAAACTGAAAATGCCAACGACTTCACTGACGGAAGCTAGTGGCCCTGCAGCCGCTGAGGACATATTTTAATTTGTCGAAAATAAAAATTTGAAGTTAAATTTAATAGAACTGAATTTGAAAAATAAATTAAAGATAAATTTGATAATTTCAAAATAAATAAAAATATAAAAATAAGTTTGGAATCAAAATCTGAGTAAAAAATAAATTCAGCATCTAAGCACCGTACCTAAATTTGAAAATTTTGGACATGTTTACTTTGTAGATAAAGTGAAGTTTTTAAGTAATAAAATTTTTAGAAAGTAAATTTGAAAAATAAAATTAAAAAATAAAAATATTTAATAAAAAATAAAATTTTATATTAAATATATATTTATAATAAATTTTAAAGTTAAATTAAAAAAAATTATTAATTAAAAAATATTATTTTAATTTATAGATATATTTTATATTAAAAATAAGTTTAAAAAAATAAAATTTTGAATGTCGATAAACACGCCCTTTATGAGAGAGTCGTTGGTATCCTACTATTAAACAAGTACCATTCCATCTTACTTTAATAACTTGTTTCACTCTTATAAAGTTAATCTTCAAAATAATATACTCAGTAATCTAGACAGTGGTTATCCACTGTACTATATCATAATAAAAACTCTAGCGATTCAAAATTGCATGTCATTAATTAGTTCTCATAAAAATAAACGATTGGGTAAGTTTGAGAGAGAGGACAATATGCGATTGGGTAAGTTTGTAGAGAGGACCATTTAAAAATATTTAAAATAAAAAATTTTATAAAATTGAACTTATTTTGAACCTTTTCAGAAAATATATTTAATTATTTTATTTATAAACAAAATATTATAAATAAAAATTTTATGATGTATAATTTATTTGTACTTTTTAAAAATTCAAAGATTAAAATATTGTACAAATTTTATTAGAAAATAAAAAGTTTAAATAAAAATTTGACAATATAAGCACTCCTATATAACATCCTATTCTCACTTTACACTAATGCTAGTGCAAATTTACAATATAGAAAATGATACTTTTACTATAACTTACATAAGATCAAGTGTAAATTTTGCTTAAATCTTGTTTAAAATCCAAATTGCACATTAAAGTGTCAACTCCAACAACAAATTTTGAGTTTTGACCTTTTCATTTTTGTATTAACAGAAGTATGAATACAAAGAGTGTTAATAAAAGCATGTGCCTAGAAATTATAAAACCTCTAAACTTCAAATATCCAAACGTTGGGATAGTTGCTTCATATCAATATTCAATCTTCTTACCAGGCAAGGCAACCTTAGAAATTGCAAAACCTATGAACTTAAAACATACATGTATGCTTGTGCGGTTGCCTATATTCGATCGAGGGAAGGCAACCTTCAAAATTGCAAAAACCTATGAACTTGAAAAAAAATTTGTATAGTTGGATAATTGCTCCATGCCAATATTCAATCTTCTTACCGAGCAAGGCAACTCGTTATATGCTTAACACTTTTACTCAAAGTTGGCAGCCTCGCATTGACTCAATAATTTCTCCGAATCGATTAGTTGTGATTTGATCCAATCGGGCTGATCTACCAACTATAGTCAAACCTAGTCCGCTAATCAAAATCACTAAAACTATTCTTCTAATGACAAATAATTTAGTACATCTAATTATCTCTATTGATTTTGATCTTAGGCAATTAAACATAAAAAATGTATCAAAATTTTCATATAGATCATAAATTTTTTGTAGAAATTTTATTATACAGTAAGCAAATTTTACTTTGTATTTAATCAATATAACCAAAAATTTCTGTCACGACCCATCTAATCTTGACCGGCACTAGATTGAACCTAACCTGGATAATATCCAATTAGGTCCAATTCAGTAAGCCTAGCTCAAAAACACAAAATATGGACTCTCACTAAAGCATTTCAAATAAATAAATTTTCAATAATATCTTTCCTAAAACTTCGAATGAAAACCTGAATCATAATAAGTCATTTGACAACAACAAAATAAAAGAGATAAATAAAATAATATCAATGCAAAAAATAACTAAGTAAATCATCTATTGATTATCGGTAGCCGCCAACATTTATTATATATTCAAAATATTAATTTACAAAGCAAATACAAGACAAAGTAGATAAAATAATACATATTTTTATATAATAACAGAGCCATCTATAGAACAAAATGAGTTATAAATGCACGGGTCCACCGTCGATGTGCTATGCCACTATCGGATCCTAGGCCGTCTCATACCGACCCAGTTCCCAATAAGGACAGATATAGAGGGCTTGACATGCAACTAATATAACCCAAGGGATATCAAACTATATTACTATGCAATCATATTCATTAGGTGTCATATACTTATAAGAATAAACAAAATAGTTTATGTTCTTACACTGTGACTTCTTAAATACATGAAATTCATCATGCACTCTATAACACCATTATGTATTCATGCATGCATCGTGCATTATCCAAACATATGTCTAATATGATATTGTGCATGCATACTTATCTACATCAATGATGTGGCACTAGTTAGGGAATTAAGAAAATAAACATATAATATAGAGCGAGACCCAGTCTCCAACTTAATCTACCAAACAGGCTATTTCTCCCTCGGCAAAATACAATCATCTTGGTGATAAAACCGATAGGACGTGGTATCATTACCACACGCATGGGCCTAGTAATACTATAGCAATAGGTGTGCGCCCGCCTCACGCCCACTAGCGTCTTAATATAATCCTCTGAATTGTCTACCCTTGTGCAATATGACAAGCAAGCTCATGCCGTTATAGTTCAATATATATCATATCTCTATGCACATATGTTGTTTCATAGTTCATTCATCCATGCTTAATGATTATAGTCATGTAACATAAGTAATGGTCATTCTTGATTTGTGTAGAGTTACCATGCTTGCTATCATCATAGTTAACATTCTAAGTGCACTATGCATTATATGTAAGAACTCATATAGTATATGTAATATTCATGCTATAGATATGATCAAATGTAAAGACCTTTAATTACCACATACTATTAAGATTAGTCTATAGTGAATTCTATACCAGCATGCTCTATACATTTAATCATCATTTAGTATGAGCAATAATTTAATCATTAGAAAAAGTGTCAAGGTATGCTGAAATTTCAAAACAAATATTACCTATGGCATAAGCCTAACTTAAGTTAAGAAAGAAAGGCACAGTAACCCTTACCCGTATCCCTATAATCACTTTATTTAACTAGTCCCTCCAAATCAAGTCACTCGACCCACATACCTCAGCGAAAAGCTATAACACAACGGGCACATCTATTACTTAAATTCGTCGAACCGAATGAATCTAACAAACACAATCCACTACAATCACATTGCTATAGATGTGGAAACTCATTCTAGAGTTTCATCCATTCCATTAATTATTTAAATTGTATCCACTAATCAAATATACCAGCGTTTGAGGTTTAGTAATCTTACCGATTTAAACGAGACGATCGTACGCCAATTAGCTTTGAACAATCGACATATTACAAATTCCTCAACCTAGTAATCACCTAATTGAAAACTAATTAATAATCCATCCAATAAGTAGCATCTAAATGCACAATACACGTATTTCAACTAACCTATAAGTGGGGCTCGCTTGATTGTCGAATTTTGGCGTGAATACTGTTTGCCGGAAAGAAATCAGTTGGAGAAAATTAAAGCAGCTGCGAGAGTAAGTAATTGCCACTAAGTTTAGGACGAATATGCCTAGACGTCAATTGCAAGCTGGCGGGCGAAAATCATCCAAATCGATTTCATCGGTCCGGCAATGCAATTCTCAAATACAAGCAAAAATTTGACTCAATTGACAAGAGAAGAGTATTATTGAAATAAAGGGATGGATTTTTATTGCTTACTGTAGTTGGAAGTCCAGCGGAGAGGTCCGGCGAAAACTCTAGTTCTACCCACCACTATGAAAGTTAGAGAAAACGCAACAGCGACGTTCGAAAAAGAGTAAGATGAATGTCTAAGGCTAGGTAGAAGATGCTCATTGCCAAAAGGAAAGGTTGAGCGTCGAAAAACGACCGTGTGCAAAGAGAGGCTCGAGTGGGGATGGCTGCGTCGGGAGAGAAGAAACAAAGAGGTAGTAGTCAGAAGAAGAAAAATAAAAAATAAGTAATATTATCCTAAGACGGTTGGTTTAATTAGGATCAGCCCATATGCAGGTAGGGGTGTTACAATTCAGGAATACAGTATGAAAAACAAGAAATATAATAACCATGTATGTAACTCTAATAACACAATAATATTAATTATACCTGATAAAATACAAAAAGAGAGAGATCACAAGAGAACTCATACTGTGATAGTGGACTAGTGATGCAGAGACATTGATGCATGACAATTTTATTAGCCTTGGGCATAGGAGATGCTCCTCGTTCACCTCCGGCATCTTATGTAATCTTTTTTTCCTCCTGAATAGACTAAACAACTAAGATAAAAAAAATAACAACTAAGTAATCTATTCATAAAGAAAACAAGAAAAAGCTATTTTTCCAAAATCTAACAATTTCCAAATGTCAAAATCACTAAATACACATAAGCGTAAGCTTCAAACTTGAAAAATCTTAGACCAATAAAGCAAACTTATTAGAGATATACAAAAAATCACCCCCTCTCTCCTCTAAGAGAAAAAAGAAAAAGCTCCTTAACAATGCCCCCATTAAATCTTAAGAAAATCTATAAACTAATACGGATTCACATCCGAACCAACAAAATTAGAATGACAAAAACTTCTAAAAATATTTTTATTTAAAAGAAGTAAAAAGTAATAGTTTATTATTTGAAAATTTCAAAACTTAGATTACATGTTCGATAAAAAACAAATAATGAAATAAAGAAAAACAAACAAAAAATAAAATAAAATATTTTAATAAAAATAAAGGAAAAAATGTGTGTAAGAATGAGTCGAAATCCAAAGAGCACAATAATTAAGGATATAGAAAGAAAATAAGACCCCAAAATTCCTACATGTTGGAGAAAAACCGATCGGTTGAGTCTTCTTTTGTTTCTTGCAGATGCTTATGCAAGAGAATCATATTCAACTATTGATGTATCTCTTCCATGCATCGATCTTTTTCTTATAAGAGGAAAGATAAAGAGGATGAGAAGAAACAAAAAAAGCGGGAGAGAGAAAGAGTGGAGAAGAAGAGGAGAGAATTAGGACATGTTTGGTTAAATTTTAAATTTAGAGTTTTTGGACGAAATCTGCTGTTTATATGCTTTTATTGAGAAAAGCGATTGTTGAACTTTTGATTAGAAAACTGTATTTTTCTAAATTTTGTTTGGATAAATTTTACTATTTTGATAAAAGAAAATTGAAGATATGTTTGGCTAAGATTTTGCTTATAAGTGAATAAAGTATATAATAACTAAAATACCCTTAAGTATATAATAAATGATATAGTAGTAAAATTTTGAATCTATTTTCATGTATTATCTAATTTTTTGAAAATTAATTTTATAACATATTTAAAAAATATATTTGTTTAATATTTTCATAATAATATTTATAAATATATTTAAATAATATAATAATAATTATTATTAATAGTACTTTGTATAATATTTTTAACTTATTTCTAAATATATAAATATACTATTATTTAATATAATAATAAATAATAAAAATATATATTAAGGAAATAATTGTGTCTCCAATTATTAGGATTATTTGTGCAAAAGTCTAAACAGTTTTATACTAGATCTATGAGGCTGATTAAAATTTTCCTCTAGTATGAACTTATTGCGTTGACTGCAAACATAGAAATATGATTTATGCCAGATAGCTACAACCAAACACAAGCATACACATAGAGCTCATAGGATAAAGAGTGGCGATTGAATTTTATAGATAATATATGGTAACATCGAGTGTACCAACAAGTCATGATTCACATGAGCATTTAGACATTGGACATAAAAATTTACAATTTATCTAGTACTTTCAACAATAGATAATGGTGCGTTTACAAAGTAGCCCAAAAATCAGAATGTAGTGTCCCCATCTCTATGGAATGCCCTCCACAAATCTATTTTAGTTTGGCTGTCTTCTCCAAAGCTATCAAAGCAAGTAACACAACAAGAGTAAATATTAAATCAATTGTAAAGAACTAATTTGCAAGAATTAGAGTGCATCATTCTTACTGTTGTAGTTGAGAAGCTTCTCAATAATGTCGACATGCATCATGAGCATACGCCTGCAAACGCCTACAACAATCCCGAACTAGCCCAAAGCATCTAGAGCAACCTTGATATATTTAATTTCAGCAAGGAAATTCATTAATATTTGCAGGCATCACTTTGTTCCATTTTCAGTAACATTCCACTCCAATCAATACTAAAATGTTTAGAGTTGCATAAAGATTATTAGCTTTATAGAAAATATTTGCTTCACTTTGTTGCAAACATATTGAAACTTTACAGAAAAGTCTCAACAAATTACATACAAACCCTCAACAACAACAACATACTACATACAAATCCTCAACCTCACTATCATCAACAACATCAAGCCACAAAAACTAAGAAAAGCTATAAACATCCCCCAACAAACACATTCTCAAAACTATTGACATGGAAAAAACTACTTTGTACCTCAAACTCCAGACTGGCTTGAAATAAAACAATCGAACTCCAATCCTACAGCACACAATCCCTAGCCACCAAATTCAGCAGCTTCCGTACTTCGTCCAAATCCACCATGGTATTCGAAGCTATATTCAATCATCAATTTACTCACCATAATTCAAAAACAAGAAAATAGAAATATACTCTGTAAGCATGAGAAGTGAATGCAGGGGAATACAATCGAGCTGGAGATAGGCATTTCTTAGATTGTTTGAAGAGCATCAATCGGAGCAAGAACATACTTCACCGACTTCTTCTTTTGATCTCTTAACCATTAGTTTGATCCAGCTACAATTAAAAACCAAAATCAAAACTTCAACACCAAGTTCATACAAGAAACAGCAGAAACTACCTTACAAGAACTCACCATTCGACAATCGAAAAGCAACATTAATTGTAGCAGAAATGACAATCTCATCCAAGCAGCTGCTACTTCTCATCTACAATTATTTTGATAAACTAATCGCTGCTCCAAATATATGACTCTTTTCTCTACGCAGACAGAAAGAAGAAGAAAAAGAAGAAGATAGATAATAGATAAATCAAAACAAAAGAAAATCTGTGAAGCCGAGAAGTGATTTACCTTTAATTTACTAAAATAAATGGTGGGAGGACGAGTCGACGTCGGAGAAAAAAATACATAAAGTTGCGACAAATATTGACGAGCTTAATTCAGCCTCGAAAAAAATAGTGAGTAGCACGACATTAGGAGAAGATGTCGAAAGAAGAAAAGATCAAATATCGGTATTGGGCAAGTAAATCGGGACTACGGGGAAGCAAATCGCAACTACAGGAGAGCGAGCGAATGTGATCGAGAAAAATGAGAGAATGAGAGTTGATAGGATATGTAGGAGATATATGATCTGTAATTTTATGAATTTAGCATGAATAAAACGGATAATTTACTGCCATGGTGAAAAAACACCTGCGATGCTTTTATGAAGAAGCATCGATCTGATGCTTCTTTAGAACACAATAAATAGCTTAGTTTGATAATAACCATGCGTTGCCAAACATCAACTTTACTATTTAGTGCTTTTTTTCTGAGCCAAACATACTATTAGTTGGAAAACGAAAATTTAAAACTGAGATGGATTAGTCGTATACGCTATAATCCCCTTAATCTTTAAACTAATTATACCTTAAACGATGTTAAGTCAATGGGTCCAATATAATTACAGACAAGTGGCGGACGTTTCTTTTCCTTTCTTTTTCAATGTTTTTTTTTTCTTTTTTATTTATATTTTGTTTTGAAGGGGAAGATGATGATGAACATAACGAAAGTTTGTAAACGACCCTTCTAGCACCAGATCGTCAGCGGCGAAGTTTGTGAGAGGCGGAGATGGATCTCCTGAAGGCGGAGCTACAGCGTAAGCGAGAGAGCGTTGCGTCAGATTTCGGTGGGCGGAAAATTGTGAAGCGTTCGGAGCTCGAGCAGAAGAAGATCCAGAAGATTCGGGAAGAAGAACAGCGGTCCCTTCAATCAAAACGCGCCACGCAATCCCAATCCTCCTCCTCCGCCACCGACCCTTCCGCTTCTTTCTCCTCCGCCGTTGCCGGAGGCTCCACTTCGACAAACCCTTCTCTTCCTTCCGCCCTCTCTTCTGGGGTCCATAAACGGAACCCACCCGAATCAATCTCGGAAGAGCAACGCATCGATGAGCTCGTCCTCCCTCGGCACGAAGTCATCCGTCGTCTTCGAATTCTCAAGCAGCCGATAACGCTCTTTGGAGAGGACGAGGATGCTCGACTCGAAAGGCTCAAGCTAACTCTGAAGTCTGGAATACTTGAAATTGATAGTGATATGACTGAGGGACAAACAAATGATTTTCTCCGAGACATCTACGAGCTCCGTAAACGGCAGAAATCAGGTGCTGTCATGCCGAAGCACGATGCAGACAAGGACTCCGAAGGTGATGGTGGGGATGGAAATGGGGATAAGGACTTGAGTGGTGATGGGGCATCATCTGGTGTTGATGCGGATAAGGATTTGAAGAGGATGAAAGCAAATTTTGATGAGCTGTGTGATGAGGACAAGATCTTGGTGTTCTTTAAGAGATTGCTTAATGAGTGGAACAAGGAACTGGATGAAATGCCTGAGTCGGACAAGAGAACGGCCAAGGGGAAGTCTATGGTTGCAACTTTTAAGCAGTGTGCACGGTACCTGAACCCGCTCTTCAAATTCTGCAGGAAGAAGGTGAGGCTTCTTGTTAAATTTTGCTACTTATTTGTAATTCCTGCCCTAATTGTTATACAAGTATATATAGATGTTGAACTTCTATTTGTTAAATATTTTCATTTACTCTTTTTATACTAAAAACTGTTGGTTCAAAATGAGCCTCCATTGAAAAACAAAGTACATAATGGTAGGATGAAGATATTCAGAAGAAACCCACTATTTTGAATCTTATTTGCCACCTATAGCCCTTAGGCCACTAAAATAAATTCAACACCGGTAAAATTCGACCTGAACTGCTTTAGAAACCCATAATGCATGTTTCTTGGTGCAATGATAATTTCAAGGGATATATGTCGTGAATCTTTATGAAAATAATTGTGGAAATTGCCATGTTTAGTTGTTCACACTAAATAAAGCAAAGAAAATCTGGAGGAGATAGGAGACTACCAACATGCAAGGTAACACATCACCATACAATGGTTTTTTTGTTTTGTTAATCTAGGTTCTAACTTAAATTTCTTTGATTCTAGTTTTGTCAATATTTTTGTGGGCCTAGATTTGTCAATATTTTTGTGGTCGTAGATGGATGATTAAGATAATTTATGAAATTAGAAGGAATGTTTTCGGAATGAAGTGTGAATGCATAAGCAAGAATATCTCTCGTAAGTTATAAGTTAATAAAGAGCTTAAAATAATGGTTTCTAGAGTTGGAAATTTTAGAAAATTGAATTGGCTCTTCTAGAGAAATGTTGGTGGAGATTACTGACAATTGTTATACCAAAGTAATAAAGAATAAATATTTTAGCAAAGTTAGCTTCAAAAGAATCATGAGAAAGTGAAGAGAATATTTCAGAGTCTTAAGGTAGCAAAACGGAATGGAAGAGTTGCCTCAACTTTTGGAAAGTTTTATAGAATCATATGAGTTTAGAGATTAAAGTAGAAGTTGAAGAGTTTTTATCATTTTATTGATGAAGGTGGATCAATTGTTCATGTACTAGAAGATTTTGATGGGAGTTTTCATTTTTCTTAATTGAGTTTAGTACTTAGATTTTAGAGTTTATTATTCGCTAGGTTAGAGTCCAATGGCTTAGTAATGTTATGACTGTTCTATTGAAACAGATTTAAAGTATATCAAACTAGTGAAGTTGATTTGCAGAGTTATTGTAGAGTTATTGATTTAATAAATGGAATATTCAAGTTCATTTATCAAATAATATGATTTCAGGCAGCATGGTTCATGTTGTTTGAAACTCTGCCCATGCATACATCCACGAAATGTACTTATTGGGGCTGGCCGATAGAGGGCCATGCAACATGTATTACCTAGAGGAACGGTTCCACACTTCATGATACACCATATCCCAAAAGCTATGAATCGCAATACAATGTTTCTGATTGCCTTCAGCGAATTATATCAGTTGTATATGCATATGGAGATAATGACACCTGGTTGAATTCCCTAGGTTGGCCTATCAATACAAAAGTACTTAGAAGAAGTTGTTTTTCTTAGATATTATCAAGCTGTAGACGTACCATGGTGGAGGAAGATCAATGTTAATGATTTCCACCAACAACCCGTAGTTTGGCATAATAATTGCTCAAAATGGATTATAATAATGAAGAATCTGCAAACTCTAGTGCAAAGCTTGAGGTTCAGCTTCTAGAACTGGCCTAACAAGGGCTTTATTAGCAAAAGCGAGGGCAACATGTCTATTTTGATTTATTATAAAACCAATATTTTTTAGCAATCAACTGACCTTGAAAAGCATTTATACTTGAATATCATTCACCGTTTTGCTGAAATTGCCACTTAGACTGCTAATATTAATAATCCCCTTGTTTGGGCTGACCAATATACCGTTCAAATATTTGATATGTTCACATGTGGATTTCAAGCATAATTTTTGTTTAATGACTTGTGATCAATGATTATTCCATAATTATATTGTTCAATTGTTGGTCTTGTAGGAATTCTATTGTCAAATCTTGTAGCTGTTCTTGACCAAACTGAATGTATTCTTTATGACGAAATGATAATTTCGTCGTAGCTCTTTAACTTGCAGTTTCCTGTGCTTTATCATTACTTGAGTGGTGAAAAGTATCCTTTTCTGGTATTCTCTAAGGATTCACATGTAGTCAAACTGGGGATCAACTTTGGGTACAATGTCTTTGGTGGTTGATTGTTTCGAACGGGTGAATTCTGTTACCTTGAATTCTATTAAGTCCAGTACTAGCAAGTGTTTCAGCAGCAGTATGAAGGGAAGCAGGACTTTGTAGTACATAATATCATGATATAAAATGTGTTTAGAAGTGTATTGTTTTGAAATTATAAAATCTGTTGGCATCTATGGCTTTAGTACTTTCTGGTATACCATCATCTATGGGGTCTTATCTATTAATCAAATATCTAATAGCTTAGTTTGTACACTTATTTCACTTTGCGGAAATTGGCTCTTCTTAAGGATGCCTTTCTGTTTTTGCCCTAAATTGTAAGCGCTACCAAACCTCTGCATTTCTGGAACTAGCCCATTGGTCCTGACGAAGCACTTTATTCTTCTGAAGGTGAGAACTTCTCTGAATTTGAGAACATTTTCTTATGAATATGCTACTATTGGAACTTAAATATATGACAACCTTTTTCAAGTATCCTATTTTGGTCCTCTGATGGAGGTTTAACTTTCTCTCTTAGAGGTGATCGGGCATATTAAGCTATGGCATGCAGTGTCCTTGCGTCAACTTGTTCCTCTGAAAATTATAGATGGCTAGTTAGTAGAAGTTCATGTGTTTTTCTTTTCTGAAAAGAACAGCTGACCCACTTTCACTCATGAATTCTGCAAAATCTTTTTGCCATGCCAATTTCAACATCAGAATTCAACTTCTATAATCCTATATCTGAGCATTACAATCAGAACTTCTATTACTTGTTTCTGATCTTTCATTGTGGTGATTAAGTCTCTTCAGGTTGTTAGATTACTAAGTATTAGACAATTGCTTATCATTTTTTCCTTGCAGATCCCATACTGTTTGATGTTATTAAATGCTACCACTATTTTAGTGGTGCATCTGCCAGTCTTGTTCTTATTTGTTTAAAGCACAAAGTGCAGTGTGTTGATAATTTGATTTTTGCGTTCTCTTATACCTGCTGTTTTATGTGACCATTGTACTTCATCGATAGAGTTTCCTATTTTGATGACAGGTCCTTCCAGATGACATTCGCAAAGCACTCATGGTGGTTGTCCGATGCTGTATGAAAAGGGACTACTTGGCTGCAATGGATCAGTACATCAAGCTGGCCATAGGAAATGCACCCTGGCCTATTGGTGTTACTATGGTTGGTATTCACGAAAGGTCTGCTCGTGAGAAAATTTATACTAACAGTGTGGCACACATCATGAATGATGAGACAACTAGGAAATATCTGCAGTCAATTAAGAGGCTGATGACTTTTTGCCAGCGGATGTATCCTGCTGATCCATCTAAGTCAGTGGAGTTCAATAGCTTGGCAAATGGAAGTGACCTCCAGTCACTTCTACAAGAGGGGAAGTCTTCTGCAAAACCCAATTTTGAGGAACGGTTACGACTGATGTCATCATGAATCTGCTAGCTTTTGTCTAGCTAAGTTGTCTTGAAACTATGATACTTTTCTGGTCTTGCAATTTACCTTCCAATAGAATGGCTAGTTTGTCAGTTCACCTTCTCGTTTTCGTCTCCGAGCGGAGGATTCCTCTAAGGGTCTGTTTGGATATAAGAGTAATAAATAAAAGTAAGATTAAACAAGAGTAGATTATTCGAGTGGAGACAAGAGTAAGAGTAATAATTTATCTCATCTTGTTTGGATATATCAATAAGATTAATGAAGAGTAAATGATTATTCTTGTTTGGTAACTAAAGAGTAAATAAGAGTAATTTTTATTAAAATACTAAAATACCCTTTTGTGTTTGTTGTTGTTTTTTAGTTGAGCAAAGCTAATATAATTTACTTTCAGGCCGGTGTTCTTACGCGCTATTTATTAGGACAATTTTGATACTATTGTTTCAATTTTTTATTGACAAGTATATTTGTCTTGAGAACTCTGACGATGAAGAGTGACTGTTTGGTCTTGAGTAGGGATGGCAAAAATCGACCCGATCCGAAACCGATCCGAAAAAGTCAGGTTCGGATCAAGTTTTAGACGGGTTTGGGTCGATTTCGGATCGACTCGAAAATGATCCGAAAAATTTAAACGAATTCGGTTCGACCCAAAAATGACCCGTTTAACTATTTATATAGTATATATTACTTAATAATTAAAAAAAATAGCAAAAAATTTGAATTTAATTTGTATATATATTTTTTTAATTTATCTTAATTTTATTTAATTTATAAATTTATAGAGACAAAAAAAGAGCAAAACCAGTACGTAAATATAACAAACTAACATGGATAAAATGGGAACTTTAAAATTTAAAAGACTCAAAATTTCTCTTCTCTCGGTTACACCCCACCTTGGGGTGTAACCGATTACTCCCCATATAAGAGTAATGGAGAGAAGTTTTACTCTCCATTATTCTTATGAAGACATTCCCAAACAAGAGCAATGAAGAGTAATTTATTCACTTACTCTCCATTGCTCTCACTTACTCTCAATCCAAACAGACCCTAAGGCTTATATGATAAGGATTTCATTCCAAATATTGACTTATTTACTAGTATCTCATGCCACATGATAAACCAGTGTAGTTAGACCGAATTCCGGTGTCAATTTGGAAAGGCTGCAGATTCATCACTTGTTTACTCGATGTTTTATTAGGTCGACCTACTAGGTCATTTTGCCTCGATAATGGAGCACATTTTAAGGTAGCTTCGTCGATGGCTGTTATCCTCTATCGGAGAGCCATCCTTGGCATCACTCTATGGTCGCAAACAACAATTTTTTTGGAAACCGTCGATGGAGTTAAAGAACCCGCAGAGACAGTGTGGATCTATTAGAGTAAACAAGCGAATAAGACTTATCAATTTTTATAACGGCACTGGCATAGACACTAATTCTCGGCGAGTGTTTGTTCATTAGCAAGAACAATGTTGGCCGAAAAAGTTCGATCCATGCTTCCGGCATTGACGGTGGTGACCTAAGGCACGACACAGGTAATAGTCAACTCTCTTGTTCCGCCACTGTTAGCGAAAGCATAGACGAAAATTCCTTTTCCTGCTACATCGAATACTCCGATGGCAATCGCACCAAGATGGTATGTAACAACCACTATGCTGACGGATAATGATATAATAATATTGTTGGCAAGTTTTGTGCACTGCATTCCTACCACAGAGCTGCTTCTTAGAATATTGATATGTAGTTATTCTACTAGTCTTCTAGTTATTCTATAACTAGTCTTCAGTTATTCTACTATTTTTCAGAATCATGGACAATATTCTCTTTTAATATGTTCTTGATAAAAACATGACTCATCAAAATTAATAGAAAATTCACAGCACAAATTATACGGTTAGAGATTTTTGAACTATATTAGAATTGTAGGACAAAGTAAATACCGAACCATCATATTGAATTAAACTTGAGTTTGTGAAAACTTCCTCTTCATTCCTTTTTTTCGCGGCACATTTATTACCTTGTTATGAAATATCGGATTGCATCATTAGGATTAGTAATTAGAAGTATTTTGCAAAGTTTATATTTCACCAGTTTTTATTTAGTACAATTATTTTGCACTGTATTCGAAGGTGAAGTAATTTCAGGCCTTATGAGTTGTAATTTTTGAACTTTTTATTTTTGTCGATATCGATGTTAAAGCCAAACTATTTCCAACATTCGAGATTGGAGAAGTTTCATCGTATCTTTGATGGAAACTTCTTCATTGCATTAGAAGAAATTCGTCGTCTTCTTCTATACTTCCAAACAGGCAAATATCTATCTCATACAAATTTTGATCGTTCATACTTTATTCATTCATATTAAGATGCTCGAACATTTGAATTTATTTGAAATAAGAACACTCAAAAAACTTTTAAGAATGTGAATGTCACTATCTGAGTTTGAAAATTTTAAGAGGGATGATGAAAATGTTTAGGAGTCTGAGAATTTGAAGAAAAATTAGAAATGAAAGTTTGTTATATAAAAATTGAAAATCACGAGAAGTATTCATAGAGATAATTGTGTCTTAAAAAATTCGAAAAAATTAAATAAGCAACGGTTTTGTGACCGTTAGCTAATGTCAATCATTAGGGTCCTCTAACAGTCATCAGCGATCATTAGCGGTTAAAACTGACAGCTTCGATCATTAATGATAGTTGGCTAACAAATATAGGCGGATGACATATTACGTTAGTATTACATTAATAGATTGTTGCTGATTTTTTCATTATAAATTCACCTATTTATTGATCTGGTCTACTGTCAACTTTGACAATGTCAAGTTCACGTTGATTGGTAGCATTGATTGGTCAATATAAATTGTAATTGGACTAGAGGGTCTCTCGTCGGGTCAACATAGTCGGCCCTATACTACTGCTAGATCGAGTCAAGTAGGTCCAATCTTGTTACTGTTTAAGGATCATGTATGACATGATCTGAACTTTTTGATCTGGCTGCAGACCATCTCATTTAGTCTGGCCTATATTTTCATCTTTAACCGTGATCATCATCTAGTTTTCAGAAACAATTTCAAATATGGTGAAGATTTCAATTGTGAAGCAGATTTACATCAAAGCTAATGCAATGTACTAACAGCATTTCACATCAAGAGGCAATCTACTTCACAACAAAAGGAGATAAAAAACACGAGGCATACAAATAATCGGACACATGCCATACTAACAATTCATAATTGAGTAAATATTCTGATTTTCACTTACATTTAAGAAGAATTTACTGACCAAGCTATAAGAAGTTATCATTCACATATAGGACGTATTTTTCTACGCCACAAAATTTATTTTTTAAACTCATTTTTAATATAAAATAAACAAAAAGTTTAAAATAAATTTTTCTAGCAAAAATATTTTTTTAATTTAAAACTTACTAGTAATACAAAATTAATATAAAAATTTACTTTTTAATATTTTTAATTTAATTATTTAAATACTTTTTTTTTAAAATTCAAGTTTATTCCAAAGTAAACATACCCATAATCCTACTGCAACAAACATCATCATACTATACTGAGCTACAAGGCTAAGGTGAAAACAACTTCAGACTAACAAAAAAGAAGGAAAACCTCTCAGATTCGTTGAAGGCGTTCAAGAACACAACTCCAAGTGATTTTTTACTACTTGATAGAATTGTATCACATCAACTCATTGAGGTAATAATGAAGTTTAATTCTCAAGTATACATTAATGAATAACAAATTTCGCACAGTGGAGCACACTGCCAACTAATCTGACCAAAGCATCATCGAGACATGGAGCACTTAGCCGGAACCCTTCAGGCCGATCAACGATTCAAGGAGGAAACTTCAAAATAAATCTTGTTTCAGCTCAACCTCCAACCTGAGTCATCTCTGGACTGGAGGCTTCATCAGAGAAAGAAGAAATTTTCTGCGGAAAAGAGGACACATGTATAAGAGAAAAGTTCTAATTTATCGAGATTGCAATTAATGCTGTACTATACCTGGTAAAATTAATGTCAGGAGAAAGTAATATAAGAGCTAAGGAGGATCTGACTCACATAGCTAGATCCAACGTTGAAGATCTATCCAAGTGCAATCGAATGGCAGCAACGCGAAGAACAAGCGGGACACTGTAGCAGATGCACTAGAAAGATAATTGGAAGAATTTCAGTTGTTTGAAGATCAAATTCTAAGCTGAAGAGAAGAAAGATATAAAAATAAGGAGCATCAATGAATACAATTAAGTAAGGTAAAAACGAACATAAATAAAAAAAACATAATCATCTTTATACTACGACTCACTCAGTGACTATATAGATAAAACTGAAAAGACATTTTAAGTTTAATTTCTGCCATCTTTTCTGTTTTTAATTGAGTTTATATACAAACAGATTGAGAAAGTGATCATGTGTGCTTGTATTTGCGAGAGAAAAGTTGTAAATCAAACACTTTTCAATTTGTAGTAGCGCCGGTTGCACTCGCTAAGAAGAATTTGGTTAGGTCTTCTCAATTGTGCTAGTCTTATAAGAACTTACGTTTTTGTATAAGGCTTTTGAATAAGACTTGTGTGGTAGCGGCCGGAGAAATTTGGTGAAGTTTAGGAGTCTGTTTTTTGTTCATCTCAAGAAGAGAACTTGCTGAGATAAGGGTGCTTAGCGAAACACATTGTCTTGGTGTTATAACAAGTTGACAAAATTAGTAGAATTCATTTTTGCGAAGAGTGACAGTAGATGTAGGCAAGTTTGTTTGCCGAATCATATAAATTTTTATGTATTCATGTGATAAATGCTTTCATTATTTACTTGTTCTCAAATCTGATTGGAAAGACTAAATTTCCTTTGTGCAGGATATAGCCATGGTTTAATCGACTACTTCCTTGCTACTATAAACTGACCCATCTTTGTTTCCTCTATTTGAGAAATAGCCTCATATAGTCGATTATATTGCTGCCACTCTGTAAAAAAGTTTGTATCTGAAATTTTAGTTAGCAACTCAATTCATCCATTTCTTTTGAGTTGGCTATGCGGGTTTGCCTAACAACAAGGAAGAATGTTGGATATGTCCCTGGTCAGCATTGTCTAAATATAACCAAACAATTAGCCAAGTCTAGAAATCATGAGAACCACTATCCTTTCTCACTCTAGTCAAGCATAAGAGTTTCTTATCTTTGCATTTGATGGCAGATGCTATCATTAATATATGACGGTCGAGAAAAGTGAACACAAATTGTGTTTGTATCTCTATGTTACATTATTTGTGGTCATGATGGTTCATAATTCTATAGTTGAGTTCTTTTCAGGCTTTCGGGATTTGAAACCAAAAATCTCTGATCATACTGAAGCATGTCATCCGGAGCTTGATTCCATGCCTCGAACATATTGAGTTAAAATCCATTCTTGGAAAGGTTGCCACTGTCCAAGCAACAACAGCTCTCAGTTAGGTGTGTTTCCTTTTTGTTTACTTGTACTTATGGGTCAATGTTTTAAAGATGTTCATGATACTCTGTTGTGCTTTAATTTCTGCTGAGCTTATCCTGAGACGGGAAGAGCAACAATTTAATTCGAACTGTCATGGATATATAACAATACCTTCACTGCAGGTATCCGGAAAGTCCATCTCCTGATTAACAACAGCTAGACTATAATGTTAAATACATTCTGCACTGCAATCCTTCAGGTTTCTTATACATGCAATAGAAGTTCCTCTATATCGTCCCTGGCCCCTTTTGTACAAGAACATGTCATATTAGAGTACCGTTAATTAAACTACTTGCTGGAATAGCACCTTGATTATGTGACTATTGAGAGTAGTTGGTGTAGAGTGGGCGAGATAGTAGTAGCTCTTTGCAACAATCAGGAATGTTTTCTTCGACCTCCTGTCCAGCTTAGAATCTTGAAGCACCTTTTGCAGTAGCTCTTTCATCCCCGATTCCACCGTCTTGTCATTGTACACATCGCACATGATTCCAGCATTGTCCGCTTGTTTGTCCTGTTTCAAATTTATTAGTAATGCTAATCATCAACGAAAATCTGTATCATCCTATTAAGAAAAAAATAATAATAATAATAATAATAATAATAACAATAATAATGATAGTTGCTCTCATACAAAACCACAAGCTCAAAAGGTGACACCCTCATGTTTCGGATTTGAGAAGTAGCATTATGGATTTTGTGATTATATTCAAATGTCATACCAAAGCGAAAGAATAACAAAACAACCTGAGAAGTGCCTGAATATGCGCTCAGTTGACCACAAACGCATTCAGTTATCTGTGCTAGCTTTGTGAACTCTGGATGGGCCATGTTCTTGTACCTTCCTGCGCAGGCCTCAATTGTTGCCACCATCAACGATGCATTGCTGCCTTCATTCTTCCACCTAGAAATCCACTCCTCCCACTACAAGAACATCAAGGAAAAGAAACAGTGATAAAATAGAATTACTGCTGAACTAACTATGGCAGTTTTCTAAGGTGTTGTAAATTATACACAACATCTAAGCAAAGCACTACCAGATATAGTAAAAGTCGATTGAGTCGAAGAGTTTTATACTTACGGCATGTCTCAAGGCTTGACATATCCGGTCCCTTTCAAATGGCTGCGCATTTGATGCGAGGCCGTCAACGAGGCTCCGCAAGGTCACAACTAGTGCTTCTGCCATGTTATGTTGCTTCAGTGACCTGCAACAAATTAATCACTTCCAGCCTGTTACGTGCTACTATAATTTGAAAGAAGTGTAAAAGAAAATAAATTTGTCATCCTAGCTACTGGTCCGGCTCTTAGTAAATTAAACTTTTCCTACCTCTGTATGTTCTTATTCCTCATAGTTTTTATTTATTTATTGTATTTTATTTTTTATTAATTATTATTATTATTATTATTATTATTTGAAGTGACATTAACAACCAAAACAAAAGTAGAGATTGTAATCAGTCATTAAGTTCAGTGGTAAAGTTTAGGTGGGTGGCACTTTATAACGATTGGTCAGCTACGCTATTATTGAGGATCATAATTTAATTCTAGATGCTAGTAAACAATCTCAGTACCTGGCAACAAGCTTTATATTATTCTTTATAGAAAAAAAAAGATAAGAAAAGGAAGGAACTGACCAGCACAACGTATTTCTATGGATGGTATATACAATATATGGTGTACCTTAACGGAGGCCGGCGGTGATTGAGGTTCTGTCCATGGAGAAATGCATCCATGAAGATTTTCCTCTTGTTTTCACCAAGCGATTCATCACCACGAAAGTAAGCTGATATAACCTCAGCGAGCACGGCCGTGCGCGCCCAGCCGACGCGCTCAGCGGCGAGCTCTGGTTCGAAAATGTTGGCTGTCGCAATGAAGTAGGCCTTCAGAATGTCTTCTTGATTCACACCGTTCTTCGCAAGCCCCATTTCTGCATACCACCTGCGCGTAAAACCCAAAGCTTAGAACTTACAACCTAGAATTTTTGGTAAATTTCAGTATAGTGAAGCTGTTGATCATTACTTACTTCTGCATTGCGAGCCACTCGCGTTGGTGTAGAATTTGGCACACATTGTAGTCGCACTTGGCCAGCTCCAAATAGGTGTCGTTGTTCACGAATGACATCCTGTGGTTCAAACTCCAGGTAGTTACTTCATGTTTTAATCAAAGTACAGAACCGAATAAAATGCTATACATATAATGAGATCACCTGTATAGAGTTTTGCCGATCCAGACATCGTCCTTGCCACCGTACTGCTCCACGTACATCCTCGTTTCGATCCGTGGTAGACTAGCATAGAACGGAAAATCCAACGCGTACTCCACCTGCGTATGTTAATTGAGATTTTTTTCCCCCCTTCATTTAAATGGTTTTGAAGTATCTAAATATGCACATACCTCTCCTGGTAAGTCCTTCATTATTATCCACTTGTCTAGGAGCTCCTTCGACGCCTGCTTCTCTCTAAGGAAATTGTACGTGAAATTTTTGGCATCTTCCAAAATTGTCTCGCTGATGAAAGAGACCTGTGAAGCTCTATGGAGGTTGTACATTCCGGTGACAGCCTGATTTGACTGCCCGCTGAAGCAGAAAAACTCACCATCTTTCTCAAACTTTTTGAAAACTCCTGCATATTCATCAGATTATGTTATACACACCATCGAGCATGATGAGCGAATTGAACGAATTGTTAATTTTGTATTAGAAACTAAATAGAAGAAGATCAACCTGGGGAGACGTCGTACCCGTGGAGCCGTAGAAGCCTGAAGCCCATGGCCGTATCATCAACGTCAAACACGTTTGTGTTTCTTGCCCAGCTGATTCCGTTGTCTGTCCAATACCTTAAATTACATAATAGTTGTAAAAGACCATGTTCAGATATATACTAAATTTGTTATTGATTGATGAACTACATGCATGCCAGCGGTATACATACTTGTGTACATAATCCAAGCAGTCTCTGATTTCCGTCTCGAAGTAACGAGAGATCCCAAGTCGCTGCAGTCGATCAACAACCCACATGTGCTCAAACATGTCCACCGGGTAAACATTAGGAACTGGCAATAATTGCATGTCATCATACAGGAACCAATTGATAGTCATCTATGATATACATCATCACATAGCATATAACATATCATTAACGGATGTTAGCTAATCAAGGATTGAATCTTAGTTAAGTATACACATTCCTATGTAATTATAAGCAAGGTTGTCAAAACCAGGATTTTAAGTAGAATCATTTCGCTTGAGTATGATCATAAAATCGGAATCTTAAAATAAGATCGTAAGATTTTACGTATCGATAAATTTTATAAATTTTTTTAAAATACAATTAAAGATCTTTTATAAAATTTTTTCTAAAAAATTTTTAGTACATTTAAAAAAAATTTAAAATTCTTTAAATTTTATAAAAAATTCCTCTATATTTTATAGGAATTTTCTCAAAATTATATTTTTTTTAGAAAAACTTAAAAATTTTATAAAAAACTCTATAAAAAACTCTTTCAAATATAGTTAATTACAAAAATTTCCTCAAAAATAAAATCGTATAAGATCTTAAAAAGATCGGAATCTTACCGATTTTAAGATTTAAATCGAAATCTATGTGAGATTTTACTCAAAAAAGAATTTACTTGAGATCGGAATTTTAAGATTTAAATCGGGATTTTGATAATCTTGATTATAACAACACTACCTCCACCGTTGAACCTTGTCACAGCATTGTGTAGATATTTGAGACACTTGTTGTCTTTAGTCTGCATGAGTACATATGCTGTGGACGAGGGTGAAAAGAGGAATGATCCATCAGTGCATTGCAGCTTGAAGAGCTTTTCCCAGTCAAGGCCAGGCATGCCTTCCAAGCTATGGAGTAGTGTTGTAGGGACTTCATGCATCAAATCCTTGGGGATCCTACGAAAAGGTTCCAATAGTATTCTTAGTTTATTTTGTCTTTTAAGTGGATAAGGATAAGACAATGATGGATGCATGCATGTGCTGTAGATAAATACAGTGGCATACTTGCTAAGCTTTATGTTTTGCTTGGCGTAGATGTTGGGCAAAGCAGGGTCATCATATGGGAAATGCAGGCCAAGGGCTTTGGCTATCTCCACAAGGGAAGGGAAGACAACCTCGAACCCTATAGGCATGCGTTCCTCGTCCTCCTCCGCTAGCCTCCACATATTCTTGCCAAGAAAATCCAGCCCTTTAATTTATCATACCAAATATTAGCAAGCAAACAACAACAACATGCAACAACAACAAAAGTGTATAGTACCTTTTGCAACTAGCTAGATAAGTGCTACTAGTACCCTATGCAACTAGATAGGAATAAAGCCAATAATAATCATTTGCATATAAGATGCCAATGACCCAACCTGCGTTTGTAACCAGCCATATCCATCCATCCTCAAGGCTTGTACTTAAATTACTTTCCACCTTATTCCAAGAATTTACTTTTTAGATAATAGGTTACTAAGGCAAGCTAATACTATAGTTATGACTTAATCTGAGTGGTGAACTTGTCACAAATGTGTTAGAAATGCTAGAAAGCTGTTACAGTGATTCACACAGGAATTGCCTAATTGTTTATTCAAGTATGAAGAATAAAGAGTGCTATATATGGACATCGCAATGTAAAATCAGGTTACTTTTTTTTAAACTCAACAAGCAACAAGAAAGATATATTACCTTGCTTGCATTTTTCAGGAGAGACGCTCCATGTCCTGAGGGCAATAACACAAGCCAAAGTATTGATCAGTCGATCATGCGCTGAAAATATTCGCTCCTCCCCCCATGATCCATCTGCCAATTGGTTGTCAATTACCCATTGTACACTAGACGGGAATTGAGGACCACCACTTCCATTTACATCTTCCACTAACGCGACCCAAGCGGTGTCGTAGGCAGAGATGGATATTTCTCCGTCTGTCATAGAGGCAAACATTTGTTTGACATCTTTGATCATCTGTGTTATGTCCCTCCTTGAGATCTTTATCAAAACATACATGTCCGATATTAGAAGCGCTACCTCTCTCCATTTAACATTCAACAATTCCACGCACTATGAAGCCTCTTCACTTACCTCAGAGTTCTCATTTGGCCATTCAAGTACAGTCATATCATTATCCACTAACTCAGTACTGTTGCATTCTGCAAAATAGCAAAAGCAAAATCATATTAAAGCGAAGGTGTTAATATCCAATTCAAAATCTGTGTTGTCTTTTATTGCGTTTCAAACAAAGGCATTGTATCATGGCCCCTTTAAAGGCAAGCAAAATACCTCTCGAATTGCAGATAAATTATAACCTTTTAAAAGCAAAATGGACACAACTCATGTTAACTATGACGGATTGGATTAATTGATGTAAACGCAGTTGAAAAATGAGAACAACCTACCTCAACTCAAGTTTAAGATGTGCAGCCAATGTACAAATCTGTATCAAGTTTAAGATGTGCAGCTAAAGTCATCCAAAAGCAAACTATTGTAAAAGAATATAAAAAATCATGCGGAATTAACTTTTTGGCCAAAAAAACTAACTTTCGGATGCAAAGAAACACATCTTTCACTTGTATGCCATTTTGTTGAGCTATTCTTTCTTGCCTCTTTTGCATCTCTTTTAACCCTAATCATTCTAAATGGAACTGTCTAGCTAGTTTTCTTTTTTATTCATTCATCAATTTTCTTTACTCATGGAGCAGTGATAGTGTTTCTTTGCAAGCTGTTTTAGTTTAAAAATCCTCATTTGATTTTGTTGTTGATATTGAACGCAGTACTTTCGATTCAGTATTCTCAATATATTCATTTGTCACTTGCTCACAATATGGTTGCTAATATTACTAGTCAGCTTTTACTTTAATTTGTTTGTAACATCGTACTTCATTTAATTCAGATACTCAGCAAGCTTAGGCTATATATTTTGCATCTCTTGTAGATTTTTGGATCTTCATTGTAAACACTGATTCTTATATCAAATCTAAAGTATCTTGCAAATTAAATCTCATAACAAGGGAATGAATGTTGTGCGTTGAGTACTAATAAAATTTATTATTCCGAATTCTCAGTATAAATTGAATTGTGGATGACAACTAGAAAGAATATTTTACTTGGGGACCAAATTTTCTAGTGATTTGCATATCTTCTGAATACTCCAAAACAACATCATTCAATTTTGTATGTTTATTTTAATCACCCATTAATACACACTTTGATGGAATGCTAAAACCCTTCAAAAATACCTGAATTAAAATTACTCCTAATGTAAAATTTTCTTATGTTTTAGATGCATGGCATCCAGTCATTTAACGTGAAAAATACAAAAGACTGAGATACATATTTTATTTGTGGTACATAATAAACAATCCCTCATGGATCAGTGAATTTCTACTGTTTTGCATATGTACAACTTTAAAACAAAGGGTATGTTTACTAACATTTTGAACTCAATCTTTTAACCAAAAATCCACTTCCAATTCACTTTCAAAACAAAGTAAGCATAGAAACTCAACTCAGTTTTTCGGCCAAAAGTTCACTTCAAAATTCAAATTTTATAACTAAAAAACTTTTACTTCAAAACCACTTCTAAACAAAGTAAAAACAAAAACTAAACTCACTTTCAATGTTCACTTTTTAAATAATTCATTTGTAAAAACTCACTTTCGGTAACTCAATTTTTTGCCAAAAGAAACATGCCCAAAGTGGAAACATAGCAATGTTAGAGAAACAAATTTTGACATTAACTCTTGTTACAAAATAAACAGTCCCTGACTCCTCATGGGATCTAGGCCTAAATAGTTTGTTCTAAAGTGTGATAAAACTCTAAAATAGGGACATAATATGATGTTACTTTGTATCACTAATTAATGTTTTGACTTGTGATTAGCATGAAACTCCTCATCCTTCAATAAAGGGAGCGGTATTTGAAAATTATCACCTGTAGTACCTCAAATGATTATTGCTGAATGGATTGTGATGCAATTGTAACAGGGAATAATTCTCCAGATAAAGTAATGCAGACATGCACCTTGGCCCGAACAATGCGTCCGTTAGCCATTTCTTTTTTGGGGGAAAGGAAAACTAAAGAAATGAAAAGGCAATCAGAAACTTGTATCTTATTTTGTCCACGTTAGACTACAATCCACAACCTACAAATTAGTAGTGCGTGGGGAAGGATTCTTGGATAGGAGCCATACCTTATATATAGGAGATGAGAAAAAAGAGACTTTTAATTTCCGAAATCAGAGATTTTCAGGACCCCTTTGAAATTTGGACATGACCAAGTTGATGAGTAAGATGTATGCGTGGAAATGATTGTGTATCTAACAAGATATGGTGCAACCAATACGTTGTTGCATTTGGATGCCACCCCTTCCACCATCCCCATTACGAACAACTTTTATGTTTCAATGTCCCACAGAGATTGTCAGTGATTGATATGCCACATATATTCGTTCTTGTATTAGGCAATCCTCAATGGGGGATCAAATTCTGTGATTACCGATTACTTCAAAAAGATTATCGAGCTAAAGTTCTACTTGATGGGTCCTTGCTTTGAGAGGTCAACATTGTAGCGGAACGCGGAGATGGGATTGCATCTAAGAACGACTTGGTACGAAGTTATGATTTTCTTTACGATATGCCAAAATATATGCTCACTACATTCTAGGGCTCGTTTGAAATTGTTAAAAATTTTACATTTATTAAGATAAGGAGTTTATATCTGAAATAAAAATTTCTAAAATAAGAAGCATATATTTCATGTATGTGTTTGAATGAAAATAGTTATTTTAAAATGCGCGGCATAGAAGTAATGCTAACTTTTTCTAAAGGACACTTCACGCAAAAGGCCTATTTTTACTATTGGAAGTTTATATGGATCTTGCACCCGAACACCCCTAAATCTATGTAAAAAGAGGTGATTAGTGAATATATGTTATTGGAGAATTAGTGATAAATTTGAAAATTATTTAGGGAAATTGAGATAGAAGGTTGAAATTGATGAAGAAGAAATTAGCTAGAGCGGATTAATTTAATAAGGCATGTCGTAGCTGCTCATCTTAACGAGGCGAAGAAGTGTCACTCATCTCGAAGGAAAATATTTGATATTTCCCCCTGGCGGCACTTCTAATCCTAGAGTCATTAATCACGTATGGACTTAACATTTTTAATTACCTATACCTCCCGATCACTAATTAAATTCTTATCCTTACTTTTGCCGTTTTGTTTCCCTTATTCCTGTTTGTATAATGATTGCTAGTTTCGCGACAAAAGGGCTGATAAATTTTAAAAATCTACAAAGATTTTATGTATGGAGTAACAAAATCTCTTATATGGCAAGAACACGTGTTATCTTTAACCCCACAATTAGATTCTCAAATAATAATAATAATAATAATAATAATTAAGAAGAAAACTCCAAAATAATATGTTAATCTCTTCTTCACTAGCGATCGAGAGGCACCAGAAAGACAAGCAAACAAGTTTAAGTACTACATGTTTTGTGAAAGAAGCTACATATTTCATCGACTATTTATAGACTTGAACTTTGTTAGCTCTTTGATTATGCGAAGAAGTTGTTGACTTTTTACTCATTTTATATTTTTCTTTCTGTGTGTAACGACCACTAGTCAACATGATGATTATACAATTTAGCTTAAACCAATTAAGATGATCACATAGGTAATTAGCTTTAATTATGCAATATATACTTAACCTCGTAGTGCATGCACGCATCTAGATTTCTAGAGAGCGCCATGCAGCGTTACGTATATGTATCTATGCAAATCATACGCATTAATTATGTGCATGCACATATGTGAGTCATAGGTAATCAGTCAATGAAAAGGCTCAGAATGGAGATTTAACCAAGACGTGCCCGATCGATACAGTAGATGAAGATCATGCATTGTCGTACCTTGGATGCTTTGTTTGGATAATGCATGTCGTCTCCAGCATGTGAGGCGTGATTCTTCCGCCGGAAACCCTCTGGATAATCCTGCTGATGAGATACCTACTCAAATAAAATTAAACAAAAACTTAAACATTCTGTTCAATGTATATTGCCGCAGTTGAATTCCAAATAGTTATATTCACGAACAAACTATTTGATTAATATATATGTAGCAAGCCAATATCAAATTCACTGTATAACGAAAACCACTCAACTTTAATTGATATGTTGTAGCGACAAATTAACAAGATCATCTAATGGAAGACAAAAATAATTTCTCCCACTACAATATGCATCACGCAATACTATCTCATCCAAAAGTTAGAACCTACAAGCAAAAATATCCCTCAAAAAAAAAAAAAAAAACCAAAAAAAAGAAAGAAAGAAAAAGGCTTAGAAGAAGAATCGTGTATATATGCAGTAGTCAAAAACTGCCTTCATTGTTCTTTAGACCTAATGATGCAGCAAGTACAGCATCAAACCACTAATGCTTATATCTGAACAGAATTTGCACAATTAATGTTTACAGATAATAGAGCATGTATCAATCACATCTACCTAGCTAGCTACATCCAAAGAAGAAAGAAAGAAAGAAAGAAAGAAAGAAAGAAGGAAAGAAGAAGGAACTTACGTGCGGCATTGTTGATCGGTCTGCGGTGATAAGGGGAAGGCAGAAGGACCAGAGGCAGGACATTACGCAGCGTTGTTGTGAGCAACATGTCTGGGGATTGGAAGCGAAGTTGCTGATGTTCTTAATAAGTTGTTAAGGGAAGAGAAGAGCTTTTCGCTTGGTGGGAATAACGAGGTTTGTTTGAAGAAAGGAAGGAGAAAGTAGGCCAGGAACTATTAAAACAAGTGTTGAGAGAGTGAGAGAGCGAGACAAATTATAAAAGCGCACTTCTATCAGAAATACTATGAATATCGCTTTACTTATTTATTGTTTGATCCCTTTTACTAATTACTATTATGATAAGAATAGAACGTAGTACACGTTTTGAAATAAATTATATATAGAAAGATATAGATTAAAAAATACAATAAAGTACACGTAAAAAAAGATAAATAAAAGGTATATCATTACCGTCCTATTAAATTTAGAAGTATTTATAAAAATTATTTTTTTAAAATAAATATTTTTATTTTATGTTAAAAAATAAATTTATTTTCAAAATAAAAAATAAAATCTTATAACATCTATATTTCTTAAACTTTTAAATAAATTTCAAATTATTATAAAAAATTATTAAAAGAACTGAACGCTAATCCAAAACGTTCCTAATATTCATTTACGTTTCTCTTCCGGTTTCAACCGAAGAAAACCAAAGAGAAGAAGAGAGTTTTCGAACTTATTTAAACGGCATCTTTTTTTTTGGGACCATCGTGAGAGTAGAGGCGCACGCGTTACTTACCGCCTCTCTCCTGGCTTCTTTGTAATGCATTGCGCTGAATCGCAGTGCGACTTTTGTGCTTTTCTTTTTACTTTGTTTTTGGGTTTTGGCGCCCCTAGTTTTGTGTAACGGACGGACTCAATCGGTGTGGTGTCCTCAGGCAACAGATTACAAAATTACAATGATGATAATAATTCATCAAAGAAAGCAAAGGCATATGTATGTATGCGCATTGCCAACCTGCCTTCTATTAGTGCATTTTATTCCCGCAAGGCTTAATGATGATGTTAGCAATTTGCGAACTTTTGTCTCTTTGTGTGAGTGCCAAATTTGGGAGATAGAACGAACCAATTAATTGCATACGAAAACGACTTGTATATCTAGGGTAGAGATAGCAATATAGATTTATAATTTGGATCAACTTATTATATTAAAATATTTAATATTAATCTAATTTATATATTTATATAAATTATTAATTTTAATCTAACATATTCAATAATAAAATTCGAATTGATTTATTTAATAATTAAATTTTATTAAAATAAAAAACCATTGAAATAAACTTCTACGATAATATGTGAAAAATGTTTAATATAATATATTTAAAGTAATAAAATATTAATTTTTACTAAATTTATTAATTAAGTAAGAAATTAATTAAAATATATTTAAAAAGTATATAAATTAAATTAAAAGTCAATATTATTATTCTAAATATTTTTAATTATTAGCTAATATATATACTATATAATTATATATAAATTAAATATGTCAATTTTGGATCAATCTGAACACGATTTGAACTTATCTAGTTTAGCGAGTCAATTTTAATTGTACTGAAACTAATCCGAATCCGAATTAAATAAGTTAGGTTTGAATTTGAATCGCGAGTCGGATCATATATTTATACATGTACTCTAAGGTAATGCTTACCAACTGTTTGTGTATATCATAACAACTAGTGCTCCATTCAATATCAACTAAAATGATTCCATATATGAGGTCAAATTTCTTTAGGCTAGCTCTTTTACACCACTATATAGCCAAACTAGATACGTGTATCACTTCTCTAACCCTTTTTCTTAACTCTCTGTCTCTATTTACAAATATTTTATTAGCTAAATAAAATTGTAAGATTAAATTTGCTCTCGTCAAAATATAATGTGCTCGAATTACAAAGCAAGTTTTACAAAAATACGAAATACTATTGGACAATAGCTGCATCATTGCTATTTAGGAAATTAAAGGGGAAAAAAACAATATTAGAGTTTTTTAGAGTGAAAAATATTTTTATTGTGCTGCTACATCTCAAAGAATTTGGTATATATATATATATATATGGTGATGATATATCTATACCAGTATATATCAGTGCAGTTCCAGCGATACAAAGTTCAAAATACGATCTCCATCATTACATATGAATAATTATGAATTAGAAACATACAGATAAAAGTTTAGCTGAATTAGATCACGAATCGATCTTTATTGGACTTATAATCAAGATGACAAAAAAATGACAATATTTTTTGAATTTGTTTCTGTTATGTTCATCATAAGTCGGATGAAGAATAACTTATTATCCGATTGAGGTAAAATTTTTTCAGTATATTTTCAACTCATAGCTCTTCATGCCAATGTGCCAAGTCTTCCTTCCATTTGGAATATCCAACGATAAAGATCGCATTTGGAGCTTCGTATTGCCGGAATCGTACTGATGTGCACTTAAGAGGTGATGTACGTATATCCTTACCGATCAAGACTTAGTACTCTCCTCCCTATTTACGTAACTATTGTGTAAAGGAAAATTCGTAATTTCGCGTACCCTTATACAATATAGCAGATGAAAATTTTTTTTTTGCATTTTTTCCTTCTTTTCTTACATCATACTGCTTCGTTCTTCTCCCGAGCCGATCCCTCAATTGCCACTATGAGCCGACGATCCGAGGAATCCCGACAAAAATTTAACTCAGTCGAGCCTTTCTCGCAGCCGATTATGAAACTCAACGGTGGCGAAACCCTCGCGTGCCAGCTGACGAGCGTCAAATCGATAAAGCAAATTGTGTTTTTTTCTTCTCCTCCTTCTTATCTTCCTATTCTCCACATCAATTTCATCATTTGCAGCTTCGAGCATCTTTGAAGCTGATCGTGTCACTGGAGTGTGCGCTCTGAGCTCACCGCTCTTACAGCTCGAATTCGATCAATATAGATTGATGGGATTGTCCTTTCTTTCAATCTTTATTAATATTGTTATTTTTATAATTTTTGAATTTTTTTTATGTTAGCTTGTCCGGAGCTAGAGACGGAGCAAAGGAAGATTTAATTGTAGGTGATGACATTGGTTCGGAGAGTTAGAATTAATTCTGATGCGTTGACATAATGAAAATCAAGTTGCTACTGCTGTTTCAGGTGAGTGGAGTGATCAATATGTTAAGTTGAATAGTTTTCTATTGATTAATTGAATTTTGAATAAAACATTATAAATGTGGATGACAAATATGAATTTGGTTTCAATCTGATATTAATTCTCATTGTGATCAATGTTTTGAATACCAACTCTAAAAATACCATTCATTGAATGAAAATGAGAAATTCGGTTTCAATTTCCACCTACTATGGTATGTGAATGTAATTGAGAAAGTACTGATGAACTACTTTACTGCTTTGTTGTTTAATTTTGATCTCAAGTTGAATTTTGGTGTGAATGCAAGTAGGTGTTTATGTTCATCTATCAAACTTAGGCCACTGGAGATTGCAGGGATGCATAAAAGCTCACTGCAGATTCAATTGCAAGTTGCAGTCTGACATCTTCACTTCTCTTTGTATAATCTTCCGTCTGGAGCTCACTAGACGCATAAAAGCTCGCAGGAGTGACTTTGGGCTACAACTGCAACTGAATCTCCAGTGAGCTAATGTATCCTTATAATCTCCAATGAGCTAAGTTTGATAGAAGAACATGAATACCTGCTTACATTCACATCAAAGTTCAACTTGAGATCAAAAGTCAACAATAAAACAGCAAAGTATTTCATCAGTAGTTTCCTATTTACATTCAAATACCACAGCAGGAAAAAATTGAAACAAAAATTGAATTTCTTATTCCCATTCAATCAATGGTATTTTTAGAGTTGGTATTCAAATCACTAGCTGCAACAAGAATTAATATCAGATTGAAACCAAATTCGTATTTGTCATTCACATTCATAACATTTTATCCAAAATTCAATCAATCAACAGAAAACCATCCAACTTGATAGACCGATCACTCCACTCACCTAAAGCAGCGGCAGCAACCTGATTTTCATTACGCCAATACATTAGAGTCAATACTAACTCCCCGAACCAACCTCGCTACCTACAATTGAATCTCCCTTTGCTTCATCTCTTGCTCCAGACAAGCCAACACAAAAAGAAATCATAAAATCATAAAAAAAATAAATATTTGTAAAAGATTGAAAGAAAGGACAATACCAATAATCAGTATTAACTAAATTCGAGGTTCAAGTCCGGTGAGTTCGGGAGCGTACACTCTAATGACACGATCAGCTTCAATGGTATTCGAGGCTACAATCGATGAAATTGATGTGGGAATATGAAAGAAGGATGAGGGGAAGAAAAAAAACGATTTTCTTACCGATTTGACGCTCGTCATTCGGCACGCGAGGGTTTCACCGCCATCGGGTTTCTTAATCAGCTGCGAGAAAGAAGCTATTAAACCTAAATTGAAGAAAGGAGAAGGCTCCGATTTTACGAGCATGTCCTTAGTTACGTAAAGAGGGACGATAGTACTAAATCTTGACCGTTCAATCTTGATCGAGCGGTCTAGAATTGATGTACACAATGTGTGCGCACATCGCGTGCCATATATATATGTGGCAAGGGAGATATTCAATATTCACTATTGAATATATAAAATTATGAGTTGTAAATATATAAACTAAATTTCTTTTTAATCAAATCACGAAGTGATCCACATTCAACATTTTGATCATGATGATATAAATAGTAAAGTTGACAAAATATATATTTTCTTTTTCAATCATGTTGATCAAGTGGTCGGGTAGAGGTTTTAAATACTATTATTACAAAATATAAAAAATTTATCATTTTTAAAGTATGGAATCTTATTTCGATGAGCTTTAAAATAAAGAATATCAAATTAAAAAATTCTTTTAGGAAATTTGAGATACAAATTATTAATATTTCAAAATTTATATATCAAATAAACAATAGACGCGCCTTCTAATATTGTGTTCGGGTCCCCTCTAATGAGTTCCTCTCTACTGAATTAATGGTTACGATAGCTCCCTTAGCACACAGGTACTTAGAATTTGTTTGTATGAATATTTGTACTTGATTTTACATAAAATATGTTTGTATGAATATTTGTACTCGAATTTGGACTTTTCAAACAAAAAAAAGTCTTACATTGACGTAAAAAAATTTTTAAAATTTGGAGAGTACAACAGAACCGAGTGATTAAACAAAAATACCACCAAATGCTGAATATAACACTTGCCTTACGTTTTCAAATCACTGATTACGTTTTGGGGTGATTGTGTTTTAGTTGCAACCTATCTTAAACAATTGTCTTCTACAAAGTTTCGAACATAAAACACCTCACGAAATTCTTTTCACCAAACACGCAAGTATGACCATCTTCGTGTGTGTGGCTGTCACTGTTATGCAAAGAAACATCAAACCCACTCACAATATTGATATACACTTTTCTACTAAGTATTCTTAGGAGGATACCTACCTGGCCAAAACGGTTATAAAATCGACGACTTACAGTCGTAGAAACACATGTGATAGTCGTTATATCTCTTTTATGAAAATATTTATTTTCAAATTCGGAAAACATATGTTCACTAAAAGAAAAAATATCATTAGCGATCAACATAATAACGACCAGATGAAACTAGTCGCTATTAAGCAGTAATAGTAACTAAAACCACGACGGTCGCTATTATTGTAATAACGGTAACCAGATCATTTAACTGGTCGCAAATAAAAGATAATAACGATCAGAGGTAACTACTGGTAGCTATTGCTTATGAGCAATAACAACTAGTGGTTAGTTGGTCGTTGTTGTCCAAGTAACAATGACCAACCACATGTTGGTATCTATTGCTTGAAGTAATAATGACCAAGTCAACATCGGTCGATGTTGCTGAAGAGCAATAGTGACCAAAATTTCACACTGGTCGCTAAAATCAACAACGACCAGCGACATTCCTAATCGCTATTTAGTTGCAATAGGGATCAAAACCCTTTTTTGTCTCTATTATTGTAAAAATAATAATAATATGAAGTTAATGAATAAAATTTTATTTATCAAAATTTAAGCCACTGGATGCGATTTATATTTTTCATATATCATATTTACATAATTTGATTGATATTTTGTATTCAATCACAATAAATAGCTGATGGACTATACGATCAATTTGTTAGTATACATCGGAGGAATAGCGCATGTTCAAAATTGATAAAAATTCGTGTGAACAACAATATTGTAATATATAATATATTCAACGGTTTAGATCTTTATTTTATTTTTGCAATTGTACGAATTGAGTAAATAAGTTTGCAACAATAGGATGAGTTGTTTATGAATATAATACTTATACTCTTTTATTATATTACTTACTCAAACAATCAAGTTTTATATTTCAAGTAGGTTATCTAAACCGTTAGATATATTAATTACTACAACATTATTGTTCACATAAGATTCTATAAAATATGGATAGAAGTTAATCCGATTTCAACCGTTTGAAATTGTTAACTCATATATGTCCATTGATTATTTATTTTTGTAGAATAGAAACTATCATCCAAGTCATCTAAAAATTTGTCAAAAAATATATGAAAAATATAAGTTATATCTAACGATTTATCTTTTATTAAACAACTTTTATTAATTAATTTGAAAATTTTATTAATTTGAGTAATAGAGACCAAAACCTTATTGGTCGCTATTGTAGTGTAATAGAGACTAGTTTGCATATCTAGTTACTATTATATAAGAACAATAGCGACTAGTTGTATCGGTCACTATTGTGTTAGCAATAAAGACTAACTTTATGTTAGTCTCTATTATCTTATAAAATAAAAATTTTAAAATAATTAGTAAAATTTATTTAATAATTTTTAAATTATTGTATGTGATTTATATTATTTGTATATCATATTAGCAAATTTTTAAATCATTTGGATGATTTTTTATATTTCATCATAATAAATAATTGATGGATGTATATGATTTAACAAATTATAAAATAAATCATAGCGTTAAAATAAATCCAAATATAATAAAATTTTTAGATGATATTTTACCAATATTGTTTATATAAAATATACATTATATCTAATAATTTAAATTTATTAAATAAATTTTTATTAACTAATTTAGAAATTTTATTTTTTAAAGTATTAGGGACCAACTGTTTTTTGATTCCAAATACTAACTATTTTATCTTCAAATCACCAGAGCCCCCTCTCTCCACAAAAAAAAATTTTCTAACTCTTCCCTTCACTCCCACCCACCTGATCGGTGCCACATCCTCGCCTCTAGCCCTCCTCCAACCCATCTCTCTCCAACCACGCCGATCTATTGCCGCCACCCTGCAAGATCGCCCTACCGCCGCCGCTGCCCACATCGAGTCCTCCACCCACGTCTGTGCTGCCACGCCATCTCGCCGCCCGCAACCTACTGCTGCTGTTGCGCGCCTACAAACCGCCACCATATGCCACCGTGGTTCCAATGCCACTATCTCTGGTTAAGGTAATTTTTTAAAAAATATATAAAAATTAGACTTTTTTTTGTAATTTATTGTATTATTAATTGTGATGATTATATTATTAAACTTTTAAATTGAGAATTTTTATTTTACTAAAATTAATTTTAAAATTTATGAGAAACTTATTATAAATAAATTTTAAAAAATTATAATTAATATTAATATTTAAGTAATATTGAATAATAATGTATTTGTAAAAATGTATATGTATTTGTGATAATAAATAATTTAATTTATTAAGGAAAAATAGGAAATTATATTAGCTTTACTGTCCGCCGATTTTAGTTAAATTTGTGGTAATTTATTTTAAAATTAATAGAATTTTTACTTTACCAAAATTAATATTAATGTTTAAGTAATCGTGAACAAAATTTATTTATAATAAATGTATACGTATTTGTGATAATAAATAACTTAGTTTGTTAAGAAAAAAATAAAAATTATATAAGATAATATATATGTTAATGTTTCTTTAATTATAATTAAAATTAATTTTGAAGTGAATAAATCAACTAAGTAGATTTATGTATATACTTTGTTGTAAGAATGGATAAAAAATTGATGAAAATTAAAATAGCAAGAATATGTTGATGGAGTTAAATAATTTACGAAGTTTGCTCATGAACATTTATAGGATATGAATCGAATTCGATGTTCATGTAAATTTTATTTAAATGTTTATTCACAAACGTGAGAAGCAGTTGAATTACACTTAAATGACAAAAGAATTATGGGAGAGTATTCGACATGGGCAGATCATGCAAAGATGCTTCTACCAATAGATTGTTGGATAAGGATTAAATAAATGACTGCCGTTTTGGCAATTAAAATAGAGAGTGATGATAACAATGATCAGTTGTTTGAACTGATACAATATGTGAGTAGAAGTTTATTTGTTGATGTTGGCTATAAAGAACATTTTAACCAAGCAATAGAGAATGATGATGAATTTGATAGGTTCAATTCTCTATTAAGAGATGTTTAAAGACAACTATTTTCGAAAGTCGTGTGGGCCTTCTTTTTTTCCGTTCATCGAAAGGTTAAATAATGTTAAAGTGTGAAATCGAGCAACCAACAAAATGATCGATCATATTCTACAGATATTTTATGATATTGCTCCAGAAGGTTTTTCAATTCCATCATCGTATTACGAGACAAAAAAGATATTACGAGATTTAGGATTGGGTTGAGTGTATACACGCATACAAGTATAACTTGGCACTTTAGCCGAGTTAGATAAATATCCAAAATGCAACAAATTAAAGTTTTCTACACACAAATGTTAAAGATAATACGTTATTTCTCACTAACTCTAAGGCTGCCAAGATTATTTATTTCAAGGAAGACTGCATTGAAGATGCATTAGCATAAAGAAGACCGTTCATCAAAACAAAATTTATTAAGGCATCCGGTAGACAATAAAGCCCAGATGGACGAAATATGGGGTTAGATTTACCAACCGATGGTTTCACTTCGTTCAACTATATGAATAAATCATATAGCATATAGCATGTTATACTTGCACCATACAATTTGCCTCTGTGGAGATGCATGAAAGTGCCCTTCTTTATATTGTCATATTGATTCCCCCAAGCTAGCATAGTAAAGAATTAAATGTGTTTTTATCACCGTTGATAGATGAATTGAAAGATTTGTGAGTGAGAGGAGTTAAAACATATGATGCAATTTCTCAGAGCATCTTGAACTTGCATGCTGCGGTTATTTAGAGTATAAGTGATTTTCCTGCATATGAAGATCTTTAAGGATGGTCGACGAAAGGTAAGCTTGCTTGTCCTATTTGCAATAAGAACACTAAATGAGAGAGTATAAAGAATAAGATATGCTATAGGAATCACCCACGATTTTTACCTTCCAATTATCATCTAAGGAAGAGTAAAAAGTTTAATAATAAGCCTGAAAGAAGGACAAAGCGTTAAGATTTGCATGCAGATGATATATTATTAAAGTTGGAGGTAGTAAAAAAGAACAAAATTTGGAAAGACACCCACGTTAAAGAAAACAAAGCGACCAGATGCATATTTGAATTTGTTTAGAAAAAGTATATTTTGGAAATTTCCTTATTGAAAACATTCGCTTAAACACTATAATCTCGATATTATACATATTGAAACAAATTTTGTTAAAAGTATTCTTGCTGAAATTATTATGAATGTCGAGGGTAACTCAAATGATACTTTTAATGCTGGAGAGGATTTAGAAGCTATAGGCATAAGGCAGAACTATATCTCATTCCTGAAGAAAATAAGACAGTGAAATCATATGCATACTATATATTGAAGCCAGAAGAAAGGCAGGCATTTTGTAAATTTTTAGCAAATGTCAAGTTTGCAGAGGCTTATGTTGTGAAAGTGTGTTTGAATTTCTACTTAATGTATTTAGATGGAGAAGATAATATTTTGAACAGAAAAGAAAGAAATGATATAGACATGTTTTTATGCTCTATTTCTATATTTTCTGAAAGAGTTCGGCCGATCCGATTATTATCGCAGCATAGTAATTTCGAAACAGAAGAATTTTCAGATGTTGTGTACTTAACAACTGTCCTAAAGTGGATAATTGATTATTGTAAGTTTTTTAACTAAGACATTCTTTAATGTTATATATTATTATGATGACTAATGAAAAATGTATAATAGGGAGCATGAGAATTTGATACAAGCGGAGAATCTCTTAGTTTATGAATTGAGGTATAGAAATGAATTTCGAGATTGGTTTAATCACAAAGTATGATCTTAATCGATTATCACTTTAGTAAATACAATTTTCAGTATATGCTCCTTGTGTTGTTGTATTGAAATTAAATTTATATTATTTTTTAGATAAAAAGACAGCTCTACAATGAGAATTCGAATGCCATTAGCGCAGAAATACGTGCACTTGCATGTTGGCCAGATCGTCGTGTGAGAAAATACCGAGAATGTATAATTAATGGAGTCAAGTATATCGTTAAGTATCGGGCCATATATATGTCAACACAAATAATGATGCTTGTGTTGAAGGAGGCTATAAAGATGATTTCATTATTTTCTATGGTGTTTTTGATGAGATTATAGAGTTATCATAATTGGGAATCATCGAGTATATTTATTCAAATACGAATGGTATGATCTTGAGTAGAAAAAACGAATATGGATAAATGACGAGTTCATTAGTGTTATTATCACTAGAAATGTTATATGAATGATCGATATATTCTTACAAGTCAAGCTATGCAAGTATATTACATGTCTGATAATGTGATGAGTAAGTATTGAAAAGTGGTATAAAGGGCTATACAACATCAGCTGTTTGATCTATCACTATTCCGAAATCAGATAATGTCAATATTGAAAGCGAGATATATCAAGAAGCTGGAAGTTTGAATATAATGGTGGAACCTATATGTGAATAAAATTTTCCTCAAATTAGGAGTGACATAGATTGGGAGGTAATTGAACACCATAATGAAAATACAAACCTACGCATAGATGATATTAGTGACAATGATTAAGGTATACAAAAATTTATATATTTTTTCATTGATACAGAATGATGAACATATAAAATCGCATATACAAAAATGAATGGTGAATGGAGTTCAGAAAAAATACGGAGTAACTATGTAAGTAAAATTTTAAATGTCATTTACAATTATTGTACTCTACTAACCTACTTTATAATAATATTATAAATTATAAGAAAAGTTGTCTCAATTGCTTGAAGAATCATCAGAGACTGAGTATCTGATGACGCAAGAGGAAGTAACGCAAAATATTTTAAGAAGCATCTCCGGATATTGCCGTGGTCGAGGACCTGAACCTAAACCACCATGTAATGACGGCAGCTCATCTAAAGTTAGCGAGCTTGAGCAACAATTGGAGAGAGAAAAACAAGAAAGAGAGGGATTAACTGATAAAGTTAGCGCTGCTCATCACCAATTAGAATTGCAGCAAAAGTAGTACAACGATCAATTACAACTACAGCAAAAAGCAATACAATGATCTTATGAAAATGTTAAAGTCTATGCAAAATAGACAATAAATCGATGGTTCTGCACCTAACATCTTATTTTCTTAACAAGTTTTTATTCAAAATTTATTACATACTGAATTTTATTATAATTTTATTATACTACAAGACTTAACTTTATAACAATTTAAGTGGTCAAAATTTAGAAAAAGTGTCGAAATGCCGCGAAATCAAAGTCTACACGACTGTCTCGGTGAGAGTCATATGTAGAAGAAACAGGATTGAATTCGAAGATAAGATGAGTGAGTTAGATGTATTTATACATTTTTAGAATTTTTATATACAATACTTAACTTTATAACAATTTAAGGGGTCAAAACTTAGAAAAAATATTGAAAGGCTACGAAATCTAAGTCTACTCTCAGTGAGAGTGATTTGTAGGAAGAAATAAAATTGAATTCGGAGATAGGACGAGTGAGTTAGAAGCATTTATACATTATTAGAATTTTTATATACAAAACTTAGTTTTATAACAACTTAAGAGGCCAAAATTTAGAAAAAGCGTCGAAAGGCCGCGAAACCTAAGTATATACGATCGTCTCGGTGAGAATGACTTTTAGGAAAAAGCATAAATGAATTCACAAATAGGACGAGCGAATTAGCTGCGGTATTATATTTTTAATTGTTTATTCTATATGATTATAAATTTGCTATATATTGGGATTTTTATTAACATATTTTTTAATTTTCTTTTAGACACATGACTAGTGTTAACGGTTGTATAAAATAAACGTTGATGACTACATTTGGTATGAAGCTAACATTGATGAATCTTATTTATATTGTATTATGAAGACATTATTTATTAATTTAATTTAGTGAACATTTGACAATTATTGTTTATGCACTAAGTTTTTGTATATATAATGTGTTTTATGTATTTTCACAATTTTAATAAAAAATATTTTGAAAAAAGGATAAAAGCAGACAGTAGCAACCAGTAGAATTGGTCACCACTGTAAGGAATCAATGACCAGACCGCCTGGTCGCTATTGCTAAAGCGATAGACAGTGACAGTCACTATGCTTAAGCAGTAGCGATCGACAACTTCGGTCCCTACTGCTTAAGTAGTAGTGATTGTTAGGTTACGATCGCTACTGCCTAAGCAGTCACAATCAACGTCTATTGGTCACTGTTGTCCTTAATAACGATCAGTTTGACTTGGTCGTTATAATTAAAAAACAACAACCAGTTTGACTTGATCGTTATAATTAAAAGCGACCAGTTTTTTGGTCGCTGTTGCCTTTGACATTAGCGACCGGCCCGTCCAGCTAGTCGTTATTACTAGCAGCGACCAGTTTTTAGTGACCATTTTTACGACAGCCTTTTTTGATCAATAGCGGACAATAATTTTTTGTCTCTCTTAATATTTTTTGTTGTAGTGGTTAGTCGTTATATCTCTTTTATGAAAATATTTGTTTGCAAACTCACTAGCTCACTCATCATATCTTTCTTTATTCTAATTCACAAGAATGTCATTGACGATTATTTCTCAATTCCATCTCTACCTATCAAAACTTCTGTAGCTCCTTAGTCTCAATCAGCTCCTCACTGATTGAAATGTCATACAAACCTACAAGACTATGATGTGCAATTGCCTCAACTTCGATCACCATCTTTGCCTACATATACTACATCTTTCTTTGCACACTCTGTTCATAGTTTTTATCATATAATCAATTTTGTTCGTGGCATTCTTCTTTCTTAACTCTATTATTAATGAGCCTACAATCTTTATAGAAGTTATATAACATCCAGTTTGAAAGGATGCCATGCAAATAAAGATGGATGCTCTTTATTCTAACAGCATTTAGTCAATCATTCCCTTACCCTCCAACAAGAAGCCATTCTCAAGATATATTGAATGATAGAAAGCTCTATTACTTAGTAAAGATTGTACACAAATTGAAGATATTGACTACAATGATACATTCCCCCCAATTGCCAAACTCACTATTGTTCGAATTCGTCTTACCTTAGCACCCATCAAAGGGATGGTCCTTCATCAAAGGGAAATCAACAATGCTTTTCTTCACAGTTACCTTAATGCCGAAGTTTACATGATCATGCCTCTTGGGTATCGTCGAAAGGAGGAAAATCTTATCCGTCGTCTACAAGTCTCTCATCTCGTACAATGGAAATATGTTTTGGATCTTCTACAAGACACTGTCTTCACAGATGCTCGATTAGCCACTTTTCTAATAAAATAGAACTTGCACATATCCACCATAGTGGTGGCATCTTACCTGATCCTTAGCTTATTGAGGTTTAGTTAGTCGTCGAATTTGCCTTACTATCACTTAGCCAAACATCAATGACACTGTCAACATTCTCAGTCAATTTATCATCAACATGCTAAACTGCACTTGCTTGTCACTTATTGTGCTTAGTCTCAAACACTCTTACTTAGGGCATTTTAATGTCTTCATCGAAACCGGTATTGTGTGTATATTATGACCCTGATTAGCAAGTTGTCTAATGACTCACCGATACCGACTATTGTATGCTCGCAGGAGACATTCCTATTTCTTAAAGAATCAAGAAACAATGACCACCGATCTTTTGTTCATTTGCTAAAGCAAAATATCATAGTATGGCTTCTACTACATGTGAGATTACTCAGGATATCTTCTACTCACGTTGGGCTTTAGCAACTCCTACACCGTTATTCGGTGAAAATCAGGCTATGTACGCATTACTGCTAATACTGATAAAATATATCGAAATTATTTGTCATGTTGTTTGCAAAAAATTTCAAAATTAGATATGTTTTATAGACAAAATTTTCTTCATCTGATCAACTAGTAAATATCTTTAGTAAATCTCTCGATGTTTCAACTTAGCACTTACTAAGGACCAAATTTGGCTCGCTGATCATTACTTCAGATCAATGTTCTTCATCACTAGCGTTGATTGGGTTCTATATCAAAATAATTGGTCAACTATTTAAATATTAATATCTTTCACATATAAATACATACTCTTTTCTACACCCAGCCATATGAAACTATTAAATGACATGGATTATTAAGCTACCAGAGCCTAATTTGGACCAGAACTAGACGTTAGCCTATTAACTAAATTAGCCGGCCTAATTGTCATCCGAGTACTATTCCTGATCCGTCGGCTACTAATCCAGACTTAATCTAACTTTAGAGGCACAAATAGTTCACTTAAAAGAACAAAGTTGAAGTAGGAGTGGATGAGTCTTTAAACTCACATCAAAGGAGAAGGGAATCATGGATGTTTTCATCTATAAACAGTCTCATCTGTAATTTTAAATGCAAATTTGTGGTTCTACAAGTTCATTGATAATATTGCAATATGTAATCGATCTCTTTCACTGCTACGGGTATGTGAGACCTTTCGTTGGTATCATTGGTTAGCACTTAGCTTTACTGCTATTGGTACCCTACGCATTATGCCTATCATACACAATTGGTGGGTCTATGCTTGGAATGTCGAAGCCCAGGACCCTTCAATGGTTTATAGCTTTTCCATGAAATCAGAGTCCTAACCATAGGGTAGTTGCAAACTTGTAACAGTCCTTTGAATAAAGTATGATTCCGAAATTGAAAGATTCGCTCATCTACTTACACACTTTATATATATATATATATATATAACACTAAAGTACATTGATATTTATTATTATTATTTTTTTTTTTGCTAACACTGATAATTATTTTTTTTAAAACATGCATTGAGAATGATCAAAGTAACATCAACAGTAGCTATCCCCAAGTGTTTACTGCACCCGAAACTCTCATATGGAGACGCTATTGGGGATTCCCATGCCCGTTATCCCTGGCCGGCTCGATGGATACAGGAGGTTGTACGGTATCGCCACCGGCCCATTCCTATTCCTCAAACTTCTGTCTCCGTTCCTCCGCTGAACACTTTGCTCTATATCAGCCAGTGCTTTCCCGAACCTCTCGAAAGCCTCCAGCGCTTTCCAGTCAGTCGTCCATTCTGCAGTGTCCCGCTGGCCTAAGTAGACTTCATCGGATGAATGCGTTGAGAGAACTTCAATGAGTGAGACACCCACAATTGTCTGCAGTTGGCTCGTGATTGTTCTGAGGAAGACTTTGTCTGGCTCAGTGGTGAGCTCGTCATACTCTGGCGTTCCTGGCTCAGGCATGAATCGACGGCTGATGGTGGGGCGATTTGGGAGGTAGCCAGCATAAGGGTACTGTCCAAAGTTGACTGCAGCGTGGAGTGCAGAAGCAATCCAGATGATGATAGTGCAGCTCTGGGTAAGGTCTGCAATGGAGTTCATTGGCGGCCACCATGGCTCATACTGCTTGTCGCCGTGCCCAACCTCTCGGATTTCCTTCCACCATGCCTGCAGCTCTGTATCATTTTGTACAGTTTTGTTTTCAGGGTAGTATACAGCACAGTACTCGCTTACCCATGTCTCAATTGCAAACCAGACCGACAATCCATCAATGGCATAAGGGTAGTCCTTGATAAGCAGCCGAAGGCCATGGTCACTGTTCGGGTCCTTCACTGCCACACCTCTTGTGTGGTAAACAGATACAACAACTGTAAGCAAATATCTTACAGAAGGAATTCTCATCAAGACGTTTCAGGAACTACAATATTAGATCAATGAGGAGTAGGTATTGATACGCTAAAAGAACTGGTACGGGAACTGATAAAAGATGACTAATTGATTGCTCAGAAATGCAAACTATCAGCAGAGCATAAATGTTTCATTTTTAACATACACTTTTAACTCTGTTAGAACAAGATTGTATGTGTTTGAATGGCAAGATAAAAAGCGTGCATCTCAATCTAAGGGACAAATTGTATGCATTTCTCAGCTGATGTACTCTTTTTAGCAAATGGGTGGAACATAGATTATCATAAAAAAAAGGGACCAGAACCATCATGTTACCTTTTGAGAAGATCAGCCGGGAGTCCTTGTTCAACAAAATTCCATCTTTTGTAGACCTTGGAGGACATCTCCATAGCATACTTAGCTGGGAAGACAGTGAACTCAAGGATTCCACCAGCATTGATCAGAATCTGGCGCGCCAAGGCATTGATGTTCATAGTGTCACGGTAGTGAGGAGCCAGCAGCTTGTAGATAGGATGCAGAGCACTCAACTGCCTGTTCGTTGCTATCACAAAGGGTTCAATGGCAGCGTGTGTATTCAACCTACCAATACACATCATATTTAGGATCTTTGACTCTTTGTGTATGATTTAGGCAATGCAAGTATTTTAGTCCATTACCCATTAATGTAACCTTACCAGTGGCTGATGAGCTGGTGAACACCGGAGTCATTGACAGCAACATAGGCTTTGGCCAGTTGCCAAATTGATGCCTCGACCCCTGTATCTGCAGGTGTATAAACCTTGCTTACTGCACCATGCTGCTCACCATAAGGGTTGGGGAGGCTGAGCTCAACTGCAACTGGTCTAAGTGTGCCATCATTTTTCAGGAATAGAAGAGTCCTTGTGGCATAGATTTTGTTGTGTGTTGAGTTGTTGATAAGGTTCACATAGGGCATCAGCATGTCGTGATGATCCAAGATGAAGAGTCTGTTCATAGCCAACGCCTAATACACAAAATAGAACCATAATAAGGTATCAATCATACTGTTTGTGAGTTGTTTATTTGCTTTTATGGTAAGACATGGACCTGATCCACAGTTAGCCCTTCAAGGTTATCCACAATGTGAGCTGCTGTTATTGTGCTTGTCTGGTTGCCATATTGTTTTGGATCAAGCTTGCTAGTAGGTGGGAATTCCTGAAAGAACAGAGAGCGGAAGAAATTCAGCATTAATTTCAAAATGAAGTTCTACTATATATGTAGTGTTTAGCAACTGTCGTAAGACTTTGGAAATGATTCAAAATTAATGCAGTAGCCAAAAGTTTAATTTGAGTGCTAATAAGATCTCAAAGTTTGATGTAACCTGGAGACCACAGATGATGACTGGATTTACACCGGCGAGCATTTCTCTTGCAAACTCCTCATCAGTCCTCCATGCCCATTTATCCTCTTTTATAGCAGAGAAAAGGGAAAGAAGATGAACAAGAAATTAAGAACTGTATGAATACAACACCTAATAGTCTGTAACATATCTGAATTACTTATAGTAACAGCGATGCTGTCACGCTGCTATGGAGCATCAATCTCCCTGATGGTATTTCATTTAAAGCATCAACAATAAATTAAGTTACTATCATAAACAAAAGAGTAAAGAGAGTTTAATAGTAATGTTACACCACTGCTGCAAAGAACTCTAGCTCAAAAGCACCAACTAGAACAAAAAATTCAAATAGTACGTTGTTAGGCCTGATTTATCTTAGGCAGATTACGAATATAAGAAGTTCTGTAAGACTTCTATGCTGTTCTGACAGGAGCAAGTAATTTGGATGTCTTTTGGGTTAGATATCTTGAATTGGTAAACAACAAGCTATCCCAACTTAGACATCAAAAAATCCCACAAACATCTTAAGGAAGTACTGAAAAATGAAGTAATCGAATGTCTGGTTCAGTAATCAATGGATGGATCTTAACAAGAAGGTGCCTTGAACTTCACTAGCCGGCCAAAACATACAAGCTTAGCCACTCACACATACTTGGGATTTCGAGGTAGTCAGAACATGTTCCGTGCGACCACCAACTTGGAAGGTTGATTTGGACTAGCGTTGGTTGGATTGGACTGCACACCCTAACTTTGGCATCAAAAATTTTAAATGGCCACTAATTTTTTACTCTGAGTAGTTATGTGGCAAACGAGCACTTGTTGGAAAAGGTCTCTTGAAGAACTAGATCATGCTCAAGTTAAATATCTAAGTTTGACAAATCTTTTAATCTGAATCTGCAAGTGATTTTTTTCAACTGGTAGTTTATATAGGAGTTGATTTTTTCCAAGTTCGACAATATTATAATAGTTTTATTTTATATTGGACTCTTTAATATGGTAGTTCTGATTCATATAAGAATATGTAGAGCCATCAGCTAAATTAGGTAAAATTTGGATTATTCTCTTTAATGAAAACTTTGCTAACTTTTAGAAGGGATTCATAATTTATTGCCATTGATTCGATATGTACCAATCAGAGAGGAGATCTTCATCATGATCTTTCGGGACATAAAACCTCTTCTATTCGCACACTACATCAAGTGGTTTTAGAGGTGAGCTCCGCCTTAGACCCTTGAGTGAGATAAGGGTTTTAACCGTAAGCAAGTTGTTGATGATCTATAAAGGCGTCCATCATATGCTAGTGACTAGGATGATAGTGAAGACAACACGAATATCTCTCTCTCCTTCGTTTGATAGTGATATTTGCGAAGGGAATCTGTTAGATGTGGTAGACATCGCGGCTTTCTTCAAGCACGTAAGTGACGCAAAAAGAAATTTATCTCGTTGAAGCTTAATGACGAAGTTATGAAGTAGTGGGAGAACTTACAACTTCATAAGGCAAGATGAGGTAAAAGAAAATTCTATTCTTGACTTACGAAGTGCAAGTTGAGATTTTTTTAATATTTTTGTTTTAGAATTATCAAAGATATTTTAACCAAATTAGAGAGAAAAAGGAAAATTGTGATATCCAAATTATGTGTTGTGAAATTCTCATGCCCTCCACTGTGTCACCAATTGTTATTGAGAAAATGAAAAGGAAGTACCTAAAAACAACCTTATTGAACTCATCAATAGGGTGCAACAGTATTTGAGTGTTCAATGCATCAGAGTCAAGTTTTCAAAGAAGAGCAACATTGTACATATCAATAGAGAAAGGTTATATATAGTGAAGCACAAGAACTAGTTGACATAACAATCAAGGAAACCATTAAGAAGACTAAGTCCATACTTAAAATATCTCCACACTAGCCATTTAAGCAACAAAAGGGTTTCTCTTAGACAAATCTCCACATATGGTGATGAAATTCACATTAAGGTGGATGAATTTGAATTCTCTTTCTCAATGAAGAGCAACTGATCCATGAAATTCTTTGAGTTTTTTTATTTACTTAAATTCAAAATATTTATTTGTTACTGATGAGGGTGTCCATAAGCGGCACAGCAGTGAATTTCAGTTCGATCCATGTACTTGAGATTTATGAATACACGCAAAAGTATATATAGATGCAACACAACTTTATCATCGCTTAAAGAACATACTATACTTAAAAATACTTACACCTTTGGATAGAAGATTATACTTAACTCCAGGATCGAGGACGAAATCATTTCAGATGGAGTAAAATGATGTAATCACAATATGTCCGTTTTCGATCAGAAAGTTGATTTGGATTCGCTTTGGTTCAAATTAGTCTGTTCATCCTAATTTTGGATAGCCATAACTTTTAACTGGTAAGGAATTATGCTGCGCATGCTTATTCATTGGAAAGATCTTGTTAAGTACTAGATCATGGTCAAATTAGATCTCTGAGTTTGACACATCTTCCAATCTGAATCTACATTTTTTATGTTTAGCTATATTTAATAGTTTAGTTTTGGTAAGAGTTGATTTGTTTTGGAGTTCTAGAATTTTGTATTAGATTTATTTTATATATTGGACTCTTTAGTTTGGAAGGTTTTGCTTCTACATAAAAGTAAAACCTTATAATTAGGTTTTACTTTTAGATGAATCTTGTAGTTTTATTACTGTCGACTCAGCATCTATCACTCAGGAAGGAAAATTTTATAATGCTCTTCTGGCGAGGTGAATTCTTCAATCCTTGCTCTTTGTTAGGTTCTACAATGATAAGCCTCTACCTCTTGACCAAGTGAAATTTGTCGTATTTACTATAAATTAACCATATAATCTATGACTAGTGTGGCATATCAGATTTCGCCTCTGTAACTTGTAACAATATATAGACAACGCACTCCAAGACACGTCTAGTCATACTACACATGTCAATTTTCAAATTTAGCACATACATTAACTTTCAAAATTAAGTTACTCACCTTGGATGACAAATGGCATGGGGAGCTTGAGAAGCCAAGTACCATTTGGTTGCAAAACCTCCTTAATAAGCTCGAAGGGGATGGCTTGTCTAAGCTCATTTAATAGCGAGCTTTGTGGTACCTTGAGCCCACCCTCGAAAAGGTCAAGTACATCCTTAAAGGAGTTGAACTCGTTGGGTTTGTCTTTAAATATGGATTCCAGGATGGGATAGACTGAAGTCACGAGTACCTTGATAGCACTGGCAAGGAAGTCACTCATCTTAAGGTGGCCAAACCGTTCATCACGAGGTACATAAATCTCACCTTGGATCAACGGTTGAGAGCTCTCACTAAGCGGATCTGCATAAACAAAATGGAAACAGAAAAATAATCCTCAAGCTTGCAGATAATTGTTGAAACAAACACTTTATTTCCATGGAACATTAAAATAGGCTATCGTGCACTTCATTTGTTGTTGCAAATTCTGTTTGTTACATCACCTTTACTATATCTAGAAGCACCCATTTTGGTTACTGAAAATAATAAAAAAGCAATCATTTAATCATAAAGATTCTTTATCCGTGAAAAACAAAATGTTTTTATAAGGTTGAACCAATTAGGTGACAACTAAATTTGCTAGAAGATCCATATAAGTTTGTTTTAAGTATTTGGCATGTAAGCTTGAGTTTGCAACTTTTACATTCACTCTTGTGAATCTTACTATATTTACATCTTATGTACATGACTTGTTATTCCTGTCTCTGTTCAAGCATATATATGGCTAAACTGTCCATACCGATTGTAGAATACTTACTGATTGCCTTTCCCAACCAAATATTGCCATGTCTGGACTATGGTAATTTTTTTTGTCTTTAACGCTTTATCATTCTTTCTTATTTCTACTTTAGGATTCACATATATCACGAAATAAATTTAAAATAAATGTTAGGAAATTAAGTTTGTTATTTTATATTTTTTCTGTAGATTTAGGTTTCGATATGATACTACATTTGTGCTTTGTACACCTCTATATAGGATCTGGAGAGTAGAAACTTGTATACTCTGCTTTTTATGCAAGTAAATGCTTGTGTATCTCCACCTTTGATCTTCTTATCTTCATATCCTGCTTGCAAGTCCATGGTATTTGCCTAATTACTATACTGCCGAAAGTATCTTTGCACTTCAATTTTATGAAAATGTTGTAAAACACTTGGTTGAAGTGTTCAGTTTGGTCGGTCCATGGTAAAAACATTTGGTTCAGTTGTAAACAAGACAAATTTGTAATTTTCATATTAATCTAACTTAAAAATCTGAACCTTAACTGAAACACAAATGTAATTAGTTATAAATAGGTACAAAATGTGGTATGTAAAAATACATGTAAGCACATTATATTATGAAGCATATTGGGGGAAATAATTTTACGAACAAAACAAATATTGTCAAAAGGTTTCTTACCAGTCTTTGTGGGTGGGCGCCCAGTTATGCCTCTACGTGGATAAGGGTACTGGTCAGTTCCTCCTAAAACAGGGCGTGCAAATGATTTTCCAGAATCTGGCTTTCCTAAGTCGTTATAGTAAGCATACTTGTACACACGGTCCCACTCTTGCAGTTGACGGTTAACATTGTCGCCACGAAGGTGGCAAAGCTCCTTATCTCTATATGGCCTTAGAGGCTTCGGTGTGTTAGCTGGTAAATAAGTCTTCAAAAAAATGTACAGTTGTGATGAATGTCAAATTAATTGGCATAACTCTTAAGACACATTAGACAGGAATAATAAAAATAGAGTTGAGACTTCAGAAGTAGTTTTGCTTGAATAAAAAGAAATACCAAAAATAGAGAGCAATTGCACATGAATTTTATTGTGCTCAAAATTTTCCACATTTTAGTATTAAGTTGTTTTATATGACCGTAGAAGATAGCCATGGTTGTTGGTTCTAACACAATTTAGAAAGTAAAACACAACATCACTAAATATTTAGTTATTTACAGTAACAATATACAAGCATTTAGAGTTCTTATTCAAATAAGTTAATTTTAGTTTTTGCTTAAATTGGACTGTTTTACATGAAATGGGACCCAAGTGAGATGCAAATTTTCTTAGTGCTCCAATCTTAGCCAGTTTAATGTGGATATGAAATTCTACTTGGTTGGGACTTGGAGTTGAAGTGTTAATTAGGACGGGGGCGTTTGAAATTGCATTTTCCAAAATGCTTTTTTTAATTTTTTTATTTTATATTTTTTAATATATATTTTATAATTATTTAGAAATTTTATTTAAAAATTTAGAAAGTGTAGAAAAATTTTACGTAGTGAGATTTTTTTATTGCATATTTTTATTATTTTTTTTAAAAATTAAAAAAAAACTCATTTTAAAAAAAATAATAAAAATATCTTCTATTTTTTAAAAAAATTTATAAGCACCGCGTAGTCATATATATCATTTTCGGAGCTGTTACTTGTTTCAGTCATTTTAATACAGTCTCCTATTAAGGGGCATGGAATTATGTGTAAATATAGTTTAATTCCAAGATACTAATAGGAATTTTGTGTACATATAGATCCTAAAGCTAATAATGGTCATAATTGCTCTTGATGGAGGCGACAAAGGTGCATGCCAACTTTTAAAATATTTTAAACTATTAGTTTGTCAAACAAATATTGTGGGGCATTAACTATAATTTTAATGAATGAATCTACTAGTTATGTTTTTGTTTTATTTCTTGGCTAAGGTTAGCTTAAATAGTGCATAGCATGTGGCGTGCCATAAGTGAGGGAGAAATTAAATAAATGCTTAACAAATTGCAGTCATACAAAACTTTGTGCGCTATAAAGTAATGTCAATCTTTAGGGACTGTAGAGACTAGAAAACAAATTGAATTCTCTTAAACAAATCAACCATGTAGCAACGTTGTTTGATACAACTTTGGTTTCAATATTCATCATTGTTAGGGTGTAAACATCCTTATATATTTATCTTGCACAAAATGCTGGTTACATTGTTTCTTCAATAAAAGACTTTGTCTAAATTCATCTCGGTAAAACCAAGTCGAGATTGCTAGAAGATGCAAATATTTGTAAGCGAAGCAAATTTTTATAGTTAAAAGAGATGTCAGTCAGCGATGTTGTTCTGATCCATTTGTGGAGTATAGAGATGCAATATAAAGTTTCTGAGCAACAATAACTCAATTGACTCATTTCAGAATTCAAAATGTTAACATCCTAATTAAAATCAATAAAAGAATTTAGTTAGTGACCTTGACAAATAGCATTTTCAAACTAAGACATGCTTAACACGAGGACCAAAAATAATTTGATCAAGTTAAAATTAATATTCTTGCATACTATTAAATGAAAATATTAGGATCGACCAATAACTATTTAGAACGACAAAACATCACACCCAATAACCTTTAATTTTGTAAATGGCGAACAGGAATTTTTATGCAAATCTTGCACAAGTTAATTACGACCAATATTGATCTTAAAACAGATTTTAGATCCTGCTTCTCTCAGAAATTAGAAAAATATATTTGAGTTAGCCTAATTCTACTTTTTTAATTTGTGACTGTAGATTCTTTTTGAAAAGAGATTTGACAATATTACGGATTATATATTAGAACTACTAAGGGTTTGAGATAAACTTATTTTTTAAAAATAAATTTGAGAAATAAAAATAAAAATATTTAATAAAAAAATTATATTTGTTATGTATCAAAATTGAATTTGAAAATTAAAATTTGAAAAATCTATTTTTGATAAAAATAATTCATTTTAAATTTTTTATTTTTTTATATTAAAAGTGAATTTGAAAAAAAATTCAGTGAGTTAGTAAACAAATCCTAAGTATCAGAAAAACCTTAAAATCTAAAAGTTGAGAGATTCTAGTTTGTGAATATTGGATTCTGATATCATCTAAACTAGTTTTTATGTAGATTAGCTATCAATAGCACTTCAATTAGTCTTACAGAATGTTTGGGAGTACGTTCCTACTTAAATATTTTATTTTATATATAATAAAGAAATTAAGATCCTTTTGTGAAAAGTTTCAAAATTAAATTGTTTTTTACAATTTTTTTTTATTTTTAACATTACCAAAAATTTTAGAAGGTGATTGCTATGCATAAGGCGATAACAAACAAACATGCAAAAGACTTAAGCTTTTAGGTGATATTTGGTATTGCTTAGTTTAATTTTTTTAATTTTGTATTTTGAGAAAATTTTCTATAATACTATAAAAAAACTTTTAAAACTATAAATAAATTATACATCATATTCATTATATATCATTTTTACAATTTTTTAAAATTAAAACTTATCTCTAAAAATTTTAATTTTAAGCAATTTCAAACAGTACTAATTATTTTCTACTGTTTCCAGTAACATAGTTGTCCTTGACTTTCAACAATCTCAAGAAAAGTCGAAGAGCTGTGCATGTGTATGACTGGGCCAGTTTAGCAGAAAGAAAATCTTAGATCTTCTAAGACACGCAACACCTGCTTGTCGTCAGGTAAAATGTGTATCGGTAAAAAAGTGTGCTGGTAGTAAAAATAGAGAAGTGTGTAGGTAAAATTGCGTACACTGTTGGTGAAGAAGACCCGGTCATAGGAGTACTTGTGATCAGGGTAGACCCAAGAGTTGCAGACGAAGTGTATCTTTGCTGCTGCTCCTTGTGTAGGGAAGTCTTCTAAGGTTAGGCTCTTGAGATAGAACTGTGTATTGTGCTTGTTCTTTACGATGACTGCCCCCGGCACGCCGTTCTTGTCCTCCCACCGGAACTTTACGCTGTACTTCGCCTCCGCGGCTTCGATGCTTGGAAACGACACGGTCTTTTCCAAGTATGCCGGTGGGCCCACCACACCGGCGTTTTCTTCATCTGAACAACAAACAAACATAACAGATGGGTAATTGTTTCAACCAATTAATTGTATAACTACTATAATAAATTCAAAGGATCTTTTCAGAACGTAATCAACAGAGATCATCATCACCGTAAATTAACAAAGCTTAGATTATTCAAAAGACATATATAGCTCGACGTCAGTATGCTGGCATCAGTGCTCAGGTATATGTAATTAATGAATTAAGTGTACCTAAAAGCTTATAGACTAGTGAAATCCTTAGAACTACTCAGCTTGTCGTGATTCCGAATCTATCGTTATGCATGACAGATTATATTACCTAAAAGCAGTTTCTTTGACCGGGCGGCGAGAAGCGCTCGTTACCAACTCCACGAACATCTTTCAGTGGACTTTATGAAGCTCATCCAGTTTATGTTGTCGTTTACATGCATGTTTTAAGCATTACTATTGCATAGTTTCAGGCTTAGAACATCTACCTCAATGATGAAAATGAAATCTTCTATATGTAGTAAGAGATACAGAGAGCCAACTGCTACAGATACATTTCTCTCAATTGAAAGCTTGGAGTTCTTAACTATGTACATATATACCTAGTTACTTAATAACGTTATAAGGAAAGAGAAGAACGACACACTGTTATATGGAAAGAGTAAATAGAGGAGGAGTAGAGAAGATAAGATAGAAATAACGCACCGATCGGGAACACACCAAGTAAAGAAAACAACAACACTGTTATAAGGAAAGAGTATATAGACGAGGAGTAGAGAAGATACGATAGAAAATAACGCACTTGGATCGCCTAGAGTGGAGCTGACAAGTTGGAAGGAGACCTTGTTGCCGAGGAGATCGCTGATGCCGTCCAACAGCACAGAGGTGAAGTCGTTGAAGTCGAGAAGGTTCTTCGTCATAAGAACCACCTTGCCATGAACAGTAATGTTGTTGCTGCCGTCGCCGCTGTCCTCACCCTTGTCATCATCTCCACTACCACCACCACCGCACTCAGTGCAGTTCAATGCCTTCCTCAGCATCTTCCTCAATCTTCCCATCTCTCTTCTTTCCAACACCTAATCCTTGGACAAACAGATAAGGCTCTAGGTATCTACCTAGTTAGATAGTCCTATATTTATAGATTGTAATGTGCTGAAGTGTTTCTTAAACTTTTTCTTCACCTGGCAAATGGGAAACAAGCTAGCTAGATAGCATATACACATACGATCTGGAATTAAACGCATTTATTATATTATTATCTCCTTAGACGTTGACGCAAAAAAAAAGTATAACTGGTACAAGCTAAAGCCGTATTAAATGTCAAGCCTAGTTCTTGGACAGAAATTTAATTCGTCGACAATCTTATATCTTAAGAATGAATGTATACAGATAGATCTCTAATTTAACATATTCAATAAGAAGTGCACGCATTGACTGCCTACGTTCAGCATTCGGTGGAACCAAAGCAGGCCTCGTTTGTTCAGGTGATCCCTCCCTATTAATTGCTGCAACTTAACTGTGAGCAAGAAGTAGACAACTGGTTCACGGCAACGTCAGAACAGCTCTTTATTAGAGGTTAGTTTGTAATTTGGTTCACTTTACTAGGGGCCTGTACCGTATTTCCTTCTCTATGGTTCTATTTAAAATTTTATGGACCAACTCCTTATAATCCTTGATAAATAAAATCATGTGTTAGTTAACATGGGTTGTGTTTACAACCACGTTGGCGTCAGTTCATTTCCTTTGTTGTGTATTGATCTCATATTCTTTCCGAAATTCATCTTTTACGTATTTCCTTAAATTAATGGAGCCAGCAACTAGTTCTTGTCTAAACTTTTCTCGACCAAATCCTGCATTACTTGTCCCATCATGCATAGTAAGCTTTCTATTCTGATCAGTGTTCATTCGGCTAGAATGCGCTTGTCCAACATAAACCTGCATCCTAACAGGACGAAAGCAAGCTTTCTGATTAAATATACTAAAAAAGGCATTTTATAACTAATCTTTTCAAAAGAAAACTTAGAAAAGTGTTATAATTAGAAAAAATTTGCATTTATATTGGAAATGTCTAAGGAGAACTTCTGATGCCGGCGATAGACATGACTGTGTTTTGAGTCGCGATCGGATCGTTTCTTCTAAAGTAAAATTTGCCCCCACTAACAGGCGTGCACGGTTTTAGGCAAAATCTTGTCAAGATCATAATCCTTCTAATGAAAACCGAAAAGAAAAAAAGAATAGTCTTGTCATGAGAATTTCCAATCTTTAATGACGAGAATGATGGATCGGACAGGGAACCTACATTCCGTGAAGAAACTAATGGCTCGGAGTTATTAGTTAGTTCAACCAGAGACATCTACCTCTTTAATTAGCTTGAGAAATACTAAATGTTTTTTCTTTTTTTCCCTTCCTAACAAGAATATTGATTATAAGAATTTTCTTCAGCGAGCGACTTTACTTTGTTAAAAGAAGAGAGAACTTACTTTGTTAAAAGAAGAGAGAATAATTAAAGTGTGAACTTACATTAGACGACACAGAGATGAGATATGTTGGAGAGCCACATGGAATAAATTCCTCAGGAAGAATGGTACAAAGTGCTTCATATGGACAAGGCACCAGTGTTTGAATCGCATAGTAATAAAGAGAATGAAGAGAAATAAAATAAAGAATAAGAAAAAAAAAGGAAGAAAAAAGTAAAAATATAATATTGTTTGAATAAATTAGTAAAGAAAAAAATATACAAAAGTAAATTATACTTGGGTTAGAAGAATAGTGGGATAGAGATTTTAAGTAAAATAACTAAAATACTTTTTTTTGTTTAGTAATTATTTTATAATAATTATAGTCGGTATTTTATTTATAAATACATTTGCTTCATAAATTTATTTAACTTATTCTTAAATTATTAAAGAAGTGCTTACTTATATATTTGTTTATTAAAAAAATGATTTTTTAATTTTATTAGTGCATACGATAATGGGTGTAAGATAAATTGTTATCATATTTTCATACTTTGATAATATTAACTCAAATATATACATATATCAATGATTATTATTGGAACTATGGACCAAAGAATGTATTAAGAAGGCAAAGCTTAACCAATATTTTGAGTATTTCGGAGTGTAAAATAATATAAGAATTTCTCTCACTTCAAAATGCATCCAATTGCAACCGAGTCTGAGTTAATAGAAAAAAGTAATAAGCAAGTATAGAAAAACTTTCTTTTCTTAAACAAAAGAAAAAAAAAAGGTTCAATAAATTGTTAGGATAAAAACACTTTCGTTGGACTTTATATTATTGAACTCATTTGTCCTTTAATTAATTCTATTTATTTATTAAGTTAATACTAATTAGAGTTGAGAGTGTTATTTTTTTGAAGTGGTAGTCATAAAGAAATAGAACAACCGACGAGAAGCAACAATAGTGGAAACGGAGGAAGAAAGAAATATTGAGAGCAGAAATGAGAAAATCATCAAGTGTAAGAAATTTTACCCTCATTATATCCAAATTTGGGGTGTACCACTCCCAAAAAGTGCTTCTTTCTCCCCTTTTTTTTTTTCCCACTCCACTTCTCCTCTTAATAGTAAACTAAAACAAAGCAAAAGCTGGAGGAAAATTGTCTCCCCTTCTCCCCCATTCTCTTTATTTACTTTTTTACCAAATAATTTTTATGGTTTAAAGAACATGTGAAAAGTGAAGCTCACTCGCTAAGGGAGTGTTTGAAAGTGCCTTTGAAAAATATTTTTTTAAAACGAATGATACTTTCATCTTATTTCGACAAATGAGCTTTATTTTTTTTTCCTAAAAAAATAATAAAATAAAGCAATAATAAGATCTTACTATATAAAATTTTTTTATAAAATTTTAAAAAATTCTATAAAATATTACAAAAAATTTATTGAAAAATATAAAATAAAAAATTGAAAAAATTTTGGAAAACGAACCGTCAAACATCTCCCTAAATGGAAAAGCAAAAATTAAAACTTATTGCATTCTAACTACCATAGAAAATTACGCCAACAAGCCAACCGAAAATATAATTACTCGGCTGAAGATTTGCTTGGAAAAGTTGCTCAATATAGACTAGCTATCGAAGACCTACAATTCTAGCATCTTATAAATATGTCCCAAATATGTAAAATTTGATTTATGACAGCAACTTGCATTCATTAAGATTGGAAGTTCCTTGCACATTAAACTTGTATTCATTCATTAGAGTAAAGCGAAGAGATTTATATATTGAAGTTGACTTGAGTCGACCACTTGAGCATAGAAGTTAGCTTGCAAAGTTCATCAGAAGTCCTGATTCCTGAAGCCATCGATCACATTTTGTAATTGCATGGAAACATTACGAGTTTCTTCGAAAGATAAACCATTCTCTTACTAGAAAGCACACAATGTCAACCATAGTTGGTACAGAAATAGTAATATTAGTTCTTGATTCCACCATCCATCAAGTGCCATCATCTGCCAAAACATTCTAAAAAGCAGAGTATCTATTCAGACATACTACATTTCGGTTCTGTCAAAAACTTGCAATTTCACAACAAATATGATATACCCTCGTATTCCTTGCTGTAGCTCATAGACGCACCTATTGTGATCCCTATGAGAATGTCGAAGCTCAAACCCAGAACAGCTTATTAAATGACTTATATCCACCTGTCATGAAGCTCAATTATACAAATATACCTACGCATTATTACATACAAAAAGTATTACCAAAGAGACCACCATGTCAATACATCATACAGGAAAATGACAACAATTACTGGATGAAACCATGGGCGACCTAGGTTTGATCTAGTATTGCAATACAGGCGCTTGACTAAGTAGCTCTCACCTGAAGCTCCCACCTTAGATCCTCAGTAAGTTGCATAATGGCACCCCTTGGATCACCATTAGAAACCGATAGATAATACTCTGCAGTTCCATCATCAACTTGCATACTTCTTTTAAGAGATTCAAGAACTTTTCTTCTGCCTCTCTCAGTGATCACCCTACTTGAATAGCTAACTTTTCCTTCAGGTCCACCTTCCATATATAGTACTGCAACTTCTCTCTTTGCATTCTCATCCAATTCAATAAAGCAAGTGCTTCCAACAAGTAGTTCAGGGTTGCTGATCGGGATCAAAAGCCTCTCTCTTGAGTAAATGCCATGGTCACTCATCATATTATTTAAGCGTTTTATATCCATCACCTACAAAAGAAGCAGTACTCATGCTGGTAATGGTTACCAAATACATAGATCCTTATCAACAATGTTAATATGAGACAATACCCAAAGTGCAACATGCAACTTTTTTCAATGATTTCAAGATAGAACCTTACACTGAACTACATAAGATATACAAGTATTAAAAGGGTACTCAGTTAGAAAAATAACACCACAAACTAAAGGAAGAGGAAAGGAAACATAGAATTCCTTAAAACAATGTAAAACTGAAAACACTTGAACTGTAGAGTAGAAACACACTTAAGTAGAAAACAAAACCAGCTCCAAAATTGTAAAGCTCAAAGCGACTGGCCGCTGGAATCTCGGAAAACATCTCACGAACTCTAGCATGGACATCCATCTTCATTGAAGACCAAGAAATATGCTATCTATCAGCATTTGAAGTAAACTAACATTAGGAAAGACATTTATAGTTTATATTCCTATAAATTGGTACTGAGATTGGGTGTGCATCATGAAAGTACTTATCAACCACTTAGAAGTATGAGCTATTTTTAAGAATAACCAATGAGGACAAAAGAATCAAGATGTGCGGTAGATGTCAAAGTTGAACACCATTTAAGCAGTAGGTAGCAAAATTTGAAACTAACTATTGGGAATATGATTTGGAATAAGTCAAATACAGGAAGGTCATTTTCTTCAATTGCATGTAATGTATAAGATAAAGAATGCCGTCAAGAAAATTCGATTAAAATCAAAAGAAGTGAGTTAAAATTCTTCCTTTTATTATTTTTCCTTGTTCAAAATACATAAAATACCTTTCCTGTGGGTGCAACATCAAATTTTGAATGGCAATGCCTTTGCCTGGTTTGAGTCGTAGTATTAAAGAAAATTCCTTAATTCATTTTGAAGGCTTGAAGCTTCCAATCAGAGGAAGTTGTTAAATTACCAAAACAAATAATGTTTAGTTTCAGTCCCAAAATCCTTAAAGGTACACTGTTAAGATTATTGAGAAGGTAGTTTAGTAATATTGAAATGTAGGGTAAGTCAGGGTAATTATATAGTTGTAGCCTCAACTAATTCTAGTGGTGTAAACCAGAGGTAGAGAGGTTTTCATTGTGTCATGACCATCTCTCTATTTCTCTTATTTCTAACTCTTCTTTCAAATATTCTTCTCTCAGGCTTAGCATTCACTATACATATAAGTTAATCATTAAATTCATCACATGGTATGGAGCTATTACAGTCTACAGCGTGTTTATTCAATTTTGTTTTCACTATGAGGAGTGAAGGCCCTAAGCATTGTGCTTCAGTTGTAGAACATTTCCAATGCATCTTATCAATGTTCTATGGAATTGATAAAGTTCCGGAGATTCATTAATGTGTGGATGAGTATGGTGGTTGACGGTAGAAAACGTTATTGTTTCGGCTTGCTTGTCCTGAGTGTTTTGATTCTATAACAGATCTGAACTTTTGGTAGTTCATCATAATAGGCTCTGAAGGCTTCAATTGAGAAGATATATACAAATTTGGTGAACGCGCAAAATAACTTCAATAAAATTGTAAGATCTTCTAACTATATACTATGGTCTAATTATGCCAAAGTATTATATCAATGCCAAGGGCAAGATAAAATTTTTCATTCAATATCCTCCTATGTTTAATGCCAAACAGTACACCAAATGGACAAAGGAAAACAATACTACTTAAGTTTGATCCTAAAAAAACATGGAACCAGAAAAAGGTTGCAAACGTTTTGTTTCATAGGGCTACCAAGTATGTTTGAGAAGACATTGAGAAAGCTATTCTCAAGATAAGAATATGATGCAGTTGTTTAACATGCATGAGATTTTCTTCAGCTATAAGCAGGATGATCACTCAATAGTGGTTACTGCACTACTCTTACAACAATGTCCAAAGAGTTGAACATCTATCAGCCTATTACTACTGATGTTGAGAAACTGAATAAACAATGAGCCAGACTCTAGCTGATAAGTTTTGTGAGGCTTAAGTTCCAATTTATATCAACTGAAAGACTGAATATTAGTTACAGAAACTATTCCTTCTATGCATGAAGCGTGTTCTGCTTTAGACGATCACTAAAAGGAGTACTTGTCTAGTAAGACTTTCATAAAGGACAGCTACGCTCACTCATGCTTCTCCTTTAGGTCGTGGGAGAGAAAACATGGGTGGCACCATGGTAGAGGTCGAGGCCTGAGAAAGGACTGTGGTAGATGTGTTTATGCAAGTTGTGTTGCTACACAGATGCTAATTAGGATGAATCAATGGACAAAGAACATAATTTTATTTATTCAAAAGCATGCTTGTCACTGTGTTATACCCGTAGGTTCTCCTTCTTTCCTTGGGTCTCACCTCTTCTGTCTTCCAATAATTCCAAGTTTATTAACTAATAAAACTCATTTTTTTGTCTAGTTTCTTAAAATACTTTTTTAGCTTAAGCCTAATCAATTTTTATACAAGATAAATATTTCTTCAATCAACCAAGTAGATGATTTTGACAAGATTGAAATAATATAAGCAAAAGCATTTCAAACAGTTTTTATAGGGCTTTTAGAAATTTTCATTTTTCCTTGAGAGGCGGTTTTGGGGTTCAGATTAGTTTTGTATTTTACAAATCCAATGTTGTGTATAGTTTGGGTATTATTTTGTAAAATTTCTAGTTTCCACTTCCACTGAACCTTGATTCTAGTTTTCGACCCTTTGTTCAAATCTTTTGCTATTTCTAAATTATTGTTGCAAACTAATTTAGTAGGTATTTGTATGGCATGATTTCTTTTTGTCACTTATTTTGCTGCATACTTTGGTTTGCACTCGTATTGTACACTTATTGTGATTTCATATGCCTGCTTTCAATTTTTAAAGGGTCAATGTAGTTGTTGTAACCTTACCTGATCAATGAGCCAGGAAAAACTAACCTTTTCTTGTCATTTCTTTTATGTTATTTCATTTGTTTAGTCATTATAAAATATCTTTCAAATTCTAGTTGGTTATACCAATTTTTCGCATTCTTGCTCTTATTTATATTGCAGTAATCAATTATGGATGATATGAAAACATCAAAAGTACATTATGGTGGATTGTTTGTACCATTCCCTCCTCCACAATATATTGAGGGGCAAATTTTTTAATAGAGAAGTAGATATCATTTACTATCTATTCTACTTTGAAAAGACATATGAAAAGCATAATAGCCATTGATATGACTAGATTGATCTATAAAGTTCCCACTAAAGTACAGCACAATGGCTTAACTGTGATTTCCTATGACACTTCTAAAGGATATGTTACGTGGAGAGCACTTTTATTGACATCTTCATAGAGCTCAATATAGTCGTAGCACAGAGAGAAATGCCAAAAGTGTTCAAGATGGTAGTGCACAATGTGTAGATAGAGAAAAGCCAAAAGAGTTCAAGATGATAGTGCGCAATGTGTAGATGACAGAAAAGCCAAAAGTGTTCAAGATGCTAAATCTCCGTTACTGAGAATGACCAATCTTTGCGAGGAAGCTACAAACTTCGATGACTGTGAATCGAAGACAAAATGATCTAGTACAACTATTGATAGTGACTTTGACAAAATTGATTATGATGCAACTAGAGACAAAGCAGATAAACGTTAATTGATTTGAAGAAAATAATTAGCTTCATGCTACTCTGTCTACTGTTAGGGAGTTAAGCAAAGGTCAAATGAAAAAAAAAGGTTATGAATTTTGTAAACAGGTGACTCAAATGAAAGTAATGCTCAAACAAAGGGACAGAAACAAGTTGCTATGTTAATGGCAGCTGCAAACTTGTCGCAATCAGATCTAACAAAGAAGCGGCTACATGGATACAGGTGAAGATAAAGACCGCACGTAGATGACCGTATCTAGATACCTGAATTTGATTTAATTCATTCTATGCCACATTTGAGTGGGATGAAAATTTTGGAAGTCCTAAAAAGTTCAAGGAAGCACTCACACAATAGCTATGCACAAAGACCATACATTGATCAAGAATGATTTGGAGAGTGCAAGGGTCATTTGTAAGTCAGAGACATGCCTTTTTTCAAAGAGCTTGTTATATGACAAGGACAGTCACCATTATCAGGTAGACAAATTTGTGCTTCATCATAATTGCTTCCAAGCCTTCAAGAATAGTGAGGTCACATCAAGCTAGCTTGCTAGGACATACTTTAGAAGGATCTAATGCTCACCATTGGAAGTTGGAAACTCCTAAAAATAACTGTATGGGATGGAAGAAGTTAACAATGAGCTTACTGCATGTTTGGTAGATTATTTGAAATAGAATATAGATTCTAATTCACTCAGAAGCTAAACCTGATACTTTATTCAGACGGGTTTGGTGCTTCTAGCACAAATTAGACATTCTACCTGAGAAAGACATTTTGTAACGTTTATGATTGTAGATTCTTACTGTAGAGAATCAGAAAACAATTAGAAACTGAAAATTAGGAGATCCGAGCTTCAGGACTTTAGATTTTGATGCTCCACAGCTCTATGAAACAGGCCCTTAATCAGTGCAACTGTGCAAGAGAGCTAAGTAGATTTTTATTGTATAAAATATTGGAAAATCATGACTATGAAAAACTATGTAATTACACAGAGGCACGCAGACAAAAGAATAAGAGAAGTACAAATAAGATGAAGGTAAGTTGATGAAACCAATTCTCAAAAATGCTAATAGCTATATGTACGCCATCGGTCCGAGTGTGGTACTCAAAACAGATTCCAGAAGATCACTCAGATTAGTCTATGTAGTACTCAAAAAATCACAAACTAAGAGCCAATGAGTTTGGAATAAATACCAAAAATCTAACTTTAACAGCAGAAGAATCCTCCAAGAGTTCCAATGTACCCTCAACAGCTTAGTAATCGATCAAACGGTCAAAACAGTACCAAAACGAGAGAAACAAAGAGAGAGAAAGAGAGATGCATGTGTTAAAAATATTCCAAAACCTGGACAGAATACTTGAGGGCGAGTCCAGGGACGGTGTCCCCTCGTTGGATCCGGTGCGAGACAGCGAAGCGGTCGAGACCCGTTTGTCGCCAGAAGTTCGGCGAGGAGGGTTCACCAAGTACCCTGCTAACTCTCCACGGAGAACGGAAGGCTTTCTCCTGCACATCCCTATCCGAAGCGATGGAACGCCAGAGACGGGAGACGCACGCGGCGCGGGAGAGGTCAAGGGGTGGAAGAAGCTCCATGATCGAGCGAAGGGTGTCAGGAGAAAGCAGAGCGGTGAAGTTGGAATTCATGGGAGAGAGCACGGCAGCGGAAGAAGAAGAAGAAGAGGAGGAGGGAAGGTTATTGTGATCGGTAGAGGAAGGAAGGAGAGGGTTGGTGATGGGTGGATCACCTTCTTCCTTATCTCCGCAGCAGCTCATGGAGATGATGAAATGAACGGTGGAATTGATTCCTTGCTCCGCGTGCGTTACTAATTGTTGCGTTTTGCTTTTTTCTTCCCCCTGTTTGATTATTTTAGAAAAATTGTTATAAGATCAGTAGGATAATATAAGCTTTATCATCATCAAAAGAAATATCCTTTAAGGCAAGAAGTTGGCAATCGCTTACTTATAATTGAAATTTGTCCACTTGAATGAGATAATTGAAACTTCAGCTTTGTGATGCCTCGTGCAAACATAGATTCATATGTATAGAGGAAGAACCTCAATCTCCAAAGTCGGTCTAACTTTTATGGCCAACTACCCAGAAATGTTACCTTGTCCTATGTCCTTGCCTGCAGCGTTCTTTCCAAAAGTTGGATAGAAGTCTATCGCAAACTAATAACTTAACGCGTTGCTTTGGTAGGGCTTCTACTTCAAGTTTGCATGACAAACGAGAAGCGTGAGCACCCAAATGGCTGCCGATAAAAGGAGTAATCCAAAGAAGAGTTACCAAATTTGCAGTTAAGAAAAGCTCAATTTGTTAAGCTTGAATTAAAGCTTGTGCTAGTAATATGTAGAGATCACCTGCGATAGCCTTTCCGTTCAAGAGGAAAAACAACTACAAGCAGTATATGTGCACCTACAAGTAAAATGCTAATGGACAGGACATGCTGCTCGCAGACAATCCCCTTCTCATCTTACCTCTCTCGCCATGCCACAAGTAAAAAGGACCAGGACTATCAACATAGTTGATCATAAATGTGTAAAAGAGACGCATTATGCAGCACAGCTTTCTCGCTAAACTACCTATACGGTGAAGGGCGATCAGGTTACCCATTATGATCAAGACCATACATACTTAGAAAGCCAGGTATTTCTTCATGGCCATGACTGTGATAATGATTATGGTGGTTGGGACCATGATCTTGGCTATGAAATGAATCACTTGCATCATTAAACATTTCCTTGATGTGCTCTGGAACATGCTCTTCACTGGTTGGTTTAATCGTCTTTGGTAACGCCAAAACAAACTGCGCAACCGTGCTGGCTATTTCGTCTGAGGCATCTTCCTGCAACAAATATACATGAAGAAAGAGAATCTGAATCAGAGAAATAGGATTTCCAAGCAAGTTCTCTACTTTAATGCAATGCACTACGATTATGAAGTTCTGAGTCACCCAAACAATACTATCTTCAGTCTAGCTTCATTTTGCTTATGTATGACCCATTTAAGTTGGTTACCTGCCCCACATGTTACCTTTAAGGCATATGCACCGCCTACCACTCTTTTTCAAATTTAAATTTCATAATAGGTTTGTCTTACTACCTTTCTGGAAACCCAAAATACAAAATTTACCAATTAATACATTTATACTTGATTTTTGTACAAAATTTTACGAGTACTTATGAGTTAATCTTGGTACGGTTCAAGCTTCCCCTAAAAAGTTGTCTTTTTTGAAATATACCAAGAACATAAATACTTAATTTTCACCCTCCTATACCTTTAAACATTAAACAAACAAATAAAAGTTCCCTCTTTTCTTTCTCTCTCTTCTATTATCAACAACCAAACGAAACAATTTGTCTTCTTAATACTTATTCTATATTTCACTTTACCACATGCTTACTTTCATCTTCCTTCTTCTTCGGTTCAATTCAGTAACAAGAGAAGTAGTGCTCAATTTATGATAAAGAGGACTACTTTCATTAGGTGTATGGCTTTCTCGTTCTTCTCTGTTTTAGTACATTAATAAGAGTGGCCGCTACTTGATCATATACGGATCATAAATCAGTTGTCCAATTATGAAAACTAAATTAATGAATAAGAGATTACTCCTCGGCTCAAGAGTAAACTGGAAGCAGCTTATTTTCTCAACAAAACATAAAAGGATCTAATAAAGGAGGCATTTAGAAGTGCCTTTTGCTTGTTTTTTCATCTCTTTTTTAACTTTTCATTTTTAAGAAATCTTCTACGGTATTCTAAATTTTGTTTTTTTGAAATTTCAAAAGCATGGGTGAATTGTACTTTATAGAAAGGGGATAAGGACAAATCATTTCTTAGGGACACATCGGCGCATCAGTCCAGTTCCGTCGGTACAAAGCTCTAAAGGTGATCACCGTTGGATATAAAAAATTATAAGTTAAAAATATATTTACAAAATTTCAGCTAAATCGGATCGCAAATCAACCTTCATCCGGCTTCTTGATCATGAAAACATAAATGAAAATAATTCAAAACATATATATTTTCTTATTTTTGTTATCTTGATCAATAAGTCGGATAGATTAATTCGAGATCTGATTAAACTTAAAATTTGTCAATATATTATCAAATCATAGTTCTTCATATTCGACGATGGAGATCATTTTTAGAGCTTTGCACCGATGAAATCGGACTGATGTACGTCAATGTGCTTCTAAAGAATGATGTGTCCATATTCATTTATATACATACATATATATGTATACATATATATGTATATATATATGTTATATATATGTATATATATGAAATAGTATAGAGGCACATGACATCCTTATAGGCACATAGTGCATATGCCAGCTAAAGTGGTGGACGAGATATCCAAATCCAATCTCTAATGTTGAATATGAAAAATCATGAGTTGAGAACATCTTGATAAAATTTCATCTCAATCGGAATACAAATCGATATCTATTTGAACTCTCGATCAAAATAATATAAAATGTTAAATTTGACAAAAAATATATATTTCGTTTTTGTATCATTTTGATCAAGAGTTCCGATGGATGTCGGTTCGTATTCCGAAAGAGCACTCCCTCCTTAAGAGCACTCCTCTATGATTTATGGCCGAAATAACCTCCAAATTCAATCTCCACCGTTGGACATAAAGAAGAATGAATTAGAAACATACTTATAAAATTTCATCTCAATCGGATCACGAATTCAGATTTATTCAGTCACTTAATCAAAATGATAGAAAAAAAAACTTAAACATATATATAATGTATCAATTTTAATCAAGTGGTCAAATAGAGGTCATTTATAATTCGATTGGGATGAAATATTTTGTGAAGATTTCTATCTCATTCTTTTTTATATCCAACGGTGGAAATTAAATTTTGATGTCACCCCTACTATAAACCGGAGAGAGTGCCCAGAAACTATTTTTCAGTAGACAAACTCATTTTCTAAAATGTCCCACTAAAAGCTACTTTTCAAAAAAGCATCTTATTTTATTTAATCACAAAAGCGACCTCAAAATATCTCTAAAAAATAGTTCTTCGGTAATCCATCATCCTCTTAAAATTAGCACCATAGCTTCAATTGGACATGAATGTATAGACATCATCCTCTTTAGGATGGGGTTTTGAATACTTAAGAGATTCGAATCTTATACTTACAAGGGAAAACATTGTATACTGATTTAAAAAATACAATTTAAATTTGTAATATGTGATGACATTGAGATTGGCCTAGTGAGGATGAAGTAATCTATGTAGTGACGTTTCCATTCAAGAAATTTGAAGTTTTCATGGGTTAGCTTCTTTTATTGACAATTCATCAAGAATTACAGGTTCATTTCAACTAATATTATTGATTGCAAATGCAAAGATAGGTTTGCTTGGGTGAGCAAGCAAATAAAAGTTCCCATTCTTGCTATATCATATTTTGACTAAATGCTTCAAGTTCAAAATTAGAGAATGTCGAGGTGTTCTATTTCCTAAATAATGGGGGAAGATATAGAACCATCCAACTTTCGGACAACTAATTCGGAGCGCATTTCTGATATTGACAGCAAACTTTTTGGTCTTTTCTAGGTTGATGAATCCCATTTAGAGCTTAAATAAAGGGAGCGCCTCGCACTTAGCCCTGATTTCTAGTTCTTTAAAATGCTGCAATTAGTCGTTACTTATTGCAAGTCTTAAATGAAGTGGTTATGAGGATCCTCATATGTGGGATCACTCGTTCAACCATCTCGATATTAAATTCTACTTATGTGAAATGAAGATAAGAAGCGATAAGCTTCTTTTCCCTAATTGTCTTTGGAGATAGTGGCTCTGCCGAAGTAGCCATGCCTCCTCCAAATGGTTACTTCAGGTAATAAGCCTATCCGTCCATATCCTCCTACTCAATTGAATCATCAATAGTTTGACTTTTATTTAGGCTCTCTTGAGGGGGGATGGCTTATTACCTGCCCCTTTAGATCTTAAATAATATGATCTAAAGTACTCAACCATTGAGTGTCCAAGAACGACATAGTGAGCCTTGATAATGAGCTCATCAAATAGTATGCGGCTTAAACAAGTAATATAGAACAAGAGATTGCTTTTGCAATTGCACGGTGATGAAGATTCTACTTCTCTCACAACTAAGTTCATAACTTCTCTACTTAGCGAAATTCTTAACAAATATAAGGAGGTTTTTGGTGATCTTAAATGACTCCTTCGAAACAGAGTCAAGAACACAAGATATCTATCATAGCTTTATATATATCCTCATTTCAAAAAACAGAGATAAAAACGATGACAAATTTCTTATTCCTATTATTAATGAATATGTACCTACACAAAATTAGATCTCCTTTCGAAGACCTTCAAATACATGTGGATGCAAAAGCCAACAAGAAAACCGTTACCGTGTGGCATGACAAACATAACATCATTCCAAGCTCTCATAAATGGGAGTCATTTCTGACAAAGAGTAGTTACATACCTTTGCCATGTGGTCTCGTCTATAGGAATTGTCGTGGATATGAAAAAACCAAGACAATGTTATCCTAGCCAAAGTCGTTTTAAAACACTAAAGAGTCGATAGGCTATTATTACAAGTTCATCTAAAAATACAGTAACACAGGCGAGTTCTTGACAAAGATATAAAGGACTCTTTCACTTAGAAGCCACCGCCAAAAGAAGCTTTTGAAAAGCGTAAATGCCCATAATAGGGGCACCGAGTTTGGCTGCCAAACTTTGCAAAAATCATTAGGATTGAATGTGACGATTCCAAATCCAAAAGCTACCATCTTCGACAGCACTAAACAACAAGAACGGTTATATTTGAACGAAAAATATTTTCGCTATCATCGCAGGACGCCTTTGGATCGGATTACTATTGTGGACATGTATTTCACTGGCGAGGCTAATAGATGGTAGCAAAACTTCGAAAGAGACTGGCCACACCATTCTTGGGATGAATTATCCGATGCAATTCTACGTCGGTTTAGGCCAACCACATTCGGTTATCCTACTTTTGCGCTGCAAAAACTCCCAAACTAGATCCGTCGCAGATTACCAAATTTGAGGACCTTTGAACTCGCATGGCGTTCGTAAGTGAGTGAGACCTCGTCGGACGATTCTGTGATGGCTTACAACAAAAGTTAGCCTTAGAAGTACTGGCGCAACAGCCTAAGGACCTACACTCTGCTTATATATTGGCCAAGCATTACGAACAGGTCTCCATTAAGCAAACTTCCAAACTGTGGCCCTCTAAGTCCTTGCTATTAGCTTGCTAATACAAAATCCCTCTTTTGTTTCCACCTCACCATTTTATGTTACTTCCAGCAATTTGGCTTCATCATCCACACTAGCTATCCAGACACCTCCTACTAGGTATCGGTAACAAAAATTAATCTACGTCGCACCAAGGTCTTTTAGTTGTAGTATGACGCAAAATACAACCATAACCATTGGTTCTCTGCGCAATTATACACCATCACTAGTATCGAAGATGACCAACTGGAGGATCACTCTATGGACGAGACCACTCCCAAGTATACAACTCTATCTTTAAGTGCCATTCATGGCCTCGTTAGACCTTAAACCATAAGGGTCATTGGTCGCATAAAAAGACACGAGGTTTTCAGTCTTATTGACTCCGGCAATTCACATAATTTTATCACCAACCGGTTAGTTAAGTAACTGCACCTTCTTGTCATACCAGTAAAACTCGCAGATGGCCGCCCGCAAACAATTTAAGTCATATATCGACAAATTTCGATATCTGTCCAGGGTGCAGACCTAACCGTGGATGCCTATCCTTTTTCGTTGGGTGGTATGGACATAGTACTAGGCATTCAATAACTTGAAAGCCCTAGTAATGTTACTTGTAATAGAAAACGTTCAGACATGTGTTTCTTATTGAACGGCGACAATTTCATTGTTCAAGGCATCAAGGATGAAGGCGTTTCTCGTCTTACTGGCATACAGCAATTGAGCTTCTTATGTGCCATTCGTCTCATACCTTCCCCTGTAGAGACAAGACCAACTACACCAATTTCGGCAGACTTCTAAACTCTTCTTATCACAGTATGCAACAGTCTTTACACCGCCGTAAGGATTGCCTCCTGCTCATCTAAGTGATCACCGATTTCCACTACTTCCAGGCATTTTCCCTTTTACCCTCCGGTCTTATCGATATCCTTATATCCCAAAAGTCGAAATAGAACGGACTATAGAGGAGATGCTCGCTAAGGGCATTATAAGGCCTGCATTATATGGTCGAGCTCATCTACCTTCTCGTCCCCTATTCTGTTTATCAAGGACATGTCTTGGCGATTATCTGTGGATTACCGCACACTAAATGAAATAAAAGTCGAGCATAATAAGTACCGCATTCTAGTTATTAATGCAACTCCTGGATGAATTACACAATGCTCAACTTTTCTTCAAATAGATTTGAAATCTAAATATCGCTATTTCGATTTCACAGTGACTACATCTATAAAGACCGCATTTAGAACTCATAACGGCTATTATGAGTTTCTTGTGATGCCCTTCAGCCTAACAACTGCACCGGAAACTTTTCGATCTCTTATCAGCGACATCCTTCGTTCTTATCTACGTAAATTCGTCCTTATATATTTTGTATGACATTTTGGTTTACAGTTCCTCTTGGCAGGAACATCTCTAACACTTGCAACTAGTCTTCGGTCAGTTGCAAGAAGAAGGGCTCGAGCAAACTTCTCTAAGTGTCTCTTTAGTCGTTCCTCGTTGGAATACTTGGGACACATTGCGGGGATCCTCGTCCCAAAGGCATTCGCCGATCCCTCAAAGATACAAGCAATGATTGATTGGTCAACACCAACATCTATCGCTTCCTTGCAGGGATCTTAGGATTGACTGGCTATTATTGTCGCTTTGTTAAGAACTAGGGTAAGTTGGCCGCTCCCTTGACAACTCTTCTTTAAAATGACTCCTGGTCGACAGATGCAGCTGCAACCTTCCACACATTCAAATTGCTATGGCTTCTACTCCGGTGATAACCAATCCTGATTTAAGCAATATTTCATTGGAAAAACTTATGCTTCTGATCATGGAATAGGAGCAGTTTTGTCAAAAGACAAACAGCCAATTGTCTATTTAGCAAAGCATTGTCGGGTGCAGCACTTGCCCGATGCATCTATGCAAAAAAAACTCATGGCATTAGTTCTTATATTGCAACACTAGCGACCTTATCTTCTAAGTGCCGTTTTCTAATCGGAGCTGATCACTTTGAGCCTAAAGTATCTTTTGGAGAAACGACTAGCCACTCCGACACAACACAAGTGGCTATTGAAGTTATTAACCTATGACTATACAATTGAATATCGATCGGGAAAAGAGTATCATTGCATACACCCTATCTCGGCACCCGTCTGCAACACCCGTAGCTTTACCACAATTCAATCATCTTTATGGAATGATCTTAGGTAAGCTTACGCCTCGGAACTAGATACTCAAACTCTTATTCAACATTTCCGTTTGAATGACATTTCGACACTAACCATAAGCAATGACATCCTTTTATGAAAGCACCACAATTGGATTCAGCTGTCTCTTCTCTACGACAACAGCTCTTATTCGAAGCCGACAATTCCTCTAAGCTGGACATGGAGGTAGATTTTGAACTTATAAGCGTCTTTCTAATATATTTTACTGGCCAAGGATGAGCAAGGACATTCAACGACACATTGCTACGTGTGACACATATGCTAGGGTGAAAGCCTCTTCCCTTCATCCATTAAGCTATTTCAACCATTGCCAACTCCAAAGACCATATGGATGGATTTGTCAATGGTTTCATTGACGGCTTACCACTCTCCTAAGGCAAAGATGTCATTCTTGTCATTGTTGATCGTCTGTCAAAGTACGGTTATTTTCTTCCTCTGCACCACCCCTATACAGCATCATCCTCTGCAGAGATATTTACACGCAAAAGTGTTAGCTTCACGAGAAACTAGAGACGATCGTCAGTGATCAAGATGCAGTGTTCCTTAGCTCCTTTTAGAAAGAACTCCATCGGTTGTAGATTTTCGTGCTCCTTATGAACTCTTCCTGCCATCCGCAATCCAATAGCCAAACAGAGGTCCTCAACTGAGGCCTTGAATCCTACCTACGATTTCTGTAGATGAACACCCACCATAATTGATGTGTTGGTTACACTGGGCAAAATACACGTATAATACTAAGCATCCATTCTACGACTGGGACATCCTCGTTTGAGGTTGTTTATGGTTGTTCTCCACCACCTTGGTTACCATGTCAGAAGGCCCAGCCAATAATCACTGTATCGACCCTCGGTTGCGCGAACGTGATGTGATCCTTCGTGAGATTAAGCTTCACCTTCAGAAAGCTCAAATGAAACATACAACTGATCGACACTGCCGAGATACAAAGTATTAGACGGGTGGCTCAGTTTTTCTTAATTGCAATCTCTAATCGTCATTATCATAAGCTAAGACATAGATTTTACGGTCCTTTCCAAGTACTAGAGCGCATGGGACAGGTGATTGCTGGATCCAAAATTCATTCGGTGGTACATGTGTCTCAACTTATGGACGGCCGCTTTGTGCCTCCCTTAGTTACCGATCAGCTACCCAGGTTGTCTGACGATGGCTATCTACACCTTAGGCAACATCATATACTAAGTTATCACAACATTCCTGCGGACAACTATAGCCGCAAAGAGGCGTTCATTGCCTAAGAAAACCTACCCGATGAGTATGTGGCATAAGAAGATTAGTCAATTATGCACGAAAGATTCTCCTTTGAGGATAAGGTCGATTCTCAAGCGGGAGGGAATGTTACAAATTGCAATAATGAGAAAGTAACATCTGAACTCACAAGAGCTCCTCATGCACCCATCATAACAAGAGCCAAGAGTTGGCATTCCACCTAAACAGAACCCCAAGTAGTTTCCGCTAATAGTCTAACAATGCTCTAATGGTCCTCTACTTGAAAAGCGTTAAAAATTACAAGTAAAGCCATTTAACAATGTGGAGCTTACTTGAGAGACAGCACATGGTAGCAAGAGCTGGCAATGCTTTACAAAAGTTGGCAAAGCCTGACAAGAGCTTCTGACAGCTGGGCATGGCCCACCCAGTAAATGCTGCCAACAAGTGCTAGTAATATGCAACTTCAGTCGGCAACAGCAAACAAGTGCTGGCAAACCTGAGTAAGAAGCTACATACATGCTGTCACTTGTTACTAGCAACGGAGCTGCTTCAACAGCTGTTGCCTCTGTACCGTGGAGCATGTACCAGCAGGAGCTGGTGGAAGAGACATGCTTATAAAAGCAAGGCATAGACCTGCTTGAAATCAGAGACACACAACAAGGGCATTGCAGCAAATTAGGAGTAGAGTGGTCACTCTTGTTGGAAACTCTAGTCTAGATTAAAGTGAGGTGTAATCTCTATTACTTAGTGAAACTTTCTTCGTTTTGGGTAACCCATGAGATTTTACTCTTCTTAGGAAGAGGTTTCCTACGTAAACCTTTGTCTTCTTGGTAGTTTACCTCTTTTATCTTATCTGAATTGTCTACTAGATAGCAATATCGTAGACGCTTAAGGTACATTTCGTTGTGCACTTGTTACGAGCGGTACTGTCTTTTGTACACCTAATTTGCCTCATCCATAACATTAAAGAGCATAAGACCTCAAGAATTTAACAAGAAGGTGCAAAGGAATATCGAAAGATGGATAATAAAATATCAACAATAAGTAAACATGCATCAAGTTTCTTGTCTTCAAGGGATAACACCTAATTTGGATTCATTTGTTGGAGAACAAATTGCTAGTAGATATGAATGAAAAGCTTACACTTCAAGATGCAGGACCCTCTTCGAACCCTCAACTCAATGACAATGTCTACCAGATTGAGCTTCATGATAGTCAATATTGTCAATCTTTCTTCGTAACAATGAAGAATCTTCTCAAGCAAGAGAGGACAATGCAGGTCCTAGTTTTCTAAGAAGAGATTGGTAAATCATGGCTATATAGGCGTCCTTCTAATGTCATGGAGCTTGTACTTTCCATTGCATTTAGTTCATATTTTTCCACCTAAGTCATATCTGATTGTTATTCTATATTTAAGCTCATCTTCTACGACCAGCAGACTAGGTTATTTTTCTTGAATTTACATTTTTAATTTAATTTGGATAATAGGTTGTGATTAACAATCCATTAAGCATCTTATCCTTAGATAGCTCTAAGGTGGTGTCATATGCCTGAAAATTGTGTCGGCACTTCCTTTGACAAAATTCAGAATAAATAAATTTTAAATGTATGCATAGATTTCTATAAGTACTTCGGAGTCTATTTTAATAACCTAGTGGTAGGAGCTTTGGGTTAAACTTGACAAAAGGTATTAACGTGACAATGAAGCTGTGAAAGGATATGCTGCCTCCTAATGAAATGATTAAAGTGGCTCCTATTAAAGGCATTAAGTATATGAACGTCATCCTCAATAGCTAACTCATTAGATTGTATATGATCCTAGTTAATTTATAATGTCGGCCACACCAAATGGCTATCTCTAATGTCTAACTAGGGACGTTGGGAGCAAACTCTCCCTGTCCTCTTTTCAAAAGCTTTCTTTTATACTTTCAAAAAAAAATTTAATTTAGCTAGTATAGATAAATAAAATTTATATAGGTATATATTTTATTTTATGTTTTAGATAAAAATATAAGATCATTTTCAGAGAAGCACCAACATAAGTTCGTTTTCAAAAAAACTCCTTATATTAAGCCCTCCGAACTGTCCCCCTAATCGGAAAGTCAATTATTGAGTCAAGCATTATTTGGAATTAAGTGTAATGAAAATTTAATAAATTAATGGTTATGATAACTTCTCCGAACGTGTTCACTTATCCCACTTTTCCTCTTCTCTTATCTCCCATATAACATCTTCGCAACATGAAAAAGGACAATAAAGGTAATGACATGTGGCACTTTGCGGTGTATTTGGGTTTATTTTACAATAAATAATTAAGATTTTACGTGAGGATTCTCCGTATATTTGTTTTAATAGATCGTGGAGTATTTATGCTTTAATAATGTGTTCTCTACAAGGATCAAGTTGTTTAGCTTGATTACTTTAAACAAAACTTGTGAAGAATTGAAGACCATATAAACTAACAGGTTTCAACTTCAAACATGAATTCTACAAGAGAACTTATACGAACATGAACATATAAAATACTATAAAGCTTACTGGAAGGATCTTGAAGAGTATTCCCTTAGTGAATTGCATCCCTGATGTATTGTAACCACATACGGCAGCCTAAGTAGAGCATCGATCCCATGTTCTATCTTTTACTTTGTTGGCATAAAGCTAGAGTTCCATAGCCAATGAATTGACATTTTTCCTTCCATTAAACTTGGCATTTTGCCTTTCAAATTGTTTTCTATGTGATTTAAAATCAACATATCTATGAATGGTGGAGCCAAACTTTTAACAATCGAGAGGGCGAGGCAAGTTTCACCAGAAAGTTATAAAAAAATAAAAAGAATCTTTAGAAACATGCCGCCAAATAGATGATCCCGGGTCCTTAGTTTCACCAAAGCAACAACCGCTACGGCAAAAAAAATGTGAAAAACACTAATTAATGTTGCTAAACAAAAGAGTTCCATCAGGTCTAATATGTTGGGTCCCATTGTTGCTCTGTATTATCTATGAGAAAATACAATTAAATTACTTGCGAACTTGTAAGAAGGACCTAAAAGAGTATTTCCTTAACAAATTGCATCCCTAGAACACTGTACTAAGTACCGTAACCTACTAACATCAGTCTTGTGTACTACCTTTATACTTTATTCACCTAAATTTGGTGTTTTTCCTTTCAAACTGTTTGTCATTGACCTTAAGATCAGCATAACTATGAAATTTATCCAAATTGCGGATTGTACAAATGCAAAGTGCAATGTTATGCAAATATAAAATCTAAACCTAGAAACAGATTCTAAAGGGCAATTCAGTTGGAATTTGTCATGAGACAAGTTAGTGGTTGGACTGAAATGGTTATGTTCATTATTTGAAAATACTGCTAAAAGAAGCATAGACTAACCTGAGGCCATCTCCCTCCAGAGTGATAATGGAATTTTGCCTGTGGTAAAGCTGAAGAAACCCTCCCAGCAGCTTCAATCCATGAGTCTGACCAAGCACCAGACCAGAGTATTTGAGCTGGCAATTTGTTAACAGCACTGATCGCTGCCCACTCACCTAAATCAATGCTAAAGTTTAGAGCCTTCCCAGCTGTGACAACTGCTCTCTTGCCATCCTTATCCTTCAGCAGATGGCGATATGCCTCTGCTACCGACCGGTCAATTGTCCTTGAGCAGCAAAGCTTGAGCAAGCTCCAAAATGCAAACTGTGACTTCAAAATGATGTCCCCAAGCACCGGTACTCCTAAAATCCCTGAAGGGAATGCTGCAAAACCCACATTGGAGTCGAGAAAAGTAACGCTCCTCACAGATTCCATATTTTCCAAGATCCAATTTGCCACTCCAGCAGCAGCAGCAGAATCATGGAGCACCAAATGCAACGGAGCAAGACCCATCGCATCAATCACCTGTCCTACAACAGAAGCAATCTCCGCAGCCTCATAACCTTGGTTCTTGCTATGACGTCCTGAACCTGCCATTTTGGTAAAATCCATCTCTTCAATGGGAATTCCGCCATGCTCAACCAGCTGATCGAAACCCCAAAACAAACCCTTCTCTTTGACCTTATCATAAACATCCCATAACGGTCCCAGAACTCCGCCGGCCAACCGATTGCCACGATCATCAGCAGGAAGGGGATCAGAGAAACCAGCTCCAGGGAGATCAATGGCGACAGCACGAAGACCAGCAGAGCTGAGAGATCGTAGCACGTTGCGGAAGGAGAAGGAGCTAGCGCCGAGGCCATGGAGGAGGAGAACTGTTTCCGTATTTCCACGAGGACCGTCATCGACAACGAAAATTTGGATTTGGCGGCGGTTGGTACCGGCAAGGGCTTTGATTTGACGGCCGAGAGAGTAGTGGCGGCGGAGATGGGCGGGGAAGGAGAGGAAACGAGAGCGAAGATCAGGAGGATGAGGAGATGGGAGGGAAGAGAAGAGGAGAGTTAGGAGAACGACAATGAGGGTGACATAGAACCATACGGAGAAGGCTCCAGTGAAGAATATTGCTGATGTAGTTGTCTTCTTGTGCAGTTGTTCAGGTGGTGGTAGTGGTGGTGGTGGTGTTGTTGATTTTTGGGGTTTATTATCTGCTGCTGCTTCTGCTGCTTTTTGTGATTCTTCTTCTTGAATCTCGTCTGTGGAAGCCATGGATAATGAGACCGATCAGTGTGAAAGCTCTTATTAGACAGCATTTGTAAGGTCGCGGAGAAAGCAAACGGCCAAAAGAAAATTTCAACTATTTTATAAAAAAAACAGAAAAATAAAAGAATGCTTTGATAATACATTAAAAAAAAAGTTAAATAAAAATATTTTATTATAAAAAAATTAAAATAAAAAATTTTGAAATTAGTCAAACGCATCTTAAATGAGGAAAAGAAATATGAATTTCCAAAACTGTAAGAAGTGCTCGGAAAACCTACATTTTGAAGTGTTTAACATTAACTTGTAATATTTTTTATTTTAAAAATATTCAATATTTTAATAAATTTTTGTCTAATTTTTTCTAAATACAAAAAAGTATACATATAAGATCTAACTGAGTTTTTTAAATTTAAAAACAAATTTATTCTCTAAAATCTTTTTTTTTTTTTAAATCACTCTCAGATGTACCAAAAAAGTATTCGTTTGATTAAGATATTAGAGCCTTTCATTCAAAACAGCAATAAGAAAAATAAAAAGAAAGCAGTAAAGAAAGGCTCCGTGGCTGCGCACTCAGACCAAATAGGGTAGCCCATGTAACTGTAACGCGGTCCGCTTACATGTTGGACGTCTCGCATGATTGTTATTTAATGGGCCCTGCATCTGTGTAATGTGACAATCTCATCAGGCAAAATTTTATTTATTAGTGGACGTACCCACAATCACATGTCTTGGCGATCCAAAGTGTGAACGTGAATGTGCGTGATCGCTGATTAGGTCAAGCAACAAAAAGAGTCCCTACTGCCCACACACTTTATTTTCCTCTTTTATCTATTAGTTTCTTCTAGCACGCACCATCACAACGGTCCCTTTCTAACCCTGTGCAGGAGAACAACAAAACAAATCATTCTAATCTTTGTGACCCGCTAGAAGATAGTGGGTCCTACTTGCTTGTTCTTATCGTTTTATGAATCTGCCGACGCGTGTGGAACGCAACTAACTTTTTGATTACTTTTCCAGAGATAATCAAAGTATATAGAGATAGGGGGATCCCACCTGGGCCTAGAATTTCTATTCCATTCTCCCTCAGTCATAACTCTATCAGAAAGAACACCAGCTAACAAATGGAGACGAAGATATTTCAAGAGTAGCAAGAGCAGAAGCGTCATAGTCCACAAATGGTTATTGATTATAGCTATGAGTTAGATTAGATGCCTTTGCCTTGCTAGTATAGTCTGTGGTGTTGACAGCTATTGGTCCCCTTCTATCAATAATGCCTAATCAAAGTAAATGAATAGATTGAGATACATTAGATTTACATCAGTCATCATTGCGTCAGCCTTCGATTATTTACTTGCATTGAAAAGGATTGAAAAAAAAAAGAAAAAGAAGAAATTCAAGCAAAGACAGGCTGGAATGAAACCTACAATAGAGACATTAGGCAAGTTTCACAGAAGTCGCTGTTTGAATGAGTGGAGTGGAACATAGCAGATACCAAACCCAATTTAATCCTTCTCCTTTTTTCTCGCCCTAACACCTCATAAGTGCAAATTCCAACCAATCAAGTCCTTGTCTATCTTGACTTATATTCTACAAAAACAAAAGCACATCACCTAAAAGCAAAGACTAATTAATTTAAAAGGTTAACTACTTAGATTCAAACATGAAAACCATAAACATACCCTATAAGCTATGATATGCCCATGTACGAGCAAGTTAAAGAAATTGATGTACGCACACTTTCCAGCTTTGGTTTTGGTTTTCTCTCTATATCTATCTAGAAAGAAAGAAAGCAAGCAACGAGTTTTTTCTAGCGAACCGGAGGGAAGAAACACGGTGACGTTTCTCTACATCCACCCCAGTTCATGCTAACTTGGTGCAATCAATCTGTCTCTAGCTTCTTCATACTAAAGATTGCAGAGTTTTCTTCCCTGTTTCAGGATGCCTTGTTGAAGCGAGCAATGGCGCCGGTAGTAGCAGCAGTAGAATGCAGAGAAGCACAATGCTAGGAGATGCATATATAAGAAGAGTACTCTCCACAAAGCACTATTTCCGATTTTGAACATCGGACCATCTACAAGTGTAATTAATAAGCGAGTGGGTACGGACGAGCTTCTCGTTAAGATTTTGCAACAACGAAAGCATAAATTAGTGTTGATTATTTTCCGGTAATCGCCGGAGGTGTTGAACCACTATTGCAACTCCATTTCCTTTGGCTATCGACATATATTGACAAGTGAACTTTTTGTGAAAACTATGAGGAAGTTAGAATTATTTCTAAAACCAATTAGCTATAGAAAGAATAAGCATAAATTTTTATAAATATCATTTCAAAATTATTGATAAATAAAATAAATTAAATTTTTTTAACCGCTGTTCTCCAGCAGAGTAATTATTTTTTTAAATAAAATAGACTATCTGTTATGAAATTAAGCAAATTACTTATTATAAAATGAAAACGGACTATATATTTTGAATTGAAGGGTACTGCTTTTCTGAAATGAATAGGGTAAACATTTTGAAATAAAATGAGTGATCTGCCATGAATAAAATGGATCATGAAAACTTTTAAGTAAAATATGGAGGCCCTAAACAAAATTGATAATAAAGTTGGATTTAGCCCTATATTATAAGCCGATCTTATCTAACATGCTATAATACCATAACACGAATTTATAGTTCCAAAATCAATTGGTTATGTGAACAGTTAGCTTAAATTTTAAAAATATTATTATTTTAAAATTATTAATAAGTAATATAGAATTAAAAATTTTTAAATGATAGCAGCTCGTAATATTGTGGTCACCTTTTGAAGTCGATATATATTAATCAGTGAACCTTTGGTTAAAAGATAGCAACTCATAATGATATGGTTGCCATCTATTGTGACATAATATCATATTAGAGATAAATAGCGATAGAAGTGTTTCTCGCATTAAGAACACGAGCAGTTAAATGAACTGTGTTAGAATTGGTATATATCTCAAACAACATGGTAATTAACAAAGAGCAACAAGCTTTATAAACTAAATAAGAAGTCCCAAATTTGTTAATTTGAGACTAAACTCAATTTAACATCCACCTAAAGTGAAAGTCAACTCAATGAAAGCCAACGCTAGAAAAGCCAAGTCCAAATTATTATTTCAGGACAATGAAATCTATCATAAGCATAATTCTGTTTTAATATTACGCAGTAATAAGAAAGGAAGCTCGAGCTATATTAGCTGAAAGAGAAGTAAATATTTGACAATCATGAAATAAAACTCACTTTAACACTCATTTTACATGAATTATGATATTTGAATTATTGTACGACGGTGTGAAAGCTAATAATACGAAAGTCAAATCTAAATTTCAATATAAGAGTAGCAAGATCTATTTTTACTATCTTATTAAAAATTTAAAATTACAAGTAGGAAAAGCCTAAATTTTATAATTTAAAAGAAAAGTTTTAAATTTGACTATAAAAACTAAACATATTTAACATATTGAAATACCAGTAGCCGTCTAGTCGACAATGGGGACTAAAGGAAGAATTTGTAACTGTTTGTTTCTTAATTCAACAACTGTAATGCTAGCTAACGGTTGGAAGGCCTGAAATGTATTGACAAAACTTAACTGCATTGGTATCACCTAATAATAGCAGCTTAGTCGGTAAGTCATTTAGGTACGGATCATTATCGACGGATTACTAACTAACATATAATTAGTTGATAAATTTCTCTATCGATTGATTTATTGTAAATACCGATCGAATTTTTTAGTTGATATAGATTGAGTTTTGTAGTAGTGACTATAACTACTGCAACACTAAGAAAATAACCGGTGATTGCAATGCAGAACACATTCCTTCTTTTCAACTCAAGATTTTTTTTGTAGTGTTTTAGAAAATTTTTAATTTAAAATATAAATAAATAATATAACTCATAATATTACATTATTTTAAATAAAGAATTGATTCGCTTGTTTCAAAAAGTTAAATGAAATAATTTTTTTTAAGAGCTTTTTTCGGCAACCGAGGAAAATCATTGGGCATTTACATAATGAAATTGACGATGATGTTTCAGGCTAGCTATTTATGTGATGAATAATAAGAAACTAGGAAAGCGCGATCAGCGATGCCGCAATCTACTATGTATCTATTACGAGGAACACGACAAGGAATGACACATAGAATAGTCAAGTCGCAAGCACCGATGCTAACATGACGCGTTTCACTTTATTCAATTTCGATTATGAGTGCGTTTAAAATTATTTATAAAATAGAGTTTTATTTAAACAGAAAATATTTTTATTTTGGAGATGCTTCCGATCGTTTCAATGCCACAAGGGATCGGAGTAAATGTTTGGACTCTTTCTCATCCATAGTTGTAATAACCGAATCGGATATCGAACCGAAAAATTATCCGGATCACGGTTCTTGAGTTGAACCGTCGGATCAACCGATCGAACCATCGGGTCAACCGGTCGAACCGTCGGATCAATAATATTAAAATATTTTTAATTAATAATAACAATAATAATTAAAAAAATTTATTGCCAATGATAATCTCCAATAAATAATAATAATAGTAATCATAGCAAAAAATTAAAATATTTTTATTATAGCATTTACTATCAACAACAACAAAGAATAATAATCACAAATAAAAATTGAAGTATTGTCACCACAATAATAACAATAATAACAACTAAAATTTATAATAATAAATATTTAAATAAATTAGGAGATTAAAAAAAATAAAATCATAAAATAGAGAAATCATAGAAGAGATATAACAAATTTTTTTAGGTATACATATTTGATTCTAAATATTTTACAATATAAAATTTTTAAAATCACTAATAATTGATATTTACAAATAAGACATAAGCAATTATATTTCTGCATTATCACATTCAAATACAAAATTTAAACTACATATTATTTTTCAAAATAGGATTATTAATAATTATTTTTGTATTAAATATGTCATCAATTTAAATTTTTTTAATTAATTTTTAAAAAGTTTTTTAATTAATTTAAAAACGGTTTTTTTTAAAATCGGACCGGTTTATCGTCCGGGATCGACGGTTCCAGTCGACGACGGGGCGGTCAAATCCGTCACAACAACTAGGTTCTCATCAGTTAAACCAACTGCAAAGAAATTTGGAAATTCTTATGAAAAAATCTTTTCATAAAAAGAAGTTTTTTAGATATTTTATTTTATAAAATATTTTAAAAAATAAAAATTAGATGTATAATTATTTATAATTTATTTATATTTTTTAATTTTTTTAAAAATTAATTGTACATAATTTTTTTAAAGTTGAAAAATAATTTTTTGAGATCTATATAAGTACTCTCACATGCACAGTGCGTTCTATATTAGCCACCTTAACTTTCAGCATACGTAACTCAGCAACCGTTGCGTCTTTCCCCAAGTATAAAGGTGTTTCCATAAATTGCTATGCAGTTGCTCTTGATGAAAGAATGCCGCTGCTGTGCATCATGATCAGTTGTTCTACTAATTATGAGGAAAGGGGAAAAAAAAAAAAGGGACTAGAAGATCTAATAAACAACTAGTTTATGATCAAAAACCTTCGGCATTTATCCGATAGTCATGCCTCTCTATCGAACTAGTCATACATGCAGGTTCATTCCATTCTACTGGTAACACAAGCCCTAAATGCAAGAATTTTGTGTGTGCTTAGCTTTTTTATAGCGTTATTTGTTTTCTCCTCTACAAGATTATTCCTCATAGAAGTCTCCACAATCTTTTTCATTCATATTTTTCTAGATACAAAAGGTTAATAATTTCACATGACTTCTTCTTTAGTGGGACTACTGTATGAACTTTTCAGTAGTAGCATTTCTTTGAAGCAAGTCTGAACTACTTGTAAATGGCAAAAGTAAGGTATATTCAATTATGTCCTTTGCTTTATGTTGGAATGAACCTATTTGTATTGGAACTTAAAATGATGGGTTTTGACCAGCTTAAGGAAGGATGCAGCCAATCAATATCTGTTCATATTTACCAATTTTCAATTCTAACTCTCAATCAAATTAAGTCTAAAAAAACAGGTCATTTCGTTTTTTTTTCCCTTTCTCTAATTGAATTCTAGCCTTTGGATTATTTGATTCAACTATCAAAATTTGAAGAGGCATGAATATGTACTTATGTAGATGTTCTGATCCTATATATATTCTACACTATATATAAGAGCTATTAAAGAAAACCTTAGAACTTTGAACTCAGTTTCTATAAGAAATAAACTTTCTTCTCTCTCATCACTTTCTCCCACATCTTTTAATAGTGTTAAAAGGGACCCTTATTATAGAGTGATTAACGAAAAAAGATGTGGGCAAGTAGAGTTCGTTTTATTAAAAAAGATTCAAAAACTGGCCTTCTATATTTTCTGATTAATTTAGCCTATCCTCTGTTTGTTCAACAATATATATATGTGCAACCTTGTTATTAAATAATATTGTGTATAACAAAAGTTAAATCAATTGTCGTGTTGATAGTAATCTAATCAATTACAAGCACATAAGTGTCCAATGTCGAAGTTAAAATAACTATTATATATAGATAGTTTTTGTTTATTCCCATGATTTTTAATAATTGATTATGATAAGTAATTTTGAACTTTTGTTTCTTTTTTTCTTTGTGGGTTCGTGGTCCAACTCCAAACATAAACAATCAGAACAAGGAAATTGTATTACTATATGCAATGTAGGATTTGTTTCTTTTTATCGACGAAAGAAAAAAATAATCGCACATCTAATCATGTGTATGATCGACGACTAAGGCATGCAAAATTGCCTCGAGAGCTGATAAATACATAACCATGTATAAGACTAGGAGGAAACTTTCTTTTTCTTTTTAGCAACTGAAATGTTAATCGATTCTAACTCAAATATTGGCACATATAAGTAAAATGGAGACAACAATAGTGAGAAATCCAAACTTTTTACTATGCTTTTACATTTGATAATTGCTTGGCGAGATTCGTGTTTGGACATACGATTCAGATCCGTTATTTTTACATGACGGAGATTTAACTCAGTATCACCGAAAATGATATTAGGCAAATGAAGATGCCGTTCATGGTCCAATACGAAGAATGAAAAAGTGAATGAAGATCTAACAAATAAATTAATAAATAATTCATATTGTGGTCACCACGTGACAACTGAAGACGCGTTCATGTGCCACTATATGTTGTATTGTGGTCCTAACTCTTGTTAAATAACTAGTTTGAATGTGTATGATCATTGCCTACGCTTGAAAATCTTTATAGTGAATATTTTGAAAAGCTTAACATCTTTTTTTATATATTTTTTAATAAAATTTTATAATATTTTATAGAATTTTTTAATTTAAAAATTATAAACAATTCTATGAAATTATATTATTAATTATTTTTATTATTTTTTAAATTAAAATTAGAATTTATTTAAAAAAATTAAATATATTTTAAAAAAATTATTTTTAATAAGTAATTCCAAATATGCTGAGCGAAGACATTATTTTCATTATTTTAATAAAGCAATACAGGAGAGCAGTGCAAAAGATTTGGTGAGCGAAGAGCACACTTGTGTAGTGGTGAGGAAGTGGACATGATAGTTAATGGCATCTTCGTTCAGTACAAACTTTGATAATTGTATTAATGTCTCCAAGTCTATTAAATGTGAATGGCCAATCCAAAAGCAGATCATTCAGTTCAAACCTAACACGATCTGCATTCATATATGTGGAAAGAAGGAAAACCCTTTCAATGTAAAAGGAATGAGAGCCTAAACAAGGACAACTAAAAAACAGTAAGAATAAGATGATCCACAAGAGCTAAAACCTTTCGAGTTCTCTAACTTTGACCGGATCAGAAGACGTGCAATATACCATAGACAATAATAAGTAACATTTATTAATTCACATCAGCATCTCAAATCATCAAATCACAAGTGTTGTTTTACACACACATGGATGCCATACAATGTTATCAGATATCTTACATAGTGATTCTCCGGGCTGCCTATATATATATATATAGAAGTGAAAGAGACGTAAACGAATGAATGAAGCAAAATCCTTTCACCTGATTAACTTCGCAAAAATAGCATCAACTTTCACCGAAACCCAAAAAAGAAAAAACAAAAACAGAACTTCTCAGATCTCTGTTCTTTTCCTCTCGATATCAGAAAGTCGCACTACGAAAGGTGATCCGCCCATTGCTCTCATGTCCACCAATGCTCATTCCTTTCGTGGGACCATACGAGGCAAGGGGATGTTTTCCAGCGGTCCAGTTCTCTGGATCTGGTGAAATTCATACAAAGTGGAACAAAACTTTAACACACCAAACATAGCCCATGCGCAAAAAATATATATGCAATAAATAAAAATTTTTGGAATAAATAATTTTCCTTCTTCCAATCTGGACATTCAAAAAAAACTTAAGAAATGAATTAAAAGGAGAAATTCCAAAGTTAAAAGAGGAATTCTACAGATTGATTCATATCCCCAGAACTCCTTTCCAAATGTCATCATCAGCAAAGCTTCCTTGCTATGGTGCTTCTCTTTCCAACTAGAACAAGAAAAGAGGAGCTCAAACCATTGCCCAAGTCTGATCCCAACCGAGAGAACGCGCATCTCCTTCAGCTGTCCCAGGCTTTTCTCCAAAAGATGCCGGCATTTGCTCGGTCTCTGTTACATGTCCTGATGATATCAAAGCATTGTGCTGGCAATGGAAACAATGGAGATGCCAGTGATCACTGCATCTCATTTGTATCACCATTGATGGCCACAGCTTCTCTCTCCAATCAGCATAACTGACATCATCACTTCTCAAGCTGCCATGAGGCACTCTGACTGTCATTACCTGGGCAACAGATAAGTTTTTCTTTAATGAATGAAACCCTTCATCACCATTGCTCCTTGCCCTAAGATTGCTGATATAAATGAAGACCGCTTCTCAAACCACAAGCCTTGAAATCATTTAAAACATTAGAGTAGGAGCAGGAGGAGCTAACTACCTGCAGCAGGCTTCTGTTCAGGGGGCTTCACTGATACTGACTGCATGGAACTGATATACGGAAATCCAGCTGCAGCTGCAGCAGTCATAAGAGGGTATGGAGCACCAGAATTTTGTTGACCAGGATGCTGAAAGAGGCCAGGTGCTGGTAACCCCTTTAAGCTGCTAACAGCAGCAGCCGCTGCCATGGTTCTTGCTGGATCACTGCTGTGTGGTGCACCTGAGCATAGGGAGAGAACTCCCATTGAGGTGGGATTAGAATTATGCTGCTGTGATGGTAGCTCGGACTGATGTCTTTGGTAATAGGCAATAGCTGTCGCATTGGCCTGAGAAGTCGAAGATGGCATGTAGGCACCTGAGAAGAATAGCTGAGGTTGTGGGAAAGGTTGTTTCTGTTGAGGTTGAGAGTGCTGCTGCTGCTGCTGTTTAGCACTTGAGTTTGAGCTTGAACTTGGGGTGGCAGAAATGTGAGGCTGTCCGAGGATGGAAGGCATGTTACGATTACTTACTGATGATGGTTTCAAGTTTGTATTTGATGAAGAATTCTTATCGGATGCTTGTGGAAGGGCCAGACTTGATGAAACTGGACTTGATGATTTCACATTTGGAGAAGCCTGTGGGCTGCCAATACTGGTGCTTTTACTCGCTATGTTTGGTAGAGATCCAGCTACCACCGAAGCGGCAGATGACACTGAAGGCATAGTACTCTGTCCGATTGAACCCACAGCCATCTTCAATGTATTAACTCCAAAGGAGATCTGGGTCTGATGGGTTGGATTGGGTGGAGTTTGGTGGGAAACCCTGTTAGGCTGTTGAGAGACTTGGCTTTTACTAGATGATGATGCAGGTGACGAAGTTGGTAGAGTTGCACCAGCTGGCCTTGAAGAGGTCTTCCAATGTGGAGACTGAGAGGGACTACCACCACCTTGGATAAGGGCTTGGGGAAAACCCGGAAGTGCTGGAGGAAATTTTGTCACAGTAGAACCTGTTGGGTGCCGTTCAGAATAGACGGAAGAATTGTTGCTCGCATTTGAGGACTTCGGACGGGATGAAAGCTGGTGCTGCAGTTGAATTTGCTGGTGCTGCTTCTGAAGCTGCATCAAATGCTGCTGTTGTTGAACAGTTGAAGAATTGACAATAGTCGTGTTTGTTGCAGAAGTGGTTGGAACAGCAGTAGTATTACGACTTGGCACACGCCCGCCAGTAGATGCTCCATGAATGAGATTCAGTGTCCTAGAAGAACCATCAATCACATTGTTGCTAATGACAGATGAGACTGGGGCCTCCCCATCTGTCCTGGAGAAGGTAAGAGAGTGTTGCAAACCACTTGCTGTAGACTTGTTGGCAGCCATGCACTTCCTCTCCTCTTCACCAGAAATACTAACATTTAGTGACTCATCTACACACTTTCCATCCTCTTGATGAGATTTCTTCTGTTGTACGGCCTGAGCAGCAGCAGCAGCAGCAGCAGCAGCAGCGGCAACCATTGACATCTGGAAGCCATGCTTTGTAGCTTCAGGAAGACCCAGAAATAGCGGGTGGTTCTGCGTTATTGCTGAAAAGTCCAAACCTGGTGGAGAAGCAGTAGCTGCAGCAGGACCAGGGAGTGAGGCGTAGGACATGGCAAACCCTTGAGTGATCTGCTTTTCACTTTGATTCCCAGCAAGACCTCCCAATGCAGGAGCATTTGGTGGAGCTGCAATTAAGGCATAGTTCTGAGGATGGATCTGCATAGGAATTCCAGAGCCGTATACACTCTTCTGAGCTTGTGATATCCGACTATCATTCATCAATGGGTTGTCCTGATTTATGTCAGTGGCGTGGTGAAGCTGCTTAGACATTGGAAAGGGATGAGAACTACTGCCAGTTGTAGAAGGACCACCACCTCCAGGAGGTACACGCTGAGGATTTTGCTGGTGCTTCTGCGAAGAAGAAGAACCGCTCGATGTGCTTGTGTTTTGATGCCCTTGCTGGACATGAGAAGGTTGCTGTCCTGCCGGCTGCTGTTGGAGCTGTGAAGGATGGATCATTGGTGAAGAGTAGAAGGAACCACTAATGAACGGCACAACAGCTGGCGATGCTCCTCTGTACGGACTGACATGTGCAGGAATTGGAAACGGATAACCATTGTTCTGCAATATAGCAAGATACTGAGCGTCGTTTGGAGGCAAACTTGCAAAGTTGAAATTAACAGGAACTGCTGATCCTCCAGTTACAGAGCTTGATATGCTAGAATTGATAGTGGTAGAAGAAGATGGAGCAGAATTGCCAGCACCAGCAGTATTTTTTGGCACAGAAGGGCGGGTTGCAGTGGCAGCTCCTGCAGTATGCTGATTTAGAGGAAAAATGAAGGCAGGGCCCTGAGAAACATAATAGTGACAGGTCAGAAATTTTTCATTCATAACCCAAATCAAATGAAATAGCTGTGACTGGAGGGGTGGGAAAAAAAAACAAACTTCATAAAAAAACCAAATATGTGAAGCTCTAACAATTTGTGGAAAAAGTCTTACAAGCATGGTGTTTCCAGATCCTGGCTGCGGGATTTGTTCAAGCATAAGCTGCTTCCTCTGTACTTCTACAACTGAGTTACTGGAAACTGAGTTTTTATCTCCACCAGTGTGACCAACATACCCAGTTCCTCCAGAACCGCCACCCTTGTCCTGTGTGGAGCTCAGGTTTATTCCAGGTAAACTACCTTGCAGTGCGTTGCCATGAACAGCTGGATCTGAAGGTGGTACAGCATTCAGATTATATGGCTTTGCCCCATAGAGATGCATGGCACCTGCAGCAGCAGGCCAATATGCATTCACCTTTGTGATCTGCTGGTGATAATGAATTGTCTTTGCGATGTAGCAATGCGTGGCACAACACTTTGGACGTGGTGGCGGAACAAGAGCCTTGGATGATCCGGAGCTTCCATCTACTGGAAGAACTGCTGAAAGAGATGGGACTTGGCCCATATATCTGAATGCCCAAAAAGTAAATAAACAAATCAATTAAAAACCGCCTAAACCAAATTCAGTAATACAAAGAAGGAATCTGAAGGGAGAAGAGAACTCACCCAAAAGGAGTGAGGTTGCCAGGCCAACCAGAGACTGGCATTGGAAAAGGCATGGAGACAGACGGAGATACTGAGAAGAAAATCACCAAAAGAAAAATCAGATCAAAGAGTCCGTAAAGAAGACTAACTAGCATAAACGAACATAGACATATACTGAAGGGCGGAACTTACCAGGCTTTTCCATTTTAGCCTCAGTCTTAGCAGAAGATTTTGATTGCTTTTGGCTTTGCTCTTTCATGTTGCCAACAAGATCTTTGCTTGGCTTCTCCAAATCAAGCTGCAAGTCAGGAGTCCGAATTTTATGCCTGTTCAAATCAAGATCCTCAGTTGCGCGAATCTCTTTCCTAGGTTCTGGCAGCATTTCCTCAACCTGCCTTTTTGGCTCTGTTTTCACCCCATCCCTTCTTGATTCTCCGATCTTCTGAACCTGTCAAAAACATTTCAAAAGTTAATAAAAAACCAAACATCAAGAGCGAGATATGATGTTCTAGATATTAGAGCACCATGAAAAATTACCGATTCAATCTGTGGCTCCGAAGCTTTATGATCATTAGCATAGTCTTCCCTATCGGGAGATGATTTCCCAGGAGGAGCCTGAGAAAAACTTGCTTCCCTCAGTAATTGTCAAATAGAACCATTACAAATAAATATTAAATGACATGAAATCTAAGCGCACCATCAAATCAATCTTGAATCTCTCTCCTTGGGGCTTATCACATTGAAGTTCGCTGCAAGAAAACAGATTTCACCTTTCCCATTAGCAGAAATCAGATATGAGAGAACCTACATACTGGAAATTCAGAGTAGAGGCTCACCCTTCCACTCTAGGTTGTTCCTCAAGCTTGACATCAAGATCAGGCCGCCGTTGAACTTCAGAGCTCGTCAGCTCTGCCACTTCCGTCCGATTACCACTTGAATTTGGCTTCTGATTATCCTCCTGCTTGGCTACGGAAAAGTCAGCAATCGATGCAGCAGGCTGAGAGACCACCGCATCAGTTTGGAATCTGCTTGCCTCGACAGCCGGCGACGCTGCTGCCTTATCTAACTTTGGTGATGAAGCCTCCGCGTTGACTATTTGCTCAGGCTCTGATTTTGTCATCGATGATGAAGTGCCGGAACAGAGAGGCGCAGAGCTCGGCAAATTGGATGAATTGTCTTCATCATACTTGGTTACTCGTGGCCGTTTCCTCTTCGGGGCTGGAGAGGAACAGATTAAAAGCCAAATCAGAAATGGATCGAAGGATGGCAATTATAGATTGGAAAAAAGCATCCTGAAGATCGGTGGTAGACCTGTGGTTCCATGGTTAGATAAAACACCGCCTGATGACTGAGACGCCGGCGGGTGATTGGACATCGGCGACGGAGCTCTGGACTTGGATTCGTTGATTGGAACATTGGAATCCAGCTTGTTGTGTTCCTGCTTTGTCGGCGTCAGGCACTCAAACTGCCTCGCCATCTTGAACAGAACTTCAGCTACATCGATCTCTATCTTATCTTGAGGAATTGGCTTCGGAGAAGCCTTAGGCGGCAGCTGCTGCTGCTGCTGCAACGATGACCCGACTGGCTTCTGGGAATAAAGAGCAAACAAGAACCAGTTAGAAAACACTTGATTGAGCAAAGATGAGAAAATTAAGAAGCTAAAACCAAGTTCACTCACCAATTTCTTCTTAACTGAAGCACTAGAGGAAGACGGCGAGTTATGTGCAGTTGAAACTGTGCTGGGTCTCGCCGGAGACGTCGACGGCTGACGGTGAACATGCTCGCCACTGCCTCCGCCGCCAGAAGAAACCCAGGATTCCTGAGATCTCTTCCCAGAGGCTGCAAATTATCAAAACAAACATTAAAACAGAAGCTACAGAATCCACACCACAAAGGAGCTGAAGTTGTCAGTCAGGCTAGCACCTGAGCGAGCTTTCCTCGGGACTTGGACACCGATCATCTCATCAGACACCTTCCAGACAGTCGGCGGACGCACAGGCCGATGGGGAGGGATGCTCCGCCGCACGTGCGAGCTCTGCTGCAAGGGAGACGACGATGAAGGTGGCGGAGTCATCATCGACGGCAGCGGCGGAGCTGATGATGGAGGGCGATGCGAGAAGGAGTGGTGATCATCCTCCTCGTCGTCATCATCGTCGTCGATGCTGTCATCGGAGCTACCGTCACCGTCCATCTCTCTTCCGCTGCTGCCGTGCATCAACCTCTCAGCTCTCCTCCGTTTACTCCGGTTCGATCTATCTCGCTCCCGATCTCTCTTGTTAACTCTCTCACGGAGCCTTGAAGATGTCTCGGGCATCTCCAACGCTCCATCCTCTTCTGCAAACAGAAACAAGAAAAATCAGTAAGAAACTAAAAAAAAGAGAACGAATCTACGAAAAATTTTTGAGATCTAGAAAGAAGAATAAGGAATCTCACCAGGGGAGTCCCGAAGGCCGCCGCCGTTACGCTGGCGCCTTCTAGACAAACTGCCACCGTTCATCGCTGCCATGCTGCTTCGTCTTGCTTCTCTGTTTCTCTCCATCCGCTCTCCACAAACTTCATCAGATCTACTAATCCCTCCGGTTTCTATCTCATCACCCCTCACACAATCTTCCACTACTAATAAATCTGATCGCAGACTCCTTTTTACCAGATTACTACTGCAAAATCTTGGTTCATGAACAAAAATGAAGGAAATTAACTAGAGAAACGGCGAAAAAAAGCTTAGGATTTCTCTTCTTCACAGAGGTCTCTCTTCTTCTTCTTCTTCTTCTTCTATGCCTACTCCGCTGCTACTGATTGTTGCAAGTTTTATTCTCTCATTCCGTCTCCCCTCCTTTAGCTTTTAACACGCTCATCCCCATACCTACGCGTGAGCGGACGGTCCTGATCAACATCCACGCCAGCACCGAATCTAATCCGTTGGATTATAAAGTAATAGACGGCTATAATTTGACGATGCCAGCATGGCAGGCGTAGTAACCGTTTGATGCGGGTAGAGCACGGAAGTCTAGCATGTCCCGGCGAAGTGTTTACCCACGTGTCATTACGCAACTAACACTGCTTCCTCACAAAGCATTTCTATGTCAACTGCCACGTGTCAGTGATAATACAGATTGGAAACTTTGGAATAACAAAGGCAAAACAACCTTGGTTAGTGGCGGGCGCGGGCGGTCAAGCTCATAATTTCTTTCACTTGCACCTTAACATCGGTGATACCCTTCTACCCTACCCCTACTTCTTTAATCCGCTTCACTAGTGCAGTGCTGACTTGTGATCCACGACTTCTAGCTAACGGTCCAGATCGCATTGCGACGCACTACGACATCGCTCAACCGTCGGATGGATTCCTATGTGGCGACAGAAACTGTCGGCGGACCGATGAGGCTTGCGCCACAGTTATCGCGACCCTAATTTGCAATAATATGGTACCGCATGGTTTGTACCACGAGCAAGAGACGTTTCCTAAGCCGTACGATAATCGGAACCGACGGATACGATCATACAAGTTAAAAGGTTGACGGAAGTCCCAAGGCTGATAGGGTTCAAACTAAACCGCCCTCTCTAGTCTTTGATCTGGTTGTTTTTTCCTTGTGGGTCCGTTTCAGCACGTTCTCCGACGTGGCAGCATTGGCCGCAATAGTAGCCCCACTCTACCAGACTGAAGCACAATCTTCGTGCAATTTATGACGTGCTAGGTGAATCGTTCCCTATCCCATACTAAACGAAACAAAATTTGTTCCTTTTCTACGGTCAGTGATAACGCCGAGAGGGCTGTACGATTTGCGTTTCAAAGCATTTTTCGTTTCTTTATTTATTTAATAAATTTCATAAATTGTGAATTTTTATAAAAGCTTTTTAAAATATAATTAAAATTTATTTTATATTATTTTTTAAATAAAATTCTAATTATTTTAAAATAAAAATATTTTTTAAAAAAATTATAATTTATAAGAACTCTACGTACACTTACTTTTGTCATTGTGAATTAAAGAAGGAAAGGCGACTAAGATTATAAATTATTCCATTCTTCACTAATTAATGTATTAGTTTTCATTAAATGTTACTTAGTAGAAAAATATGGAGATTCATATTTAAAAAAGAAAAAGAAACCGCACAACCTCAGCTCGTGCGAGAGCAAGACCGGCACGTGCATCTGAGGCCTTAATAACAATGGCTGCAGAAGGAAACGCGTACAGTGGCAGCTTCTAGTGTTGGACAGATAATGCGATCAGGAGTCACCGGCCCTAACCTGCCCACGCCGACGCACTACCACAACGCCGCTCTCCTAAACAAATATCTCAATAGAGATCTTTAGCATTACTAATTACCAATAAGCCCCTCATGAGAAGATTGCTCTAAGTCAAGAACAAAGAAAGACTCACCTTCATATGGGTCCCACTACCACCGGCCCGCAACTACCGGACCCTACATGCTAAGATTTGTCGTTTGCGAATGCTTCTCTTTCCATAGCTCTTCAAAAAGAATCTTCCCTTATTACCACGTGTGTAATCCATGTCAGCAAGCTTACGTGGCTGACTCAGTTAATAGTTACAAATAAACGAAACAAAACTTTTTAGATTGATTAGAAAAAAGCGGTTAGGAGGGAGACGGAAGGACGGGGTACCGTTCTCGGGTGTCTTTCTTTGCGCTCTCTCTCTCTGAATAAAATAAGTCACATGATTACAACCGAGCAAAAAGATAAGGGTCCCACAAAGAAGATTATATAACTTATAAAAATGAACCACTCTCGCCTTATCCCCACCGATCCATAAAATAGAAAATGAAACCTTTCGGTATTTTATGTAGCTTATTCTACAACAATTGTTAATTTAGAATTGTTATTGTTTTTTGTTCAATTAGATATTAACTTAGTCTGGATATTTAAAATGAGGGGAAGGCAAGCAGTAGTACTGCTGCCCAGTGACCTATCGCTTTCTTTAATCGATTAGATTTGTTTAAGAAAATATTTTAATCCGGTGCGTGCCTACTGTATAAATTTCTAAGATTTCATATTAAAATAATTCAAAAAACCTTCTCGCTCTCGTCAATTTTTTATTAAAATAATTTAACTTAAATATTAATAATAAATATCTGTCTCTCTCGAGAAAAAAAATAAGTTGAAGTAAGAAGAAGATGGATCCAATTGCCATCCATCACCTACGCAAAATAAGGACCGGTACTTTATGATAGCAAACAAATTTTACCTATTTAATTATTCTTTAGTTTTTGACGTTAACCTTACGAGAAACGAGAAGAAAGATGAAGAAAATCTTTTTGTTAACTTCAATTTTCGTTCTCTACCAGTTATATAGACTAGACTAGGTTTTCGTTATTTTATTATGATTATTGGTTTCGATGAAGTGACGGACCATTCAAACCTTTTATTTATTGATTAATTAATTATTCAGTGGAAGAAAAATCGCAAGATCCAAGCTTCTAGCGAAGACAAATGCGTGGATCATCAGCTCACCTTTACTTTACCTCATGAGAATCTAGCTACGTGGCAAATTAGAATATTGACACGTGGACAAGACATGGTTAGCAGTGCGCTTATCTCGAAAGCAAGGGCCCACTTTGTCGACTTTTTAATGGTGATTCTGTACATAATATTATATTTAATTTAGTATAAAAATAAGATTAAGAGAAAAATAATGCAATTCAATCTGATTAAATTTAATTATTTGTTTATTGTTACAAAATTTATTCACGATGCTTTTGTAATTTTGTATTGAGAACGCAACCCATTAGTAAGTGATTGAGAGTAGTTTAATTCAATCCATCAAGCAATTGCTTGTTTATTTCCTGCTTAATGACATCATAATGTTACTTGAATTAATTATATTATAATAGAACTATTATTAAAGAATAGATGGTGAGCCCCACGAGTGTCGCAATCTTTACGATAATTGAAAATAAAAAATAATTATAATAGAGCAATTATATTTAATATGATTCCACTGGCAAAAGAAAATTTTCAAGAAAACGCTTCATCATCTTTGTCGTTATTATAGGTTGGTTACTCCCTTCAAAGCTTTGCAGGTATAAATGAAGAATTGAAATACTCCAGATTTGAGATTTCTGTTTTTCCTTTTTTTCTTCTTGATGAGTTCAGATTTGAGATCTTAGTACGCCCAATGCAGTAAGCCATATGCCAAGCCCAAAAAGGCCCAAGCTTACTCAGACATTATTTTAAGATAGCCCAGTATTTTCTTCTCTCATTTATCACTCATCCTTTCCCATTTTCTATATTCTTTTTAGTACTCACAACATTATTTTTTGAATATTATTAACATTTTTTAATTAAACTGATCGTCTGACAGTTCGTAAAGATTAAATGATGGAATGAGTAAACGATCAAATTCCACTGTGTGTGACGTGTTCTGATTCCAAAATTGGTTCTGTGTTTTAGTTAAAACTGTTTTTAAAAATAAATTTTAATAACATACAATTTTTCAAACATTTTAGTTTTATTAAAAAAAATTCTAAAACAGTATAGAAAACTTTTTTAGTTAAAAATTTAGAGTCCATTGTGACAATGCAATTCTAAACTGTCTCTAGATCACTACAATCTCTAAACTTTTTATATTTCATTACATAAATATGTATTTAAAGCACATAAAAGTTTAGATATATAAACGATGAAAGGCAAAGCTTAGCGACATGTAAGAAGTGACATAAAACTTTTTATATTCATAAAATATGTAGCATGTTTGAGCTTTTTTTTTTTTTTTGTTAGAGATTGCTACGTTTTGAAATTACTTTTAAAATAATGTTTTTCTAAAATAAAAAACATTTTTATCTAAAAATAAATTACATTAAGTAATAAATAAATCTTACTATATAAATTTTTTTATATTTTGAACTTTTTAAATAAATTCCTTAAAAACTTGTAAAAATATATTAAAAAATGTGAACTATATAATTAAAAAATTATTTGTTGAAATAAAATGCCAAATGTTCCTATTATCTTTCACCAAAACGGCTGTTTTTTTTTTATGGGTTGAAGTGAGCCCATTGTTGAATATACTGGGCCTTGTTTTATTACTAATTTCTTAAACAATTTTATCTGTAGTTAAAGGAAAGAGAAACCTTCAATCAAAACTTTTATTGGTTACTTTACAAACATTTTCTTAATTACTTAAAGTAGGAAGAATCGAAGAAAGCAATCAACTAGATTTTAAATCTGACTAGAATCTATTACACTTTAAATCACCATGCATAATAATCAAGTCAAAACCAATAAGTTTGTCAACAAATATTTTCAACCATAAAGTCTTTCCAAGATCTCTATAGTAAAATTTGGACAATACTCACTATTAAGAATAAGACCATTACCGATTGAATTTTATCGACCAACATAAGCAAGTCTGTAAATTTTGCTGTTACTGCTTAAACGTAAAAAGTCAGTAAGTTTTTAAAAGATGTCGACTAATACATAAACTCAGTCACTAAATTGTCTAACTAACGATTGAAACAAATATCGAGTCGGTGAATTTAAAAAATAGCGACTACACGGCATAAGTCTGTAAAAGTTAACTACATAGTCTATATATCGCCCACTCGGTTAGTAAAGCTAAATCTGATTCAAACTGCATTGGTTCTTTATATCTTTTGTCTCCACGAATCAAAGTTGGTCCACTTGCCAATATTAGTTGTCTTAGTCGGCAATTGCACCAATTGCTCTCTACTAGCCGGTAAAAAAATACTTCTTTTTTGTTTTTTTTAACAGGCGAGCTAATTCATTTGTCGACAGATGGTACTTAATAGTCGGTAAGTGTATCGTTTATCCACTATTTTTGCTTGTCGATCGGTTCGTTTACCTAATTTAATCGGATGCGATCGTGCTGGTTTTCCAAATTCATTTTTCTCTCCACCACGCTTCGCCTCTTCGACACAGAACTTTGGACTGTCATAGCACTGTCGGCAATGCTCTCCACACTGTAGGGCTCGAGTTTAGCCCACCGCATCTCTGAAAGGTAGCCCACCGCTCCATCGCTCTGCCGAAATTTTGTTTGCTTCAGCCGCTCCACCATGCCACCGGACGCCGGCGATCTTTGTAAGAAACATCTTTAGTTGGTCGGTGCCTAATGTTTTATCACTAACCAATTCTAAATTAATGATATGTGTTACTTTACTAGTTATTAGATATGCTTCAGCCAATGAAATGAGGGCCTCGTCCCTTCCTAATACTTCTTTGTCCTAAGTTCTCTCGAAGAGAATATGTCAATACAAAAGCCAACATTGAGTATTTTTCTGTTATCAAAATTTGTAAAAAAAATAATACACTAAGAAGTAGTGAAGTCAGACCCGGTTCGAACCGGCTGAGTCAGAGTGAAAGCTGGTGATCCATTTTGGATTAAGGCCGAGTCTTAAATTGAATCGCCTATGCAGCTAACCTGATGCGACTCGAATTGACCCAAGCGGTTTCCAAAACGATCCGATGATTTGATTAAGCTGGCCGACCTGATTTAGTTATTTAAAAATTTGAAAAATAAAAATACGTGTTTTGATTGTCTCTAGAGTCTGGGATCATCTATTCTTTAACGCGGATGCTCAACAACAATATAGTACTCTCTCGATTTTCGTAGGGAATTAACAAGATAGAGCATTGCTTATTGCTTTGTGGGCTGACGACGGAGTGCTTAGACCACTGTTGATCATTGGTTTCTTACCCATTTAATTAAGGCTTTCACAGAAGAGAAGCTGCAATTGCTGTTATTGTTGGGCAGTACTGAAGACAGAATAACAAAATATGATAAGCTGTCAATACTAGAGTAGAGAAGATTGAAGAAAACGAATAGTTTTATTAGGATTATAGTAAAATTCTAAGTACAAAGCCAGAATAATATGTAATTTCGGTATAGCAAAATATGAAGACTGAGAATGAGTTTTGGGAAGCTTTTGTAGATGCTGAGAAATTTGCATTAGAAGACTACACTAGTGAGAAATATTTAGTAGTACTAAGTATAGGGACTAGCAATAGTTAGAGTTTGCTTTTGGCGATACATTTGAGGAACACAGAAGCAGAAAAGACAAATTTGAAGAGACGTACGTGACAGGTCAAAGGATTGGTAATATATGTAAAAATATTGTTGAGTTGGTCATACAAGATGATGAGAATTTTTACGTGGCAAATGGAGAGAAAAAATGAGTTTATTTACCTCCTAATTAAATCTGGCAATTTTATCGCACCTAATAGAAACCCATATTTGAACTTTGAAATGGAAGAGAATTTAAGATAGAGTGGTGATTCTAATCCTATCTACTTACTCTCAACCAATCCACCAAAATGGGCAATTAATTTTAGTGAAGTCAGACCCGGCTTGGACGGGTCGAGTCAAACCGAGAATTGGCTACCGAGTTTGGATTCCGATCCGAGTTTTAAAGTGAATCGGCTGTGCAGTTAATCTGGTGCGATCTAGGTTGATGTAGGCGGTTTCCTGGTTGACTCATCGATTCAGTTAAGTGGGTTGATTAGATTTAATAATTAAAAAATAAAAAATATGAATACGTGTTTGGCTGGCCTCTAAAGTCTGGAATAGTGAAAGTAGAAAAGACAAATTTGAACTAACAAACAACCGTCGCCCATCATGAATTCGTTGACTACCGCAATGAAATTTTGATCGCCAACGAGCCGATCTTCGACTCCAAGTAAGTTCTTTTCTTTCTCTTAGTTTGTTTTGTTGAAAATGGAAGTAGAAAAGAAAAAGATTTTGTTTTTGTTTTGATGAATGATTAATAGATTGTCATCGATTCGGATTCCCGAAGATCATCTCATTCTTGGTTTAATTATTTAATGGTTTAATGGTTTATGTCATTTAGTTATTAAGAGTTAAAAACATTTGTGTTTGTTGTAGTACTACTATGTTTGTGCACGCAGGCTTTGTGAAGAACTAAAAGACTGAAGGTCTAAAGATTATCATGCAAGTTTTTCTTGCAGATAGAGTTCGCTTGCAGTAATTTTCAGATTAACTTCTAAAAATAGAAAGCTAGGTATGCGATATATTAAATGATGAAGATTTATTTACACAAAGCTGATCAGCATTAAATCTTCAAACATGCATGATTTATGTACACAGAGCTCAAATTTAACCAATAGGTAGACATATCTATAGATGTTATACATATGCATGAAAACTTATGCCTCTTGTTTTCATTCTTTTACCCAAAAAAGAGGAGTTATTTCATGTATACATTATTAGACTCGGTAAATAGCTACATATAGAGACAACTGTGAAGAAGCATTGGATCTACGCCCTTGTCTTTTACTTCTCCATCACTACTCACTCACATGAACAAACTAAGGCATTACAAAGACTGTTTTATTTAGTTATTTTCTTTTTTAGTTAGAGTCAAAAAAGCTTGTATGTGAAAAGAAGGAATACGAAAAAGTTAAGCACCCTTCATTGTGTTTTCTTTATTGCTGGTCTCTTCACTGAGCAATTAATTGAGCACATTGAGCAATATCAGCAGGACTATGACGATTATCTATGTCTAGTCTATCTAGTAAGTATTGTACTATGACTTGATGCAAAACTTATCTATTACGTAGCATTGTGGAAGATTACTGTAACTCAGTGTTTGTAGGAATTTGAAAGGTGCAGTTGAATTTAAAAGGTTCACTACCGTACAGTTGATTTGGTTAGATTTCAAGTAACCGGCTTTTACGAAGTTTTTGCTTGCTTATGGCCTTGTTTTAGTACTGTTTGATTAGATTTTTTATTTTAGCTATTGTTTGATTTTTTCAGATAGCACTACTACAAAAAAGACCATTTTCGACTAAATACTACCCACTGAAAATATATAGTCGGTAAAATTATCAAATACCGACTATAATTAAATCAGTCGATAAAGTAGATTAGTTTACCGACTGACATATAATTCAGTCGATAAATTAAGCACATTACCAACTGAAGATGGAGGTAGAAGGGTTACGCCATGCAGGTATGTGAGCTTCACTACAGTTGCTTTGAATGAGGAAAGCATATCAGTTATAATACTCAATGATAACATGATGCACTTCTAACTCGAGGACAACCTGATGCTGATGCTTTATTAGTACAAGAGATAGGTATTCCTCCCTTTATAACTTCTTGTGAATTTAGCTTTTTGAATGTGTACCTGCTCAATGATTTTCTTGTTCTTTTCTTTAGTTCAAACTGACATTGTGGTACTGGCCATGTCAGATTAGGTATCTTAACTTCTTCTCCTTTTTATAAGTTAAAAGTAATAAACTGATCACGTATCTTGCTGCCTATGTAAGTTTTGAAGTTGAATGTGTATTGTAAGTATTACTAGCAAATCAACATTCTGTTCGTTTATCTTTTTGAATTAAGCGGTATGTGTGATCAACAGGTTCGTAGATGGGCCAAGATTACAAAAGTTTGGAGATGCTGGATTATCAAGTAAATAATAAGATGGATGCGGTTATTTAATGTGAGATTGTTTGTAAGGAGTAAAATGATGATGTCATTTAAATTGATAAACCGTTATATTTTGGTGAATGCTTTGTATAGTTTTGTAGATATATATTGGATGTATATTGAATGGTTAATATCATATTTTGGAATATATATAGTTACTTTTGTCTACCGTTGCAATCATGTTAACTGCAATCGTGAGTCATTTTTATCATTCTAATAAATATTTTTATAATATTAATGCATAATATTGAATGTGGTAAAATTTAGTCGATAATTTTCTATTTAGCCACCGAAAATTTCAGTCGATAATTTGACTTTACTAACTGAAAATTTTGGTCGGTAAAATAAATTTTACCCACTGAAATATTTAGTCGGTAATTTGAATTTACCCACTAAAATTTCAGTGCGTAAATTCAAATTACCGACTGAATTTTTATGTTAGTCGATAAACATGTTACCGATGAGTCTTTGCCGACCGAATGCCGACAGAACTTTTTTTAGTCGGTAATACTTTTTGCCAACTAAATTAGTTCGTTTACCGACTAAATCTTTCAGTCGATATAGGGTTAATATGTAGTAGTGTCGGTAGGTTTTGGAAATTCATAATGCATAATGTGTGTAAGTAGATAGATTTTTGCTTTTTCCTAAAAACTGCTTTGCAATGAATTTGTATTGCTTTCGAAAGTACCAAAGAGTTTGTATTAAGTTTGTTGTTAGTTGGCTAATCTTATCGCTTTGTTTTAGTTATTGTACAAGCATAATAGAATGATCTGAAAGATAGTATGCATGTGTATTGACTGGATGCGTACAATTTGAGAGATTTTTAATGTCTATGAAAGTTAGTCTTTCAACAAGTTTGTTGGAAATACAAAGATAATTTTGATGATAACAAATCTTGCTGCAAATCATACTGAAGAAATCTCTCAGCAATCTCTCCGATCATCTAATCTGAATCACTGATTAAACACTCAACATTCATGAGATAGATCCTGCACTCAATACTTATTTATTTTTTTGTAACTTGTCACTTACAGTGTAAAGGTGGTGCTGCAGGCACCGGTAAAGGAAGCTCAGGTAGAGCTCGGTGTAAGCTCTTAGACATTGTAATAGTGCTAGCAAATCAGCCAGGGGGACATGCGTGTCCAGGAGGCTGGTAGGGGTTATCTTGGCGAAGAAACCCGGTAGAGTATGTGTGCTTGGCGAAGCACTTCGCTCTAGGTGTATTTGTAGCTTATTAAATGTCTAGTTAAGCTTTGGCTCTGGTGATAGAGCGACCGTGGATGTAGGCAAAGGGATTTTGCCGAACCACGTTAAATACCCTGAGCACTACTCTTTGTCACTTCTGTCAGTAGACACACTAACTCTTCTGTCTGCAGGTTACAGCATTGACACAGCCGGCTGTCAGCTCTCTGCCAGTATGATTACAAACTTAACGAAAATTTTTATAGACTAACTCAATTCAACCCTTCCCTCTTGAGTTGATCCTGCAGGAATATCTAACAATTGGTATCAGAGCAGGCCTCGAAAAATCAAAAGTCTAACAACCTTGAGGTAAAAGATCCTTATGGCTAACCTTGTTCCTATAGCTTTTGAAGGTAGATCCTCCAACAAACCACCACTCTTTGATGGAACAAATTATAGCTACTGGAAAACCAAGATGACAATCTTCATTCGAGCACAAGACTTCACACTATGGAAGATCATACGGGACGGACCTATCCTTCCAACCAAAACTGGTCCAGATAGGATACGTATCCCCAAGGCTGAACGAGAATACAATGATGAAGATAACAAGCTCATATCAATGAATGACAGAGCTATGAACCTTCTGTATTGTGCACTGGATCCTAATGAGTTCAACCGAATCAGTGCTTGCAACTCTGTCAAAGAAATATGGGATCAGTTGGAGGTAAAGCATGAAGGAACCACTCAAGTCAAGGAAACCAGAGTGAATCTGCTCATGCATGAGTATGAAAATTTCAGGATGAACCGAGGTGAGTCCATTTCTCAGATGTTCACTAGATTTACTAACATTACAAATCCTCTGAAGAATTTAGGAAAAGTATTCAAACCTGAAGAACTGAAATGGAAGATATTGAGAGCTGTGCTGCAAACATTTGGATCTAAAGTAGATGCCATAGAGAAAAATCCAACTTTTCCTCAAATGTCACTGGATGAACTGATTGGCAAGCTAATGGCCAAGGAATTATCTCTGAAGAAAATTGATGAACGTCCTGAAGAGATTGGATTAAAGATCAACGACCAGCAGGTAAGTGATTCTTCCTCTGATGAAAATATTGCACTCTTAACCCGTAAATTTAAAAGTTTTCTCAGAAGAAACAAGCTTAGAAAAAGAAGGGTTTCTGGAAGAACCAATAGAGGAGAGGACATACAGGACACCAACTGCTTCAACTGCAACAAGCTAGGACACTCCAAGAACGATTGTCCACTGCTCAAGAGATCTAAATACAAGGACACAAGAAGAAAACGAGCTATGGCAGCCTGGAGTGATGAAGATGAAAGTTCATCAGAAGACAGTCAGACTGAGACAGAAAAAAATGAAGAAAGCAATTTATGTCTGATGGCAGATCATGAAGATGACAATGAGGTAAATTCTACTGACTATGATGATTCTAATGAACAATTACAAGATGTTTTTGATGAACTGTATGCAAAATACCTACATGCCAAAACTGACTGCAAAACTATGAAGGTATGCATGTATAAAACTAAGGATGAAAACGAATGTCTGAAAAAGAAAATACTTGTTTTAAAAAATGCCTTAGAAGACAAAACTGATGCTATGAAAGACACACTCCATGCAGATTATGATCATATTAACTCTAAACTATGTGCACTGCATATTGAAAATAAACGCTTGACTCAAATAAATGAAAAGCTTCATGTCAAACTAAATGAATGTAAGACTGGAGAACTGACAAGATGCACAGAAAGCTCAAGCATAGACATGATAAAAAAAAATTGCTGAGCTTTAGGAGTTGAATGAGGCACTGAGTAGAGAGGTGGATAGACTGTTATACCCCACCATTTCAGATCTTAAACCATTCATTACTGATTATACAAATATGCACATAAAAGAAACTAAGCTAATGGAAGAAAATCAAAGATTGCTTCAAGAGAACAAAGCTCTGCAGAGTAAGAACCTCGACCTAGAAGCATCACTGGCAAGATTTGTTAATGGAAAGGATAGACTAGATGCAATACTGGGAGCTCAACGCAGCCCATACAGAAAGGAAGGAATAGGATTCATTCCAACATCTATGGCAACTGGTAAACAAATCTCAAGTTATGATCAGCCCTCCACAAGCCACTCAGGTATGGCAACAGCAAGGATGCAAAACAAAAATTTAATGTCCAAAGCACATACGGCAAACATGTCTTACTCCACAATACCTTTTGTTAAATGCTTTCATTGTGGCAGAAAAGAGTATAATGTTTATTCATGCTGGTATAAAAAGAACACCAATAAAATAAAAATGATATAGATTCCAAAAGGAACATATAACAGCACTAACTCTTTAGGACCCAAAGAAATTTGGGTACCTAAACACTAAAGATTTCTTTTGCAGGAAGGAGAGGAGCTAACCCGACTGAAAAATAGCAAATGGTACTTGGACAGCGGGTGCTCAAGACATATGACAGGAAATGAAAAATGTTTCAGCAGTCTACAAAAACAATTCGGTGGAAATGTAATCCTTGGAGACAATAGTAAGTGCAAAGTAATAGGCATAGGAAAAATAGGTAATCCTTCCTCCCTATGCATAGAAAATGTTCTTCATGTTAAAGGATTAAAACATAACCTAATAAGCATAAGTCAATTGTGTGATAACGGTTTTAAAGTTAATTTTGATAATCAATGCTGCTCAATTGTTAATCTGTCATTTGGAGAAGAAATACTAAACGAAAAAAGGGAAGGTAATGTTTATGTACTCTATATTGATGATTTTCCCAACAACAAAATGTGTTTAGTAGCAAGTCAACAGGAAAGCAGCTGGCTCTGGCATAGACGTTTGGGACACTGCAACATCAAAATACTATCAAAACTATCCAAACTAAAACTAGTAAAGGAACTGCCTAAAGCCAACGATAGCTTGGATGAATTATGTGATGCATGTGCCAAAGGAAAACAAGTGAAGTCATCATTCAAGCACAAGCAAGTGATAACAACCAAGCAACCATTACAACTGCTACACATAGATTTATTTGGACCAGCAAGAACAGCAAGCTTGGGAGGTAAGTATTACTGTCTAGTAAAGTAGATGATTATTCTCGTTTCTGTTGGGTTTACTTCTTAGCATACAAGAATGATGCACTGAAAACATTCATATGTTTTTTCAAAAGATTCAAAAAGAATTAAATCTAATCATCTGTGCTATTAGAAGTGATCATGACAAGGAATTTCAAAATTTTTATTTTGATGAATTCTGTGACTCGAATGGCTTAACACATAATTTCTCTGCTCCAAGAACTCCCCAACAAAATGGTGTAATAGAAAGGAAAAATAGAGTGCTAGTAGAAATGGCACAAACCATGCTCATAGAACAGAACCTACCAAAATATTTTTGGGCAGAAGCCGTTAATACTGCATGTCATATTATTAACTGTGCATTCATTTGCCCCATTGTTAAAAAGACTCCATATGAGCTTTTAAAGGGAAGAATCTCAAATATCGGTTACTTGAGAACCTTTGGATGCAAATGTTTTATCCTCAATAACGGAAAAGATAATCTTGGAAAGTTTGATGCAAAAAGTGTTGAAGGTATTTTTCTCGGTTACTCTTCTACATCAAAAGCTTATAGAATCTTTAACAAACGAACCATGATTGTTGAAAAATCTATGCATGTATTATTTAATGAGTCTAACAATGGCACGAGAAGAAATCGAGAACTAGATGCAGGATCAGAAGAAGAAGAAGAGCTGTTCCCATCGACAGAAAAACAACAGATTACAGAGACCCAAACAGCAGAAAAAATCTCTCAGCAATCTCTCCGATCATCTCATCTGAATCACTGATTAAACACTCAACATTCATGAGATAGATCTTGCACTCAATACTTGTTTATTTTTTTTGTAACTTGTCACTTACAGTGTAAAGATGGTGCTGCAGGCACCGGTAAAGAAAGCTCAGGTAGAGCTTGGTGTAAGTTTTTAGACCTTGTAATAGTGCTAGCAAATCAGCCAGGGAGACATGCGTATCCAGAAGACTGGTAGGGGTTGTCTTGGCGAAGAAACCCGGTAGAGTATGTGTGCTTGGCGAAACACTTCGTTCTAGGTGTATTTGTAGCTTATTAAAGGTCTAGTGAAGTTTTGACTCTGGTGATAGAGCGACCGTAGATGTAGGCAAAAGGGTTTTGCCGAACCACGTTAAATACCCTAAGCACTACTCTTTGTCACTTTTGTCAGTAAACACACTAACTTTTCTGTCTGCAGATTACAGCATTGACACAGCCGGCTGTCAGCTCTCTGCCAGTAGGATTACAAACTTAACGAAAATTTTTATAGACTAATTCAATTCACCCCTCCTCTCTTAAATTGATCCTGCAGAAATATCTAACAAAGTTGTTATCTAATTATCTTCTCTCAAGTGTATGAATGAAATTCTTGTAGTGTGCATAGACTTTCTAATCACTGTTTACATGTACTTTCAAGTTTCAAGCGTACATTTTCTAATGTGGATTATGCATGACCCGCAGATTCCTAGAACTTTGCTGGAATCAAGAATCTGGTCTTGGAGCAGCACTTGTTGGCTTGTTGCTACTGACAAAGAGTGTTGTTTATGACTCATTATGTATGCTATATGCTGCACACAATGTTATGCATCTTGGCTCAACGAATATCTTAGTGAATTTTTTATTTTTCATAAGATCTTTGAGATATATCCTTTTGCAAAAGATATCTTCCTTTTCCTTCATGATTCAGATACCCTTCTACAAAAGACATCCTTCTAAGATGAAAGAAGTATGGAAGGAAGCTTATGATCAGCTTGTGTAGCAATCATGAAGAAAATAAAAATTATAAAACCTGTTCAATATTCGATGTAGTATTTATTGCAAAGTACACATAAAAGATATTTTCTTTTAGATATTTCAATAATTTAGACAATATAATAATATAAAATGCATATATTATAATATTTGACAAAAATCTAATTAACCAGTGACTCATCGGATAAACTGATAATTTGATAATTTGATAATTTTTTCGGATCAATGCTCGGATTGAATTTGATTACTAGGCATACTCTGATTAACTTTTGTGGAATGCTGAGGAGAAGTAGGTATGATTTTGGCTTCGAGAAGAATTAAACATGAGTCCAACATATGTTATACGCTTCTTTAATGGTGTCCAACAAATATTTGTAATCATAGTTTGTAGAATCAAATCAGATGTCATTCTAAAAATTTATCCGGATCAACAGATTTTATAATTTCTATCCACTAATTATAATTATAGTTGACCTAAATGGTAAATAACGTGTTTCTGCTTATTCATGCATCATTTAATGTTTCTTATTCAATGGTCGTGCTTCATTCAATGCTCATTAATGCTTCATTCAATGCTTCCCAGAAGCACTTGTTTTTATTCTTCTTATTTCGTTCTTTCTCTAGATTTTGTTTGCTTTTGCTTGGAATCCGAAGGAACAAAGAAGATTGCTTCTCCTCCACCTTGGCTCCTGGCAATGTCCTTCTTTCCTATCCAAAAAAAGCTCGCGTATGGACTCAGTGCTTTTGCGTTCTTTGGTTCGTTCTTCACTGCAGGCTCTGTCTCGGGCTCTAGTTCTCCGTAACAACTAATCCAGTGATCCATAATTCTAATTCCAATTTTCAAACTCTACAACATAAAAAATTTAAAGCAATAAGTTGCTTTCAGATTTCAAAACAATCGAAACAGCGGCCGTCGAGATGTGGTGTCAATCGGTTTGTTGTCACCAACGTTCAATCGCTGCATAAAGATCTTCCTCTTCCTATGTCACAGCGACCAGAGTTGTTAACATGATTCGGCCTTTCTTCGTTGAATCCGGTAACATTTTGTGCTTTTTCTTCTAATTAATATGTTAGCTCTCGATTAATTTGATTCGGTACTGATTTCGAATTTGAGAATGTTGGATTAAATTTGTGGTGAAAATGTTTTCAGAAGCACACCGGTTGTTAGTGGTGGTTGATGTTGTTGCTGCGATGAGGAATTTGTCAGAAACATCACTGAACTCTCGAACTCGATTAGGCTAGGTTGAGTTTTAAAAAAAAATTGTATCATTCCGGATTGGCTCGGACGGACGAGTCGCCTGAGTCAAGCCGGATCAAAGAGGGTTAATTCGGATCAACGGCGGTCATTTGCATATCTGATTTTTTTACAAATTTGGATTGATTTAGCATTCAGATTAACGATTTTCGGATCGATTCGGGTCGTCCGAGTTTGATAACTATGATAACTATGATTATAATTGTGGTTGCAAATGCTTTAGTGATAACACTTTAGTTGATTTATTAGTTTTGACTACTTTTTAACATATAGGATGTATAACTAATAAAAGCTTGCTAGTTCTCTATTCTTGGATATGTATTTAGTTTTTAGTTTTCCTTCCTATGATTGGGTACTTAAAAATGTTAATACAATGGGTAGGAAACTAGAAAAGACGGTGGTTCCTCTGCATGTCTTTGACACCTCATGCCAATATATGTTCTTTTTGGTTCTTGATTTAATAAAACTTTGTGCTTTCTATGTTTTTGTATAGATTTTTATTCATTATTTGTTTTTGTGCTTGCTTTTCTAAACTAAAAGTGGGACTATTTGTATAATTTGCTTAGGAAATGTTAGTATCAACTTGTATTTTATGCATCATCTTTTGGTATAAAATTTTTTATATTAAAGTATAAATTTACTTCCTATTAATATCTGACGGATGTACTGATTTTTAAAAATAGAAGTACTGTTTCGCTGATATTTGAAGCATTTATCATTTCAAATAAGTGCTTTATATTTTTTTAAAAATATTTTTTACAATATGTTAAATTATATACATATATAATTTTATTATTTATTAAAATAAAAAATTGAAATTTATTTCTAAGTATTTTTAAATATTTTTATTTAAAAATATATTTTTTATAAATATTTATAAATCGTCATATAGTATTAATGCATGACGATCGTCCTCATAGTATTAATGCGTGATGGTCTTTATCCCAAACAAAATCCGTTACTATTCCTTCTTCTTTACGAGACTTCCGTAAATATGAAGACTTGCTTCTGGGATCGCCCCACTACGCAAAAAAGCACAAAAAAAAACCTAGTGCTTCGACCATAACACAAATTAATTCAAACGTTCGAACAAGGGACAAGCCCATGAAAGATGATTTTCCAGATGGTAATTACCTCAACAAGAAGACCATAATAACCAACCAACCATGTGCCAAAGTCGAAATTAAGGAGGCTGTTAAACTTTAAAAGAGAAAATTTTATAAGAAGGCTCTCATTGCATCCATCTATATTTACTCCTGCATACGTTGTTGTATATTCTGCATTCTTTTAAATTTTTTTTTAGGTTAGTATAGTTAGAACCCATTTTTTTAATGAACATATTCTCAGCGATGAGGAAAATTAGTAAGGCCGAAAAAGCAACGCAGATGGTTCCTGTTATATCGCTGTGAAAACAGAGTCTATAGATCTCGAATCACACAAAGAACCACACTTTTAGTCCGTATTATTTGCTTAAAAGTTAGTTTCTTAAATATAAAATTTCTAATAAATAAATAAATAAATATGAATTTTATAATTATAAATTTATAAAATTAAACATAGAAAATCGTTGAGACAATAATTTTTGATAGGAAATTCTTCTTTTTTTTAAATCACTTGAATAGAAGCAAAAAAATCCTTGGCTTAAAAGGATAAAAGAGTTGAAGATTAGAAAGAGAAGGAAACCAAAACATATTAATAAACAAATATGCTTAAATAAATAAATCTAAAATAATTTGGATGTGAAGAATATGGAGTATCTGAAGAACATATCTATAAGAACATCCCATCTTGAATCTCTTTTATGGTTTCATTTATATATGAGTTTCTTGTTACTCCTATAATTTTAACTAGGCCTGAATCCATTGATTTATTGAAATTTTGAATTTCTAATTTTATCAAAGAAAACAGCAGCATACTGGTTTGTTAGCAAAACAGTTTTATTAAAATATGGATTTGGCTTTACTAATAAATTACTTAGTAAATTACTTAGTAATGCAAATCAAAGTAGGTGATATTTGGCATTACATATAACTTTTAAAATATTTTATTTATCATTTTTTAATATATTTTTCAAAATATTTATAGATTTATTTAATTTAAAGACACTGAAAAATTATAAATAATAAAATTTTATTATTATTTTATTTTTAGATAAAAAATTAGAATTTATTTTTTATAAATTTAAAAATTCTTTCATTTTAAAAAGTTTTTTTCTAAATCACTCACAAATATTTTCTTAAAGTTGAATTCGAAAGTACTGTTTATGACACACTTCAATCATGTAACTTCGGAAAAATAAATTTAATTAAAAATAGAGTTTTATAAAATTAAGGTTCAAAGTTATAATTAAAATAAATAAAATAAATTTTAATAAAATTTACTAAAATTAGAATTTAATTTAGAAATAAAAATAAAGTTCTAAATAATAATTAAAAATATCTAAATTTTCAAACACAAAATTCTTATAACAAAAAAGTGAAATTCTTTGATAATTGGAACATGCCTTTAGACGATTCTAGTGAGTACACGGTAGCCTTAACTGTTCTACTGATTTTTACTAAGACATGCTCAACAAATGCAATACCCACCATGATGAATGGCTGAAAGCAAACTCAGAAACCTTAACTACACGTACGTTTGCAACGTCCGCCGCCGCAAAAGTCAGAAACCATTGTGCAACGTTGCTGTATTCGTCAATCACAGGATTCATTTCCATCACCGAACATGGTAGTAACCATCGCATGAACCACCCGGTGAATAACAACTCCGGTCAAACCATCTCATCCGTGGAATTATTAGAATACAAATTCGACACATTAACGAATCCAAAATTCAAACGTTGCGTTCATTCACATGAATTTCGATTTCAATTTAGAAATTCTAGACAATGTCGACACCAAAGTCTACTGCTCTTTCGAAAACTGAAATGGCACTTAGCTTATGTTTATGAATTATGATCGTCAGTGAGAAACCAGCAGCTTTGTTAGACGCATGTAGATACGTAATATGGTATAGTATGAGTTTATTGTTTTTAAAATTTTGTATTATTAGAAAAGAAAAATCAAAATTGTCAGTGAAAACAGTCAACAATGTGAACTGGCAACAGAGGAGTGGAGACCGAATCGGGCGCAGCTTCCTTGACTCCGTTCCGTAACAAGGCAGGGAAGACAATTTTCTTTCTTTCTAAAATTGCACAAAAAAGAAATTAATTTGTATCATACTCCTTGGAAAATTTTGCCATAAGAACCACAGGTGTATCTTAATTAATTTTTAGGAAGGATGAGAATGAGATATGATCTGTTGACCGAGAACAAGGTTAATCCACATCCCAAAATTATTACTCATTTACTGGATGTTACCAACAGAGAGTAGTTATCCAGAAAATCTTTATTTTATTATATAAATATAGCCTCTGACGTGTACAAAACTCTCTTATATTCTCCCGTCTCTGAAATCTCTATATAAACAACCTCACGAGTGCTTATTTGTTTCCTGTGATCATCTTCTCGTGCTCCTCTCTCTCTTTCTAAAGATCTCTTCATCTTCTTCTCGTGCTCCTTTCTTTTTGGATTGGATTGGATAAAGAAGGAGGTATCCACATAAACAGTGAAGATGCCGGCAGGAGGTTTTTCAGCGCCGGCAGGCTCTGCAAAGAAGTTCGAGGCACGAATGACGCCGATCGTTATGGTGTCGTGCATCATGGCGGCCACAGGAGGGCTCATGTTTGGGTACGATGTTGGAATTTCAGGTAATTATTTGTTTGTTTCAGATCAAACATTAGGAAAACAGAGTAGCAGCAGTAGTAGTAATTGATTCTTGTTTGATTTTATATGTTCGATTAATGTTCTTTGTGTTACCTTGATTAATATGAAGAGGACTAATCGAAACTGTTCAAAATCATTGTACTATCGTATCTAGAGATCTGTTTTGGATTGAGAGTTAGATTAAAAGAAAGACTTTTTGGCTCTGATTTTTACTTTTTCTTTTAATTTTAAATTTATTATATGCCTCTGTGTCATTCGAATACTAGCGCAAAAGAAAGATTGGTCAATTAACAATACCAAAAAAATTCGAGCTAAGAAGAGTTTGATTCTTTTTCTTCTAGATGATTCAGAGGTAATGAAGAGGTTCCTTTTTGCCAGTAGTCCAAATGCTCTGAGGGTACAACATCATTTACATATGACATAATAATTGGATCTGGTGCTTTCTCTCTAAAAACGTAAGCGTAAAACAGATCAAGAGAAAAAAAAACGCTACTACCTATATTGTCATTCAAATTGATCTACAAATTCTTAATGTGCTTGGAGATGATTAGATTCTAAATAATAGGAGGCTAGGTTTTATTAATTAGATGGGTGGTTCTTTGATGTTTGAGACTAAAAGAACCTTTGATGTTTGAGATTAAAAGAACCAACGCATAGAGGGTACCGTTCTTTCTTTTTTTTTTATAAAAGAGGATCATAGTCACCTAGTGTTATAAGCGATCATCAAAGATGATGTAATTTTGATATATTTCTATTTGGAATAAATTAACATATCAATTTAAAATTTAAACTCGTGCATGCAGGTGGTGTGACATCAATGGATTCTTTCCTTGAGAAATTCTTTCCGGTGGTTTACCGACGGAAGCACGAGCCAGGTCTGGACAGCAATTACTGCAAGTACGACAACCAAGGACTGCAGCTATTCACTTCGTCCTTGTACCTTGCCGCTTTGATTGCTACGTTCTTCGCCTCATACACCACCCGCAACCTTGGGCGGAAACGTACTATGCTCATAGCTGGTATCTTCTTCATCACTGGGGTCATCTTCAATGCTGCCGCACATAATCTCGCCATGCTTATCATCGGCCGTATTCTTCTTGGTTGCGGTGTTGGATTTGCCAATCAGGTACATTGAATGGTTATTTCTTACTAGCTATAAGAATTTACTTACTCCAGTGCTAGTACTTCGTGAAGATAGACAAGTTTGAAAACACTCGTAGCTTTTTTTTTTATATGTTATCCTTTAAAACATTCAAAGTCGTTTTTTTAAAGTAAATTAGTCAACATTGGCTGGTATTGTGGTTATCGCGTCGTTTTTGATGTGTTTGGTTCACTACTTTTATTCATTTAAGAAAAAACTTTGCGTACCTGGCAATGTTGTCGCTGTTGTGGAGTTGGAGAACACGAAATCCTTAGAATATTAGTGGTTAGGAATCAGAATCTCACAAGAGATGGAGAAAAGTCCCTAAAACATTAAATAAGAACCGTTAAATATTTGATTGTTTTGGAAGATATTGTTTCATTTCAATTTTGTTAATATTGTAGAAAAGAGAAGCAGACAAACTAGCGTAGACTTTGGCTCTCGTAGCTTTCTACTAGTTCTAAATTCAAAAAATAAATAAAATTCCAGTCCAGAAATATTATGTTCCGTGTCTGTTTGTATGCATCACCATGAAGACTAATAATACATGTAACATTGACTTAAGCAATATTATGCGCTTGACTACTACCATGTGGCAGGTTGAATATTCGTTTTCACTTTGATTGATTTTTCTTGTTAGTCTTTGAGTAAACTGAAAGGTTGTCTTTTGTATCTTTAATACTAGGGATGTAGGCAAAGTAGTACTTTATATTACGTTCTTATTGAAAACAAGGCTGCGTGTTTCATATTGTTCACTGGTGACAAGGCCATGGTGGTCCATTCGTTATAAGCTGATAGTTTCAAATTAAGAAACTGTTAGTCAAAGCAAGGTGTCATTGTTTTGTTCGCACTACTAGTTTTTAACTTAAACTATTATTTAGTAGGTTCTCAACCATGCGCAAAGCGCATACGGATTAGTTTTAGAGGAAGTTTTGGAACTAAGTTCTTTTTGCTCAAGTTAATTGATTCTGATAATATTATATCATATACGTGATGCGCTGTATGCAGTAGTAAACACACGGTAACTAAAGTAACATTGAACACCTTCAAGTTTACGCTTTTCACCAGTCTTTTGGTTTTCAATGCCACATAGTTTGTTCCGAAACAGCATGCGTGATTGGGTCAATCATATATCTGTGCAGGCTGTGCCTTTGTTCCTTTCTGAGATCGCACCTACACAGTACCGTGGAGGGCTCAACATTCTGTTCCAGCTCATGATCACCATTGGCATCCTCCTTGCCAATCTCATCAACTATGGCACCTCCAAGTAATGCATCAACCGAATACCTTCTTTTCTCTTATCGTTTGATCGCGTTCTGCATTATACAATACCACAACACAAAACAATAACGAATGTTTTTGATTACTGATGATATATAACTCAGTTTTAATTTACTGCAGGATCAACGGATGGGGATGGCGTCTGTCCCTTGGCCTTGCTGGCATCCCTGCTGGTCTCATCACGCTTGGGGCGCTCATTGTCACCGACACTCCCAACAGCCTCATTGAGCGCGGACAACTTGACGAAGGCCGCAGGGTTCTCAAGCGTATCCGTGGCACTGACAACATCGAGCTTGAGTTCCAAGAAATCCTGGAGGCCAGCCACGCTGCTCAGCAGGTGAAGCACCCATTCCGTAACCTCCTTGCCCGCCAAAACCGTCCTCCGCTCGTTATTGCCATTTTGCTCCAAGTCTTCCAGCAGTTCACGGGCATTAACGCAATCATGTTCTATGCTCCCGTCCTCTTCAACACACTAGGATTCGAGAGCGATGCCTCCCTCTACTCTGCAGTGATCACAGGCGCTGTCAATGTCCTTTCAACACTCGTCTCCGTATTTATGGTTGACAAATGGGGTCGAAGGTTTCTTCTCCTCGAGGCAGGTGTGCAGATGTTTCTCTCTCAGGTAGTGATCGCTATCATTCTTGGGATCAAGGTGACTGATCATTCAAGCAATCTCAGCAAGGGGTACGCCATCCTTGTAGTGATTATGGTCTGTGTGTTTGTCTCTTCGTTTGCATGGTCTTGGGGACCAATGGGGTGGCTGATACCAAGTGAAACTTTCCCACTGGAGACAAGGTCGGCAGGACAGAGCGTGACGGTGTTCGTCAACATGCTCTTCACATTTGTCATTGGGCAGGCATTCCTCTCCATGCTCTGTGGACTGAAGTTTGGAATCTTTATCTTCTTCTCAGCCTGGGTGTTCGTTATGTCGCTTTTCACACTTTTCCTCTTGCCGGAGACAAAAAATATACCCATTGAGGAGATGACAGAAAGGGTCTGGAAACAGCACTGGTTCTGGAAGCGGTTCATAAACGGCGTCGATCTGGAGAACGGCAAGGCTTCAAATGGTGGTGTCAAGCAGGTGGAGCTCACATCTTAGGTACTAGTCGATCGGTTAATCTCTTCACATGCGTCATAGGAAATTCTCGTTTTACTATTTAAAAATGGATCCTATTGTTGGTTTTAGGAAGGGTTCATTAAGTTCTTAATATCGAAGAAAGAGATTAGATTTATATGATGTGAAAATGGAATGGTTTCTTCTTCTTGGTCTTTCATGTAAAAGTACTTGGAACAAATTTATTGCACTAAATGGAAACTTTTCTGGAGATCCAAATCGTGCACTAAGCTTGGAGTTTGAGTCTCTCGTAATGGAATCAAATAATGTTATCATCAATCTTGCGTCTCTTTGAATGCACTGATTCACAATAGGAGCATGAGTGGGAATCCTCAACACCGAAGTGAAGCTCTTTGCATGCGCCTTGTGTGATCTAGTATTTTTGTAAAACTAGTAGCTCACTGACCTCACGATTCACTCGACCTTGCACGACTGAAAGCAATCGAGGGTATAAACTTTGACAGCACATTCCAATTCCAAAAGTAACGCCATATCAAACTTTCCAATTCTACTGCTAGACGATTAGTTACACATAAGACAAGCATGTCCAAGAAAATGTGCAGCAAAGAAAACCTGACCCCGAGATCTGGCAAGGATGAGCTTTCTTAGCCTCCCTTGTTATTCCAGGAGTTATAAACTTATGCTAGACAACAAAATTTAGTGCTTTAGGTGAGAAGCATACTAAGTGAACGATTCGTTAGGAGATGAAAGGCACTAATTAGATTGATTCTGATTGATTTATGATATGTTTTTTATTGAACCACGTACTTAATTTGTGACCAGGCGAGAGAATACAGTGAGGGAGCATTTAAGAGTACTTTTAAAAATTAAAAATATTTTTATTTTATTTCAAAAATAAGCTATAATTTTTTATTTAAAAAAAATAAAAATAAGTAATATTAAGATTTTACTAAGTTGTAAAAGATTTATTAAAAAAATGTGAACTGAAAAATTAAAAAATTATTTTTTAAAAAATTATTGGCAAACAGTAAGAAGGTATTTTGTAATGTTTATAACTCTATTTTGATTTTTGAAAATAAGAAATTATAAGTAAAAGTGGAGTCGGTGTTAATTTAAACAAGTGAAGTATTCTAAATCCAAAGTATAGGAGGAAGTAGACTTCGAAAAACTGAAACATACATAAATGAGAGGGAAATATGTATAGATAGTGCAATCACATCATCACCGGGTCATTTGAAATTATTTAAACAAATTTTACAAAATTAGGAAGAAATAATTTTTTAATTTAATAAATAATAAAAATTATAAATATATATATATATATATATCTTTGATATACAGTTTACTAATATTTTTACAATATTTAAAAAAATTTTAGAGCACTACAAAAAAAATTTTGAAAAACGAAGATGAAATAAATATTTATAAATGAATCTCAAACATGCCTTGAAGTTCCCACAATATGAATTCTCGATTGCAAAGTCAGATTACTTCATACAATAATTAGCAATCTCAGACCCTTATTTGCAACATGAGCCACTTGAAATAGTAGTTGGTATAAAAGTAAACGACCACTTTATGTTGAAGTTACTCAGACTCCTAATTTGTAACATCAGCCACTTTAAATAATAGTTCGTAGAACCCGGTCACTGATTCTTGCAAATAAAGGCCCCTTTATGTGGCACCTACACAAACGGACCACTGTAATCTTGTTTTTCACAGTAGTGCCACTTTATGCTTTATGCATTCACACCATTATTTACTAGATTCTCATAATGAAGTTTTTGGTATATTACAAGTATAGTCACATATTAAAATAGATAGTGAAAATGTGAAACTTGAATTTCTAATATGACGGAATTTTAATTTGTGAATCAGACAACTGGTTTTCTTTTTAATTCTAAGCTCTCAAATTAGATACCTACCACTTACTTCAATTATATTTACACTTTATAAATAGGATTTTATGGTTCTATATTATTCTTCTTTAATAATTAATTTTATGCATCTCTAACAAAATCATCCACTCATCTACCAACTTTCTAATATTTTGCAGCATTCAGTCTAATATGAAATTACTAAAGGTTCTAAATTGTTAAGCATTGCCTATAAGAAATATATGCTTCCAATACAAACTAATGTCGAATTATTAAGAAAGAGTGGGTTGTTAATCCAATTCATTCTGGACTCAATTTGCTTTAATCCATGACGGGAGGATGGCTCTCAGCTGCAGAATTAGGAAGCACATTTTTCACTATAATGCCATCCTCAGCAGTCAGCTCCTCTTTATTAGCTCAAACTAATTTAACTCTATAACTCGTTTTTTATTTAAACACGATATCAGATTTAGTTTTACGGCCCAACATTAAATAGTCTTGGGGCCGTAAGGAATCGAGTGATTATTTGGCACTACAGTTGAATCTTCATTACAACACTACGTCACGTACTTTCTATGCATAGATCTGCGTTAACAAAAGCTTTTTATATTTTCCAACTTTTATCACTCTTGAGACCAAATTTTATTAATTATTAGATCAATAAAGCAACTTACCGTGAAGTCCAATTCGAAAACAGCTTAAGTCGACGATCTCAAATAGTTTAGTAGTTCGATACTTTCTCTTAAGACATTATGGATTAAACATTGATATGTTATAGCTATACCCAAAAAAAAAGATCCTACAAAATGGAATTCCCTATAAATGTTGCAATGACATGTAAGCATAACTGCAGATACAGAGAAGGCATTATTTGTATTGAAAATTGCTCCGAGAAGCAACATTGCTGTATGTAGAAGAAACTTGTCTTACTTGGCATAATTTTAAAAATGTTAAAAAGAATTTGTGATGAGATCCATCACAACATCAGTTCAATTCATTTTGAGATAAAATACTTTACAACATCAGCTGAATTCAATTCAATTGAGATCTTTTACAACATCAGTTGAATTTGTTACTCGTATGAGATAGTAAAAGACTATCTGATCATAGTCGGGTTCAGTTTTTTCCGTCTCTTCTCCACTCAGGAAGATGAGTTTCTACATAAAATCAAAGTTTTGTTATGGAAGAAAATTTTGCATGAAGCTTTTTCTTTATGATGCATTTTCTTCTTGATTATAATATCACCAAATAGGACCTTCTGGATGGATTTGTGTATCTCTGTGATCAGTTACAAGTTTGAGGTCAAAACGTTCTAATGCAATTTTCTGTAAGCTTTTGCCAACATAATCAACAGTCGGAGAACAAAAGTTTGGTAATTTAAACATTTAGAAAAGATACACGTTTTAATACGTCAAACATGAATTTTTAACAATTAGAAATTTCTTGATGTTAATAAAAGCTACTACATCATTTACAAATAAAAAATATAAGTCCCATACTTATACTAACAGACTTGGGATGTATCAGAATATTTATAAAATAATTTTTTTAAATAAAAAATATTTAAAGATATTTTAAAAATAAGCTTTTTTTATGTAAAAAATGTAAATATAAAAAATAAAAAAATCAAGTAAAATATTATCTTATAAAAATGTTTTGTGATTTCTTTATTTGAAAATAAACTCTACAAATGTTGGATTGAGAGAGCTGCTTTTTTTTTTTTTTTTTGGGAAAAAAACACCCTCCAAAAGTAAGACAAAGAGCTACTTCTGAGTCCGCAGGTATTTTATCTTCATAGATTATATATAGTACCAAATATACAATCCAAATTCACCCAAGGAACATCTTGTTGTAGGTTAATTTTGAACGGTACTAGTGAGCACGTTTGAGAATGCTATAAAATAATTCTATAAAATAAAAAATATTTTTAAAATTTTTTAAAAATAAATTTTATTTTTTATTTAAACTAAAATTAGTAATAATAAAATCTCACAATATATAAACTTTTACAATTTGAAAAATTTAAAATAAATTTTAGAAATATTATATAAAATTTATTTAAAGATAAAATAAAAATTAGAATAAAAAGAGTTCAAACGCACTTGCCAATTATACCCAAAATTGTGAAGGCATAACACAAAAGTTTAGCGATTAAACTCCCTATATGAAAGTAAATTTAGCAATTAACCAAAGTAAATGGCTCTAATATACGACGCCAAACAGCAATGACATAACTGAAACACTAAAACACAGTTTGACAGTATTTTTTAATAATTTTTTTCTTTTAATTTTTTATTTAATATTTTTAGATAACTTTTATAAATTTTATAGAATATTTTTTAAATATTAAATAATATAAAATGTTATATCGTAAAATTTTATTATTTATATATTTTTAAACTAAAAAATCAGAGCTCAGCTTCTGATTTTGCAAAACCAACACGTATACTACTCTTTTCTGTAAAAGTACAAACTTTATAATTTAGACGTTGAAAAATACACAAGAGCAAGAGAGAGAGAGTTTAATTTAAATAACCTTGTAGAGGGACAGATTGCCAGTGAAAAAAACCAATAGCTGATTTCGAAGCAGTAACGGACTCAAATAAGTCTGCCAGCTGGCAACCCAAATGCAAGAGTTAGAAAAAAAATTTATCCTTGTGTTGTTTTTTTCATTTCTGTTCAGCCGGCATAAAAAGATATATAATAAAGAGATGAAAACGAAGAAAAAATATATCAATGAAAAATTTTGGATCTTGCTAAAAGAAGATCAGCAATAGCAAACAAGAACAAGTTTGATATTATTCGCCGGTCACAAAAGAAGAAGAAGCAGCAGATTGATGAAGAAGAAAAAAACGATCTGAAAAACATTTAAATCTAGATAGATGGAGTGACGAGTTTTATTCTTTTGTTTTTTTACTGGTCGACCTATTCCAAAAGAATAATAGATAGATCAATCCGAAATATAAATGTAGGTCTTATCGAGTCAACTACATAAATAATTAAAATATAAATTTGACTCGAATTTAGCTGCAAGTTAGATAATTTTCGATTTGAGTCTAGAGCAAAGTTTTGCAGCTATAGATGTAAGTCATGAGGTGGTAGAGTACACCGAAACAATACAGCCTATGGAAGAAAGTGACTTCCACTTTTTAAGGAATAAAATAGTTGCACTCAGATGTTGGTATGGCTCGTAACATCCACATCAAAAGACATGAAATTATAAAGACTAATTTTATCATAATGATTAGTGGACGTTTACAAATATTTGTAAAGAATTTTTTAAAATAATTTAATTTAATTTTTTTGACAAATAATTTGATTTTTTATCTCAAAAAATTATGAATATAACATTATATGATGTATAATTTATTAATTTCTTAAAATTTTTAGGATTATTAAAATATTATAGAATCTTTTTTATGAAATGATGAGTTGAAATGAAGTTTAAAAAACAATCATAAGCATATTGCCAGATATCTCTCATAGAATATTTTGCTAGGCAAAAGTTATATAAGCTGAAACATATTAAGAATAGCCTAAAGGTTAATAGAATAACAAAAAATTCCTGAAAAAAGTTTACTAAAAGCACTTGCAGCAATCATATTTCATGTAGTGTGTCGAAGACATCAAGCAAAAACAAATAGAATTATCCTCTAACATAGCCTTCCAATTTGTTGAAATTAATTAAGGCTACTTTGTGAACATAACCTACACCATCAAGATTTAAATAGATAGTTTTTAGCGCCTAACTTCCTTACCTTCCATGCTAAAATTTATTTGGGGACATACTAATCGTAGCACTTTTCTTAGAAATGATGTTACCAGATTTTCTAAGTTTCTGACAAATTTTAGGATTTCATGTCAAATAAATTTAAAACTTTTTTTATTCATCAGAGATGGTTCATCTGGGCATAAATTCGCATACCTTTTCTGACCTATGGGATCAAATAAAAACTGGAAAATCGCAACCAAATTAGTTGGATATAAACTATACAAATGATTGAAATTGCTTAAAAAGTAGATCTTTTAGATATAAGGTTTACAGCTTAAAAACTAAAAATATTATACATATAATAATTTTATAATGTAGTTTTACTTATGTTTTTCAAAATTTAAAAAATAAATATACTATTAAAAACTTTTAAAATTTTAAAATTAAAAAAAATAGAGTTAAATTATACAGCTACACATAACAATACAGTTGATATTTGAACCTATTACACTATCTTGTTAGAAATAAAATTCGTACTTTTTCTTTTTTCTTTTGAAGGAAGTTGATAATATCAAATTTTGAATTTCACATCATTCATAGCAGAGTATTAAGGGTGTTCTTTACCGTAGCGTTTACTTTCTTTTTTTATTTTTTTTTCAAATTTTCTTTTAATAAAATATAATAAATTTATTTTTTAAACATTTCATAAAAATTGGTTTTAAAAGAATTTTTAAAAGAAGTACTAACTAGGGGTGGCAACCAAATCAAATTTTTTTCATCCTACTCTAATCTATGAATTTATTAAGGTCAAAATTTTTAATTCTAACCTAATTATTTTAATAACAGAGTTAAATTCAGATTGACCCATTTAAATAATATTTAAAATTCTTTATCCCTATTAAAAAAGAAAAGATTTCTTGAAACGTATAAGAAATCAATAGCAAGTAGTAAAAGTAGAACATTACCAAATACTACAATAGATATATCTTTCTCTATTATTGGTATTAAAAAACAGTACAATTCGCTAAAAAATACTACTCTCTGTAAAATACAAGTATGATCACCTTCAAATTCAACTTTTTTACTTAATCTCCTTCTACCAAGTTTCCCTCAAATTAAAACAGAAGTCAGGAACATAATCTAAACAAACCAACCATGCTGCTTATAATTATCAAAATACTTAATCTTATCAAGCTTCTGAATTTCTTCTTCCAAGAAAAGAAACATATACTTTAAGTACAATTCTTGTCTAAAAGCTATGTTACGTACCATTGAACCACAGAACTAATTAGGAAAAGTATCTAAATGTATATTCTCATAACAGCTCTCCCACATTTGAAATATATTATCAGTGATATTTCATAAGATTTTGCTAACAATTATTGCACAGAAAGTTTAACAGAAACTCTTGAAACAACGATGTCATTAACCCGAGAAAGAATATCCACAACAAAAAGGGTAACAATAAGTTTCCAAAAACCGAGTATTAGAAATTTCAGTAAATCATTTTGTCAATGTCGGCCATAAACAACATTTATGGGTAGAAATATTGATGCTATTCACCGTTAATAATCAAGCACATAGTACAAAAAAGAATAACAAAAGAGGGTTTCAAAAAACTCTTTCAGAGTGAAGAACGGAGGAGAGAGAGACTCACAGAAGACCTCGTCTATCTACCGGATCCGGCGATTTATTTTGGCCTGAAAAAATACAAATGGTAGAGGCGAGATTTTAATCGGACAGAAAAGAAGACATTGTCGAAATTTTAACTGGCCAGAAAACGAAGAAAAGATTAGATCCAATGGGGAAAAGTGGTTTGAAATCCGAAGAAAAAAAGTGATCTGAAATTCGACGGAGGGAATAGATCTGAAAATAGATCTGAGAAAAGATAGTTTTCAACTTTTGATCCGACCTAAAAGACTATCAAATATAGATATATATTTATTGTTAAATAGTAAATACAGTGAACAGTAATTTAGGTTAACTGAGTCGATTTTAAATTGATCTAAAATCGACCCAAATTTATTTATATTATTCAGGTTAATTTTGAATTAACTAAAAATTGATCAAAATCAGGTTTAGGATCCTAAACCTGACTTAAATAGATCAAATTCGGGGTTAAGTTATTGACTTGGGTCAGTATTTGCCGCCTGGTCCTAACCGACTACTCAAAAAGTAAAACCGATAGTAACAACACACGGAATTGAATAAAATAGGAAAGGAGCCAAGCGGACGTGAGCGTAAGCAGAAACAACCAAGCTGGCGCCTCGAGGAAAACCATCCTCCATCGCTACAAATCACGAGGTTGCCGCTCCTACATCCGAATCTAACCCGCACAAACGCGAACCAACTGCTTTGTTTCCACAGCGCGCCTTCACGCTCTCAGGGCACCAGCCATGCAACAACGCAATTCATTCTTCTCTCCAAATTACATTTACCAATATATCTCCTTTTTACATGTCTTTATTACAAAAATAATGAGGGTACGTTAGTCATTTACTTGCAATTCAAATAGAAAAACGAATCCTTCTGTGGTCGCTTTGTCTTTGCTTAAGCTTTTTTTTCGTCAAACGAGCTTGCTGGCTGCTGTCGTCCTTTCTCTCCACTGCTCTTTCTCTCTCGCGTGTTTCATATCACGACTCTCAACAACTAATTCACGCACGCACACACACACACACACACTCTCTCTTTCTTTGCCGGCTCTTCTTTTTCTCTTCCTCATATTCGAAATCAAAAAGAAATCACAAGCCAACTACTCGTACTACCTACCAACAAAGCTATTCTTTGCTCCGTTTAGTTGATCAGATTACAAACTCAGAGATCAGCAGTACGTAGCTGTATAGAAATATGTTGGGAAGTAAATCAAGGCGGCGGCAAGCTCCGTTGCCGTCTCCGAGCCCGCGTATCATTCGCCTCTCCCGCCACCACAGCCGCGGCCGGTCTACTCCTAAACGATCAGTGGCTCCACCGCCGGCGCAGCTTCCAATGAAAAACCTTGGTTCTCTAATCAGAGAGGAGAGATTGAACTCCTCTAGTACGACGGAACAACAAATAAGGAGATCGAGGGTATCTGTGGCTCCTTCCTTGCCGTATACTTCGTCGGAAGAGAGCGCCGGTGTAGATTCCGGGGAAGAGAGGTGGAAGGTTGAGGCCGAGATTCTTCGTGCCGAGTGCAACTTCCTGAGGATGGAGAAGGAAGCTGCGGTTCAGAAGCTCGATAAGAGTCGCGCTCAGGCTGAGGCCGCCATCCGCTCTGCCGTTAATACACTAATCTCGGTAACTATATATCGCCATTAATTCATTATTTCTCATGATATCTTAATTTAAATCTTTCAACATTTTCTTGATAGTCAGTAGCTTATAATATTTGCTCTTTTTTGCCTAGCTATATGTGATTGGTTTGGGTATGTATGGCAGGGCAAGAGGAAGGTTAACAGGAAAGATAACGAGAATCGTGTGAAGGCATTCAGCGAAGTGATCGAAGAGCTGGAAGAGATGTTGGCGGATATCAAAGGTTTCAGTAACAGGCGAAGTGCAGCTTGCTCGCCTGAGATTGACAAGAGCAGCAGGAGAAACTTCGACAGGCAAGCGTCTGTGCTCCGTCGGCGAATCGAACGGATGACGGAAGAAAGATGCATTGACAGGGAGATCAAGGAAATCACCTCCGTATCATCTAACTCTCCAGCAGTAGTACCAAAACAACGTGATGAACAAGAAGAAAGCAGCAAAAAAGAGGCACCAGCGCCAATGTTTCCCACGCTGTCCGGCGATGCGTGGCTTCACGAGGTATACCGTATCCGGAAAACTACAACGCCATCTTTCTAACTAAGCTTAGCTCCTCAAGCATTATGTGTTGAAAACATGGAAATCCATATTCATCATAATTGATCAGTTGGATCGTTTTAGAACTTCATGGATATAAATAAATCAGTGTATGTGTGTAGGTTGAGATGGTGAGGCGAAAGATGGAGGGTTTGTCTAAAGGAATGATTGACAACTTGCTCTCAGCCACTACCGTCACGAGCTCTGGTGGCGGAAGTGAAAAGATGCATGGGAGAAGCCGCCACCAACAACGCCAGGTCCAACAGAACCAGGCAAGTTTTAATTAAATTAAATTAAATTCAAAATATAAACACACACAAACACACACTGTCACTATCACCTTAAGCTACTGGAAACGGAATTTGGTTGTAGTAGAATGAAGTGTAGCTTCGTTGGTTGCATCCTTGTGTTTAGTTTTGTATTGTTGCTCATTAAGTAGTTGGTATTTAATAATTCGTCAGTGTATATGTGTGCATTAAACAAGGGTAGGAAGGAGAGATGAGAGATTTGTCAGTTTGCAGTGGGGGATGTCGCTGACTCGTGTTTTTTTAAATAAAATATATTATAATTAAAAAATATATATAAATATTATATAAATATTTTTTATTTTAATAATTTTAATTATTAAATATACGAGCAAAATTTAATTTATTATAAATAGATTAATTTAAAATTAATAATTTTAATTTAATTATTATATAAATTAATCTAAAATTAAATTCGAATCGCCACATCTGCCTCCAAATGTTCGACTCCATGGTTAGCTCCCAAAGTCTTTAATTGTATTAGTATTATCATTTGATTCTTATTTATTTAGTGAACAGTTCTAAGGGACCACTGCTGTACTCTCTACAGATAATGACTATAATAATCAAGCAATGAATGCAATTGGGTTTTGCGTTCTTAAATAGAGACATATCCTAGGCATTAAAGGACAAAGGGGAAAAAGACAGAAGATCAAAATTACACATGTATGAGATTATTGAGATTTTTTATAAAATAAAATTTTTTAAATAAAAAATATTTTATAAAATAATAAAAATTAATAAAATTTGTGATGGAAAATATTTTTGTATTTTCAAAAATATAAAGTTTTTTATAAAATATTTATCATAAAATAAAATAAAAAATTTAAATAAAAGAATTTAAAATCACTCCGAACTGGCTCTGTTCGGTTACCATTAGCAAGGAGAGGCAGCATCTGTTTTCACCCTTTCCTAGCTAGTTCGTAAGTTTCTTTCTTTCTTCAGCATCCACGCAAGCGAATCACTGTTGGTTCCTAGCTATCTCACCTCACTTGCGGTTGCTGTTCCCAACTATTAATTTTAAATTTGTTAGTTACTAAACATAGATATATTGACATAATTGATTAGTTGCTTATTTTGAATTTAGGTTTGTCACAAAGGCTTAAAAACATCATATAGCATTAACCCTTGAATTCGAATCCCTACCTCTCTTTTGAAAACAGATATACCTAATTAATTATCCAGTCCCTTGTGTAGTTGGCATGTGTCAGTGCGGAGAAGGCCGAAATCAACTGCTTGCTCAAATCAGGATATCTATGGGACCCTTTATTCGAAGAAGATAGTACGTTTGGTTTTTTATTTTTTTAATAAAATTTTTAATTTTTTAATATATATTTTATAAATATTTAAAAAATTTATTTAAAAATTTAAAATATATAAAAAAATTTTATGTAATAAATTATTTTTATTTTATATTTTTATTATTTTTTAAAATTAAAAAAATAGAATTTATTTTAAAAAAAATATCTTCTATCTATCCTAAAAAAATTCTATTTTTATAATCAATCCCAAAACGCAAGCACTAGTTCTGATCGGTACTAACCATTGAATCTTAATAATGGTGATGAGATCTTGGCGGTTAGCTGTTTGCGGTGGTTGTCTGTGAGAAACATTAAAGGATTGATTATTTAATAAGTCAATTGATCAATGCGCGCCAAGTGATGTTTAAATTTTGCTGCTGGCTTGTTTTTATTTTCTTCTGTTTCAGCTAGCTGATCTGCAGCTTTATTCTGATAAATAGTAATGTTGTCGGCATGAATGTTTTGTTGGTTTTGATACATCATTGTTATAGTACTCCTTAATTGCGAGCAGTTAATGCTCGTTTCATCTCTGTCGTATTTATACAGCCATCGATAGTAAGTCAAATTTTGCTTTACTATGTCAAAGCTCATACAACTTGAAAGATGAATTTGTTTGACTATGTGAACACATCTTTCAGCAAATCAGCAGCATGAATGAAACTTATCTCTTCAATTTGTGATCATCGGAGCAGGTAGGAGTTTCAAAGGACCATCAGAACCAAGAAGCAAAAGAACTTGTTGGACAATGCGGTTGCAAGGAAGTGGTAGAGAGAATCTTGGATCAGGTGAAAGCGGATGCAGAGCAGTGGAACGAAATGCAGGCGATGCTAGATCAATTGAGGCAGGAGATGGAGGAGCTGCAGGCATCTCGTGATCTATGGCAACGCCGAGCAATCTCCTCTGATATTAGTGCCCGCTCCCTCCAAACACAAGTAATTGATATTTCATAATGAGTTCGTCGAATTGGTTTGTGAAAAGTAAAATTCTATGACAAATTATTAGTAGCTAGAGTTTCGAATTCTATTATAATAAGATTTTACTTGCTTCACTAAAAAGGAATTCACCGTTCAATCTACTGTTAGGTGTTGGAATGGAAGCAAAGGGCACTCGGCTCGGAGCAGAAAGCGATCGATCTAAAGAAAAGGATTGTGGAGCAAAAATCAGATATCCAGACCTTGAAAGCGGAGTTTTCCAACCCTTGTTCATCTTCTGCCATGGCTACACAAAGTGATGGTTCAAAGAAGTTGGAGAGCATAAGAACCAGAGGACAGAAGCAGGTTTCCACAACGGAGTATTCACAGGAGAAAGAAAAGCATGTTCTCTTCTGCAGGTTGAAAAACACCAAGAGCAGCCTCCCAAGAAGACGCTCGCCTCTTCAAGAAATTGGGAATTTGTAAACAAACTCAATTTCTAAAACAAATGATTGATGCAATGAACAAGAAAATGCCAGGTCTTCATGGGAATGCAAGTCTTGAGGTGATCCAAAACATGAGCTGTGGCTGAGGCAATAATGGATGATGAATTCTGCCTCTAAGACAATAAGAATATGAAGGTACTTCTGTGCCAAATCAATGTCAATCCAACCAGAAATTGGTTAATGAAAATCTTGAAGTTGTACATATTATAAGCTATGCAACTGTCTAAGCTTGATTGTAATATAACATGTCCTTGGAAAAATATTGAAGGAGGCTTAAGGACGGAAGTTTTAATACTACTATGCTGGCTGCTGTCGTCTCCCTATCTCCGACGAGATGGTATGGAACAACTACTCCGCCGACGGACAAAGACATAACGTCGACGCCGTCGGCGATAGCCGCATTGAACGCTGCCAAGATATCAGAGTCGAAGCAGCCACCAATCAGCAAACTTGGTACACTGCAACCTTTGCTTTCGGAGTCGAAGCAGCCACCATCGATGCCATATGCGTACCATGACTGTCGGCGTCGATTGAAGTTTTTATCTCTGTCGTTTCATTCATGTCTTTGGCAGAAGCTTCGTACCCGGCAGAGAAGTATCTAACACCAACGAATTTCCTAGTGTAGTGGTCCGATCAAAATCCCGGTCCGGCAACACAAACTCCGCGCCAGGAGGAAGGAAACCGATTTAAGTCTTTATCGGGGTAATTCCAGTATCAATAACCCGACAATGAGCTCCGATCCGATTGTTTGATTCTCTTAGTACTGTAGTTAGGGGGACTCGCTGATTGTTTTTCCTTTCCTCTCTTCTTGTTATTGTTGGCGGTGGTGTTATTTCTGTTTATGAAATCTAAGTTCAAAGGCTTCCTGAATCTTGAATTCTCGGCCTAGAATCTTCTAAGCCGAGCTAGCGAAGCTGTAATCTCCATTGCTGCTTTGTCACGCTCAATCTCTCCGAAATGCTTTTCACCATTGGGCCCCTTAGTCCCTAACCTTCCCGGTAAAACTCCAGCTCCCATTGAAACTGCTTGGACCAGCTCCATAACTACAAACACCATACGGAATTGAATTACTTGTTATTGTTGTTGTTCTTCAGTTGGTTGCATTGTGTTATCCTCAACCGATTGCATTAGGTTTCTTTGTTGTAGTTGTTCAATTGAGTACATTGATGATTCCATCAATTCGTTTCTCCTCTGTTCTTCTGATTTCGCTTGAAACGACTGTTGTTGTTCGATAGATTGCATTCTGGTGCTATTCTGCATCGATCACTCTTCTTCTATTTCATCTTCTTTTTTGGCACTGTTGTTTGCTGATGTTGTTGTGGTTGGGTATTGAGAGAAACATATGTTGACAGATTGACCTGCGGTCCGACCGAGTGATCCGGCCGGTCTGACTGCAACCCACCGAACGGGATATTCCGGTTGGCAAACGGATCGGTTCTGCCAATATTAAGAACAGTAACACTATAATGTAAACATCCAAAAGTCAATGTAAAGGATGATACGGGTGCGTGTTTTTGAATTTGAAAGTGAATTTTTTTGAAATGAATTTTTAAAATAAATTATTAAAAATAATCTTATTAAAATAATATATTTTATATTTTAAAAAATAAATTAAAAATAATTTTTAAAAATAACTTTTTAGTAAAGAGAAGTTACTTCTAAAGGGAAAAGAACACACTTGTTCCTGCAAACAAACAGGTCCTAGCTAGTATATTATCAACGGTTGGTACTCAACCAGTGACGGAAACCGAATGAACTATAATTGGAGCTATGAATGGACAAACACTTTCGCCAATTCAAAGTGAATGGGTTATAATTAAGTAGAGTGGCAATATATGACCCGATCTAAAAATGCGATCTAAAATTGACCCACTTAATCAGGATTAGGATTAAAAAATTTGACCCGTATAAATATATTGTTAGGTTAGGGTTGAACGAATTAGATTCGATTATTAAATGGGTCGATTCTGATTAATTCGAAATTAACTCACCAACCTGAATTATCATATTTTAAAGAAATAATATTTGACTTTTTTTTTCCGTATATTAAAATATTGGTAATAAAAATAATCGATAATAATAATCTATAAATTATTAAATTATATAATATTTATAATTAATTATTATTTTTATATTTTAGTAAAATAGTGTAAGATGAGAATTATAATATTATCGAAAGTATTATTATGTAGGTGTTTCTATAATGACGAATTTGAATTTCGTATAAAAGTTTTTAACAAAATTTTGTTAAATAGTTATGTTTATCAAATTTTTTTTCAAAATTATTAGTATATATTTATAATTATAAAATTTCATCTATCAACACATATTTTCAAAAATAAAAATAAATTTTTTTAGATATTTTAAGGACCGATGAAGATATTAAGGAATGCACATTTTGACGAGTATTCACTATATCCCAATATTAAGAATATAGTGCACTTTCATTATAACTAATTTTATAATTTCGCTAAATTTAAAAATATAAAATAAAAAATTAATAATTTTAATTATTAAATAGATCGATCCGAATTTACCTCGGTTATTAATATATTAGATTAAAATTAGATAATTTTGATCCGTATAAATTTATAAATTGAGTTAGAATTGAACGAATTTGACCCGGTTATTAATAAGTCGATCCGAAATTGACTCACGAATTCAAATTGTCATACTTATAATTAAGAACAAACCTAATAAAAGTTGAGAAAAGGATATGAAAACTCTCATATATTCTTACGTGGCATCAAAAAATGTGGCAAGTGAAACAAATATTCACTAATAAGTAATTAATTAATATCCGCGTCGACGGATTGTGCCTTGACAGAAACACCCTGTGAAATTTAGCAAAGAATCAAGCCCGCTACTTTAATCAAAGCCAAGTGAACCATTCCATTTAGCATGTGCTCACCAATATAATTACATCTGTTCAATGGTAATGAACTTTAAAGCAACAGATGCGCCGCCACAGCCTTTCCACTTAACTTTTTTCTTCCTTGTTCATGATCTTTATTTTTCCTGCTAAAACACGTAACATCAAACATTCGTTAACAGCAACCAGTTCCAGCTAGAATTAAGCAAAAAACCAACATCACCGGTCATATCACTGTCACGACCCAAATTTTCACAGCTACATTTTTTGCAGTTACATTTTTTATTATTGATGGGTCAATCCATCACTAGCATGTCTTCGGTTTGAAGCCAAAAAAGCGAAGTACATACTTGAAAAATAGCTGTTACAGAAAATAATGGCACTGAAAGACAGGATATGACTAATATATTTGTGTTATCCAAAAAAAGAACATCTGCTAAAACCATATTTTAAACACTCATAATTTTAATATTTTTTTGAATTTTAAATTTGAATAATTTATATATTTCGATTATATAAAAAATTTAAAATTTTAGTTTTATATGCAAAATTTTAATTTTAATTTTTTTATTTATATATTTTTTAATATAATTATATTTTTTAATTTTAATATATCTTAAAAAATTATTAAAATATAAATACTGAACTCTATCTTTAATTTATTTTTAAAAAATTTTATTTTTTATTTTTCACTCCTACGAAATTTAATTACGAATATTTAAAATATGCTCTAATATATTTCACATAATTTCAGGAGTCAGCAGCTGCTCTATGTGCAACCTTCAGACAAAGAGAAGAATATTCAAGAACAATGAGGAAAAATAGAACTAAGACTGTGCGCCATAAGTGAGACCACAACAAGGTGTCCACATAAAGTCCACCCCTTGAGTAATTTGACATAGGAATAAAAATCCATTAAAACAAGTGAGGGATGTTGTTAAGCTTCAAAGGCCAATTCATATCCTCTACATAATTATCCAGGTAAGATACGAACCAGGAAGAAAAGACAGCAGTACACTTTCTAGTTACTCCATACACACATCAAGCATGAGCCTCATGGAAACCAAAAAAAAAGAGAGAGAGAGACGACACCAGAAGCAAAAAGTTAATAAGCTAACTTTTTCGAAGAAGAAGAACGCATAACAAACCAATTTTCAAGTAATAACAGACCCATTTACAAGAACTAACAAAAGTAGATGGCCGTAATAAGAAACCTTTAAAGTTGAGGCACAGATTGTGCCATATGGAAGATGAGATACTTTTTGCTTTCTATATCACTACGAAGATAAATAATAATGAATCAAGCACAATTCTGCGTTGCAGATTATGAGCACATAACAGTACAGTTTTGGCAAAATATTCACAAAACCATGAAGTTGAAAGACCCTTTATTAGTACGCTTTCTTCCAGCACGGAGGACTCAACAAAACTACTCTGTCAATGCTGAACAAAGGTACTGAAGCAACAATTTTGTGAAGTTCATTCCTTATATAGGTGAAGGCCCTCATAACTGATAGTTGATAGGACCAAGATATTCAAAGTTAAAAGCTTTACATGTCTTCATGTGAATTGAATTCACTTTCAATTCTGTGCAACATGAGAGCGACACCAAATCCTTGCAGCTCAACAGATCTCTCTAGGTTCAAATGGCTGCTCTCCAAAGAGATCATTGAAGAAAAAAGTCTAGGCATCCAAAACAGTTGGCTTTTTATCAAATGAGAGAGCAAACGAAATGCGCTGATACCTTCTCTATTAATCTAACCGATATGTTGTTGCAAAATGTTCAAAACCAGCATTGTTGTAGAAGTTCCATTGAAAGCATCAAGCATTAGCTGAGCAACTGGGAATTGGCATATAGAAGCAGCTCATTGATCAAAAGCTTCCAAGCTAGTGAGAATGCTGAAAAGGATTACCATTGTCAGTAGCAAAAGGGCATGCCAAGTCATCAGCAGTCGATTCAATTTCTCATCATTAGGGCCTTGATTCTCTTTCAATGGAATAATTCTCTAGATTAAGATCTAGAGCTCGAGGTATTGAAGGTCAAAAACTGCTTAGCCTGCTTTTTTGGAGAATAGCGATTACGCTCGGAATAATTCAGAAGCAGTCTACTTGCAGATGCCCATTTCACTGCGCCTCTCGAGTCAAAATCCATGCTTTGTTTCTGGTCAGTATGCATCCACCTTCACGTCAGCAGCCGTCTCATGCTACATTCGAGGCTTATCGTGGGTACGTCTTTACCTACCTTGGTCTGTGTGTGCCAGTTCTTACCATTCTCGTAGTGCTAGAAGAGGTTTTGGCAGAACTGTATGCAGAAGATCTAGGATACATAAATTCCTTTGGGATGCTATCCACATCCAGGAAGCATTTCCTAGACTTGGCATCTTTTATTAGTGCTGCCCAGTCATCTGATTGCATCAGAGCGTTGGCATTGCCTACAACCTAAAAAGTAAGAAATTAAAATACCAGTTAGTTTCACAACCTACCACCAATTATCAAAAGCAGAAGGAGAGAAATCGAAGCACACCCATAATGCTCTTCGAGCTCGTGTTAGAGCAACATTCATACGGCGTATATCAGCAACAAATCCAACACCATGACTTGAGGCACGAACACAAGACATGATGATGACATCACGCTCCTGTCCTTGGAAAGCATCTACAGTGTTGATGTAGATATCTTTTCCTTCTTCAGAGGTTAAAACTTCATCAAACTCCCGCTGGAGACATTTAAGCTGCAATTTGTAGGGTGTGATAATACCAACAGAAACCTTCTTTCCACCTATGGATTTCAAAAATTTCTGAAGATGTTCATACAGCCGCACAGAGAACTGGGCTTCTTGAACATTCTGGTATGAGACTGATCCACCTCTTTGGGATTCTCTGCCATGTGATATGTCATAAAACATATAAGGTCGCAGTAAAGGATCCTTATAGTAGGCTTCATCTCCCAGATTAGCAACGCTATCACCGTCAATGAGACGCCCTTGATAGAAGTACCTTGACGGGAAATCACGAATTTGAGGATGCATTCTATACTGCACAGACAATAATATAGTAGGACAACCTTCTTGCTGAAACCTCTCAAAAAGACTTCTACTGTAAAGCAATTTTCCAGCTGCTTTGCTTATAACAGTTGCAGGAAGTTGCTGTGGATCACCAACTAGAACACATCTCGCTGCACCAAGTGAAAGAGGAGGAAGGACTGCAACTTCACTGGCCTGAGCAGCTTCATCAATGACGACCATGTCAAAGCCATGGCTGAGGCGAGAGAATATCTTGCGCCCACTGCTAGATACTGTTGTGAAAACAATTTCTGCTTCATTTGCAAAACTAGCTTCTAAGTTTGCTCGGACATCTTCTATGTTGAAGTTGCTTCCAGAACGAAACCTTTGTTCTAAAATTAAGAGTCGTGACATCTCAACCAGAACCTTATCTCTTCCTTCTACTGCTGCAGCAAGGTTTTGGAGTAATACATCTCTATTATGATCACGAGCGACAAGAACATCTGGATCAACACCAACAGTTCCCTGGGAACGACCTGTTGCGGCAACAATACTCAATTCCCTCTGAAGAAGAGTGATTTGTTGGGAGAACTGAGATTCACGAACTTTCAGTTGGTGCAACCAACCAATCACTTCCTCTCGCCCTTTCATCAGAAGCTGTTCGGTCCTCCGCTCCACAGAGACTGCCTGCGCAGCCCGTGTTTGCGAATCCACTCCAACGCGGGCAACATCAGGACGATATACTTTCATTTCTCCATCAATGAAACCACGATCAAGGACACGCCCTAGCAACTCATCAGTTGCAGCATTAGATGGCGCACATACAAGCATCCGAGGCTTAGGACAGAGCTTTGGCAAAGTGCGGAATAGACTCTCATCCATACTCTGCAAGACTTCATCAATAGATCCAGTAGCTGTTATCTCAGAATTATTCTCACTGAGCTGTTTATAGGTTTCAGGAGCAAGTTTCTTGAGCAAAGCAGTATAATAGCGCTGGTACTGGACTAGATGAATAACATTTAACATTCCCCAAACAGTATGAGTCTTTCCTGTTCCAGGAGGACCTTGAACAAGAGTAAAGGGCCATGGATCTTGCCGCTTCGATACTCCATTGCTTGTTCCTGCAGCTGTATGCATTGCAGCCCACTGAATTGCAGACAATTGAGGGCCATTAAAACTTCTGTGAAGATGATCAATGAAAATTTGTGTAAAGCATTCTGGCATAGCAGGAGGAGAATCCTCGTACTTTGGAAAATGTTCAGGGCTAGGCTTCAATATTGCAGTTTGCATCTGTTAAAGGTAAACATGTGAAGGAGTTATTGCCTTACTGTCTAGCATGCATGTAAACATCCTATCATTGTTCAAACAGAGCAATTATGGGCTCTCAAGAGCGCAATACCTGCGAGCTAAGGCGTCGAAATGCATGCAAAGCTATATATTCTCTTTGAGTTGTAGTAAGAGATCCGAGGACTGTTAAGAACCACATACTCTTTGGCTGGAACTTCCTCAAGATTTTATGAACATCCTTGCTATAGAAAATTGTTAGGTATTATATCAACAATATTTTTAAAAAAAAATTTATTGGCAAGTAATAAGCTCCTGCATTTCTTGAGAATCTAGTTAATAAATAAGAGCTGCAGTATCTCCAACCATTGTGCTATAGTAACAAAACCCAAAACTGTTGATAAAACAAGGACCATGAAGATGGCAGAGAGAACTTCTTTTTTTCTAGATCTTACAAGATAGCTATGAAATGACAAATGCATGACTTTCCAAAACCATTAAAGACCTCCCAAGTTCTGCATATAGCATCAAGTAACACTTCACAGACCAAAATCATGAATAACAACAAACAAATAAATGCAGCATCAAGCAAAAACAGTAGAAACCGTAGCTAACCACCTGACCCCCACGCTTAAGAAAAATAAATGGTTATGTACATAACACTAGAAAGAAGCACAGGCAACCATGATTAGAATACCTGCCACTGGATGAATCACCAATGTAAAAATGAAGGATGACACCGAGAGGTTCACGAGTATCAACTGATGTGTAACGCCTAATAGTACCAACAAACCGGTCAGTAGCTTCTATTTCCATGTCTTCAGGTCCACTGGTGTTGCTCTTCTTAGATCTGGCTGCTAGTTAGCAAAAGAATATTTCTATCCATGACTTAATAAACTTTTGATAGAACCAATAAACACAGAGTTATCCCAAATATAAAAAGAACTAGTACGTACGAGTTAATGCAAGAATAAATGTACCTGAGCTAGAATCAGGTCTCTGTAACGAAAGAACTGCAACATCGCCCTCCTTAAACATCCACTTGAACTGTTGTGCAGGAAGAGCTACAACATCACACCACCCTACAGTCAAAAGGATAACACTAAATAAAGCAAAAGTGTACGAATTTGATGTAGAACCAAAAAGAAGACATAGGCAAAAAGGAACTTGAAAGAGCAAAAAAAAAAAGGAACAACACCATGCAATCAACTCATAACTCCACTATTCCATTGCCCAAAACTGCTTACACCTAAAAATAAGAAGCCTATATTTGTATGCTCCAACAAATAGACTCTTGCTAAATAGAACTACAAATTGAACTCTTGGAAACAAACACTCTTTCCCAAAAACGCTCCATAGAACAAGACAAAGATTTCTCATTGAACCAAAAAGCTAACAACTTAAAATATATTGATAATATCTCCTTTCTTTAATAGGATAGTGACTCAAAGTATAGTCTCAGGTTTTCTCAGAGAAATGGTAAATCAAGTTCACATATGCAAGCTATGTAGTATACCCATAATGATGCCCGGGAAAAGTCATGTCGAAGGCAAAATATTATAAAAGCTAACTCCTGAAGAGTTAAAAAAATTAAATTTCTTGTTAGTAGCAGAAAGGTGCCAGAGCTATTGTAGCAACGAATGGATAATGGATGTGTTGGTGCATAGCGAAGGTTTAAAGAAGCACGCAAATACATACCATGAAAAAACCAGCATCATTCTGATTGGACATTAAAGATGCAGATTCTTACACTGTTGGTATTTAGTATGTTTCTTTTTCAACCATCGATATGCGCCAACATACATTCAACTCCAATAGTTGTTACAATCTCTCTAGAACAGAATCTGAATGAACATGGCTGACGAATGCATTCAACCTTGTCTTAACCTTCGCTAGAATAACAACATATCAGAAAAATTAGAGCATGACAAGCAGCACTATTCCTTGTTCATTGGGAGCCTAAGATGAGTTTACATGGCAATCAACAGAAGAATTTGACAGATTGTTACCTCTTTCCCGTCTTTCCACAGTTTTTATACGAACCATTGTATGCACATCTCTGGATGCCGTCTCAGTTAGTTCCTCCCATGTACTGTACAATTGTGCACGGCATTCTTCAAACAGCAATGGCTCAAACACCCTAACATACTCGTCAACAGAATTAAAATGTCCTGGTACACATTCAAGTTCAATATCCTCTGCATTTCAGAAAGTACCAATGTTATGATCAGGACAACTTAGCTCATCTTAGAAATAAGCACACAACACGATCCACAAACTAATTTCACAGTAACCATGGTTTCACCAGTCAGGATCTAAACAGTTTTCCATGTATAGCTGTTGTCAGCCTCAAGCCAAAGCAACCAGGATGATTGATCTTAGATCTAATAACCGTAAGCCTAACACAACTTCCACGACAACTTATGGTTCGTAAACAAAACATTTTTTGTGAGTGGTAATTCAAAATCAGGAGCTAAAAAAATAGAGGATATCAGGGCATGTTCATTAACCTTCTGATTGAAGAAATTAAAATGCACCTAACAACCTTACTCAAACAAGCTTTATCTTCTCCTTCAGTAGAAAACTCATCTTCTAAATTGCACAAGTACACTACAAAATGGCCTTCTAGTCTCCCGACTTTTTTAAAGTGATGACTCAATTGCTTTACATTTCCAAACGAGGAGAACTACTAGTGCAAATGATAGCTAAAAGCTTCAGACCAACAAAACTAAATTACTTGATGAAAGCATATCAACATCACACCACTACATCCTGCCAAATTTAGTGCCAACTTCTCGATACAACTACAACGCTAGAGCATATAGCCAATGCTAGGCATGTTAGCATTGATGTGATGATAATTCTGACATGATTAAATAGTTTCTAAGGAAGAAAGAAGATAGCAACATTTCAGACAAATAGGTTTCAAGTTACAACTGGCCACGTACCTGAGTTACACCATAACTTTTCATTTGTCACTTCTCTATGCAGCCTTTCAACTGATGTATCTTGGCATTGCATGTCATTCAAAGTTTGCTTCTTAGCAGGAGAAAGTTTTGGGTTACCAGCTTTTGCATCACTGCTACTTGACTTCCAACCAGAAGTCTGTGAATTCTTATATTGCCTTGATTCTATAGACTGCTTTGATGAACCTTGTCTCAGTGAGGCATGTGTATATTCATCATCCTGACTGGTTTCGTCGTTGTTAGTTGATATATTTACATCATCATTTGCCTCCCCTTGTTGGTTTGTGAAGTCTTTTTGGACTTTTTCTTCAGTGTTTGGCATGTCTGGTTGCATCTCATCCTTGTGTCTGGTAGTGCGAATGACAGTAGACTGTGAGAAGGATGCTTGTTTTTTAGCTGTAGAGTTCTTTAAAGGGCCTGCTTGCTTAACATCTTCCAGCGGAATGAAGAGAGTCTGTCTCACACGCTTTTTACCTAGCATTGCTTCCTTCTGCTCATCAAGCTTACGTCTCTTTGCAGGATGATTTGCCAACCTCAATGCATGACTGGATTCAATCCCCTTGACGTCTTTTGGCATTACAGCATATGAATCTTTACCGGACAATGAAGTACCTCTTTTCGAAAAGCTATCTGACTCTCTACAATCATCAGCTTCTGCTTGAACTTTGTTGGAATCCTCAACTTCACTCTTCAGCTGAATGTGAACATCAGAACCTTTGTTGTTGGTTTTGGTCAACACACCAGAAGCACGCTGGATTTGGTCTTCACATTGCATTGAACTATCCCTGTAGCAATCTCTCTCACAATTAACACCAGTGCTATGACTTTGGCCCCCAGTTTCATCCATCTCTCCCAGCTCACATTCTTCTTTTTCACTGATTAGACTCTCAAAAGCTGCATCAGGAAGCAAAGTCGCATTCTTACAGCTCTGTGTATTGGGTTTAACCATGGGAAGGAATACTTTAGAGGAAGATGAATCCCCTTTACTCACTTTAGAAGACTTTTCTAGGTCATCTTTATAGTGTGATGATCTCACAAAGGGCTGAAATCCTGAACTTGTCGAAGCATGTGTAAAAGTGATATTATTGGATACCAGCTGAGAGCAACGCTCTAACAGAAACGATCTTGGACCATGACCATGAGAATTTGATGAAGGAATGGACTTAAGGGGCTGGACTGAGACACTGGCGCTCACTTCTTCCTCTTCAGGAGGAGGCTCATTAAGATCAAATAATGGCCTCCCAGGAAAACCCATGTAAATTAAGCAGCATATATGAATTCAACAGCATAGACATGAAGCAAAACTATACTTCAAATATCCATTTAAAGAGAGCGAGAGAATTAGGAGAATAAAATAGGGATTCAGAAGATACGGTTGGTTGCTGTTTGACTCCTGTAAATAAAAAATTCAATTCAACATATACCATAAGATGACACTTCCTGGTTAAAAATTTCTTCACAACATGCAGGTGGTACTAGAAACAAAAAACAAAGAAGAAAATCTGAGCAACAATGCATAAAGAACAGCTATGTTTCTAAGGTATTACTCATTTGATTACTCAATTAGACGGAGAACGGAAAAAATTCTTCATATCAGATAACAAACGGCATATAGACGCTATATAGATTAAATGTGCTCTACACAAACCAATGCTTCAATCAGATCCGAAAATGGGCACTTCAAGATTCAAGCTGAATAATGAAATTGGGGAAAAACAACAACAAACATGGTAGCTATTGAAGAAAGTCAAAGCAACAAAATGAAATCGATTGAATTTGAAATCAAGCAACAAATGAATCAATCAGACACTCGCTCGCTACATGTGTTGTGCCGATACATACATTTCGAGATTAAGGTGTTTCAAGTAGTAGTATAAGAAGAAGACAAGTATAAGGGAATGAAATGAGAAGTAGCGGAGCTCACATAGACGGAGTGGGAGATCGTTCGAGAAAAGAATGCGAGTAGGTTTCAGCAAGTGTCCTCCGGAATTCGCCGGCGTGCGGGACAGCTGTAGAGTGTGGAGGATCGAGAGGTTTGATTATAGGGTTTGCGGGCTGTTCGCTGGAATATTTATTATCTATTATTAATTAAACTGTTCTGGTCTAATGCATCGGGTCAATCATCTCTAACCATTCAGACTTGTCAAAGTTTTTGTTTTCTTCTATAAAATTTTTTTATACGTTTTACTTTTTTCCTTTTATATTTTAAAGGTTTTCCTTTTTCTATAAAAACTTTTCTATGTGCGTGTGCGAGCGAGTGTTTTCATTTTCTGCTCCATATTGAACCTACTTAAATATGTTTATCTCAAGTTTCAACGGTACAACAGTAGACTTTTACCAAAGAAATACAGTGTAACTTTTACTTTATTTACCTGCCACAACCAAATTTATTTTCTAGTTAATGTGATTGTATGAATAATTTCGTATTCTTCTTTGATTGTATTTTGCTGATACATTTGTAAGAGTGAAATGTCATGTTAATTGCTTGAGATTGTATTTTATTGTACTAATTTGGCATTGTGTAATTTACCGTGAAATGAAACAAAACCGTTTTTTTTTTATGTTTGAGAAAGATATATAGACACTCACTTTCTGTAAATATTGTACACAATTTTGTAAAAGAGTTGTTCAAACTTTATTTAACTAAGCATTCTATTTTAGAAAAATAATTTTTCATTCTTCAGTTCATATTTTTTAATATATTTTGCACAAAAAATTTATTTAAAAATTTAGAAAGTATAAAATAATTCTATATAATAAAATTTTTTTATTATTTATTTAATAAAAGATAGAGCTCGTTTTTTAAATAAGATAAAATTTTTTTTTCAGAAAAGTTCTATTTCAAAATCACTTCTAAACGCTCCCTAAGCAATTATGAACGCTGAGGAAAAATACTCTATATTTTTAGATATATAATAATGTTATTTATTGCTTAATTAGATAATTGAAATAAAAAGCACAAAAGTATGCATAATATATCACCCTTAAATATTTACCTAGTGCTGCATTGTTTGCGAATTAGTTTATGAACTTGGAGTATGTTCGAAAAACTTATGCAATAAATTTCTTTAAATTAATGATATTTAAAATATTTTAGAAAATAAGTTTTTTATTTAAAAAAAATAATAATAAATAATAATAAAATTGTACATATATAATTTTATATATTTTTAAATTTTGAAATAAATTATGTAAAATGTTATATTTTTTGAAAATACATAATAAAAAGTTGAAATAATAAGCAGTTGAAAAGTAATTCCAAATATATGTGTTGCAAATTTAAGTTAAGCAATTCAAGACTTCAATTTGTTTTATTGTTGGTTAATTTTAAATTTGTTGATGGTCGGACTTTTGAGCTAATTCTGATTAAGCAAGATAATTTTGTTGACTCCAACTATTGCTTAGTTTGATGTTTAGCTCATTCAAAACCGCATTGAAGCACTAAGAATTAATTAATCAAGAATTTAATTGTAAGCCTTAATTAATCCATCAATCTTCTTCTGGAAGAATTCATCAATCAATTCTGTGTTATAAGAATCTTATGTTACAGATAATGTATTGAATGCAGTATTTATGTATTTATGTCAATGACAATGTAGTGATGGATGCAGTATTTGAAGGACTTATGTACTGATTCCAAAAAAAAAATTCTACATCATGTATATATTAGTATAATTTTGTTGCACTGATTGTCAATTCTGATACGTATAGTTATTTAACTTATAGCTTTATTAAGCAGTTCTAGTTTCATTCCACTTCTATCAATATCTTCCTTTTGTACTTCATTGATTTGTTATTTCCTATTCCTCTAATTTTAGGTTTTTTTAGCATCTCTCACCAATTATGTTAAAAATCTTACGAAAATACGTAAAATAAGTTTTTATCCAGACACAATATTAATCCAATTTATTGATATAAGTTAGAGACCTTATACCGAAATAAATGGCAAATATTTAGAGTTTAGCATCTCTCACTATTTTTATACTCCAATATTAGTTCAGATTTAACCTAACTTGAAGGTTAGATAATCTCCCTCTATTGTTGTACGCCAGATAGCTCTATCTTACTATGCTTTGATATCATATATATGATCAAATTTTTATAACAAAATAATTAGTCCACTACTTGCGAATTAGCATTTCTTTCAGTATCTAGTTAATGTTAACACTATTAAAAAATGTGGGTTATTAAGCTCATCGAACTAGGGCACAATATTAAGTTAACTAATTCATTTTCACTCAGGCATTAGTCTCGACCTCACTACTACTGACATAAATAAATCTAACTACATAGCCCCTTCTTCAATTAGTCATAATTTTCAGCTTCTTTCTTATTAACCAAAACTTGACGTCACTTATAGACCGAGCAATTGGAGTAGCACGATTCCTACACAGAATAAATTCGAACAGCAAACAAATATAAAACAAACAAATCATAGCTGGACATGCAAATGTTTACGTGATTCAGCAAATCTATGTATATAACCACTTGTAAGTCTGCAAATGATTTTGATTAATGTTATCTAATGTTATAACTCGAGACTTGATGTTACATTGAGTACTTCCAAATCAACTAGTTTTCTCAAAAGATAATCTCTCTATAACCTTCTAAATTTAGTGAGTTTCTTTGGCTGACAAAGCCTATGCTAGTACCTATCAAATTAGGGAACTCACGAGTTCTCTATAAACTCTTTTTCAGAGATGTTGCAAGGCTATATACTCTCAGTTACAAGTCACTGATTACTCTCTCTAGAATAAATAATCACTTAATAAAACAAATTAGAAAGGATCATAAAATCTTAATAAATAAATCTAATAGAAGATCTCAGATTATCATGTTTTTCTCCATCAGTAGAAGTAATCTTTTTTGTTTATCTTACAATGCTTTGTCCTGTAATGCCTGTTTATATACCTGCAATACCTTCTTAGCAATGCGGTTAAATTACATCACAGCAAAAAAGAGGAAGGGGAATGAGGAGAGGGTAATGAAGGGAAGGGTAAAAACTTAATACTTGTTTGATATACAAATGTAGAGAAGAGTAAATATTTTATCATTTTTATTTAGAAGGGCAAAACGAATGGATAATAGAGAGAAGCTTTCCCCCAATTCTCCCTTCCTCTTCCCTCCCTCTTCCAACAGCATGGAGATATCCAAACATGATTGAAGGGGGTTATTTTCTTTCCCCTCTATTCCTCTTCATTCCTCTTAATTCAAACATGTAGTAAATCTCCTCTGCATAATTAGGATTTGTTGGAACTCCAAAATTAATTTTAATGATAACAAAAATTAAGAATTATGGTGAACTAATGATTGGAATCAAGTTTGCAGAAATTCATGAAACATGTCTATCCCACATTTAGCAAACAACAAGCCAGCTTCTTAGCTACTGATTTTATAAGATTTTTTTTATAGCATACAGAATAGAGTATCCCTCAGCCACTAAGCAGCCAGCTGTCTAATTGCTGCTACATGGATAAAATAGAGAATCACAAATAAAGCATCTCGAATAGAGAAGAGAAGAAAACAGAGTATCACCAACAGAGAAGAACAGGGAGCAGGGAGCAGAATCAGACATTAATTGAATAACTTTTCAGATATAATTCAATCAAGAATTCGTCATCCACTTGAAGCAAAATCTTGAAGACTTACTAAGGAACATATCAGCTACAAGTTCATATCAAGAATCATAAAAAATCACAACAAGAGAAGATAAAGAACATAGTGTAATGTATCATCATAATCATATCTTGCTGACAATGCAGAAATGCTTCAACATGCAGATTTCGATTTTCCTCCAAGAAAAAATCACGAATTTAATTACAAGGTGATATCATTCAACAAATCTACTATCTTGTTACTATCACAGAACTGAGTTATATTGAGCCACCACATTATTGAAGAATAAGTTCAAGTATAAAGATTGCTAGATGGCAATGAAAATCTATTGAACACAGTAGGAAGTAAAGAAGCAGAGACTGCAGAGTCACGCTATTGGAGTCCACCTCACATGAAGCAGTCAATCTAGCAAAACAGCAAATCAAGAGAAGCCAACTCAACTAAAGAAATTTGAAAAATACAACTTAGCTTAAACAACTCAAAACTGCAGGCGGGAGTTTTTGAATTGCTTTCTTCGGTGCAGTTAATATTGATGAAAGATTTGCGCCAGTTTAGCCAAAAGAAATCTTGAGGCAGTTGATTGACCACTGAACATAATCTTCATCTCTACCTTCGAAATCTGCCACTACACACCAATAAAAATATTTTTCTAACGAGAAGAACCACCTATCTTTAAGAATAGAAAATTCTATAATAAGAGCAGCTAAAGAATAGAGATATAGAGAGACAGAGGAGATAACGAGCAAAAAAGTTCAAAAATAAACTTGCACTACATCGACTCAATTTCTCAAGTAAAGAAATTCTTCTTGCTGCCAATTACTTAAGAGTATCATCTTCCGTAGCAATAAGTTTGATCATCTCAACAGAAAACCTTAAGTTTATTTATTTACTTTGAGATTGATCCTGTGCCTAACCTTGGTCTTTTAGCTTTTTTTGTAAACTTGTGATAGAAGTGCTTGGTGCACTTGGTAAAGAAGCTCGGTTGGAGCTTAGTGAAAATTTTTCAACTTTGTAATAGAGCTAGCATATCAGCCAGAGGGACAGTGCTGTCCAGTAGGCTGTAAAGGATTGTCTTGGTGAAGAAATTCTTTAAGAGTAAGTGTGCTTGGTGAAGCACTTTGCTCTTGGTGTATGTGTAGCTTATTAAAAATTTAGTAAGGTTTTAGCTCTTATGATAGAGCATCCGTAGATGTAGGCAAAGAGGTTTGCCGAACTACGTAAAATACTCTGAGTACTCCCTCCTTTACCTAAATCGCTATATACTCTAACCCTCTCTGTCTGGAGGATACAAGACTACTAATAGCCGGCTGTATACTTGTTGTCCGTAGGATCGTTAAGTTTTACGAAAATTTTTATTTATCAACTCAATTCACCCTTCCTCTTTTGAGTTGATCTTACAGGAGATTCAACAATTAGTATTAGAGCAGACCTCAAAATTGAAGGTTTAACAACCTTGAGGAGAAAATCCTATGACAAGATCAAATTTCATTGAAAAGGAAAGAAGATCGCGCTTGACTGTCCTCCAATATTTGAGGAGAACAATTATAGACATTGGAAAATAAAGATGACTGTATTTTTAAAGGCACAAAATTATTTTTTATGGAAGATCGTCAAAGATGGAGATAAAGCTACAATGCAAATTGCAGAGAATAACAATTTTTCTTTTTTAAATTCTTATGCTTTGAAATTGCTGTATTATGCCTTAAATTTAAACAATTTAATCAAATATATTTTTATTTCACAGCAAAATAAGTTTAGCTCAAGTTAGAAAGAATATATTAAGACAAACTTGAGACTAACCAATGTAATGAAGGTAAAGGAATACCAAATCATCAAAAAGAAGATAACATTCGCTTGACGGCCATCCACGAACATCAAAATGAAGTAAGTATCTCTTCTTCTAAAGAGGATGATAATGTTGGTTTGATAACAAGAAAATGTAGATACATTTTGAGAAAGAAACAAAAGTGAAGAAGTAAGAACCGGCCTCGGAAAAGAGATAATGCAGTAAGAAAAATTCTTCCTCATCCAAAAAGAGCAAAACTGAAACAATTCATCAAAAAAAGATGAGACTATGTCTAATGGCCAATAATGAACAATCTAGTGAGGTAAGCTCATCTGAATTTTGTGACTCAAGTGAAGATTTGCAAGAAATTTTTGATCAACTGTATGCTAAATATATGCATGTGAAACGAATAAATAAAAGTATGAAAAACTGCATGCGTGAATATAAAGAAAAGAATGATTTGTTGACTAAGTACTTACTTTTAATAATGCTCTTAATGGTAAAAATAATGCCAAGAAAGATGCTTTGTGTACTAATAAAAAAAGTGCAGAAATAGATGTGTTACGTGCTGAAAACAGAAAGCTCATTGAGACAAATGAGAAACTGTGCCAAGTTGAATGACTATACTACTAGTAAGTACCTAAGTAGCTCTGGTATTGATAACTCCTCCACTTGTGTGAATCTAAATGAAAAAATCAGAAAGTTAGAAATAAATAATGCCAAGTTACATACGGAATGTGATAATCTGAAAGAAGAACTTGTCCAAGTCAAAGTAACAAGCAAATCATATGCTACTGAATGCTTACTACTGAAAAATGAGATAAAAGAGTTGACTGCCAAGAACGGTGACCTTCAAGTTTCTCTAGTAAAATTTGTTAAAAATAAAAACAGGTTGGATGCTATGCTTGGCGGACATAAGGGTGCATTCAGAAAGAAAGATATTGAGTTTATGCTAACTACTGAGAATCTTACTATGAACCAAATCAATGGCAAGCAAAACTTAAAAACTACAAGTGTTGGATTCTCAAGTAAGTACAAAACTGATAAGGTATACTCTTCTATTTTTTTATTAAGTATTTTTATTGTGGTAGAAAGGGTTACAAAGTAAGCTCTTGTTGGTTTAAAAATAATAAAAATAAAGTAAAAGTAATGTGGATTCCCAAGAGCAACCGTCTTCCGAAAAAGGTAAGTGAAAATTTTTTTAGAACAAGTGCTAGATGCATTACTACTAAACAATCTATTATTTTGCAAGGCAATCCATTCACATCCTATGTTGCTAGCAATGATGAATATGTGACTCATTATTTCAAATTCAAGAAAAATCAAGATATGAATAAAAAAATATGGGTGCCAAAGGAAACTCTCAAGATTATTAACACTTTAGAACTCAAAAAAATTTGGGTGTTAAAGAGATAAATTCTTGTTGCAAAAATTCTACTACGTGAAGATAAATAGTCCAATCTTTTAATGATTTTGATGATTTATATCATTTCAATTCAAATAAAACTCATTGTTGCAATTCATGTTGAAATTTTTGCTGAAGCTTTGTCACTTATCATTTTGTTTGAATGATATCTTATATCTCACAATTGTTTGAAACACATGCTTGTATTTTTCTGAAAATTAGGTTAAATTTTTTTTAACGTAAAATAGTTAAATTGTGGCAAAAGAATATATCATGAATAAATTTATTGAATGATGTTTCATAAACATTGATTTATTAAGATATTTTTAAACCAAAAAATTCTGAACACTTGATGTAAATACAATTTGATAAAGTACATGTTTGGGTAAGCTTTAAATTTAGAGCTTTTAGACGAAAGCTGCTGTTTATGTGCTTTTGCTTAAAAAAAAAAGCGGTTGAACTTTTGATTAGAAAGCTGTTTTTTTTCTAAATTATGTTTAAATAAATTTTACTGTTTAAAGCTTTTTTATAAAAAAAAATTATAGATATGTTTGGTTAAACTTGTGCTTATAAGTAAATAAAATATATATAATTGAAATACCCTTAAATATATAATAAATAATATATTATTAAATTTATGAATATATTTTTATTTACTATCTATTTTTTTAAAAATTAATTTTATAACATATTTTAAAAATAATTTTTATTTAATATTTTTTATAATAAAAATATTAATATTATTTTATTAATAATTTTTTAATTAAATTATTTAATTTAATAATAAAATTAATATATTGACAGAATGTCTCTAAGCTATGCATGTTTGGAGATAGGTATAACAAAAGAGATAAATAAATGTTCATGCTTTACCCAATAAAATAATTTTTTTAACAAATTTCCACAACTAACAAAATGAAGATGTTTTGAGCTTCTAGTAACACAATAGTCCACCCTAATTCCCAACTAATTCTCATCAAAGGCGATTCATCTAAGTTTATTATTAGTGATGATTTTACCACTACCAAAAAATAAGCAAAAGTTTTCAAAACGCCGCTTAGCGGACATTTAAGAGTACTTAAAATTATTTTTTTAAATTAAATTTATTTTAGTTTTTTTAAAAAATAAATTAAAATACACATAATAATTGTACAATATATAATTCATCTATATCTTTTTAACTTTTAAAAAATATAAAATAATATAAAAAACTTATTAAAAAATTAAATTCTATGGAAATAAAAAATAGTACCATAAATACTATCACACACTAATTTCAATTTGGTCCCAATCCAAGATACAACTTAGATTTGCACAGATTTTGTATTAGTTCCAAATGTCAGACTTCAGTAAGCAGAAAAAGCTCAAGTTTTGCAATCATGATGTTAATTGCATTGCCTACCAAATCCTTCAACAATCAATACACGAGACTGAATGAAACCAGGTATGGATTATACAAGTGAAACAAAAAATATAGCAACTTACTAAAACAAAACAATCTGCTGTTACAAAAATTATCTACACATGCTAGTAGTATACAGTATATGTAGAAGGCGGATTGCATTTGAACGAGAAAATGAGACGATTAAAAGCAAAAAGAGCTCATCTCATGTTACCCTCTCTCAGAAAATCAATCATGTTGTAAATTTTCTTGTCAGCCTTGGCCTTTACCTGCAGACAGAAAGAAAGCCTTGTAACAACTGGTGCATTCTTTAGAATAAAGCTTTGACTTGTTATGTCAATCTTGGAAAATCATAAGGCTCTCCTAATTATTATAGTAACAACATGCCATCAGTTAACTATCATCAGGTTTCAGATTATACACTTCTTTTTAGATCTTTCTAAGAACAACTAACAACCTTCTCTTCTTATAGATTGGAGAAAGTGGAATCTGTGCATGCAAAGAATCAAAAATTCTATTTGATGGGTTCAGGAGACATCTTGCAATATTCTTATTATTGAGTCCTCCACTGAGTTTGAAATAATCACTTCTTTGTGCTCTTAAATAGCTTGAAATCATCCAACTTACCTCAGAAGGAAACCAAAACGAATACCACATGAGAAACAACGGAAAAAAAATTTCAATCATGAGAAACCTTCTCATTGTTGTATTCATATATTCTTCTCTCTGCTCTACATATATGCATTCAGAAGTTCAAATTCAAGAGGTTACTTCAGTTTTTGTGTCCTGATAAAGTTTGAAAGTTGATACTGCAAGAAAAGCTGTATTCCAATTATGCATGAAAGGTTTCAAGCTTAAAAACAAACCTCTATAACTATAAGGAAGCACATTGGATATTCTTCTCAGTTATCATCAACGTTTCCCACAGTCCTTATCAGCAACTTAACATTGTCCTGCTGTAAAGGTTGTCTTCTTTTGCTGATGGAACTCCTCTGGAGAGCCATCAATACAAGATACAGGTGCTTCAGAAAAGAACTAAATAACAAAAAAGGCAATGATAAGAAGATTAGTTGCAGTTACCTAGCAGCAGCCTTGCATATTCTTTCATTCTCTTGGTTTTAAATCGCCGAGTTATGGGAAGATATGAGCATTGAGAGACAGCGGTCATTTAGCGACTAAGAAGAGGTGTTAGCTACTACTACTGCAACTTATTTATAGCTTTCTAATACAAAAGTTATAACTAAACTACATGGAACAAATCATGGAGAAAAACTAACACTTTCCAATACAAAATTTTTAATCTCTAGAGCCACTAGGCTACTACTACTGCAGCCAGCATTGGCTCTACACAAGAGCAACTGCACACAAACTATGATGGTTTAGAAGAAAAGATTGTTTCTTTTTGTGGTTTTTTCCCTTTGAAAAACTATTAAGCATCAAACAATCAAGTACTTCCTTTATTTTACCAAAAATAACAAAAAGCAAGCCTTCTGTTCTAGGATTATCTGTCACAGAAATCATTATCTACCTATAAAATCTATCCCAAGCATTTCCTATAATGTGTATAAATCTTTGTACACTGCATGCTTTATTGCAAAACATTGGTGCCATAGTCTTGAATACAATTCCCAACTAATGTTAAACTAATATTTCTCCTACGATACAGAACAAGCAGTTCAAATGCAAACTATGTAAAGCAACTAGACAACTAAGCGCAGATAAAATGAGAAAAAATTTGAAACAACATACAGTAACAATTCATAATCCCCAATTCTTTAGATAGCTTGTACCATCAAAATAAATACAAGATTTCATATCATATTGTGACCAGCATAAGTAAACAAACTTGATCATAAGAGCTTGCTAACAAATCAAATAAGAGAGACAACATGCTAAGCGATATTGACAGACATCAAGAACCAGTAGGGAATTCAAGGACCATGAAATTTTAGATAACCACGAATCCTAAGCAAACAGAAACAAAAGAAATGAATCAAAACACGCAGTTTTCAAATAACAAATCTGCGAATAAAAAAAAAAAATTAAGCTTCTTATTTGAATCTAACACACATGAAATCGAATCAAATAAACAAATCAAATACATATATCTTCTTAGCACCGACAAAGGTTTGAAAGATTGGTTTGGAAGATCTCCGATGCACCCCAAGCAATTCTGCTGGAAGATTTGATAAGAGATGGGTTGGCATTGAAGACTTGAGCGAACGAGAGAGTTGAATAGAGGAGTCAATGAACGAACGGCAGTGGGCGAGCGAACAGAGAGTAGTAAATAAGAGGAGTATATGGCAACAACGGCGGTGGGTGTGCGAGCAAGGAGAATATTGAATGGCAGCGGCGGTGGGTGCGGACGGGAGAGAAGAGCGGATACGGAGTGGAAATGAGTGAATCTGGATGGGCGAGGAGTTTATATGAATGTAATTTATTAAACTTAGTAAGGGCAAAGTCATTTAATTTCATAATAAATTAAAAGCTTCGGTGTTGCTTATTAGAAAAGCATCGGATGCTTGTTTTTTTTTTCACCGATAGAAGCTGGTTATATTGAACAAAAGTCGTGAATGCCAAACATGTTAAACACTGTTGAGTGCTTATTTTTGGCTAAAAGCCACGAATAAATACTCCCAAACATAACTAAAATAAGTTCAATCGCTATGAAATTAATTGAAAACCATTCGTACTATTAAAATGGAAGAATTATTGTCTTTATAAAATTCTATTTTGATGAATATTAATGTGAGTCTATATGAAGTTTTCAGAATTTTTAAATAGTATATATGTTACTAACCATTGCAAGAGAAATATGAACAAAAAAAAATAAAACACGTGATAGAACTGCTGTCCAAAAATATATAAACTATTGAAATATTACAAATTTTTATGATTGATCTATTGCTTCAAAAATGGTGAAAAGATTATTAATGAAATTGTATATGAATAGAAGCACTTCACTACAAGAAAAAAGATAACACATACATATTATGTTGATGATTTTCTGTTTAGTTGAAAGCCAGCAAAAAAATGGATAGATGTGGTGTAGAGGTCTGGATACTATATTGTAAAATTTTTTCTCTACTCTTCAAAACTAAACTTAATCGAAGATCAATGCGAAGTGAAGATCAAACCTGAAAATCTTTACGGATGCCTTCATGAGAGTTAAATTTATTAAATTGTTTATTCAAATCAATATTAGTCATTCCAACAATTGCACATGAACCCACTTGATCTATCTAGAGTTGCAAGATTGAAAAGTAAGCACTTTCGCCTTGTAATGATTAATGATTACTATAATTTTATTCATCTTCCTTCTTACTAAAAAAAATGATGCACTTAAAATATTTTCAAATCCTTGCCACAGAGCATATTTAATATTATATGCTATAAAGAAATTCCTTGATTATTCAACAACACGCAAAGCATATATTTTTTAAAAAACTTTAGCTGTTGAGGAATTCATTTTTTTAAGACTAACTGTATGTCGAGAAAGGATTCAGTTATTTTACAGGTTCAGTTAAGTACAGTAAAGAAATATATATACAGCAGAAAAATAGCCAGCTGGAACCTAAACAGTGGATGAACAATTCTCTGTTAAAATTTCTGAAATGCAAGAAGCTTCTCCAGATTGAATCACATATATTCAAGCATGGGTCTAGTGATCTCCACAAAAAGCCATCAATAGGTAAATTATATAAAAAGATAAAAATCATATTTAAGTCAAAGAGGTAAGTATATTTACTTTATATTAATTTTGATATTTATTAAGATCTCATGGATCTTTATCTTTGGTGCATAATTGCTTTTTAAATAGTGAATGATTCTTTTTAAATAAATGTTAAACGTTGCAACATGTTTTTGCAAAAACGTTTTCAAGTGATTGGTCATATGGATCCTTAAATAAGATTTACCAACTATTCTTTATTTACACTTTATAATCAAACTATTGACTGTTCTTAAACAAACTTGTTTAAAGCCAAACTCTTCATCTTGGTTAAGCTGAAATTGAATAAATTTTTTAGAAATGAAATTGCTTGAGTGATCTATATTTTTTTGGCTTATGCAAACCGAACTATCATGCTAAAAGAAAATTCTTCAAATGAGATTAGATTTAACAGTGATTCATCTAAATCCCTCAGTCAATATCTAAGCCAAACTATTTTGAGTCAAACTCTTTGAATTTCACTCTGCTCCATTGAAAGTTCAGTGACTAATCATATTGAAACATATTTGCTTGTATTTCTAAGATTCTAAATGTTTTGTGGATTTATGATACACCTCAATGGAGCTTTCAATTGTTGAACAAAACTGTTGATTTTTTGAAAGTATTATCTACAATGATAAGAATTGTTAATAATTCTTGTTGAGATTTTGATTCATTGACACATTATGTTTTGTTTGCCATATAACTCAACATGTGAAGCTAAATTTTATGATATCATCTCCGGTTTGGATATGTTATTCGATATTTTAATTTAATTCCTATATTGATAATGTCATCTAAAGATAATGCTAAAATCTTCTGAATTCTGTGAAGCTCTAACATCTCCCTACAGAAAAGAGTCTTCAAAATTTTTTTGTAGGATGTTTTCATAAACTAAAGGGAATAAAATTAAATGTAATCAGTAAAGTGAAGAAAGAGTACATAGCAAAAGAAGAAATATTCACCCTACTGTCAAAATTATTCAGAATATTCTGTGAATAAGAAAGGAATAAGCTATCCAAAGACAATGCAAGCAAAACATGGCATGGAGCAAAATAGTTAAGAAAAGCCAGTAAGAAAGCGAAGCATGCTACTCAAGTCAACTACTTTGCTAGAAAAGCTTCTATATTAAGAAGAAAAGTTGATAAGTGCTTCAACTATAAAAGAAAGAGAATATTGTCCTTATATCAGAGGGCACTTACTAAGGGGAGAAAACATATGGTCCTGACAATATGAATTATGATTTATAGAAAATATTATCTTTATGAACTAACACATTTTGTGCAGGATATATGATGCAATACAAAACAGACATGCATCGCTCTTTTTTCTACTAACAAAGTGTCATTCTTTGGAAGAAGAAGTTGCTGAAAATAATTTTGCACAATTTGGTAAAAAAACATCAATTAGTGCAACCAAAAGAGCTAATACAAAAGAGATGCATTACCTCATACAAGTAAAATCATTATTATGAGTTAGGTTTGATTCGGTTCTTTTCATAGTTATTGATGCAACCTAACATATGCAATTACTATATCCATATGCTAAGTAATGATCTTACCAAATTAGTTTTGATGATTTACAAAGTTCTAAATATTCTCTGCAATGGCGTTGCGAATTATATTTAAAATTTTATTTCATAAATTCCGATGATGCTTGCTGCACTTGTTGAAGCTAATTTTCTGTCGAGGAAGGAATAATCTGTTGTTGCAGGGATCAACGATGAAAGGAGAAAAACCTGATATGAATAAAAGTTAAATGTCTCTGTCATACATACAGCATTTGAATAGCCGACCCTATGGCTAATAGAACATAAATCTAATGTAACATATCAAACCACAGCACTAAGAAGCGACTCCTAATTATCATACATCAGCCATGTACAGGTAATACCATTTTAGTGGTAAGATTCAATGCAAATCATAAGGTAAATTTGTTAAACTTTAATGAAAATGAGTTGAAATTACTTTATACATCATAACTAATAGTATTGGACAACCTCCTTTCATACTTTTTGTGATGACAAAAAAAAGGGAGAAATAAAAGAATTATTATGCGCAGGTGAGGTGATTTATTATGTTAATAATTTCAAATGAGTATTTCATTGAAGGGGAGTTACTACATTGTGCTTAATTAAATCATAAACCAATAATTGTTAATTGTTTTGTCATCATAAAAAAAGAGGAGATTGTTGGAACTCCAAGATTGATTTTGATAATAACAATGATTAAAAATTATAATTTATGGATTAGGGTGAAGTAATGATTAGAATCAAGTTCGCAGAAATTCATTAAATATGTCTATCCCCTATTTAGTAGACAACAAGCCAGCTTCTTAGCTACTGATTATATAAGATTTCTTTTATAGCATACAGAACAGAGGATCCCTCAGCCACCAAGTAGTCAGCTGTCTAATTGCTGCTATATGGATAAAACAGAGAATCATAAACAGAGTATCTCAAACAGAGAAGAGCAGAAAACAGAGTATCGCCAATAGAAAAGAATAGAAAACAGAGGACTCGATAGCCGGCTACTTCGCTACTGCTCGCTGGACAGAGAAGAATTTGGAAATCGTGATAATCATTCACTCTTCAAAAGTAATTTCAAGCATGATGCCGATTCCATTTGAATTTCAACTTTTCATTAGAGATAGACCAATATGCACACTATAAGATTGACCGAATAACACATCAAATGATGATCAACATAAATTTGGAAAAATCGTGAAATGATAGATGAAAACTCAGTAAACAGGGAGCAGAATCAGACATTGATTGAATAACTTTTCAGATGTAATTCAATCAAGAATTCGTCATCCACTTGAAGCAAAATTTTGAAGACTTACTGAGGAACATATCAGCTACAAATTCATATCAAGAATCATGAAAAATCACAACAAGATAAGACAACGAACATAGTGCAATGTATCATCAAAATCATGTCTTGCTGACAATGCAGAAATGCTTCAACATGCAGATTTTGATTTTTCTCCAAGAAAAAATCACGAATTTAATTACAAGGTGATATCATTCAACAAATCTACTATTTTGTTACTATCACAGAGCTGAGTTATATTAAGCCACCATATTATTGAAGAACAAGTTCAAATATAGAGATTGCTAGATTGGAATGAAAATCTACTGAACACAGTAGGAAGCAAAGAAGCAGAGACTGCAGAGTCACGCTATTGGAGTCCAGCTCACTTGAAGCAGTCAACCTAGCAAAAAACAGTAAATCAAGAGAAGCCAAATCAGTTAGAGAAATTTGAAAAATACAGCTCAGCTGAAACAACTCAAAACTGCAGGCGGGAGTTTTTAAATTGCTTTCTTTGGTGCATTTATGCTGATGAAAGATTTGCACTAGTTTAACCAAAAGAAATCTTGAGGCAGTTGATTGACCACTGAACATAATCTTCATATTTATTTTGAAAATCTGCCACTACACACCAACGAAAATATTTTTCTAACGGGAAGAACCATTTACCTTCAAGAACAAAAAATTCTATAAGAAGAAAGCTGAAGAACAGAGACATAGAGACACAGGAGATAACGAGCAAAAAAGTTCAAAAATAAACTTGCACTATATCGACTCAATTTCTCAAGAAACTTTTCTTACTGCCAATCACGTAAGAGTATCATCTTCGGCAGCAACAAGTTTGATCATCTCAACAGAAAATCTTAAATTTATTTATTTACTTTGAGATTGATCCTGTGCCTAACCTTGGTCTTTTAGCTTTTTTTGTAAACTTGTGATAGAAGTGCTTGGTGCACTTGGTAAAGAAGCTCGATTGGAGCTTAGTGAAAGTTTTTGAACTTTGTAATAGAGCTAGCATATCAGCCAGAGGAACAGTGGTGTCTAGTAGGCTGTGAAGGATTGTCTTGGTGAAGAAATCCTTTACGAATAAGTGTGCTTGGTGAAGCACTTTGCTCTTGGTATATGTGTAGCTTATTAAAAGTTTAGTAAAGTTTTAGCTCTTGTGATAAAGCACCCGTAGATGTAGGCAAAGAGGTTTGTCGAAACATGTAAAATACTCTGAGTACTCTTTTGTTTATCTAAATCGCTATATACTCTAACTCTCTCTGTCTGCAGGATACAACAGGATTTGAATCACGTGAAATCTCATGGAACGGTAATAAACTCTTTAGAAGTTATATGAATATGAATTCTTCTTTTAGTTTACTAATAATATTCTTGTAAGTTTCTTGTTTATAGTGAAATTCCTTCAAATCAGTTAATAAATCTGATTCATTATTAAAGTATAAATGTAACCTAACATGCCCTAGAAATTTGGCTTTGAACTACCTTAGAAAACACGATGAAATCTCCATTGAACAACTCAATATAAAGACTTCTAGTTCGAAATGAAACTTTTTCAAACATAAACAATAATATATTTTTTAATCTTCTGGCTTTCTTCATCTTGCTATTGTTAAATTCTCGACAAATATCTTCTCCTTGAATTTTCTTTAACTAAATTTCTATGGCTTTGTTCAAACGGCTATATTGATAAGTTATTAGAGTTTGAACAAATCTAAATTCTTTCGACTATGAGTTCATCTTTTTTCAAACTTTTTCCACAAATATTCAGATACCTTCAATGCTTGCTTGACTTATTGATGCCTAATTAATCCTTCGATCGAAATGCATAAGCATCTCCTATGTTACATAAATAAGCTTGTTTGATGTATGAGAGGTTAAACCTGTTAGTTCAGCTTCAGTTGACTAGCATTTCAATTCCATATTATACTTAATCTTTGAACATTCTTATTTGGATTCATCTATGCTTACATGAACCGTAAGAGTAATATGTCCAAAGCATAAACTGATTTCAAATACTTGTTACTATTAAAATCATCTGAAATTTCTAAAATTTTGATATTTTATGGGAACTGCTAGAGCCACTCTATTTTTTATTCACTCCACGTATACTTTAAATTGTAACCATTAATCAAATTTGATTCAATGGTCATGATGAACAGTAGTAATTAAAATTTTATAAGAGTAGTCGACATTTTCACTTCCTGTTCATTCTACTATTGGATCTAATCTGATCAAACTTGATCAATAGTCAAAATTTGGAATGTACATATGTTGAACAGAAAAGAGAGTGGCGATAACTCTCCCCTATTTTAATATGTTCTAATAAATTTTTTATATTTTTAACTTCTCTTGTTTAGATTTTTAATTTTAAATATTTAAAAAATACTCTTAATAACTGTCTTAAGGGGCACTAGTTATCATAACCCACATTGAGTTATGACCAACTTTATACTAAACTAAATTCAAGTAAGGGTCAAATTTGACCCAACTTAGTGAGCTTAGAGTAATTCTTAACTCAATACCTAAATCATACCGATATTTTAAAATTTTGACAGAATCTTTTCTATAAACATAAGGTGTGATTTTATGTAGTGACATAGGAGCTGTTTGAGAGTGTTTATGAAAAGTACTTTTTTGAGATGAAAAATATTTTTATCCTATTTCAAGAAATGAGTTTTAATTTTTTGATCTAAAAAAATTAGCAATAATAAGATCTTACGACGTAAAATTTTTAATAAATTTTGTAAACTATTGTAGAATGTTTATTAGAAAAAATAAAATTCAAAAATTTTTTCTAAAAAATAATACCAAACGTACCCATAATAATAACATAACAATCACTAGAAACACCAAGCGAGAATGTAATTGGTCCAAATCACCGAAATATGAGAAAATATAATAGGTACAATGCATCAATAGCTTACTTACCTAATTTAACTATAGACTCAACTTACAACTCCAAAATAAATGGGAAGGACAACTTTAATTGCAAAGAACAGTGGTTCTAGAGATAAATACATCCCTCGAAGATACAAAGCTAACTGTAGAAAAAGAAATTCGGTGCACGAAATATACCCTTAAAATTTCAACATAGTCCATGACGTTAGGTTCATTCAATTCTTACTCGTCTCTAAAAATCTTTTATGGAGGCTAAAGAAAAGCAAATAAGTGACCCTATTCTTAACGAGGTGAATATTATAGAATGCACCATTTAAGGTCAACTAATGCATTACCTAAGTTGTTATATCACTATCTCTATATGCAATAAATATAATGACATATCGAAGCCAAATCTTACTAAATCCTAAGTCATTCTATATCGATATAGTTTTAACAGAAGACAAATGATAAGAATGAAAGAGAGAACTGGCATTATACTTTTATTACGATATGATTGTACTATACTAATTCTCAAATCTTAAACAAAAGAGGTTGGCAAAAAATTAGTTATTATAAGATAAAATAGCCACTGAACAATAGAAAGTATAATAGAATAATATCAAGGACCTCATATACATATATTATGTTCTTCACATATAACAATAGATAGTTATAATAATATACTATAAATGAGACTGAATCTTCTATAACACTTAGGCTGTATTTGCACTCGACCAATGCTCCTACCATTTCGGATGTCTATATGGGCCAGACACTCGCATCCTACATATATGGGCTAAGTAGTTCTCCTGCATTAGTATATAGCGTAGATATCAAATATTAGCGTAAATATTTGACTTAGGGAGCGTTTGATCGAATTTTTTAAGTGCTTATCATGTCAAACAATCACTTTGTATTTTTTACATTCCTTCTATTGTATTCTACAAAAATTGTTAAAATTTTTGGAAGTATAAAAAAATTGTAGTCGCTAACCTATATATGTATAACTTTTAGTTTTTTAATATAAAAAATCAGACTTCTTAAAAATTTATTTTTAAAAATATCTTTGATTTCAAAAAATTTTATAATTACTTCTGCGCTCGCCATCAATTATATAAATATGTTCAGGTTTCGATATTCTGTGTTCTCAACCTGATAAACTATTGTGTATTCTCAACCGTTGGATTGATCAAACACGATGAGATCCATTAGAACCCGAACGCACCGGTAAACGTAACAACTGAGGTAACCGGACTCCAAAACCCTAGACGTCTCCGCTTCACCTTTATATACTACAATCTCCTCAAACCATTGCTCTCCTGGCGCCGCACACTCGTTTTCTCTTCTTCACTACTACCAAACCGTAACCTAATCTCTCAACCAGCTATGGCGGAACGTGGGGGCGGTGATCGTGGTAACTTCGGTCGTGGATTTGGTGGCCGTGGCGATCGTGGTGGCCGTGGCGGTCGTGGTGATCGTGGCCGTGGCAGGCGCGGTGGTCGTGGCCGTGGGGAAGGAAATCAGGAAGACCCATGGGTTCCCGTGACAAAGCTTGGCCGTCTCGTCAAGGCAGGCCACATCAAAAGCCTGGAAGAGATCTATCTCCAATCTCTTCCCGTGAAGGAGCACCAGATCATTGAAAGCTTGCTGCCGGGCCTCAAGGATGAAGTTATGAAGATCATGCCTGTTCAGAAACAAACCCGTGCTGGCCAGCGCACCAGATTCAAGGCGTTCGTTGTCGTCGGTGACGGCAATGGTCACGTTGGTCTCGGTGTGAAGTGTTCCAAAGAAGTCGCTACTGCTATCCGTGGCGCAATCATTTTGGCTAAGCTCTCTGTGATCCCTGTAAGGAGAGGGTACTGGGGAAACAAGATTGGGGCACCCCATACAGTTCCCTGCAAGGTTACGGGAAAGTGTGGATCTGTCCTTGTTCGGATGGTGCCGGCGCCAAGAGGATCTGGAATCGTTGCTGCTCGTGTGCCCAAGAAGGTGCTTCAGTTCGCTGGTATTGAAGATGTGTTCACTTCTTCTCGCGGATCTACAAAGACACTCGGCAACTTTGTGAAGGTTTATATTTCGTCTACTTTAGTGATAGTTTAAATATTTGTTGTCATACATTTGATTTTAGGCAATTTTTGTTTCTTTTAGTTTGGTTTTTTCTGTACATGTAGTATTTACAACAATTGATTGAGTTTACTGTTCTCTGATGACATACACCGGTTCTCTAAGAAATCTGTTGCATATTTTGAGAAAATAGATCCTGTTTTTGCAATGCCTGTTTTCTCTAAGAAACCTGTTTTCTTTGTATGCAGTGAAATTATTATCTGCTTATCTGATATTCTGTGCAATGTTACACATTTTAGATATTCAATGAACTTGTATTGAATTTTGATTGAAAATATAGTATTCTGTTTTAGTCTAGCTCTAGATGAACTGAGTTACTGGTGGTATCTTATTAATGTTTGATGTTGTTGTTTGGCCACTTGTTGTCAATGCTCTCATGTTTTAATGTTTTTTGGAGAGCAAGAGCTGATACACAAATCTTTGGGGTTGATACTTGCACCTATAGTGGAACAGACATGATTGTGTTATATATTTTGTAAATGTTCTAATTTGATTGTTATGTATTATGAGGCTTGATTGAAGTTTCTGATTTTAGTGATCCAAATGCTAAAATTTTCTGTAATTTTTTCAATGAAGCTATAAATATAATTATGTTTAGTATGATATATTTCTAAGTTATCCAATCACTTGATCCAATTTTCTTGCTAGTAGATTACTGTGGTTTGTATCTGTATATACTCCGGTATTTCATGATATATTTTGATATGTAGTCTGTCTGGCTATGACTTTGGGAATGGATTTGATTTGGAATTCTTTTAAAAGAGTTTCGACTTCTTTGTGCAGGCTACTTTTGATTGTCTCATGAAGACTTATGGATTCCTGACCCCTGACTTCTTTGTGCAGGCTACTTTTGATTGTCTCATGAAGACTTATGGATTCCTGACCCCTGACCTCTGGCGTGAGACAGAATTTAGGAAGTCACCCTACCAAAACTTCACTGATTACCTCTCCAATCCCATGAAGGCACTTACTATTGCAGAAAGTGAGAGGCCTGTGGAAGCTTAGAGTGTATGACCATCTTTTGATGTTTATTTATGTTTTAGTTTGCAAAATGAGTTTGTTGAACATCTTAAGCACATGAACTGCAGCAATACTCTTAGTTTTATTCAACTTAGAAGCTATATTCGCAGTGTGTATGGTTTGTTTAAAATTTTGGTAAACCAGAGTTTGTTGTTTTCTTAGCAAGCAAGCATATGGCAGTTTTCTGTGACTAGTTTATGATAATATGCTACTTGTTTTTGATTGATCTAAAACAAGGTTCTTACCTGTGTAGTGTAATAGATGAACTCAAACAGTTAGTACTGACCATACTGTAAATTGGATGAACTTGATTGGCACCGATGGAGCTGGGACAATTCTTGCAAGTTCTATGGAACTTTTCCTAGCACTATGATATCACTGTTTTCACTCACTATCTGTGTATTGTTTTATTTTGTCTGTGTGGCCTTTATAGGCATGTAGTTCTGTAGATTTTAACATACTCAGTGTGGTTTATATACTGTCAATTGAGTGGGAAGTGATATTTTTGCCTTTAAGTTAAGACAGTAGTATAGGAAGAACCATAGTTTGGAACTTTTTATAATGTAGTATGTTTTCTGGAAGCATCTTGTACCAGTTATTTACAGGGAACAGCAGCAATGATGATGAATAGAATTTTGAGGATCAGAGTAGTATGATTCTGTCATTTATGGTATTTATGGTATTATAGTTCTGTTACTGAGGGTCAGCTCTTTAGAAGTTCATACTGGGTAGTGCATTTAGAAAGTGTGCTATTCCTGCATGAAATGAGACATACTTCATTGTGTTGTGGCCTTGCCCCGCTCCAGCTGAAGTTTATATTGCTGTGTTCTGTGCTGATTAAATATTGTCATTCATTTGAATCAATATATCCTGGGTTTCTCTTTTTTTTTCCTTTTCAAATTTTTAGTTTTATTTTATTTGTGTGCTTCTTTGTAAGAGCCATAAAACTAGAAGCATGGAACAAATTGATCAAATTGGTGGAAACATGCTGTGCTTGCGTTGCATGTTCAGGCTTAAATTACATACCCTTTATTTGGATTGAGGTGAAGGGAGGTTAATTGAGGTAAGGCGAGGAGCGGTTAATTGAGGTGAAGCTGAAGTATTTCACCTCAACGTTATTTGGATCAAATTTAGTAAGGGCAAGTGATTCCAACTGGGAGGAAGAAATTTCTTACCTGCCAATTCTATCCGTGTTTTTTTTCCAATTTTCCCTTCTTTATTTATTTATTTATTTTCTTTGACACGATCTCTCAAACTACGACCGATTGAGGCGGCGTTTGAAAGCGATTTTAAAGTAAAGCTCACGGAAAATATTTTTATTTTTTTAAAAACTTTATTTTTATTAAAAAATAAATAATAAAAATTTTATTATGTAGAATACTTTTTTATTTTCTAATTTTTAAATAAAATTTTTAAATATTTATAAAAATATATTAAAAATGTAAAATTAAAAATTAAAATTTTTTTTGGGAATGTTTTGTCAAACTCAAGTCCAAGATTTTTGATACGCGTTTGGGATGCAATCCCAAACGCTTTTTTTAAATTTTTTTATTTTATATTTTTTAATACATATTTTATAAATATTTAAAAATTTTATTTAAAAATTTAGATAGTGTAAAAATTATATATTTTTATTATTTTTTGAAAGTAAAAAAAATAGAATTTATTTTTTAAAAAAGATAAAAATATATTCTATTTCAGAAATGTCAATCCATATATATTTAATATTTATGGAAGTGAATCTTGTTTCTCACAATTTTAACTTGTTGATTAGAGATTCAGTAATGCTTAGGATACTTACATATGTAGGTGTTGGAAATTTATAATATTTTTATGATAACAATTATATAAGAATCATAGTTTATGTTTTGAATATCCTAATCTTGTGTTTGACGAATAGTACAAGTGATCTCTTTGAAGAAAAACAAAGAAAATCAGAGTTTGAAAAAATATCAACCGACTGAACTATTGTTGATGTTATCTACAGTGAACTTCGATCGAAGGTCTAATTGTTGCAACCATACATCCCAGAAGTTCACCGACCCACCAGAGCAAACGCGTAGTAGCTTAAAGAAAAAAAATCTCGCGAAAATGAACACTAGATTTGGAGTTCAATGGAGAACTCAACACAGTAATAAGGAATTGCAATTTCAGATCCGTATAAAATTGAAATATGTGAATTTATCAGAACTCTAAATCAAGCGGAAGAAACTAGAGTTTCGATGAATTGAAACACACCCTAAAGGATAAAAATCTATAGTGATGATCGAAATAAAAAGTAACGAAAATTAGTTGATATGATCAACCATTGTATTTTATTTTAAAATTTTAACAAAAATAATTAATAAAACTTTTTTATATTCTTAAATTAAAAAATTTATAAAATTATAAAAAATTTATTTAAAAATATAAAATTAAAAATTAAATAAAAAATAAAAAAGTAAAATCAAACGAATACTAAAATGAACTACCTTGTGTTGGAATTTTCTAGGACGTCTCTTCGCTAATGCAATTCCTGCTCTAGAAGGCCCTTAAATTAGCACAGAACCATAGGCAGATGTATTTCCTGCTCGGAAATGCCTTCGGTATATAGTAGCGGTTATACTCTTGTAATATGTATGAAGTTATATGAACCATTTATGTTGTTTATACAGGATGCTTACAATTTTAATAAATTTACACAATGGTATGCAGTTATTATTAACTAATTGTTTTCATGTAATAAATATATTTTGTTTGTTTGTTTTAGTGTTATCATAATTTTTCTTTATTTGTTTCTTCTTCTTGATCTTTTCTCCTGGAATCCGACTTAATTATCTACTATTTGCACTAACTACTAGTCTACTAAAACTACTAAAATTAATGATAATAATATACTAACTCTTAATTTAAAAAAATTTACCACTAATTCAAATTAAATGTGAAAAGAAACTCGAAATCGTTACTGCCTGCTAAGATTAAACATGGATCCAGAACAATAACGAGTACACTTAATACACTACATTTGTCTTACTCATCAAGATTACCATTGCTTAATACGATTTATGATTATGATACCATTCATGACATTTTCCTTGCTATTAGAAGGGCTTAAAAAGTTTGATATTGACCATGGACTTGAATTCGTCGTATCTTTATTGATATATACTTTAGACCAAAGAGATTTTAGCAGTAATTATGATATTATTTATATTTTTAATAAACTTTTTACAGTATGATAAGAATTATTTTAAAGTTTCAACATATAGATAAATTATATATCCTCAATTTTTTATATATATTTGTTTATTTAATAAAAAAATAAGCTTATTTAAATATTCTCTAAGTGCGTGTAACACCGTTGTTTGCAAACCATTAGGTTCATTAGCATATCACCCGTAAACATGGTTGCTTTCTATTCTTATTAATAATGTTCTCTGAGTGAAACATTGTTTTCTATCATATTTTGTTCTCACTACTTCAATTCTTCTGTCAAATTTGAGTTCTCTACTTCACACGTCTTTCCTCCGTTTCAAACTTTACTTTTACTTTCATGAAACTTCCGCTAAAAGTTTTTAAATTTTATTTCATATTTTTTAATTATCACTTCAAACACAAAATTTTTGCTCAACTTCAATTCTCAATGAACTCCACTTGTACGAACCCTATTTTTGTAAAATTTATTTTTATTGAAACACACCCTTAATGTTGTAAAGCTCAACACCAACTTCGCCTATATGGTGGCTTTTTTCTTGATATGTATAGTAATAACTTAAAATATGTACCTATGACAAATACTATAGTTATACAAGTCAAACCGGTCCGTTTGGATCAACCGTACCGTCGATTCGGAGCGTAAACCGATCCGGATTATCAATAAAACCATCTCTATAGTCGATCCGGACTAATCCGGGTCGATTCCAGCGGTTTTCGATTAGACCTGTCGACCTGGTCGAACGAGTCAACCAGAATTTTATAAAAAAATAGGCTTAACGCGTAAGCAATAAGCGCTCGACTCTAGGACGTTTGTGAGTACTTTTGAAATAGAGCATTTCTGAAATAAAAAATATTTTTATTTTTTATAAAAATAAGCTCTATTTTTTTATCTAAACATAATAATAAAAAAAGCAATAAAAAAATCTTACTACATAAGATTTTTTATATATTTAAAATTTTAAATAAATTTTCTAAATATTTATAATAGATATATTAAATAATATGAAATGAAAAAAATAAAAAAGAGCTTTAGGAAAACGCTTTCCCAAATGCCCACTCAAGCTTGTTCTCAATGAAAGCATTTCTTTCCTCTTTCCCATATTTTTTTTCACTGCTGCTCGATCCCCGTTCGTCCGAGCTCTCAATCACCGCTGTTATGCCAGCTCTAATCCTTCGACATCACACTGGTTCTTCTTTCTTTTTTTTCTTTGGCCGCTGCTCAATCCCCGCTTCGTCCGAGCTCGATGGTCACTTTGTCTGAGCTTGATGGCCATTGCTACATCCGCTCCAGTTGTCTGACGCCACACTGGTTCCTCATTCTCATTGTTTCTTCGGCCGTTGCTCGATCGCCGCTTCGTCCGAGATCGATCGCCGCTGCTACGCCGGCTACAGTCCTCCAACGTCACATAAGTTGCTCCTCACCTATCCTTTGTTTTCATGGTGATTTCTTTGTTTCTTACTACGACGGTGATTTTGTCTTCGACGTGAGGTTCTTGAAAGTAAACAACTGAAATTTATAATCATGTGCAACTATAATCAACTGTGAGGGATCAAGAATTAATCTTTTATTGTGTTTAATATTTGCACATTTATAGAAAGACGAGATGTGAAGAAGAGAAAGCAATCTTTGCTCTAGCTGCTACTACATGTTGTTACTGAAGACTTTGGGCTGACGAATGCTGTAATCTATAACAGTAAGAAAAATTATGCAAAAGTGAAGCAAAGACAGGGGAAGCCTATCTACATTGGAAGAACAAGTCGTTAGTGAGTTAAATTGTGTATTCCTAATCCAACATATTTAATAATTATATTAAATTCAGGTCGACCTATTTAATAATTAAAAATTATTAATTTTATATTTTAAAGACTGAGTGAACTATAAAATCAGTTGGGATGAATATGCACGAGGTTCGTGGTGAAGAGATATGGTATGTTTTCATCAAAATGTGCATTACTTAGTATCTTCATCGATCCTTAGAGTGTTCCAAAAAAAAAATTTCTTTTACTTTTTGAAATATATGGTGACAACTGAAATTTATGATTATAAATATACTTTTGATAAAAATTTGATAAACATAAGTAGCTGACAAAATATCGATAAAAACTTTTCTACAAAATTCATATTTATCATTAAAAAAATACCTGTATAGTAATACTTTCGATAATATTATAATTCATATTTTGCACTATTTTAATAAAACATAAAAGTAAACGATAATTATAAATATAATATAATTTAAATTTTATAAATTATTGTTATCGATTTTTTTATTGGTAAAATTTATTATATGGTAAAAGAATCAGAAAATTATTCTTTCAAAAGGTGACAACTGAGTTGATGGATTAATTTGGAATCAACCTGAATTGATCTATTTAATAATCGGATCAAATTCGTTCATTCTAATTCAATCCATATATTTATATGTATTAAAATTTTTAACTGTAATTTGAATTAAATAGATAAATTTTTGGTGAAATTTTGGAACTGTTCATATATTACCGACCATATCAAAAACATCTCTACACAGCACAGTTTCATCGCCATCAACAAAATATGGCAACTACATTTTTTTAAATAAAAAAAAAGATGCGGCAAGTAGTGCGTGGGATATATATGGAAATTCCTGATGCATGAATTATCCTGCCGTTTGTTCGAGGGCAAAATGGGCCGAGCTTATTATAGAGGATTATTGAACCCATGAGGGTAATCAAATAGCAAGATATGGAGCTGATGAGAGCTCAAACGCTGATCAAGAGATATGCTTGTGGAGGACATAAATCAATGCCTCAGAACAAAATATTATCTTCCTGAACAATTTCTGAAAAAACAGTATTCACAGAAAAAATTATACCAAGCATTTTCTACACAAACAAAATGTTTTATATTTTTTCTTTTTGGAGCAAATAAATATTCAAGCCCAATTTTTATAACTACTTAACTCCAGTTGTTTACAAGCGACTCCAAATAGTAAGCAAAACTATGTCACTAGCTAGCTATAGCAGTCTTTCCCGTCTCATGAAATTAGTGTAATCGGCACTTGTAAACAAAACTTCTAATTGCCCTCAACACACCGTCCGTACGTAGTCATTACTAAAGGCTAACGAATATATTATTTCTTCGTCCCTTCCGGCGCCTGTGGTGCTGTAACTCCTCCGTCAATGCAGCTGCGGCACTTGCTTTCTACCCAACCATCAACATCACTGCTGCCGGCCAAATGTCTGCCTCCACAAACCCTCGCAAGAACTCCGGCAAGCACTGCTACGATCGTTATCACCGCCAGCACCACCACCAATGTCTCGATTGAATGTTGCGTCGAGTGATAAGATGAATAAGCCCCAGTTGGAGGTGAAGGAGGAGTAGTACCCGGCGATGCCATGAGCTCTTAGCTAGCTCTTTTTCTCTCGTCGTCCTACAAGAAGCAGCTGGATCTCTCTATAGCAAAGATTACTTCAAGTTGTTATAGTGCAGGCTGTGATTGCGTTGGGAATACTTGATGTATGGATAGAAAAATGATCAGATCTGTTCTTAGATGAGTTGAAATTAGCTCTTTTTTAATTTCATCATCTTACATATAGACACACATACTTGATCAATCTAGTCACGTCTACAGTTGGATTTGTTACGAAACAATATATGAACGGGTGGCTCCTTCGGGAGAAGGAGCTGCGTCAAACAGTGACAATTTTGGGTGTCATTGACCGGTCAAGTTGGCTCTATAATCGATGTGTCATTTAGTGCCACAGCAGGTTATTGGATTTGGATCTTTTCTTCAAACGGCCATTTGCTGTGCTAGCTTCTGCGTTGAGTGTGTGAAGAATCGCCTTATGGCTGTTTGTAACTTGTAAGGATGATTTGAAATTTTGAATCTAACGCTATGTTTGATTGGGGTGTTTGTAAAGGGAATTGATGGGAAGGGGAAATGCTTTTCCCTGGTTTTGCGTTTGGTTTATAATTTACTGTTAAGAGAAGAAGTAGAATGGGGGAAGTAGGGGGAGAAAAAACCACTGTGTATGAGTTGAATTATGACACCCCAAATCGAAGTGTAAACGAGGGAGACAAATACTTGCGTAATCTCTGCTAGGGATTTTGTCATTCTTGTCCATCGTCTGCGTTCTCTCTGCGCTAGCTCCCGCGATCTCTCGGCTCACTCCCGCGCATTCTGCGCTTGCTCTCGCTTTTGTGAGACGGCGATCTGTCTTCGCTTGGGTAGATCGACAACAATCGATCTATCTTGTGTTCTTCGCACTTTCTCTGGATCTCCTTCGTCGGCGATCTGTTTTGGGTAAGATCTCGAGTTCGTTTCATTCTTTTACTATAGCTAGTTTTTATATGTTTTTCTTTCATCCCGGAGATCTGACATTTTTTTCTTTTCTCACCGCTGCAGCGCATAGATCTGTATCGCAGCAATCTCGATTTGCTCAAAATCTAGATTTTCACCGCCGCTGCGGTAGATCAGTATTCGCTCAATCTTTGTCCATCCGACACTAGTTGATCAGAAATTTCAGCTTCTCTATTGCAGGTAATAAGTTATTTTTCTTGTATGGGTGCTTTGATTTGTTGAATCTGATGAATGTTATTACTCTTGGATGAGTTAAAACAGTCACATTGTGAGGGAAGCTTGTGGTTTCAGTTGGATTCTGATAGTAATTTCATTTCAGTTATAGATTCAATCTATAAGGATTTAATTTATCAGTGTGTTTCCTCTCTATTCTTTCTGATCATTCATTCAATCTTTCTCCGTTTCGTGATGTGCATTGAAGTTATTCGTCTGCAAAATTATCTCATCTTTTATGAAACTGATAACACTTTTCTTGTTTCTATTTTTTATTACTCTTTCAATTTAAAGCAGTCTCTGCTGTCTCTCATTCCTTCTCTCTGAATTGCTCATATTCTTTTCAAGCTGTTTGAATGTTGAGAAATACTCTATCTACAGCTCCACTAATGATTGGGTTCTTACTGTTTAATGAAACTCCAACACCTAATTATTCGTTTTTAATGAAACGCTATTGCTGTTGAAGTAGAAAGGTCAGATTTTTATAAATTTTCAGAACTGAGTTGTAGCAAGGCCTGTTCAAGGTCATAATTTTTCTCTTCTTGTTTTTTTTTTGGAGAATATTTTTTCAGGTTCAAATTTTATAAGCATTTGTCTTTATTCTGGAATTTTTTTTATTCTCTATACTTTGTACCGTTCTTTTCTTAAACAACATTTTCAATTCTTGTTTTGTTTTATTTAGAAAATATGCCTCTGCACAAGTATTCCTTTTCAAGATTGGTTCCAGTTTTAATTGCTAAGCTTCTTCTTATTTTTGTTGTCATTTTTTCCTAATTATAGATTCAAACTACAAGGTTTAACAACAATAAGTACAATAGTTTAGATGCTTAGGAAAATGCTTCTATTTAAAACTTCTCCGAAACAAGTTATGTCAAAATAGCAACACATGAAAGACACTACTGGTACTCTATTACTATAAACAAGCATTCACAACTTCCCTTGCAAGTACAATGATATAGTGTTTGTTTATAGAAAGATATTTATAGTGGGCCTTTTTCATGCTTATAAAACTTAAAGCATTGTCAAGAAAGGAGTATAGAGGAAAAAATTTTTAGAAAGATAATTATGACTAAGGAAATAAATATACAGCTATACTACATCACCAACATGAAAACTAATGTACTTATTGGCTATATTAAGCATGAAAAGCTAATGTACTTATGAATGTGTTTTTTTTTTTTTCATATGAAATTGTCTTGTAGATCTTCACATAGTTTGCATGGTGATCTTTTGTTATAATTGATCATATCTACGATTTTTTTTTTGTTTTTTGCTGAAAGTATTAATTTTTGTTGTATAAAATAGAAGTGTGTTGACATGATTTTTTTTACTTTCTGTGTATTGGAATATATAGTGTTGAATATTGTTAGTACTTTATATTATTATGGTGAATTATTCGCTAAATTGACTTGTTGCATGCATTTTTTGCAGTTTGGTTTCATATGCATAATGGATGACAACTTGAGACGACTCTGTATGTTGCATTATGCTGTGACATTTTTCATTTTTATTGTTGTCCATTGGGTGATGTTACAAAATCCATTGAAGAGAAAGTTAATTGAAATTGGTGGTGTTGTTGAGGAAGAAAGGGAAAGAATTCGACGTGGAGTACTTAGTTCAATTTCTAATGAAGCTAGATGTAGTCGTATTTGTCGTATGAGTCCATCAACATTTAGAAAATGGTGTGATATGTTAGTAACATATGGTGGTCTTCGACCTACAAAGCGAACTAGTGTCGAAGAACAAGTTATTAGTTTTATGTGCATTGTTGGACAAAAATTAAGGAATCGGTTAGCACAAGGTATTTTCCAACGTTCCGGAGAGACTATTAGCCGTCACTTTCACAGTGTATTAAAGGCCGTCATAGAATTAGAGGAAAAGTTGGTGCAACAGCCTGATGGATCACGAGTTCCTACAGAAATATATAATAGTCATAGATATTATCCGTATTTCAAGGTGAATATAATATTCCAACTCATACTTATCATAATTGTTTAGATAACTTACTAAGTAATAAGTGTTAATTTCAGGATTGTATTGGTGCAATTGATGGAACACATATTCGAGTTAAAGTTTCCTCAAAAGACGCCCCTAGATATCGTGGTAGAAAAGAATATCCTACACAAAATGTTCTTGCTGCTTGTACCTTTGATCTCAAGTTCACATATGTTTTAACCGGTTGGGAAGGATCAGCATCGGACTCTAGAATTCTAAAAAGTGCATTAAGAAGACGTTTTCCACTAAAAATACCACAAGGTAACCACAAATTAATTAAATATAAATATAAGATTGTTAATATTATGATAACATGTTTTTGATGTTGATTTTAGGAAAATTCTATCTTGTCGATGCTGGATTCATGACAACAAGTGGACTAATTACACCTTATAGAAGAATCAGATATCATTTACGAGAGTATTCATCAAATCCACCAACAAACTATCGAGAACTATTCAATCTTCGACATGCATCCTTACGTAATACAATTGAAAGAGCGTTTGGTATACTAAAAAAACGGTTCCCTGTTATTTCAAGTTCAGATGAACCTTTCTTTTCTGTTGAAACCCAAACCAAAATCATAATAGCATGTTGTATTATTCATAACTATCTTATGAATGAAGATCCAGATCATGAACTTATTAGGGAAGTGGATGAAGAACTTGCCAACCAACCAATTACACCCAACACTCACTGTGACGATGAGGGTCACGGTGAGGAGACAAATCAAGGAGAGTCAATTAGAGATCAAATTGCTCAAGTTATGTGGAGGAATTATAGTAGATCTTAATATCATGTTATATGCATATTATAAGAAGTAATGTTCTTATGACGTTGTTGTATATTAACTATGATGTATTAATCATATTCTTATGGATTGTAGTTTGATTGACAATATATTTGCTTTTTGTGATATTATATATTTTGATGTTGTTTTAGTATTTTGACCATTTGATAACTTAATTTTTATTTGTATATGGTTTTTGATATTAATGTAAAGAAATCAAGATATCATTGAAGAGGAAGACATCCACAAGTGGTGTGAGCCAAGTTCATTTGTCATGGACTTCAGTTATGGATGATGCTCTTATTGATGCTTTATTACATCAACATGATTTGGGAAATCGAGTGAACGGTACCTTTACGACGCAAGCATATGATAATGTACTTAAAGAGATGAGAGAATTATTTCCTGAGAAAACACTAGATAAAGATAAACTTCAAAATCGTATTAAGTATATTAAAAAAAAATTTGCTCCAGTATGGGACTTATTTAAGGGTGGTCTTAGTGGATTTTCCTAGAACCGTATTACGGGCAGGTTTGATGCCGAGCCAGCTGTTTGGGAAGAAATGATTCAGGTATATTTATTTTTTAATTATTTCATTTGTAAAATCATAGTATGATGAATGCTGTTTTATTATTTCATCTTCTAATTATGTGATTTTGTTATTTCAATTGTAGCACAATCCTGAGGCTGTTGAATGGCGAAACAAGTCATTTTCTCTTCCTTATGATAAATTGAGTATACTGTATGGAGGCGACAGAGCTTCAGGTGAAAGAGCTATGAATATAAATGAAACGAGGGAGAGTTTCAGTAGAGAGCAAACTGGAAACAGAATTGAAGAAGTAGATGAGTTGGTTTCTGCAAATCGCATTGATTTGGAAGAATTTCATGTCAGGAGTCAGGATACTGATCGGCGATCAGCAAATGCATCTTTTGATCTCCCATCTCCAACTACGGATCATACCTCTAGGAGTAGGAGATCAAAAATGAAGGCAAGCACACATGATGGCTTAGAGCGTATGACCGAAGCTATAGTACAAGTTGCTCAAGCTATTACCAACTTTGCTTCAGATACTTCAGGTAAGCTAACCCCTCTACTTTCAGGTGAGGAAATCTTCACTCTCGTAACTGAACTTGGGATTGAAGGTCAACTTCGCCTACAGTGTTATCATTTTCTTATGAAAAATCCTTTAGAGTTAAGAGCATTAATACAATGTCCAGTAGAGCACCGTAAGGACCTTTTGTTGTCGATGATCTAGCTGATTATGTTGATGTTGTATTAGGTGCTGATGATATTTGTAGTAGTTAGTTAGTCTTCATGTATCATTTATTTGTGCTTCTAATATATGTAATATTATGCACGTATCACTTACTATTGTGTTTGGATTAGTGTTGTTGTTGATGTTGCAACATATGCGACAATCACCATATCACTTTCAAAATTTTTTGGTCGATGATGATCGAAACACTGATATTGGATTGCTGTTGGTTTGCTGCTATATGTCATAATTGCTGTTGGTGTTGTTATCTTTTTTCTTTGAAGTACCTTTATTAGGTCTTATTTTTGTGGTATTATTTCTATATATACTGGTTTATATTGTTATCTTTTTTTGTTTTATTTATATATACTATCTTGACAAGCAGTAAGAGAAGGTGTAGAAATAAACAACTAGGGAGGACGAGCTGCAATGGAGTTGCTTGAGCCGACATCACTGCAAGAGGATTAGCAGAAGCAACAGAAACACCAACCTATTGGATTAAGACTGAAGAGAATATAGAAGAAATATGCAGCCAAGCTGCAGTATACCTGCTTTTCCAATTTTCCAAGTTCACATCTTTTTAAAATTCTGATATGTATGAAGTGGTATTAGTGCTGGTATATATATCTTGGGAACCAGAAAAGCTGGAACCTAGAGAAAGACAGTGCTATTAGCAACAAAACAAAAGCTAATTAACAGATGAACTGCTGAAACAATGCTGCAGTGGGTTTCACTTTCTCACGTTTATTCCATGTTTGAAATTTTCTGCGTACATTCTATTAAGTAATTCCATGCACCTTAATTTCTTTATTATGTTAAATTTAACTTTGAATGAATCCGGAGCACTGAACTTTAACTTGGCTTGCGCCTCTTCGATATTCCATCTCTCTTCAAAAATCTGAACAATATATTACATCACAATGAAGAAAACTTTGTGAATCAATGGTCTTTCAATATTGCTTGCTGTATCTCATTCCATTCCAAATAATGCAAAACTTTTAAATGCTTTAGTTACTATTTAAATGCAAAACTCAAGAGTTCTATTGCCATTAAGGCAATTGACTACTAAGTCTACTTCTTGAAATGAAAAAGTAGAAATCATCATTTGTCCTCTAACTAAATTATTAACAATTAAAGCATGGAAGAATAGTAGCAGGATATTTCATTTCATGTAGGATATTTTATTTTTATCTCCAATGATGATATTATGAGACAGACAGCATTGCTATTAGTTGTAAAATATTATAGCATATTTGTCTCTCATAAACAAAGCTCTTTGTAGGATGCCGAACGAGCTCAATAAAAAAAAAAATTTTTTTTTTCTAACGTAACTTTATAGGTATAGTGAAGAAAAAATAAGGAAAAAAATAAATTACAATTTACATGAATTTATATAATAAAACTATTTATAAATAAATTATAAATATAATAATATTAAAACTTATATAACAAAAAGGATATTTTTGTCATTTTACTTATATTTTCTCTTCTATCACTTTTCTAATCCAAACACAATTTACTCTTATACTTCTTTCCCTTTATTAATTTATCCAAACACTATCAAAATTTTCTTCTTCCTTTCCTTCTTCTTCCTTTCCTATCCCCTCTTCTCCTTCTACTTCCTCCTCTTTATGAACTCTTCATCCAAACACACCGTAAGTATCTCTCCACTCCATGCCACTGTACTTTTTAAGGATAATTTAGAGAATAGTCTTGTTTTAGTTCTGAAAAACAAGAATATCACCGAAAGTAATTTGTGGAATAACATCCGCTCGAGGGGCTTGTGTTTTTCTTCAAGTAGGGTTAAGTTTATTGGGTGACTGCAAATCTAAAATCTTTATCTTTTATGGTGATTGCCCATTAATCAGACTTCTATATAATAACTTATTTGTGATTCGAAAACCTCTTACTTGTGTATTCCAAAAGAGCATCTACATTAATGACTTCTATCATCACTTTTCCTTTTTATTCTCCAAAGCAAACATTTGCACAATCATCAACAGGATAATGATTATAAGCATGACACTCTGGGTTTATAATAAATGTGAAATATTGAGGTAATAATTTAGACATGAAAAAGACAACATCTACGAATCCAAATAAAGGGAGTGGAGTGCGAAAATTTTACAACTCAAGAACCGGTTTCCTTATTGAGCCATTTTTGCATCATTATAGCACGCTAGCACCAACTCACCGCTCCTCTGCTAGCGAGAACTGATATAAGTACTCTTGGCAAGTTTTTAGACATGCTGCTTGTGTTTGTGGCGAAAATGAAGTATGATAGTCGAAAGATCATGGCACTTTGCCCCAATGGGTGAGGCGCACATGAGCACTGGGACAAGATTTGGAAGTAGGAGTGAAAATTTGGATTAATGGATCGGTTTCGAGTCGATTATTTAATAATCGGTTCAAGTTCGTTCAACACTAACTTAACCTATGAATTTATAAGGATCAAAATCATCAATCCTAACATAACCTATTAATAACCGAATCAAATTCGAATTGACCTATTTAATAATTAAACTTATTAATTATTAATTTAATTTTTAAGTTTTAGCGAATTTAGAATATCAGTTATAATAAAAGTGCACGATGTTTTTTGACATATATTGAATACCCGTCAAAATATATTTTTTAAAAATTATCTTCATCGGTTTAAAATATTCAAAAAAATTTTATTTTTATTTTTTAAAAATATATGGTGACAGCTATAATTTTATAATTATAAATACATAGTAATAATTTCAATAAAAATTTTGATAAATATAGTTATCTAACAAATTATGATAAAAATTTTTATACAAAAACTAAATTTGTCATTACAGAAATACTTGTATAGTAATACTTTCGATAATATTACAATCTTATTTTGTATTATTTTACTAAAATATGAAAATAATAATTAATTATAAATATCATATAATTTAATAATTTATAAATTATTATTATTAATTATTTTTATTACTAATATTTTAATAAACGGAAAGGAAAAATTAAATGTTATTTTTTCAAGAGATATCAATTTGGATTGGTGAATCAATTTTGGATTAACCTGTGTTGACATATTTAATAGCCAAATCAAATTTGTTCAATTCTAATCCAACCCGTATATTTATACGGATCAAATTTTCAAACTCTAATCCTAATTAAATAGATCGATTTTAAGTTGTGTTTCTATATCGGATCATAAATTGTCACCCCTATTTGGAAGCTATAGTAGCGGTGACTCCTTGTCTTTGACAAGAACTGTGTTGCTGGACATAAGAGTGCCGTAACGCTTGACTAATTCTAGCAATAAGCATTCCCTTAGCAGTCGAGAGCAAAAGAGCTCTCAAAACTGAACCCTTAGTATTCCCCTGAGGGCATAAGAGTGTCCCCATCACATAGTCTAAGGATTAGTAACTCTTAGTGTCAATCGTGTCCCACTTTATATCAGGTCACTCAAAGTGTAGGGGAAAAATAAGTACGAAAAACTTAAGAAAGAAATTATAATTCAAAGTGACATACAATCGGTCCCTGTATGGAGCCATTGTCGTGTCGTTCTAGCGTACTTGTGCTCAGTTTACCAAATGCTTTTGCCTGAGGAATTTGCTGACTTGAGTCTAATTTTGATTCTAATGCTATGCTTGTGACATTGAATGAAACCTATACTTTGATGTTGATCTATAAGTAAACTAATTTGAATCAACAAGCCAGGCCAGCCGATTTCTTGTTTCAAGTAAGGACCAAGGTCAGCTACTTGTTTTTGGAGTTGTAAGGATGTTATCCCTAGCTTGTTATTCTCCAGAGAGGGATAGACCAATACCAAAACAAATTAAAATAATAATTTTCTGACTCGTTCTATTTCTCATACCGCTCCCAACATCTTCTAGCTTTACTTGCTCGTTGTCTCAGGCTTTCATCGAGCTCTGCTTGTGTTCTTGTGGGGCCTATGTACGGATGAGTCTCATAAAAATAAAAATGCTATAATGGTTTTAGCTTGTTCAAAGATTGTATGGGTCTCAATATTGAGATATTGATAATTATGTCAAATTTAAGTTGATAGATTTCATTTTTAGTTTTTAGTTGTAAACAGTAGTACAAATAATATTATATTATTGAGGAAATTTTTGAGAGTGTTTATGAAATAGATTTTTCTGAAATGAAGATATTTTAGAAAATTTTCAAAAAATGCGCTTGACTTTGTTGATCTATAAAAATAATAAAATTTATACGTATAAAGATATTACGATATATAATATTTCTATACTTTTTAAATTTTTTGCAGAAGTTCTGTAGAAACTTAAAAAATTTATTAAAAAATTTGAAATATTTGTTTTGAATAATAAATACTTAAAAAGATAATGCCAAATGTTCCCTGAAATATATGTAAAGATAGTAAAAACTTTTAAATGTAGTAACGATAGTTTGTATTCCATTCATTATATTTAATGTCATTACTAATTTTGATTCTAATTATTTTAATAGTTCTATAATATTTCTTATATTAATTATGATTAATAGATGAGTTTAGTTTTTAAATAATTTTTTTACCCTTCTATTTGTTTTTCTATTTCTTTTTTTTTTTCAAAATAAGTTTTTCTTATATGTGCATTAACTTTTTTGATCAAGATATTCCTCAACATTCTCTATACATATCCGTATATTTTTGCTCAAACAAAAAATTAAAAGCATGAAATTTTGTTGAAGTCTTCAAGAAAGTCTTTTCACATGATCTTGTTCTGAATGAAAAATATAAGTAGTACTAAACCCTTACTAACAACGTAACTAATAATGACTTAATTATGTATCTAAGGATAATATTCACATTTTTTTTGGTTCTAATGTTCATACTGTTTGTTTTGTTTTTTGATTTCCGGTGTCTGCATCATAAAAGGATCGTTGGGTCATAGTCGTAAGGTCGTAAGGGATCATAATATCGTTAAAGGCTCATAAATCTTGTAAAGTCAATAAAGAATCATAAGGTTGTAAATATGACCCTCTTATTGTTATTATCTTCTTCTGAAAGTGAGATCATTCTCCTTACCTATATAGAGTTCATTAATCTTAAAAAATTCTTTAAAAACGAATTTAATTTCCTTCCACCTATTCTCAAAAACAGTGTTTGTGTCTTCTACCTTCAATTTTCTTCCGTAGCAACACTTGGTGAATCACTTGCCCTAATAAAGCTGAAGAATTCTCGAGCAACAAAAGTAATCTGCTTAAAGTAAGAGGTCCTTAATATTTCAAAATTTGTCTAATTTTTAGCGGCTATTCTTCAGATAATATCGTAGACCTTCTCTAAGTTTTGAGCGGAGATTCACCTTAAGTACAACAAGCAATCCTTTTATTCTATCATCTATTCTTGTAATATTTATCCATATATTAATCAAACAAGCAATCTTTTACAACCTTAAGGCCACTTTACAACCACGTTACGAACATGATGACCCTTTACGAGCTTATGACTACTTTATGGACTTACAACGACAATATAACCACTTTATGGTGACTTTACGACCACTTACGAATCCTACAATCTTTCGACCACATCACAAAATTTTATGGCCTTTAAGGACGATTTTAGTACCCCTTTACGACCCTTACAATATATTTAAGACCCATAGCAGCCAATTATAACCTTGCGATCCCTTATGGTGCACTTGACAACGAAATAAGAAACAAATATTGGAAGAAGAAATAGACCAGTAAAACACATTTCTAAGTGAAGTCATTATTAATGTTGTCGTTAATGGTGGTTTGGTGTGCACTTCGCTCGAGAGACAAGTAAGACACTTTTGGTTTGAACTATAACTCACAGATTGAATTTCGCTCTAGAGTTAACGAAATCAATGACCAACCCGATAGATTTTGCTCGAAAGATGACAAACGATACTAGAGTAGTGGAGTTTAACGATGCCATAGGGCTTGAACATAATGTTGTGGATTTGTATAAGAAAATAGAAAGTAGTCATAATAATAAGAGGGTCGTAGTAGGAGTCATAATCAAAGATTGTAATAGAAGTTTGGTGGAGAGGGACATAGTGAGATTGTTAATTAGAAAAAACTTGGTTTATTTAATTAAAAGTAGGTCCAAAAAATTATAGTAATAAAGTTATTTAGACCAAAATTCATTAATATGAATTATTTATAAAAGAATTTTTATCTAGAATAATTCACATTTTTGCAATGGGTACTTAAAATCATGATGTTTTGTCCAACTATTTCAAATATTGCTTTCGCATTAGCTGTTTGTGTAAAATCTTTGGATCAGTTGGCAAAGCTTTTCATATAATTTCACCATCTCATTTCAACTTTTTGTTTTCTAACATTATTTAATTTAGAAATATGAATAATTTTACGTCATAAAATTTTATATATTTATTATTATCTTTTATATAAAAAATTAAATTTATTTCTTGAAAAGCTTAAAAAAAGTTTTAAGAAAAATTATTTTAAACACTCCTAAAAACACAACCCCGTCATACTCTTTAATTTGGGTTAATGATTCTTCTTATGAAATGATCACCAAACCATTATAGATCATTAGCTAGTCAATTCACCAATATGTGGACACGTATAGTTCACAAAGTAGTCGATGGTTTTCTAAACCTTGAGTTTGTTTTGGTCCACGTGGGAACTCGGATATTGGTGCGTTTACGATTGCGTTTTTAAAACGCAATTTTTTATATTATTTTATTTTATATTTTTAATATATATTTTACAGATATTTAAAGTATATATTTAAAATTTAAAAAAAAAGAAAAATTTTATGGGTAATAAAATTTTATTATTAATATATTATTATTTTTTTTAAAATAAAAAAATAAAACTTATTTTTAAAAAATAAAAATATTTTTATTTTAAAAAATTTTATTTTATAAATTCTTCTAAACGCTCTTTAATTCCCGTTAAGTGCTCGTTGGCGCAATACATTTTATAAATTTTTTATAATATTTAAAAAATATAAATATATAAATTATATTATTTAATTTATTTTTTAAAATAAAAAATTTATTTTTAAAATATTTTTATTTAAAAAAGTTTATTTTTAATGTTCAGGGAACTTTGAAGAGGGACTACATATGAATCTAGAAATAGTGGCCTCATTACTTGGAAAGTGTAGATGCAACCGTTCTCATGCGTGCAGATGTCAATCAATTGTTATAGAAGGAAAAGGAAGCGAATCTACCTCATATTAGAAATGAGATTCAAAATCATGTTTTTATTTGATTTTCATTGACGGTCTCAAAAGAAGTAAGAAGGGAGAATCTTGAATCCCGTATTACCTTCTTCCGCGTACACACTTGGAGAAGGAAAAGCAACCACGACAGCTACCTCCCTCGTTATTTGAAGAGAAGTAGTAGTATAAGTTTTTTTATTGTTGACAAGCGGTATGGTCCTCACAAATTTGTTTGGCGTGCGTTGAATCTTCACAAAATCGAAAACCAAACCCAACTTTCCTTCCCAATACTAAACCAAAACCAATTCACGTAAATAAATAAACTAACTTGGCACTGGCTAGTCATTATAGTCTTTTGTTCTTCCTTTCTCTAACACCGTCGTTCAATTCCAACCACAAAAAAATACCTTCCCTCTTAAAAGCTCTTAACAAGGAAAGGAAGAAATCTTTGTTTCATAAGGCTTAAAAAGTAAGAGGTCTATTGGTTGTAGCTTCTTTGAAAAAATATAACTTTGTTTGCATGGCGGGAGTGGTGTTGCTGAGATCGGTAGACGCCCTGCTGCAGATTCCAGGCTGCGACCACGGACAGCACAGGAAGACAAAGCAAAGGAGCTCGTTAGAGCTCCGCAGCTCTTTTGTCGCCTCTTGGAGTCCAACAAAGCGGTTACGGAAGCAGCAAGCGAAGCACAGAGGAGGTCGTCTCACGGTTATCGTTGATGAGCTAGGTGGGCAGTATGAAGATGGGTTTGGTGATGTTGATTTGGTGGGTATGCTTGCTTTTGCTTGATTATAACTCATCTGTTCGTCTCTGTTGCTTCAAGCAGTTGAGTAGTAGAACTTGTCTTTATTTACCTGGATTTCTGGTCTTCAGTAGTGTGATCGTGCAATAATTAATGTTCACTTCTTCTAAAACTACTGGGAAAAATTGTTTTTTTTTCCTTTTTTTGATAAGGAGATGATGCATACTTGCTTGATTTGTGAGTTAAGTAGGACTAAAACCGTACTAACTATCTGTAATCAACGAGTTTGGTGAATTGCATGTGTAGAAGCACCTTTATTTGACTTGTTTAATCATGACAAGAATTTTTAATGGTAGAAATCTAATATAGAAATGTTTTTTTGAAAGTACACTCTTTCAAGTACCTTCTTTACAACATCACACCGATCTAACCGATGTATTTTAGATCATGTATAAAGTGGGAGGATCCACGATTTGTTGATAAGTGTGATATCTATTATCAACTTCCAAGATGTACTACAAGTATATGTGAAGTCATAACAGAGAAGTAAATTGAAATATTCTGCTAATGACAGCTTCCTAGCTGGGTCTGTTGAATGGGAGATTGCTCTCTTGTGCATTTTTTGGAACTACAAAGAAAGGAATCTTTTCCTCAACAGTATTTAAAGGTAGGAATCCCTTGAAGATTTAGTAAATGTCCACAAAGAAACTTTAAGCGCCAACAATATTAGCAGATATCTAAGAGAGGTAGATCCTTATATGGATCAAATCAACGATCTCAAAAAGCAGGATTTCAAAATGGTGAATTGCTTCAGAACCACCATTAATTGTTACTTTACTGCAAAGGCTAGTGATTGTGAAGCTTCACCTCATAAGCGTTGTGGTTTCATTTCATTGTTGACTAGTTGATCCGTTACTCAGACTTCTTCTTGTTTGCAGCAACTAATGAATTACTTCACATATAAGGCAGTGAGGACCGTTCTTCATCAGCTCTATGAAATGAACCCGCCTAAGTACATGTGGTTTTACAAGTAATTTCTATATTCCCACTGCCGCTGTAACTTCAGTATTTCGGTAAACTGAGGAAATAAAATATGAATATCTTGATTTATATTGTAGTTTTGCCGCTACAAACAAACCAACAGATGGGAAAAGGTTTCTTCGTATTCTTGGCAAGGTATTGCTTGTTTAGTCTTCATATAAATTGATTATTGTCCCTTATTTAAGCTGGCAAAAGGTTGAACTGACTTGTTCTGACAGGAACATCAAGAATTAGCAGAGAGGGTGATGTTAACTCGGCTTCACCTCTATGGTAAATGGATCAAGGTATTGACGACAGCAGTTGCTAACTAGTGTTTTATTCATTCTATCAGTAGCTCATCAACGAACTTTGCCTTTTCATGCTAGAAATGTGACCATGCAAAGATGTATCAGAAAATTTCTGATGAGAACTTAGAATTAATGAGGGAACGCCTTCTGGAAACTGTGATTTGGCCTAATGATGACACAAACACAGAGATGATTGGCTGAAAACTCCGTATGGCTCCTCCTAGACTTGGCTCCCACTTGTTCATACTACAGCTTAGTTTCAGTATAGTAAGATTTGTAGAAATCTTGAGAGCACTATTTTTTAAAACCCATATCAATAATACAAACGAGTGGTGTATCCTACTCACAGATGTTGTTGTACAATGAGTGCGTGCGATCAATTTAACAAAAGAAATTATCAGTGTAGCCTCCAAGTACTAACATATTGTGGTCGTTTTCACACTTATTTTTCCATACTTTGAAGCTGCAATTTTTAATTATCAAAAGCATATTCTTCACAAAGATGGTTCCATTACATACAGGTTGAAGATTGTTTTTGTGAAACACCAGGAGACGACAAAAAGGAAGAAAGGCAGAGGGCACCGTCCGGCTCTTTGCATAGAATATCTTTAGGTTCATAAACATATTATTGTGATAAATTAGAAAACTTAAATCAGCACCGGAAAAATTACAACTGAATTTTGGAATTACAAACACTTACCTGATTCCATGTCCAGAGCGACACTCCAAGCCTGCTATTCGGATATTTCGAGACCCAGTCACAATCGTATGAAGTCATACCGAAATATTGAAATTAGTAATTCAAGGGCATGGACATTCTGTTAAGTAAGGAGCTATTGAGGAAGTAATTTAACTTAAAGAAAATATTGCATGCTCTTCTTGGCGGTTGCAATATGGATTCCGTCGGTATTTGGATTCGTTTCTTATGCTCTGCTTAGTCAAGAAGTGAAGCTTCAAGATTGCTACATTTCTCAAAGAGCATATGGATCTGTTGGGTATCTACTCTTAAATTGTGACATCCATAGAATGCCAGAAGCCTAGCAACTGAAAATGGACGATATAGTTGCCACCAATAAGCAATGCCTCAAGGATTCTGCATAATCTGTGTGCTTTTGCGGAACCAGCAATTGCCTTCAAGGATATAGTATTTTTTAAGCTTGTCGATATAGTACTGAATTCATAAGGGTGGCATATTTACATACTGTGCTTGCATCCCCGCAAGGCTGAGAAGCGAAGAAGTAACAAATAAACGGAAATTATTCATTCTTTCATTGAAGTGGAACGATGAAATCAATGAGCAGGACACTATAGTAGATTATTGAAGCATGAAGTTCTAATTTACCATATTTACTTGCAAGATTTTTGCCACCATATTTCACCATTTCCGTTGAGGGTTCCCCCACCTTACTATAAGGTCATCGACATTTTCGAATAGCGTCCACTGTCAGACATTGTTAATTATCCACTCTCCGCATTTGCAGAGGCCTGAAGTTCTCCTTTGATTTGATATCTCAACCAAAACGATGCTGCAAACTGCTAGTGAATTTGAAGCACAAGCGGGACTCTTATTTCCATAATTTAGGAAGCAAACTTTTCATTGTCGTTACTATAACTGTGGACGTTTGGCTAACCTATAATCTTCTTTTCATTCCAATTTCAGTAAAATTCTATATCGTGAAATTTTATTATTACATATTTTTATTATTTTTTTGACATACACTTATTTTTAGAAAAGTTTTTTTTTAATAAGTATTTTAAAAATATCATCGTTTTTGTTTGAAAGTGCTTATGTAAAATATTTTTTTAATGAAAACTATTTTATCTTATTTTAAAAAATAAGTTATATTTTTTTTTACCTCAAAAAATTTAATAAAAATAAGCAATAATAAAATCTTACAACGTAAAATTTTTCTATACATGTTAAAGTTTTAAATAAATTTTATAAAATATTATAAAAATTTATTCAAAAATATAAAGTTGAAAAGTGTTTTTTACTAAAAGCATAACCAAAGTTAGAATAACCATTCTAGCATCCTATTTTATATTTTTTACTATTCTTTCAAAAAAAAAAATTTAACCTATTTTTTACCAAAATACTTCCAATATTATTCAATTAGAAAACCCACTGCGAATTCTATCTCCACGAGGACTCAAAATTTATTTTCATCACATTTTGCAGAGATTTGAAATAACACCCGTAGAAGATTTCAACCAATTATTGATTCAAAAATAGTATGTGTTTGTCTACATGTTGGAAAAAAGTAAACATCAAATGTAATATATATTAATTAGAGAAAGTCAATTAAAATAAACATAAAATTCTGAAAAAATACACTTCCTTCAACAATTTGCAAGGCATTTTATAAACAATTTAATTTAGCGTGATTTTGTTCTAACCTGAATCTAATATTTGAGACATAACATTAAGAAATCAAAGAATAAATTATGAAAGTATTAGCCAGAAAAATCGCCAAACATGTCAAGAAAATAGAGATGGAAAATTTGCGTATAACAAAAATATGTTCGGAAAGAATTCCTACATTATTTATTGCGAATTTTAGTTATAATCTTCTCCTAAATATTTCGTTAAATTGCATGATTTTCAAATCTTATAACTATGTACAATCCTCTTCTTAAAAATAAGACTTTGGTCACTAAATATTAGAAATAACAAGTGTGTTCAATTGTCGATAGACGCAGCGAAATATATAAAACACACTCAAGAATTTTGCGTAAGCAATATGAGAATTGAGACAAGAGCAAGACAATCACAAAGACAAGAAATTTACGTGGAGAAAAACGAGAAAAATCTTACGGAAAGACAAACTAGCCTTCAAGAAAATCACTAAACTAAAGTAATTACAAACTCTTGTGTTACACTTTAGGTAGGAACTCTCACTAGAATGCTTTGCTTATATCTCTCACACTTGATATGAGAATGATCTTTTCTTATTTCCTATCTTTTTCTTTCTTTCAAGCAAATGCCTTTCATTCATATATATAATGCCTCAAGGAGACTCTTGAACTTCCAAACGATTGTCGTTTCATCTTCCCACTAATTGATCAAGTCTTTTAGCTTTCTATCTTCCAAGAGATGTTTCAAAGTCTTTGACCATTGGCTTTCCAACTTTTTGAATAATGGTTCGTCTTTCTTGATATTTAACATTTCAATATGAATGCACATTTAATTTGTTGTATTCTAATGAACCACTAATTTACATAGTGGCTTTACAATTTCTAACAACGAATACATGCATAATAATTTTTCAAAACAATTATTATAATTGTTTTACTAAAACTATAAACTGTTGAAATGCTATAAAACCATACTCAGATGTTTAGATAATTTCATATAATTATGTGTACTCTATTGCACTAAATAATTACTAAAGTATATGATTTGATAATCTTTCTGTATAAAGTAGAAGGCAAATCACGTTTAAATTTTGTGAAAGTTTATATGTATAGTGATTTGATGGCACAAAATATATTTAATTATTTGGATCTTCGATTTAAAATATGAAAATGAGAGCATTCGTCGATAATCATATTTTGTGTGTGGATGGCTTGGCAAAACTGGACTTGCACAGACCGAGATGGCTGCTTTGGCGAAAATGGCCCAGTAAATATTCAATCTGTGCCCAACGCAAACTTAAATTATCTATAGGTCCGGCTGGGCCCGACCACTTCTAAACTTTGTTTCAAGTCATCTTCATAAATATTTAGAGAAGTCACAAGTCCTAACTATTGTATTATATTGTATGTATATTTGTGTTAAATGTAATATTTGAAAGAAAGAGATAGGAATATTTCAGTCCTTATGCACATTTCAACACACTCCACAATATTTGTAACCGTAGAAATCTTCAAATTTAATCTTTATCATCAGTAATATAATGACAAAATTTTATTTCAATCGGAATACAAATCGACCTCCATCCGACTATTTGATCAAGATGACTGAAAAAAATATTTTTTGTCAAATTTTACTATTTCTATCATCATAATCAAATGGCCGACTAAAAATCGATTCATATCCGATTGATATGAAATTTTGTTAACATATTACCGCTCATAATTTTTTATATCTAATGCTAAAAGTTGAATTTAAAAATCTTGACCACAAACAACAACGGAGTGTGCTGAAATATATATAAAAATCAGAGTGCCTCTATTCTTTCCCATACTTTGAATATTAGGTGGATTCGTAATCTCACTTTTGCTCAAGTTTATAATGGAAATCGAGAAAACTTGTGTCAACTTAACAAAAAATTGAACTGTGCTTGCATTTTAATAAACCCGTCCAAACTTTTTTACTTGGCAGGCCTAGTCGCCTTAAAACTAAGCCTGACCATCTGGCCTGGACGGATCTGAGAAATGCCCAAATGTATTACCATCCCATATGCCCCGCCAAACAAACAAAGGAGTCTAATGATATAATGCAAATGCACGAAACTTTAGAAACAGAAGGTTACAAGTATACACGCCAGAAGGTTACAAGTTGAGTACACAGAACAACCAACTAAAAGATCTTATGCGCCCTATCTGCACATAGCTATGCTTACAGACACCTCAAAAGAACAACGGCTGCACAGGCACATAAATATGAAATAAATATCTTTACCTATTTACTGTCATCTTCCTTAGCAGTTAATACCACATTGCTGGACGTCAGGACCAGTAACTCGAGTAGTAAATGGATCAACACGAACCCACAGCAATGAAAAGATGGAAGCAAGAAGAATGGACCAGACAACAACAATTGTAGGAGTACGGTTTTGCCTCCCCATGAGACCCTTCAGGAAGGGATAAAGATGGACTATCACCCAGAAGGCAAAGAAAAGCTTCCCAAAGAGAGGTCCCCATGATTGATACCCACTGTTTATTGCATAGGAAATCCCAGCAACCACACCCACAAGGTTAACTATGAGCAATGTGGTTGGTGGAATGAGAAGTGTCGTCCACTTGAACATATAGAGCTCAGTAAAATCTCCATCCTCATCAGATGCCTTTGAGGTAACCGTAAAGTTGGTATCAATTCCAGCAAGAACTTTCAGTAGCCCTTGAAATACAGCAAAAAGATGGGCTGAAACACCACCGATAACCCAGAACTGTTCGTTCCTCCACCACTCCTCAATTCCAACTCCACTCCATCTCATTTCCAAAATGCCAGTGGCAAAAATTGAAAGGAAGAGGGAGATAAACCAAATACTTGCAAAATTACTAATCTGCATTCACAAATAGCAAACATAAGCACTTGGAATTTGGAAAGACATTCTATTTTTTAGGGAGTACACAACCACAACAGAGACATGTAAGGAACAACTACAGTCATAACAAACAAACAGTGCTAACCAAGAGAATGATACATTCTCAGTTTTCTTCCAGCTGCTCTACAGTTTCTCACTTGTAGAATCATCATGCAACAAGCATTCTAACCAGGCATAGAAGGATGAAGTGTAGAAACAACTAATAAGCAGATACTCAACTAAACTAAAAGGCAAAGAAGTGAACCAAGAGGCACCACTTGAGACGAACTTTCTATAGAAAGAGTCACGTGAGGCACCAATAACATGCAACAGAGGCAAGGAGATTCTGCGTGGATCTACTTGCTCAAGAAATGGTACAAGGATATAGAAACAAAGCAACTCAGTGCCAAGAAAAATAGCTGCCACGACCAGCAATCATCCCTCTACTCACATCCCAAACAAGGCCTTCACAACCTCTTTTAAGTCAAAACTCCTCTAACGCTCAAACCTTGCTAGCTCTCAGTATACCTACCCATATAACTGGACTGACCAATTGGCAATCAGCCAGCCCTCACATTTAGTCACTTATATCAAGACATAATCCACGGTTCCTATGTTGTGTTTCTATCATAATTCTCAGAAGGAAGGGCAATGATGAAAATGATGATAAACGATAGGGGGGTTAATAAGTCTCTAATACAAAGAAATCTAAAGTGCCAGGCTAGAAAGCAAACATCTATGGGAAATACTCAAAAAAGGACAAGGATTTTCATAAACCTACATATTAAAATATCAGAAATGCTTCAGTAAAAGCAATTATGCAAATACCTGAGGGATGATGAACTTCCCAGTGAGTAGACAGACTGCAGGTAAAGTACAGTACAAGAGCAGTGGAAGTGATGTCAAGGGGTATATTGTAGTGTTCACATATGCGAACCTCTCCAAATATTTCAGTCGACCTCCATAACCATACCAAATTGGACAATGACGGCTGAAAAGAATTTCAACAGACCCCAAAGCCCACCGAAGCACTTGGTTTAGACGATCTGAAAGGTTAATAGGAGCAGATCCCTTAAATGCTGGACGCTCAGGCATGCAGTAGATTGACTTCCAACCACGAGCATGCATCTTAAATCCAGTAAGAATATCTTCTGTAACAGAACCATATATCCATCCAATCTGAAGAAAAACATTCAACAGTAATTTATAAGCCCTTGCCAAAGTTAGCAGTTCAGAATTGTTACATTTATAAGCCCTTGCCAAACTTAAAGATAAACGACAAAAACATGCATAGGGCGTAAGTTACATGGCTGCATGCTCTTGGTATCTTGATCTTTTGAGAATATGGTCTACACCCTCAAGCTTACACTCGTTTGGCATTGCTTTCCCCAAAAGCAGCTTTTCAATTTTCTATTTCACGTTTTTCAATACACTTTCTATAAGTATCTAGAAATTTTATTTAAAAATTTAGAAAGTATAGAAAAATTCTACGTAATAAGATCTTTTTATTGCTTATTATTATTTTTTTTTTTTAGGTAAAAAAAGTCGAGCTCGTTTTTCAAAAAGGACAAAAATATCCTCTGTTTTAGAAAAACTCTATTTCAAAAGCACTCCCAAACGCCCCCTTAGGGCATGCTGACAAAAGAAACTTATGCTAGTGTCTGTTTAACTCATAACACATATCTATTATTACTAAGGAAAACTTTATGTTGCAATCATTAAACTTCCCAATATCTTAACAAGTGCAATCTGTAAAGTGCAAGTTCTGATGTTTGACGTGCTTAAAAAATAGACATGATGGATGGCCATTTGATCATAAAAAGGTGTAAGACTCATCGAATGTTAGTACCAATCCAAGTAAAATGCACACTTATTTAATGAACTAGGTAAGCTCCATAGCGAAGACTTAACTTCTAACAAACATCTCTTAATAAGAAGTTCAAAAAGAAACTAGAACACTTCAAGAAAATAATGCATTGAATACCTCACTTCCCCATTCAGTTTTATCTTCATAACCACAGCTTATGACATGGATAGCTTCTTTGAGAAGGGATTCGGGAGTAGCTGACTGAGGTACACCGCCATTTTCCATAAGTGTAGAGGCAACAAAGACAGTTGACTGGCCAAACCTTTTCTCCAAGCTCATCTGAGACATCAGCAAAGACTTCTCGTCATCGAAGCCTGCACCTATTTCAATTGGACGAGAGAAGGTAAATTTCTTTCAAAAGAAATCTGAAAATAAGCGACAACAAATTCATCCACTGAATGAAATCATTAAGGAATGACTAGTCTCATGAATCTCATCTCTAAAAGGCTACATGCAACCTACTGAAAATGCTCTGAAGTTACAATGACAAGATTAGTTAGACTAGCTTTAAAAGCGAGAAGAAGGGCATACTTGCATTCTAGAATTAAAGTTAGATTTTAATCATTGATAAACTATTATAACAGCTGACCCTTGTGTCATTATTTCTTCTACGGTTGGCATGAACTACCTATATCAAAACTGCAAGAGGATTCCTCTAATAAATAGACAATGGAACAGATAAATGGGAAATTATTCAAGTTGCAATCCACAGTACTACACAAAACATCGAAATAACAGGAATGATAAAGGTCATACCTTCAACACCCTCCTCTATATCCTCCAAATTGAATATTGGAACAGTGTTATCAACATGCTTGCCTGACTTCTTTTTGTCCGAACTCTTTTTGCTTGACTTTGAACTCTTTTTCCTAGAACCGCCGCACAAGGAAGAGAGGAAACCAGGCTTTTTATGCTTATTCTTAACGGGAGGTTCATAACCATATAAAGCAGTTCTGTTGAATACACATCCCGTTCCCACATAAACAGGTCCTTGGATCCCATCAAGACCTCTTAAATTGATCTATAAGTAAGAAATCCAATTAGTTGAATGGAGAAACCCAAAAGAATAAGAACTTTCTATTGCAACAAACTGTTTGTTGCTTTGGCTATGGCTAAGATTAATACTAATGGATGGTCATGAATGTGGGAGAAGTGTTTTTATATAAACAGTATAACAAAACTCTAAATATAAGCTAATTGATAAGGATAACTTACATCAAAAAACACAGTATTCCGATTAGCATAACGATCACTCTTGTCAATTCCATCAAACCTCTGTGGAAATTGCACATAACAGACAGACTTGCCAAGGTTTGGATCCATCAGGAAACACATAGCTTCCCTCAGCGCTTTGCTGTTGTTAATGTAGTGATCGCAATCAAGATTTAATAAGAATGGTCCATTTGTAAGGACAGCAGAGACACGTACCTGAATGGAAACCAAGAAGATGCTAAGTTAAATCAGGCCAAAAAGAGAGAAGGAAAAAAAAAGAACAGAAAACTTGAAATACCAATTTTCATATATGACTACTCACCAGTGCATTCATTGCACCAGCCTTCTTGTGATGCTGGAAGCCTGGACGTTTCTCACGAGAGACATACACTAACCGTGGCAGCTCATTACCCTCAGTATCAAGCCCTCCACTGTGACCTAAGAAAACCTGCAAAATTAATGTTGACTTTAAATTTCATTTTCTGATAGCTTTTAGGTGTTCAAGGTCACAAAATGTGAATCTATTATTATGTCAAAAAAGTAATAAATCTAGTGTTAACCTAGATAAGTAGTTTAAAAGAAAAAGTCATGAAACAGTACATGAAAAGCTGTTTCTTTAGTATATGCATGACAATTTTTTTCAAGGAAATACAATTCCATGTGGTCCATGAACTTTTTTAGTTTATATTCAGCACAAATACTCGAATGACTATATACATCATTCTTGAAATAACCTTTGCAATTCTGATAGCGTTTAGGTATTCAAGGTTAGAAAATATCAATCTATTAGTATGTCAAAAAAGTAATAACTCTTGGTGTTCTCCTAGATATGTAGTTTAAAGAAAAAACAGTCATGAAACAGTACAAAAAGATGTTGCCTTAGAATATGTATGACAGAAGTTTTCAAGGAAATACAATGCCTTAAGGGCCATAAACTTTTTTAATCTATATTTAGCAAAAATACTCAGACGACTACATATATCATTCCTCGTATAATTTTTGTATGACCGTCATTTGCAAATTTATGAATCACCGGAAGCCTCCTTTTATCTGTTACAGCTTCACAGACATAAACCACATTACAAAAAATTCAATGACCTATTTTGTTATATGGTTTGCATCTCGTATAATTGGCAAATCCTTTTGAGAATTGCAAAACTTAAAAAGTTAGATTCCTCTTCCCAAGATCTCAAATAAGATGACATTTGATCCTTCAACACTAAATTTAACTTCAATAGCCATCATGAAGTCTTCTATAAATTTCTATAGCTAGAATGATAGAACCAGGTTAGACTAAGCAATTGTTTGTCTAACAACTAAACCCAAGATGTTATCGAACAAAATAAATATATCACCACTCAAAATCATAAGTAAACAACAAGCAGATTAACTAACCTGGATCATTCCAGGATGGTCTCTAGTATTATTCCCAGGCCAAGGTGTCCCATCTTGCATGACCCATCCTTCATCTGGAACTTTTTGGGCTTTGGCGACAAGGCCATTGACACGAACTTTAAATTCTTCATATTCTCTCTGGAGCCATCATAGATACAAATCAGCAATTTAAAGGCAAGTAAAATCATAATACCATTGTAAAAGCTGTAGACTTTAATACCTTCATTGCTCGCCTATCTTTGACAAAGGAAGGATGAACCTTATCTTTCAGGTAATCTATTTTCTGTGAGAAATACCATTCTGGAGCTCTTGGCTCAATGCTGTACTTCTTGCAGAATGGGACCCATTTCCTCGCAAACTCTGAAGTTTCAGAGAGAGCTTCAAATGTTAGCATAGCTGCTCCGTCATCAGAGACATAGCAAGAAACCTTGTCAACAGGATAATCAACTGCAAGAATCGACAACACAGTGTTGGCAGTGACAAGTGGAGGCTCCTTCAAAGGATCCACAGTACTGACGAAAATGTCAACAGAAGCTAATTGCGAAGGTTCACCCTCACGATCGTACCTGCATGAATATTAACGCAATTAACTCATACCTATCTTTTGTCAACCCTAGTGTTTAAACATGATGTTGGATTATTCAATTTGGGAAAGTACTAGTAGAATCCTACCTAATAGCCAGTCGGTCCAAGTATGTCTCACGATTCACTGGAAACCACTTTGGGAATTGATCTAATATCCATGACACTGCGAACCAAATCTCACATATCACAGACAATAGCCACAAGGCATAAGCATTGCGCACAGGATTTGTGATACGATAATGCAAGAAGATTGAAAGGATAACCAGCCGTAAAACAATAACCATCCTGTACGGGTTTATCCTAGATGAGGGAAGAGAAACTTTTCTGGACAATGGTTGGCGAGCTTCATCATTCCTGCAATTCATAAGAACAAATATCAACACAAGTTTTGGATGCTTTGCAATTTTGAGAAGTCCAACAAACAATACAATAATTCTATTTATATGAGAAGCATGTAAAGACACTTAAACATGTGCAAATTGACAGTAGCCTAACCACAAATAGTTTTATGGTGGAGCACATAATTCTCATTTGTCCAGGAAAAATAGATAATTTTAATGGAAGCATAGAGGAGTTAACTTAGACAAGCCCTTCAATATTCTATTCAGTCATGGCATCCAGTGACTTTGTCCACACAGAAAGTGTCATGTATAATGATATCAATTAATAATAGAAGAACACTCTTCTATAATGAATAACAAAATAATTTCCTTGATAGACTCACAATAAGGCATCATCCATATTGTAATCTGTGGCTGCATCAATATCAGTTGCTCCTCTGCCCTCAGAAGGAGCATGGCTAGTGCCATGCATAGAAGCAGCATTTTTATCTTGCTTCATCCTCCAACCATCAACTCTTTCTTTCCAAGCAACATTTCCTAGGTTACCTGAAAATTCTCTCGATTGATCTGCACTCCTTATATTGGCTGCCAAAGACAACAAGATGTGAATTGTCACCACTATATAGCAACTGAAGGTCAAATCCTTCCAAAAGAAATTGAATGAGACAGCAAGGAGACACATACGTGAACGACTGATATCAGAGTAAGGTAGGGGATGCACACGCTTGCCTCCACCACCTCCAGGAGACATCATATGGTGGTCAGGTGAACCCATTGAGAGCTCGCCAGAGTGCTAAACATCCACATTAATTAGAAGATGTAGCATATATGAGATTTCTTTCCATTTTATCACTTCAACAAAACAACTAGAATGAGATACTATTTTGGACAGAAGCATACCATGCGACTATGAGTGAGCAAGGGAATATGATTGAGAGCTATCTCTCCGCTATCATATTTTGGAGGGCCAATGTCTTCCCCACGTCCATAGTTCGAGTGCCAGCCGAGCATGCGTTCAGCAGTTTTCTGCTTGGAATCATGGTTGCCAGATGGATAATTGTAGTCACTAACTACATCATCAGCATCTCCTTCCTCTCCCTCTTCCCCAGGGATTGGCGGGCTTCCTGCATTAACACAATCGAAGTATAGTAACTTCTAAAGATCCAAAGAGTAGAACTTAAAAGTACCACAGTGGTATAAAAAAAGGACCTTTGTGTCGCTTGTACTTAGTCTTGCACTGAGGACACGATTGCTTGCCGTCCTTGCGCTCGTATTCATAGCACAGGCGGCAGACAGGGAAGCTACATCCATCACAGGCAACAAATAGCTCACCATCGACAGTTGTGCCGACATCGTCACCACAGATCTGGCAGACCTGACCACTAGCATGCTTTGCAGATTTCTTCAAGGGAAAAACAATCAGCTATCAAATACAACTTTCAGCAAAAAGAGAATAATAAACAACTAAAGCAAAGCACATAGGAGAAAAGATTAGGCTCCATATTTCGAACACAAAAGAGCATAGAAAGAAAACTACAACGTCACTACTGAAATTGAGAATTATGAGAAAAGTGTCAAGCTGAGATCTAGTGAAATGGTACCGAAATTTAGTAAAGAATTGAAATTCAACACCAATTTTAACTCAGAATGAGATCTTGGAGCTAGGAAGAAGATTCAGAAAACAGCCCAATTAAGAGTAGAGAAACTTTCAAGAAGCAATCCACGTTATTAGAGTATATGGGGATTATCACAATTCGATAGCAAGAAATCTGAATCTTGATGTTAAAAGATTAGATTTTCAAGGCTTACCCCAGTCTCGCCTTCGCTTTCCATCGGAAATAAAAAAAGGAAATTGGAATTAGCTGATTACTCTTCCGGTGGACTCAAGTCACTACTCAGATCTAGCGCCGCCGCATTCCTCTGCAACAAATCAGTCACAGATTTCACAACAATTGTACATCATACCTAACTGAACTACAAACCCAAAGAAGCACAAAAAAGGGAAATTTTTAAAAAAAAAAATCCATAGAATGCTAACCTATTGATTGAGAAATAAATCACTGAACAAAATGTAGCAGCACTAGAGAAAGAGGTATCTCCGGATCTCTCTCTATCTTCTCTCTCCTTGTTTCTTTTGTGTGTGTTTCAGTGTTGCTACAAATGCCAATAATAATACTCAAAGGAGAGGTAGAGCAGCTAAGAGTGACAGAGACGCTATAACACCCAGATTAATTTTTTATTTATACTTTATTGTTTTTACAAGTTTTATTATTTCTTAATACGATTAGTATCGTTAGTATAAGTTTACTAATCATACATTAAGAATTATGAAAAATATATTTTGGTAGAGAGAGAGACAACACTCTTTCCTTCATTCGGCCAGTAAGTGTTTAGGTCATTTGAAATTGCTAAATAAATAAGATTTTTTCAAAAATAATTTTTAAAATTTTTTATAACTTTTTAATGATTTGATATTTTAATAATTTGCAATTTATAAAAAACTGTGCGATATTATAATTAATTTTTTAATTTATAAAATGTATAAGTCACTCGTTTGCTTTTAAGCTATGCTAAAATATGACTCTTTTACTTTCATTGTAACAACGACAATAGTTCTAAACGAATTTTAACAACCAAAGCGTTCCAAGACAAGAAATCCAACCATTACAGAACTGACACGTAATCATTATTTCAATAATTTCATGTGATGGAATGTTTTTAGTAGTTAAAAGGATTTTTTGTGTTCATTGAGTACACATGATCTGATATCTTCTAGTTCGCTGTCGGTGGAGAAACGAAGAGATCTTAAGCTTTCTTTATCCATGCAATGCGCTTGATAGCTACCGACACATTCGCGCGGGCAGTAGGTGCGGATGCCTAATCTACCGGTTATCATAAAGCAGATCTTAATTCTTCAAAGATAGACGGTGGATTTGATAGGCTCTCCGTAGTGAGATGACCCGGCTAGAAATGAGCGTTCGGTGAGAGCACTGTTTTCATACATGAAGACAGGTTGGATTGGACTGACCAACGTTGCGTCCTAATAGATTACTTTTAGTTTAACCCGTTTGACTTCGCACCGGGAACTGGTCAAGACCGGCTGGGATGGTTAGTTGCGGTTTGGTATTAGGAGTCGTTTTGCGTTACTTATACATCGTGATTTAGGCCGTATTTGACTAAATTTAAAATTTAAAGCTTTTATTCAAAAATTATTATTTATATGTTTTTGCTGAAAAAAATGGCTGGTGCTTTTTTACTAAAAAAGCTACTTTTTATTAAATTTTATTTGAATAAATTTTACTGTTTAAAATTTTTATTAAAAAAAAATTAAAAATATGTTTAACTAAATTTATACTTATAAGTGAATAAAATATACAATAATTAAAATATCTTTAAATATATAATATACGATGGAATAAATTTATAAATCTATTTTTATGTATTATCAAGTCTTTTGAAAATTAATTTTATAACATATTTTTAAAATATTTTTTTGTTTAATATTTTTTGTAATAATATTTATAAACCTATTAATAAATATATTTTATAACATAAGGATATATTTTCTCTTTAATTACATTTCAAGCTTTCTAAGTAACTATAGATGCACCTCTTGTACGCCTAGCAAGAGAGCCATTGATCTATAAAATAAAATTAGACATCAGCATAAACGCAACAAATAAGAAGTTCTTAGAACTACCAGCCAATGAAACCTCATATTTACCTTACATGTCTTTACAAATTCATTTTCATGACTATTAACTACTTTTAAGATAGCGACTACACAACTCAAGCATATAAATAATTTTTCAAATTTCTAAGATTAGCTGCAAGGGCACAACAGAACAAGAGAACCAAACTAAAACGGTGACATTTGCTGGAATTAATAGCAATCAGAAACGATGAGCCAAAATACAACTGTATAACATTGCTTAGCTACATAAATATTTGGTAATGCTGTTCATTCACATAGATAAAGAAAGCATCTCAACAAAATATCCATAATAACAAAATTTCTCAAGTCATTACCACTACTTTCAATAGATACATTCAAGCCTACGACAAATCAGTGTAAGCCATAGGCGCTCCAAGATCTAGGAATCTATGTGTTGGTTGCCTTTGTGTAGATTTGCTGACTGTTGTGGGCAGAGACCATTCTGATGACACCACTAGATTGATGGCTCGCCTAGCAAAAGAGCTATTGAATCTGCAAAACAAAGTTAGACATCAGCATAAATGCAGTATGAACTTCTCAAAACTGTAATGAGACCTCCCACGTTATAAACAAAGAACCACCAAAATTAATATATAAAGAAAATATAATATCAACGTATCCTATCTATGTTTTCATATCAATGTGGCGCACTAAATCCATAGAGATCTGTCATGTCCATAAATCCACATCATGACATTTCATATCAATTAGCATAAGTCCTATAAACACACAATTAGACAACTAACATAAGTCCTAATAAATACTATATATATATATATATATATAAGTTAACAACAGGATATGAGTTAATGAAGTCTATAAATACTATAAAACAAAAGATGAGTTAATGAGTTAACAAAGAATAGTATACACTATACGTACATATATGAGTTAATGAAGTATTCACTAATACCACAAATCCTATAAATATTATACTAAGAGCAAGTAGTTAATGAGTTAAGCCTAGGAACAAGATAAAATTGTAATGAAAAGTCTTGGATATTTATATAAACATCCAAAGAGAGCCCAAGCATAAGCCAAATGGAGGACATGCATAGCGAAAGGAACAAACAAATAGTTAAATGGGTTAGAATATTTATATAAACGGCCGGTGGATATACATAGCCAAAGTGAAATAGCACTAGATATTTATATAAACATATAAACATTCATTTAATTGTTTAAACATATAAATAAATAACTTTTCAAACTCCTAAGCTAATGCCTACAGTCAGTAGAGAGCAAAGAGAAGTAGACAATTAGCAATGCATAGACAGGTTAGACAATTAGCAAAGCCTACAGGGCTATTCAAACTATGAACCACATGCATAGACAATTAGCTACATGCAAAACTATCTTTTCATATGCATGCATACAAAGAAGCAAAATACAACACAACACACCTTCTCAATTCATATTTATCCTTTTCATTCAAGTCATTTTCTTTCATTCATTCTTCTATTAAGCGAAAGTAATCGTTAACACTGAATGAGAGCAGTGGTGTGAAGCAAAGCCATTAAAAACTCACCATGCATTGCTTTTGCTATGCTTTCACTCAAGAAACAAAAAAAATTCAATTCAATACAAGCGACAAGTTCTTCTCATTATACATATTTTTAATATCTACTGAGCATGATTTATTCAAATTAAAACCAAAAAGCTCTAAAGCAAAGATAAAGAACAAAAGATTAATATCTACTGAGAACTTGATTACATAAAAATACATCCGTCTAGAATGAACTACAATAAAAAATATCTTAGTAATTGCTCGTAATTTCTTCTCAAGTCAATACGCAGAGTCTCTTGGCCATCAAGAACCACACCAATCAATTGATCGGCAGATTAACAAATTTTTCTTCAAAATTTCGTAAAGAAAAAAAAAATCTAGATCTCAAAACCACAAACAAATCCGATTCGATTAAGAACAAAAACAAATTCATCACAAGAAATAACTCCACCGATAGAAGAAAAGAATAGAAGAACTGGAGCCTCTCCGGTCTCCTTTCGGCAACGGAACTAACCCGAGCGAGAGAAGAAGAAACGAAGAAATCGGAAAAGATGGAAAAATGAGAGCCTGTGAGGAAAGAGTAGGGGTATGAGTGTTTATATAGTGTTGTAATTTCTCTAACTTAGTACGGATCGAATGGTCATTTCGTGTCATGGGTAAAGAAGCTCCCGTGCTGCTTGTTATGAAAAGCATGGATTCGATGCTTTTTTTTTTAGAGCACAACAAGCAGCTTATTTGGCCATAAGCACGCGTTGCCAAACATGCCAAACACTGTTGAGTGCTTATTTTTTGCTAAAAGCCACAAATAAGCACTCCCAAACATGACCTTATTCATTCATTATTTCATATCTTTTAATTAATTTTTTAAAACTTTTTTACATAACTATTTAAATTTTTAAATGTATAAAATATTTTATATTAGAAAATTTTTTATTACTTATTTTTATTATTTTTAAAGATAAATAAAAGTATAACTCATTTTTTAAAATAAGATAAAAATATTTTTCATTCTAAAATATTCTTCTTGCTCTTAGTGTTTTTCTTGCTCTGAGTATTTCATTTTATCAATAATTTCAACAAAAAAAACACCGAAAATATTTTATCAAATCATTCTCATTGCATTGCTCACACCTTTAAACTTTGCCTTTTATTTAATTATTTTTTACTCTTATAATAAATCTCTCATAAAATAAATAAAATATCACAGCATCTGCTACAAACACACCACAAATTTTCACTAACTATTTCGGCTTCGCTTAAGATCCTAAAGCTCTCCAAATACATGAAGATTTCTAATCTCCTCTACTCCACCGATCAATCGATTCTAGATAAAAATTTGGGGCAATTAAATTGATTGAGTTATTTTTATTAACAAGAGAAGGCATTTAAGATCCCTTAGGTGTGATGAATCAACGTCACATCTGGCTCATCTATCGTCGCATGATGGCCACGTTAGATTATCAGACGGGGGAGCAATCAACGGATATTCGCTTAATGGTGAAATTATGGACGAAGCAAGAATTAGATATTAGATCGGCGTAGATTCGATCGGATTGGAGAAATTTACACTTCGACCTCAAAGAGGAAACGAATTAGGATAATAAATCATGACGAAAGAAGAAAAGTTCACAAGCTTACAGCAAAAGCTTTTATAGCAATTTTTGTAAAACAACCCTCCAATCCGTTTAAATTACAAAAAACTTTTTATAGCTGAAATCGTAAGATTGCAAACAAATCGGGATATTAAGAACTTTAGAATTAAGATTGTGATCTTATTTGATATAAATAAAATCTTATAACATGTACGATCATTTTATTGATATAAAATTTTAAAATTTTAATAACCATGAGTTGGGGTACCTAAGAGCAACAAGATGGGCACATTTGGATAAATGATCAACCATGAACAGAATAGATATCTTCTCTTCTAAAATAGCCAAACCTTCCATAAAATCAATCGAAATTTCTGACACAAGGCTACTGTTTTTACTTTTGCACAAGTAGGGCAATTAGCAATGTTTGCTTATTTTATTTAGTAATGCCTAGTCAATAGAATTATTGGGAGAGACGTTCAAAAGTTCGCAATTGCCTCCTATAAAATAAATTATGTGCTTTGAAGAGGAGTTGACGATGAAGGGATGAGTCATTTGGAGGCAAGGTGAATATAGGAAAAGAATCCGTTAGCTACTAATACATTAAGGCAGTTGTCGTTAATTACAGCTTGGAGAAGCAACATTGTAGCAGGACCATCCGACTGAAACATTTGTATATCATCTCAAAAGGAGGTATGTATTATGGTGAATCTAGCTAAGAAGCTTTTGGTTGCTAAAAAAGGGTATTAATAGCTGCATTCAGTTTGCGTGCACAATATTCAAATTGGTCAACAAATCCAAAAAACATTGACTAATCATTTTATTAAAAATCTCAAACATATTGATGATAACATATACTGGAAAATTATTTTAAGCATTGGAAATATTGCAAGATGCATAGAACTAGTCTAAGTGTGCTAAGCTGATCACGAAGCCGACTATCAAGTCTGAAATCTTTCAGCTTAGGCAACATTTTGTTGATCTCTCCTTTATAGTTGAAAGGTCATGTCAAGAATTATTTCAATATTAAGTTATTTTCATCAAGTATTAAAGATAATACAGATCATGAAAGTTCGCTGATTGTATAGGAGCCACCAAGATCTATTTGACAACATCTCTAAAATAGAAACTTGTAAATGCGATATGCCACGACATAATCAGACTTTTGATGATCTTTATGTATAGTCAAGTAATTTATAGTCCAAAGTTCAAAAAATTCTTTGAAGAAGCGAAGTATACCAAAAATAGAAAAATTGCTAATCGTATAGGACTTGATAGGAAAACCGAGTAATTGATCAGGACAGCAAATCTAAAAGTTGATATCCACCTATTCGAGCCACTGTTTGGTGTCTGATTTTTCAATAGAAAGCCAATATGACAAGATTTCAAGTGTCTACTAGAGGTAGTTCTCACAAAGGATCCATGTTTGCAGGGGTAATGATTGGATTACTGCCTGTATCTTGCTGTCGACTCGAAATAGTGTTGTAGGCGTAGATATTAGTTTGGAGTGTCGAGTAGCATGAGCGGTGGAGGATGTTATGTGAGTTTTATGGTTGCTTGCGATATTAAAATTTGGATGCTATGCGTAGGAATAATGAAGGCTGTAGAGAGTGGTTGCTCGCTTGGTCGGTAATGGTGTAATCTGGTGAGGGCAAAGTATAAGAATGTGAGACAGATAGGGTAAGAGGATGGTTGGGTGGGATAAGGTTTGTTACCGATGTGTGACCCGGTGCTTCATGCAGCTTCAAATCCACTCTTGCATGAGTTACCTCATGTGTACTTGTATCTCATTCATCTGCTTCAAAGTTAGCTATAAGACAATGATATCATTCTTACTAGTTAAACTTCTCCTTGGCTTCAAACTATAAAGATTGGAGTCAATAGATGTTGTAGACTTTATGCATCCCTTTATGGTATTGGAGTTAGAGATTATGACAACTTGGGTCTAGCATATATCAAGAGATCCAAAGGATTGCCAACTCTTATACCAATTTGATACAAGTTAAGAAAAATGATCACTAACAAAGATAGAAACAAGACAATGAAAGACAGAATTAAGGGAGAGAACAAGAAAACGATGTGTATGTGGTGCCTTTGCGAAATGAAAATATACTTATTTATAGTTTGGATAGAATTTCCAAGCTACCATGCTACTTTCCTGTGTAAGGAATTTTACATAATTGGAAATACCTAAACTACCAAGATGCCTACTAAAATACAGCTCTACTTAATTTGACAACATCTTATTTTTCCACTCTTCCTGAACTATTACAACTAGGTTTGGTACTTAAGGTAGCTCCTATATGTTACCACTTTGAATCCGTCAGGGCTGTGTAGTGGACTCATTTCTAAGTTCCGTAGTCCTATCACTCTTCGCAATCACTTTTGCAGAAGCGATATACAACGTTTATTTTCTTTTGTGTAGACATCCTTTAGCTAAGCTCTTCTTGCCGATATGCATGTACTGGACAAATTTTATTTTTACTTTTTGTCTTCCATAGTACTAGGTTCTACTAGTCGAAATCCATCTACTAAGTTCTAGTTTCATATTACTTCCGGATTGTTTCTACTATGTCACTCGATGGTTCTATAGTATTTTGGCAATGTTGTGCATATTATAGTCATTGCTCAAGTGCTCTTGAGGCTTCATTTTAGCCATACGCATGCCCATACACACTCAAGAGTAAGGATCATACAAGTATGGAATCAGTCATGAGGTGAAATGCTCGTTGATTCTACTTTGCTACTTAAGTCTTACCTTCCAGATAGGCACAACAATACTGCAAGCCAAAGCTTATAACCAACCAGTAAGGGCGTGTTTACCTATGATTGAAAGTAGATGGAGTGGAGTTTTTAGAAAGTGGATTTAAAAAATTAAATTAAAAATTAAAAATATTTAATAAAAAATAAATTTTTTATTAATTTTATAGTAATAGTAAGTTTTAAATTTGAATTTAAAAAAATTGATAAATAATTTTAATTTAATTTTTTTTATTTTGTATTAAAAATGAGTTTGAAAAAAGTGAAATTTAGGGTGTTGGTAAATATGCCTAAGAGAAGATAAAGTTTAGACGAATACTAGCTTATAAGTGCATGTGCAAACGTACGGGTTGAGCCTGTTGATCCCAGCAAATGCATATATGTGCATATCTTTAGCGGCAAAATATGAACACAGCATAAAGACTTTTTTTTAAAAGCCGAGGATTATGCCTACACGATAAGTCCACATAACAATGGTAGCTAATCTTTGTGTTTCTATATAAGTTCACCATCGTAGGAGCTGTATATGTAAACAACATTCGGATCAAAGCTGAACAGCCGAGTTTACTTGCTCAACAAAAGCTAATTGAAATCGAGAATTTTTTGACAAAACATACTATGAAAATTTGTGTGCTTACACACTTATCCATACTTTTGTCTAACCCATAATGGTAAATATTCTACTATATTGAGGCATAAGCCATATAGAATCTAAGATCTGTCACGCTACAATAATCCAGCATCAGTTCATATTTATTTCTTGATTTGTGTGAATTATGTTACTTGTTTAACTTAAAAACTATCCTTATTTAATCTTTTCCCTTTATTCCTCTTTTATTTATTTCTTTTTTATTTTGCTTTCTTTCTTTATCTTTTTATTTCTTTTTTCTGTTTATTTAATTTTTTATTTTCAATTTTATTTTATTTATTTCTTAAATTTGGATGAATGGGTTGATTTTTTATTTTATATAAACAAGGAACATTTTTAGTAAAATTTTGAGTGATTTTGGATAATATTAGTTTCAAATCAAACGTAATATCGCAACATTATAAGGGCATGAATCAAATGCTTCCTTAAATTCTTTCAGAAAAGGCTAATATAAAAGCCATTCTCAAGAGAATGATAATTAGATTCTCGAGATAAAAAAGATGAAAACCTTTAAGACTTCTTTTAGTTTTATAAGATAGTTGCTAACTCAATAAGATATTAGTCAACCTGATAAACCCAGCAATAGTAATTTTATTTGTCACATATGCATATAATTAGTATTTTCCGTAATGTACAAAACAATGACATCTCTTGCTCTATTACCGATATCATTCCCATTATCTTTTCCTGAGTCACTCTCATTGATGTTCTGTTCACTTTTAGACTTTCTTCTTCAATACCGTCACTTGTCTCTTCACCACCTCTCTCTTTTAACTCTTTATGCCATTCTTTTCACCATCCAATTTTTCTCCCACACTGTCTTTTACATTTAACACCATCTCTCTCAATAACAGTAGTGTTGATCAAATTCCTTACCATCTCTTTGACTACTTTTAGTTCTGCATTATTGATTCTCGATCACTTCTCAATCATTAGGCCTAAAGTGCTCTATATCATTTTACATGGAAACTCTTTGAAGATTCCGTAATTCCTTGGATAATTAATAAGAGTTTTTACTCTCTTTGCATATTCAAAGTGATTAGAAAAAGGTTCTAAAAAAATGCCATTTGCTTTTGTTGGATTAAGGAAATAAGTTTTACACATTTTATTTTTTTATTTTAATTATTCATCTCGTCAATGTAATTCCATAAATCAACTAAATATTTCATATTTAACTGTAACACTACTAATTGAATTATAAACTGTTAGTCGTGATATCTAACTTACATGTGTTGAACGTCTATATATAGAATTTTTTGAATGGTCTAATAATTGTAGGTTACAACGTAAATATTAAAATAATGTTATCATGCGTACAATTTCGTTATGTATAAAGGGAACCTAATCTGAAATAAGTTTTAAGGCTAAAGTAAAACCTATTCTGTTGTTGTGAATGATTGTATGATAAATTAATTGGTGCAAAAAATGAACTTTCAACTATGCTTGCTACTTACTAAAGTTAAAATGCTTTGTCATCAATAATATTAGCGAAGAAAAAGAAAAAATGAATCTTCACATTTTATTAGTAAAGCATCGTCTTCACCAGATTCGGTAAGCAGAGGGATGAATAACCTGCACAGACGAAGCAATAGTAGAATTGATGATCGACGACAAAAATAACAGTGGAGCAGAAACCTTGCTAGCGAAGAGGAAGAAAAGAAATGACTATGTGAAGGCGCAGTTTAAATTGATTAAGACAATTTATCGACTGAAAATCTAATTAGTCAGTAATATTAATAAAAATTACCGACTAATTATCTAATCAATTTGTAGTATTAATGAAAAATAGTGAATGAATATAAATTAGTCAGTAACTTTAATAAATATACCGACTGTTACAACATGAATGACTTTTGATATTATGTCAAAATGAATGACGACAGTTACAACAGTTAGTAAATAACTAAGAAAGTTCCGACTATTACAAATTGTGTCAATATTGTATGAGAATTTCCGACAACACATACATCGATCGGTATATTTTGCACAAAATTACATACTAAACAAGCTGTCGTAAGTAATTTTTTAGACATTTCGAACTATTTGAGATGTAGTCAGTACCTTTTTAAAGAAATATACCTACTGCTGAGCATGCAATTGGTAAGTTTACCAAGAGAAACTAGTTTTAGATCTATACCAATGGAAGCTCTACGTAGTCGATAAATTTTCAGACTAAATACTCTAATAGTCAGTAACTTTCATTTTATACCGACTAATGTGTACTTTAGTTTGTATATAGCTGATTTGCCAACTAATTTTCTAGTCAATTGGTATTTTAAAATTGTGTGCCGACTATTTTCATTTCAGTCGGCTTTTCCTAACTAATTATTTCAGTCGCTAATATTTATCCAGTAATGGTCTAGTTTATAGTAGTGAGTTTTAAGCATGCCAAGATGCACTACTTTGTTTCATAAGGATATTATTCTTTTTTCTCTATAATTTGGAAAAAATAATGGATCAATTCGATTGGTCATATGAAATTTAAGAAAACAGTTTTGCACGTTTGAAAATCATGATGCATCATCCATGGAAGCAAAGAAATTCAGTTCACTAACAAAAGTAAAGCCAACTGTATATATAGCAATCTGTGTTTGATGATAAGATAGAGAGAAGAATTACAAGCGATTGACAGAGAATCAAAGACGGGACATAAATGTATATTACACATTTGCTTAAATTTGAGCTCTCGAATGACATGGGGAATTGTTAGATCAATTGCGGCAGACCTTTGCTGTGGGCATGGTGACACAGATGGAAGCGTACTTCTTCTTGGCCTCTAGTGACCCTGGCTTCGGCTCACCCTCTGCAGCAGTTGCCCGGCTTGGGCCAACTGCTGCAACTGCAGCAGCAGCAACAGCTAGCAACATGGCTCTCCTTCCACTTCTCTCGTCAGCAACTGAGACAGTAGCGGTCTGCTGCTTTGCTGCTGCTTGGCTCTCGGCCTTGGCTGCTCTCGGCACGATCAGGGTCCTGTTGCGGTTCAGTGCACCAGCGCTGACCCCGCCGACGAAGGAAGCCATCATCGTGAACGACGCCATCTCAAGCGCTGAAATGCTTCCTCCCGGGCTTTGCCTTGTTGCTGCAATGTGATGGTTGAATGAATGCGTCGGTTGTGGTAAGATGGAATATGAAGAAGTGCAAGGGTAGGGAGTTGAGGCCTGTGAGGTAGCCACAGTGGATGCCTTATCCCATAAGGATAACATAGCTAATGAACAAGTGCCACGTGTTTTTATGCAGCCATTGAAGATTCACTAGGATAACATGACATGAGGAGTACGTGAAGCAAGGAGATGTAATATGCCACGCTGGAATTAATTGTCAAGGCAAAGCAAAGCAGCAGCTGTTCAGCTGCTACTTGTGTTTTGGATAGGTGATTAACTTTGTGGTATAGCTGAAGTTTTAATCCCTATCACAAATTTTTGCCTTATTGCAAACAGCCGTCTGCAAAGTTATCAAATTTTCGACTTAAATTTTAAACATTTATCATTTTATTTCACCAAAATAATATATTTCAAGTAAAATCTTTTTTTAATAAAATTTCATCCGGATTCTGATTTAAATCCTAAATTTGGTAAGATTTCGATCTTGTTACGATTTTATATAATTTTACTTCTTAAGAAAATTTTGTAATTACCTGAATTTGAGAAAACTTTTTGTAAAGTTTAGAGAGTTTTTTATAAAATTTAAGGTTACTGAAAAAATATAATTTTGAAAATTTTTTATAAAATATAGAGGGTTTCTTAATAAATTTAAAGAATTTTAAAATTTTGTTAAATGTACTAAAACATTTTTAAAAAAATATTAGAAGTTTTTTATAAAGTATCATTAATGGTATTAAAAAAATGTTTTACAAAATTTATCAGTATATAAAATCTTATAATTTCAGTTCAAAATTTCGATTTTATAATCCTATTCAAGCGAAAGATTTTGACAACCTTGGCTGTCTAGATAGGTGTAACATTCTAGTTAAATTTGACTAAAAATAAATATTTTATTTTTGTGTCACTTTGATCAAGAATTTTGATGGAGGTCAGTTCATATTCCAATTGAGCTGAAATTTTATCAATATGTTCTCAACTCATAGTTCTTCATATCTAACGGTGAAGATTGAATTTGGAAAGCTCGCGGCCACTTTTGACCTGCATGTATACATATGTGTCTTTAAGATGACATATTTCTATATCTTATCCCTATACATATATATAAAGTAAATTAAATTTTAATTTAATTGTTCTAAATATTTCATAATTATTAGTTAATATATACTACATAATGACTATACAGATTAAATAGATTATTTAGGTGAACCTGAATACGACATGAAGCTATTTAATTTTGTCGGAGCAATTTTTTAAAACTAATCTAACCTGATTAAGATCAAACGCAAATCCAAATTAAATAGATTGATTTTGGATTAGATATGCGAATCAAGTCATACATTATCACCCATACCTAACGATGCTAATAGATTCAATAATACCATGATTTTTCTCGTTAACTGAATTTAGATAAAAGATGCATTAATCAGAAAAGACCTTGAACCTCCAAAACATAAAAGAAAGCGACAAGTTTATTTATCAACAAAAGAAAATAAAAAGTTCACTCTAAATTTAGGCTTGGTATTTAGTTATAACATACATAGCACATTTAGATATACTTCTATCCTAACAAAAAGTTGCTAGCCACAAGTTCAGATGACATATAGGGGGTGTTTGGCTTTGCTTTCCCCCAACCCAACTTTTCAATTCTCCATTTCACGTTTTTCAATACATATTTTATAAATATATAAAAAATTTATTTAAAAATTTAGAAAGTGTAGAAAAATTCTACGGAGTGAGATCTTTTTATTGCATATTTTTATTATTTTTTTAGAAGTAAAAAAAATAGAGCTCGTTTTTCAAAAAGAATAAAAATACCCTTCATTTCACAAAAGCTCCATTTCATAAACAATCCCAAACACCCCCATAGACTACTCAACGTCAGAGAAGATTATAGGATTGATGCATTAATGATTGTCTAAATTTAAAACTTATTTATCGATCCATCAAACTCACTTTTATTATAAAATAAATAAATATTTAAATAAATTATTTATATAAAAAATTTATTTTTTTAAATTTAATTTTAAAATATACTTTTAATATAAAATAAAATAAAAATTTATTTTTAAATTAAATATTTTAATTTTTTATTTTATTTTTCAAATACAATTTTTTAAAAATGAGTTTATTTCAAAATAAACACGCCATTAAAGATGCTGATCACACGAGCACAACAAAAACAGCTGAAACATGACAAGTTAGTCATGACATTTCTTGAAGCCATAAACTACAATAAGAAATTTTCTGTGATCTCTGATGTAGATAAAATCAACTAAAAAAAACTCAGTGATTTTATCCTAGTCTATCCCGCAAGTGCACGGTTGTCGTCTACCGTATAGCAGATAACGAGTTTGTTCCACAGAGATTGTTATTAACTATAATTCAAGTTTTTAGTAACAAAAGTTGTGTTTGTGAAAGCGAATCAAAAGTGTACGAGGACTAAGAATGAAAAGTAACGTATGGATCGAAAAAACAGGTATGCAAACAACTGGAGTTTTAGAATTCACTACTAACATCTCTAATTTAATCTTTAAATAAATATGATAATAGATTATGATAATTTTGAAGACTTTGTATCTAACACTTTGATCTAGTTCTTAGATACGATTTCTAATTATGATTTTAACTTTGGTCCAGTATAAAATCATCTATCGCTAGTGATATTCTAACTCCTTGTTTAGAAATTACTAACAATGCATTAGGTTCTGCGAAACATAAATCATGTAGTTACATTCACTTTGGTCCAGTAAATATTAACTATAATTATTAATTCTGTAATTCGTAAATTATGCTCCGATTGGTCCTCGCAAACACAATTAATATAATAATTTAGATATCAAACTCAATGCTAATCATGCATGCAAATTTAACATCTAAATATTCTTTCAAATAAGAATTAACAACTCACATAAAATCAACAATCCATACATCACATAATATTCAAGAAATAAATTAAATTTATTAGGATTTTCATCCTAACTCCAGTTTAGAGAATTTAGCCGCTCATATTAATATTACACACAATAATATTGTATGAAAAATAAAACATGAGATAAAAGAGAAGAAAGCAAATCTGAAGAATTTTTCGTCTTTAATTTGATCTTCCTTCTGTCTCCCGTTTGGCTCTCTTTAGGTTTTTCGTTGGCTCTTCGTTGCTCCTCCAATGCCCTTCTTAGCTCTCCATTCACCTCTTTTTATAGTGAAACTTTCTCCCATAAAATTAGGCAAAAGATATATTCAGGATATTCGGATTAGATTTGATGTAGATTTGTTGCTATATTTGATGCTAGATTTGATGCTAAATTTTTGATTTAGATTTGATTGGTCAAATACATCAATAAAGATCGCCACTTGATATTTCCTTTCATGATTAGTTCTTTTATTTTATTCCTTCAATAATTTGCTTCTTTATTCACCTATATTTCATAAATAAAATAAAATAAATTAATTCATATTGTGAATAGAATTTTAATAAAAATCTAATATTTATTATAATAATAAGATATAATAAATATACACATTATCAATCTCCCTAAAATAAGAGAAAAGGCAAAGCTACAGGTACAGGGGCTTTATTATTTAACCCTTATGGCAATCATGTAAACACAAACTTTCCAATCATTGTTATCACTGGATGCATTCAACCAACTACATCTATATCAATTGATCAGAGTGCAAGCAAACAACCATCAAACTAAGATTGATTTAAGCTTCCAAAATTAGAATGAAAAAGCACAACTGAACTTGAGTCTTGAGATATTGCACTCATTTGACTAGCTGTCACACTACGATCTACACTGTAACGGACTGGCATACTGAAATTAGAAATCAACCTACGATTCTTAATAATTTCACAGCAGAGTTCAAGACCATATAAACATACACACAAGAAGGAAAAAAAAACCATCATAGATTGTTTGGTTGTTATAGATAACTTCCTTATTAAATTGGAAGAGAAAAAGAAACTATCTGCCACATATCAAAGTAACCCATCTTTAGGATAATATTTGCTGAAAGGTCACAGAACACTGAACTGGCACAATATTAGGAAAGCCTGATGCTTCTAGTACAGTATGTAACGGACCGTCAAGATTGTGCAAAAATAGTAGCAGTATGTACAATCGGATGCTTTTCCTCGTAGCACTATGACGCTACCTTCTTCATTGATCTTCTATGAAGTAAAAACATTTTAATGAGCACTTCAATATCTTATTGCAACAAGTAAAAGCCTCTCAAGTAACGTCTTCTGGATATAACGTCCTTCTGAGTTCTCCAACTTAAGACCAGTCTGCGATGAGGAAAAAAGAGTTGTACATCACAATAAGGATGATAAACGATTAAGAAAAAAAGAATTTAAAAAAAAAAACCAAATTAAAATACACAAACTAAAGCATGAGCTTTACAAGAATCAACAAGAAACACATCATACTTGTTGGCCTTGTCCTAACATGAGTTGTAAGTTTCGGCGTTAAAATTAATGGTAAATTACAATTTGAATCAAAATTCTTTGAGAAGTTAGTTATACATTTGGACAAGATACATGGGTTTTTAATTATACTTAATAAAGGTAAGTTAATTACAAAAAATGAGAATAAATTTGTGTTTCTCCGCCTACCACAAGTTTTTAAACCAAAATGCTATTAAAAGTCCAACCTACAATCTATGTGGGCAATTGTTAAGAGATCACCAAAAAAAAAAAAAAAAAAAAAAAAAAAAAAGAAAAATACAGAACTATTCTTATACCTTAGGCCTGCTTAAGCAAGATCGACATGTTAGATTCAGATAATTGACTAATGACATGCTGTACCCAAAAAAGTCAACATCGTAGCTAGCAAACCTTATGTTAGATCAAACAAATTAACATCTAGCAGAGTTATAAAATAGACTGTATTAAAGTTATGCTAATTTCATACAAGAACTTACGTTGATCTTTATATACTATAAATTACCTTATATGTATGAAATCTTAAAATACCTGTCTCAATGTCATATCAGCAATGCAATATCTTGTAAAAGTCAACGAAATATGCAATTCGGTTCTCAAGATTAAAATAATAGAGCAATCAAAATTTTTGAAGAGAACGAACACTACAATATTAAAATCAACCTTTATCCACTGAAAAAAGCAAGGCGATGGCAAATTGCCTATCGCTGATCAAATTATTGACTAGAAAAAAATTCAATTGATAAAGATCAAAAAGTCCCAAAGACATGCAGTCATTAATATTGTAAGTAAATTCAGCCATCGGGTAACATTACTGACATTTTAGAGCTATTGGTAAATTGAGTTACCGACTGCAACTTAATCATACTATACAAAAGGCAAGTCTACCTCATGTAACCGAGCACATTTTCTAAAAATAGAAGAAGAAAACATATAAACAAACAACCCCTCTTACTCTGTTGTCCTTCGAAAGAATAGTGTACGTTTTTCTTATGCTACAACATTGCCTTTATACAGTAACGACTTACGACTTCCCTATATCTACTACCAACATTTTGAAAAATTTTGTGATAAAAATATAATAATTAATAATCAAAATGAAATATAAACAATTTATGTGGAAAAGCATTGCACGATATAGAGAGAAACTCACTTGCAGTAATAAGAAAAAATCATTATCAAAAAAAGAAAATCTCTATTTTGAGCATAACGAACACTTTTTTATCGAGGAGAAACACAATATCCTGTACGTAGACAGTATTATGAAAGTTTTCAAGCCATACTGGGCACTTGCTCCTGCACACCCAACCCATGCCATTCTGCTGCTGCTGCTGCGCACACAACTCTTCCACACCGAAAAAGTCCTGATTAGCTCAATAAGTAACAAATGAACTAATATCAGCTTTTGCCGACATGCTTAATTTACTGCACGCTCAACACAGCTTCTTGGCTTTCTCTCTCTTCTCTGCATCGCACGTTCCTCGCGACTCCGCGCCAATTTCTTGCCATAGCATCATGCGAGTCTATATATATAGAATCTACTCGAGTCCCTCGGCCCCTCTCCACAACGACCCGAATTCGTCGCCCACATGACTCCGTCTTCTCTGCAACCATCCAAACTTCTAGCCATCGCCACAAGATATCAGCTCCGCAGGCGCCGCATCCGTTCAGTGCGCACGTTCGACTGGGTGGACTCCGCACCTCCTCACCGCAGAAATCGCAATCTGCTTGATGCTGCAGTCTCCTATCGGCCGACGATCCCCAATTGCCTCCAGCTGCTCTCCAATAAGTTGCAGAAGTCCGCTGATTGTCTTCCTTAGCTGCGATCAACTGAATGCCTTACCGCTACTACTCGCAGTGGACTAGGCCACTAGCGCGTAGCTAGCTGGACCGAGCCGAAGCATGAATAAGGGCTTCAAGCCCATTCTGCTGGTGCTATCCAGTTCTACAATGTACAACGGTATTTCGCTGGCGTGCGTACGGAATGTTGTCAACCTGTTGCAGTGATTTGCGGTGACATTGTTGTGAAATGCAAAATGCCTTGACATACCCAACACTATCTAGTGGCAATCCTCCGTTTGTTCAATGCTTAACATTTTATCCTTAACATTATCCTTAAGCAATGGAAAAGGTTCTGTAAAAGATATTCATGTTCTTAAATTTATCCTTAACATTTTCAGATAAGTGAGTGTCTCAGCGAGTCAAGTCAAATATAATAGGAGTATAAGAATACTATAGCGTGACTAGTAGATAAAGGAGTCATCTTTTTGGTACTTACTTGTCATGCTTTCGATCGCTTCCTAATGAGAAATATACATATGCTTTTCCGAGCTTCCGCTACAATGTTTCTTTTCTTTGTTTTTTATTTTTATTTGTAGTTATCGAAAACCTAAAATTATGATATTCATTAGTCTGTGCGCCCTCTCTGCAAAAAGAATCATGGCACCACCTAACTGTAGAATTTTGATTCGAATGAGCACCACCATGCTTGAAGACAGTGACAGATTGTGCCACCAGACCTCGCCAGAAACACTGTTGAGGTCCCCCAACAATATTGACCGTCAAAACGTGCAATCAATAAGTTGCATTCTTTATTTTGATTCGTTCTGAGAATAGGAATGCTACTTTGACTAGAGCGGACCATTTTTGTCGAGGATTAAAGGTGACTCAAAGCTGTAGCCTTGAAAGTACAATTTACTTGAAGTACAAATATAAAATAAAAGTGAATTGAGGTGTGATGAAGGTTCCGTATTCGATTGGACAATAACTTGACATGTAAAATGAATAACATTTAATTTTATTCATTCTTTTCTCCGTATATTTTAATGATGCTTGTGTGACCAACAAAGTTTGGTTTATTTTGTTAAATTATCGTTGACTGAATCCTCCCTCTTTGTTGTTTTGTTAGGCTCTTAGAAATTAGCGGGAATTCCTACCAAATAAAAACATCAGGGAATAGGAATTGACTTATGTAAACTATGTTTAGTCATTAGCCCTTTTTGGTTTTAGAGATCGGTTTGGACTTGCAAAAGACATTTGCAATCAAGCCTATCTTGGAATTTATCAAGTACTAGTTTTATGCAAAATCATATGGCTCCTTTCGTGTGTGTTTGTGTGTATATATATATATATATATATATGATGAGTTATAGGCATCCTATTCTGTTAGGGGCACCTAGGCACGCCAAATTATGACCGTTGGGTAGCTTGATCTGACGGCTGTGGTTGATTCAGCAAAAATTTACTGGAGAAACTAAGCAATCGCTGTTTAGGGATATAAATGAAAGTTCAGCCTGTTCTACGGGGTTCATGTTTGTTTTTTTTTCCTTCTTTCTTTTCTTTCTCTCTTCTCCTCTTTCAAGTAGCAAATCCGACGGCTCCTCTCTACAAGCGGCATTGCGATTGCTTCCTCTACGTAGTTCCTTCCAATTTTTCTTTCTTTTTGCAGCTTCTTCTTGTCTTCACCCTCTCGAGTGATCTCTTTTCTCGAGGAGGAGTCATCGGATTCGCTGCTTTGAAAGAGGAGAAGAGAGAAAGAAAAGAAAGAAGAATAAAAAAACAAACATGAATCCCATAAAATAGGCTGAACTTCCATATATGTCTCTAAACGGCGATTCTATAGTTTTTCCTGCGAGTTTTGCTGAATCAATCACAACCGTCGGATCAAGCGATCCAACGGCCGTGATTTGGCGTGCTCAGGTGCCCGTAACAGAAAGGGGTGCTCATAACTCATCCATATATATATATATATATATATATATATATATATATAAATTGTGTGCATACAGGTCACTGCGCGTGCACATTAAGCACACAGATTTTGATCAAACGGTTCAGATCCAACTCGAATGTGTATTTATGTAAGCACTGTATAAGAAAACGCTGATATTTTTGCATACTATTACATAGTGTACTTAAGTATAAAGTTTTTGTGTTTTTATGTTTTTTATCCTTCATTTCTTCTCCTCCTCGTTTCTTCTCTTCTTCACTGGAGCTTTCAAGCTCAATCGATCGCCTCTGCGAGTCGGTGATCTTTGGGTTCCGGCAAAAACTTATGCCAATGCTGCCTCCTCTTTCTCATTCCAATCAATTTCTCTCTCAACCATTGCTCTCTCGCACCCCCTCAAAAATCCGAAGGCGGGCAAAACCCTAGCGTGCTGATTGACAATCATCAATTCAGTAAATTTTCATATTTTTTCTTCTCCTCCCCAGTTTCTTCGTATTTTTTTTATCAATTTCAGAAACTATAATCTATCTGCGCACATTCTACATCAATTTCTAAACCCGACAGCAGGCTCAAAGCTTCCGCGAAGAAGAGAAAAAACGGGAAGTAAAAGAAATAAAGGAAGGAAAACGAACAAACAAAAACTTTATACATGCGTACATTGTGTAAGGGCACGCAAAATTACTAGCATATTCTTACACAGTATTTGAGTAAATATATACATTCGGATTGAATTTGGACCTTTCGATGAAGATCGGACAGTTCAGATTTGGTGTGCGCCTGTCACATATTTCACACACACACTCCCATCTTTTAGCAGAAAGAGTATACTTTTATACTTTGTGTTAGTGATTGCTTGACTGAATTATGAGCATCTAATCGCTTTGATTTGACGGCATGAAAGGAGATGCAAAAGAGTGTATATAAGAGGAGAGTTTTCATCCAAGCATACTGTCAAATTAGAGATTACATATAACATCTAAACTAAAAAAAAAATAAACACAGTATAGAGATGCCGAAAACCGACTAAGGTTCTTACAACTAATCCTTAATCTCAAATAAATAGAACTCCAACTAAGAAAAATACCGTACTTATGGAATGTACATTTTGGTTTTAGAGGACTTGTTCATGATGAAATAACCTCACATCACATATTGATCATGGCACAGTCAGCTATGCGAAACTTCGAAAATATTTAGAAGTGCTTCAATTTTTTATAATTTTTAAATAGAAGTTATTTTGAGATTTTTCAAAAATAAATTTGACCTTTTAATCTAAAAAGATAAACATATACATATAAAAGTTGTACGATATATAATTTAACTGTATTTTTTTTAAATTTTTTTAAAAATTAAAATACTATAAAAAATTTATTTAAAAATATGATAACTTGTTTAGAATGAGAAGCAGTGCTATAAGTATTGGAAACACCTTCAGTCATGTTTGCCAAGACATTTGAAAGCTTTTTAAAATTTTTTTTATTTTATATTTTTTGATGAATTTTTTAATAATATTTTAAAAAATTTATAAAACATACCGAAATTTTTTTTATAAGATTTTATTATTTTCTTATATTTATTATTTATCTTAGATAAAAAAAAGAAAAATAATGGTTTAAAAGAAATTTTAAAGTTTTTTATTTATAAATACTTGCAAATCTCCTTTATTCTATTATGGAAGGACTATGTATGGGTCATGAGTTTGGGGAGGGTCCATGAAATAGACGTTTAGCTTCCCATACGATATTAGACGGAATTAAGATAGCTCAACTTAGAACGATCAGCAGCACATTTGCAACTTGTTTGGTTGGATCCCAAATGCTATACACGTTCTTTGTTGGCAATTTGAGGACATTATTCAAACCACAAGTTGCAATATTCGGGCGGCCTATCGTTAGTCTTTCACATTAACACTTCTACGTTCATTATTTAATAACGAAATTGTATCCAAAGAAGAATAATATGTGTTACCCGTAGCGAAGGCTGAGGGCTTAAATTTCTAAGTATCACTTTACTGAACAAGAAATTTTAACTAATGATTGGTTTTTTTATATTTACTGTCGAAGTGGAGATAGACCAAATTTTATAATTTCATTGAATTCTTGAGTCGTCCTTAGAAAAATTAATAAGAATTCAAATATTACATAAAAGAACAGATGTATTTGGTTGACTGAGATTATTGAGAATGGATGACATGAGTTTTGAAAAGTCAAGCAAATGATATATGGTTTAGGATGTAAATATTGTTCTTATTATGAACACTACCGCGCATCTCTCTAATTCAGTCATAATTCAAATTAGACGATTATGACCTTAAAAAGTAAACCCATTCTTTAAATATAAAATAAATTGCAATCATCCGAATATTTAACAAATTGCTGAATTTTAAAATAGTATAAGAGTGATATATGGAGTGCTTATATCAAAATTTGAGAAATATATTTCTCCTTAGGTTGATTGGTTGATTTGATATTTGAGTTTTATAGGTCCCGAAGCTTTTTCTTTATTTTTTTTATTCATGTCAAATGATTGGTTAATTGATGGAATGGCTTTACAATCTTTTTAGTTCTTCTCTTATGTCTAATACAAACTTTACAATATTAGTCATCTAGTAATAAAAAACCCCTAAATCCACATAAAATCTCATTTGCGCTACGCAATCTAACTTTTTGGAGCCGAAAGGTGCTCCAACGCTATTACTTTATTTTCTGGTAAGTAAGAAACAAATAACTGACATCTTGGAAGCTTACTTGTGGATTAAAGACAAAATGACGAAGGAATAATTAAGATTACTTAAAATAAAAAATTTTCAAAAAACTATTTAAAAATTTTTTAAAATAAATTTAATTAAAAATTTTATATATAAATATACATGACATTATTTTATATATTTTTTAATTTTTAAATATTATATAAAATTTATTAAACATAAATATTTTAAAATATAAAGTAAGTACGAAATGTATTATCAAATACTTCCTACGGAGATTGCTAGAGGATAAGCATTGGGTTTGCCACACGCAGGCTTCCAATGCGTAATCCGCTCGTAATTGCATTGCATACGAGAAATGTACGTTCATTAATTTGACCACTCGTATCAATATTTTAAAATTCAATCCAAACAGATCAGGTCGATACAAAATTTGACGATTAGATACCAATTTTGGATTAAATGAGTAGTATAATTTAATATGCAATCAATTTGATAAATTCAAATTGATTCGATCGATTTTTGAATAATTCAGTGATATAATAAAACTAGTTGATCAAATAATAATAATAATAATAATATTATTATTATTATTATTAAAATATGTTTATTTTTTGAATTATTTTGATGCTTTTAAATTATTTCTGTTAAGTCTCTAATTCCCTACCTTCCTAACTGGCTAATCCTTTCTTTTTCGCCACCGCTTTTTTTATTTATTTATCACGCCGCTTCTTGCGCGCTTCTATCGATTGTCGACGGACTATCTCTGCTCTCATGCTATTGCACTTTATTGATGTGAGTCAAATTTGTTGCACATTACGGTATGCACAAGACTACAACCAATTATACATAATTACATATAATATAATTAATTTATAATATTTAAAATATTGAAATTTTACTATATTTTGAAATTTTTGTCTATTATCTTTGATTTTTGAAAATTATTGCTTCAAAATGAAAAATATATTCAATATTTAAGTACGAAATGTATTATCAAATACCTCCTACGGAGATTGCTAGAGGATAAGCATTGGGTTTGCCACACGCAGGCTTCCAATGCGTAATCCGCTCGTAATTGCATTGCATACGAGAAATGTACGTTCATTAATTTGACCACTCGTATCAATATTTTAAAATTCAATCCAAACAGATCAGGTCGACACAAAATTCGACGATTAGATACCAATTTTGGATTAAATGAGTAGTATAATTTAATATGCAATCAATTTGATAAATTCAAATTGATTCGATCGATTTTCGAATAATTCAGTGATATAATAAAACTGGTTGATCAAATATTATTATTATTATTATTATTATTATTAAAATATGTTTATTTTTTGAATTATTTTGATGCTTTTAAATTATTTCTGTTAAGTCTCTAATTCCCTACCTTCCTAACTGGCTAATCCTTTCTTTCGCCACCGTTTTCGGCGCCATTTATCGCTGCCGTTGCCGCGCTCTATCGATTGTCGACGGACTATCTATGCTCTCATGCTATTGCACTTTATTGATGTGAGTCAAATTTGTTGCACATTACGGTATGCACAAGACTACAACCAATTATACATAATTACATATAATATAATTAATTTATAATATTTAAAATATTGAAATTTTACTATATTTTGAAATTTTTGACTATTATCTTTGATTTTTGAAAATTATTGCTTCAAAATGAAAAATATATTCAATATTTAAGTACGAAATGTATTATCAAATACCTCCTACGGAGATTGCTAGAGGATAAGCATTGGGTTTGCCACACGCAGGCTTCCAATGCGTAATCCGCTCGTAATTGCATTGCATACGAGAAATGTACGTTCATTAATTTGACCACTCGTATCAATATTTTAAAATTCAATCCAAACAGATCAGGTCGACACAAAATTCGACGATTAGGTACCGATTTTGAATTAAATGAGTAGTATAATTTAATATGCAACAAATTTGATAAATTCAAATTGATTCGATCAATTTTCGAATAATTAAGTGATATAATAAAACTGGTTGATCAAATATTATTATTATTATTATTATTATTATTATTATTAAAATATGTTTATTTTTTGAGTTATTTTGATGCTTTTAAATTATTTTTGTTAAGTCTCTAATTCCCTACCTTCCTAACTGGCTAATTCTTTCTTTCGCCACCGTTTTCGGCGCCATTTATCGCTGCCGTTGTCGCGCTCTATCGATTGTCGACGGACTATCTCTGCTCTCATGCTACTGCACTTTATTGATGTGAGTCAAATTTGTTGCACATTACGGTATGCACAAGACTACAACCAATTATACATAATTACATATAATATAATTAATTTATAATATTTAAAATATTGAAATTTTACTATATTTTGAAATTTTTGACTATTATTTTTGACTTTTGAAAATTATTGCTTCAAAATGAAAAATATAACCTTAAAAATATATTCAATATTTATTATATATAATTATATTTAAAAGAATTTAAATAGCTGCTAAAATATATATTATATATTCAATATATATTATATATTCAATATATATTATATTTATAATATTTTTATTTATTTAATAAATCAGATTTGATTTAATAAATCAATTCGGTGATTCGGTGAGTTAATTGTTGACCTAATAGTTCGATAATATTTTTGGACCAAGCACCGAGTTCGTTTTTAAACACTGACCGTATGAAGCGCAAGCATTGATGAGACAAGTCAATATTATTTACCGTAATATAGTCTGGTATACTATTTCTTTTTTAATCCAAAACGGTCACTATGATATTGATAGATAAATCTATATTTTCTTAAAAGAGTGAAATTATTATACCATTAACATAATTGATTGGTATAAATTTTAATTTATTCACAAGATTTTTGGGCTCATAAAAATTCATTTACTTTCAAGGTTGTGCTTAATACGACTTGAAGCTAGTCTGCTTAAATCGGAAGCAAACTCCGAAACTTTATGAGTATATTTTAATTACATAAAATAAGTTTTTCTAAAGTAACATTTATAAAAATAAAAATTATACATTTTAATATACAGTACGCTAAGTCCAGACAGCACAGTGACGTGTATACTTGTGTATTCAGTTCATCTTTAATAAACATTGCTGAAAGAAAAATAACCAAAAAAAAAAAAAAACCAATGAAATGGGCTGATGATGCAAAATTTCTATGTTTACCGGTTCAGTTAGACCGGGGCGGTACAAAGCAAGAACAATGGCAGACGCTTCTTCTAGCTGCCACCTTCTTGTCTCTCTCTTCTCTCTATAAAAATCGAGCGAGTAGAAGTTTCAGAGAAAAATTTCCTCAACCAACGAAACCTTATTAATTGAGGTTGCCAATTCCTCCCTCTTTTTGTTTCTAGTTTTTAATTTTCTGAAAATTTGTGTTTAGTTTTTCTTTGAAATTGATTCATTTAACCGAAAAAAATCATCTAAAGGAGGAATCCTAGTTTTTTTGTTCAGATATTTTAGAGCATTGTATTGGAATACCATGTTTGCTACCCGTAGAATTTTCTTCTGTTTATTTAGGAGCATTGTCCTTTCAGCTTTTTGATTGTTCGAATTTTAGGATCTACGACTGATTGCTTCTCTGCATTTTTCCTTGGTAAGTTTTGATTTATATCCCTGGTGCTTTTTTTCTTTTCTTTGTGTTTTCCTCAGATTCGTTTGGTTGGAATTTCCCTGGTTAATCTCTTGATCTGTGAGTTTCATTTCATTCCGGGAGGTTTCTCATAAGATCTCAAGAATGAAATGGCCTAAGTTGTAGATTTCTTCTTCTTTTTTTTTTGTGGTATCTATCTTTATTATTTATGTTTTTGGGAGGTTTCGTCGATCACACGATGGTCTAGCTGAAATATATTTGAAGATTTTGTCTTACAGTGTAATTTCTAGTTCCTCCTGTATCAAATAGGTACTGTATTCGATTCTGTTATAGTGCATGTTTTGCTGCGTCAAGTATTTTTCGTTCTGCATTAATGTGCCTGCAGTGCATGTTTTACTGGTTCTTTTCTTTTCATTTGATCTGAATTCCACTTGCCAATTTATTTTCTTTGATTTTATTCTTTTTGATTATTTATTAACTCTTTCTTTCATTTCATTTGACAAAGAGACTCTTCGTCGAAGCACACATCCTCTAAATGGTATGATGATCCAAACAAGAAAACTTTGATGTAGCTATATGAAAGTCAGTTAGTTAGATCATTTGAAACCTGTCATTGATGTTTCAATCGTTTATCCTTAGGGAGAAGAAGTGCCGGAGAATCTTCTTAATGGTGTATGGGGGATCTTACCTGGGGATTTTGATAAGAAATCAGATAGTTCACAGTCGACTGCTGTCATGGGCAACAAGCTTGTAAGAGAAAAGCAAACACCCTTTTGATGCTTGAATTTCTCAAACGGCAAAAGTTTTCATTCAAATTTATTTTGAATTTGCAGAATCTTATGGTTTTTTTTTTCTTTTTTTTTTCAGTATTCAGTTGAGGAAATCAGTGATGGAGATGGTTTTTCGTTTACTGTTAAGATATTTGATATCTCAACCAGGAAATGGTGAGACACGACAACAACTTTACCTTCATTTTAAAATTTGGTTGGGGTCTTTAATGACTCTGATTCTATCACCCAGGCTTGCCCCTACAGTGCTTGGTATGAGACCAATTCCATCTAAAGGACACTTGGCTATTCCCTTGGATAGTGGCCGGATACTAATTGTGAAGCATAATACTACACTGAGTGAATCAATATGGTTTTTGGAGGTTCGAACTTCGCAAGCTTTGATAAGTTTGTGTTTGTGTAGTGGCAACTTTCTAGTTGTTGAATTATATGGTTGCAAAATATTTATCATGGTATGATGCATCTTGACAATTGATGGAAGGGACTCAGATAATTTAGTGATGTAAGATGTGAGAAAGTATTCCACTTGCACAGATGTTCAGTAAATCAGTTTAATCCTGTTATGTTAGATCAGTTGAGAAGGCAGTGATGAGTACATGATTTAGCTAGTTTCGGTAAACACTAATCTATTATCCATTTAGCCAACCAGTGGACCGGTCTAGTATCTATTTGCATTGTTTGACAGGTAAACACTAAGTTTGTTACTGAGCTGAGCAAGGTACTTGGTGGTGAGGTGGTTGCTTGGACTAAAGTGGTGGAAGGTGATGGCCAGAAGCCAGTTGTCATCAGTGGCCCATCTGGAGTTGGCAAGGGCACGCTGATATCAAAACTTATGAATGAATTTCCATCACAGTTTGGGTTTTCTGTGAGCCACACAACTCGTGCTCCAAGAGAGAAAGAGAAGGATGGTGTCCACTATCATTTTACTGAGCGCTGTGTGATGGAGAATGATATAACAGAAGGCAAGTTCCTCGAAACTGCATGTGTTCATGGAAATTTGTACGGAACAAGTATAGAAGCAGTAGAAGCAGTTTCAGATGTTGGGAAGGTATAACTGAGTGCAAAACCTCCTCTAGTTTCTAGCCTATCTTCATCAAAAGGAATAAGCTTTAGTAACTATTAGTGAATTGCTTTTCTGTTCTTATTTTTAGAGATGCATTTTAGACATCGATGTTCAAGGTGCCAGATCTGTGAGGTCTAGTACTCTGGAAGCCATATTTATCTTTATCCGTCCACCCTCATTCGAGGAACTTGAGAATCGACTGCGATCAAGGTATTATGAGAATCTTGAAAATGTAGATAACTAATCTTGCAATAGCTTACATGCTTAGACAGTTGAATTCAAATTCACTGCCATCTTTTATTTACGGTTTAGGGGAACTGAAACTGAGGAGCAGGTTCAAAAGAGACTTGCCAATGCACGCACTGAGCTTGAGCAAGGGAAATCTCCTGGTCTCTTTGATCATACCTTGGTGAATGACAACCTTGAAACATGTTATCAGAATCTTAAGGTGTGAACTGCTTTTGCATGACTTGGCTGTTACAGTTGGTTTCTTTATTTATATGACATTGAAAGTATGTTACTTAGAAAAAGGGTCTCTCTTGGTAGGAAATTCTTGCCCTAGATACAGGAGCACCTTTTCAATCACGTAAGCAAGTGGTTTTATCTCGTATGATTGATTTTGTGGGTTCTTGCTCTTTAAACCGATGTACTCATGTCAGCTTATACATTGACAGCTCTGAAGGACTTCATAGTTCCGAAGTGCTATTATAGTTCCATGAGCAACCAGAAGGTTCACATATATTGGGGAACCAAAGACCAAGGAACAGAACCAGCCACAACGTAAGTCACTGCAATCTGATGAACTATATAATGTCCTGGCCTCTTTTCCAGCAGTCTTCTTTTACTTGTTTCTCAGGAGGCTTGAGCTTGACCTTTCGATGCTCAGAGGTGGAGCACCTGGAAGAACAAGAGGGCTCAAGGCTTATGTTGTTGATTCAAGAACAGAAGATCTCATAAAGACAAACCATTTTTACAAACAGTCCAGCTAACAGAATGCCTTCGTTGATATTAACTCCCTTCAGATTTGTATTGAAGTGGCATACAATTCTTAGATTTGGAAATTCTGCAGTTTCATGTCTAGAATTTCAACATACTGCTGATTTATTTTAAAGAGCTGCGGCAAACTATAAAGTGTTGAGAGTCTACTCCATTTTTCACTCCTATGATATGACCTGACTACAGTGGCGGAGCTTGGAATTCTCTTTATTTGGATATATGTAGGTATAGATGTAATCAAGATATATACAGTGTAATTCCTAGCAGTATGGAGTTGGACTCTGCATTTAACGACAGAGAGCAGTTGCATTTGTGTTCTTTCAGCATCATAACTTGTGTTCAAAAGGAAAAAAGTTGTTTTGAAGATGAACCGTATGATCATTTGCGTTTACCATATGGAGTAAGCTTGACACCTTGAAGTGCAAGATGAGTCTACTTACAACTTCGCTCTAGATGACTCGAGCTAATACTTGAACAATTACTTGCGAAGTCTGAAGTTCTATGCTTTGAACGAAATCAGATGTACTTCCATGGGAATTTATCATCGTTGAGTACAGTTTTTTTTTTTTTTTTAAGTGACACCATTTTAGCCCATTTTAAGTCGAATTTGTTTGCCCAAAAATTACGTTGCATTTAGCATTGCTTCTTTCCGCTTTTCAAAAGCTTTATTTTATTTTGTATTTTTAAATAATTTATTATTTTTTCTCCACTTTTGTATTTAAAAATTAAAAAATATAAAAAAAATTTACATTGTAAATTTTATTATTATTTATTTTTATTAATATTTTGAGTAAAACATAAAATTTATTTTTTAAAATATGATAAAAATATATTTTTATTTTAAAAAAATTTATTTTATAAACATTTTCGAGCATCTCTTTTGATCATCAACAAAACACTCTTGAGATCTAAAAAAGAATTTTAGCTCTAATGCAGTATGCCGGACATCTCTGACAGACCTCTAAAGCAGTAGTCACGCAATGTGACCGGGTCCGCTGAAGTGATGAAATAGGGTTTTTGGGTGGCTAACAGCCGTCCATAGAATTTAATCCAACGGAAGCAGCATGCCATTATATTAGAGGTGGCAATTTTCGACCCAATCGGAAAATCTGATCCGAAAATTCGATGCGAAAAAGTCGGATTCGAATTAAACTTTAACTGAATTCGGGTCAATTTCGGGTTAATCCGAAAATGACTCTAAAACTTAAATGAGTTCGGGTCGGGTTCGGATCAATCCAAAAATAACTCGTTTAACCCGTATAACTATCTATAGTATTTAATAATTAGAAAATAATAGCAAAAAATTTAAATTTAATTTGTATATATATAGTTGTTAACTTATCTTAATTTAACTAAATTTTACTTAATTTATAAATCTTATCAAAATTAATATTTCTCTTTTTAGATATATCATAATTAATAATTTTTATATATTATTAGAAATTGATATTTATAATTTTTATTTTAAAATTTTAATTATTAAATGGGTTGATCCGAATTTGATCTGGTTATTAAATAAGTTGAATTAGAGTTGACAATTTTGACACATATAAATAAATGGGTCGAAATAGGATTGAACAATTTTGACCTTGTTATTATATGGGTCGATTCGGAACCGACCCAGGAACACGAATTGCCACTCTTACATTATATCATGTTCACTGATGAACAACCGGAATGAAAAATGCAGAATTAAAAATTCCACAAAGGAGAGATGTTTTCACACCCATAAAAATTTTGCAGGCAGAGATATTCATTAAACAAGACATGAAAAGAACCTTGCTCTTCTAAACAGGAAAAGCTTCGAACTGCCATCAGAGTTATCAGCCTTTCCCCTATACAAATTACATGACACAGTGCCTAGCAAACAAATACCAAAAGACAACCTGAGTTAAATTTAAAGAATATATTGGTATGTCATATCCTCTAGTTAATGCATCTGCTATATCCACACTGACATGTATGACATACCTAAGGGGGTAGGGAAAATGGCGGCAAACATTATACACCCAAGAATAAATTGCCTTCGGTCCATGGTACACCCTTCAGATATGAAACAAAGCACATAGTGTCCAACTCATATATCGAAACTTCCTGGTAGGCAGGCAACATTCAAAACACGTCTGTTGCATTCCTCAAAGGAATCATTAGACGGCAACAGGTCTGTTGAGCATGTGAATGAATAAGATACCACCCTATTGGTGTCTCAGCACTCCCCTTCCTCTACCCTTTCACTTTGTAGCCGAGTGTAAGTTGAATGAAATTCAGATGCACTTCCAAACCGTCATTAGCGTCTATCTGTAAGCACAAATTCATGTTAGATGTTGAGTATGAAGTATCTAAGTTTTGTGAGTAATTGTAAAGCTTTTTCTGAACCTGAGAAGCTCTGCATCTGAGTGGATGTACTTCGACTTGCTCATAATTGGTTGTAGACGTACAACCACCTTCTTCCTTCTTTTCATTAAGAAAAACAGCCCCATAACTCCTAGCCCTTCTTATTGCATGTTGATGTCGAGATTCATGGATATATGGCTGCAAGTGCAGGTTCGCACAAATAATAGTTACTAGAATAATATACAGCACTTCTCAAAAGGGAAAAAAAGAAAAAGAAAAAGAAAAGAATATGATACACTTCAAAAAGACAAGCACATGGGAAGACCACCGAGAAATCGGCACCCCGCAACTAGGTGCAGATCATGTCCAGGGTGGAACCACTAGATGCCTTAGATGTAGTTGAGTTCTTATGGGACTCTATCAGTTAATTTACCTTGTTAGGTGGAATTCTACTAGGAGTTGAATTCCTTAGCTAGTATAAGTAGCTAGAGTTCTACTGGGAAAGAAACTCTTGTAGCTACGTATAAATAATCCCTTACATGATGTACTAATCATCAAAAAGAGTAATGAAGTTATTTCCTTTTACTTAGATTAGCTACTTTCAGTCTTAGATCATAGGAATTGCAACACTTGGTATCAAGAGCCACCGAGTCTCAATGGAGACCCCCGCCGCGGCCATTGTTTCGTCAAAATTCACCTACATCACCTATGTCCGCGTTAACTATCGGAAATTTTTTACAAATACCCTTCACCCTAGTTCCCCCTCCATCTCCCTACCAGCTCAGCATGCAAAACTTAGCAAACATGATTGCCGACTAAGCAATGGATCTTCGTGAACAAAAGAAGGAATTTCGTGAGATGCAACACGATCTTCTCATGCTGGAAAGATCCACTACACACTTTTTCATCAATACTAAGAGGAGAAATATTTGGGAGTGCTTTTGAAAAATACTTTTCTGAAACGAAAAATATTTTTATTCTATTTCGATAAGCGAGCATTATATTTTTTATCTAATTAAAAAAAATAATAAAATCTTACTACATTTTTTTATATTTTTAAAAATTTTAAATATATTTTATAGAATATTATAAAAAATTTATTAAAAAACGTAAAACAAATAATTAAAAATGAGCTTTTGGGGATGCACTGCCAAACGCACACCTATTCTACGACTGTTATAACCACACCTGCCACCACCTTTATACCATCACTTTCAATAACTACTGCCGCTCCTACAACAAGCTGGCCACAATTAAACCATTGGATTCATCACTCAGACAGCCTTCGTCTTCACAGCCGGTACCTGCTCATCGCCCACAAGTGCGCCCTACCAATACTTTCCTATTAAACATCCAGGTTCAACTTTCAAACCCTACTACTATCTATGCACACCCTTCAACAACCAATCAAAACTGTCAGCCATAGTCCATCCCTCCCCACGTTCGGATCCTTTTATAACCATCATCTTGCTGCTCAAACATTTTCTCCACAACTAGCCGCCACCTACTCATTTGCCCCAACCAGCATCTTACCGCAAATACACAGCAATCCCGTACATCACTTTAGCCCTCCCTTGGCACACTTGACCAACAGAAGTACACTCCACGTGATAAGCACAAATTTCAAAAAATTTGTGGATTTACTCTGCAAATCGTTATTTTCGATACTATCAAAACTCCACACTGGGAGAAAGTTTTCGTCGCTTTCATGTACATGCAGGATGAAGTCAACCGCTGGTTTCAAAGTTTCGAAAGGAACAAACCAAACCATTCGTGGGAAGAGTCCACTGAGGCAGTCCTCTTCCGATTTGTCCTTACGGCTTTTTGTGAACCCAAGCTACGCTCTCAAGTAACTCACGCAGGGGAACTGTCACCGAATATCAGGAAGCCTTTGAAAACTTATGCATACGTATGCCACACATCAACGAGGATGACCTTATTGGTTAATTCTGCAATGGATTATAGTGACGTATTTCTTTCGAGGTTATGTCTAGAGAACCGTCCATCTTACAATAAGCATACCTGCTTACGCGTATGTTTGAACAAAAACAATCTCCAGATTTTTCATCTCAGCGCTCAGTGCGTAAATTTCCCAATAGAGCTCCAACTTTTGCTCTAGCTACCTCCACTTCACCAGCTGCTACCACTACACTAGCTGCACCAACTACTGTTGCTCCTAGCTACTTGAACAGTAGAGCAAGACCCTTACAGAAATTACCGAGCGCAAGGCTAAGGGTTTATATTGTGATGATAGATACACTAGAGGACACAAGTTCACCAGTCGACCCTATCCAATTTACGGCCAAGAACTCTTCGATCCAGTGGATGACACTCCTGGTCCGGTAGCAAAATCTGTTTTTAGAAGATGCTCAATTATCGCTTACTGCAATGCATGGATAGTCGGTCCATAAACTATTCAAGTAGTGGACAAGATTAAGAATCAAGAGGTATTTATCCTAATCGATTTCGGTTCAACTCATAACTTAATTTTAGAACGCCTTGCAAAATAATTGCATCTTTTGGCAACCGTTGTTTGTCCCTACAAGTAGAGCTTGCCGATGGTAGACTACACTCCATCGCATTGCTCTACAAAGCAGTCCCTTTTATAATACAAGGGGCTTCAATTATCGTGGAGGCAAACCTATTACCCTTAGATGGCATGGAACTAGTCTTATGAATCCATTGGCTTAGGAGTCTTGATGACGTTATTTGCAATTGGGATTGCTTCACCTTGCAGGGGCGTGATTTCATCCTCCAAGGTATTCAGGAAGAAGGTGTATCTCAGCTTAAGAGCCTGCAGTAGGGAACCTTACTTTATTCCTTACACGTCATAGTCGTTTCTTCTAAAGATATTAGCAACTCGGTTGCTAATCTGCCAGCTGACCTGCAAGCACTTCTGGCTAAGCATTATTCTGTTTTTCAGCCGATTTTGGAACTTTCACCTAAATGATCACACGATCATGGAATTCTCTTGCTGCCTTGTGCTTCTCCAGCTAGCACTCGTCCATATCGATACCCGCATGCACAAAAGAAAGAAATTGAACTCCCAGTCAAAGAAATGTTATCTCAAGGAACTACACGTCCCAGTGCTTCCGCATTTTCCTCACATGTCTTGTTGATTAAAAAGAATTGTGGCTCTTAGAGATTTTCATTGACTATCGGTCATTGAATGATATCATCGTCAAGGACAAGTTTCAATTCTAGTGATCGATGAACTTTTGGATGAGTTGCATGCGCACGTTGTTTTTCCCAATCTAGACTTAAAAATCGGATTATTATCAAATTTGTATTAAAGAGGAGGACGTGCGTAAGACTGCCTTTCGGACTCACGATGGTTATTATGAATTTTTAGTAATGTCATTTGGCTTGACCAATACACCGGCAACCTTTCAATCACTAATGAATGACTTTCCCGGCCCTTCTTATGTAGGTTTATCTTGTGTTTTCTATGACATTTTAATTTACAGTGCTACTTGGCAAGAGCATTTGGTTCATCTGGAGTCAGTTTTCTCTACTCTTAAATCAACACGTCTATTTGCTAACAAAGCTAAGTGCCAATTCGGTTGCCTTAGTGTAGAATATTTGGAACATATTATTTCCATAGAAGGAATAACAGTTGACCTATCTTAGATTCAAGCATTGCTGCAATGGGTAGTGCCCTCGTCGGTCACAGCTTTAAGAGGGTTTCTTGGATTGACAGGCTACTATAGGTAATTTGTGAAAGATTATGGCATACTTGCTGCCCTGTTAACTTGCCTTCTTAAAAAAGACAGGTTCACTTAGACTGCAGGAGCCTACAATGCGTCCAATCTCTTCAAATTAGCAATGACATCAACATATGTTCTTGCCGCTCCCAATTTTTTACTTCCCTTTACAGTGGAAAACAATGCATCAACCAAAGGATTGGGTGCTATCCTGACACAAGAAGATTGTCCGATTGCTTAATTTAGCAAAGCCCCTACCCTAACAGGCACTACTAAGTTGAGGTATGAGAAGGAGTTGATTGCTTTAGTGCTTGCCGTTCAACGTTGGCGCCCATACTTGTAAGGTATTTATTTTACCATAAAAATTGATCATTCGAGTCTTAAATTCTTGCTAAAACATCACTTATTATCTCCAGCCAAGCTGAAATGGTTAGTTAAGTTGTTCGAATAAGATTATCGAATTGAGTATAGAGCAAGGAAACTCAATACATCGGCGGACGCTCTGTCAACATACAATGAGGCTTCCTTGACAGCTTTCATAACTTTAACACTATCCTTCTGGGATGACCTGAAGAAAGCTCAACAAGAGTCAGCTAATTACATGAAACTCTTACAGGCAGCTAGAGACGTCTTGTAAGGACTTATTATGCAGAAAAATCGTGTCTGGATACTGTTAATCCCTTACTCTGACAGTAGGTACTTTTTGAAGCCCATAATTCTGTACGGTATTTGTAAAACCAATAATAACAACAAAAATCAAGTCTTTATCAGATCTAGCTATATGAATGTGTTTTCTTATTTTCGTTTGATTATAAATCAAATTCAGCGAAATATCCAATTTTTCTAAATCCTTCGCCACCTTCCTAAACCAAATTAATTTTAATCTATCCTTAAAGTGTTCAAATAGAATCACATCTCTTATGCATTGCAGAATCGTTAGGTCTGCATTAGATATATTTGAACCACCTAAATCTATATTTCCTTTACTTGTTCTCCATCAGCACGATAGTTACTTATTGGCGTATATTCTCATTTTCGTATTTTGTCCATTCTAATATAGCTACATATCCATCTTAATATTTTTATTTTCGCTGCATTTATTTTATGAATATCTTAATCTTTAATAGCCCAGCACTTATTACGGTATAATATTACATGTCGAATGACTGACAAAACTGATCTTTTAGCTTTAAAAATTTTCTTATCATACAAGATTTCGGTAACACCTCGGCATTTATCATCTTGTTGTAAATCTATGCATAACATATTTTTCAATTCTTTCATTCTTATGATTAATTGAACATAGATAGTTAAAATTATCACTTTGCAATATAGTACTATTTTATAGGCTAACAATAATATTATCATTATTTTTATTTTTACTAAAATGATAATACGTGCATTCTGTTCTAGTCATATTTAACTTAAGACTCTTATATTAGAAAGTATTTCTTTAGTATTTCAGTTTATTATTTAGTCTCGTATTTGTCTCATTAATTTTTATTATGCCATCAGTGAATAACATACACAAAATTTTAAAACCAGAAAAAAAGAATTAAGGTTTGCTGTTTGGATATACGGGTCCCAACACTTGTCCGAAACAAATCCAATGACTTTCTAGTCAAACGTTCAAGTCAATTTTTAAGCCTCTTTCCTTGGAGAACTACAGTGGTAGTCTTTTGATAGTCGATGTGAACATGTTTCCTCCGTCAGAGTCGAAAACTAGCCAGAAAAATTTCCTTCCCCATCAATCTTACGTGTTATCTGCGGTGTCACCCTGTGGACTGCTAGTCTTTGCAGATATCCAAAAGCCATAGATGCCACATCTGCATTTGTCGCGCTACTGACGCGTTGGATGGATGGCGTGGATCCGAACAAAAACTGGTGGATGCAAACAAGGAAATGAGAAAAACCAAAAGCTTCGTGGCAGGACACGGTGCTCTTCGTGAGTATGATTAATGTGACACGCAGCAAATCCTTATTGCTCTTTTTTCTGAAAGTAAGATATTTACAACTAATCAGAATTAAAAATTTCAAAATATACTTGCTTGTTTATTGTTACTAGCAATTGAGTATAGAGTCCTTCCTTGAGTCACGTTATTCGTATGGGCATATCTATGTCATTTTATAAAACAGAACAGCGACAGATGAATTAGTTACAAAAACCGTGGTACTTGATCAAATAGCTGCAATAGGAGACTGTTTCCAAGCCAAACATAAGCAGCCGACTAATTAACAAATCAAATCAACCAAACAAGATCCAGATTCTATCTTCCAATATTTTTGGCAACAACAACAATCATATTCATATCTCGACCGTCACTTACGAGATCGGACCTGCTCTGTTTCTGTTATTATTGGCGGGTTCGATCCCAAAATTTTACAAATCCGGAACCATCAAGGGTGTTTGAATTTCCATACAAGCGAGGAACCCAGCCAAGCCAACAAGAACTATTTCCCTTCGCAATTTCAGGTTCTTGTAGGCCCCACTATCACTCTGTGTCAGGCTTGCCATCACCGCATCTTTTCCTCTCTCTCTCTCTCCTATGAATGAACGAAACAAGAGATTCTATAAACAAAGCAAAGCAAACCCATAAACAAACCCATCAGCAGCAAAGCAAAGCAAAGCAGGCGCCCTTTAGGTTTCTCTCCAAAAGGACCAAAACCCACTTTAACCGCCCGCCTTCGCATCTTCCCAACGACTTCCGCAAATTATTTCTCTCCTTATAACCAACTAAAATCCCTCAAACCCCAAATCCTCCTTCTACTACCTCTACTCTACTAGGGTTCTCATTTCTATTTTATTCTAAATAAATAAAATAAACAATGGCTGCAAGTTCGAGAGGATTGCCACCGCAGTTGCCCGCTTACCCCAAGGTGAATCACAGTTTGAGGAGAGAATTTCTGCCATTGCGGTTGGAGAAGAATAAGTATTGCAATCGAAAGAGCTTTAGAAGTGGTGGTGGGGGAGTGTGGTGTTGTTGTGGGGACAAGGAGTTTGGCTGTAAGCTGAAAAAGGGAGGGAAGAACGCTGCGGCGGCGGAGAAGATTGATGAATGGTGGATGGAGAGTGGGAAGAGGAAATCTACCACGCGCGTCCGCGCCCGTGCTATCCCTGCTATACCATTTCCTTCCCCGCGGTATGCTGTTTATTTTCGTTTCCTTTTTCCTTTTGCTGGGAAGAGAATTTTGTGCTGGCGTTGATCCTGGGTTGAGGAATCTTTTTTTTTTTTCTTGATCATGGTACTACATTGTTGTGGTTAGTGTTCTGGAGAATGAGTTTTGGGGCTTTTGAGCATAAATGTGGCAATTTCGTTCAGAAACTTTTGATACTGGGATCTGCTTGCTGAAAGAGAGGTTTTACACAATTTTTTTATTGATGTTTGCTTGTGATCTTGCTGATCTTTGATCTGCATGCTGTTTGGAGAATAGTAATTTTGAGGAAAAACGTTTTACTTTTTAAATTTAGTGATCGGTGGACATTCGATATTAGAGTAGTCCAAGCTAGAATTTTTTGTTTGATTGACAAGCAAAGCTTTTTTCTCAAATAGGCGCAGACAAGCAAAGCTTTTTTCTCAAATAGGCACAGTATATCTGGCAAATCTCCAAAGTGGCAGCTTTGTTTAGAGTGTTACTTGTCTATGAAGTAGATCACCACAGATTAATTCATAATAGCATCTCATGGGAAGGAGATTTATGACTTATATGCAGATTGCTAGTTACGGATGTCAGTGGATTCATGTTCTTCTCTTCTTAAATTTGTAATCTTTTTACCCAAACCTTTTGATATTTTCACATATCTAGCTGTTGCAATTTCGTCAAAAGTTTATTTGAAAAGAGAGCGTAAATTGCCAACATTTATTTGTTTTGTCTTCTTAGTGAAATTATTTTTGCAGATATTATGAAGCAGTTTATGCTCTATTTTAATTTGCAACAATTGAGGCTCATCAGTTTTTTGTTTCTGTAGTTCACAGGTTTTCTCTAAACAAAAATACTTCTATCCGCGCTGCAGTCCAAGAAATACTGCTCCACAATCACGTGATACACCACCAAAAAGAGGTTTGTTCCTTGCAAGTTGATGGAGTTGTTTCAGTATCCACCTGTAGGTATGGCTCAAGAACCATAATATATGCTTTCATGTAGGTTTTGGTTTCACCAACAGCCTTTTTATGCATAAGCCAGCATACACTTCTTTGTGCCTCTATGGATTGTAGCTACTCTTTTCTTGTTCCAACTTCTTTGTGCGCAGTTTCTAAGGAGCTATACTTATTTTGTTTACGTCTTTTTTAGACACTGGTATTGCTAGTGAGAAAGATTGGGGAATCTTTCTTGTTCCAATTTCTTCGTGCGCAGTTTCTAAGGAGCTATTCTTTTCTTGTTCCAACTTCTTTGTGCGCAGTTTCTAAGGAGCTATACTTATTTTGTTTACGTCTCTTTTAGACACTGGTATTGCTAGTGAGAAAGATTGGGGAATCAGCTTGATTGATGAATATGTAAATGAATCCGGTGTGAACGAAGATGGCAGTACATGGTACCGAGAAAGTGGGGAAGACCTTGGAGACCATGGATATAGGTGTCGCTGGTCTAGGATGGGAGGGCAGAGTTTTAATGGTTCAATTCACTGGAAGGAGACAGTAAGTCCCTTTTTTAGCTTTTCCTGTTGCAGCACAAACATATTCTTATAATGTCTTTCTGAATTGTCTTTGTAGAAGAAACTTGTATGATTGAACTCATTATGTTAGAAGATTGTTATCTTCCCTCTCACTTTCAAGTATATGTTTAATGGTTTATGGCATCTGCAAATTATTGCGTATTGCTATTTCAGTTGGAACTCTTATTTGCTAGAGATAATCAACTTGAGATCCTAGGCAGCATCATATAGTCTTGATATTTTGAAGATACTCTCTTTATATTAGTTTAGGTGCACTGAAATGTCTTGGCTAAAATAAAATTAATAATTTTATGTTGGAGGTTTTTCAGAACTTTTTGCTTAGTTTCATTTGGTATACCTTACATTTAAATCACTTCTTATGATATTGTTGATGTACAAGTTTTAGATACCAATGAGAAGATTCTACTTTCTGTAATCTCCATATAGACCATCCCAGGTGAATGCATTTACTTGGCTTTCTTGATCTGCTTGGCAGTGGTGGGAGAAAAGTGATTGGACTGGCTACAAAGAGTTAGGTATGCCAATTTCGTCCATTCATCTGATCAATTGTTGGCAATTCATGGCATGGAATTATGTATTGCAGCAAATTTCAAAATTTTTAGCTTTTTGGACTCCATCATTGAGATAAGACATATAAACAACTAGTTGAAAGCATGTCACATGTGAGCATCGCATTTTGATAGTATCTCTTTAACATATACCTATCAATTATTCCATCCTTCTTACATGTATCTTTTATGCATGGAAGAGTAAGAAAGAGAAATTTGAAGACAGGTCATTTAAATACTTTTGCTGATGTTTGTGAATATACTTTACTCTGTTACTTGCCTTAAAAGTGTCAAACACAACACGTGCCTAGTCTTTATACTTGTATTTGTTTCTCACCTTAAAGTATGTACGGCTGACTTCGTTCAGAAGCTTGTATTATTTTTTTTTTTTACCTTGTAAATCTAGTTCGATTGTGATGCCTTTGGGCTCTAAATCTCAGTTTAACTCTGTTTCTCAATGTCCCAAGTATCATTACATGTAAGTCCCACTAGAGTAGTTTACTTACTGATTGCTGATTGTTTTTTAATCATCTTAGGTGCAGAAAAATCTGGAAGGAATGAGGAAGGAGATTCATGGTGGGAAACATGGAAAGAAGTTCTCTACCAAGATGAATGGAGGTAAAACATTAAAGCATCTTAGTTACATATTTTATAGAGGATGTCTCGACTCAAATATAGGATGTTGGGCCAAATCAGTTTACTGCACTGTGAATAGAATGTCATACATTGCTATAGATAAAATGACTTGCTGCTTTTGCATGCGCGTTATGTTTACTTCTAATCTTTTGATGTGGGGAGATGTGTCTCAGGATGTTGAAAACACTGTACTGCTTGTGACAACCCTGGCTGTTCTTTATCCCGTCATTGTAACTAAATTCCTACTTTTTCAATTTTAAATTCCTGGAGTGTATGCAAGGTTACACAGACATTTATTTCATGCTATGTTCTTGACAGTTGGGACTTGTTATTTCATGCTTATGTTCTTGATAAAAGGAACTTCAAGTTTTAACCTACCATGCCTTTTGGCAGCAACCTTGCAAGGATAGAGAGGAGTGCTGAGAAACAAGCAAAATCAGGAACAGGGTCAGCTGGATGGTATGAGAAATGGTAAGATAAGATTGTTTCCTCTTGATATATGTCATTATCCAACTCTACTGTATATTGTCACCATTATTTTCTGTCAGGTGGGAAAAGTATGATGCTAAAGGTTGGACGGAGAAAGGAGCTCATAAGTATGGAAGACTGAATGAGCAATCATGGTGGGAAAAGTGGGGAGAGCATTATGATGGAAGTGGCTATGTAGTTAAATGGTATGCTACGGTCCGTGCTATGTGATTTGGTTTTACATCTCTTTCTGATAACTTTACTACAACCTTTTAATTTGGAAAAGGAATGGTATCCTGGTATCATTATCCATATATCAAAGGGGCAACTTTCACTAGCCAATGCCTGACATATTATTGAAGTCTGACATTAGCATTTTAGTGCATCTGTCGATTATACATAAAACAATCAAGTGGTACAAACAGTTTTCTGTTTTATTGAAATGTTCGTGGTTCTTGTTTTAGGGTTTGAGACAACTTTTTTAAGAGGTCAATGTTTAGTTAGTTTTACCTGAAAATGATTCGGTATTTTATTAAGCATTTGATCTGTTTACCTTTGTGATGGCTAATTCAGCTACAATGGTGAAGTCTTCGTTCCTATATAGTACAGTTGTTGCTCTGTAAATATAAATTTCCTTTCTTGACAAACTGATATTAACATATTCCTTTCCAGTCAATGTATTTATTTTTCTTTTTTATCATGTTGCTTGTAAAAGTCCATTTTTCAGTGTTCAAGGACTAAACATATTAGGATTGGGCATCTTTTGTTGTTTCAATCTCGCTGTGACTGGTCCTTATTTTTTCTCTACACTCACAGATTTATCACCACGTATGTATATTTGCTCTATCTAAACATCAAGGGCTTGTTTACCAACCCACCGAACTCACTTTTTTCCAAACTCACTTTTAATACAAAATAAATAAATAATTTAAATAAATTTTTCTATCAAAAATTTTATTTTTAAAAGTCAGTTTTAAAATTCACTTTTAGTACAAAATAAATATAAGAATTTATTTTTTTAAAATATTTTTAATTTTATTTTTTAAACTCACTTTCGAAAAAGTGAGTTTACCTCAAAGTAAACACGCCCCAAAAGTTAACCACTTCAGTAACTTCCATGTATTAGTGGTCAACCGTTCTACCTTGAAACTGTATTGTATTTTTGTTGCTATTGTTATTGTCATTGTTACAATTATTATGATATTGGAACGGAAAATCCATTAAAGGCATCTATAGGGTTAATCTTTTTCTACCAATGAACTTTTTTGTGTTGTTAATTTGTCCACTTTATTTAGCCTGTGCGCATTGTGTCTAGCGTCAGATAAGAGTTCTAATTCAGAATGTTTTGCTTCTCTGGCAGGACTGACAAATGGGCAGAGACTGAGATAGGCACCAAATGGGGGGATAAGTGGGAGGAGAAGTTCTTTCATGGAGTTGGCTCTAGACAAGGAGAGACGTGGCATGTTTCGCCAAGTGGTGATCGTATGTACATCCTTTTAGGACTGTTAATCTACTAAGTGACACCTGAAGGTGTTTGATATTTTTTGCCAAATCAAGTTGATTACTAAGAATTGTTACTATCATTTGTTTCTAAAAATGTAGTCTGATCATCTTTATCCACTAAGGGATACAGCTTAAGTGCATCCTGTTATCTTTATGGGAAACTTGCTTAAGTGCATACTGTTGTCTTTGTGGGAAACTTTTACACTTGAAATTTGGTGGAAGTTTACATTCACTAGTTGATGCCAAAAGTTCTCTTCAGATAATAGTCATAGATTAAGATATTAAAGGCTCTAAAATTGCTGAAGGAAGTTACATCCTTACCTGAGTATCACAATTTTTTTCTCGTTTTATGTTTTTCTTTTAACTTAGTCTTTTGAAGACATTTTTAAATTATGTGCTGTCGGTTAAATGAATTTATCAATTTGTTATGAATTCTTTCAGGTTGGTCAAGGACTTGGGGTGAAGAACACTTTGGAAATAGGTACGTATTCATCTTGTCAATCTTACTTTACAAACACATAGTACGTAGGATGTGTGTGTGTGTGTGTGTGTCAAGGGTTTGACAAAATTGTATGTGTAGTTATGCATATTTAAAGGACAAGTAACTGCATAGATTTCTGGGGTTATTGTCTCTTGTCCCATGATTTTAAACTGGTTTGATGGTTAACTCTTTGGTTGGTTAAGAAGATATAGGTCCCTACTGTGTTCGCACAATTGTTACGCCTTCATGAAAATGTAGAATGCGAAACTAATTTTTTCTTATGATCATAAAGAATGAAGAAGTTTATGAAGCTTAGCTTCATGAACATCTTGAGAGAATATCATGTAATTTGTCAAAGAAAAGTTAGCCCGAACATTTGGAAATTAGCCTACTAGCTTTGCTGTAGTTTATGTGTTCCATGCAAGGCAGAATTTCAAGTTTATCTTGGTTCTAGTAAAAAGTGCTGAATAGCTATTTTAGACTTATAGAACAGTGGGGAAGTTTGTGACTCGTATTAAGCTAAACAAAAGAAGGCTGCATTTTGGGCCCAAATAGATTTTAGGCAACAAAAGCTTGTCTGAGCAATGTAAGAGGTGTAGTGTGCTCTTCAGGAATATCTGGAGATTATGTATGCAAAAGTACTGTCTTTATGTTTGAATTTACAGAAACGCATTAAGCTGTACAGCAGTAGCAACTGGCATGTATGTTAGATTTGTCAGCAACTAAACTGAGGTTTAACCACATGCTATTGGGAAATTTATAATATTATCCTATTCCTATAGGAATGTATAATAGTATATTTGATGAAATGTCTTATATATGTGAATTTACTATTTTTACTCAGATGTTATATAGTCCATAATAATACTCAAGCAAATCTAAACTACGTAAGTCTGGCAATTTAAAAGAATTTAAAAGAATATATGTAGACAGTAGTCTACATGTTAGAGCTGGAAACAGTGGCACTATATTCTTGCATAAGGAGCACTAGGCTTCTATTCTGTTGTTGTGATAGAAAAAAGTGGAGATGACTTAGTGTGTTTTAATTGCACGGAACTTACTCAGATTTTAAGTTCGAACTTATTTTTTGTATTTCAGTTTATCCCGAACTTATTGAACTCGTCTCTAATTCACTTTCTTACTGAACTCAATTCTATCGAACTCAGTTTTACGAAACTCACTTCCAACTAATTAAAACACACCCATAGGCTGCTTAAGGTTAGATAACAGAAACATCTAGGTTTACTATTCTATCTTCCTTCTCTATTAGACTTACGAGAGTATCCTGATAAGTTAGAGGGTTCTTGGCAACCTCGTGACTAAGATGCTCCTCGCCTAGGGATACATTTGACTTTTGTCTTTTATTTTGCTTTAAACCATCTTCATTACAGAATAGGACTCCTTGATTTGTTGTGGATCCCCCTGCTTTCAGTAAGGTACACAAGTATGGCAAGAGTACAACAGGAGAGAGCTGGGATATTGTAGTAGACGAGGAAACTTATTATGAGTAAGGCCTATTATTACAATGATATACTTAGCATTCTTTTCAATTACTTAATCATGTTATCTTAACTATGCTCATTCCTATCTAAATCCTAAGGGTTGAGCCTCACTATGGATGGGCTGATGTTGTGGGCGAATCAACTCAGTTGCTGTCTATACAAGCTCAGGAGAGACCACCTGGCGTGTTCCCTGAACTTGATCTTGGATCGTCGCAACCACCGCCATCAGAGGATGATGATCCCCTGGACAGGCCTTCTGTATCACAATGAGTGATTGTAATTAGGCAGTCCAATTTATGTGGACTCCAATTTTGTGTTATATTTGGACATTGTTCATGTAGAAAAAGTCATCATTTAGTTTATTCATTCTTTAAATTTCAGCAGACATGCTATGGTTGTGTGCTATTTCACCTTTCGAGATACTGACTGCACAATTGCTCTCCCAGAACTTTATGACATGATACGACATTGGGCCCTTCACGATGAGCCTGCAATCTGTAATCGGCGTTTGGGCGTGATCGAAATGAAGGCCATTCTGAAGATGGTTGTGCTGGTTACGGCAATCAGGTTGATTTTGGATTGTTGCGAATGTAAAGTAAATGTAAAAGAGGGCTCTCCACCATTTCTTCCCATACCTGTTGCAGCTGCATGGGCTTCTATTTCTCATGTCACGTCATATTCGTAGTGGATTTCCATTAAACCTCAACATGGGAACGAAAAATGTCTTGTTTTTATTGTTGTGTTGTTCTCATAGAAGGAGCCCTTGTTTGGTTTGGAACAAGAGACATAATTACCTAGTGTGGCAAGGAATCAGTCGGCAGGAGCAAAGTGCGAAATCAAAATTTCCAACTCTAATATGAGAAAGATGTGGTATTTGTCCACGTACCAATTAACGCAGGAGAGAAAGAGGTACGTACGTGTGTGGTTTACATATAAGTGCAAAACTTTGGTTGCGTTTGGAATTACATTAATTCCAAATGATCCTTTTTAATTTTTCTTATTTCATATGTTTTAATATATATTTTATAAGTATTTAGAAATTTATTTAAAAATTTAGATAGTGTAGAAAAATTTTACGTAATAAAATTTTTTTATTACATATTTTTATTTTTTTTTAAAAAAAAAATATAATTTATTTTAAAAAAAATAAAAATATTTTATTTAAAATTTTTTTTATTTTATACGCAATTCTAAACGCATTTATCCTATTCTTCACTAGTTCTTCCCAGTACGTTTTGTTGCTATATTAGCAAAATGTCCATTAACAAGTCCATCAAAGTTTGTTGTTGCATATAGATTAACTTGTGCTTGAAGGTCAGATAATAATCCTTTTTTTAACATCTGCTGATAATTTCCATGTAATCAAATGAAATTGCCAGCGATTGCAGCTTATCAACCATCGCTGTAACGACTGCACGTCTACTCATGCTTCCTATAATTCGTTCTCCAACTAAAATCTAAAGCAAATCGGTCTTAACCAATCGCGATATTAGTTGTTCCTCTTATGACATCGAAGGTCAATGGAGTTGTTAACAACTAACCGTCTAAGCAAATGTGTTATATAGTATTCATTAACTCTGCAGATGGTATATTTTCACGAGTGCTTATATTAGACTTCCTATGCAAAACAATCCAAGAAAGTAGCCGTGAATTGAGTTGTATAATCAGAAAACCAAACTTAAAACTCATTCGTTAAACAACAAGCAAACAGTAGATTAAAGTGCTGTTATTTTCTGCAGAAAACAAAAGTTAGATAACTGAGACATTTCAAAATCAATAACAAATAGAAAATACGAATCAGAAAGCACACGGGATTCTTATGTCGTTTGATTGTCATCCTCTACATCTATGATACTATTTCATGAACAATGATTTTACTATCATTGACAAGTGCTACAGTACGGAGACTCGCCGTTTCACTTGAACGCTTCTGTCCTAACCAAAGTTCCCGTGCGAGACAAATTTACCGAAGTCTTCTAAACTTCAACAAACTTGTTCAATTGTACAATCCGTAATCTTTATAAAAAAATAGCAAATCGAGAAAGCTTTCTCTAAAGCCCTCCTCATCCCAAGTGTTACCCGAGCTTCTATGTGTTCTTGCAGCTCACTCTTACACTGCATGGTGCGAGATCACTCTCTTGTTAAGGGTTTGTTTTAAATACACCAGACTCTAATTCTTTCCTTCAAATTTTGAGTTCGATCACCTGACGTGTTTCAAATGTCAATTCGAATTCTATTTTTATTTTTACATCGAACTCTACTTTTATCTAAATTAAATTTCAAACTTCACTTCACTTCACTTGTTTCAAATGCCAGATTGAAGATTGTGTAGATGTATGTGCATTGTTCATATTGTCCAACGGTTAATAGCGGTTCCCTTTCATCATCTCATTCGTCTTGTCCAGTTCATTGCTGCAACATTTCAAGCTTGTTTCCCACAGAAAGTTAGAGCATGTAAATATGTTTTCTCCTTGATGTACTCGTGCAGTTTGCTCTGACATGCAATGAGAACTCATGATCGAATTGAACTTTGTAAAAACTCTTTTGTTAATGTTTCTTTTTCTTAAATTTCTTTGCTTATTTTGATACACTTTTTTAAATTTATTGTTGGTTGATTTTGTGAAATATTGTTGTAGTAAGATAGTGGATAGCAAATGATGATCCATACATTATACTTTGCAACATCTTATGGATGAAACTACTTCAATCTTATTCTTCACTTCAATACTCATACAAATACATATATAGACTTCTCATAGTGCTAATTAAGGTGAGTTATAAATAAAAAGCATATCTAAAATATATAATATAATTATAAAAAATATATCTAAAACAATTATTTTGACTCATGCCAATACTCACTATTAAGTTGGTTTAAAGATATCATTGATGCCCAATTTGTTTAGTGAGTAATGAAAGATTTTGCGTAAAGCTTTTTTTGTTAATATATCTATTAATTGTATTCTGAAGTCACAAAATATAACTCAATCAACTTTGCTTCTAATAAAATGCCCATCCATCTCAATATTTTTGGTACGATAATGCTGCATTAGATTATTAGCAATATTTATTGCGACATTATTATCATAGAACAACTTCATAGAATTTTTAGAAGGAAAATCAAGCTCAGTCAGCAATATTTAAAGCCATAAAATTTCATAAACTCTATTTGCTATCTCTCTATATTCAGCTTCAGTAGACGATCAAGTAATCACATTCTGTTTCTTACTTCTCCATCTGACTAGATTATCACCAACAAACGTATAATACACAGATATGGAGCATTTATCTGTCTTATCTCCTAACGAATCTGCATCATTATATCCATATATATTCAGATAATTATGTTTTCTAAATAGTAATTTTCTACCGGCTGCTGATTTTAAATATCTCAAAATTATATTCACATCTTCTATATGATCAACACTTGGAGAATGTATAAACTGAATAACAACACTCACAGCATATGCTATATCAGGGTGAGTATGTGATAAGTAAATTAACATGCTAACTAAACGTTGATATTTTTTTTTAGCTGTTAGTACTTGATCAGAATGTTTACTAAGTTATGATTATCAAATTATTGGTGTACCAGTTGGTTTGCAATTCGATATCATATCTCAAACAATAAATTAATGATATATTTTTTTTATGATAGAAAAATATCTTACTTAGATCTTGCCACTTCAATGCCCAAAAATATTTCGACTCTCCAAGTTCTTTAATCTTGAATTCAGAGTCTAGATACAATTTTAATCTCTAAATTTCTTGATGATCATTATATGTAACAATTATATTATCAATATAGATTATCAACATAGTTACCTTACCGTTCTGGTTTTTAAAAAATAATATATGATCAGTATTACTCTGTCGATAACCATATCTGTTTAAAGCTTAACTAAATCTACCAAGTCATGCTTTTGGAGATTGATTCAGCCTATATAAAGCCTTTTTCAGCTTGCAAATATAGTCAGTTATTTCCTCTACACCATAGACAGATGGAAGTTCCGTATACACTTCTTTTTCTAAGTCACCACGAAGAAATGTGTTCTTTACATCAAACTGCCTTAAGGGCCAATTAAGATTTCTCCAAGAGACAATAATATTCTGATGGTATTAACTTTTACAACTAGTGTAAAAATTTTGTGATAATCCACTTTATGGGTATATGATTATTCCTTACCACTAATCTTATCTTATATTTCTCGATGTTCCATCTACTTTATGTCTAATGGTGTATACCCACTTACAACCAATTGCTTTCTTTTCTTCTGGTAGTGATACTATTCTTCTAAGTCAAGTTCTTCTAAAGATCATTCATCTCTTCATTCATAGTCTTAATCCATTTAGGATCATATAAGGCTTCCATTGTGCTAGAAAGAAGAGTCACAACTGCTAACTGATTAATAAAAGTCACATATCATATAGATAGTCTGTGAGAAGAGACATAATTAGTAAGAGGATATCTTGAGATTTTTTTTTTCTGATGAATATCTTTTAGGAGATTTTCTATCATTATCTCTACGTGGTAACTGATAACTCATATTGATAAGGTTAGATTTATTCACAACAATATTCTGATCATCAGTTCTTACCTCAGGAATGTCCTTAGAAATTTAAGCGGGTACGATAGGATTGGAGAGAGGGATTTCTTCCACAACTTCAGTTCTTTATATCTCCGTTTATTTTAGTTCAAATTCAGTAGTTCTAATCTACTCCAGACCTGAGTCATGATTCAAAAGTTTCTTCTGACCTTCATTAATAGGTGTGCTAAGTTTAATAGTAAGCCAATTCATATCTTTTGTAATTTCTATCTCCTTCTGAAAATTTGAATATGATGCCGACTTGACAAAGTATATTTTTGACTGTAGAAAAGTCACATCCATAGTCACAAGAGGATGATAGCAACGATAATCTTTTTGTTGAGGAACTTAATCAGGAAGTATGCACCTCAAAGCGTATGGATCCAATTTATCCATTTGCGTCTTCTGCAAACGTACTAACTTATCAGATCCAAAAATTCGAAGTGAGAGTGATATAATAGAAGGTATAGAGTAATAAACGTAGATAAAACTTCAAACGGTATTTGAAAATTCAGCACTCCAGATGGCATGCAGTTAATCAAATAAACTACAAATTGAACTGTGTCTACTCAATAGTGGTTTTGAACATAAGCTCTAAACAGTAAAGTACGCCCATCTTTAAGATATGTCGATTTTTGTTTTTAGTTATTTCATTTTGTTGTGATGTGTGTGGATTAGAAGTTTCATAAATAATACCATACTGATGAAGATAAGAGCTCAAAGAGGTATTAACATACTCCTCCCAATTATCAGAGCGAAAAATATGAATACGAAAGAAAATTGAAGTATGCACCATAATATAAAACCGCACAAATATATTTACTATCTGACTTTTATTCTGCAAAATATAACCATGTCATGCATATACAATCATCTACAAATATTATAAACCACCTAATTACAGTAAAAGTCATAACCGAAGAAAAATTCCAAATATTCGAATGTACTAATTCAAATGGAGTTATTCTTTTATTCATAATAGAAAAATAAGGCATTTGGTGATTCTTATTAAGAATGTAAGTTTCACACTAAAACTCAGACTTTTTGAGACTAGAAAATAAATATGATAATAAATAACGTAAATAAGCAAAAAGAACATGACCTAGTCGTCGATACCAAAGTCAAATTTTATTGCTCTTGTCAGTATCAGATTTATGAACCCTATGAACTCTTTCGAAACTGCTATCATCCAAATAATATAAGCATTCTCTCATAGTACCACACCTAATAATCACATCTGTCTGGATATTCTGAAGTAAACAAAATTATGGATACAATTAAAAAATACAATTCAATTGTTCAGTGATATGTTCAATAGAAAATAAATTATTTGATAAAAAAAAGAACAAGCAAATAATCCTATAGAGACAAAAATAATGTCAGCATTACTGTCCCAATACCTGTCACTGGATAAGTGTCTTCATTACCTAGCTGGAGTATTCGTGGTATGAAAAATTTTTAGTTCAAATATTATATGATCCGTAGTTTTCAGAATTTATAATCCATTTCGTATTCTTATTAGATTATGAAATAGTGTTTAGAGCACATGTTTGGTTTCCTGAAGTTGAAAGTTTGAACCAACTGATGCTTCTCTAATGAGCTTTCTTTTTTTCTCAATTTTTCCCACTAATTTAGAATCCAACTAATTTGAAGCATACACTTCTATTATGGCGAGACTTACCACAATAAATACATTGCACTATTTTTCTCTATTTTTCTTTTCTTTTTTTAACTATCGGCCTAATTAATCGAGTAGGGTCAAGTAGTGCAACTCGAGTCAGGTTTGTACGGTCTGGTTTAGGTTTGGTTCATACCAGTCTAGTCTGGATCAGCTGTGTGGTCTGGTCAGTGCAGTTTGTTTGGTCCGATTGGATTTGGCAGCGGCGAGCAATCGACGGCAGCAACGTTCTATGAGTAGCAATGGTGGCGAGCAACGATAAATACTCGATGAAGTAGTGGCGAGAAATGGTGGACACCCAATCACGCCGCCGACGAAAGTCAATAGAGACGTCGACAGTAAAGCAGCGGGGATCAGTGTTGGATTTAGGCGCTGCAGTTAGCAGCGGCGCGACATGGCAACAGAAGTTGGCAGCAGCGGTGTCGTGGCTATCCTAATTCGGCGACGTGGACGGCTTACAACGGCTATATGTGTTAACAATAGGACAAAAAGTTCATGTCGTACATCCATATGCACGGGTCATCGATTTATTTTGAAAATATTAGAGAGAAATGAAAGTCGATGCTACACAAATTTTTGTATAAGAAAAAATATTTTTTGAGCATTCTGCTAATGCTTGACACGTTACCATAGTTTAATGCCAACTAGATCAACGATAGTCGATAAGATCGTTGCGATATTTCTTTTGACTTGTACCTATGGTACTGAAAATAGATTACTTCAAGAGATATTTAATCATTCAGAAAAAACAATTTATAGGCATTTTCGTAAGGCGTTGGAAACTATAATGCAACTAGTAGAAGATTTAATCAGAACACATCCTCAATACAATGAAGGGATAATCTACCACAGACCAAAGAATACAATGTTTCATCCTTGGTTTCAAATAAGCGACTAATTTTAATAATTTCTTATGATGTCAGCAAATATTTCTTATGATGTAAGTAAATTATTTTTGTTAATTTTAAAATTTTAACATTAAATATTTTATGTAGGATTATATTGGAGCAATCTACGGAACTCATATATAGACTATACTGTCGGTTGCAGAGCAGATACTTTATATTGGTCATAAACAATATGCTACTCAAAACATTCTCACAGTCTGTGATTTTAATATGTGCTTCACTTTGTATTGACTGGATGGGAAGAAAATGCTTACGACGTAAAAATATTCAACGAAGCATTATGTAGTCCAGCGTATAAATTTTCGCGTTCTTTAGGCAACAAATGTTACAAGGTAGATACAGGTTATGGAAACCCACTAGATTATATTGCCTCTTACACAGGTAAAGACATACACTATCGTCTGCACAACTTTCAATGTGCAAGTATAGTTCACCTGCAGAACCAAGGGTTCCAAAAGAAATTTTCCACCGACTTCATTCTTCCTGCATAAGCATTATTGAACGTACCTTTGGCGTGTATAAAGCTCATTTTAAAAGATTCTGAAAAGATGCCACCATGTTCAATTGATACTCAACAAGATATTGTTATTGCTAAAATAGCAGTTCATAATTTTATCAGAAAATAATGCGTTTTTGATGATGTGTTCTCAATAGCTGAACGTAAAAGTTATATCCCACTAACCAAAGAAGCTTCGTGCAGTACGTTCGAAAGGACACTGTTAGAGATAGATGTTGATGAAAATATTTCAGACTAACATTTATATCGCGATAATATTGATATAGGAATATCAAATGTATGATTATTTTTCACCAATGTATAACTATTTGTTCAACATATTGTAAATATTTAACGTGGAAAAAAATATTCAAAATAATAATTCAGCTATTTATATATTTCTTAATTAAAAAGCACCTCTTCAAAATCACTTCCAAATACATTTATAGAAACATTCTTTTTCCTCGAAAAATGCAAAAGCTCCTGTTCCTTATCTAAAACTCCATCTCATAAAAATTTTATTTTATAAGTACTTCTAAACACATCGTTAACTTATAGTTAATGATGTGGGGGTAGAGATACTTAGCAAGTAAGTTCAATGCTGCGTATCATGATTATAATCATCATTTATGTGATGCATGATATTTCCCCAAGAATTGATTCCTCTGACCTAATATTTTAACATCTCTATATAGTTATTATAAGAGATGGAGTTAAATAAAAAAGGAACTAAATGAATAAAGTAATGTTTAATAAGGTTAATGCATTCATTCATAACAATATTAATTATTTTACTATTAACGAAACAATTTAATTCCTAGAAATTCTTTAAGGAGATCAAAACCTCTTTCTAAAGATGTTTAGGAGTCGTTTTAAAAAAAATCTCAAACAAAAAATATTTTAAAAATATTGAAAAACAAGTTCTATATCTATTTTTAAAAATTAATATTCTGCATAATATTATAAAAAATTAACGAAACATATAAAATAAAAATAAAAAAGAGTTAAAATTTTAATCAAAATCACCTTTAAAGAAAAAAAAAGCAGCAAGAGGCTGTAGAATCTAGAATAGATCATTTTCAATTCTTCAAAAATTTAAAAAGGTTAGATTTCCCTTTATTACAATATAATTTCTGTTTCAAAGAAATTTCCTGGGCACGGGTATCATACTTAGCATAAAGAAATACACAGCTAATCGAAGGAAGAACAGACACCGAGCAGTTTCTCAGCGGTCCTTTTATGGATTGTTTGGATAATGATTATTGATGGTAAATGATGGTGATGGTAAAATATTTTATCATATTAACTATGTTTGTTTTAATTTCATTACTGAAAGGAAAATAAAATTATTTCCCATCCTTCACCATATTTCATGATAAAATATGTATCCACCAATTTGGTGACTATACATGATGACATAAAAGAAAGCAAAGTTGCTTCCCATTTTATCCTTTTATATTTTAATTATTTTAATTATTTAATATTTATTTTAATTACATATTTTTTAATTAAATATTTATTTTAATTAATATGTGTTATTTGTTATTATAATAATTTATAATTTTTATGTTTATTTAAGTTTAATAATAAACCTATATGATCAAATGTTTTTAATCTAAAATTTTATTTAATTTTGTTAAATTATATCAAATATTAATAAAAAATTAAATTAATATAAAAAAAATCTAGTTATATTAATAAAGTTAATTTAAGTTATATTAATTAAATTAGTTTAAAATTATATTAATAAAAGTTAGATTAATATAAATAAAAAAGATATTTGAATCTTTTATAAAAGTTTAACTTCCGTTACTCATTTATTTACTCATCTATCCAAACATAGTTAATTTATTACCTTCACCATATATCCAAATATTGTAAGATCAATTAACTATCCGTTCTTATCCGTCCTCTTATTATTTTTTTTATCCGTACTCTTACTTTTATTTCTTACCTATGAATTCAAACATACCCTTAAGGGCTTGTTTATTCTTTTAAACTCACTTTTTTTAAACTCATTTTTAATTAAAAATAAATTATTTTTATTAAAAATTAATTTTAAAATTTACTTATAATATAAAATAATTATAAAATATCATTTTTATCAGATATTTTTATTTTTTAAACTTATTTCTAAAAATATGAGTTTATTTTCTAATAAACACGCTCTAAGTTGATTAAAACAAAAAATAAATTTTGATGAAATCTTCAAAAAGCAAATTTATTTATTGATATTAAAAGTTAAAATTCTAATCTATAACTTTATTATATTCTATATTTTTTAATAAAATTTTCATATATTTAAAACTTTTTAAAATAAAAATTAAAAATAAATTGAATATTAAGAGCAAAACAACTCACAAATATTTAGATCATATTTGAGAGTACTTATTTTTTATTATTTTTGTTTCAACCTTTTATTTTATATTTTTCATAATTTTAAAAACAAATTATCTATTTTCTTAATTTAAAATATAAAAATTATAATTTATACAATCTATTATTGTTTTATTTAAAATAAAAATTATTTTTAAAATTTTAAAAATATTTTAACGCGAACGTTGTAGACAAGAGAAGTTTACTAATTTCATGAAAAGGTAATTACGTTCCCCACGGGAACTGCTCGATTTCGTGAAAATTTCTATAGGAAGTTGTGTGTATAATATATATATTATGTGTGTATAATTTTTATTATTTATTTAATAAAATTTATTTTTTATAAACTATTTTAATTATCTTCATAAAGAATACTACGAAAATGAAATTCATATTTAGAACAACTTAATTGTTTTCTCACAGCTAAAAAAACCAACGAAATGTTTATATCGACTTTCGAATCCTTATTACTATTGATGTGAGAGTTTATTGATTGAATCACTAGCGAAATATGATAGCTCACACTCTAAGTAATACACAATGTGTTTTATTCTATGACTGAAACATGTCTTTTTTATTATATAAAATATTCATACACTCAGAGTTATTAAAATCCTAATTTGTATCCTCAAATTTATAATTTTTTTATCACTTAAACGATTCTATTTTAAATAAAATGGCATCCAGATCGTGATTATAATTGCAAATTGTAGAATAGTAATTTTTTGACGAATACCATTTCATTTATTGAAGGATATTTTTATAATTAACTATAATTTGACAAACGTTTTATGAAATTTAAGAAAATTTTTTGTAGAGAATTTTTACAAAATTATAATTTTGAATAATTTTGCTATAAATATAGAAAAAAAATTTATAAAATTTAAAAGGGTTTTTATTTAAAAATTGTAAATGTATTAAAAGATTTTCTAGAATATCAAAAGATTTTTATAAAAACTTTTGTAATTGTATTCGAAAAAGTTTTGTATAAAATTTATTGGTGTGTAGAATTTTATATTTAGTCTAACATTTTCAATTTTATAGTTTTATTTAAGTGAAATTATTCTATCTAAATTTCGATTTTAACAATGTTGCGTACACTTCACCTCACTAAAAAATTGTGAACTTGAATTCAAAAATTGTTGTGATTACTCATAAAATATGGTTTGGGCAAAGATACTACCTGTTAAAACTACTCACCACCTTTATATTCTATATACGTTGCAAGTCTAGGTACTTTTCCATGTCATTTAATTAAAGAGTAAATGTCAATAAATAGCGTTTCACTAAACCTACGCTTTTTAAGACATTTAAAATTATGATATTATTATTTCTCAAAAGCAAAAAGAAAAACATAAATAGAGAATTAATACAATAGATATGAGATTAAAAGTTTCATGCTTTCAACCGCTAGGTAGTATATATGAAACCGTTTTACGGTACACCCAACTTCTCCCACCGTCCATCTACCAATGTTTGATATGTTCTACTAAAAAATATTTATAAAATAGAATTTTTTTAAAACAAATAAATATTTTTATTTTTAAAAATAAATTTATTTTTTATTTTAAAATAATAATAATAAAAATAATAATAAAATTTTAGACGTAGAGTTTTTAGTACTGACTAGTAGCATGGATGATTCAAATTTGTAGTTGAAATTTGTTGATACTTCTTTTCATCGCAATGTTGAAATGTAAGTTATCTTTTGTTTGACTTGGGATGTTTCATAATTTGGTGAATGTTGTTGACTGAGTCGTACCATAGTTGAATTCTGACTTTTAGGTTCTCCTTCTTGTTACTTCGATAATAAGAAAGTCGAAATTAGTTGAGTAATAGTTCAGAAGCTCAATCTCTAACAACCACTTTTTGATTGTTAGCCTCATTCTTATCAATTAACAATGGTTGCTTTTTTGTTTAAACTTCAAATTTTTTTTGGGAAAAATGGTCCAGCTTTCCGTTTATATGGTTGGTTGCTGTGAACATTTCCAATGTTTTTTCAGTTTTCCATTTGAAGAATTGGAATTAAGAAGCATGTGCTAAAATGTCAAATGAAGAATTGAATAATGGTATTTCCATTTATGAAATTGCCAGATTCATCTAATTTGATATCAAGCTATTCTGCTTTGGAGTTGCTCGTGGATGTCAAATTAGATAGTAAATGTTGGACCTCTTAGGACGTGTTTATCAACACCATAAACTCCACTTTTTTTAAACTCATTTTTAAAATAAAATACATATAAAAATTAAAATAAAATTTTTTTTAATAAAATATTTTTAAAATTCAAATTTAAAATTTACTATAAATATATAATTAATACATAATTTTATTTTTTATTAAATATTTTTAATTTTTAATTTTATTTTTTAAATTTACTTCTTAAAAATTCCACTTCACTTAAAAACTCCACTTCCCATTACTTGGTAAACACGCCCTTATAGTAACTAGGTTATTGTCTGATTCTTCTGTTTTAGGATCATGGAGATGTTCTTCAACTTTGAAATATTAAGTCATCTGTTTTTATACCTCATTTCAGTTTGTTGTTTAGTCGTTTGAAATTGCTTATGAAATAAAATTTTTCTAAAATAAAAAATATTTTTCTTAATTTTAAAAAAATAAATTTTATTTTTTTGATGTTACAAAAAAAATATGCAATAAAAAATCTCATTATGTAAAATTTTTCGACACTTTTTAAAATTTTAAATAACTTTTTAAATATTTATAAAATATATATTAAAAAATATAAAATAGAGAAATTAAAAAAAAATGTTTGGAAAATGCGATCCCAAACGCCTCCTAGGGGTCGTTTAGCAAAGCTTTCATTTTATGTTGCCATTTCATTTAATTTTTATTTTTTAATAAATATTTTACAGTATTTTAAAAAATATTTTTAAATTTGGAAAAATGCAACTGATACGTCATAAAATTTTAAATGTTTTTAGAAAATAAAAAATGCTGAACTCGTTTCCAAAAAGTTTCAAAATAAATTCTTATTTAGAAAAACTTTTTATTTTAATCACTCCCAAACTGACCCGTTATAGTTACTTGTTTGTATGCTCAAAAGGATCTGAGATATTTCTTGTTCGCACCACTATACATATTTTCCTTCAAATTATCAGATGGAAGGCAGAAAGTAGTTGATCTTATATGAATATCAATAAGTTTTTCTTATAGTTTAATGTTGAAGATCAATTGAGACTTAACTGGGTTGATTCTTGTTTCTCATTTTTGTTTCTTATAGTGGTCAAGTTGTGACTTATTTATCTTACTCCTTCATTTTGTAAGTTCTTTTCGTACTACAAGTTTGATTGCCCTGGTTTCAAATAGCACAGCTGATGCTTCAGGAGATACAAACTGCATTGTCTATGCTGATGCATTGCTGATGGATCCTGACTTCTGTTCAGAAATGCCCTCATAAGTAATGATTCAAATACAAAACTTCCACCGTTTTTTTATGATTGCTGGTTTAAGTCTAACATGTACAATCTGCATCTTGTGTTTGACAATGCACGTACTTGTGTCTATATAGCTATTAATTAAACTGAGAATTGATATTCTCAGATAAAAGATTTACCAGAGTTTGATGTGATTTGTATAGCTTACATTAATTGAAAAAAAAAAAAATCTCTGTTTCAGTCCAGAGTAGCGGGCATGTTTATTGTGAGAGAAAGCAGTGATTTTGTTTGACTGGGGTGCACATTGCCACTGCCGTTGTAGTATCCCTATCTAGCTTGATGTTGATGTTTGTGTTGATGATTGGTGTTCACATTGCTTGATTTCTAATGCCCTATTTAGACGTGCTAAAATTTTTGTGCTCTGAAGTAAAGCTATTTTAGAATGCTGTAAGCGGCTGTAGAACTTTTGCTGTAAAAATAATTTTATGTCGAAAAGTGTTTGGATAAATTTTTACTGTATCGTGCTTTTTAATGGTGAAAGCTGAATGAAGTGTTTGGCTAAACTTAAGCTTATTTCTGTATGAGATATATAATGACTGAAATACCTCTAAATATATGATAATTGATATATTATAAAATTTTTAGTTATTTTTTATATATTATTTATTTTTTTTAATTTTAATTTATTATGTAAAAATTAGATAAATAATTACTTATATCAATATTTATAAATTTATTAACAAATTATATTATTGATATCAATCAATAATTAAATTGAATAATATTAATTATATAATAATTTATTACTGAAATTGAATGAAATATTTGACTAAATTTATACTTATTTTTTAAAAAAATATATAATGATTGAAATATTCTTAATCATGTATACTTAATATATTATAAAATTTTAAATTTTTAATTCTTAAAATTTATTATTTTTATAACATAATAAATTTATAGATATTCTCTTAATTAATATTTATAAATTTATTAGTAATTATATTATTATTATAAACTAATTATTATTTTGAATAATATTTCATATAAAATTATCTATATAAAATCAATAACTTTTTAACAATATTTATAAATTATTAAATTTAACATAATTATAATTATAAATTATAAATGCACTTAAAAAGCGTGATCAACTTGATCCTTACTGAATCATGTCTATGGACTTAAGAACACAACAACATGATTGAACTATTTCAACATATATTTGAACTTTCTAAACTTTTTAACATAATAACAATTTTAAATTGTAATGTAGTACGAACATATTACAAGATACAACACTAACAGCAACTATTACAAAATACATTAGCTAGTTCAAATACAATTACAAAATACATTAACTAGTCCAAAAATTAAGTTATAATCCCATTCACAATATAAAGAGCATTTCAACACCACTCTCAAATGACAAAATTTTTTTTATTTTTCATGCAACATAAGACAGATCCTTGAAAGGTATGCTCCCTCTAACCAGTGGATCAACCATCTCTTCCAAAAATATGAAGTCATGTAGGCGTGAACTTGCTCAGAACACCAGACACTACCCTCCTCTCTTATTAAAACTTGCATTGAAAGCAATTAAAAGTGACTGAAATTAGAAATCAAACATCACAAACTTCAGTGTGTAAAGATAGTGAGCCCTATTGAAAGCCTTCTTTCCTGTTAGCAGCTCCAGCAAAAGCGCTCCAAAGTATAGATGTCATCTACTTAAGAAGGACCATGTAACATATACATATAAGCCATTTATATTTATGGGCTACTATAGTTAACACATTTTGCATGAAGCTAATGGGTTCAATTTTGCATGACTCCCATAAAAAATAAATCTAGTTTTAGAACATATACTGCATCAGCACTTGTTCATTAATTTTTACTTGACTAATCAATCCTTGCATATTCTAGCACGTTGAACAAGAAAAACTAACTTAACAAACCAAGAAAATTTTCCACATGCAACAGACATATTAACATTACACAATCATCTATACTGATGATATTCCATTGCCTTACACTGACACATAGATTTTACTATCCAGATTCAAGATACTTCAGATGAAACATCATATACTGTTTTTAAAAGCATTCTTATCAGTAAAAGAGGTTGAGATTTTGAAACAGATCATTACTATTCCTTGGGATAATGCATGAGGACAACAGACACCAACTCAATGCAAACCAAGAACCTATTAGCGTTGAAGCAATAGGACTTATTGGATGAAGGATAAATTATCTTAAGAAAATAACTTTCTGCAGAACCACATCGTGCTGAAAATTTGCGAACTCCCAACCCTCCAACTGGCTCTAGAAGGTAAGTTCCAGTACACTGCAAAATAACCAAACACAACAAAATCAATCAATTATTACTAACTCACAATCAACGAGCATCAAACTTTGAATTTGAGCAACCAACAAGCACGAAATAAAGATAAAAACTCACTTAACAATTAAGCTACTTTAAGAAAGTTGCTATTCCTTAGCTAACTCTTCCATCGGGTACCCTCTATACCTTATGACCCCTTCATCTCCACCAACATAATAGATTGACGATTTTACCGTAGCAGTGTTAAGGTATCTAAGGTCAAGCAGCGTAAACCCCTTTACCATACTGCCGGTAGTAATCTTTTCTCAAAATTAACCAAAATATTGATCAACTAGCTAAACTAAATCACAAAATTCACAAAAATACTGATCAAAGGAAGCAATCGAACCTGCTTGAAATTAGTGAATTTAACAGTTTCATTTTCAGAAATTGGAATTTCAATGACCTTACCGGTGTGGATGCGGTTATCAACGACCATTAGTAAATAGTTGCGATTACTAAGCGGAGGAGGTAACTCTTAAACAGAGACAGGTGACGGCATTAGAGAAGAAGAAGAAGAAGAGAGATCGCCTGCATCGGAGAGCTGTGCGGCCAATATTGCTAGACGAGAGCGCGTTGAAGTCGAATTATCGACGACGACTTGCTCCATGTTTCCTCTACGGAAAAAATGAATGAAAGACAAAAAGGAAAGCGAGAGTTTGAAGAAATAAAGGAAAATAAATGCGGAGAAAAAATCAACAAGTAGACTGAGCCCGCGAGCTCGATTAGGGTTCCTAACCGCTCGTGGATGGCAGTTTTGAGCAGAAATTAGGGTGGCGAAGGTGAAAAATTGGATGAAGAAAAGGAGAATGAAGGAATTTAGACGCAGATAAGAGAGAAACCGGTGAAGATTGCAGATCGCTGGAGCTCCGGATCGCTGCCCATCGCGAGAGAATGAGAAGAAAAATTAGGGAAAAAAAAATGAGAGCAAACCAGTTTAGTAGAAATATATATATACAGTTGTAGTTTCTCTAACTTACCGTAGACAGAATAATCATTAAATACTGGCAGGGAGTAAAGCCCTGCGCGGCTTTTGTCTAAAAGCACCGAAGTGATGCTTTTGTTTTTTCACTGTTGAAAGCTGCTCACAGCAGCTAAAAGCCAGTATTACCAAACGGGTTTTTAACTGTGCTGTGCTTTTCTCGGGCGTTGCCAAACAGGGCCCAAGTCTTCTCATCTTCTATAAGGAAGTGAAATGAATAGTTGGGTTGCATATATGTTCAGTTTCTATATATGAAAGCTTGCATTGTTGATGATATGTAAGATATTGTTGCATTATGCTCGATGATGAAATGAATAAGAGCTAGCTGCTAGTTCAATGATGAGTTTTGATAGTGTGGACTGTGAGGTTGTGGGAAATTGATGTTCGTGTCACATTCCAGCCCAATGATGATTTCCTAAAGCTTCTTACATTTTACAATGTTGTGATGTGAATGGCTGTGCATGTATGTTCAGTTTTGATATACGAAAGTTCTAATTGTTAGTTTATTATGGGAAACATAACGAGTTTCGTGATATGAGTTTGGATGGGTTTTATCCGTCTTCTATTATTATATTATGGAAAACTTCGTCTTTCAATTATCATATTTGTACTTGGTGTTGTTTTAAAATCGTTGTACAATAAAGTAATTGATGATGAGAATTTGTTATGATATCACGTTCTGAATTTAATTAGAGTGTTTAATGTATGATTATTATGTATATCATCAGACACGTTAGCATTTTATTTATATCTGCCATATTTTTAAAATTGATGTTAGATGAATTTTTGGTATGTTAATGATCTATGCAATCAACCTAACGTTCTGACACATGATGTAGGTGATTGATCAATTGACTATAGGAGGTGTTTGACACTGTTTATCATAAATAATTTTTTAATTTTTTTAATTTTATATTTTTTAATACATATTTTATAAGTATTTAAAAATTTTATTTAAAAATTTTGATAGTGAAAAAAATTCTACAAACTTTTTATTATATATTTTTATTATTTAAAAAAAAAAAAAACTTATTTTATAAAAAAATATTTTTTATTTTAAAAAATTTCTATTTTATAAGCACTACTAGTTAAACTCAAGAGATGTTTAACGTACAATCTCAAATTCTATTTTTAAAAAAAACTCATCTTAATATAGAATAAACAAATAATTTTAAATGAATATTTTTATTAAAAATATTTTTTAAAAATTTTATTTTAAAATTTATTATTAATATAAAATTAATACATAAATATATTTTTTATTTAAATATTTTTAATTTAATTTTTTAAATTTATTTTAAGAAAGAGAATTTATGGTAAAGTAAACATATTCCGAGGAAGAAAGACGAAACTATTTCTGCTATCACATACTCAAATGTGATATATTATAAGAAAAAACTTAAATTTATTTACCGTACAATCTATGCACGCTAATAATCTGTTTATAAAGAAAATACTAGAAGAACATAAAACCTGATCTTCTCGAGGCTTTGAATGAGAAACACTTCTTTTTAAATTTGTGTGAGAACTTGACGAGTACATAAGGATTGAGAAAATTTTTTAAATATTAATTAAAAAATTTTAAATTGATAATATATTTAATATAAAAATAATTATTAATAGTTCTATATTAAAAAATGATATGTAATTTAGATTTAGCATTTAAATATAATAATGCAAAAAATATAATTGATTATATCTTATTTGTAAATATTAATTATTAGTAATTTTTAAATTTTTTATATTGTAAAATATTAGACTCACATATGTATACCTAAAAAAGTTAGTTATATCTTTTTTATGATTTATCTAGTTTATAGTTTTATTTTTTCTAATCTCCTAATTTATTTAAAAAATTTTATTTATAAATTTTAGTTATTATTATTATTGTTGGTGGTGGCAATTATGGTAGCAATACTTCAATTTTTGCTGTGATTATTATTGCTGTTATTGTTGATAGTAATGACATAATAAAAATACTCTAATTTTTTATTATAATTGTGATAGCTATTATTATTAGTAGTGTTATTAGCAGTAAATTTTTAACTCTAATTATTATTAGTTAAAAATACTTTAATATTATTGATTCGACGGTTCAATCGGTTGACTCGACGGTTCAACTCGAGAACCGTGACCCGAATAGTTTTTCGGTTCGATGTCCGATCCGGTTCTTACAACTATGGAATATATAGGCCTATACAAGCGATGAAATATAAGATTTATTTGAATGGATTTTGACGTGATAGTACATCTCACACCGACATTAAGAGGGGTGAGAGAAACACGCATTCTATATTTATTGTTAGATATTCCTGTAAGATTAACTCAAGAGGGGAGGGGTGAATTGAGTTAGTCTATAAAAAATTTTATCAAATTTGTTATCCTACTGGCAGTGAGCTAGCAGCCGGCTGTGTCAATGCTGTCACCTGCAGACAGAAAGTTAGCATATTTACTGACAGAAGTAACAAAGACTAGTGCTCAGGATATTTAACGTGGTTCGGCAAAATCCCTTTGCCTACATCCACGGTTGCTCTATCACCAGAGCCAAAGCTTAACTAGACCTTTAATATGCTACAAATACACCTAGAGCGAAGTGCTTCGCCAAGCACACATACTCTACCGGGTTTCTTCGCCAAGACAACCCCTGCCAGCCTCCTGGACACACCTGTCCCCCTGGCTGATTTGCTAGCACTATTACAAGGTCTAAAAACTTACACCAAGCTCAACCCGAGCTTCCTTTACCGGTGCATCCAGCACCACCTTTACACTGTGAGTGACAAGTTGCAAGAAAATAAACAAGTATTGAGTGTAGGATCTATCTCAGAAATGTTAAGTGTTTAATCGGTGATTCAGATGAGATGATCGGAGAGATTGCTGAGAGATTTCTTCAATATGATTTGCAGCAAGATTTGTTTGTGTGGAGTAGTCAAGTTCGTGACCGGCAGTGGGAGTTTTTGTGTAGAGTGGTAGAGTTCTTGTACATCTCTGTTTTTGCTTGAGTTCTCTCTACTTCTGTTTTCTTTATGTTTTCTCCCTGTTTTTCTCTATTTCTCCACCGCGTTTCCTCGTTACTATAACTCCCTTTTTATAGAACATCTTTCCTGTGCAGAAGCCGTTGAGGAACGTTGCTGTTGGCGCTCAGTTCTTCACGTCAGACGGAATGGTGTTGTCCAGTGGTTCTTCAGCTGTGTTTGTGCAAGTCTTTGTTGCATTGAATGCGTTGAAGAGATTTGAATTTGCTGCCAACGGTTGAGTGCTTAATTTAACTAAGCTTTTGTTTGAATTTCGGTGAGCTGATGAGTTGATACGGTATGTCCATAATAAATGCAGTGCAGGTTGACCGCTTGACTGATCAAGGACTTTGACTGCTTTCTTTCCTTGATTATTGAGCTTCCCTTTTGCGTGAAAGTGAAGATGATTCTAGCTCTTGTAAATCTTCTGTTTGAAGTCCTTCAGTCCGTTGTGAGTGCAGGTGATCGTTGAAGGGAAGGGAAACTTCGTTGTTGTTGAACATATGAGTTTGTCCCGAAACAGAGAAGTCTTCATATGCTTCAGCAGCCAAATAACTGACTGTAATGTGGCTGTTGCATCCTTTGTCCCGTATGTTGTTCTCTGTCCTGCTTCAGTAGCAGCATAGCAGTTGGCTGTTATTTAGCTGTGGCATCCTCTGTCCCGTATGCTGTTATCTGTCCCGCTTCAAGCAGTTGAGCAGCTGACTGTGATGTGGCTGTGACATCCTCTGTCCTGTATGTTGTCCTCTGTCCAGTATGTAGTAGCATAACAGTTGGCTGTATGATGGCTGTTTTGTCTGCTGTAAATTAAATGATCTTTGTTTGTCTAATCCTGCAGACTTGTTTTCAAATTATTAGTCTTATATAAATCATAGTTCTTAATTCTTTGTTATCATCAAAATTATCCTTATATTTTCAACATTTATATTTATCTTCAGTTATTAGATATTTTTTTACTGTAACCATAATTAGTAAACTTGAATTGGACCTTTTGGATCGACCCGGATACAAATTGATCCGGTTTTGCAAAAGATTGAATATGTAATTGGTCCGGATTTATTCGAACGATTTTCTTGTCAACCCGCAGATAATTCGTCCGGATTAATCAAAGCAGGCTTGAAAAAAAAAAAAAACAAACTTTATACATGCTATATCAACTGTATTTCTTTTTCCATTTTTCATCCAGATATTGCTCCGACTCTAGTTCAGTGGGTGAGATCGAATTGCTGCCGTTTATAGGTGTAAAAGTAGGCCGGGCTAAACGAGCTCGCTCTACCCGGTTCGGTGAACAGTGATAGAATCGGGCCGATTCTACGGGTAGTATCGGACCGACTTTGTCAACTTGCCCGTCCGGTACTATTAGTGTTGATCGGTTAATATTGATAGTTGATCTAATCAATACTAACCGTTGACCATATCAATTTTTTATTAAAAATAATTTTTAATAAAGAAAATATCTAAAATTTATTTTATCTTAAAAATAATTTTGAAAATTTCTATCTTAAAAATAATTTTTAAAATTTATTTTTATATAAGATATACAAAAATAAATTAAGTAAACAGGTCGAACCGAATTATGAAAAATGAAACCTGACTGGACTGTCCGTCCCGAGTACTAAAACCAGGCCAGGCTAGCCCAGCCCCATTTACTTATTTAGCCCATATTTACGCCTATATTGTCGCTGCTCCTCCGTCGAGATCGAGAGTTCGATGAAATCTAAATTGAGAGAGATCATTGTCGCTGCTCCTCTATCGAGATCGAGAGTTCGGCGAGATCTAAATCAAAATTGAGATCGAGATTGCTGCCACTATTCTTACGTCGAGATCGAGAGCTTGTTTGGCAAAGCAGAGATAGTAGGGAAGATCTTCGATCGAAAAGAAGGCATTCCGATATCTAGCTGATCGAAGATGTGTCCTGACCAACTCCGAAGTTTGCTACTTCTATTGGTACTGGAGTTGGCTGTATAAATTGACCTACCATTTATAAAAAATCGAAAGCAAAGATTTCATCAATCTTAGGAGTACTGTTAATGCAATGTTTTTTATAAAATAGAGTAACTAACGGAGTGCATCATCGGTACATCCTGAGATTTGATCACTTCATCAGCCGGCTCTCCTATCACTGGTAAATATTATCTTATTTGTTCGACTCAATTTGTTGCTCAGGTAGATCTTCTAGTTTGATATCAAAAGAATTACTGTCAGTTGAGTTTTGGTTTTCAGGATAATTGATATCAACCTGATTATTGATTATTAATATAAACCTGTGGTGGCGAATCGATGGACTCGATTATTGATTGTAGATTTGATATCAATCTGTGGTAGCTAATCGTTTGGATAAAAAAACTGTTGAACCATCAAGAATACTAATTTTCATCAACCGTTATGCCTCCGTCGAGAACAGTGTGTTGTCTTTAAAATTTGACCTTATATATATACTGTTGAACCGTCGACTTGGGAAACTTTTTGAGTCGATACACAATTCGATTTTTACAACAATGACTGAAACACCATCCTCAATTGATTTTAACTCTTTTAATCTAAATACACTTATAAATAAGCTCCTTATTTAAGAAATAGGTCTAATATTTTTATTTCAGAAAATCAAAGCTCTTTGAAATAAGCCTCTTTCATTTTTTTTTTATTTTTAAGATCACCCAAACCAGCTTGCAATCTACAAATGTACATGGTGTCTTCTCTTAACTAATGTCACCAAAACCCCTTCAATTCTCTAGAATATTTTTTTAACGAATTGATTATTTACAAGACAACTGTATTAAATGTAGTCATAATAACAGAAACTTATGGCAATGCCGTTTAAATTAATAAAGAAAAACCACATTTTGATTTGCTCGGTTGTGGTCTTAACTTAGTAGTTTAATATCAATTCCATCCATTTTTGCGCTGACCATTTAATATCGACTTTTTCGAAATTAAATCCAGAAAAGAAAATCTTATATCTAAATTAGATTTCCAATAAAGCTGTATAAGAAATTGCTACATTCAGTTTGTCTACACTTGGCTCAATTTAGTATAAACGATACGCCATACGATTTGACGAGCAAGGATTGCGTTGCATAATATGCCTCTGATAACAGAGGCATTAAGCTGGCACAGGAGTTCGATCGTGAATCTAGGTTTCACTTAGAAAGAAATTTTGATGGTATCGTTAGTAAAATATTTTAGGATGTGTTTAAGTGTTTTAATTGTATATGAGTGAGTTTCACGAAAATAGTTTTTGTAAAAATAAAATCAGTAAGAAAAATAATTCAATTAAATTAGCGTTCGAAGTGATAACTGAAACATATAAATTAAATTTTATAATAAAAATAAAATTCGATATAAAAATAAAATAAAATTTAAAATAATAATTAAAAATATATAAAATAATTCGAACTCAAGATTTAAATAAAAAAGTAGAGTTCAGTGGCATTAAAATAAGTGCTTGTGAGTTGAATTCGGAGGTATGAAATAATAATTCAGTTTCCTAATTTTAATTGTACTTCTAATATCTTTTAGTATTCAGCAGCGGTTGCTACGATCCCGCGGGATCTTAACAATAAAGGTCGAGGAAGCACGCCTACTGTGCATGACTTGATCCCATGCTATTAGATGGTTGTAATATATTCATATGAGAATATCGTTACTCTGATTTAGTCTTCCGGTTCGGATACAAGAGTTTGACTACTGTTAATCTTCTTAGAATACCAGTAACCATTCATGGGAGAGGGTTCTACTCTTCAGAAAAGCTTTTTTATTTTTGGTTTTTTAAATGATTTAAGTAACCATATAACATTTACAATCTATTTGCATTTAAATCTCATGTTAAATGTAGAAATTGACCAAGTAATTATTCTAGGGAAAGGGGTTCTCTAATCTTTGGAAGGCCTTGATGATTCTCTTTTAAATGCTTTAAAAGAGCAGTTCACATTGATCTAAGTACATCAATAATCTACTTCCTTTTTCCATTTTGTTAGTTAGAAGTAGCGAGCAAAAAGGGTTAAAAAACATTTGGAAAAAAGAAAAAAATAGTGAGGGAGCAAGAGAAGTGCTCCAAGTGTTCCAATGTAGATGTATTTCCGGCTATAATATAGATGTCTTCAAGAATAATTAGAAGATATTGCCACATCATAAGACAAAGACATTGATTATAAAGTTGTTATCCCTTCCTTCACCTTGTGACATGAATCATGAGAACTTTTTTCAGCTTTTATTTAAAGCCAAAAACTTAAACTTCATTTTGCCTCAAATTAGCAATGTTCTCTTGGTGGATGACTACTAAAAAACGTTGAATGACTATAGAACGATCGCATATGAAACCAACTTCGAAGAATGTTGTTTTTGTCTAGGCAATTATGTACCAATTCACTAGCATTGTCGTGAACTAACTTCCAAATTGAAGAACACAATCAAAGATATGAACATCTTTTTTCTCACTACAAAACAGCATAGTATGCAGTGGCAAAGCGAAACAAAGTGCAATATAAATCCAAATACATGATTTTTTCGATAATATTTTGGTGATGTTGTTTTCATAGTTTTTTTATGTCTTTCTTTCTGTTTGAAAGAAATATAAGAATATGGCAGAAGCATTTTGTGTACTTATTATTCTATTAGAAAAGAAAAAACAAAAATGAATTAAGGACGTAGGAATATTGTGGAAGTTTTCTATTTTGAAACTTTTTTTATTTTTTTCCAATGCTTTTCATTCTTTTTGTATCAACAAGATAAGAACTTGGTCTCAAATTTAAACACGAGTAATTCTTAAGCAGTCTATCGGAGAACGTCTCTTACTGGTCGGTGAAAATTGATGTACAATTTTACAACTTGTTTCTCCCTAGGATAGAAAGTGACAGCTTCAAAGATAAATCTTTCATGTTACTACACATTAATTCCATCATGATTCATGCAACTGATTTTTGGTTACTGATTGAGCTTGCTATTAAGTTGTCTATAACATTATACAAGCGTCAATACCCTTAGAGTATACAAGGATTTAAACATAATCATGATGGCTTGCTAAAAGTTAGAACAAAAAATAAAATATAAAAGCATGAAGGGATAGACAACATGTTTTCGTGACAACTTCTGTTTTAATTGCGTATATATACCATGTATGTACAAGGGATAGACAACATTGGAAAAATTGCGTATATACTTCTGTTCTAATTGGAAAAAATGAGAAGATGCCAGCTGGTAGAAAATAACATCCTAAAATCAAATGAAATGCGTACATGTCCACCTCCTGAACCACCGAACATGTTCGACATGTTTAGAGAACTGGATCGACCACATCCATGGTACTCTAAAATCAAATATTAATTAATTAGTTCTGTTCAATTCCAATGCCTTTGGTCTCAGATTAATGAATACTTAGATGTAGAAGTACAATTTAGTAAAGGATTTGAGATCATACGCTGGAGGTTTTGGCTAAAATGACTAGATTTAGGAAAATATAAATACACGTAAGTATGCCGAGGTCATACGCTGGAGGTTTTGGTTCTCATAATAAGACAAGCACATTGCATATGTCAAGACCATATTTCAAATGAACATAAATAGATTTTGCAAAAGTAAAATTAAAAATTAAAATTTCTTAAGAAGTGATTGAAAGTAAAATTTAATTTTTGTACTTTAAATATTTTTTAAAAATGAGTTAAAAGTAAATTTTAAAATTTATTTTTTGAAATGAATTGAAAATAAAGTATAATTTTAATTTAATTTATATTTTAAATATGTGAATTATCTGAAACTTTAATACTAATAGAAAAAATTAGGACTGAATATTTAAAACACGCTCTAAACTACACATAATAAAAATTTGACTATACAAAAAACATAATTAATGGCCTGAAAATGGAAAAGAAAACTAATAATATAATCAGATGAGTTGTTTATATCAGCCTACCAAATTTATTTTTTAAATTTATTTTTAATACAAAATAAATAAATAATTTAAAATAAATTTTTATTAAAATTTTAATTTTAAAATAAAACTTTTAATACAAATAAGTATAAAATTTATTTTTTAAAAAATATTTTTCATTTTATTTTATTTTAAAAAAATTTGAATTTATCTCAAAATAAGTACGCATTTCCTTATTTGCTTGAACTTGTTAAGATTTTGAAAGACTTCGTCTGGATTACTGATTAAAACGTGAGTCGCACTCGGAGTAAGAAACGGAACTAACAAGTAATAAAACAACAAATATAATATTTTCACAATTTTTTGTAGCAAAAACAAGTCCCTGTTCACTCACTCTGATTCTGAGTTGTTTTTGTTGTTGGATCTTTTGCTCTCGTCGTTGAGCTCTCCCTCTCTCTCTCTCTCTCTCGTTCACCAACTCTCTCCTCAGAATATATAATCAAGAAAGAACCTAAACAACAAAAACAACGAAGGAAGAGTTTGATTGTTAGTCCAAACAAAACTCCGTCTACAACTCACTCAGATATTCATCAATTATTCAAAACATAAATTATATTATACAACAACACCAACTCCAAGAACTCTTCCCCGCTTCTCTTCTTCGATCCCCACTCCATTACTCCTCCCTCCAGATAATAAATTCTATTCTTCTTCTTTATATTTCAAACAAACAATCACATTAGTCATTATTGTCTCTGCTTATTCTTTTGCTTCTGTTGTTTCTCGTTTCTCTGTCCATCTCTCGAAGAAAGAATTAAAAGAAACAGACTACTGCATGCTATTTCATTGAGATTGTCAATGGGTTTGCAGAAGATTTCACGGCGCTATTATCATCATCATCATCATCACCACCATGAACGCTGCATGATACCAGTGACTGTGCAGGGACAAAGAGTGATTTCAGGGGCCGTGTTGCTTGTTGTGGCAACACTCGCTTTGCTTTCCATCTTCGCTCCGGCAGTGCCGGAACAAGCACCGCCAGGAACAATCTCTCTTCGCCCACACGCTCTCATTGTCAGTTTTCTTTCTTTAAACCATCAATCAAAAACTTTCCCCTCTTTTAGTGTTGTCGATATGTCTAGATACCAGTGATGATGTTTATTTGTCGGACTTTACAATCCGTCGCCGCCAAAATGATCTAATTCTCGATTTCTTTTTTTAACCCTATTATCAAAATGTCTCCTCTTTTAGTTCCTATACATCTACGTATCAATAATGATGCTTTTTTTATGAAGTTTGTAGTTTATCGTCGCCCAAATGCTCTGATTCTCTCGTTCTTTTTCTAACCCATAAGCGTAATGTGTCCTTTATGTGTTTCTGTATGTGCGAAAATATCAGCATTGATATTTATTTGAATTTTACATGTGTACTGAGTGTGGTGATGGTTTGTGTAATGTGTATAGAGGAACACGATGGTGGAACGGCAGAGGAATGCAGCGCTGGTCACGGACAGTTTCCGGGTTCCGGTGAGTTTTATTTATATTTAAATTTCTGTATGTTTGATTTTTTCTGGGTGGATTTTTTGTTTGTCTGGTAGTTGTGTTTGTTGGTTGTTTGGGTTAGGGAAAGGGAAGATGAGTTGGTGAACAGCGTTTTGAGGGTCGATATTGATTTGGTGAACTAAAAAAGATTTGGGTGGTGAATTCAACTGTTGCTTTCTCTTTTACTGTTAGGTCTGTTGAGTTAATCTATGGTTTTTGATTATTCATGTTGCTTTTCTGTTAGCTAATGCTTGTATTACGATCTATAGGTTGACGGGCAGCTTCTGTTGTTTTTTTGGTTTTGGGTATGGTCGATGTAGTTAATCTGTTTATGTTTAAGTTAGGCTAATAGTTGATGTTTACAGATTGTTACCTGGTCTCAACCCTCAGGTGCTGTTTAAATTTTTCTTGAATTAAACTTTGTGTTGGTAAATGAGTTGTTAAGTTGCTTGTTTTCTGGTATTATGCATCTTTCATTTGGTTCATGGAGTCATATTCATTTGATAATATTTGGGGTTGTTTCTAAGTTAAAGCTTTAAATACAAAGAGTGATTTGTGAATGCTTTGCTATCTGGTGGTGGGTCTTATTCCCTGTTTTTGGTTGAGCTAAAGCTGTAAATAATAGTTGATTGCTTGTTCTTCTGATGTTAGTCTTTTATTTATTTACCAGATAAAATTCTTTGTTCTTTAAGTTTTCCTCCTTTTGTTGAAATAGAGCAGAGGAGACAACAGATTGGATGATTTGTGGGCATCAAAACTGGCGAATAACTTCCAAGGCTGCAGCAAGGCCAGCAGCAAATACAAAGGTAGCTTGCTGCTACTATTTTTCAATTTGGATTATTCTTACTGGTAGTAGTTTCCCAAAAGCTTTTAAAAGATGACAACTTTTTGTTAATTTATTCGCATAGTGGCATTAAGTACCATTCCGTTAGTTTCATGTTCAGAATGCACACATATAGGCTTGTAGCTTATAAGCTCGTTTTCCCTAACACTTTTGGCTTTATTCATTTGATTGCACTTTTATTCCTATTCAGAAGTGGAAGAACTTACTCGGGAACATAGGTATTTGACGATTGCAACCAGTGGAGGGTTGAATCAGCAAAGAACAGGGGTGAGAACTGCTTGAACAATATCACTTCAACTGAGTCAAATTTTCACTTTTTTCATTTAATTTAAAAAAGAAACACACACATCTTTCTTGATGTCATATGCTAAAAGATAATATATGACGCAGTGATTGCTTAAAGGGGATTGTTATGTTAGTAAATTAGCAAAAGTTTACGGAGTACAAATGGGTCTTTGGATTTTATCATATTTTGTATGTCAAAACCTTTTGCGGGTACTCCCATTTGTTTCTATGCTTTTGGAACTCATGATCTGAGTCCTCTACTTGTCATCTGTCAAAAGTCTCTAATTTGCCTGTAATATTTGTGACTTTCAGATTAATGATCTGCAGAAGTGTTTTTAATGACTTTACATATGGGAAATCCGTAAAAACGTTTAGGTTGTTTCATGAGTATTCAGTTTAAATTGATTTGTAGAACTGGTATAGCAATGAGCTCACTGAAAGATTGCCTACTAATATATATATATGCAATTCCGCTTTGGTTTTCTTTTTTAATGTGGTTTTAATATTTTCCTCTATAAATTTAGAGTTGCAAAGAGCAGAAATGTGGACATTATTGACAAAGATCTTGAAATTTTCCCAAGAATAAGTTTTCCTACTTGGAGCCATACATAAACACAACATGAAACAGCAAGTGTGTGTTTTGACACAATTGCACATTGGGTGCTTCCTGGTCACAAAGTTAGTAACTAAAAAGACATACGGAGCTTTACGAAACCCTTACTTTGAAGTAGTAAGGTGCCGACATATAACAACCGAAGACAGTGCTTTAGGGAAAGCACTTTCCTAGACAACAACAGAGAAAGAAATTAAGTCATAACAAAATACCACAAAAAAAAAAAAATCTACAGAAATTCGTACGAAAAGAAGTTCAAAATTGTTAGCTTCAAAAATGAGATCTGTTTGAGGTGCTTCTATGTGTTGCTTGTTATTGCTCAAAGGAGAGCTCGATTTGCTTCATGCTTATAGGATCAGATCCCCAAAATAAAATGATTGACCAACTACTTAGTGCTTAGCATCTCCCATACATAATAAGCACATGCAATTCCAGTATCCAATCTCTGTGGAACTATTAAGGAACGTGGTTTGTTACGCCCACAAAATTAGGGTCCAACTTGGACCAGTTTAAGATGAGTTGTTGGTCCACGTTCAAGTTAACTAGTCTTTTTTTATGTGGACACCATCACAAACCTCTACGCTACTATTTCAAATCTAGCCTATCAAATTAGCCTACCTTTCACTTAGGCCTACCTAGCTCTTCATGCTACTAATCTGGGCTAGTCTAACTTGGAGGCCCAACAATGCTATTTTCTTTTTAAATATATATATATATATATATTTTTTGGTGAGTTGATCACTTTTGCAAAATGCTGATATAAGAAATTTACTTCTGTAATTTTCAGATAACAGATGCGGTCGTAGTAGCTCGCATTTTGAAAGCTACCCTTGTTGTTCCTAAGCTGGACAATAAATCGTTTTGGAAAGACTCCAGGTGTGTTTGCATATAGTATTACTGAAATTTTAGGAACATTCTGACAGGTGTTTCATTTAACATATAATTTACACTTTTTTTGTCGATATATTCAATGCAGTGAGTTTGCTGAGATCTTCGATGT